>OY856412.1:896956739-898284239 GCA_963693085.1 Alisma plantago-aquatica
ATCTTCAAAAAGAGTTTGTCATCTAAAATTCTCTTTGTATGGTCTCAAGCAGTCACCACCAACTCGGTTTATAGAACACAATGGAGTTCTTTCTAGCCTGGTTTTTTCTAGATTGTCTAGTGATCAAATCTACTCTTTAGTTCTTTTCAAGCCAGAACAATTATTCTTGTTGTCTATATTGATGATAGCATTATCACTGGTAGTGATGCACATGGGATTTTAGCATTATAATAGACACTCCAACAACATTTTCATACCAAGGATCTAAGACAACTTTTCTACTCCTGGGCATAGATGTGCTACATTCTCATTAGGGCACTTGCTTATCTTAGTGTAATTACGTCCTTGACAAAGGACTTTGGTATGCTGAATGCTAAGTCTGTTTCTTCACCTATGAACTATCACAACAAAGTTTTCTTGGGGGGCATTTTTAGATCCTAAATAATATTGATGCATGATTAAGAAACTCAACTATCTTATAATTACCCTATCAAATGTTGTCTTTGTTTTTAGTGGTGTTAATCAACACATGGTTAAACCAATTGTGTTCCACTAGAGTTTAGTAGAATGTATCTTATGTTATCTGAAAAGTGCACCGGAAGAGTTTCCTATACAAGAAACCACCGCCTCCAGATATCTCTTTGATTGGATATGTAGATGTTGACTGGGCTAGATATGTGAATGAAGATCTACTTCAAGCTTTTGTTCTCTATTAAGTGGTCATCCTGTCTACTAGAGGAGTAAGAAGTAGTCTGTTGTGGCTCATTTCAGCAGTGAGGCAGAATATCATGCCATGACACACGCATATATGAAATTCAATCAGATGTATATTCTCTACAAATTAGGTTTTCCCCTATCCTCTCCAGCAACTCTCAAGTGTGATGATCAAGCAGCTATTCCTAAAGCTAATAATACATTTTTTCATAAACATATAAAGCACATTGAGGTTGACTAGCACTTTCTTAGAGACCTAGTTCATGATGAGAATATCATTAGGCCATAAGTAAAGACTTGAGAACATATTTTTGGTATCTTCACCAAGACTCTTCCACCTTCATCCTTCTCCTATATGTGTGTAAATCTGGTAATACATGATGTATATTCTCCATCTTAATGGGGAGTGTTGGCGGTATTTTATGTTATTTATTTTCTCTTATATAAGCTAATTGGACTTGCTATACTAAGGCTCATTAGCATTAGTTTATTTTATATTAAGTTGTGTCTTTTGTACATCATACCTTGAGACAAGGCTACACATGACTCTCTATATCCCTGATCTTCTCATAACAAGAATTTCTCTTCACCAGAGTAATTTGTTTATCTGTCAAAATAATATTTGATTAATGTAATAGTGGAATGAGAAGATTATAATTTTGAGAGGTTAAATTTTTAGTTTGGGACATGGAAGGGGTGCGAAAAGATAAATAATAAATCTATTGTTCAAAAAAATGATTAGATACAGACATTACCTAATTTACTTCATAAGATCTTAGATGGCATCAAGGAAAGTTGTAAGGGAGCTAGGGAAAATAGATCCAAACAAGAAAATGGATTTGTAGACACAATCTATAACCTTAGTGCTGACAAAGGGAGAAGAGAGGAAGGGGGTAAATACTTGCTCATTTATCCTTGGCCTACTTTTCAATAAGTTATCCACTATGGTGATCATTTAAATCTTAGAAATCTTGAAGGAGTTGATGAATTCATGAAGTGGGTCTGAAAGGTAGAAAACAAGATCAAGAAGCTCAACTCTACATGAAATAGATTTCTCAAAATCATTCGCATAACTCAATGCAATCTAGATGAATGCATATTGGGGTTCCCAAATGACAAAGATGAGCATCAACTCAGGTAAAGCATATATACCACTTTTCATGACAACATTACATGACACGCCCATAATTTCTCCTGTAACCGCACTTGGATTACTTTGTTGTCTCTCTAGTTCCTAATTTTAGACCCAAGATCAAATCACTTTCTTTGATTTTCATTTTTTTTCCTTCAATTCAAGGTCCTATAAGTCATTAGCTTGTTTTTCAAAACCTTGATCATTTGTTCTTTGCACATACTAGGATGTAAAAATGTCAAATCAGATATTGCTAGACATTCATTCCTATGTGAAGGAATTTAATATCTCTTAGGATCACATTCAAGTGATATTAGCCTTGTTGGATCGGAGGGCTCTAGAGGGGGGGTGAATAAATCTAAAAACACTTTCACAGAACTTATTAGAGCTTCAAGTTACTTCAAATAGACTAAATTGCAAATAATGAATTTGATGGCAATTCTAACATACATAGCAAGGATGAGAGATATTGAAGCAACCAATTGAACAAGCTAATTTAGAGTGGTTCCACTCTCCAAACTAGGAGAGAGTCAGTCCACTACCTAGAGAGGTCAAGCTCTAGGATTTCTTAATGATGTCTGCTCTTTATATTCACTTATAAGAGTAACAACAAATGACCTTCCTTTTCTGAGACAAGGATACTCAGCTTCCCTTTGAGGTCAAGGGAGCCAACAATCTTACCAATAAGGTCTTACCTATCCAAGAGCTAGTCTTATACCTCACCAAAATCTTACCCATTCTTGCAAGCAGTTGGATGCCTTCACTAAGGAGATCCCCTTCTTGCACTGATTCTTTTGCCTTGACGAATTTACCCACTCATCTCCTTGGATCTTCCACCTTGTCCTCCTCCTTCACTCGAAGAAGATTGAAGCAACTTCTTATATAGCTCGAAGAAGAATGCACCTTCTCCTTCACTTGGAGAAGCCTTCATCAACATGATCTTGAAGAAAAGGATTGGGAAGGAGAAGCTTTGAGAGCTTTACAAATGTACATATCTCTCTCAAATAAGTCCTATCTCACTCATATGAATGAAATGAAATGTAAAGAAGAGAGAGAAAGGGGCTCAAGTGCACTAAAAGTACTCAACTATGGTAAGGATCTTGGATAGCATGAAAGAGCAAACTTGGAATGAACTCCAAAGGGTCCTTTTATAGTCGGGGGTGTCCACTAGAGTGTGGGAACACTTGTGAACATTTTCTAGCCATTTGGAGGGTTGCAATGGATATAGTTTTGAGTTTTGAAACACTCTAGTCATTAGAATCACTTTTTCTGTGTTTTCCATACAGTGCATTCGGTCGAGTATCAATAAATATAACTCGACCGATCACACTATGTGACAAATTCAATTTAAACCATCTGTCGAGTTTGTCCAAGTGGAAACTCAACCAATCCACTTAAATCAGTTTCGGTCTATAGAGGGCTCGGTCGAGTTCTGTGATTATGAAACTTGGTCGATCAAAATCATTCTCAAAATCCATTAAGGATCGATCGAGTCTGCAACTCGATCGATGAAGTGTTTGTAATGAATTTTACAAAATGACTTTTAAGTGATCAGACATTCAAATAAAGTGTCCCTATTTTTTTCCTCATCTTAGTTACAAGTCATATTATCAATAAAAATTATTACAAAAATTATATAAGGTGATATGGAGTGTTTTCTCAAAATGTGCATTTGCATTGCTTTTGACTTAAATGAAAACAAGCTAGTACTTGATCAATTTGATCCTTTTCATGTACCTAATGCCTGAAGTCAATCTCAAATTAACATATTAGATACATATGAATGGAATGGTTAATTATCAAAATACGGACAATGCGTAACACTTAGGTCAACATTCTCCCCCTTTTTGACAATGACAAACCATTCCTCAACATATTGAAAAGGACATGAAAATTAAACTTTTACCTTTAAGAGAGGATGTGAAATTTAAACCTTTACCTTGTGAATTGATAGGGGATACATGAATGAACAATGTGAGTTTCTCCTCCTCAATTCATTCTTACTTAAACCTGCATGGTTAGTCTTTCCACAAATAACCATAGCACATATACATACTATATGGTCCTCAAGAAAGTCACATGATATGTAGATAATTGACAAGAAGAGGATCACATAAGAAATAAAGCAATACGGTTGAATTTAATTCTCCTCCTTTTGATATTATCAAATAGGTAAGGGGTAGAAGAGCTAAAAACACAAATCTTCTCAAGAAGCATAAGCTAAAGCAATCAACCATATAGCACACATCAAACAGAGATGAAGCATAGAGAAACAAGCAATCCAGTGTCATAATCAAAATATGGAGTAACATACCACAAACTAATAAGATATAGTCAACCAAATAGTTATGATACATAGGATTAAGATCACAACACTAAGCATGTTCTCACATAACAAGCCACAAACCAACGATAAAATAGTAAGATGAAAAAATAGTAAGCCTCAAATATAGTGCCAAATGTCTTAGTACATAAAAGTCTAAAAAGATATATATGATAATCAATGAAAGACTAGAGAACTAAAACATCTAGCTATATCTAAGCTATCTATGCCAATGGAATCATCATCATCATCCTCGGGTGTGTAGTCGTCATCACCATCTGAAGGTGCAACAGAGACAACAACTTTTGCACCATCATCTCTAGAGGCACTAGCAAAGTCATCATCAGAACTAGCATCAGAGCCATCATCCTCAGTGTCCTCATCATCATCAACCTCATCCTCAGTAGCTTGGTCAGGCATCTCCTCATCGGCAGGAGAACCAAAGCCATTACCGTGACATCTAGCATTATGCTCCTCCCAAGAAACTCCAAGAGCTTGCAACTCTTGTGCTTGCGGGAAGGTGGGAGCAGAGGTGCCAAGGCTATCAAGAAAGGTGGAACCAAGGTCAGTAGGTAGAGCCAACAGAGGAAGCACACCAGGGGCAGGGGCAGGTCCACCATCAGTAGTAAAGGTGGCAGCGGAAGTAGCATGTATAGGGGCTGAGTAGAAGTCATTGTATGCATAATAGGCATAGTCAATGTTGGGGTATGGCTGGTAGGAGGGGTTAGGGATGGCTGCAGGACAAGTTTATGTGTGACATGATATGTCATAAGTCCTAGTGGAGGTGATCCTGAACCAGAAGGTTGTACACCTATTTGTGTATCATGTAACCCATAAGAGCTTCATTTGACACCTAGAAAGGGGCACAGTCAGGTCAGGATGGTGGTGGAGGTGGAGATACATGTGGAGGCTCCAAGTGTGGTAGAGAAGGTAGGAAGGAAAGTCTTCTTGATGGTGGTGTCATTGATACAAACTCCTTTCTGACTATCATTGTGATTGAGACCATGGAAAAGAGATTTCTTAGTACCAAAAGCAAAAAGATCACAAATCAAGGAAGGGTCGGGGTGGGTACCACTGGTGTTATTCCTAAAGTCGAAGCATGTCATGTGGTGTAAAATGTATCATGACCACTTGACTCCAACATTCTTCAAGAGACTGAACATGATCATAGTAGTGTTTTCTACAATTTCCATTTGGTTTTTCTTTGGGTGGACATTGCAGTTAACAACTAATGCTAACAAATGAATCTTGAGATCTAGGAAAGAGTATGGAAAGGTTGACTTCTTCCTATATGGTATTTGAGACTTCTTCAAAAACTTCTGAATATGAGAGAGAGTAAGTTTAAAGTGTTTATAGAAGGCCTTAGGGTCAAGTAGGTCAAAATAGTCAAGATAGTCCTTCCTCCATGTGTTGGTGACCTCAGTTCCATTGAAAAGATATTCAAGGAATCTTCAGAGATAGTGAATTTTGTCCCAACAATCATGGAAGATAGGAATACCTAGCTATTGGGTGGTGGCACCATGGTGTCATAGTTCCATGTAATATTGGCATAAAATTCATGGACCACCTTAGTTCTAGTGATGGAATTTGGAAATAAACGACGTTCTACGCACAAAGCACCTCGGTGATGGGAATGGAACAACTCACCAACCTTTGTGATAGCCTTCTTCGTGGTGAGACGAGGCTCAAATAGATCTCTAAATGGAAAAGAGTTCCTAGGAAGGAGCACTTTACAATGATTTAGGGATTCGGAGGATACAAAAGAGGTGCCATCATAGGTTAGGAGGCAAGAATTTGATGAATATGAGGGTGCTCCAATTGGGATAGCTCTTTTCCTTCGGTTGGGTGTCGTGGAGACAAAATTGAGAAGCAACTTCAACCAAAAGAGAGATATATCATCACCAACACGTCGTCTAACCTCCTAGATGGGTGTAGGAGAGGC
Organism: Alisma plantago-aquatica; assembly: GCA_963693085.1. Lineage (NCBI taxonomy): Eukaryota > Viridiplantae > Streptophyta > Magnoliopsida > Alismatales > Alismataceae > Alisma > Alisma plantago-aquatica. The sequence continues at coordinate 896,962,851 of OY856412.1, forward strand.
CTAGGGTTGGACGTCAAGGGAGATGAAGCTAGGGATCGATCGTCTTTTCTCTAGTTGAGAGGGAGAAATGTCAAGCGAAACCGTTTTTAAGTTTTTTCCATCTTGGTCATCAGTCGAGTTCTGAGTTTGGGAAACTTGACTGATCGGGTGAAAACACTTGACCTCATCATGAGATCGGTCTAGTTGGCAACTCGACCGACAGGTAGCCTATTTAAAAACTTAAAAATTTAATTCATAGCCTCTAGGGTGCTAATTAAATTTATTTCTTTAGCCATTTATGTATTCTTGACATATTGAGGCATGTTTCACTCATCATAGGGTACTATTTTGCGATAAAACAATTGTTTGTGAAGAATACCCAAAACAAGCAAAACAATGCATAGAAACAAGATAACTCTAACACTTAGCAAGCAAGAGATGATCATTTTTAAGCAAGAAACATATAGGTAAGATAACTATCTAGGAGGCATGTCAATATCGTTAAGAGTAGTTATAAGGAGTTTTGATCTAATAAAAGTAAATTACTCTCTAGCTAGAGGTTTAATGAAAATGTATACAAGTTGATTCTTTGTATCCACATGTGTGATCAAAATATCTTTCTTGGCAATTTCGTCATGAAGAAAATGATGATGAACCTCTATGTGTTTAGCTCTACTATGCAATATAGGATTGTAAGACAAGTTAATTGCACTAGTATTATCACAATAGATAGGAGAAGCGTCAAAATGAATGTTAAAGCCTTAGATCATTTGCTTCATCCATAGGACTTGGGCACAACAACTCCTAGCTACAATGTATTCATTTTCGGTAGTTGAAAGAGCCACAGTGCTTTGTTTCTTAGAAAACCAAGAAACTAGGCATGGTCCTAAGAAGAAGCAAGTGCCACTTGAGCACTTTGTATCAATCAAACATGTCTAATCAGCATCACTTATAAGTAGTAAGAGTAAAGTCTCTTGACTTGGGATCCCATAGTCCAAAATTTTGGGTTTTGGCTAGATACCTCAAAATCTTCTTAACCTCTATAAGATGTGATTTCCTAGGACTTGATTAAAATAGAGCACACAAGCCAACACTAAACATTATGTCAGGTCTAGAGGCAATTAAATAAAGTAAACTTCCTATCGCACCTCTATATAGACTATCATCTACCTTTCTCCTTCTTCATCCCTTTCAAGCTTGGTGGTGTATGACATGGGGTTGTCCATTGGCTTAGTTTCTCCATCCCAAAGTGCTTAAGTAGTTCACTTGTGTACTTGCCTTGGTTGATGAGGTTCCCATTTTTTTTGCTTGATTTGAAAGCCAAGGCCAAAAGTAAGCTCCCCCGTCATGCTCATCTCGAACTCACTCTGCATAAGAGAACTAAACTCTTTGAAAAGATCAAGATCAATTGCACCAAAGATAATATCATCAACATAAATTTGAATGATTAGAAAATTGCTAGAAGTGTGTTTTATAAACAACGTAGAATAGACTTTTCCCATGATATAACCATTGTCTAACAAAATGTTCTTTAGTTTCTCATACCAAGCTCGAGGTGATTGTTTGATTCCATATAGAGATTTTTGTAACAAATAAACATGGTTAGGAAAATTATCATGTCAAGGCCTGGAGGTTGAGCAACATATACTTCCTACTCAAATGTACCATTCAAAAATGCACTTTTAACATCCATTTGATATAGCATAAAGTTTTTATGAATAGAAAAGGCAAGAAGCATTCTAATTGACTCAATTCTAGCTACATGTGCATATGTTTCATCAAAATCTATACCTTCTTACTGATTTTAGCCTTGAGCATTTAATCTTGCTTTGTTTCTTACCACTTTTTTACTTTCATCAAGCTTGTTGCACTAGATCCACTTGGTGTCAATGATCTTTCTATAACTTGATCTTGGCCAAGAGTTGCATGGCTAGGATCCATTCATCATCATGGAGGGCTTATTTGACATCTTTAAGATTAAGATGAGTGATGAAGGCGTTGTGTGCTTGTTCTTTGTTGTTGGTAGTCCACACCTTCACCCTTTCAACTGGATTGCCTATGCTGAGCTTTTTAGGATGACGCTTTGCAAAGCGGGGGGGTTGATCCTTCTTTTCTTCTTCTTTTTCTTCTTCATCACCTAACACATCATTTCCTTTATTAACAATGTTGAGTTCTTTTAAGTGAGGAATCACCTTATCTGCAACATGATCATTAGAAATATTCTTGGAAATAGAGGGGCTAGTCTCAACAAATCTAACATTGATAGGTTCTTCTACTTTGCACAGTTCAATGATAAATACTCTCTATAAGCCTTGTTGGTAGAGCATAGTCAAGAAAGAAATCCTTGTAGGATTTTGGATCAAACTTGTCGAGGGAATCCTTGGTATTGAAAACAAAACATGGACTACCAAAACATTAAAGAAAGAAATGAAAGGCTTTCTACCACGCCATAGCTCATAGGGGGTTTTCTTTAAATATGGATGAGTGAAAACCCGATTTTGCACAAAACATGAAAAACTAACTGTTTCAGCCTAAAACTTCTTTGGAGTATCATACTCTAGAATCATAGTCCTAGCCATCTCCTCTAGTGATCTATTCTTTCTCTCTACAACCCCATTTTATTGAGGCATTCGAGGTGAAGAAAAGTTATGTGCATAGTCACATTCCTCACAAAACTATTCAAACATATCATTTTCAAACTCTCCCCATGATTACTGTGGATAGAAACAATCTGGAAAGAAGCTTCATTTTCAACTCATTTACAAAAAGTTGAGAAAACATCAAGAGTATCACTTTTTTAAACAAGAAAGTCCAAGTATAGTGAGAAAAGTCATCAACAATCACAAGACAATACTTGCTACCACAAAGAAATTGTGTACGCATTCATCCAAATAGATCAATGTGAAGAAGCTCAAAAACTCTTTTGGTGCTAAGAACTCTTTTGGATTTGAAGGAGGGATTGGTTTTCTTTCCTTGGGTACAAGGTTGTCATCCCTCATCCTTTTTAAATCTAATTTAGGAAGTCCCTTCACCAAATCCTTTTTCCTCAACTTCTTCATTTGATGCATATTTACATGACCAAGCCTACGGCGCCATAAAGAAATATCATTCATATTAGCAACAAGACATATACCAACAATAGACTTAATAGAGTCAAGTACAATAATGTAAAGATTATCATTTCTAGTTCCCTTATATATGACATTGTTGGAGAGGGAATCTAGAAGCAAGCATTCTAAATAAGTACATAGAATAAGATAACCATTATCATAAAGTGTACTAACACTTATTAAATTATGATGTAGGCATCCACAAGAAGTACATTCTTGATGCATAGTTAATCACCTGCATAACCCTCACCTATCACTTACCCTTGTTGTTGTCCCTAAATGTTATTGATTCTCCTTTCTTCTTAGTAAATTGATTGAAATGGATGATTTCACCTGTCATGCACTTTGAACAACCCCTATCAACAATACATTTACCTTTAACCTATAAGAAATGAAGATAATATGTGCCCAATTCAAACTTTGGAATCTGGGTCAGCTTGGGGACCCACTTCATCTTTGGGTTGGTTCCCTTATACATGAAAGGATAATAAGTAGAATAGTGATCATCACTCTTAAAATGGGTACACACCATAGGGTTCTTAGATCCATAAGACTCTCCATGGAAGATTGGAGGTCTCTTACTCTTCTTCTTACCTTTCCCTTTGCTTTTTGAGGCACCCTCATACCCTAAACCACTCGTACCACTATGTTTGGTGGAGTGATCCAAGACTTCATTGAGGGAATTCTTTCCTTTAAGCAAAGTTTGCAAAGTGTCTCTCAATTTGTGATTATCATTTGTAAGAGTGACAATGTAGAAGACAAACAAGCAAAATCATAATTAGCATGCAGTATGTTGGCCTCTAAGAAGAGAGATTTATTCAAATAAGAATCTTTTTTCAAAGAAATAGAAGAAACTTCATTGCTAGGCAAAATAGGTCTAGAAGATAGATCATTAATTTGAGAAATCAACCTAGCATTTTTAGTTCTAATCAAGATAAGATCATCAATATAAATTTTATTTTCATCCATAGTAGAATTATAAACAAGCTTAAGATCATCATTTTTAGTTTTAATCAAAGAAGATTATCTACTAGGGGTTGGTTTTCTTTCTTAAGGATATTGGTGTTATTAAGATAGACATCATTCTCAACTTCAACTCCATTGTATTGGAGCTCAAGATCAAGAAACTGCATTGCAAGGAATCAATGCTATCAAGATGTAACTTTTCATTTTGATCAAGAATGTCAATTTTTGCATACAAATCATTAATAATCTTACCCAACCTCTTCTTCTTAGATTTACATTCGAAATAAGAAGATCATGTAGCATCGAGCATATCAATAAGAGTTTCTTTGGATAACTCATGCAAGCTTACCTCACTTACCTCACCAATGTCTTCACTTGTGGAGGCCATGAGTGTAAGATGGAATTCTCCTTCATCCGGGCTTGAGCCACTTGAAGAGGATTCTTCTCAAGCTGCATGAGTTGCATCCTTGCTCCTCTGATCTGTCTTATCCTTCCTCTTGTACTTTCCTTGTATCCATCCTTCTTCTTGTGGTTTCTCTTGTGGTGTCTCTTCTTGGCCTTTGGGCATTCATTCTTGTCATGCCCCTTTTGTCTGCATTCATAGCATCTTGGAGTTGAGGATGAGGAAGACTTTTCCTTGAAATGATTGCCCTTAGAGTAGTTAGCTTCATGATCACTAGGGACATTATATTCACTTGAGGAGGGTGGAGGGGATCGGCAAGCAAGTTGTTGTTGGAGAATCATTGCCTACATTTGAGCTTTGAAGGCATTGTCTTTCATCTTCTTTGATTCCTTCTCTTCTTTCTTGCCATCTTCTTCCTGATTGTCTAACCTTGGATCATGAGCTTGAAGTTTGCCAATGAGCTCCTCAGTGGGTAAATCACCAAGACTTCTAACTTATTCAATTGAAGTCACCTTGGACTCCCATCTCTTGGGAAGAGACCTTAGGTTCTTGAAGTTGATGGTTCATCTATCCAAGGTGTGGCCCAAAGCAGCAAGCCCACTGATGATGTTGTTGAGTCTTGTTTACATCTCGACAACTCTTTCCTTCTTTCCCATCTTGAAGTTCTCAAGCAGTCCATTGAGCATGTATATATTTGACTCTTTGACTTGTTGAGTGCCTTCATAGGTAATGAACAGCTTGTTCCAAACTTCATAATTTGTGTTCCAAGATGATATCCGATTGAACTTGGATGGAGTTAAGGCAGCATAGATGATGCCCATTGTGTTGGCATTGAGCTAAGTTTGTTTGAGAGAAGCTTCATTCCAAGTGGATACTTCACCCTCCGGTTCATTGTATGGAAGAATCACCACCTTCCACATGTCGTAGTTCATACCTTGAAGGTAAAACTGCATTCTTCTTTTCTAATAAAGGAAGTTGGTGTAGTCGAAGACCAGGGATCTCATGGAGAAGCCTCCTTCTAGGTTGAGGGACCCAAGTAAGTTGTCGCCCATCTTTTGGTTTCGTGGGAGATGTGTCAGAGAAGACCATGGCTCTGATATCACTTGTTGGATCGAAGGGCTCTAGAGGGGAGTGAATAGAGCTAAAGACACTTTCACAAAACTTGTTAGACCCTCAAGTGACTTTAAATAAACTCATTTGTAAATAGTGAATTTGATGGCAATTCTAACATACATAGAAAGGATGAGAGAGACTAAATCAACCAATTGAATAAGTTATTTTAGAGTGGCTCCACTCTTCAAACTAGGAGAGAGTCAGACTACTACTTAGAGAGGTCAAGTTCTAGGATTTCTTAAGCATGTCTACTCTTTATATTCACTTATAAGAGTTACAAAAAATGGCCTACCTTTTTCGGGACAAGGATACCCAATTTTCCTTTGAGGTCAAGAGATCCAACAACCTTACAAACAAGGTCTTACCTATCCAAGAGCTAGTCTTCTACCTCACCAAGGTCTTACCCACTCTTACAAGCAGTTAGGTGCCTTCACCAAGGAGATCCCCTTCTTACATTGAGTCTTTTATCTTGAAGAATTTACCCACTTAGCTCCTTGGATCTTCCGCCTTGTCCTCCTTCTTCACTTGGAGAAGCTTGAAGTACCTTCTTCTACAACTTGAAGAAGCATGCACCTCCTTCTTCACTTGGAGAAGCCTTCATCAACATGATCTTGAAGAAAAGGATTGGGAGGGAGAAGCTTTGAGATCTTTACAAGTGTACAATGAGGTAGCTCTCTCACACAAGTCATGTCTCAATCATATGAACTAAATGAAGTGTAAACAAGAGAGAGAAAGGTGCTCAAGTGGACTAAAAGCACTCAAAGATGGCAAGGACCTTGAATACCATGAATGAGCAAACTTAGAATATACTCCAAGAGGTCCTATTTATAGCTAAGGGTAGAGTGTGGGAACATTTGTGAACATTTTCTAGTCATTTGGAGGGTTGCAACTGATATAATTTTGAATTTTACAACACTCCAACGATTAGAATCACTTTTTCTATATTTTTCATATAGTACATTTGGTCAAGTTTCAATAAAGACAACTCGACCGATCACACTATGCGACAAAGCCAATTTAATAATCGGTTGAGTTTGTCCTGGTAGAAACTCGACCGATCCACTTAAATCGGTTTTGCGTTGCAGAGGGGTCGGTCGAGTTCTGTGATTATGAAACTTGACCGATCAAGATCATTTTCAAAATTCATTAAGGATCGGTCGAGTTTGAAATGATCAAATGGTCGAATTAAGTGTCCCTAATTTTTTCTCAGCCTAGTTACAAGTCATATCCTCAATACAAATGATTACAAAAATTATGTAAGGTGATTTGGAGTATTTTCCCAAAATGTACATTTACATTACTTTTGACTTGAACTAAAACAAATCAGAGCTTGATCGATTTGATCCTTTTCATGTACCTAATGTATGAAGTCAATCTTAAACAAATAAAGTAGGTACATATGAATGGTATGGTTAAGTCATTAGTAAAATATGGACAATGTGTAACACTTAGGTCAACAAGCCTTACCCATGTTAACTATTTGTTAGGTATGCAAACTGCTCTTCAGTACATGGTCGATTACATAGTCTTTGTCCAGCCAATCTATTATGTTGATGTGTAAATGGTTTCCAGATAATCCCTAACATGAAGCAATTGAAGTGTAAATAGTTTCTAAATAGTCCCAGGCCTTAAGAATCTGGGGCTAGAGAAAACGTAATGAAAAGAAAACATAATGAAAAAGTCTGGGCAATTCATTGAAAAGGATCTAGATGGTGTTACGATCTTCAAATATTCTCGCATTGCCTATTTACTTGAAGATAAAACTTTTGTGTAATCAGGGATCTAAAAAGTCAATCGTCAAAATCAAGAAAGTTAGCTACATTTCATCAAGGCATGCTTGGTTTTACATCATTCTTTACATAAAACAGCAATATTGCAATTTGCTTTAGCACCGTGATGTAATTTATAAAAGAACTCGAGGTTAAGGGCATGTTTGCTAGGATGTAATACATTGCAGTTGGCTGAATCAAAAAAATATCAAAAGGAAACATGCTTTTTGCTTGCGTTTACTTTTGTTTGGCATTAGTACGGACAGAACTAGGGATCGCTTGTGTGATTATTTAGTTTGCACCAGTAGGCAACTTTTTTCTCAACAATAGTATGTAACCACTTCAGGTTGTATAGGATCCAAACTACACCCGACCACGCCCATTTTGGGCATGGTACCAACTCTGGGAGTTTTCATCATATTAGCTCTGTTTTGCGAGTTAGAAACCGTCATTTTTTTCCATTTGTTTACCAAAAAAAAAAACACATCTTAATTCCTAGAGTTCAAAAGTAAGGATATGGCTTTACTCCCTACCAAATAGGGCCTAACTGATGATGTAGGATCTCAATCAGAAATACAATTTTACTCATTGGGTTCGATTACCATTGGACATGAGGTTTCGTTTCTACAACCAATTTTCTATTATCAATCGATTTAATTGTTACGCCAGATCCCTTGATCCACAAATGAGAACCTTCTTAGATCCCTTTCATAAACGTGTCATACGTACGTATTCTTTCATGCTCAGTACAACCTCTTACGAGTTTGTCTTTTTTTTATATAAAGGACGGAGGGGCCCTATGATTGGGACCCCCCGTCGTCTATAAAACTAGGCTGCATCAATTTAAAGCTAAGTTCACAAAGTATGAAGAAAATGACTGGAAAAAGGAAAACATATCTACTTGTCCCCTTCGTGCCATGGTGGCAACTTCATGGGCAAGTTTGTTACATGAACGCCTAACGTAAGAAAAATTGCAAAAAGAGAAATGGTACTTCAGATTCCTAATGTCGTCAGCAAGGATCCCCATGTAGTCTCTTCGTGTAGAAGAGTCGTTGCATGCTTGTACAACTTCAAGGGAGTCTGTCTCCATCTCCACCTACCCGGCGTCGTGTCTACTCGCCCACTGGAGTGTTGTCCTCATGGTTGTTACTTCTGCCGTTGTTATCCCTGTGCCGCTGCAAATTTTCTCTCCCGCTATCCCGATTAGCGCCCCTTCACTATCCCGCATCACCATCCCAATAGTCGTCGCTCCATCCTCACCACATGTAGCATCCACATTGATCTTCAGTCGTCCCTATGTTGCCTTGGCCCACCTTGGTATCACTTCTCTGTCTCGTCCAGCTTTGTTATGACTCACTGGGTGTTGCTCTCTTCCACCATGCTTGACCCATGTCAGTGCCACACGAAAGAGGTATATGTTGTGCACTTCGCCGTCTTGGAAGATTTGCATGTTGTGCCCCCTCCAAACAGCCCACATGGCTGCAACGATCACCTCTTTGTCGGTTCTACCCAAAGCTGCCTCCATGGTGTTGATGATGTCTTCGTCCTTATAGTCTTCCACCCACTCTTGGGTCCCTCACTCCAAGTGTTCCCAAACCTCTGTAGCATTGGGGCAACAAAAAAGCATGTGTGGAATAGACTCCTTTTCTGAAATGAACAGCTGACACGTACCATCATCAATGTAATGCCGGTCGAACAGCCTTCCTTTTGTTGCTAGACCCCCCGTGCACACTCTCCAAATGAAGTGTGCAGCTTTGGGGGTCCACCCACCTTTCCAGATATACTGCCATAACCTATCACCTTATTGCATTACTTGCTTTCTAGCTTCCTCTTTCCCTAACATGCCAAGCCAATATGTTGATCGCACTGTGAATATTCCTTTCTTTGCCGGCCACTACGACCATACATCGTCTTGTTCACGAAGACTAAGTGGGATAGTTCTTATTCTCTCTATGTAAGGCGATGGGAAACAGTCCTCCAGCTTTGCAATGTCCCATGTTAAGCCATCTGGTGTCATGAGATCATGTACCTTCAAATAAGGTGTGTCATCCGATTTCTTGAAACGTGCAAGAGTGTCCTCCTCTCCTAGCAGCCATGTATCCTCCCAGATGTCGATGTCTTTCCCACTTCCTATCCTCCACTCCATCCCTTCCTTCAGCAGTGCTTTTGCTTTCCATAAACTCATCCATGTATAGCTGGGATTATAGCCTCTTCTTGCTTCCCAAATGGATGTTCTAGGAAAATATCTAGCCTTCAACACCTTATGCACAAGGGAGTGCGGATTCACTCCTAACCTCCATAATTGTTTGGCTAGAAGGGCTTAGTTAAAGACGTGGAAATTCCTAAAACTGAGCCCTCCAACCTTTTTAGTTTGCACATATTTTCCCAACTTGTCCAAGCTAGTTTCATTTCATTTCCTTTTGCGCCCCACCAAAACCTTGATATGATGCTTTAGATTTCATCAAGCGTACCCACTGGAATTTGGAAGATGCTCATCACATATGTCGGAATAGCCTGTGCCACTGCCTTGATGAGGACCTCCTTGCCGGGTTTGGATAGCAATTTTTCAGACCATCCTTGGAGTTTTTTCCAAATCATTTCCTTTATGAAGCTGAAAATCTGTTTCTTTGATCTACCTATCGTCGTTGGAAGGCCTAGGTACTTGGCATGTCGTTCTACCTCCCTTACTTGCAACAGTCCCTTTAAATCATCTCGTTTTGTGGCCAACATCCCCTTGCTGAAAACTACCTCTGTCTTGGATAAATTAACTTGTTGTCTGGATGCATGTTCATATTGGCTAATAATTTCAGCTATCTTCAAGCACTCCGATGAGGTTGCTCTTGCAAACAGGATGCTATCGTCTGTAAAGAAAAGGTGAGATATGTGTGGCGCCCCTCTACATGGAGTGATACCGTGTATAAGGTTGTCACATGCAGCAATACTTAACATAGTAGAGAAAGCTTCCGCACATATTATAAAAAGATAGGGAGAGAGAGGGTCACCCTGGCGAAGTCCCCGCGAAGGTTTTCTTCTCCTAGTCTGGTCCCCGTTGATGGAAAACATATGTTGGACAAATGTGACACAGTCTTGAATCTTCCCCCTCCATACCACCCCAAATCCCATTCTCTCCATCACATAGTTTAGAAAACTCCATTCTACCCTATCATAAGCTTTGGACATGCCCAACTTCAGAGCAAGGCTGCCTTTCTTTTTTCCTTTATCCCTCTTCATAGTATGGAAAAGTTCATAAGAAATGAGAGTGTTATCAGTGATCATGCGCCCCGGAATAAAATCACTTTGATTCTTTGTTATGATGTTGTTTCATGAGCGGCTTTAATCTATTTGTCATTACTTTAGATGCGAGCTTGTACAACACATTGCAAAGGCTGATCGGGCGAAACTCTCCTACTCCCTGGTTGGTTCTCTTCCACACGTCACGTACTGGGCGTGATAGGATGTATTAGGGGCATGTTTGGCTCCCTGCATATTGTTGTGTTGGACTGCATTCCTAAATTCAAAGACTTATAGTTTATGTTTGTTTTAATGGAGCTGGAAAATAAGAAAAATCCAACATTTCACTAGCATACAATATTTGCGAAGTTCACATTTCCATTCCAAATGGGTGGGCGTTGGGCGGCCCTCTACCAGGTTGTTTAGAGGTTAGTATCCTGGTGTTTAGAAGTTGTTAGAGTCTGTAAGAGACCGTTTGGGTGATGTAATTTGGGGCGGTGTTGTTGTTCAATTAGGTATTCTAACTACCGCATTTGTAACTGCACTGTTTGGCCAGATACATGTGATTTTAAGAAATTAGCAGTTGAAACGTGGTATTCACCCCTACTCACGTTTCACAGACTTCCCAAAACACGCCACTTTTGGCGAGATTTGGAATCACTAAAGACAAGGGTTCTGCCCCAATCGCCCCCGACTTCCCCCGACACCCCCCACTCCCCGCCTCTCCCATCCCTCTCCCCAATCATCTCCTCCCCAACATCATCACCGCACTTCCTTCCAGTCTCCTTTCAGGCCATCTCCTCTGTCTGTCTATGCCTCTCCTCCTTCCTTGTGACCGGTCTTCTCTGGGCTATGATTTTAACCCATATCTCCTTCCCATCGTCTCTTTCCCCATCATCCTCTGCACCCGCGACGACGTTGTTGCTTGCTTGTGCTCATGGTCGAAGGCTCTGTGCGCATTGGTGGTTCGGTGCTCTAGATTAGTCATTCAAAAACGGCGCTTGGTGGTTCGTGCGACTTGCCAGACGAAGACCACGCATCTCCTTCCTAGATGACGCATCTCTTTCCCCTTTTCTGCGTTGAGGAGGTAATTTTCTACCCCAGTGCTTCTCCTTCTATCTCGCTCATCTTCTTCCTCATACACGGCTAAACATCCTCTGCTAGGGTTTTTTATTTCGCCCCTTTTAGTCTATCTATGACCTATATCTAGGATTAGGACCTCGCCCTCTTCCTTTTTTTCCCTCTCGCACTCCTCTACCCAAATCTTTGCATTCTCTCTTTGATGATCGCGTTGGTGGTGGCAAATTGGTCGTCTCAGCGATGCTAGGGTCTTTCTCGTTGGGGGAGTCCGGCTCAGCCTGAGGGTTTTGTGGGGTGACATCGGGTTCATCTTGCGACCCGTGGTCGTTTGCCGCTTTGACAACAGTACACGGCGCCAGTGGTCCGGAGGGGGCGATTGTCCCTTCACGGTTGTGGATTTCATGCTACTGAGGTCAGGGGAAGGGGACTTCTCCTCACTAGGAGTAGGAAAAGGCGATGTCATTTTGGAATGTAGGGTTTCCTCAGTAGCAGCATCATCCCCTTCCTCGTCCTCCTCCTACATCGCCATCGGAAACTTGGTCGAGTTCCGATGGTGGCGGTGGTTGGGGAAGCGAGGGCACTTATGTCTCATCCCCCTCCATCGTCTTGATTGTTCTTCCATCTCTCCTGAATGTGTTTGTGTCCCTCTCTGGTCTCTGCCTTGCTTGGGGGAGAAATTATGAAGACTCTCAACATGTCTCTATCTAGTTGTGAGAGCAGCAATAAATTCGTAAGATGCCAACAAAAGCAAAAATAAAGGTGTGGATTGGCGATGGTCAACTCCCTTTGCCCCTTCCTCTCATTAACATAGCTCACATATTGCACCCTCTTGCTGTAGTAGTGGGATGGGTGGTATACTACTGCTATGTATATGTGATGGCTATGGCGTGCTACTGTTACTCTGCCGCTCCTACCTACTTTTAGGAATATCTCCCTCCTAATCCTTTTAAACTTCTCTCCTACCTTCCCACACAGGGGAGAGAAGCACCAGGAAGGCCATTCCCATAATTTTGTGCTTTGAGTGGTTTTGTTGGATGTATGCGTGATTTTTGCGAACGTTTGCTTGAATTTGGAACTGGGTTCTACTTATTTTCTTTATTTTCTCTTATCCATGTGGGTTTCTTCTCCAATATTAGAAAAGTGAATGTGAAATTTGGGTGATTGTGCAGGTATTTGGAGGTGATAGTAAACAAAGAGCCTATCTATATTGGTAGTCTTCTTCAAACTGTACAAGCTGATCTTTGGGTGTCATTGACTTTTGTTCTAGGTATGAGAACTTGCACATCTATATATATTGTGTAATATCTATTTTTTAGACTTGTTGAAACATTTGGAGAAGGGGGTGATGGATATGTCATGTTAATGGTTTTAACATGAGTGACTTGTTCAAATCTTACTACATTGTTTTAGTATGATGTACAATTGTAGGTTGGGTGATGGTTTTAGGTTGTATTTGATCTGTCTTGGTACTTGTATATGATCAGTTCATGTTTATCTTATTGAGTTGCATTTGATCTATTCTAATTGCATTTGATCTGTTTAATGACATTGCTCCATGACTTGGGTTCCCTGGAAATATTGGAATTCCATGAATTGCCTCATGGTTATGTATATTGCTTATCTATGTTTATCTTGTTCATTGCCTCATGTTTATGTATATTGTTGTTCTTTTCTAATTTATATTTGACACTCGATATGCTTGCATCTATTTAAAATGACATTCTGATAGTTTTTTTATGAACATGTTATATAGTGTTTGATATGGCTTCACATGGAATGAGTGAGTTATTAGAGTGTCTCCATAGAAAGAGAATGATGGATGAGGAAGAAGAGAAAGAGCATGAAGAGGAGAGAAATAAAGTCATTGTTGGTGTTGTTACCATGACTCTGACCAGTGTGGCAGCATGGTACCATGATATTTTTATGGTGAGGGGTCCTCCTACTGATTGGGATGACGTAAGGAATTGCTACTTGATTAGATTATACAATGGTACCGATGATGACTGTGTTGAATGATTGCGAGTAAGCAAAAGTGGATTCCATAGGTTGTGTGAAGTATTGACATGGATTGGGGGTTTAGTTCCCACAAAGCATGTTGTAGTTGAAGAAGTTGTTGCAATGTTCTTGCACATCCTAGCTCACAGTCTCAAGTACCGAGTAGTAAGGTTTCATTATCATAGGTCCAAGGAGACGATAAGTAGGAAGTTTCAAGTAGTTCTTTGCGTCGTTATGAGAGTGAGCAAAGAATACATTAAACTACATGAGTGCACTCTCAATGGGATTGATGTCATGAGATGGAAGTGGTTTGAGGTATAAATATTTATTAAAGTATTACTTAAATACGTATATACACTCGTACTTGTTTTGTTATGAGTGGTACTATCTTTTGTTTAACTAGAACTGTCGTGGTGCACTTGATGGAACTCACATCCCTCTGAGAGTTCAAGTCGAGAAGCAACCTTCCTATCGCAATTGGAAAGGAATCATAACCACTAACATGTTGGGGTTTTGTGATCCCAACATGATGTTCATATATGCACTTTTGGGTTGGGAGGGTTCTACAACTGATTCCAGAGTTTTGAAAAATGCATTGTCTAGAAAGGACAATCTTTGCATTCCAACTGGTAAAGATTTTTACCTAGAGTTCTTATATAAATATGATATAAAACAATTACATGACTTATAATTTGTGATGATTCTGGTGTAGGGAAGTATTATCTTGTGGATGTGGGATACATGAATGGTCTAGGGTTTCTTGCACCATATCGAGGAATAAGGTATTGTTGACTCAAGGTCAATTAGGCCAATGTTGACTCACATCTAAATTGACTAAACCTGTGTTTTGATGATGACTAACCATTCCACATATTGGTGTCTAATGTCTCTACTTGAGTAATTTCAAATTAGGTATAGACACACTCCAAATGCCCTAACTTGCGCATATCAAATTGGAGAAAAGACAAGTCAAAGTCATATAAGTGCACATTTTTGTAATATGATGTATATCCATTAGAATCATGCTGTAAATCACTTGTAATGATTGTATGACTTGTAATTAAGCTTAGAAAAATATCAGGAGCACTTAGATCGAATATTAGAGCACTTTAGATGCATCTTTGAAAATCAATTACAGGTACTTGGTCGGTCGAGTTTTCCCAGCCTGAAACTCGACCGATCAACCTTGGTCGATTTTCTGAAGATTACATCGGTCAAGTTGTGCACTCACAGAACTCGACCGATTGGGTAGTAGGCCATTTCCAGTTGAAATGGTCGGTCGAGTTTGTTCTGAGGAAACTCGACCGATTGCACTGTACGGAAAAGTGCAGAAAAGTGTTTCTAGCCGTTGTGGAGTTGCAACAAATGAAAATATATCCGTTGCAAGCCACAAAACGTCTAGTTTTCGTTCTTAAGTGTTCCCAAAGGCTAAGAGGCATCCCCATCTATAAATAGGACCCCTTGGGCTTCATTCCAAGGTTGAGCATTCATTGCAAACTCTTTGTGAGGTTCCTATTCTATAATTGAGTGCTTCCTACAGCCTCCTCTCTCTCTAAGCTTAATCACTTTTTACATCCATTAGAGTGAGTAGGAGATTTGTAAGAGAGCTAGTTCTACTTGTATATCTTGTGAGGCTCTCACTTCCACCACCTCCCCATCTCTCATTTGCAATCATGAAGATGAAGGTTCTCTCTCTCTTATCCAAGAGAGGTGAAGAAGAACAAGGGAAGGAGTCCCTTGGTGAAGATCAAGGCAGAAGACTTGGAGCTAGAGTGGGTAAGCCCTTGGAGAAGGAAAAAGACTCAAGCTCAAGTAGGTAAGACCTTAGTGAAAGCTTCTCCGAGTGAAGGTGAAGTCAAAGGCGGAAGATCCAAGAAGAGTGGGTAATTCCTGCAAGGCCGAAGACTTGTGCAAGAGCGGGTAAGTCCTTGGAGAAGGCCGAAAACTCTTGCAAAGTGGGTAAGTCCTTGGTAAGGTTGAAGACTTTTGTCTTGGATAGGTAAGTCCTTTGTTGGTCATGTATTGTAAGTCTTATAAGTGAATATAAGAGTGCAATTGTTGGAAGTCCTAGAGGTTGACCTCTCTAGGCAAGTGGACTGACACACTTCTAGTTCGAAGTGTGGAACCACTCTAAATAGCTTGTCTAATTGGTGCATGTTCAATCTCTCTTATCCTTGCTATGCATGATTTAGTTGCACTCAAATTACCTATTTAGCAACCTTATCTTTTGATATATCTTGAAGGTTTGATGAGTTTTGTTTAAGTGCTTTCAGCTCTATTCACCCCCCCCTCTAGAGCATCTAATCACCCATTTAGGATCCAACAATTGGTATCAGAGCGGGTCTTCTCCAAGCATACTTCAACAAGTAGGAGAAGATGGGTGACTACCTAGGAGGGAGACTCTCGACCAGCCTTCCAATCTTTGATGGGAGAAACTTCCTCTATTAGAGAATAAGACTTCAATTCTACATCCAAGGATCAAGTCTCGAGATGTGGCAAATGGTGAACAGCCCATACATTCTACCAAAGACAAATATTGAAGAATGGGATGAAGCCACCTTGATGAAAGCAACCTTGAATGCTAGAGCCATGCACATCCTATATGCCTCCATGACCCCCACCGAGTTCAACCGGATTTCTTCTTGTGAGACGGCCTATGAGGTATGGAGAAAGCTTTGCATCACTTATGAAGGGACATATCAAGTGAAGGAAAGAAAAGTCTACATGCTCAAAGGGCTGCTTGAGAACTTCAAGATGGGAAAGAAGGAGAGCATAGCCAACATGTACTCAAGGCTCAACACCATTTTGAATGGTCTTGCTATTCTAGGACATCCTATGTCTAGTGGAGAGATCAACTCAAAGATCCTTAGAACTCTCCCCAAGAGGTGGGAATCCAAGGTGACTTCCATTGAAGAAGCAAGGTCTCTTAGGGATATTCCTATTGAAGAGCTCATTGGAAATCTACAAGCACATGAAGCCACACTTGACAAGAGGGAGGAAGTAGAAAGATAAGAGGAGAAAGAACTCAAGAGAATGAAGAAGGCTGAAATTAAAGCTCAAATCAAGGATATTGTTGGTCAAGCTTCTCCATCCTCTCAAGTTGAAGAAGATGCCATGTACTCCAAGGGTAGATTCTACAAAGGCAAGTCATCCTCCATCCGGTGCTTCACATGCGGAAAGAAGGGTCACTATAAGGAAGATTGCCCACAAGGCAAAAAGACGCATCTTCACAAGAAGAAATAGCAATCAAGCTCAAGTGGCTCCTCCAACTCAAGCTCAAGTGAAGATTCATGTGAAGGATCAAGCTCAAACTCTAGTGATGAAGGAGAATGCCATTTTGCTCTTATAGCATCAACAAGTGAAGGCTCAAGTGAGGTAAATCTAGACTCTTTAGATAAAGAATCTTTGATTTCTATCATTCATGATATTTGTGCCTCTTTTAAGTCTTCTAAAAAGAAAAAGAAAAAGCTTGCTAGAATTGTTGATAATTTGCATATAGAACTAGATGATCTTGAATATGCTAATTCTTGCTTGCTTGATGGTAAAAATGATTGTCTTAGTCAAGTAGACTCTCTTAAACTTGAAAATGCTAGTTTGCTTGATAAGATTAGTTTTCTAGAAGCTCAAACTCCTATGACTAGTTCTAATGAAAAGCATAGCTTAATTGTTGATTCTCTCATGCATGATAATGATGTTCTTAAATCTAAAAACAAGGACAAAGATTTTGTTTTGCATGAATTAGAAATAGAAAATGCCTCCTTGCTTACTAAAATCAATGGGCATGAATCTTGTTCTAGTTCTACAAATAGAGAGAATGATGTTGCTGCTCTTCATATTGATAGAGATTCTTATTTAACTAAAGCTCTTTGCTTAGAAAATGATCTTTTGCATGCTAGAGATAATATCAATAATTTGTATTCTATTATTGCTTCTCTTAAGCATGATAATGACAGTTTGAGATCATCCTTGCAAAGATTCTTAGTTGGTAAAAAGAGTCTTAATGACATCCTACACCATACTACTAAACAAATTGGTAGACATGGTTTAGGGTATGATAGTAGTCAAGGGAACAACAAAGATAAAGGACCTCCAATATTCCATGGAGAATCCTCTAGTTCCAAGACTATGGGCACATGCAACTATTGCAATGATTTTGGTCATTATTCTACTTGTTGTCCTTTTAGGAAAGCACCCAAGAGCAATAGGATTTGGGTTGCTAAACTAAACCCTCTGGGCCCAAAAACATGATTGGGAACCATTTCATCTTTCTTCTTGTAGGTACTTGCAAATGGATTGACGTGAGCTATTGAATTGCAAATTGACTTGTCAATCCACATAAAAGAAGAAAGGTGAGATGTTTAGAGGGTGACAACAAGTGGAAAACACAATGGTAAGCACAAAGGTAAAGGTTTTATTGCTTATAACCATTTCTAACTTGTTATGTCAAGTTAGTGTGCATTATACATATGGTTTTTGAGTCAAAAGTGGTATTTTGTGTTTATCTTCACACTCTTGCTAAAAAACTATTTCTAATGCTTCTATATTGCATTACTAACTTGCTTAGACATGTTTGGATATGGTTGTATTTTTAGCATGCCTTTAAATATGTTTTTATGATATATATGTGCTTCTTGACAGTTGATCTGTCGGTCGAGTTTTCCCTATTGAAACTCGGCCGATGGGCACCAATGGGTGTTGCCAACAGCTTTCATCGGTCGAGTTGACAATGCACAGAACTCGACCGATAACACTGTGCACATAATATACAGTTGGCTTATTGAATGAGAACTTTCCTCTCAACTAGATTTTCTCAACCAATAGCCTTTTTCTTTGGCACTCTCATTTGGTACCTTCATATATGCATATTGTCATGTTCTAAATTGCCTATCTTGCTTACAACTCTATCTCTCTAATTGCTCTAAAATGGTATATCTATATCTTGCAATTACTTTCTTTGAGTTGTTTTGCAGGTTTTGATGATGATCTCTTTGGATCGCTTGGTTGTGTCTAAAAATTTGCTTCCATTGTACTCTAACTTGCTACATCTATCTAGGTGTATATCTTGTTTTGATACAACCTTGAGGTTCTTAGGGGTAATCATCTTATGGTAAGGATGCATATCTAGTGAGTTATATCCTTTCATGCGTCTAAACTTGCATATCTCCTTGTTTGGATATATCTCTTCATCTAATCATAGATTGCTCTATCTTGTGTATCTTTTGGTATCTCTTGCTATGATCTAGATCCTACTAGTAGTCCTAACTTATGATATCATCTACTAGTAGTTCATATACATGTAGTTCTAACCCTGTTTAAAATTGGAGTATTTTTTGGATTTTATGTAGCTTTTGCTCCAGTTTCAGGTTTTGGTGCAAGACTAGTGTTTTTCATGCAGAAACAACCTTCTGAGCAAGACTCATTTCTTTGCCATGAGCTCTAATGGCTTTTGATCAAATTCCGTCATCTTGAGGGTCAAAATTGCAACTTAGTGTTTTTCTGCAGCACCTTATCTTGCATTTTTGGGTTGTTCCAAGTATAAGTTTTAACTTGCTTTTCTTTCTATGCTTGGACAAGACCCTATCTGTGCTCTTCTACTCTCCTTATATATATTTGTGTTATCTCCTTTCTTTTTTAACAAGTGATGTTTCTTATTTCTTCATAACCCCTCTTTTTGAAATGACAAAGGGGGAGAAAGGTATGTCTTCTTTTAAAAAGAGGAAGAAGGCATGTCTTACATGAAGAAGAGAAGTATGTTCATGTAAATGGGAGAAGGTAAATGGGAGAAGACATATATGTGTAGAACATATATGAGTAGAAGACATAGTATTCTATAAATGTTATGAAAGCTAACCATGCAGGAGAAATAGCATCAATTGAGGGGGAGTATGAAAACTCCATGTTCATCAATTGAGGGGGAGCATATGTGCTTAGTCCTATTAAAACCCCTAGGTTTCTCCAAAGGTATGATTTTACTTAAATGCTTTCAATACATTTATGGAATTGTTTGTCATCTTCAAAAAGGGGGAGAATGTTGACTCAAGGTCAATTAGGTCAATGTTGACTCACGTCTAAATTGACTAAACCCGTGTTTTGATGATGACTAACCATTCCACATATTGGTGTCTAATGTCTCTACTTGAGTAATTTCAGATTAGGTATAGACACACTCCAAATGCCCTAACTTGCGCATCTCAAATTGGAGAAAAGACAAGTCAAAGTCATACAAGTGCATGTTTTTGTAATATTATGTATATCCATTAGAATCATGTTGCAAATCACTTGTAATGATTGTATGACTTGTAATTAAGCTTAGAAAAATATCAGGAGCACTTAGATCGAATATTAGAGCACTTTAGATGCATCTTTGAAAATCAATTACAGGCACTTGGTCGGTCGAGTTTTCCCAGCATGAAACTCGACCGATCAACCTTGGTCGATTTTCTGAAGATTACATCGGTCGAGTTGTGCACTCACAGAACTCGACCGATTGGGTAGTAGGCCATTTCCAGTTGAAATGGTCGGTCGAGTTTCCTCATAACAAACTCGATCGATCCTTTGAACATCGGTTTGCCTCCTACTTGATCGGTCGAGTTACACCCATCAGAACTCGACCGATTGCACTGTACGGAAAAGTGCAGAAAAGTGTTTCTAGCCGTTGTGGGGTTGCAACAAGTGAAAATATATCAGTTGCAAGCCAAAAAATGGCTAGTTTTCATTCTTAAGTGTTCCCAAAGGCTAAGAGGCATCCCCAGCTATAAATAGGACCCCTTGGGCTTCATTCCGAGGTTGAGCATTCATTGCAAACTTTTTGTGAGGTTCCTATTCTATAGTTGAGTGCTTCCTACAGCCTCCTCTCTCTCTCTAAGCTTAATCACTTGCTACATCCATTAGAGTGGGTAGGAGATTTGTAAGAGAGCTAGTTCTACTTGTATATCTTGTGAGGCTCTCACTTCAACCACCTCCCCATCTCTCATTTGCAATCATGAAGATGAAGGTTCTCTCTCTTTTCCAAGAGAGGTGAAGAAGAACAAGGGAAGGAGTCCCTTGGTGAAGATCAAGGGAGAAGACTTAGAGCTAGAGTGGGTAAGCCCTTGGAGAAGGCAAAAGACTCAAGCTCAAGTAGGTAAGACCTTGGTGAAAGCTTCTCCGAATGAAGGTGAAGTCAAAGGCGGAAGATCCAAGAAGAGTGGGTAATTCCTGCAAGGCCGAAGACTTGTGCAAGAGCGGGTAAGTCCTTGGAGAAGGCCGAAGACTCTTGCAAAGTGGGTAAGTCCTTCGTAAGGTTGAAGAATTTTGTCTTGGATAGGTAAGTCCTTTGTTGGTCATGTATTGTAAGTCTTATAAGTGAATATAAGAGTGCAATTGTTGGAAGTCCTAGAGGTTGACCTCTCTAGGCAAGTGGACTGACACACTTCTAGTTCAAAGTGTGGAACCACTCTAAATAGCTTGTCTAATTGGTGCATGTTCAATCTCTCTTATCCTTGCTATGCATGATTTAGTTGCACTCAAATTACCTATTTAGCAACCTTATCTTTTGATATATCTTGAAGGTTTGATGAGTTTTGTTTAAGTGCTTTCAGCTCTATTCACCCCCCTCTAGGGCATCTAATCACCCATTTAGGATCCAACATGTATCACCTAAATGAGTGAGTGGGGAATATGCCATAAAATTATAAGGAGTTGTTTAATCTCTGCCACTCTAGTGTTAGAAACGTAATTGAGAGAGCCTTTGGACTGCTAAAGAGTAAATGGAGTGTTTTAAGGACAAACTCCTTTTTTGGTCTCCATACACAAGTGAGGATAAATAAATAGTTGTTGCATGCTACACAACTATATCCTACTTGAGAAACAAGATGATCCTATATTAGAAGCTCAACATAGAAGAATTCTTGATGAAGTAGATAGGGAGATCATTGGACAAACGCTTGTTGATGAGATAATTACACATGTAGAGGTGACTGCTCAGTGGACAGGATTTCGAGATGCTTTAGCGCAAGGCATGTTTGAAGACTATATACAAAGAAGGGTTGTTTGATGTTTTATCTTTTCATATGTACTAGAATGCATTTGTAGTTCATGTTTTATATTTTCATATGTACTAGAAGTTATTTTTAATTTGTGTTAAATCTTTTCATATGTACTAGAACTCGTGTATTTCATGGTGTAATCTTTTCACATGAACTAGAATGCATTTGTAGTTCATGTGTTATCTTTTATTTTATTGTGTATATTGTATAGAGTTTCGGAATGGCTTCCAAAAAAGGGAAGGAAAAGGCTACATCACAGAATGACTTTTTCCGTTGGGACTTAGCTAAAGAAAGGTCTTTAGCTAACATCCTAAGAGATCAATGGAGTCCAGGTCGTAAGGGAGATAATGGGTGGAAAATAGTTGCCATAAATACAGTTGCAATGTCAATTAATATCACATTGTCCACTGAACTCACTGTCAATAATGTGAGAAACTATATGAGAACATGGAAGAAAACCTATGCAGTTGTGAGTGATATTCTCTCACAAAGCGGTTTTGATTGGGATGGCACAAAATAAATGGTCAGTGTGGATAATGAGGATGCTTGGAATGAGTACATCAAGGTATATTTTGTCTTTAGCTTTTCAACCTTTCACCATCTAACGTCAAACTATATTGCATCTATTAACATAACAATATTTCGTAGTCACATGAGGATGCTAAGAGATACCACTGGAAGGTCATTCCAAATTGGGATGACATTATGGACTTATACGCAAAGGATAGAGCTACTGGGGAAGGTGCAAAAACGGTTGCTGAAGCAAATGAGGTGATGGACTTGGTGTCGGAGATGGATACAACAAGCATGGATGATGATACAATATCCACCAGCTCAGCTGAAAAAAGAAAGAAGCCATCTACTACTGAACATACACCCTCAAGGAAGAAGGGAGGTGGCACTTCAATTGCTATTGATGGACAAGATGGCTTCTAGTTTTGTTAACTATATGAAGGTCTTATCGGCTCCAAAGGGTGTTGACACAAAGGTTGTATATGAGGAAGTTTTTGTTGTTGATGGACTTGATGATTCCCAGAAGATGAAAGCATGCTTGTGGTTTGTGGAAAATGAGAAATAGTTCTCTCTATTAAAGTCTCTGTCTATGGAGAGAAAGAAAGAGATGATTCTCATATTAATCTAGGTATGTTGTTTGTGGGTTTTTTTTGTAGTATTTCTACTTGTGTTAATTGTTATTCCTTCTCTAAAATAATTGGTATTTGCTATTACGACTTGTATTGGTATCTGCTATTACTTGAAATCCTTTTCACTGAGTTTTCACTGACTGGTAATTGGTAACCTTTGTAGGTATACTTTATTTTCACTTGTTTAGGTATGATTTACTTGCACCTCTAAATATGATGGTATGTTTGCTACAATGTTGATCTTTTGATTAATCTTGTTTATTTGGTGTGGGTTGATGGTGGTGGTTGGTGGTGGTGTTGGTTGTGGATGGTGGATGTTGTATGCAGGTGTTTGTTGCTGGCTTGGAAGCAGTAACTTGTTATTGTGCTTGGTTTTGAATGGTGGTGGTTGGTGGTGTTGTGGTGGTGTTGTGGGTTGATGGTGGTGGTTGGTGGTAGTGTTGGTTGTGGATGGTGGTTGTTATATGCATGTGTTTGTTGCTGGCAAGGAAGCAGCAACTTGTTGTTGTGCTTGGTGTTGAATGGTGGTGGTTGGTGGTGTTGTGGTGGTGGTGTGGGTTGATGGTGGTGGTTGGTGGTAGTGTTGGTTGTGGATGGTGAGCGTAGAAGTAATGCAAGAGGAAAGTGGATGGCCTTGGGGTGGGGGATGGAACAACTGCTAGTGGGTTTCTTGTGGTTGGTATTGGTTTCTGTATTTCTTTCAACTGCAGCATGTGTTTGGAGGTGATAATGTTTGTATGGAGGTAGTACTAGATGGATTGGTGATTGGGTGATTGGTAATCGGGTTGCTAATCTTTGGAGGTAATGGTGTCTGTATGGATGGTGTTGTTGGCAGCTGTTGATGGTGTTATTGGCAGTTGCTGATGGTGGTGGTGGCTGGTGGTGATGCATGGTATTGGCAGTTGCTATTGTTGTCGGTGATGGCTGGTTATGATGGATGGTGTCGTTGTTGCTTTTGCTGGTGGCGGTGGCTGGTGGTGGTGGTATGGTGGTGATGTTGTTGTTGGCTGTTGGTGGGTGATGGTGGTTGGGCTACTGGTGTATGTCGAGTTGTTGGTGGAGGAGCAAGAAAAGGATGGATAGAGTAGAAATAGGTGACAGAGTACAAATATTGTTGTAAGCTTGTTGCCATACTATGCGGATTGGGTGATGGGTGGGTGATGGGTTGATCCTACAAATGATAATATGTATAACTTGTGCATATTCTTTGTGAAATGTTTTGACATATATAATCTGTCTATTTTGGCTTGATTTTGTCTATTCTTTCAGGAAGACCATAGGCTTGTGTGCTCCTGATCATTTGTGTCGTTTAAAAGCAGCTATTATCAACATGGTCTTGTAGGTAGTGGGCCGCACATTCAAGCATGCAGTAGTGTGAACTTGTAGGAAGTTGTTTTATCTCGTTTTGTATGCAACTTAAACATGTGCTTTATGTTGAAGGTTTTGAGGTTGTCACAATATTCAAGCATGTAGTGCGCTTTCTGTTGGAATTTCACAGATTATTAGTCACTTGTTAAATTTGGTTACACATCAGCAGGTGATGAATATGGATGTCGTGTACGTCATGTATCCATATAAATTACTATGTAAATAATGTGTTTGTATGGGTTTTGTTAATTTGGTTGCAAATCAACTGTATCCATATAAATTACTATGTAAATAATGTGTTTGTATGGGTTTTGTTAATTTGGTTGCAAATCAACTGGTGATGAATATCAATGGCTTGTATGCCATGTATCCATATATATTAGTATGTGAATAACATGTTTGTATTTTTTTTTGTTATTTGTTGCACATCAACAGGAAATATGAATATGGATGCCTTGTGCCATGTATCTATATAAAAAAATATGCAAACGATTTGTATGTATACCATGTATATGTACTACATTGGAACCACGCATATATGTATTTGGAATTTTGAATCACGTTGTGCTCACTATCTGAACCCTGGTGTGACTCTATTTATCAGCTGGTCAAATATGTAGTTATGAAGAAAAAAAATGCTGCATTTCAAATACACATTTACCAAACAATGTAATTAAGAGTGATGGTATTGGTAATTAGTGCATTTATGAATCAACACTCATCCAAACAATGTAATTGTGAATCATGGGATTTGTTAAGTAGGTAATCAAAATCCCTTGACTTATTGATTACTACAGTAATCACAAATGGGGCGCCCAAACAGCCCCTAACGATACTGAACAATGCAGCAACCACGTCCATCTTAACCAAACCAAAACCTTTCTTTTGTTGTATTACTGAAAACCAGCAGGTAGCGGAAACCGGGATCTACAAAATTCTGTGTTCTTTAAAATCCCATTAGATCCTACAAAACAAACATGCCCTAGGTGACCGCACCATGGGTACATTTGTGTATAGCTGACTGCCAATTACTTCCAGCCAAAACAGTAATAAATTTAGTAGTTGACGCTGCACTAAATAAAACGGAAACCATTCTAATCATGGGTTTTGATTTCCTTGATACGGCATTGTAGTGTAGGTTGGCTTTACCCCCAAGCTAACAGGCCCTAAGAGAATAACAGTGCATAAGAAAACTGGAGGGCAAAAATGCTCCGAACTCCAGCACTCTTACGGGTGGTATATATATTAATGCACTGCCGGGCACACCATACCTTTTGCCCAAAGAGTCCATACCAACTGATATAACCGTTAATGAGAGAAAGAATCAGCTAAGACCTAAATTGACATCTGTTGGAACTTGGAACTCACTAAAAACAAGTAGGCTTCATACACAACTACACAAGAAGGTAATCCAACTGCAGTGCGATAATATCTCATACAGCATATATAATATAACCAGTTAACCACACAAGCAGGTAATCCAACTACATGTGTGATAATATCTCATATCCGATACAGGCTTCTGTGCAAAGCCCAGTACATATTTTGCTACAATAATAGCCATCAGCTTTAAGGTTGTCTATCACGACTTGCAGTTTTCAGAGGATAGAACAGTCTTCCATCATCTTCCTTGGCACCTGAAAGTAGGGGCAGTGGTACCAAGTAGTTATTTAAGCTCCATCATCTTCGACAGTGTTGACGCGCTCACATTCATCTATCCATTCACTGTAGCTGCAGAACAAGTGATAGAGCCGTAGTTGTTACGGTAAAAATATATATATATTTTTTTTAATTGGAATAATGGGGAAATGACTTACATGTCTATAGGTTCAGTTAGAGCTGTAAAAACACAGGACGGGGAAAATCAAACAGATATGATGAGTTCATCGAATAAATATTAAATATGATAAATGACGAAAGAATACATGGCTTACTTAATGTAAATTAAAAGTGTTCTGTGAGATGACTTAAAATAAAGTTCTCGTAAAGAAAATCATAAGAAATCAAATTCTATATAGCACATTGATGCAGTCCGTCATCAATATCACTTGGAGAAAAAGGAAGCAATAAACCCACCATATCTAAAACACAAGATACTCTTTAATGTTTGTAGGAGCACAAACTAAGTTGTCCCTACCTCACATATGTGATGGGTCCTCCTCCCAGCTCCTTCAGTTTCTTAATCAAACTGTAAGATGTACAGTTCTGAAAGGCCGGTCATCTCTTCTACCTTATAGTTTGTTTATTCCCTTACACAACAGCAACAATTTCTACCCTTACAATTAAAGTCGCTCTATGGCGCATAAATGTGTAGAGCCAGTGTCACTCCAGACCTGGCGGGGAAAGGTCTACTGAGAGAGTGTGCCTGACTCTAGGTAGGCCTCTAATTGATTAATTAATATGTACATGAGCGTGATCATTAGTGTCTAGCAGTCTTTTTTTTAATTGAACTATCCCAATCCCAAACCCCACTTGAATACTTTGGCCGAACTTGCAAGTATAATTCCAAAGCTGCGGTGTTATTTATTATATGGAACGTTTTTCAATCTTAGCATATATGGAACGTTTTTCAATCTTAGCATACCGTTTACGGTTGTACTGAAACTCTCCTGGCAGATTCTGCATGAGATCTCCCCGAATGCATTCTTCATGTCACTAAAATGAAGGTCAAAACCAGGAAAATTGCGTTAGAGACACTCCAAAGTCAACAATAAATTAGAAGATTTTGGGTGCATAAATTATAACATCCATGTTAAATGAAGAAATGCTACATGCGACACTCCACACTGCTGCCATGATTGCAGAAAGGGCAACAAAACACAGTATCAAGTTTGTCCATTCTCTTCTTAGGTGGTGGCTTTGCACTAGACTTCCTCTTACCCATACCTGGCTCTGAAAACAAAAAAAGTACAATCATGTGAGATTTTCCAATAGATTGGTAGAAGAAATGCCACAACAGAATAAAGCAAAAAATGGAAGGCATGGACCACTTTTAAAAAACAGAAACCGCCCACATATTACTTAAAGGTCATATAGTTACCCAAAAAACAACATATACACCAGAGGACCCATTTGATTAGGTTTAGTCAAGCTGATATTTCACAAAATCAACATTTTCAAAACAGAATGCATAACCACATTTGATGAAGAACTGTCCGATTGCTTCGAGCATGATTGATTATGGCCGCAAACCATGACATCTATATTTTGTATAATAATTAGGCATCATCATTAGTAATGAATACACAACCACGTCTGTAATTTGATAACATTAACAGCAATGAGTAACTTTCTGTATCAAAGCCGACAAAGCGGGCCGCTTATCCAGGCCCAATAAAGCGGACTAAAGCGGGCCAAAGCAGATAAAAGCGGCTGCTTCTAGTAGGCTTCAGTAGCCGATTTGGGTGAAATCACTACGCCTGCTACTGCTGGGCGCTATGCGGCCGCTCCAGCCGCTTTTTTAATCACGGGTACATATTAGTTTAGAATAGATCTATGCTCGAGTACCTGGGGAAGTTTCGTAGTTGGTTTTGAAAAGAATGGTGTGCTAGTCCAGTGCATTGGCTTAATTAAAGACATATATGATAGCTCAACTACAAAGGTTAAGACTCCTTGAGGAGAGACACCAAGATTTCCTATTACAATGGGAGTACATCAAGGATAGGCACTAAACCCAAATCTATTCGTTCTTGTTATGGATGAGACAGCAAAGCATGTTCAGGATGAAATTCCGTGGTGTATGTTATTTGCTGATGATATTGTATTGGTTGATGAAACTACAGAAAAATTAAATGATAAAAGTTGAACCATACAGAAACGCATTGGAATTAATGGATTTAAGATCATTAGAAGCTTAACAGAGCATGTGAATTGCAATTTCCGCTAGATTAGAACTGTAAATGTGTGAGGCCAAGTTGGGTGGAGTGAAAGCATGAATATGTGATAAGTTTGGTCATTAGGGCTCCTATTATTAAAAAGGATGGTGATGTTCTAGATAATGGTTGGCACTTGGCACAGGATCAAAGCATGATGGTTGAAATGGAGTGCAACTAGAGTAGTATGTGATGCAAAGATCCATCTTAGATTAAAAAGTAACTTTTATAGACAGTCATACGACCAGCCATGCCATATGGGAGTGGATATTGAATGGTGAAGAAACAATATTTCATCGTGATGAATAGGAAAGGTTTATGCTAGAATGGATGTCTAAGAAGACAAGAAAGATCGCTTGAGAAATGACTACATAAAGAATAGAGTGTGGTTGGCCAATATCGAAGACAAAGTTACACAAGGGTTGCCTGAGATGGTACGAACATGTAGAATGTTGACCGACTAATGCATCATTTCAAAGCAGTGTTAATGAATCGAAGACAGTTAAAAGAAGGAAGAGGCGGGCCTAATTTACTTTGAAGAGCTTATAGGAAGAGGTTTTGAATCTTTACATTTTGATGAAAATATGATCCATGACAGAGCTAATTGAAAAGAAGGATTCATGTAGCCGACCCCAACATGGTTGGGATCGAGACTTAGATGATGATGATGATAATGAGTTAAGTATCCTTGAAATAACTACCTACAAACAAAATTGACATTCAAATAAAAATTCTTCATATATTTCTTTTAATACTGCAGTCATTTAAGCATCCAGTACACTAATCTGTTGGTTTATACATATAAGCAGCTAATGAGGCGGTCTCTCAAAGTCTCAAGAAGCATAGCTTTTTGCCGCCTTGACCTGCTTTGCCCAGCTCTATTAGGCTAGCTAAAGTGGCATGCTTCTTTCGCTTCAAGGTGAAAGCTAATCAATCAACTTGTATGTTAAATAAAAGCAAAAAAAACAAAGGATATCAGCATTGTGACCCTTGCATTTCCAATACGAGTCCAAATGAAGAGTTGTCGGCAACATTGTTGCTTGCGATTAGATTCCACAGCCAATGTGGACTGTGTTCGGGAGTGGCACGCCTTCACCATGGGTTGTAACCTCATCTACTGTATATATAAGAACACAATGGTGTTTCACGCAAGATCAACCAATGATCGCAGATGATGCTAGTGAGAGTAGTTCATCATAGCAAGAATTGTCCTTTTAAGCATAATCATCAAGTAGTTATTTAAAAAGACTCGTTATACATCAGTAGATAATACACACTATTTAGTATATAGTTGCAATTATTGTTATTTCTAAATCTACTGTTTTGATTGTATATGAGATAGTTGCATGTCTGCAAATTACACTTACATAGTTATCGTGATACTTTAGTTTTTGTTTACTGTATATCAGCTTACATGTAGAAAGTATTGAGAGGACAACTAGATATTCAAATGATTTACATAGGCAAACCACCTATATATCGGAGAGGGAGACACTTCAACAGGCCCTAATTGGCTTACAAACTATGGGCCCATATGATATTAGACAGATTGACTTGATAACAATTGCCATCAAAGGCCAAGGTTGGCTCAGCCGGTAAACGTGGTGTTCCATTGTACAGGAGGTCATGGGTTTTAATCATTTCACTAAATGAATTACAGGGAATTTTGTGGGATTGTAGGGAATCACTTCAGTAAACAAGGAGATGTAGAACAACCTGCCGCCTCTTGATTAGAGTGTTCATGAGTCTTCCTTTATTTATGTTTTTTTTTCTTTAGTTGTTGTTACTTGGTTTTCAACTAGGGTTTATTATGAAATAATTTCATTTTTAGGATCTAAAGTGTAATATTAAGGACAAGTATACTTGTGAGTTCTTAATTAATTAGTTTTAGTCGTTATTTCAATAGAGTCATTAGAGGAAATAAGCCAATTAGGGCTTCCGCAAGTTTTCTATATAAGCCTATTCCCGAGGGAATCGTTCGTCAAAGTTGAATTATATGAGTTTGATTTTTGCAAACATGATTTGCATCAATTGGTATTGGAGCCTCAGATCTACTCACTGGTCTAGATCCCAAGACCCTGGGAGACGGCCAAAATCGCAACTGCGGCCCACACCCACAAATCCTCCACCTGTTGACCTTTGAAACCCTAGCTCTAGGATCCATCACCACTATCCATTGGATCCGAACCCTATGTTAGATCCGACCCACCAAAAATAAGTTTATTGATATCGTGAACAATGCATCACTAGCATTGTCCCCACCCCTCCCTGATCATCTGCTTCCCTAATCTTCCTCCTTTTACCACCAATCCAGTCCTAACCTTCCTATCCCCACCACCCCAAATAACGATTCCCACCTCTAGTTTAACCGTTATGCTTCTTTTCTATTATGAGATGGCCACCATCTACACCTCCCCGACACACAGCATGGTGTGAAGCCTCGAACTGCATACAATTCTTGCATCAACACATGGACCTAGATGAAAGTTGGCATGGAGCCCTTCATCCCTGTCAATTACATACTACAGTATGCCTCAAGCTATCTGACTCGCAACATGTGTCTGATTCAATGGATGAATATACTACAAATTCTACAAATTGATCTAGAAGTCAAACTACCATCAAGATCACCATATTCCATGCGCGTTCAATCATCTATCGTTGCATCATTGATTACTTTATAGATTTATATTATGGATAAGGTGTTCCAAGTGGCTACACAGATAGAGCATGAGCTCAAAGAATGTGTGAATAACGAACCTTTGGTGTCATTCTTCTTCAAAATTAGTCATGTCTACTGGCTTCACGATAGTCACGATGACAGTCACACCCACTTCTTCTGCAATAATATCCTCCAATCAGATTTAGTACTTCTCTTGCAAGGGGTTTGGACAATGCTTCAACCAATGCCCTAGTCGTCTGATGATCACAGCTTCAAAGACTAAGGAAGACGATATCAAACATGAGGATGTCCTTCCCAGAAGTGATTCCAGCAATGACGAGCCAAATGAGGACACGCCTCAATGCAACATGTTCATTGGACATATGTTACCCAGGTCAAACTGTTGTGGAGTACCACAGCACTCACTAGAGGCTCATTTTGTCAACCCCCATAAGGACCCCCTATGAGGAAGAAGTTGATGTAGGACAAGCTACTCATCCAGAGTCTGGCTAGGGTTTGGTGCTAGGAAGCACGGATAGTTAAAAATAGGTTATGTACATGTGTTCGACACATAATGGACGCATGTACTCCGTGCACACACCTAAATATGTAGTGGACACTTTTTCAGTCGTGTCCAACATTTTTTATAGGTGGGGACGGCTTGGACACAACCTGGAGAAAGACAACCCATTTACAGCCCACAAGAAAAACAGACTTGCCTCTCCATTAATCCTAGTCACATAACTTCGCAGCCAAACAATATGTTTTCTGTGGATCAAATCCATCTCTATTCACAAATCGCAACAGAGCAGTAGTTGTATTCTTGCTATTCTTATCGCATTCTAAGTTTAGAGCAGCAACAACTGCCTCCCTCAATGATTAAAAAAGTGGCCCCTTCACGCTTAAGCGCCTGCTTAAGCATTGTGGAAGGGGCAGCCTTTTTTTGGGCCTAGGGGGTGTTGAGGCGGATTGAACCAAAGCGGGCACTTTTTTAGCAAAAATCCCCACCTCGACACGCTTAATTGGGCCCGCTTCAGCCGCTTTCCGGCAAAGTGCGGATCTATTGTCAATTTGATTACCCGATTACATAGCCCCTTAAACCCAAACATCCCATCCACTTCCCAATAGAAGATGTTAGAAGTCGGCGACAATAATGCCGCTAGTAAATGGTCTTTACAAGCTTTTTGGTTTCAAATTGGGAGTGGGAATCCATCCCTACTCCTTGGCGCCCCCGTCCGTCCATAAAAGGAGCAGCAACAACTGCACAAAACACACCAACAACGACAGTCAATTGGGGTTAAACAAGTCGATCCTTGGCGACCGAAGGGAAAGCATCTCGATAGGAGGATACGTTGCATCCTTGGAGTCTTCCTAGAGTCTGACAAGTGCCCGATCGGTCACCCCTCATTGAGATGTCAAGGTTAACGAAGGGGAAGCAAGAACCAAGAACAGAGGTTACAAAGTGGGTCGACAAGTTAATATTTTAATTGGTCGTTCTCTTGAGTTAAACATCTTGCTCTGATTTTTATATACAACGACGTCTTGTGTATACTAGTTTTCTGTTAGTTATTAATGATCAACGTTTGTGATTGATGTAATTGACTCTAACATGCTTCATTCCAATACACATTCACCACGCTCCATTATTGCTTCCGGGTGTAATGATTCTCAATGTGTTGTAACTTACTGCTCGTGTGCCTAGTGGCTACATATTCTAATAATTTCTTCTGAATTTTGCAACGAATCACTATATTCTAGATTGGTAATTTAAACTAATTATTATTTGAAGGTAATATGACTCATACCTATTCAATGCAAATTTACAAGAGGCCTTTGTTTTTACTCATTCTAGGAGCGAGGATTATGGGTTTTATTTGATGTTTGAGTTTTTTTACCTTGTAACCATTTACTTTTGTAATTAGGACCCTTTTTAATCTATAAAGTCATTTTGATGTAATGAAATATCATTTATAATGCTTGTTCTTGAGTAATATTTCTTTATGTTAGTAGTATGGCGGTCACCAAATTTTTCACCATTTTGAAAACAATGCAGACTGCTTTTTCAAAAAGCGTCCGCTTTAAAACCCGCTTCGCGCTTCTTGCTTCAAGGGGGTCAATCCACACGCTTCCGCTTCACGCTTTCTAAAACCTAGGTCTCCCTATTTTTGTTTTTAGTTAATCTCTCGGCTCATTCATCTATTCTTAGTCTTAGGACCATCCTCTATTTTTGGCAAACTAATTAACTGAGGTGAACTATCAACCTTTATCCATTATTACCTTGCTCTATCAATGTTTCAATGTTTATCACTTTCTTGAATATATAGTTGTGCATTTATATTAATTGTTGTTGTGTATCTGAATAAATTCCTTATGAACAGTCTTAGAATTAATGTGACATCTGCTATTACTGAGTACTGACTACTGACTTAGAGACTCTTTGTATGTCTAATGATCAATATTGAAATTCAGCAACTCAATACATCATTGGAAGTGAATCTGTGAAGTCCATTCTTAACTGCAACTGCAAAATTGTAAAGTCCCCAATCTTTTTATCTTTTGATCCTTAGACTTCAAAATACCCGAAACTTAAGTTCTTGGGGTTTCTTTACATCATTTCATGGGAGTCCCATCATACATCTTAAGATCTTGAAATTGAATTCCACCTTTTCATGTTTCAGTCTCTCCTATTTAATCTACCGGTCTATCCTCTCCTTTTAATCTTTATCTCTCGTCATGTTTGGATATTATACATTGAATATGAATGGAAGTCAAATTGTCTTTTTTAACTTGTATATGACATAAAAATGAAAAGGCCTCTTTTAGGGACATTCTACTTCAATATTACAATGTTGTGGTTATACAATTGTCCATTGGTTTCATTTTTTTCGCTTTATCTTAAATGAAGTTAGATTGTCTAATTGTCTTACTTTTTGTTTCTTATGAATATATATATATATAGTTCATTTCTTTGAAAATATTAAAACAATTGATGTGTCCATCATCGTGTCTGTGTCGTAAATTTTCCAAATACACCATGTCTCGTGTTCATGTCCACGGTTGTGTCCTTGTCTGTGCTTCCTAGGTTGGGTGCCTCTTTATTAGAGTGTGTCATGAGTCTTCCTTTATTAATGTTTGTCCTTTATTTAATTGTTAGTCTTGGTTTTTGTCTAGGGATTAGTATGCGATTTTTCAGTTTTAGGATCTAAAGTGTAATATTAAGGACTTATAAAATCTTAATTAATTATTATATCTACTATTCTGATAGGGTCGATCACAAAAATAAGCAAATTACGGCTTTCCGTGAGTTTTCTATATAAAGCCTATGTTTGGGGGTAAGTACTGTCCAGTAGAGTTGAATTATAAGTGAGTTTGATTTTTGTAGCATGGTTTGCATCACCAGGTGCATCCACCGGCCTTGCAACATTATTCCACACTATTGGGTGTGAGTCTGTGACGGTGTGGGTGACTTGCCACTCCGCATGAGGTCACTGAGTTTACCTTCCTCGAGGTGACCTTAATGGCTATATATAAGAGAGGGCTTCTCTAGTATCAAATATATTGTCTACATTGTCTACTTCTTGTTCGCAACACATGTTAATCTTTGTCATTGTTACAGTCAATTTAATAATTTGATATAGTCAGAACGAAAAGCCTGTTAATATTAACTTATCTCATTAACCGGCAATCACGATACATACAACAAGTTAGTGTGACATGTTTAAAGTGATAGAACAATCTTTGTGAGCTTGCAACTATTACTTAAAATAATATGGATGATTGTTTGAGTGCACTTTGTAGTTAGAATGGTAAAATCATTATTGTTCATTAATATTTCTTTTATTCTTGAAGTCTACATTTATATATTATTTTTAAAATTACTATAAGATACTCTGGTTACTACTTAAGTATGAACTGGTAATACCTAAATATCATTGATAGAGCTTGGTTACTAACTACTGAGTGGTTTTTTCAGGAATATAGTGCCAATATAAATAAAATATAAATATTTACATTATTGCTCAATTGTCTTTTTTTAAATAGTCGCTTAAGCGTCCTTCTTCAAGAAAAGTGTCGGGCCCACCACTCGTTTCCCCTCTTAGTGATTTCCAAAATTTATGTAAATTTAATGAAACTTGAGTTAAATTAAACCTTCAACACCACGGAGTTGGTCATGTTATAGAATCCCCCTTCTTTTCCATATATTGCATAACCTAATACATACATCACAGGATGTGACACAAAACAATGCTCAAAACATGTTTATTGCAAAACATAATACATACGTCATATCCTTTACTTGGGTCATGGTGAACTAACTAGGTATAAACCTATCACTACTACTAGAAAGAGTAAATATTTTAATTAAATACACTCACTCTGCAATTAGATCCAAGGTACATTATAACTGCATCCAGACTTACAAAAAGTGTACACATGTTTGCTTTGTAGAGGCCAACTTTTGTACTTGTACACCCAAAATTCTAACAAGACACAATTACAATTTAAGTCTTCACACTAACCATATTGTCAGCTATATATATCCTTTTCTTCATTTCGCTCTATTTTTTGTGATATTTCAACTGGGTAATGAAGACAAATCCTTATTAACTCCCAAGTGTTATTTTGAGTCTTATCTCTTCATCTCATAACCACCTCAAAGATGATATTTTCCATAATAGGTGCACTCATCAATACATATTGCACATGCCCAAACCATCCAAGAATTTTGAAGTCTACCTAATAGGCTAATACTCGGCATTTCCACTTTCTTTCTTAGTCATACTTCTAATAAGATCATTCATTGTCTTCATAATCATCTATCTCAACATTTTCTTCATGTCACACCTTTGACAATAATGTAGTAGAGAGAAAAATGAAGGCACCTAGTTAAGCCTTCGGCCACCAATTTGGCCACTTAGAGCATTTGTCTGAAAGTGCATATTATGCATATCACTTTACTCTAGTTATTTGAACTCTCTAAAGGGTCTTCAAGCATTATCAAGCATTTAGTTCATTGTTATTGATACTATAAGGTGTAGGACTTAAATAAAACATAAATACATTAAATATGTGAAATAATACAATATACAATGTTAAATTATGTTTATCGTGCTTTTTGTTATTTTCTTTCTCTTTTCTTCGTTTAATCCCATATTGCTTATCCATGTGTTTAACCTCTCTCTCTCTCTCTCTCTCTACTTGTGTATGAAAAGAGGTATTGTATCGTTTCTCATTATCCCAATAATAAGGAATTCTCATGGCACGGTATCAGATCACTACGGTCTGTTCTGACTTGTTCTCCAACTAGGAGCAATGGCAATTTCATGTCACTGCATCAATGTCTACCCCTGAGTCCCATCATCGCCTAGTCTTCAGGTTGCCATTCCAGCCTAGTCTCTCCTTGTTTTCATGTTTTTTCCATACATGTCCAATGTTCCTCCCTTGCAAGTTGTCGTATCACGCCCTCCATGTTCTCCCTGTCACCCATACCTCCCTAATGCCATGCAAACTCCTTATGTTCCCCCGTACCTCTCCATATTCTTTCCAAACCCCTGTTGACCCCCTTGCCCCCCCCCGGGTATGAACTCTCATCACCGTCTCCTTACAGTCGTGCCCAGCCTTCTGCCACCTGCCCAATCTTCAATCTACCTTATCCCATCCCGCCCACCAGCCTTTTGTCACTTGCCCACCAGCCTTTTGTCACTTGCCCATCTTTTGTCTACCTTCTCCCATTCCGCCCACCATTGCCACGTGAACTCTCTCTTGCAACCATCACCTATCCTCACTACCTACAGCCAACACATTCGGACACAACCTTTTTCTAAAAACCACTGTAACTTGATCCCTAAGCCCACCCCCCACTATCTCCTTCAAAAACTCTCCTTTCTACAAAAAAAAATTCCTTTCTCTACCTATCGGGTTTATAGAGATATGTTGTGTTCTGTTGTATTTTATTGAGTGTCATGTGCATAGCATGTGCCTCACTCATGCTTTCACTTCTGTAGTTTAGTCCCATATTGCTCATCTCTGCTTTAGTCTCTATTCCCTTCTGTTATATAAGAGATTGTATTGTACACTGGTTTATTCATTCGCAATTCCCAGTTTCTATATGGTATCAAGAGCAGGTCTGGTCCCCCGAATTTTTCTTTCCCACCATGCCCCTATCCCCTAAGTCTTCACCCCCCCTCGGCCGCCACCGCCTGCCTCCCCCACCCCTCGCCGCCAGCAGCCCCCCCACCCGCCGTCGCTGGCTCTGCCTCCCACCCCCCACCACCCCCTCCCTTCACCACCCGTCGCCTCCCCTCCACCCTTCTTCCCCCGTCGCCGCTCCTCATCCTCTACCCGGCGTTGCCCCTCCCCTCCTTACTCCACCAAAATCGCCGCCCCTCCGCCTCTCTACACCAGCCGCCATCCCTCCTCCCTCAATCATCCCAATGTTGCCCTCCTCTCGGGTTTCCTCCTTTTCACACGTGCAACCATCCGGACAGCCATAGCCATCCCACGTTGGGAGTCTACCTTTAAAGTATGTAAGTTGAAAAAGGTCATCTTCTCAAGCAGAGCCCACGTGCTTGGTTTGACAAACTCAGTCAGATCTTAGTCACTTTTGGTTTTCGTCGCTCTCATTCTGATCATTCAGTCTTTATCCGCAAAACAGTGGCTGGACTTGCCATTCTTATTGTTTATGTTGATGATATTATCTTATCTGACAGTGATATTGTGGGTATATAGGCAACTAAAACCTACTTAGAAAAACATTTTGTCACTAAAGATCTCAGAAAGTTGAGGTATTTATTAGGCATTGAGGTTTCCAGATCATCTGCAGGGCTGTCTCTCTCAAAGAATATATGTACTTGATCTCTTGCAGGAAACGGGTATGTTGGGCTGCAAACCAACCAACACTCCACTTGACCCAAATATGGACTGGGATGATGAAAATTCTCCTCCCTATGTTGATCATCACCAGTTCAAAAGGCTAGTAGGCAAACTTATCTATCTGACCGTCACAAGAGTTGACCTCACTGCTGTTATCAGATTCATCAGTCGGTATCTTGATAAACCCCGGCAATGTCATTGGGATGTTATATGTCATATTCTGCGGTATCTTAAAAGCTCTCCAGGAAAAGGCTTGATGTATAAGAAGCATGACCACTGCAATCTATCTGGCTTATCAGATTCTGACTATGCAGGAAGTCGTTTTGATTGTAAGTCCACATCAGGATACTGTACTTTTGTCGGCGGAAATCTTGTTACCTGGCGAAGCAAAAAGCAGATTGTTGTCGCCAAATCCAGTGCAGAGGCGGAATACCGAGCTATGGCTCATACTGCATGTGAACTTCTGTGGGTCCAGAGTCTCCTCCAGGAGTTTGATATATCCTATTCCAGCCCTATACCAATGTTTTGTGACAACAAGGCCTCCATTTTTATTGCGAGCAACCCCCCTTTTCATGAGAGGACTAAACATATTGAGGTCGACTGTCACTTTGTTCGAGAGACGGTCCTTTCTGGCCGGATTTGCACTCCATATCTCAGCACTGAAAAGCAAAGTTGCGGACATCTTCTCCAAGATACTTCCTAAAGCTCGTTTTCAGACTCTAGTTGACAAACTAGGCATGTTCAACATCTACGCTCCAACTTGAGGGGGAGTATAGAGATATGTTGTGTTTTGTTGAGTGTCATGTGCATAGCATGTGCCTCACTTATGCTTTCACTTCTGTAGTTTAGTCCCATATTGCTCATCTCTGCTTTAGTCTCTATTCCCTTCTGTTATATAAGAGATTGCATTGTATTCCGGTTTATTCATTCAATAAGCAATTCCCAGTTTCTTTATAGGGTTCATCCTCTACTACCTACATGAAATGTCTCAATCTTCAAGATTGTGATAAAGGCCTTTTTTATTGTTTCCCATGTTATGGGTTCTACTATGCTAATGATGACTCTTGTGTTGCTGCCTCTTGCTTGTGTTGACTCCTACTTCTGTTGAATCTTGCTTCTACTGAGTCATGTTGTTGTTGACTTTTGTGTCTTGGGTCGGCTTTCTCATCATGGCTACTACCATTGATACCTTTTGTTATTTGTGTGTTACTATTGTCAAACTTGATGACTCCAACTATCATACTCAATTTGCCTCGTTTAAACCTACATGAAGGCCCAAGTCAAATCCATCTTGATATTGGGGCTCCAGTTGCCCGTGCTACTACTGTCGATGACAAAGCCAAGCCGACGTATGATCCTTGGGTCAAGGATGATTTTGGTGTAAATAACCTAGATGGTCAAGCCAAAGATTAGTCAATCTCTCCTTTGTCTCAAAATTGCTAAAGCTATGTAAGATCAACTCTCACATGTCTAATCCCATCAAAATAATCCAAAGGTCGTTGAAATTTTCAAGACCCTGGCCAAGAAGGAATTCTCTATTGATTGTTTTATAGAGGACTACTACAATCAATGTTGCGCTCTTTGGAATGAATTTGAAATTTATCATCAACTTATTGCTACTATTACTAAAATACAACGTCAACGAGATGAGTTGTAACTTGTTCCATTCCTTGCCAGATTGTCGTCATCATTCTCTGGTGTTGCTGATCAAATTCTCTCTAGTGATCCTCTTCCAACTCTTCATGTTGTCCTCAAATTGTGTTCAACGTATTCCTTTTGTTGTCCCACCGCCTTTAATGCCTCCTTGATGCTTTTTGCTCTTGCCACTCACTCGGGAGATCAAGGACGTGGTCGTGATCACTCATCTAGGGACCCTGGACATGGACGCAGACACATTGCTTCGGGATAGAGACACTACAATTTCTATGGGCGTACCAATCATATAGAGGAGCTTGTTGAGCTAAGCATGGCGAGCCTATGCGGGTTAATCCAGTATTTGTTGAAGGTGCTAATTCTAATGTGGTTTCCCCATCTGGCTCCGATGCTCAGTCTATTGACTGCTTTGATCTGAGTCCGAGAAGATGCTCCTTCCTTCCTTCTCCAACTAGATATGGTACACAAATGTGTGATAGATTTTGGTGCCTCATCACACATATCTGGGAGTCCATCTTTATTTACTAGTCTTGCTAATGTTGTACCTCTTGTTATGGTTGCTTATGGTTTCTTGCTCTCCCATGCATGGCATTGAGGACATTTTAACATCTACCAAGCTAATATCAAAATCTTCTCTATGTTTTATTGACCTTAATGGTTGTATTTTCTAGGATCTCCGCATGAAAATGAGGATTGGTTTAAACCGTGAGAAAAGCCAGTGGATCTGTTCCTCTGACTCCTGGAATTGATCTTTAAATCCGTACATTATGTGCCTGCTTTTCCTTTTAATCTTCTATCTGTTGCTAAGTTGATTGATACTATGAAATGTACGATAACTTTTGGACCTTCTTTTTTTGTATTACAGGATCTCAAGAGTATGAGGACGATTAGTGGGGGGCCTAGAAAAGGTGATCTCTACCTCTTCCACGGTGACAGTCTGCCTCGCCAAGTGTCTGCTCCTGCTCCAGCTGTCCTGTTGAGTGGCTCTCTCTTACTGTGGCACTACAGATATGGACATCCTTCATTAGAGAGCCTGAGAAATTTAGAACCAAAATTTTCTCAAGTATCGTCTCTAGAATGTCAGTCCTGTCAACTGAGGAAACATCATAGAATGTCTTATCCCGGTTGTGTCAATAAACGGGCGTCATGTCCTTTTGAGTTGGTCCATAGTGATGTTTGGGGTCCTATAAAAGACCATAGTTATTATGGTTTTCGCTATTTTATCTCTTTTGTGGATGACTTCTCGCGTATGACTTGGGTTTATTTGTTGAAAAGTTGGGAGTTTGTGCTATCTATTGTCAAACATTTTCATCAAGAAATAAAAGTTCAATTTGATT
Organism: Alisma plantago-aquatica; assembly: GCA_963693085.1. NCBI lineage: Eukaryota > Viridiplantae > Streptophyta > Magnoliopsida > Alismatales > Alismataceae > Alisma > Alisma plantago-aquatica. The sequence goes on from OY856412.1 coordinate 897,003,431, forward strand.
GCAATATTGAAGTTCTTCAATCTGATAATGCCTTGGAGTATGTTAAAAATGCTATGGCTGATTTTTGTAGTTCAGTTGGGATGATACATCGTACATCCTATCCTCACACCCCTCAGCAGAATGGGGTACCAGAGAGGAAATATCGTTATCTCCTTGATATTACCAGGACAATCATGTTTCAATCTAATGTTCCTAACCGTTTTTGGTCTGACGCCCTTCTTACTGCTTCTTTTCTTATCAATAGGCAACCTTCTTCTGTGCTTCAAGGACGTACTCCTTTCTCTGTCCTACGTCCCAAAGATCAACCTTTCCTTGTTCCTCCTAGAGTGTTTGGTTGTACTTATTTTGTCCATAATTTTGATCCTAAGGCTGATAAGCTATCTCCTAGGTCAACTAGGACTCTCTTTCTTGGGTACTCCAACACTAGCAAAGGGTACAAGTGTTATTGTCCAAGTCTTCGTCGCATGTTTGTGTCTAGAGATGTGACTTTTCATGAATCCACTCCATATTTCTCTAGTGTTCTCAGTAAGGGGGAGCAATTATGTGAGAGAGTGCCACCATCAGATGCTAATGAGAGAGTGCCACCACCACATCAGAGTGAGAGAGTGCCACCTATCATTCCTGACTATACTATAATTCAGGAAGAGCAGCAGCAGATGGTCCACCAATTCAACAATATTCACATGCTTATAGCATACGAGGCAGACAAGATCCAGAGGAGGTAGCGACTCTAGTCTCTGAGCCCTCCCCATCCTCCTCTACTCAAGGGATTCCTGAAGAACCATCTGACCTTGATGTTCCCATTGTTGTTCGCAAAGGTACATGTTCATGTACTATTCGGCATACTATTACAAATGTGTGTTGTTTGACCAAGTTATCTCAACAGGCTCGCTCATTTGCTCTTGGGATTGATTCTGTGGTCATTCCAAGAAAACATCTTGATGCTATGAAGGATATTGACTGGAAACATGCTATGCATGTTGAAATGTCTGCTCTGTTGCAGAATAACACCTAGGAACTTGTTGACTTACCTCCAGATAAAAATGTCGTGGGATGCAGATGGGTATTTACAGTAAAACATAATCCAGATGGTTCTGTGGAGAGATTGAAAGCTAGACTGGTGGCAAAGGGGTACACTCAGACATGTGGGGTTGATTTTTTTGAGACCTTTTCACCAGTGGCTCGTCTGAATTCTGTGTGTATTCTTATTTCTCTGGCTACTACATTTGACTGACCTCTATTTCAGCTCGATGTCAAGAATGTCTTTCTTCATGGTGATCTACAAGAGGAGGTGTACATGAAGCAACCACCTGGTTTTGTTGCTCGAGGGGGGGGGTCAGAAGGTGTGTAGACTGGAGAAAACCATCTATGGATTGAAACAATCTCCTAGAGCTTGGTTTGCCAAGTTCAGTGATGTTGTGCTGAAGATGGGTTTTTCTTGTTCTGTTACTGATCGCTCTTTATTTTATTCTACTTCTTCTGGTGGATCTATTATTATTGTTGTGTATGTTGATGTTATCACTGGTAGTGATTCCACAGGCATATCTCGTATGAAAGCGGGCTTGCAGGGGCACTTTCACACAAAGGATCTGGGAAAACTGAGATATTTTCTGGGCATTGAAGTACTTAGATCTCATGCAGGTACCAATTTGTCTCAGAGAAAATATGTGTTGGATTTACTACAGGAAATTGGTATGAGTGAGTCCAAGCCTGTGTCTACTCCTATGGACTATCATGTGAAGGAGATGACTGATGATATTGATTATCCAGATCCAGGATATTACAGGAAAATTGTGGGAAAATTGATATATTTGACAGTCACACGTCCTGACATTTCTTTGTTGTAGGAGTGGTGAGTCAACATATGAGCTCTCCAAAACAGTCTCATTGGACATATGTTTGTCGTATTCTGAGATATCCAAAAGGTGCACCTCGTAAGGGAATCACCTATTATAGGTCGAAGACTCATGTATCCACATTGTCTCTTACTTGTTATGCAGATGCAGATTGGGCTGGTAATCTGAATGACAGGAGGTCTACGTCTGGATATTGAACATTTCTGGGAAATCATCTTATTACCTGAAAAAGCAAAAAGCAAAATGTTGTGGAAGATCTAACACGGAAGCTGAGTATAGAGCAATGGCACATGCATGTTGTGAGTTGCAGTGGGTTCAATCTGTACTTTTTGAATTAAAGATTCCTGTTTTGTCTCCTATAGAACTCAGATGTGACAATCAAGCGGTCATATACATTGCTAAGAATCCAGTCTTCCATGAACGTACTAAGCACATTGAAGTTGACTGCAGATCAAGAATGGAACTGATGTGACTCCACATGTCAAGTCTGAAGATTAACTTGCAGATGTTCTTACGAAGCCATTGAGTCCAACAGCTTTCTAGAGTTTTTGCAACAAGCTAGGTCTACACGATGTGTACACTCCAGCTTGAGGGGGAGTGTTAATATATTTCATAATTATTCTATTTTGTAATTTCTATATCCCGTTGGACCTCTATGTAAATTATCCAGTTTCTCTTATTAATAAAAAGGGAGAAGGCCTATGGCCTCTCTCAACGCTGCATTGCATGTTGCATTGCGGCACCACATATCACACATATATAAACATATTATGCATACATATTATGTTTACAATAAACTATATATAACTATACATTCTACAGATCATTTATATAAAATTATTGCACAATATGTAATTTGCAATTAAATATAATAAATTTATTAACATTAAAGCCAGATATAGTCCAGGTGGTACCCTCTCAGCCCATGCCCTTACACCGCACACCGCATTTTAGAACAACGATGTATAGAAACATGTATGTGTTTCCTTTGCATCTGGCCAAATAAGCACCAAAGGAGCACTTTGCCCAGGGCCTATTTGGTAGGGTGGAGTCGGATGACAAAGTGTGAGTTTGATGTACAATTTTACATTGCCAACTCACACAATTACATCTGACGGCACCCAAGCAAACTAACCCCCAGTTGCGTAGCGAGGTTGTTTTTGGCAAGTATGATTCAAGATCTTTAACATCAGTGGCTTTATTCTTCAAGCTTTAACACCCACCTTTAAGCTTTTATTTTGATTACAAATTTTAATAACAGAATCAAGTGTGATAGTTCAAATTAGGGACTTGATGCATAAATTCAAGGTTGTGATGCCTTGTATTTACAATATCGTAGGTGTTAAGTAATGTGGCTCTAATTTCTAATTATGACAACTACTTTCTATTCCTCAATACCTCATCAAAGGATTAAAAGTACAAAAATAACCATTATGGTTCATATAAGGGTCCTAGTGCTTAAACTTAAAACTCTAATGTCTTTGATTTTTAAAAAAATATGCAAATATAGCATAGGTAACAGTATGAGAAAATCTATTGCCAGGCACTTTAACACTTTCACAGCACAAACATATGCACATCTACTCGAGGCAAGCAGACATTTACCTATTGCAAGATGTTTGTTGCATAGTATCACACAGGATGGTAGTAGATGCCTAGTCCATCCAAGCGATTTGTGGGTTGCCCTCACATATGAGATTGTTTTTGTCCACATCAGTATAGGCATGGTCACAAAAGTCTCCGAATTTTATGAAAAAATGGCAATTTTTGCAATTGTATAGGCTCCCGGATGTTCAACACGATTAATATGTCAATCGCCAATTTTTCACAGCTCTTCACGATTTTTCACTCCTTTTCATGATTTTTAAGATCTTTCAAGATTCTACATGACTTTTCACGATTTTCCATGATTTTTCTCTTTTGAGTCTGCTTGCTCTCTTTTTTTACCAAACCATGTACACAGATTTATGATATACAGTAAACCTCCAACCCCCCTCTCCCCACAATCCATTGTTATTGTTCAACCATTCTTTAATTATTTTCCTACTTTTCACTCAATAAGATTGTACGTCTAGTGATCTTAACAGTTAGATGTGTATCTGATGTGTATGTGTGTGTGTATACATACATACATATATATATATATATATATATATATATGTGTGTGTGTGTGTGTGTGTGTGTGTGTGTGTGTGTGCGTGTGTGTCTTTGTGTGTGCGTATATAGTCGGCTTATTCATGATTCTTTCATATAGTGGGCCAAACTTTGCCCAAAATATCTCACTTTTCAAAAAAAAAATGAATATTTTCAGAATTTCGATTTTTCTGGCCAGCCAAAAATTTGTTGAATCTCGTATTTGTCACTGAGTATGGGTGTTATACTAGGTGCTTTTCATATTTTGCCAAGACCACTTTCTGTCAATGAAACTACACTTTTAATATTCAAACAGACAAAAACGGAGAATATATCAACAAGGGATGCAACGGGCCTCAAATTCAGAAGAATAGTTACTTCTACAAAATCATTGTTATAAGAACCCCAAATTATAACAACATACAGGAATTATTCCACTCAGATCACCATCATCATCATCATCATCATCAACTAAGCCTCAATCCCAACTATATTGGGGTCGGCTAGAAGAATAATTTGAAATTTCAATTGATGACAAGGGAATTACTTTAATTATCCCTAGCAACCAAGACTCCAATTTTCTCATTGGTTCATGTTTTCTATGCTATTGTTCCTCGAACAAACTCTGACTTGCAAGCTAACAATCCGTCTTTCCTTCTAACTAGATTAACAAGGCAATTTGATGATGAACCATTCCACCAAAATCTCCATCCATAGATGACAATGTAGTTGGTTCATGTATGAACCTGCCGTTTAGCAAAGCTGAGAGTAAAAGACACCCTTGCCAAACCAAACCATATAGAAACAGCAGATATCATACTTTGTATCTGAGTACAAACTGCAATTGAGTTAGAACAAATGTGGGTGTTGAGATCAAGTATCTTATCTGGATCAAGTGTCATTTATGCTAAAAGGACGACCCTTTTTAACATCGATTCAGCGTACACCCATTTGGCAGAGAGCATGGCTATTCAAAGAGGAAAAAAAAGTGGGAAAGTTTTGTTAAGTTGTTACAAAAGCGGTTTGGTTGTGAAAAAGTTGAGCCTAAGTCAGGCAATGTACAGAAAATTGTTGACATATGTAATGGTATTTGTTCTCTTCCCCCAAGCAATATCTACATCCTCTCCTCTCCTTGTCGGTATCTCTTTTTCCAGTATTTCTTCTTCTCTTTCTTTCCCATTGTCCCTTCTTGTCTATATCTACTCCCTATTTAGCAGGCAATGAATTATAACATCTTCTATAGAATGATAAAACAGGCGTAGCCTAATAACGAACACAGGGAACAGGGGCAAACCCTAGGGGCGCGCTTGGTTGGCAGGATGAGAAAGAAAAAGGATGTGCCAAAGCATAGGAAAGCATTGGAAATACATGGGATCGGTTGTGTTTTTCCATTCCCATGTTTGTTTGGACTTAACCTACTACAAGTATTTAGTATGAAGGATACCAATAAAACTTAAAACTGATGATGTCAAGCAAGCACACTGGTTTGTCAAGATTATTGAATCGCCGCTGCAAGCATTCATTGACAATCACACTGGATGTTGCCTGGTCGTTAGTCTGCATAAATCATACACAACCCATCAAGTTGTCACCACAACGAGTCGAGAAGATGTATCTGTAGTAGGTGGAAATTCTGGCAGTGTTGTACCAGAGAGGAAGAAGGAAAATACTAGAGAAGGAAAACCAGACAGGAACAAGGACAACAAATCGCTAACTGCAGCCGGCCGACCGTGAAAACGCGGAAGGAGAAGAAGTCCCCTGAATATATTCTATTTTGCAGAAAAGGAGAAATGAAGAAGACGACTTTCCTCCTTTGAGGCGTTGCGTCCCCAATCAGGTATAAATAAATAAATGGTCCACTGCGATCGCGTTCTTGATAGGATAATCAAAACCTAGGATGCAATGTGGATTTTATTCATGCCGCACATGCCGGATGTGAATTCACGGCGAATTAATTGTATCATATCCAACAGTTGAACCAAACGTCAGAAATGGTTTCCGACGAGAAAATAGTCCTTTCCGGTACTTAATCACACCAAACGTGACCTAAAAGACAAATTAGAAGGAAAAGAACGACAACGGAACAGAGGGAAAGAGAGGCGGAAGAAGACGGACCTTCGATCGCACAGGATCAGAACGATGATAGCGCCCTTGCTGTCCCAAAACCGACGAAGAAGACGATAAACGGGTTTGTGACAAGCTACACAAGTCAGGGAAAGATATTACGGGAATCTAACGCGGTGATAATAGCCTACAAACTTTACTACTACAATTTCTGTCTTCTTACCGGATTCGACTCCGGAAGTCGCCGGAAGGTTCCAATACCAGACAAGGATTGCCCGCTCAAGTCAAGGTCGGGTATGAGTGGGCGAGTGTTCTCTCATAACTTAACCCGAATAGTAATTAGATTAGCGTAATTATATGATCCTCAAAAAGTTGTACCATAGTCTTTGTAGACACCCATTTTGAATTTGGGATCTAGCCACGGTCTGTTTTCCTAAAAACACTCAAAAATCTATTTTGGATTTTTTTTTAGAAAAGAAAATCGAGGCATGTATATTCATCTTTTTCTTGCGGGGGGGCAACTCAAGGGAAAATGATATCTAGGAAACTCACCGTCATTTTCAAGTACTTTTGGATTTTTAACACTAGATTTTGGGGAGCTTCTCAAGCGGGTCTAAAAAGTTATGCACAATAAGTCAGTAACGTTATGGCCCCCAAGTCAATTGATGTTGTATTTCGGAGGATAGGATTTGCTATACATAATGGATTGGCGGCGTAAGTTGTTCCATGTCTACCTTCCATCTCAATGTAAATCTTAGAAACTTAATTAAATTAATTATGGGATTGTTTATAAGTAATTGAGCAAAAATCCCAAATTGATTATGGGATTGTTTTTAAATAATTGAGCAAAAATCCTAGAAATTAAGTCCACAATTACAATTGTTCAAACACTAAAAACAATATTATCACACATGATAGTTTGAATTGTATTATCCATGCACCAAAGATGGCATCTCAAGTGAACTCTAAAACTCATACATATGGCCTTTGTGGACGGTGAGGGATTTCTCACCATGTCTACATGGTGATAAACCAAACATGTGACAGAACGGGTCTCAACTTAAGATAAAATCTCAAAGGAATAGTAAAAGGTCCTCAAAGTCTCCGTTGTTGGTCTCTACCGAATCAACAACCAACCATTGACCAAGACCTAGTGAGCGTATAGGTCACTACCTCTACGTTGTAAGCCAACATGTCCTCTTCTCTATGGCTCCCATTGGTTTGGTGTAAGTCATGAGTTATGTGGAACTCATATTCTGGAAACTCTAGTTCGATTTTTTGAACTTAAATCCATTCACTTCTATGTGATTGGTTTGTTGTAAGTGTAAATATGGAAATCATTAAAAAAATAGTAATTTTTACTGTGTCGTATAAATAAATAAGGATGGAAAAGACATAAAAAAGAATCATATTCGTAAAAATAATAATATTGTTAAATTATAATAACCTCAACAAAAGGTTATGGTGTAGATTTTGTCCTTTAAAAAATATTTTATTAGGATACATTTATAATCTAAATAAAAATATTACGATGAAAATCACATCACAATATTTTTATTTGACTTTATATATACAAATTATTGTAATAATGTCCGCATTCATGTGCTTGTAAATATAAATTTGGGTTCAGCATTATTTAACACAATGTAGGATATTAACTAATATTTTATTTTTGTAGCGAATTTTTGCTATATTATTTCTGCATGGTTATAGTAATTATCATTTTTCACATCATATTGTTTAGATATGAAGAATAAAAATATTTTAGGTAAATCACATTGTTTTGACATGGTGCAGTCTGTTTTGTTTTTCATGATGTTTGTATTTTTATTTTGTAAATTGTACTGATAATGGTGGTATAGTGTAAAATATTTTACATAGTGCGACTATAATGTATTATATTTTGTCATATTATCTTATGATTTTAGCAATGACCTATATCTACATCGCTTATATTTCTAGTAATAAATTTTCCACATGTGTCACTTATGACGAATGAACAATATAATTGTATAAGAAATATTGTTAGTTGTCCCGGAACTCATTTTTGCTCTTTTTAGGAAGGAATTCAGGAACAATATTTTATATATAAGTTTGTAACTCACGGGAAGTCATAGAACTCAACTTCCAACTTTTTCTTTAAACCAATCATGAAAAACAACTTAAGGAACTCAAGTTCATAAGTTTTTCGGACCAGTTACGACGAACCAATCGATGCCTATGTGAATGAGGATAAGATATGGAAATCTCCCTGGTCCTTATTCAATTGAAAATGGACAAATTTCAACTCTAGAATCATTAATTTGGAACTAAAAGGGGAAAAAAGCAATATACTTTTTATAAACACAAAAGAAAGAATTTTCTCTTTTAAGTACCCAATGAAATTACGTTTTGTGTTTAAATGCCCAATAAATGTGTGGGTCTATCTCCTACACGATATGTGCTTGTTCCAAATGGTTTGTGTTGATCCCTGATACATTAATAAAGCCATATCTTGATTGTGGCTTAACCACTACATTAAATTGTGTGTAATTATATATTGAGGATGTTTCACACTGCTTGGATGCACTCCATAGTGTAATTGAAATACCCTAATTAGGGCACAGTCAAGGCATGCAACAAGATCAAAGTAATTGAAGATTGATTAAAACTTCTTTAGAGTTCTGTTGTAATTCACATGTTGAATGTGTATAAGCTCAATTTATAATTCAAATAATGATTAAAATGACAAAGCACTTAAATATCAACAAATCAAATTTGAATATCTATATTGAAATATCAAGTGGAAGCTTAAAAATTAGGGCCAGTAGACACTTTCATCAGCTTAATTTCTTTCTAAGAAAAATAGTCCACAAGTGATCCTTGTGTAGGATTTGATTTGGTGACGACATATATTGTCCCAAATAAAAATTATGATAATCAAGGAATTATTGATAAGTAGAAGTTGTCGAGTGATTTCTAAAGAGAGAGAAAATTAGTTGAACACTTGAACTGGTTAAGAACGCACTCCCATCATTATTTGGTTTTCTCTTCTGAAAAAAAAAACAAGAGGCAATGTCTTACACCCTCCCTAAGTACACACATGCACATTACAGAAGCAACATAGAGTTATCCATAACTCATACACTTAAAGAGGCATTACATAAAACTAACATTCATAACAATAATATAATCAATCACACAAACTGGAGTATTAAAACATTCTCATGATTGTTCTTATAAAAGTAACATAAATGTTATTACATGGAAGACTCATATAAAATATTGAGTCTCTACTCTAAAGTCCTAAATATTAAAACACATAGGTGAGTCTATAAACCTGAGGATGATCCTATAGTTGACACTCCACCAGATCTTATCATGCTCTATCATTGTACTTCAAACCTCTGAATGCTACCTTTGCTCCTGCTTCTCACCTGTGGACATCTCGTCCCTAGCCACACATTGGAAAAATAGCTATTATCGTAAGTGGCATTAGTATTCTATATGTATAAAACTAAAGTAATAAGGTATCACAAATACTCTTGAACATTATAAACATGAAATTAACATTGAAATTTGTAGAAATATGAAACATAAATATTGCTTCTTTCTTTAACTTAATTTTTATCTTTTTACTTATCTTTCTCTGGAGACCTTTACTCTGGTACATGAGTCTCATGACTTGCACTAAGGTGTTTGGGCCGCATAACATGCACATAGGGCCAGGTTTATGCATTTGAACTAAGATATCTTTATTTATTATTGTTATCTGATTGTGGCCATCATTATATGATAAGTCATCCTCTGTGACACAAAGTATCATATGTGGTGCAACACACCCTCTGTTGGCACAATGTGCCCTCTGTTGACACCAAAGTGTCATTTGTGTAATGAATCCTCTATTGGCATAACATATCCTCAGTTGGGATAACATGCCCTCTATGGCACAACATACCCTCTGTTGGCACAACATATCCTCTGTGACACCAACAGTTTATGGCATAGTGCGCCCTCTGAATCGTCACGAGACTCTTTGGTGAGGACTTATCCTATAATGTATATAATTCACATTCTAATGTCATTTTCTATTTCTATTCTTAATCTCTTTTCTAAATATTAACCTCTTATCTCTAAATCTATTCTTAGTTTCTTATCTGTGAAACTGACCTATTATCTCTACATTTGTATCTTTGTTCTTTAATTCTAACTCTAGATCAAAAATCTGGTAATCTTATTATCTGATAAGTCTTATTTTGTGATAAATCCTAATCTAAAGCTCTATTTTAACATGAGGACTTAACATAATTATGTAGCATTTTTTTGACATCTGAGTTAAAGGATTGAGAAAATATTCTGATCTGAATATAGAAATACCAAGTATATAAAAGTAACTTAAGTATCAAATATCTCAAATGTGATTTCTGAAAAGATAACTCAATCTCGTTTGGGTCTCATTAAATATGATCTCAACGTGAATCTTGATGCATTCATGTGAGCTTAAATCTTAAAGAAATTAATTCTCATATTCTTACTCTTATGACTCAAACCATGAACCTTAATAAAATCTTGTTTTGTAACTTAATAATTGCTAAGTACATCCTAATCCTATAATATGGTATCAAACTCTATTCCCATTACATTATGATCTTAGTATAATCTCTATTTTGGAAACTTGATCATGTCTTAATATGTTCAACACTTACATTCTTATATTGTACTTACTCTCACATATTAAACAGTCTAAGAAATCTAAATAACTTCTTAGTTCTCATATTTCAATCTATATAAGAAATCTCAATAGTTTGTTTCTACTTGAAATTCTTAAGTACATGGTCATATCACATAACCATTGAAGTATAATTTTACTTGTGGTTCTTATCTTGTAGTCTTGAGCATTAATAGGAAACATTCCGAGGAAATCCGATATAAATATGTTCTTTTATTCCTTTTATGAACTTAATTCATGAACTTTAATTATTTTGTGATATAAGCATGACATATCTCTAGTTGAGATATTGAGCATATGAAATGACATAATAAATAAAAGTATAGAAAATCTTGCTTGTGTATCTTAATTTTGAAATCTTAGAACATTAGATCATGAAAGTCTTAGTTAAGGAACATGTAAATGTATTGGGCTTAATAATTATGAATACTCATGGTCATGAACCGTTTACCTAGGTCAATAGGAATAAGTCCCAAAGATTTCCTCGATCTTACAGCTTTAATTTACCTATATTACAAAGCATGAACCCTATATTAGGATCTTCAAACCCTAATTACCATATGTCTGGGTATTCATGAAAACCAAATCAAAAGAGGTCAGAAGACCTTAACCATTGGCTAGATCTCATATATGGATCATCTTCATTGGATGCACATAGCAATTACTATGATTTATGGAAGGTGGTGACACTTTCTTAACATCAACTAAATGTTTTACCTTATTTACTAGGTGGATCAACTGGGCGATCTGTTTTCCCGTAGTTATGGGCATCAGCCCCGCCCATCTTCACATGTCGTGATGCCTCTATTTCCCTTGTAAAATAGAGTCCATGGCATGGCTTTATCGTGTTATACTATCAGTTTGTCGATGAGTTTGCTTGGGGAAGCTAGAGCACCACCTCTCCCCCACATATGATATCGAGCAATATAGAGGCTTCATGTCGCTTTAGGGGGCTTCCCTCTTCTTCTAATGGCGTGGGAAAGCTTGAACCTGCCCATGGTTGAAGCTTCTTCAGATTCTGTTGAAGGAGTTCATAATCGAAAGGGTACACTGATCCACACCGCCAAGGGTGGGCAAGCTCCTGTGATCCCCATGATGATCACCTTACATTGGATCTGGCTAATATAAAGACTGTGCTCTGAGTGGCTACCTATAATCCCAAGGAGGCGGACAACCACATCAAGGCTTTAGAGGCTAATGGGTTAGAGTTAAAGCAAGAGGGGGATATTGGATCTAGAAGAGGTTTCGTGGATTGGTTCAATGTCAGCGTGAAGGTGCACAGTTTGTCTCCAACTCACAATGGTGAGGGTAGAGCGATCGGGGTAGCGAGGTTGAAATTGGGTATTCTTCCCAAGATCGCAATCTAGGGTCCCCGTTTGGGGTTAAAAAGATAAAAAAGAAGTCTCGAGTCCAAACGGACAACGAATTTGTTATGATATGAATTGGAATCCATGATAATCACTAATGAAGGAGTCATGTTTGTATTATGACTTGCTCAGAGGTATAAGAAGTTTGTAGACTACTGGGATCGCATGGGTTAGATCCAATAGTCCACTTAATTTGGGATCTAAACAAAAAAAATTATCTTTATATCTATTTTCTTATTTACCTTAACATTATCTTCTCTGGTTTATTTATACACTCAAATGAATACCAAAAAAGCCAAGATTTAGCTATAGCCTTATTTTCTCATCTATATAATTTCTATGGTCTTAGATTCTCAGTTTGGTCATTATAAAGCGTCAAATAAATTAATGTTGTTTAAACTTTAATATTCCATAATAAATTATATGATGATCCTTTGTTTTTTTAATGTAATTAAGACTAACTTCTTGACATGTGAAAACATTTCAAGTTGGAGATCAAAAAAACCTCTATATTTCAAGTTATCATCAAATTTAGGCATACTTAACTATCCTCCTTGTTCTAAATTATTATCCATTGCATTTAACTAAAAAATATCTAGAATCCCTTACAAATTTATCTAATGTCTCAAATTATCATACCATATCTATTAGTCACATTATTATCCATATGAAACATGCATTCATATTCATACGCACATGATTACTAATTGTATACATTAAAGTCATTATGTGTATGGGTGAGCCAGGTGGCATATATTACATCTTTAATGAACTCATTACATAATAAACCATAGTTAGGTTTATGTTATCTAATATTGGAATATTATTGGGAAAAACCATCTTTAAGATTCAAATCAACTTTGAAATTTTGGGATGTACGTAGTTCTATCTATACAAAGACTTTTTGTTTTTTTTATTATTCTTCCGTATTACAAGATCAGCTGATGAACCTGTAGCTGGATATTTTGATTTATTTGTTGAACATGTAAATTTGGAATTAAAAAATAACAAAACGACTATAATTCATCCAAATCACATGTACTGATTAGTAAGCACTCTTGGTTATAAATAATATTTATTTGGGATCTTTCCACAATTACCAAATTATCTATATACTATACATACGAGGCTTTAGCACAAAGATGATTTAAAGTTACTTGATCTTTTACTTGCCCACTTTAGTTGAGTGGTTAGGAATCGTTATGAGACAACTAGCCATAAATTGTTCATGTGTAAGTTTATTGTTCTCTCTTCTAATCTTGTTCTCTCAAGTTGATTGGGGAATATTCATCTCAAAGGAAGTTTGCAAGATAGGTGGCCCTTGGCATCAATAACTATACCCTTAGAGTGTGTTGACAACCCATTTTTGAAGCCATTCAATCAATGATCACAAATAGACGTATCCTCTAGATAATTATGGAAGTTGTCCACATTTTTTTGCCTATTTAATTCACTCACATGCACCCATTTTCCACTCATCTAGGAACCAAGGACAAAAAATCCTTTCTTCGTACTTAAGTGAATTTTTCCCTTTTATAAAACTTTTATAAGCAATTTTTCATCAGTTTTCTAGTTAAATTATTGTGAATAAAAATATTCAATTCCCATTCCAATTGGAAATTCAATTTTCTTTTTTCAATTCAACCAAATACACATCTTTTTTACTAAGAAAGTAAAAAAGGAACACATAGCCCTCAAGTTTTATGTCACATTACAAAGAAGAATGTGTTTCCTACCACAAGATACCAAGAAGAACCTGAGATTCCATAGTGGTAGCACATGGCAGAATCACGTGTTCTATTAGTGGAAATCCCTATTGAATGATGTTGGTATGTATGACTCGAGAGCCAATCATATCATAATTATAATGGCATATCTTGTAAATGATTTGATTAATAATAAGGGAAGTGTTCCAATTATTATGTTTTATTCAGTTATGAGATGATGATGTAACATAATAGATGTCTCAAGGATGATGTTACTCAATGACGTATGTCTTCGGGTTGAGGACCTGAACAATGAGATCATAAGGTTGTTAAGAGTAATTACATTCTTGTTATGTCCCTAGTTGGGTGTTATTATGGAAGGTTGATATACAACAATAACACATAAGACTAGAGTGTGTGTTAGTTGATGACAGGATCTCATTAGTCATGATATGTGATATCAAACCAAACACATAGGTACTTGTTGAAGAATAGTGTATCAGATAGACCCACCTTGTGATTGATATATGGAAACCATAGAATGCTAGTCAGAATTAACTCTCATAGTGAGGGTGGTAATTGTGGTTCTTAGACCTAAAATCACTACACTCATCACATGTTGTTTGATGTACTTTGCCATCATCAAATGTGACCTCGAATAAGGGTTACCATAAAGGTGATGCTCAAATACATTATGACACATGAGGAATGTCTGTGAGTGATGTAGATGAGATTTTTCCCTCCTACAGGAGTTTGATATCCCAGCCACTTGATAAGTGAGACTGATAAAATAATGTCCATGCACATGTGAATCAATATTTGATATTGAGCTACATATATCTCAGACAGTCTGCTCTAGTTTAAGGAACATGGATTGAATATTGAGATGATGATAATTCCATGTCTTGATTTCATTCTAAATATCAGAGACAAAGGAACTATACAATTACTATAACATTGATCACACATTGTAGGCTGAAGTTGTTCTCCAACTTTCCAAATTACTTGGGTAGCAATTATGTGTTTCTATATACGACCATTGCTTGTGATGTCATAAATTGGTTATGACCATTTGTTGCCAATGTAAATTCGGACCTATAGGGTCAATGCATAAGATACATATGAATAGGATTTTATTCATGACTGATGTTTAACTTGATTACTAAAGTGTTTAGGTATTAAATTTAAACAAAATTTTGAATATTTCTGATAGAACTGTGAAACGGCCAGTTCAAGTGTTGAACCAATCGATTCAAGTGTCAGGACAATTTGAACCAACATTGGCAATCAGAACTCTGAAATGACTGGTTCAGCTAGTGAACCAATCGTCTCAGATCTATGAACCGACTCATTCAAGTTGTGAACTGACTGTTTAGTTGATCGATGTGATTAGATCAAAGATTGATATTGACATCATGCTATGATTAATTAAATATAAATTGTCAATGTAATTGTGATTAGGAAACATAAAGAAATGATCAGTTCAAGTGTTGAACCGACCGGTTCGACGTTCGTAGGTACTGGAAAATTTATGAAATTTCGTCTCTTTGACTCCCAGATTGACTAGAAATCTTAACCCTAGCCCTCCTATAAATAGAGGGGTGTCAGGGGCTTCCTAGACACAACAATAATCTCTGAGAATTATTATTCTCTTTACTTGTGATATTCGAGAGATACTGAGAAAGTTCTACCCGTCAAAGGGATGAACAATAAGGGAGAGACAATTGGGAGAGTAAGTCGACGTTGGCACGTTGACTAGAAGGGATAACTCCTTCTTATCCTTTCATCTAGAACAACAAGAGTTTTCGGCAGTCCACGCTGACTACTTTAGAGGCAAGGAGGCCTTTGTTGCTTGCTAGGAGGATGCAATCAACCACCGTCCATGGTGATCAACTACAAGGTCGATGCTGATAGGCATCTAGGTGTGTCTTGAGAAATAAACTCACTACATCAAATATTTTCGTTGGACTTGCTTCAGGACCAGGTATACACCTTGCAAACTTTTCCTTCCTATCACATATTTGTTGATGCAATCTACTATCTAAGGAGAATATGGTAGTAATTTTTTTATTTCTGCTACCGTATATGATGCTATATATCCCTAAATTGGTATTAGAGCCACATCAATCTACTTTGATTTAGGATTTAACTGATATATTTGGGTTTTTGATTTTATCATATATTTATTGTATATGATATGAATATTTAAAATGAGTAATGTGCATATTTGATTAAATACCACATACGATCCCAACTAATACACACATGCATATATATATATATATATATATATATATATATATATATATATATATATATATATATATACAATTTACATGCATTTATATAAAAGCTTGTTTTTATGGTGGATGTAAAGCATGATTATGACCAATAACCCCTAGATCATTATGCTTAGTTGGATGATTGGTTTTCCTATTTATGCCTCGGTTTGCATACCAAGCCTCTCCCTCTCCTTTTCCATATGTAAAATTATTACTTCTTTCCATCCTATGCTCCCCTCAAATGTAACTCGAGGTTTTCCTATTACAATGTAATATGTTAAATAGGAATATAATAGTTTTTCCTATTATGGCAAAGAAGATGTTCTGCTCCAGACCAACTGACCATTTTAGAAGACGAACCGATTGAGGAGGCCAAATGATAGGAGGATGAACCTATTGACTGGTAGCCCAACTGATCGCCTGGAGGAGTCCAGACATTGATTGAAGTTGAGACCAGAGGACCATTTCAAGAACCCAATCGATTGACCAAGAGGGGAGCATATCAATTCAAGAGTTAAACAGATCAACCTGGACTGGTTCCAACACATATATTCATAAACAACGGGATTCTACATATGATGTGGACCTTAGGTGGTAGTATTTTCTTATGGCTCTAAGGAATTATAGTATAATGGCCATAATTGTTGCTTGTGTTTTAATATTTGCATGTTTTTTATTTATGGTTATAGAATGTATATGATATGTACTATAAGCACGTGGTTATTGGATATGTATATATATAAATATACAATACCTAAATAAATATTAAGTCTTAGATGCTTTCCATAAGAAACACACATGAAAAGCGTGATCGACTAAGCGTAGGTTATGACAAAGTTTGGTGCACCTTCTATCTCATGGAAGTGTGATGGTAGATATGTAAATCTACCAAAGAAGGGTACATGTTCTATCGTATTGGCTTTTGGGTCAGGCTTAACTAGGTGATCTTAATGAGATTAAGTACCTAGAATCATTGACATGGATAGTAAAAAGAGTTGTGCACACCATCTATCCATGAGTTGCAGTTAGATGTACTTGGAAAAACTTGCCTACCTAACTAGTCAAGTTGTGGGCGATCAGCCAAAGCTTACTTATGATTTGATAAGACACGGAGCACTACTACAGAAATAGCATTCAGTGTCGCTTTTCTGGGCGTCGGTTATTAAGTAAAACCGACGCCTATAATATCAGGCATCGGTTGTTTAGGCAAACCGATGTCTATATTCGAAGACCAGCCAGACACGGGTACCGCTTTGTATTCAGCGTCAGTTGACTATAACAAACTGATGCCTAAAAGCGCCCGCGAAATCCAATTTTCGAACAAAAAGAAAACTGTCACATACAGCGTCGGTTATTTAAATAGACACTGACGCCTATGTGTGATGAAACTTTGCGCGAAAAGTGTCACTTTCAGCGTCGGTTATCAACGGATAACCGACGCCTAAAGTGGTTCCCGCCAAATAATTTCGTGCATATATTGTCCAATTGGACGTCGGTTGTTTCAAATAACCGACGCTGAAGAGGTTTAGGCGTCGGTTGTTTGAAACAACTGATGCTATTGGTGAACTTAATATCCCACGATCACCTGACTCTTCCCCTTTCTTCTGTTTCATCACCTAAACTGTTCCCCGACCCTTTCTTCTCTGTTGTCGCCCGACCCTCCACTCCGCCGCAACCACCACCATCTTCCTCCACGACAGTGCCACCGTGCCGCCGCCGCGCCGCCTTCTCCGCCACCAGTGCTGATTTGTGAATGCCGCCTTCTCCTTCGGTGCCTCCACGCCGCCGCCAGTGCCTCCACGCCGCCGCCAGGCCGACAGCTAGCTGCTTCTCCACCGCTATCGCGCTGCCGCAACCATCTTCTCCGCCTGCTCATCGATCGTCGCGCACTGCCGCCACGTGCCATCGTCGTCGCCCACTTTGTGCCGCCGTCTAGTTCGACCACAACTCCTCTCCAGACCGGCCGTAACTCATCTAGCCCTAGCCCTACCTTCCAGGTTCGACCAAAACTCCTCTCCAGGTCAGATTCACACATTAATATTGCAAATAATATAGGAAATAAATGCTAGCTCCAATTATAGACATATTGTATATGGTTTTGATCAGATTAATGCATAGATTGTGAATAAAATATACTTAAAGCTCTATTATTCTTCTTGTTACAAAGGTATATGTTGTTAATCATGTTAATTATGATTCTTCTATATATTCTGATGTCATTATATAATTATGTGATCCCAACATATTAAATTGAATTAGAATGATTTCAATGAATTATAGGGTTTTAAAGTTGATAAACATGTACATGCGGAAATAGGGTTATTAAACCAATGGTTATAACATAGTATGATCTTAATCTGATCTGGATGTTCATAATAATGTAGTATGTTAAATATGATGATTAGGGATACATATAATGTCTAGTAAAGATTCTTAGACCTTTTGTTTGAAACTATTGATTTCTTGATTTATTATTTAATAATGCTCTGTTGATTAGGATTAACCATGTTGCCTGTAGTTTATAGACATTTATTATATATAAGAATGACAACACATGTATTTGTTGGCCTAGAAACCCGTCCAAGATTTACTCATTAGGAGTAAATCTTGGATAGTCCCCGGTTTGGGACTATTCTTGAACACCTAATCTCACTTAGGATGTAAGTGTATAATGTGTATTGGGTTTTCGAGAAAATTTTGGTAGCAATACCCCGTTTGTTCTCTAAGTACATATGTACTTCGAGAATAACGGGGAAATGCTGCCGAAATTTTCTTGAAAACCCAATACACATTATACACTTACTAGTGAGATTAGGTGTTCAAGGATGGGATAGGTGGTACACATTTATTATATATAAGAATGACATCACATTATACACTTAGGATGTAAGTGTATACCCTAATCTTTTCCTAATATTTACTTGTTTCCTAATATATACTTGTTTTCTCTGATCATAGAATGGATAGATCATGGATGTCCATTCGTAATCGTTGCACCCCAGATTTTATATCAGGTCTTGATCAGTTTATTAGATTTGCCGAAGAACATAGGAAAAAACCTACAGATAGGTTCTACTGTCCATGTAGGCATTGCGGTAACAACTTGGAAGTCAACACTGGTGAGGAAATCAAAAGTCATGTCATGTGCAACGGGATTGTACAAGGCTATATAGAATGGCACTGGCATGGAGAGATTTCAAAATCGAAACTAGTAGATGTTGATAGCAGTGCTTGGGTGGAAGAAGAAATTGCCTCCGATGACGTAAATGTGAACGAACCAGTTCCAGCAGACATCGTTGATGCAATGCTGGATAGTTGTAGGGTAGAGCACACCGATCCACCTCCTATCTTTAGAAACATTGTGCATGATGCTGAGATACCGTTATACACTGGCTGTGCTAAGTTTACGAAGCTTAGCGCTGTGTTGAGATTGTATAAGTTGAAAGCGAACAATAGATGGAGCGACAAAAGCTTCACTTAATTGTTGACTTTGTTGAAAGAAATGCTTCCTGAAGGAAACGAGCTGCCAATCTCAACATACCAGGTAAAGAAAATGTTGTGCCCAATGGGAATGGAGGCCAAGAAGATACACACATGCCCGAATGATTGTGTATTATTTCAAAAGGACTATGTAGATTTGAAAGATTGTCCAAAATGTGGTGCGTCACGGTATAAATTGACAACTTCGGGGGAGTCCAAAAATGGTTCTCCTGCCAAGGTGTTGTGGTATCTACCTATAATATCACGGTTTCAACGCTTGTTTGCAAATCCGAAAGATGGGAAGAATTTGAGGTGGCATGCAGATGTTAAGAAAAATAATGATGGGATCCTACGACATGCGTCTGATTCCCCACAGTGGAAGAAGATTGATCTATTGTACCCCAAATTTGGTGAAGAAGATAGGAATCTAGGACTTGGGCTTTGTACAGATGGGATGAATCCGTACGGGACATTGAGCAGCCAACATAGCACTTGGCCAGTCATGCTTGTTATATACAATCTTCCTCCCTGGATGTGTATGAAAAATAAGTACGTTATGTTGTCGTTGTTGATATCGGGCCCTAAACAACCCGGAAATGATATCGATGTTTATCTTGAACCTTTGATTGATGACTTAAAGAAACTTTGGGCTGAAGGTGTGATGACCTATGATGCTTCAGCAAGAGAGACATTTCGTTTGCACGCTATGTTGTTTTGCACTGTTAATGACTTTCCAACATATGGGAATTTGTCTGGATATAGTGTCAAAGGAGCTAAAGCGTGTCCTATATGTGAAGAAAACACTGATTCAATAAGACTAAAACATGGCGGCAAGACTGTATATCTTGGTCATCGAAGGTTTCTTTCAAAATTCCATCCGTATCGTAGGAAGCATAAAGCATTCAATGGATGGAATGATGAACAGAGTACACCTAAACCTATACTAGGGGATGTTGTTTATGCAAGAGTAAAAGACATTGTCAATGAATTTGGTAAGAAATCACAATGTAGTATGGCCACACGGAGTGACAATTCTTCATTCAAGAAGAAGTCAATATTTTGGGATCTTCCTTATTGGAGTTCTTTGACAGTCAGGCATTGTATCGATGTAATGCACGTTGAGAAAAATGTCTGTGATAGCATCATTGGTACTCTGTTAAATATACCAGGTAAGACTAAGATGGGATAAAATCCAGACTGGACCTACGTGAAATGGGAATAAGGTCAGAATTAATAGAATTACGTAAAACGGGTAATAAAAGAACATACTTACCTCCCGCTTGTTACACGTTGTCTAGAAAGGAGAAGAAAACTTTTTGTGAATGCTTGGTAAATGTTAAGGTGCCACATGGTTACTCATCCAACATCTGTAGATTGGTATCAATGAAAGATCTGAAGTTGATAGGTCTTAAATCTCATGATTGTCACACTCTGATGCAACAAATATTGCCCGTGGCAATTCGATCTATATTGCCGAAGCATGTAAGGTTTGCAATTACCAGACTTTGTTTCTTTTTCAACAGTCTATGCAGCAAAGTTATCGACCCTGATACTCTCGATAATTTGCAAAGAGAAGTGGTTGTTACCCTATGTCAGCTTGAGATGTATTTCCCTCCTTCATTCTTTGATATCATGGTACATCTTGTTGTCCACTTGACTAGGGAAGTGAAAATGTTGGGACCAGTTTTCTTGCATTGGATGTATCCCTTTGAACGATACATGAGCGTTTTTAAAGGTGATGTTCGAAACCGTTATCGGCCTGAAGGGAGTATTATTGAAGGTTATGTGGTGAGAGAGGTTATGGATTTTTGCAATGACTTTCTCAGTGGTAATGACACTCCTGATAATGACAAGAATATTGAGGAGGGCAAAGGAATTTTGGGATCACGGGTGAAAGTAATCAGCCGTGAGCAGTTGGAACAAGCTCACTTGTATATTTTACACAATATGGACGAAGTGAGTGTTTATATCGAGGAACATACCAATTTCATAAAGAGACAACATCCTCGAGCAAGTTCAATGTGGCTTGCTAGAGAGCATAATAAGACTTTTACTAAGTGGTTTGAAGATAAAGTCTTACATCAACTATCTCAAACACCAAATGATATTACAGAAACTATCAAATGCCTCACCTTTAAACCAAAATATTATACGCTGCCATATTCCAAATTGATATATGAAGGCTAACAATTTGAATAAAATAGTGGGAGAGATAATTAATTAAAGGTGTAATTAATATTTTCAATATGATCAGATCAAAATAAAAGTGTTTTAACAAAGTGAAAATTTTACTCTTACATTTATAAATGGCAAACACACAAGCATTGCAATCGGTCCTTGAGAAGGACAATCTTCATGGGATACACTTCCATAACTAGTTTAAGACTTTTAGAAGTGTTCTCTGTGTTCCTGAAACAGTAGTGCCAGAGGAACCCAATCCATATACACCTAAGGCTGAAATGGATGCTTACTTGAAGCATGCCAATGATGCCATAGACATCAAAAATCTTATGTTGAGTTGTATGAACTATGAGTTGTATATACGACACGGTAAGCAAGAAAGGTGTAATGTCTCTAAGGCACTATTTGAGTGCATGCTGACAGAGAGAGATCCAGTAGAGCCTCATGTTCTCAAAATGATTGGGCATATGGAACCTATAGATAGACTAGTATTTCCTTTAGGTCAAGAGTTGGCCACATATATGATTTTGTAATCATTGCCTAAATCATATAGCCAGTTTATTGAGTGGTATAACTTGAATAACCAGGCAAAATCATTATTTGAGTTGCTTGACTTCTTGATAAATGTTAAGGCACAAATGAAGGACAAACACATGATGGTGATCAGAAGAATAGAGCCCAAGGACAAAGGCAAGGCCAAGAAGTGTCCTGAGGCTAAGCTGAAATCCAAGTCTTTTGCACTCAAAATAAGGAGAGGGGCAAGGGAACCTAGGAAGATGAAGCAAGTGATAGAGATCTCTACTTTAGGTACATATGTATTCGAGATTAACTTTGCTACTTCTTCATATTGGGTACTGGATATTGGGTTTGGATCACACAGTTGTTCAAATGTGAAGGATCTGAAAAGAAGTAGACCTTTGAAGAAAGGTGAGGTTGACCTAGTTCACATTGCTAATGGAGTAAAAGTTTTTGCCAATGTAGTTGGAACCTATGAGTTATCTCTGCCAAGTGAGCTTGTAATAGAGTTAGAGAACTGCTATTATGTACCTGCCATTAATAGGACCATTGTATTTGCATCTTGTTTGGACAAGAATGAATTCAAAATTCTTATAAAGAACGATCGATGTTCTATTAGTAAAGATGAGATCTTTATGACAGTGCCCCAATGTCTTGTGGTTAACACTTGACAGATCTGGAGACAGGCATATATAACATAAATACCAAAAGACAAAAACTTAATAACTCAAACCAAACATACTTTGGCATTGTCGTCTAGGGAACATAAATGAGAAATGCATCTACCAACTCTATAAAGATGGTTATCTGAACTCTTTTGATTTTGAATCATTAGATAAATGTAAATCTTGTTTGTTGGGCAAGATGACAAAGACTCCCTTCACCGGTAATAATGAGAGGGCTAGTGATCTATTAGGACTCATACATACTGATGTGTACGGTCCTTTTAGAATAAATGCTAGAGGTGGGTATCAGTATTTCATTGCCTTCACTGATGACTTCAGTAGGTATGATTATGTTTACTTGATGAAACATAAGTCATAAACTCTTGAAAAGTTCAAGGATTTCATGAATGAAGTATAAAACCAACTTGGTAAAAGTATTAAGGCAATTTGTTCTAATCAAGGTGGAGAATATTTGAGCCAAGAGTTTGAGGACCTTTAGCGAGATTGTGGTATTGTATCATATTGGACTCCACCCAGAACACCACAATGCAATGGTGAATCAGAAAAGAAGGAATCACACATTACCAGATATGATGCAATCAATGATGAGTTTTATTGATCTTTCAACTACCTTATGGGGTTATGCTCTTGAAACTTCTGTGTTTGCACTAGACTGTGTACCAGCGAAATCAGTTCAAAAGACATTATATGAGATATGGACTGGGAAGTATCCAAAAAATGTCTTTTATGAGGATTTGGGAGTGTGAAGCTTATGTCAAGAAAATATTTCCTGAAAAGCTTCGCCCTAGATCAGATAAATGTTATTTAGTTGGATATCTTAAAGAAACCAAGGGATACTACTTGTATAACCCATTCGACAACAAATCATTTGTTTCTAAGGATGATACATTCCTAGAAGAGGAATTTATTTCCAAAGGAGTCAATGGGAGGAAAGTAGAACTTGAAGAGGTTCGAGACCAACAAGAAAACATTAAACCTATAGAGATATAAGATGAACATAGAGAGTCACAAACCAATGGTGAAATCTTGAATTCCTCATGTTACACGAGAACCTCATAGATATAGTAGAATGCACCTTGAGCCAGATATATTTGGTTATCTTGTGAGTCGAGAAGGCAATGAGTTGGTTATTGATGATAAGAAAACAACCTACCTAGAAGATATTAAGGGACCAAACTCTGAGAAATGGCTTGAGGCCATGATATCTAAGATGTAATCCATGCACACCAACAAGGTATGGACCTTAGTGGATCCACCTGAAGGGGTAAAACCCATTAGTTGCAAGTGGGACTTTAAGAAGAAGACTGATATGGATGGTAAAGTACATACTTACAAAGGGTGATTGGTTGCAAAGGGTTTCAGAAAAGTTCAAGGTGTTTACTATGACAAAACATTTTCTCCAGTTGCCATGGTTAAGTCCATCGGGATCACGCTTGCCATTGCAGTTTATTAAGACTACGAGATTTGGTAGATGGATGTTAAAACAACATTCCTTAATGAGAATCTTCTTGAGGATGTGTATGTGACACAACCCTAGGGTTTTATAAATCCAAAGGATGCAAATAAAGTTTGTAAGATAAAAAGGTCAATCTATGGATTATAGCAAGCATCTAGGAGCTAGAATCTTCATTTTGATAAGACAATCAAAGAGTTTGACTTTAATCAAAATGAATATGAACCTTGGGTTACAAGAAGGTTAGTGGGAGCATAATTGTATTCCTCATATTATATGTAGATTACATACTATGATGGGGAATGACATCCCTACTTTATAAAAGGTAAAGAATTGGCTGGAAAATACATTCTATATGAAGGACTTGTATGAAGCATCATATATCTTAGGAATTAAGATCTATAGAGGTATATCTAGAAGGCTTCTTGGATTAACTCAGAGCACGTACATTTATGAAGTGTTGAAGAGGTTCAACATGGAGGACACAAAGAGAGGAAATATGTCCATGTCTCATGGTGTTACTATCTCTAGAGCTTAGTGTCTCATTTCTTGTGAAGAAAGTGAAAACATGAATATGACTCCATATGCATCTTCAACTAGATCTATCATGTACACAATGTTATGTATTCATGTTGATGTCTCAATGCCTTGAGCATGACGAGCATACATCAATCAAATCTGGGTGATGTCCACTAGACTGCCATGAAAAACATCCTTAAGTACTTGAGGAGAACTAAGGATCAGTTCCTTGTATACGGCGGAGAGGAAGAGTTGGTGGTAAAGGGTTACACTGATGCAAGATTTCAAACTAACAAAGATGACTATAGATTCATTTTGGATTTGTGTTTTGCCTCAACAATGGTTTTATAAGCTAGAAGAATTCCAAGCAAGAAATAGTTGTTGATTCTACAATAAAGGCTGAGTATATTGTTGCATCTAATGCAACAAATGAAGCTATTTGGATCAAAAATTTCATCTTAGAATTTGGGGTGGTTCCAAGCATCAACGATGCAATTCAACTATGTTGTGCAACAATGGAGCTATTGCACAAGCTAAGGAACCAAGATCGCATTAGTGTTCCAATCATATATAAAGGTGATTCCATTTCAAACAAGAAATCATACTATAAGATGTGAAAATTTATAGATCACCAACTGAAAGCAATGTGGTTGACCCCTTGACAAAGGAACTTTTACAACAGAAGCATGATGGTCATGTTAGATCACTTGGAATTTAGTTCATGGGTTATTGGCTCTAAGTGCAAGTGAGAGTCTATTGGTATGTATGCCCAAAGATCCAATCATATGATGATTGTAATGGCATATCGTGTAAACAATTTAATTAACCATTTATTCTATTTTATTCATTTATGAGATAATGATGTAACATAATAAATGTCTAAAGGATGATGTTACTCAATGATGTATATCTTGAGGTTGAGGACCTGGACAATAAGATCATGCATATATTAAGAGTATATACATTCTTGTTATGTCCCTAGTCGGATGTTATTGTGGAAGGATAATAGACAACAACACGACATAAGACTTGTGTTGGTTGATGCCATAATCTCATTAGTCATGATATGTGATATCAAACCAAACACATAGGTACTTGTTGAAGAATAGTATATTGGATAGACACACCTTGAGAGTGATACATGGAGACCATGGAATGGTAGTCAGAATCAACTATTTGGTGGTGGTTGTAGTTCTTAGACCTGAAATCAATACAGTCATCACATGTTGTTTGATGTACTTTGTCATCATCAAGCGTGACCTTGAGTAAGGGTTACCATTAAGATGATGCTCAAATACATTATGACACATGGGGAATGAATGTGAGTGATGTAAATTGGATTTGTTGATATCCTAACCACTTGATAAGTGAGATTGTGAAAAGTTTGGCCATGCACATGTGAATCAATATATGATATTGAGTTCACACATATCTCAAACAGTCTACTCTAGTTAAATGAACATGAATTGAATGTTGAGAGGATGACGATTCCATGCCTCGAGTTCAATATGGATATCAGAGACAAAGGAACTATACGATCACTATAACATTGATCACAAATCTTAGGTTGAAGTTGTTCTCTGATTTTCTAAATAACTTGGGCAACGATGATGTGTTTCTAGATACCGCTCATTACTTGTGATGTCATAAATTGGTTATGGACATTCATTGCCAATATAACTTGGGAGCTATAGGTTCACACACATAGGATCCATCTGAAATAGGAATGTACTCCTGAATGATGTTTAATTTGATCACTAAAGCATTTAGATATTCAGTTTTAACAGTAATAGAGGGGTATTGGGGGATTCTAAATACAACAATAAGCTCTAACAATTGTTGTGCTCTCTGATTGTGGCAACCAAGAGAGCCCAAATAAGTTCTACCCGTCGAAGGGAGGAACAACAAGGGAGAGACAGTTGGGAGAGTAAGTCAACACTAGCACGTTGATCAGAAGGAACAACTCTTTCATATTCATTCATCTAGAATGATAGGAGTTCCTGGTTGTCCATGTAGACTACTCTAGAGGTGAGGAGGCCTTTATTTCCCGTTAGGAGGAAGTAGTCAACCGCCTTTAGTGATGATCAACCAGGAGACCACTACCGACAACCGTCTAGGTGCGTCTTGAGAAAGAAGCACACTGCAACAAGCATTATTTTTGGACTTGCTCCAGGACCAGGTATATGCCTTGCAAACCTTACCTTCCCATTGCATAGTTGTTTACACAATTTATTTTCTAAGGAGAATATGGCGGTAAAAATTATGTTTCCGATATTGTGTTTGACGTCATATTTCCCTAAAATGGTATCAGAACCACATCAATTTGTGATGCTTTAGGATTTACTCGAAATTGTCAATTTTTTGTGTTATCATTTATTTATTGTGCATATTCTACTAAATATCACATATGGAACCAACTAACATATATACACATATATATATGTGTGTGTGTGATATAAGCAATTTACACATGTTGTCCTAAAAATTTGTTTTGATGGTGGTTGTAAAGCATGGTTATGGCCAATGACCCCCTAGATTGTTGTGCTTTATTGGACGATTGTTTTTCCTTTTTATACTTCAATTTGTATATCAAGCCTCTCTGTACTTTTCTATATGTAAAATTACTATTTTTTTCTTCCTATGCTCCCCTCAAATGTAACTCAATGTTTCCTATTATAATGTAATATGTTAAACAAGAATAGAATAGTTTTTATTTTATATTATGGCAAAGAAGATGTTCTATTCCAGACCAACCGACCATTCCAGAAAACAAACCGATCGCCTAGAGGATCAGTAAGGCTAGATAATAGGAGGATGGACAAATAAATAGTGGCATAATCGATTTCATGGAGGAGTTTAGACATCGCTTGAACCCAAGACTAGATGACCGTTTCAAGAACCCAACCGACTGACCAAGAGGCAAGTTGAGGGATTGGTTCCAGTATAGATCTTCATCAACAATAGGATGATATATATGACGTGGACCTGAGGTAGTAGTATTCCCTTAAGGATCCAAGGAATTATAGTAGAATGACCATAACCATTGTTTGTGTTTTAACAATTGCATGTTTTTCGTTAGTGGTTTATAGAATGCATATGATATGTACTATAAGTATGTGGTGATTGGATATGTATATGTATAGATATAAAATCCATAAATAAAAATTAAGACTTAGATGTTTTCCATAAACAACACATACAAAAAGCTTGATCGACTAAGTGTAGATTACACCAAAGTGTGGTGCACTGTCTATCTTGTGGAAGTGTGATGGTAGATATGTAGATCTGCAAAAGTAGGGTACATATTATATCATGTTGGCTTTTGGGTCATCTTAACTAGGCGATATTAATGAGATTAAGTTCATAGAAGCATTGAGATGGATTGTGACAAATTATTATGCACACCATCTATCCAAGAGTTGCATTTAGATGCAATTGGCAGCAATTGCCTACCTAAATAGTCAAGTTGTGGGCGATCAACCAAAGCTAACTCATAATTTGATGAAATATGGATCTTGGCTCAGTAGAAGATTGTATGTTGCAATCTTTTGGATAGATATGTGGGGGACATCAATTTGAACAAAATCGTGGGAGTGATAATTAATTAAAGGCCTAACTAATATCGTTAATATTATCAAATAAAATCAAAAGTGTTTTGATAAAGTGCAAATTTTACTCTTGTAGATATAACTCGAAAACACACAATCATTATGATTGGTCCTTGAGAAGGACAATCTTAACGAGATAAACTTCCATAACCGGTTCAAGACTTTGAGAATTGTTCTCTGTGTTGCTAAAACACCACTACTAGTGGAACCCATTCCATGTGCTCCTAAGGCTGAAATGGATGCTTACTTGAAGCATGGTCATGATGCCATAGATACCAAAATCCTTATGTTGAGCTACATGAAATATGAGTTTCATATACAACAATATTTGAGTGCAAGTTCACATAGGGAGATCTAGTAGAGCCTCATATGCTCAATATGATTGGGCATATGGAACATCTAGATAGAGTGGGATTTCCTTTATGTCATGAGTTGGCCACAGATATGATTTTACAATCATTGCCTAAATCATATAGCCAGTTTATTGAGTGGTATAACTTGAATAACCAGGCAAAACTATTGTCTAAGTTGCTTGACATCTTGATAAATGTTGAAGCACAAATGAAGGACAAACCCATGATGATGACCATCGAGGTAGAGTCTACGAACAAAGGCAAGCCCAAGAAGTGTTTCGAAGCTAAGTTGAAATCCAAGTCTTCTACAATCAAATTAAGGAGAGGGTAAGGAAACCTAGGAAGATGATGCAAGAGTTAGAGATCTCTACTTCAGGTATATATATAATTGAGATTAACTTTGTTACTTATGCATCTTGGGTATTGGATATCGGATGTGGATCATCATATATTTGTTCAAATGTAAAGGATTTGAAAAGAAGTGGACCTTTGAAAAAAGGTGAGGTTGAACTACGCATTGCTAATGGAGAAAAAGTTGTTTCCAGTATAGTTGAATCCTATGAGTTATCTCTACCAAGTGGGCTTGTAATAGAGTTATAGAACGTCTATTATGTACTTGACATTAATAGGAACATCATATATGCATCTTGTTTGGACAAGAACGAATTCAATTTTTTTATAAAGATGGTCGATGTTCTTGTAACATCTTGAATCTTGTACATATTGTCTTTTTGACCCTCTTCCCATACTTTTCCTTTCTTTTCTATCCTCTTTGGCCTTTATGTTGAATTTGTGGAAATAATTGTGGTTTGGTGTATATTTGTTCATTATTATTTGCAACATATGGGTTTATGCACAAATACCTCCATATATTTTTTTTAAGGGTCTAATATGCAAGTTTACCATGTATGTAAGATAATCATAAAATCATTCATTCTAAAACTTTCTATGGCCTTTTGGAATAAGAAAGAGGAAAAAAATGGATAATAATATCCCTAAATAAGAAAATGTGACATTAGATGAATTAATTTGACAAGTAGTAGAAATATGAGTATATTGCCTAAAGTTCATAAAAGGGAAACTCAAAAGATAATTATAAGCCCAAATTCGTTTTCCTTGATTTAAAGTTTCCTTGAATGACAAGTTTCACAATTTTAGAAAATAATAACTATCTTTGCATTAATTGGAATTAGAAAATATGAGTTTTTCTTCAAATTATTAAATAAACTATTAGATGACTTGAAAAGTAGAAACATATATCAAATTCATAATATGCATGTTAGAATGAGTCTATGTGTGAATTTTCATATGATATAAATATTTTATTTTATCCAAGAGAGAGAAAATCATTTAAAGACCAAAAATATTAAATAATATGTTGAAAAAAAATTTATTAATGTCAAAATCGTATTTCTCACATTTAGCATTGCTTATAGGCCAAGTTTCATATTTTTAGAAAGTTTCTAGATGCCTCTAATTAATTAAAAGGATGACATAAGTGATAAGATTCAAATGTATTAAATAAGATAATAAAAGTCTTCAAAAAAATAAAATAATGCCAAATTCGAGTTCTACATGTTAAAGTATGCCTTTTCGTTCAGTTTTTACTCAATTTGGAAAATAGTTTATGAGAAGGTGAAATTAGGAGAGAGAAAGTGTGCAAAACCTTTAAATCATTAATTAATATAATAAACAATACTAACAAATAGAAATAATGGTAAATTCATATCCAACACACTTAATATGACTTATGGGTGAAGTTTCATTAAATTTGGAAAGTCTTATAGTCATTAATGAGAGAAGAAAGAGAAAAATAGTAATCGGCAATTGACTAATTTAACTTTCTCAAAAGCCAAATCTAATTTTATATTCAGATTTCTCATCCTAAAATCAGTTAACGTCAACTTTGAGATTATTTAGACTTTGTTTACACCCTCAATAATTATAAAAAAATTATACATTAAATGCATCAAAAGTTCAAAGTTAGAAAGTTGTATTAAATGTTCCGAGTCATCCCCTACCTTTAGCCACATGAACAGTAAACGTGGACCAAAGGGGTCCATTATTTTAGGCACAACTCCGTCATTTCTTAACGGATTTTTATAAAATAACTTGCATTAGATTGCAAATCGAATTTTGCATCCATACAAACCATATTCAAACGCTAACATTATGTTTTTGAGAAACATCCAATATTTCTCTCCAAGCTTCTAGAAGCTACCACCTATAAGCCCTAATACCTAACTATATAAACATGTGTTTACATCATTAGTTCCATCACCCATGCTAACTCTTCCTCCTCTCTCAATTTCCTTGCACACCATCTACTCAACCACACCTGATCGGTTTTCCTCGATGGCTTGCAACTCATCTCACGGGAACTCGATGGTGTCGACAACCCAATTGTTGGGTGCGGTGAGTTTGCTACCTCCTTCTCTTTCTTTCTACACTTCTACTTTCTTGAATTATCATCATATACAATTTTTCCCAATACTGCAGCCATGAAGTAGTTAGTCGCTTGCCAGTCATGACCTGGTTGTGCGATGGTTTCCTCATGTATTTTCCCCATTGCTCCCCTCATTGCCTTTACTTCTCTTATTTTTCACGTGAGGATTGCGCTGGTATTTTCTCCCCCTCTTCTTTGCCTTAGTGCGAGTCAAACATGGCCTTTGACCACATGACTGGGATGCCCCTGATTGGGCCAAGTCAGCGGGTGGGTCCTCTCTCGCTCTCCTTTTGCCTTTCTCGATCTGTTTTGGCGACGTGGCTTTTTGTTATAGGTCAATTTTATAAAATTCATATCTTTTGACTCGTTTGTTCAAAAATTAAAGTAAAATATGTTTTAGAATTAGAAAAATGTAAGATTTCTAATAAAAAATACTTTTGAGGTTTGGTCTAGAGGGAATCATTTTGGATGAATCAATAATGCCTCAACTGGATAAATTCACTTATTTCACACAATTCTTCTGGTCATGCCTGGTACTCTTTACTTATTATATTCCTATATGCAATGATAGAGATGGAGTACTTGGGACCTTTGAGTTTTATTGAAAGGTGTTTTCTAAAAATGAATTTAATAGATAAAAATCATCAAAAATGAACTTTTAACTTCATAACTCCAAAATATGCAAAATTATATATTTTCTTAATCAGGAGAACCTAATAAGATTGATGGTGATGTCTTCAGAGTCTAAATCGGATTTTTTTTTGCAAAAAGTCCAAAAGTAAGGTATTCTTTACATTAATGTACATAATGAACCCTAATACATGATTATACATTGAAAATAGGAAAAGTGGAACTTGGAATAAATTAAAGTGGTGCAAGTTGATAGTTGGATCTCATTAAAGAAAGGTATGTGCTTTCCTTACACCCTAATTTGGGATAATTACAACTAAACCCTATTTTCCATAATGAGTCATGAAAAGAACCCTATTTCCTTCATTATTATTTCTATTGTTCTAATTGTCTCAAAATTAGATTTGATATATTATTTCTTGGGTCTTGGAACCCCACTGCCATGTTGCAAATATATGATGATTTATCTTGCCACTTTACTATTTCTTGAGCATGATGTATTATTTGACTATTTAGCTATAGTAGTGGTTCTTATGACAACCACCCATAGTGAGGGAATATGTTATTTCATCCTGGGAAATGTGTTTACTCTCCCGTGGGGAATGTGTTATTTCTCCCCAATATAAATATTTATAGGTGACTGGGAATGTGATTACTCTCCCCTCATTTATAAGTTGAGGTCTGGTAGGTGCCTCAACCCTACTTAGTTAATTTAGTCCAATATCAATCATTCATGCAAGTTCATTGTTATTTACTTGTTTATGGAAAGAATCTTTTATTTATGCCTCATTCTCTTGGGCCTCTTGTATTATGATGAATCTATAACCTTAAGTTGTATTATTGTTTTTATCTTGTTTCTTGTTCTGCTTTCCTAACCACCCAGGGTTAGATCAAGGAGTTGAACAAGATCAAGGAGAACTTAGCTTTTGGCATGGACCTAGCTCTTGGAGATGTTGCTTAGGAGATAAGACTTGAAGTAGTTTAGACTTACCTCTATCTAAATCCTTTTTTTGTTGTAAACCCTATATGGGAGAATGATGATGTACACTTTTATAAAATTGAATATAGTCATGAAATTATATTCCGTTGCATTACTCGTTGGTCTTTTGTATACCATACGAATAAATGTTTGAAACTTTACACCCATTTCAACATACCTTTTGAGTATGTTGGGAATGGAGGTTTGATTCTTCAAATTTTTAGTAAAGGGGTAATTTCACTCTTTTACAATTCTATTAGTTAAGATGAGATTTTTGTGACAGTTCCCCAATGTATTATGGTATGTACTTGTTAGATCTGGAGACATGCATATATAATATAAATACCAAAAGACAAAAACTCAATAACTCAAACCAAACATACCTTTGGCATTGTCGTGTAGGACACTTAAATGAGAAACTCATCTCCAGACTCCACAAAGATAGTTATATGGGCTCTTTTGATTTTGAATCATTAGATACATGTGAATTTTGTTTGTTGGGCAAGATGACAAAGACTCCCTTCATTGGTAAGAGTGAGAAGGCTAGTGATCTATTAGGACTCATACATATTGATGCGCTTCAACCATTTTAGAACAAATGCTAGAGGTGGGAATCAATGCTTCATTACCTTTACTAATGACTTCAATAGGTATGGTTATGTTTACATGATGAAACATAAGTCAGAAACTCTTCAAAAGTTCAAGGATTTCATGAATGAAGTACAGAACCAACTTGGTAAAAGTATTAAGATACTTCGTCCTGATCGAGGTGGAAAATACTTGATCAAAGAATTTGAGGACCTTTTATGAGACTGTGGTATTATATCACAATGGACTCCACTTGGAACACTATAGCACGTCAAGAAGGAATCACACACTATGAGATATGGTATTATTAATTATGAGTTCTGTTGATCTTTCGACTTCCTTCTGGGTTATGCTCTTGAAACTTTTGTGTTTACACTAATCATGTACCATCTAAATCAGTTCAAAAGACACCATATGAGATATAGATTGGAAGAATCACAAATTATCTTTTATGAGGATTTGGGGTTGTTAAGTTAATGTCAAGAAGTTGTTTCCTAAAAAGCATGGCCCTAGATTATATAAATGTTATTTTGTTGGATATCCCAAAGAAACTAATGCATACTACTTGTCTAACCCATCCGACAACACAATGTTTGTCTCCAGGGATGCTTCATTCCTACAAAAGGAATTTATTTCCAAAGGAATCAATTGGAATAAAGTAGAACTCAAAGAGGTTCAAGACCATCAAGAAAGCATTAAACCTATAGAAGTACAAAAGGAGCATAGAGAGTCACAAATCATTAATTGATTCTTGAATTCCTCATGTAATACATGAACCTCGTAGATCTAGTCGAATACGCCTTGAGCCATATATATTTGGTTATCTTGTGACTCAAGAAGGCAATGAGTTGGTCATTGATGATGATCCAACAACCTATCTAGAAGATGTTAAAGGACCAAACTCTAAGAAATGGCTTGAGGCCGTGAGATCTTAAATAGAATCCATGTACACCAACAAGGTATGGACCTTGGTGGATCCACTCGAAGGGGTAAAACCCATTGGGTCTTCAAGAAGAAGACTGACATGGATGGTAAAGTACCAACTTGCAAAGGTCGATTGGTTGCAAAAGGTTTTAGAAAAGTTCAAGGTGTTGACTTTGACGAAACCTTTTCTCCAGTTGCCATGGTTAAATACATCAAGATCATGCTTGCCATTACAGCTTATTATGACTATGATATTTGGTAGATGGATGTTAAGACAACATTCCTTAATAGGAATCTTCTTGAGGATGTGTATATGACACAACCTTAGGGTTTTATAAATCCAAAGGATGCAGATAAAGTATAAACTACAAAGGCCAATCTATGGTTTGAAGAAAGCATCTAGGAGATGGAATCTTCATTTTGATGAGACAGTCAAAGAGCTTGGCTTTAGTCAAAATGAATATGAACCTTGTGTGTACAAGAAGGTTATTGGGAGCATTATTGTATTCCTCATATTATATTTAGATGATATACTATGATGGGGAATGACATCCCTACTTTACAAAAGGTAAAGGACTGGCTGGGAAATACATTCTCTATGAAGTACTTGTGTGAAGCATCCGATATCTTAGTAATCAAGATATGTAGAGATAGATCTAGAAGGCTTCTTGGACTAAGTCATAGCACATACATTGATAAAGTGTTGAAGAGGTTCAACGTGGAGGACTCAAAGAGAGGAAACCTATCCATGTCTCATGGTGTTACTATCTCTAGAATTCAATGTCCCAATTCTTGTAAAGCAAGGGAACACATGAATAGGACTCCATATGCATCTGCAATTCGATCTATCATGTACACATTGTTATGTACTTGTCCTAATGTCAGATAAGCCTTGATCATGATGAGAATGCACACACTAGCCAATTATATTTGAATAGATGCACCCCACAGAACACAAACACACTTGGGATCTTTTGATATTTATAAAAACCCTAAAAAGACTCAGTCACAATACTAAACAGGTCACCTGCAAGTGCACATAGTACTATTGTAGTAAAGACAAGAGGAAAATATAGGGGTCAGTCCTCAGGGATAGAGGGGGTACTAGAGCTAAGTTAGCATTGGCTACGTTCCTAAAGTGGAGACTAGGGTTGAAGGGTTTAAACGGGGTTTTGGTTTGACTACAATAAGCAAGCAAGTAAACTCAATATGAAAACTAGATTACCAAAAACTAGGTTATCCTAGGCAAGTTAGGTCCAAGAAACTAGATTGATCAAGCAACTAAATAAGAGCAAGATGATCTACACTACTCTAGTAAGGCAATTAGCAACTAAGAACTAAGTTAAACACTAAAGCAAGAAAGAATGTAGGTTAACCCTAACTAGAAAGACTAAGCAATTAGCTAGAAGAAACAAAAGCAATTATATAAACTAGCATTAACAAGCAAGAAGGTTGAGATGGGTTTCAAGCAATGGATTCAATAGGTGGGTTGTTTGGAAATGTGATTTGATATTAGTTGGGGGATGTCAACATGTCATGCAATTATCACAACTCAATCTAGATTACCAAACCAAACAACAAGGCAAGTGCCATTAGAATGTACCCTATACTACTAGTTGGAGAACTACGGTTAGGTATAATTCTAGTAGGACATGTCAAGTCTAGGTTTCTAGGGTAAGTGGTATTAGGGAAATTGAGAGCTAAAGGTAGGAATGGGAGTAGAGATGAGGGGTTTTCACCTCATGCTACTAGCCATCTAACCTTTAGAAAGCTCTAGGAAAATGCACTAACCACACTTACACTATATACTTAGATCTCACACTCACTTGTAGAAGGAGGGATATGCATGTAGGAATAAAGAGGCTAGCTAGGGATCCACTAATTGGACCTAGGATCCATTCCTAAGATTGCTACATACATCCTAATTCTTCCTAGAAGCTAAGTGTCATCAAACATCACAAAGCAAGCAATTTATGTTTAAGAGCAAAAACCACATGCAAGATAATGGGAAATGAGATAGAAGTAAAAGCAATCATCATTGAATGAAATTATGTTCATTACAAATTATTCTCCCCCAACATGGTATCAGAGTCACATTTTTACCCCAAACAGCCCACCACTAGGGGCTTAGCTAAACATAATCAAACAAAAGGCAAAAGAAATGAGAAGAAGGGGATATGACTCCATGGAGCTCGAAGTAGATCCTCCTTCACCTCCTAGCTACTGTAGGGCAACCTCCTTCCTCAAAGTTGGATGATGGGCATGAAAATTGAGGGGGTTATGGTAGAAAATCTAGAAAATTAGGTTTCTATGGTGGAAATGGTGGGTGGAGAGCATAAATGCAAGGCAAATGCAATGAATGCTCATAGAGGGTGAGGAGGAGTAATGGCAGATGGGGGGTGTAACCTTCATGTTGTGGCCGCCACTTATTTATATATAGGTGGTGGGGAAGCACTAGGGGAGTAGGGGCAAAGTAGGAAAAATAGTGGTGAAAATGGGTAGGGTTAGGTGGTCACCACAGCCGTGTTGAGGTGCCACTTCCGTGGTGGGGGTTGCATGGCATGGTCGTAGGGGTATGGAACGATTGAGGTGGGAAGTGGAGTGGAAATGATAAGTATATGTGGTAACCACAACCATGGCAGGGTGCCATGGTCGTGCTAGGTAAGGGGTAACACATTTGTGTGGGGTGCCACGACCATGTTGGAGGAGGAGGCCACGAGTGAGGTAGCTTGGAGGTCGTCATGTCTTCAGTTTGCCACGGGCGTGGGGAGTGCTACATATGAGACGGTCTTCAAGGGCCGCGAATGTGGTGATGGCCACGATCGTGGTCATTCACATGTAAAATGGACCACTTCCCTATTGATTTTTGAGAACTTTGTGCATAATTTGCCACAGGCGAGGCGATGGCCACAGGTGAGTTAGAGTGTGTTGGCCACAACCATTTTGGGGGCCATGCCCGTGGGGTCTTCAGTGACCATGATTGTTTTGAGATCCACGTCCTTGGTCATTCATGCATAAATTGAGCACATTCCATGTTGATTTTGAAGCTCTTTGTGCATAAATTGCCACAGTCATGGTGGATGTACCACGACCATTTGGGCCTTTTGGTTCTGATCTTTACTTCGTCTTCTTCATATAGCCTCCTTTTGCTTTGATTTTCTCTTCTGCATCCAAGGAGAGCTCGGGGAAAAAATAGGTCCACTCTTGGGGTGCAAGATCCCATAGACGTCTTTCATCTCTCTCTCATGCATCAATGAATGCATAAGTGCCCTGAAATACACATAAAAGGAGGCATACATGCATTTATCATAAAGGATCACATTGAGGGGAATAACATGTAATCTAAACTATTGTAGATGTGATTATAATGCAAAAAGGCACATAATGGAGCCCTAAAATAGGGTTGCGTCAGAAGATAGCAGTCAGATCATGGTGATGCCATTAGACTGCCATGAAGAACATCCTTAAGTACTTGGGAAGAACTAATGATCAGTTCCTTGTATATAGAGGAGATGAAGAGTTTATGGTAAAGGGATATACTGATGCAAGCTTCCAAACTGTCAAAGATGACTAAAATTGCAATTTGGATTTGTGTTTTACCTCAACAACGATGTTGTAAGCTGGAAGAATTTCAAACAACAAACAACTATTGATTCTACAATAGAGGTCGAGTATATTGCTACATATAATGGAGCAAATGAAGTTGATTGGATCAAGAAGTTCATCTCATAACTTGGGGTGGTTCCAAGCATCAACGATGCAATTGAGCTATATTGTGACAATAATGGAGCTATTGCGCAAGCTAAAGAACCAAGATCGCATCAACGTTCCAAGCATATACAAAGGAGTTTCCATAACATATGAGAAATTGTATAGTGAGGAGATGTGAGAAGTTACATAGTACCAACTGAAAGCAATGCGGTTCACCCCTTTACAAAATCACTTTCACAGCAGAAACATGATGGTCATGTTAGATCACTTGTGATTAAGTTCATGGGTAATTGAATCTAAGTATAATTGGCATTCTAATTGTGTATACCCAGAGAAGAAATCATATGATGATTGTAATGGCATATCTTATAAATGATTTGATTAATAATAAGGGCAATTTTCCATTTATTCTATTTTATTAAGTTATGAGATAATGATGTGACATAATTAATGTCTAAAGGATGATGTTACCCAGTGACGTATGCCTTTGGGTTGAGGACCAAAGAATGGGATAATACCAATGTTAAGAGTATATACATTCTTGTTATGTCCCTAGTCGAATGGTATTTTGGAAGGCGATAATAATAACACATTAGACTAGAGTATGTGTTGGTTAATGACATAATCTCATTAGTCATGATATGTGATATCATACCAAACACATAGGTACTTGTTGAAGAACCGTGTATCGGACAAACCCACCTTGAGAGTAATACATGGAGACCATGGAATGGTAGTCAAAATCAGATCTCATAGTGATGGTGGTAATTATAATTCTTAAACCTAAATCACTACACTCATCACATGTTGTTTGATGTACTTTGTCATCATCAAACATGTTCTTGAATAAGGGTTACCATAAAGGTTTTGTTCAAATACATCACGACACATGGGGGGAATGACTATAAGTGATGTAGATGGAATTTCTCCCTCCTACAAGAGTTTGATATCTCAACCACTTGATAAGCAATATTGAGAAAAGCATGGCCATACACATGTGAATGAATATATGATATCGAAATCACATATATACAAAGAAGTCTACTCTAGTTCAAGGAACATGGATTGAATGTTGAGAGTATGACAATTCCATGCCTCGAGTTCAATATAGATATCAGAGATAAAGGAACTATAAAATCATTGTAACATTGATCACAGAGGGTAGGTTGCATTTGTTCTCCAACTTTCTGAATTACTTGGATATCAATGATGTGTTGCTAGATACCGCTCATTGCTTGTGATGTCATAAATTGGTTATGGACATTCAATGCCAACGTATCTTGAGACTTATAGGTTCACACTCTTGGGATATACCTAGAATAGGAGTTTATTCATAAATGATGTTTAGCATGATTACTAAAGTGTATTCAATTTAAACAACAACAATTGAATATTGACTGACAGAACTATGAACAACCGTTCAAGTGTTGAAATGATCGATTCAAGTTCAGGTCAATTTGAACCAACATTGGAAACCAGAACTCTAAAATGACTCGTTCATCTAGTGAAATGATTAGATCAAATCTGTGAATTCACTGGTTCAAGTTTTGAACCAACCATTTAGTTGATCAGTGTGATTGGATCAAGGATTGATGCTGACATCAGAAATTGCTGATGTAGTTTCCAATAAGAAACATAATGAAACAAAAGATTCAAGTGTTGAATCGATCGTTTCATGTGTGAATCGACTGATTCACTAGTGAACCGATCGGTTTGACATTCGTAGGTTTTGGAAAATTCATGAAATTCCATCTCTTTGACTCCTAGTTTGACTAGAAACCCTGACCCTGACCCTCTTACAAATAGAGGGGTACTGGGGGATTCACAGACACAACAATAAGCTTTAACAATTTTTTTCCTCTCTAGTTGTGGTAACTAAGAGAGTCCGAGCAAGTTATACCCATCAAAGGGAGGAACAACAAGGGAGAAACAATTGAGAGAGTAAGTTGATGCTAGCATGTTGACCAGAAGGGACAACTTCTTCCTATTCGTTCATATAGAATTATACGAGTTCCCAGTAGTCCGAGTGAACTACTCTAGAGGTGAGGAGGCCTTTGTCACCCAATAGGCGGATGCAATCAACTGCTATATGTGGTGATCCACCAAGAGCCCGCTGCCAACAGTCATCCAGGTGTGTTTTGAGAAAGAAGCATGATGCAGCAAGCATTGCCGCTGGACTTACTCCAGGACTAGGTATATGCCTTGAAAATATTCCCTTCTCATCACACATTGTTGACACGATATATTGTCTAAGGGAAATATGACAATATTTTTTGTTATATCAAGTACGAAACCATATTTCCCTACAAATGCATCGTTTCATAGATATTTTATTGATGTGCACACTAGTACATATATAGGCCATAGTTGGTTAACTAAGGCATATATAATCATCTAGAAAGCAACACTTATGTGGGCGACACAATAGATCCAAGCATACAATGTTGGTTTCTCCATTCAATAGAATTGACACAACAAATAGTAGCTTCAACTAGAGAAGGTAGAAATGACACAATAATGGAACACTATGTTGGTTTAGAATCAAATCTGATGTAACATATACACACATGAAATAGTTTTTTGAGTATCTACAAAGGTTTGTAGAGTAGATTTTAAAACAATAAATATTGTAATTTGTTGCCTCAATTTTTCTAATAATTGACACCATAGAATGTTTATTTCTACTACAAAACAACAAGCCATCTACAAACCTATAAACCCTACAATGAAACACACATAAAGCCTTCTATTCACTTCAATTCACATTTACATCTCCAGATCAGATGGCTTCACAAGAACTAACCAAATCCTAACATATCCAGTTGCATTCACATGATTCATGAAGCCCAGACATACAAAAACACTTCCATTCACATTAAA
Source organism: Alisma plantago-aquatica (assembly GCA_963693085.1). Classification (NCBI taxonomy): domain Eukaryota; kingdom Viridiplantae; phylum Streptophyta; class Magnoliopsida; order Alismatales; family Alismataceae; genus Alisma; species Alisma plantago-aquatica. The sequence goes on from OY856412.1 coordinate 897,044,501, forward strand.
GTACAATCTACTTGTGGTTATTTTGGATGGGGACCAAATGGTGGTGGAATTCTGGGAAGGGTATAACATGGGAGTTGATGGCTTGGGATGGTTTAAATTTAGCTGGGTGCCTGAGACCATTCAGAAGGAGACTGGGGTGGGGATAAGATCCACCTGATCTGGATGAGGAAGAGGTTGGAGGTTGTAACAAATTAAAAACTAGCCTCTTAACCATGATCATATGTCTTGGAGGATAGTCAACTTGGTCTTTGGGCTTAACCAAACAAGGATTAAGATATACCTAATAGTAGTTATTTGTAGCCCTAATATATGAATACATGTTTAAATCACCCTAACATATATGCTTGAGAATAAATATGATCTAATGCTATTATAATTAATCTTTAGAAAAATATGTCACATGAGATATTGTTGATCAAGATATGATGATAAGAAAGATAATAAGCACATAAAAGCTATAAAAAAGTGGCATTAACTAATTTAATTTGATAAGTGATGATAATGTGAAGTAAATTGCCTAAAATTCATAAAAGGGAAACTCAAAAGATAATTCTAAGCTCAAATTTGTTTTCCTTGAGTTTTTGTTTTCTTGAATGACAAGTTTCACAATTTTGAAAAATTAATAACTATATTTGCATTAAATGAAATAGGAAAATTTGAGTTTTTTCCAAATTATTAAATAAATTATTAAATGACTTAAAAAGTGGAAATAAACCTCAAATTCGTAATCTATATATCAAAATTAGTCTATGTGAAAACTTTCATCTAATTTGAACAATCTTAAATATTTTATTTTATTCAGGAGGGAGAATATGATTTTAAAACCAAAAATATTAAATAATATCTCAAAAAAAATTTATTCAATGATGAAATCTTATTCCCCATACTTAGTATTGCTTTTAGACCAAGTTTTATATTTTTGAAAAGTTTTTCGATGCCTTTATTTAATTAAAAGGATAAAATAAGTAATAAATTTAAATATATTAAATAAAATATTTGACATCTTAAAAAAATAAACTAATTCCAAATTCGTATTCTACATGCTAAAATAGGCCTTTAGGTGAAATAATCCGATTTGGAAATTATTTGATAAAAAGGTGAATTTAGGAAAGAGAACGCGTGTAGAACCTCCAAAACATTAATCAAAATAATAAAAGACATCAACATGTGGAAATAATGACAAATACATATCGAACACATTTAATATGACTTGTGGGTGAAGTTTCATCAATTTTGGAGTATCTTGGAGTCATTAATGCATTAGAAAAGAGAAAATAAGATTTTCTTAATTAATAATCAAAAGTGTTAAGAAGAAAAATATAATTGTATAGTCGAATTCTACATACTCAAATTAGGCTAGGTGCCAAATTTTATTAAAATCGTAGTTTGTTTGCACCCTTTTTGGAAGAGAGAGAAAAGTTACATAAATATAACATGACTTTATTAGAATTTGATTTAGAATGCAATAATGTCACACCTTCTTTGATCAAACGTGCACCTCCTGTGATCCATAGGATCAAAATCAGATGGTTCACACTTCTCCTCCTACCTCAGGTAGGAGTGGCACGTGTGAACAATGCAGAAGGGTTGGTTCTCCACGAATTTATCGCTTGTTACTCGATCTTTCTTTGTGATTTTTCATGCATTAAATTTGTGCGACAAATCCACACACATCGGTCCCTATTTCTTGACCTAGTCCTTTGTATTCTAGAAATGCCTAAAATCCTTCTTCGTGGATCCAAAGCTCTTACTCTCGAAGTCTTAGAGACAAAGCACTCCTATATATATACCCATAACAACATTAGGCATCACACAACCTGCCTATCACATCAATTTTGTCTGAGATCGTGTATTTTTCCGCCGCAAGCTTGGGAACCATGGAGTAACACTGGCCGACTGTGCTCTCTCTTCGCTGCACCATTGTTCAATTCCTCTTGTGGTATGATTGCTTGGGTCCTAATCTCTATTTTGGCATGATTAGATCTAAGATTCCTCGACTCACTGGTTTTCCCCCAATTTTGTCGGGTTCTTTCCATACTTCTCTATACATCCATGGCCACGGTTGTGCAAAGGGGATAACTTCCCCTATGTTTTCTCTGTCTTGCCCCTCTCTTTACTTCTTTCCTTTGATTTCTTGCTCATGGGCAAAGTGGTCTTTTCCTCTATGTTCTATTCCCTTGAATGCAAGCCATGTTGGTTGTTGACCATATGACTTGTCTGCTTTGGATTGGGCCAAGTCAGCGGCCCTGCTCCTCTTCTCTCACAAATTATATGCTTATGTGGATTTTTGGTGAATTTTGATTGGCTGATATTGTAAAAATCATATCTTCTGATTTGGTTATCCAAAAATTAGGTAAAAATATGTTTTGGAATCATAAAAATGAGTTCTTTCTAATACAAATGGTTTTCATGACTAATTCCCATGATTTATATGGTTGGTTTTTGAGGATCTAATAAATCATATAAAAGTTCTAAAATTGATAACTATGTCATATAAACTCTAAATTGGACAATAAATATGTTTTCTTGATTAGGAGAACCTAATAAGACATTTTGTGAGATTTTTAGTGTCAAAATCTGATGTTTTCCAAAAAGGCCTAAAATTAGGGTTTCATTACATTTATATGAACCTCAAACCCTAATACATGTGAATAATATATAATTAGGCAAAGTTGATCTCGAAAACAACTAGTTTGGTGAAGAGTGTTTCTAGAACTCAAGTTTAAGGTATGTTTACATCTCCTATTTTTCTCATGGAGCAATTGGCCTACTTTTATATTTCTTTTGGTGCTATGGACATTAGCCAACACATTATCTTATTATTTTAATAATATGCTTCACGTGAAGTAACTTACATTGATACTAATCTTATGATCATATTTGGACAGTCTCTTGGTCTCTTTATTTTACTTTGTTCATCTTGGAATACTATTTGATGATATATGATATCTTTTGCCACTTGTATGGTGGATGTTTATGTTGTCCATTAGTATGATGGAAACTTTGTATAATCTGACTATACTTTCTACTTGCCTCTATATTAAACATTCTATGTGACTCAATAGCACTAGAGTAGTGTAATTTCATTGGTTTTTGGCCAGTATGCCCCTGTTATCATTGGAATGGAGGTGTTGGTGCCCCATACTCAGGTTTCAAGTTTGTGAGGCTTGGCCCAACTTTTATATATATTGGGAGTTGGCAATATGTCATCTCTATCAGGTTTCAAGTTTGTGCGGCTTGGCCGCCTTTGTCTTTATATTGTTTTAGTGTTATTTTTATCTCACATGTATACATGTTGATGATTATGGGGTGTGTGCCCTAATTATTTATATGTGCTAGTATGGCTCGATTAATTTTTTGTTTGGTTTTGGTATGTATTTCTTTTATTGTGATTAATTTCTTTTATGCCTGATTGGGTGTCCTTATTTTTCTATGGGAAGCCTTTTATCTTGATATCCTTTATTTCATAAAATTGCTCAACTATATTTTAGTATGTACATACTAGCCTTTGCTGATGTCATCTATTTTTCTATTGTTGTTGGGGTATGCTTCCAACCCTAGGTGAAGTACATGGAGGACATGGCATATAGATATGGACTTAGCTTAAGTAGTTAAAGCTTGGAGACAATATTGTTATGGTTTAGATTTCCCTCTACTTAGATCCATATGTCGTATCTTACATGTAAACCCTTTGTGGGAGATTATGATGTTCTTTTGTAATCTTGTTGAGAAATTGAATATAGTCATTACTTTTATTATGCTGCTACAATTTGGTTTTTTTTATACCAAAAATTGATATTTGAAAATTTTACACCCACTCCAACATACCTTTTGGGTGTTTGGACTATATGCTTTATTTCTCAAATTTTAGTAGGGAATGGATCCCCTATCGGGTCCCACTCCTTACAGAGGTGGCCAACTTAGGAGAAGGAGTGGGGAGGGTAGGAAAGCAAGGTATTCCCCTACCACTTAAAATAGACGACTGGTGGAGGAGACATAAGAGGTCCCTAGGGAAGGTGTGTGGAGAGTGTTGCTGGGAAGGATTGAGTCGTAAGGCTGGTAGGAGTTCCTAATTTTCTTCTTTGATTTGAAAGACAAGGGGAGTCCAGGAGGACCCCCCAAGCATAGACCCTATTTAATATCTATAAGTGGAACACATCAGTGGTCCACTCTTCAATTGGACAACAAGGGTCGGAAAAGGGCAATCACTCGTTCATAAAACCAAAACCAATATTCTTAAAATCAAAGAGTTGGGCGGAAAAAGGGGGAGAGCTAATTTCACTCCTTTATATTTACATCAAGCCATATTCATGTTCATTTTATCACACATTCTTTTGGATCAACTTGACCCATTCACCACATAATACACCAATTCACATATCATCCACTAAGTCACATTCATTAATACATCACACATCTATAGTTTCTAGAGAGTAAAATTAAATGTCAAAACCCTAAAGGTATCTCTTTAATACTTTTTTATGTTTCAATTGTCCTCTAAAGTTGTCATGACAATGCCTTTTACCACCACCACCACCAGTAGTTTATCCGTCACCAATAGTAGTTTATCCATTACCACATCAACAACCATAGTTAGCCTATCCCACCTACAACTTTAGTATATGTGACTAGAACTGTTTCTTCAACAACAATCATTTTTATAATTGATGATTCATTATGTTGTCCTTCTTTCTATTTCAACACCAACATCATATATATTGTTATGAACTTTATAAACAACTAGTTATTGAATTTTTCTTGGAATTTATTACTCAAATCATGCTATTGGTTTTCCCCCAATGATTCATCCTAATCAAAGAACATAATCTCTTCTTTTCTGCTCTTTTAGCCCTATCAACGCTCCCCTATCTCCCTTTAATTCAAAAAGAACGATACAATCAACATCATCCTCCACTAATAGACAGGTGGGCATTGTTGCTCGGTATATATTGGACATTGATGCAAGTCGTGTAAGTTATTGTATAACACATTCACACCAGTGATGACTCTAACTAGAAATAAGCAGCAAGGGAACTTCCAATATTGTTATATTATAGTTAGAATCATGGCTTGTGTGAAGGTTTCACACAAGAATTCATGCCACTTATGATATTGTCTAATATGTATGAAATAAATGCACATATTTGTATATTGGTAGATTATAATTCTACTCAGGTCATTTTAATTGGAAGAAAAGGGAGAGAGGCGTGCATTTCTTGGTATGCATGAGTGTAAAAAGATAGCAAGCTATTTGGTTAGGCCAAAGTTTTAGGAAAATGTTGATATCACAACTTTTTGAGTAATAAAGGCACACAAACAAGTCAATAAATAAACTAGTGGTCACAAGAGTGTACATGTCATAAATTTTGAACAGAAGAAAAATATCACAGAGACTTATCGAAGAAGAAAATTGCAATATCCTTCTGCTAGAATGTTGATTACAATAGACCATAAGGTTGTGGAGATGGTAAAGAGGCAACATGTTCATTTGATTTAATTATTATTTATCTGTCTTAATCTCAACTTATTCATAATTACTTTTAAGTACTCTTTAACTTACTTTCTTAACCACCAAAAACTTCTTTAACTGCTTCAACTTTACTAATCATCCTCTTTTACAATAAATGATCATTTAATGATGAATTCCATGAGTAACAAAAATACATATTACCTCGCTATTCTAGTCATTGTCTAACTATTATTTTCTTAACTTGATATTCCATGTAAATCCAAACATCCTTTGTATTATTTTGCTTGATCATTGACACACACTTATATCTTTCTCCTTTTTATTACCTCTTTGATTTTCCCTCTCTTAATATGATCCCAACCACATGGGATGGATTTGAGTTGTGGGAGATCTTGAGGTGATTGGGATCTCACAATAAAGTTAGAATTTCTACAAATGATGATAGGAACTCATAGTCATATTGAGTCCCCAAAGACCTGTACTCCCTAATAATGTTTCTCTTAATGTTTTCTTTTCTTGTTTTTCTTAATCAATGCCCCTAACTTAATTATTTTCTTGGACTCAATATTTCAAATTGCTATAGCAAAATTTAGGCACGTAGCAGTGCATAACACCTTCATCGATCATAAGAGGATTTCTAATCCTGGTCTCTCGGTCATGCATTCCAAGAATGGATAAAGAATGGAATGCAAGAATCTTTACGCGTAAAGAATGGTGATACTCTTAAAATAAGGTAGCTACTTTGATCTTATCTTTTAGGCCTTCTTTGCATTTTCCTAATCTTTACGCACGCCTAAACTTTTCTTTATCTTCTCTTAAAATAAGGTAGATGCTTTGATCTTATCTTTTTTATGTTGTTTATGAGTTCTACAATGACAGCCTTAGATTAGCTCTTCTATAGATTTTTCTTGTGGGTAAAGTAGTATGGGAAACTCTACTAGGATTCTGACAATATTAGTTGCTTATTTTAATACATCGAGTTTCCTACTCCAAATTTATTTTTGTTTAGGGTTTCTGGTACATTTCCTTTTTTGTGTCTTCATATTAGGATTTCCTTTATACTTTTCTTCTTGGTATTGCCTTTCCATTTCCCTTTTAGATTTTTTGGGGCCCTCTTTTGCTTATCTTTTGTTTCCTATTTTATTTTCTAGTTTATTCATAGAATGAAGTAAAAAGGGAAAAAGAAATAAAGAAACAAAAAGAGAAAAGACAAAAAAGGTGGCCTTATATCACGAGCAAATTTTTCCATGTGCATTCATGAATGTTTACTTATGTGATTGTTTGGTTTTGAAAATGTGGGGATACACTTACATGTCTGGTATGGGGTTTCCCACTTACTCTTTACTTTTCATACCCTTTTATAATGGGACTTTAATTCACGTCTAAAGTTTGCACAATTTCACTTCACTCCTACAAACCCATGCGTCTATAAAATGGGTTATAACCTTCATTTTGAATCCTTATATGACGCTTGGGGGTGTTAGTAAAGGCATAAATATGGCATAATATTGCATTCGAAAGGTCTCGAGGACACTCACTCTCCTAGCAATTATGACTGGTTAAGGCCACTGAAGTCACAGAGTGGTACCCAAAAAATGTAGAAGTTGGGTTACCCCTATGCGAGTGACATAATTCCATAGATAAGTTTAGGACCAACACCTCTTGTACATTTCATGCTTAGGTGAGGATGTAAATCTCATATGAACTCATGGGCTAAAGTGAGAACCTTTATCTTCTACAATTGCTATCCCTTTACAATTCAAGATTATTGTTTTCTACATACCTTGCTATTTTTTCTTTCTCATGATCTTGTAAGGTTTGTTTATTGTTTGCTAACATATTCATGTTTGAATAACAATCACGACAACCACTTTCAACAATTTCCCACAATTCTATCAATCTTACCTAAAAGAATCCACAACTTATCCTCCCACAATAGGCTACAAAAAGTTACCCTAACACCTTGATCACTTCGGCCATTAGTTTACATCTTCTTTCTGGCCTACATTGTGTCAAAATGTTATTCAATTCAACTCTCAAAGTACCTCATACTTTTACAACCTTTTCTAAATATATTTTGATAATTTCCACACTAGAAGGTTTCTTAATTTTGGTCTCATTACTTGATTCTGTCACTCAAACCCAAATTGTTGATACCGTCAAAAGGTAGTCAAAATTCACTCAAAACCTTGAGCAACCCTATTTAATTGTCACTTTTCAAGCTTGACCATCAACTAAACATGATGAAAGGCTACATTTTGACACTCCTTTTTACTCGCTTGGGAGAAATTCATACTTAAATGTAAATCTCTAGATAATGATGGAGTTCATTCCATTTTCCCACATTTTATCATTTTTCCATTTTTTCCATGTTTTACACAGTTTTATCCTTTTTACATTTTCATATTTTTTACATTTTCACATTTTTATATTTTCACCTTCTTCCATATTTTCCATATTTTTTCATTGTATGCGCCTATTGAATCCACCCATTTTTACCCACTTTAACCCAATTCGGGGCTTTCTGTAAATAAATTCAATAATCTGGACTTAACTGTAATTTTCTCAATAGTCTCTCTTTTTATAAGCCTTTTTCATGAATTGCCAAGTTGGATTATCCTGAATAAACTATTTCCTTTTCCTAACAAATAATTTAGTTGCCTTCATCCACACACAAAAAATGTTTTAGATAATAATGAAGGATAATCCTAAATTAATGAAATTTCTCTCTCCTTCTTTATTTTATTAACTTTTTTTAGAATCCTCTTTATCCACAATTTTCTCCATAACTTTTTTGAAATATCCATAAAATTAAGAAATTGACGTTATCTAGCCTGGTCCACCGTGCGATCCGCATGCCTCACCTCACGGTGCATTGGCGTGGTCCACTACCTCTTCTAAAACCTTCTAGTTGGAAACCTTAAAACCTAATATCCACCTATAAATAGGCCGCTACAACCATCGATCATGGGCCCCTTTTGCTTCTCCTAAAGCTAGAGAATGACTTTCTCCCCTCTTTTATTTTTTGCATGTGGATCGTGCCTCTAACACCAACTGCACTGCTAACGTCAATAGGCTGCTCAACAATTGTTGGTATGTATGCCCAGAGATAAAATCATATGATGAGTGTAATATGGCATAATGTAATTGATTTGATAATAATAAAAGGCAATTCTATTTATTCTATTTTATTTAGTTATGAGATAATGATGAAACATAATAAATGTCTAAAGAATGGTGATACTCGATGACTTGGACAATGAGATCATTTGTATGATAAGAGTACATACATTCTTGATATGTCCCTAGTTAGATATTACTATGGAAGCAAAATAGACAACGATAATACATAAGACTAGAATGTGTGTTGGATTATGACAAAAGATCATTAGACATGATATGCAATATCAAACCAAACACATAGATACTTATTAGAGAGAGTAGAGTATCCGACAAACCCACCTTGAGAGTGACACATGGAGACCATAGAATGGTAGTTAGAATCATCTCTCATAGTGATGGTGGTGAATGTGGTTCTTAGACTTGAAATAACTACACTTGTCACATGTTGTTCGATGTACTTTGGCATCATCCAACATGACCTTGAATAAGGGTTACCATAAAGGTTATGCTCGAATATATGGTGACACATGGGGAATAAGTGTGAGTGATGGAGATGGGATTTGTTCCTCCTCTAGGAGTTTGATATCCTGGCCACTTGATAAGCAAGACTGAGAAATGCATGGTGATGCTCATGTGAATGAATATATGATATTTAGCTCACATATATCTCAGAGAGTGTTCTAGTTAAAAGAGCATGGATTGAACGTTGAAGAGGATGACGATTCCATGCCTTGAGTTCAATCTGTATATTAGAGACAAAGGAAATATACAATCACTATAACACCAATCACATATTATAGGTTGCAGTTGTTCTACAACTTTCCAATTACTTGGGCAGAAATGATGTCTTGCTAGATACCACTCATTGTTTGTGATGTCATAAATTGGTTATGGACATTCACTATCAATGTAACTTAGAACCTATAGGGTCACACGCTTAGTATGCACTTAGAATAGAAGTTTATTCATGAATGGGGTTTAAACTTGATTACTAAAGTGTTAGGTATTTAATTTAAACAACATTGGAAATCTACACTTTGAAACGACCAGTTCAACAAGTGAACTGATCGGCTCATATGTGTGAGTCGATCGGTTCATGTTGTGAATTGGACATTCTGGTTGATCAATGATATTGGATCAAGGATTGATGCTGACGTCATGTTGTGCATTAATCGGATTATAAAAGCTAATGTAATTGTAGATAGGAAACATAGTGAAATGATTGGCTTAAGGGTTGAACCAATCATCTCATGTGTGAACTGAATGATGCACTGGTGAACTGACCGATTCTATGTTCATAGCTTCTAGAAAATTTGGGAAATTTTGTCTCTTCGACCCCAAATAGACTTGAAAATCCTAACCATGGCCCTCCTATAAGAGGGTGAATGTGGTTCTTAGACCTGAAATAACTACACTCATCACATGTTGTTCGATGTACTTTGGCATCATCCAACATGACCTTGAATAAGGGTTACCATAAAGGTTATGCTCGAATATATGGTGTCACATGGGGAATAACTGTGAGTGATGGAGATGGGATTTATTCCTCCTATAGGAGTTTGATATCCTGGCCACTTGATAAGCGAGACTGAGAAATGCATGGTGATGCTCATGTGAATGAATATATGATATTTAGCTCACATATATCTCAGAGAGTGTTCTAGTTGAAAGAGCATGGATTGAATGTTGAAGAGGATGACGATTCCATGCCTTGAGAGTTCAATCTGGATATTAGAGACAAAGGAAATACACAATCACTATAAAACCAATCACATATTATAGGTTGAATTTGTTCTCCAACTTTCTAATTACTTGAGTAGAAATGATGTCTTGATAGATACCACTCATTGTTTGTGATGTCATAAATTGGTTATGGACATTCACTATCAACGTAACTTGGAACCAATAGGGTCACACGCTTAGGATGCACTTGGAATAGAAGTTTATTCATGAATGGGGTTTAAACTTGATTACTAAAGTGTTAGGTATTCAATTTAAACAACATTGGAAATCTGTACTTTGAAATGACCACTTCAACAAATGAACTGATCGGCTCATATGTGTGAGCCAATCGGTTCATGTTGTGAACTGGACATTCCGGTTGATCAATGATATTGGATCAAGGATTGATGCTGACGTCATGTTGTGCATTAATCGATTATAAAATCTAATGTAATTGTAGATAGGAAACATAGTGAAATGATCATCTCAAGGGTTGAACCGATCATCTCATGTGTGAACCGAATGATGCACTGGTGAACCGGCCAATTCGATGTTCGTAGCTTCTGGAAAGTTTAGGAAATTTTGTCTCTTCGACCCCGAATCGACTTGAAAACCCTAACCTTGGCCCTCCTATAAGAGGGGTACTAGAGTCTTCCCAGACAACAATAAGCTCTAACAATTGTTGTTCTCTCTGGTTGTGGTAACCAAGAGAGTCTGAGCAAGTTCTACCTATTAAAGGAAGGAATAACAAGGGAGAGATAATTGGGAGAGCAAGTTGATGCTAGCACATTGATTAGAAGGAACAACTCCTTGTCTGTTCTAAAAAGATTAAAGGAGTTCCTAGTGGTCTGCATGGACTACTACAGAGGAGAGGAGGCCTTTGCCACCAACTAGGAGGATGTTGTCCACCCCCATTTGTGGTGCGACACCAGGATGCCGACGACGAAAGTTGTCTAGGTGCAACTTGACAAAGATGCATGTTGCAGCAAGAGATAGTCGTTAGACTTTCTCTAGAACTAGGTATATACCTTGCAAACCTTCCCTTCCCATCACATAGTTGTTGACACAATCTACTATCTAAGGGTAATATAGTAGTAAAATTTTGTTTCCACTACCGTATTTGATGCTATATTTCCCTACAATGGTATCAGAGTCACGACAATTTGCTATGTTTTGGGATTTATGATATGATCAGATATTTGTTTTATCATTTATTTATTTATATGTGATGTTAATATTTAAATGATTAATGTGCATATTCGATTATAGACCACATACAATCCCAATATGTGCACATGATATGATGTATATGCAATTTATATGCATCGCCTTAAAATCATTTTGATAGTGATTGAAAGCATGGTTATTACTTATATCTGTAGACCATTTGTGCTTGGTAGGATGGTTGATGTTCATATTTATATCTTGGTTTTCATATTGAGCCTCTCTCTTCTTTTCCATTTGTGAAAGTATTAATATATACCTTCCTATGCTTCCCTCAAATGTAATTCGAGGTTTTGCAATTACAATGTAATATGTTAATAGAATCATGGTAGTTTTTTTATTTTTTGTTATGGCAAAGAGGACGTTCTGCACTAGACGACCTGGCCGGTTTAGGAGACAAACCAATCAACTGGATAACTAAGGAGGTCTATGATATGAGGAGCCAACTGACCGGGTGGTGGCCCAATCGATTGATTGGAGGAGTCTAGATGTCACAAGGACCGAAGGCCAAATGAGAGATTCATAAGACCAATTGACCATCCAAGAGGCTAGCTGACTAGTTTGAGGGGGGAATCAATCAATCTAGACTGGTTCTAACATAGATCATCATCAACAATAGGTTTCTACATATGATGTGAACCTTAGATGGTAGTAATTCCTTGTGGCTCCAAGGAAATTTAGTAGAATGTCCATAACCATCGCTTGTGTTTTAATAATTGCACGTTTTTCATTTGTGGTTATAGAATGCATGTATATGATAAATACTATAAGTTTGTGGTGATTAGATATGTATATGTATTTATATATAAAACCCATCAATAAATATTAAGTCCAAGATGCTTTCCATAAGCAACACACATGAAAAGCTTGATCAGCCAATTGTAGGCACGCCCTAGCGTGGTATGATGTCTATCTCATGGATGTGTGATGGTAGATATCTGGGTCTGCCCTAGCAAGGTGCATATTTTGTCGTGTTGGCTTGTGGTCCAATCTTAACTAGGCGACCTTAATAGGATAAGTGCCTAGAATCATATAGATGTATTATGACAAGAAGTTGTGCATACCATCTATCCAAGATTTGCATGAGATGCAATTGGCAAATGTTGCCTACCTCAATAATTTATTATGAGTACCAGAATTGGTTCGGTAATAACCTAATTATTTTGGGTCTTGGCTCACTAGAAGATTGTTTGTTGCAATATTTTGAATTGGTAGTGAGGGCTATCATTTTGAAAAAAACAGTGGGAGCGGTAATTAATTAAAGGCCTAATTAATATCGTCAATTTTATCAAATGAAATCAAAAGTGTTTTGATGAATTGCAAATTTTACACTTGTAGATATAAATGAAAAATGCACAATCATTATGACCATTCCAAGAAGGACAGTCTTAATAGGATAAACATCAATAACTGGTTAATGACTTTGAGAAGTGTTCTCTGTGTTCCTGAAACACCAGTGCCTATGGAAACCACTCCATATGCAACTAAGGCTGAAATGGATGCCTACTTTAAACATGCCAATGATGCAATAAACACCAAAAATCTTATGTTGAGTTGTGTGAACTATGAGTTGCATAAACAACATGATATGCAAGAAAGGGTATACTGTTTTTGAGGTGTTGTTTGAGTGTAAATTGATAGTGGGAGATCCATTAGACCTCCCTTTCTCAATATGATTGGGCATATGGAACATCTAGAGAGACTAGGATTTCCTTTAGGTGAATAATTGGCCATGTATATGATTTTGTGATCGTTTCCTGAATTATATAGCTAGTTTATCCATTGCTATCACTTGAGTAACTTGGCTAAGTCATTGCCTAAATTTCTTGGCACTTTGATAAATGTCAAAGCACAAATGAAGAAGGACAAAACCCGTGATTGTGATCTATGGGAAAGAGTACAAGGACAAAGGCAAAGCCAAGAAGTGTTTTGAGGCTAAATTGAAGTCTATCTTCTGCACTCAAGATAAGGATAAGGGTAGGTGAAAAAGAAATTTGTCCTTACACCCAAAAGGTCTAAGGAAGATGAAGAAAGGTATAGAGATATCTAATTTTGGTATATATGTAATGGAGATTAACTTCACTACTTCTTTCCCTTGGGTACTGGATACTAGACGTGGATCACACATTTGCTCAAATGTGAAGGATCTGAAAAGAATTAGACTTTGGATTCAAACTTCTCATAAATAATGGTCGATGTTCTATTAGTAAAGATAGGATCTTCTATGGCAGTTCCCTAATGTCTTATGGTCTATACTTGATAGATCTTGAGACAAGCGTGCATAACGTAAATACCAAAAGACAAAAACTTGATAACTCAAACCAAACATACCTTTTCCATTGTTGTCTAGGGAACATAAATGAGAAATGCATATCAAACCTCCATAAAGATGGTGATCATGACTCTTTTGATTTCAAATCAATAGAGACATGTGTGTAACATAATAGATCTCAGACTCTACCCTGGAAGTTGACATTTTGGACTTAGCCAAACAAGGTTGAAGGTTAGACCTAAATAGATGTTTAGTATAACCCCAATGAGCTAATGCATGTATATATCACCTCAATGTAACCTAATGTTCCAACATTAATCTTAAGTTTATAATGGATACATAAAATATGCCACATAACTCATTTTGGTGGTAATATGAAGATAAGAAACTTAATTGGATGAATAATTTAGATAATAGGTTGTTAATGCACCATATGACATATCTCATAAAAATAAGTCTCAAAAGTGGAAACAAACTATAAATTCGAAATCTAGATATCAAAATTAGCCTACATGTCAAATTTCATCTAATTTGGACAATCTTAAAATATTAGGATAAGTTTAGGAGAGAGAAAATGAGTAAAAGGCATTAGTAATGAGTAATGTGATTATATAACTTCAAAATATGGAAATAATGGAAAATTAATATTCAACACATCAAAGATAACTTGTGTATGAAATTTGGTCCAATTTGGATATTATTTGTGCAAGTTATGAAATTTTAGGTACATCCTGAACTTTTATGCAATTTACCCAATTTGGAGGTTTTCTTTGCCAATTGTCACATGCATTATAATCCTTATATATTCCCTTACCATTTTCGAGTTTTGATCCATGGGCACCTAGTTTCACCTTGGTTTGAAGGTGTTACTTTCCAAGGGCATTTTAGGGATTACTCTCTTTATAAATGAGCTTATCTTTAGAAGCTACCAACCAATGGGGTTATTTCTTTGATTGGAGGTCAGTTGGAATGGCCTATAAGTGTCCATAAACTGAAATTTGATATTTAAGAATCCTCTATGAGTTGTCCTCTTGCATGGCCATGAAATCCCTAGGCTAAGGACACATGGAAAGCTGCATGGACACCTCATGCTTGACTTCTTCCTTATCCATAAAGGTTTGCATGTACATAGGAACCCTTAGCATTGGACACATGGAAAGTAACTTGACACCCCATGCTTGACTTCTTCCTTATCCATAAAGGCTTGCATGTACATGGACACCCTTATACATGACACATGGAAAGTCTCATAGACACCTCATACTTGACCTATTTCTTTATATAGCCATATCTACCCCTTCCCAACTCCCAATTCAAAAACTATTGCTCTCCTTTATTTACTCTAGCTTAGAGAATCATTCCTACTCTGTTTGGCCACGAAGGTGCTATCCCAAGGTAAAAGAAGGTTCCTACCTTGGTGAAGAAGGCTCCTAGGGCTCCAAATTTACTCTATTTAGGATTTCTTAAGTTCGTCCTTGGTGATTTTGACCAAAACTAGTAAGTATCCTACTTTCCTTTCCTATTTTTATGTTGTTATTCTTCCTTCCACCTTCCTCCAGGTCAGAACCATGGATTTCCATGGTGAAACCCCACATATAACCCATAAACACCTAATCTCCATGTTCTTTTGTTAGGGGTTTTCACCTCTAAAGAGGAGAAGGTGCTTCTTGCTTGAGATTGGAGCTTTGTTGGAGAAACCAGTCTCTCTTAGTTTTGGAAACTTACTTATTGGACATGTCCACCTTCCCTAAAGGTGCTTTGGATGCCTAGGCTTGACTTGGACTATTTAAACTCTGAAGTTGAGGTATGATGTATCCCCTATTCTTCTATGTCGAGCAATTCACCTATGCTTATTCATTCTCTTTGTCCTATGAACATTAACATGTACACAATGTCTTTTCTTTTGAAAATCATGGTTCATGTGAACTACCTTATTTTATATTGATCATGTGATCATGGATATTCTTTTGAACTCTTATCTTATGCTTTGTTCATGATGGAACTCTAAAAGATGACATGTGATGTCTTTTGCCCACTTATGAGGTGGATGTATATGTTGGTCACTTATGTAGTGACTATTTTATATATTCTGACTATACTTTCTACTTGCCTCTATATTTAACATGCAACATGATTCACTAGCACTAGAATAGTGTAATTGCATTGGTTTTTATGGCAGATGTGGTATTTCCTGCCGAGTAGATGTGATATTTCCTGCTCTTTTGGGATGGAAAGGAACCTCATACCCAGGGCAAGATGTGTGATTCTTGACCCATGTTTTATATATTTGGGAGATTGGAAGTATTCCTTTCTCTACCAGGTTTCAAGTTTATGAGACTTGGTTGCCTTTGTCTTTATACTGTTCTAGGGCTATGTTTATATCACATGCATGTAGGTTGATGATGATTGTAGGGGTGTGTGCCCTACTTCCTTTACATGTGCTTCTGTGGTACAATATTTATATTTTATTAATGGAAAGTATTATTTTGTTATCATATGATTTTAATTCCTTTTCTCTTGATACCAATTTGGGTGGTCCTTATCCTTTCTATGGGAAGTCGTTCATATTTGATGTCCTTTACTGCATATATTGCTCAATTTCCTATTTAGTATGCACATACCAGCCTTTGCTGATGTCATCTATTTTCTCTTCTTGCTTGGGTATGCTTCCAACCCTAGGTGAAGGACTTGATTGATAAGGCATGAAGTTTTGGATTAGCTTAAGGAGATAAAGCTTGGAGACAAATTTATTATGGTTTAGATTTCCCTCTACTTAGATCCTTATGTTGTATCATACATGTAAACCCTTACGAGATATTATGATGTACTTTTGTAATCTTTTGTGAAAATTGAATGTAGTCATTATTTTTATTCCGCTTCTATACTTTGGTTGTTTTGAATACCATTTATTTAAGTTTGAAAATGTTGCACCTATTCTAGCATACCTTTGAGTGTGTTTGGAATGGTTGTTAATTCTTCAAATTAATATTAGTAAGGGGGTGATCCCGCCTCCCGCCTCCTTACATCATGGAATGAGAGCCCATGGTAGTTGGAATCTGACTATTTCATATTTGTCTCCCTAGTTATATTACTTTCCTTACCTTTACGTGACATGTTTTCCCTAGAGTTGATTAATATATGATGAAGGGTTTATTTATGATCCTATAGTTTCACATTAGAATAATGATGAATAGATCTGTAAAATACTTACAACTAAAAGATGCATAAGTAACCATAGTAATTTGAGGTTGTTTAGCATGGCCTTTAGACAAATACTAGGACATGAAGTTGAAAGCAAAGGTGTCTAGAAAGGATCATGATTTGGGAGCTGTCAAGATTTTCCTCCACACCACTAGCTTGGTTTGCAAGGACTCTCGAATCCATATGATACCGGCCTGGCCTGAGCTGATATGAATAGTCTGAAATAGCATGCTTTTAGGTGATAATATCTTAGACATCTATATGATTTATCTTTAGGGACCCTAATATGTTGAACTAGTCTCACAAGTGTAAAGACTTGTTTGAGGATGGACAAGATCAATCTAACCCATAGTTCATAGTTAGTCTTTACAAGTTATGTTTTTTTTGCACGATGCTTATGTAGTTGGATGTAAGGAAGCATAGTTTAAACTTTTGTACCTAAAGAATAGTTTTGAATTAATAAGATGAATCCTTTTAAGGGGTGGTGAATCATTTGTTTTCTCATATGTGGATGTTTTGATTTCGAGGACAAAATCCCTTTAAGGGGTGGTGAGCTGTAACATACTAGATCTCAGACTCTACCCTGGAAGTTGACATATTGGACTTAGCCAAACAAGGTTGAAGGTTAGACCTAAATCGATATTTAGTATAACTCCAATGAGCTAATGCATGTATAGATCACCTTAATGTAACCTAATGTTCCAATATTTATCTTAGATATATAATGGATACATAAAATATGTCACATAACTCATTTTGGTGGTAATATGAAGATAAGAAACTTAATTGGATGAATAATTTAGATAATGGGCCGTTAATGCGCCATATAACATATCTCATAAAAAGAAGTATCAAAAGTGGAAACAAACTTCAAATTTGAAATCTACATATCAAAATTAGCCTACATGTCAAATTTCATCTAATTTGGACAATCTTGAAATATTAGGATAAGTTTAGGAGAGAGAAAACAAGTAAAAGGCATAAGTAATGAATAATGTGATTATATAACTTAAAAATGTGGAAATAATGGCAAATTCACATTCAACACATCAAAGATAACTTGTGGATGAAGTTTGGTCCAATTTGGATGTTGTTTGCGCAAGTTATGCAATTTTAGGTATATTTTAGACTTTTATGCAATTTACCCGATTGGGAAGTTTTCTTTGAAAAATTTCACATGAATTATAATCCTTATATATTCCCTTACCATTTTCGTGTTTCTGAACCATGGGGCACCTAGTTTCGCCTTAGTTTGAAGGTGTTACATTCCAAGGGCATTTTAGGGATTACTCTCTTTATAAATGAGCTTATCTTTAGAAGCTATCAACCAATGGGGTTATTTCTTTGATTGGAGGTTAGTTGGAATGGCCTATAAGTGTCCATAAACCGAAATTTTATATTCAAGAAGCCCCTATGAGCTTTCCTCTTACATGGCCATGAAATCTCTAGGCTAAGGACACATGGAAAGCTCCATGGACACCTCATGATTGACTTCTTCCTTATCCATAAAGGTTTGCATGTCCATAAGCACCCTTAGAATTGGACACATGGAAAGTAACTTGAAACCTCATTCTTGACTTCTTCCTTATCCATAAAGGCTTGCATGCCCATGGACACCCTTATACATGACACATGGAAAGTCTCATAGACACCTCATACTTGACCTATTTCTTTATATAGCCATATCTACCCCTTCCCAACTCCCAATTTGAAAAATCTTGCTATACTTTATTTCCTCTAGCTTAGAGCATCATTCCTACTCTATTTGGCCATGAAGGTTTTGTCCCAAGGTAAAATAAGATGCCTACCTTGGTGAAGAAGGCTCCTAGGGTTCCAAATTTTCTCTATTTAAGATTTCTTAAGCTCCTGTTTGGTGATTTTGACCAAAACTAGTAAGTATCCTACTTTCCTTCCCTATTTTCATGTTGTTAGTCTTCCTTCCACCTTCCTCTAGGTCATAACCATGGCTTTCCATGGTGAAACTCCACCTAGAACCCATAAACGCCTCATCTCCATGTTCTTTTGTTAGGGGTTTTCACCTCTAAAGAAGAGAAGGTGCTTCTTGCTCGAGATAGGAGCTTTGTTGGAGAAACCAACCTCTCTAAGCTTGAGAACCTTACTTATTGGACCTGTCCACCTTCCATAAAGGTTCTTTGGAGGCCTAGGATTGACTTAGACTCTTTAGACTCTGAAGTTGAGGTATGATGTATCCCCTATTCTTCTATGTTGAGCAATTCACCTATGCTTATTCATTCTCTTTGTCCTATGGACATTAGCCTATACACAATGTCTTTTCTTTTGAAAATAATGGTTCATGTGAACTACCTTATTTGATATTGATCATGTTATCATGGATATTCTTTTGAACTTTTATCTTATGCTTTGTTCATGATGAAACTCTAAAAGATGGCATGTGATGTCTTTTGCCCACTTATGAGGTGGATGTATATATTGGTCACTTATGTGGTGACTAGTTTATATATTATGACTATACTTTCTACTTGCCTCTACATTTAACATGCTATGTGATTCAGTAGCACTAGAGTAGTGTAATTACATTGTTTTTTATGGCAGATGTGTTATTTCCTGCCGAGCAGATGTGATATTTCCTGCTCTTTTGGGATGGAAAGAAACCTCATACCTAGGGCAATATGTGTGATTCTTGACCCATGTTTTATATATTTTGAAGATTGGAAGTATTCCTTTCTCTATCAGGTTTCAAGTTTATGAGACTTGGTTGCCTTTGTCTTTATATTATTCTAGGGCTATGTTTATCTCACATGCATGCTGGTTGATGATGATTGTAGGGTGTGTGCCCTACTTTCTTTACATGTGCTTGTGTGGTACATTCTTTATGTTTTATTAATGGCAAGTATTCTTTTGTTATCATATGATTTTAATTCCTTTTCTCATGATACCCATTTGGGTGGTCCTTATCCTTTCTATGAGAAGCATTTCATATTTGATGTCCTTTATTGCATATATTGCTCAATTTCCTATTTAGTATGCACATGCTAGCCTTTGCTGATGTCATCTATTTTCTCTTCTTGTTGGGGTATGCTTCTAGCCCTAGGTGAAGGACTTGAATGATAAGACATGAAGTTTTGGACTAGCTTAAAGAGTTAAAGCTTAGAGACAAAGTTGTTATGGTTTATATTTCCCTCTACTTAGATCCTTACATTGTATCATACATGTAAACCCTTACGAGATATTATGATGTACTTTTGTAATCTTTTATGAAAATTGAATGTAGTCATTATTTTTATTCTGATGCTATAACTTGGTTGTTTTGAATACCATTTATTGAAGTTTGAAATTTTTTTCACCTATTCTAGCATACCTTTGAGTGTGTTTAGAATGGTTGTTAATTCTTCAAATTAATTTTAGTAAGGGGGTGATCCTGCTTCATTACAATGTGATTCTTGTTTATTAGGCAAGATGACAAAGATTCCCTAAAATGGTAAGAGCGAGAGGGAATATTATCTATTAGGACTCATACATATTGATATGTGTGGCCCTTTTAGAATAAATTCTAGAGGTGGGAATTAGTACCATTGCCTTCAATGAGGACCTCAGTAGTTATGGTTATGTTTACTTGATGAAACATAAGTCAGAAACCCTTAAAAATTCAAGGATTTCATGAATGAAGTAAAAAAATTGTATTAATGCACTTCACTCTGATTGAGGTGGAGAATACTTAAACCAAGAGTTTGAGGACCTTCTGTAAGATTGTGGTATTGTATCACAATGCACTCCACATGAACACCACAACATAATTGTGTATCAAAAAGAAGGAATCACACATTACTAGATATGGTGCAATCAATGATGAGTTTTATTGATATTCTGATTTCCTTCTAGGTATATGTTCTATAAGATGCAAGTTTACACTTAATCGTGTACCATCTAAATCGGTTCAAAAGACACCATATAAGATATGGTATGGGAAACGTCTCGATGTGTATTTTATGAAGATTGGAGGATGTGAAGCTTATATCAAGAAAATGTTTCCTGAAAAGCTCAGACCCAAATCATATAAATCATTTAGTTGTATATCCCAAAGAAACTAGGGAATGGTACTTTTATACTCCATGTAACAATAAAGTGTTTTTTTCCAGGACTGGCACATTCCTTAAAAAGGAATATATTTTCAATGTAATCAGTGGGAGGAAAGTAGAACTCAAACAGGTTCAAAATCAACAAGAAAACATTGAGCCTACAGAGGTACATGAGTAACAATGAGACTCACAATTTTTTGTGGAATATCAAGTTCCACATATAACACAGGAACCTTGTAGATCTAGTATGACATGTCTTGAGCCATGCAGATTTGGTTATCTTGTGACTCAAGAAAGCAATGAGTTGGTCATTGATGATGAGCCAACAACCTACCTAGAAGCTGTTAAAGGACCATAGTATGAGAAATGGCTTGAGGCCATGAGATCTAAGATGGAATCCATGTACACCAATAAGGTATGGACCTTGGTGGATCCACCTGAAGGGGTAAAACCCATAGGGTGCAAACTAGTCTTCAAGAAGAAGACTGACATGGATGGTGAAGTACAAAATTACAAAGGTTGATTGGTTGCAAAGGATTTCAGACAAGTTCAAGGTGTTGACTATTACGAAACATTTTCTCTAGTTGTCATGATTAATTCCATCAGGATAGTGCTTACCATTGTAGCTTATTATGACTATGAAATTTGGCAGATGGATGTTAAAACGACATTCCTTAACGTGAATCTTATTGAGGATGTGTATATGACACAACACGAGGGTTCTATAAATCTAAATGATGCAAATAAATTCTATAAGCTATAAAAGGTCAATTTATGGATTGAAGTAATCATCTCAGAATTGGAATATTTGATTTGACAAAATAGTCAAAGAGTTTGGCTTTAGTTAAAATGAAGATGAACCTTATGTTTATAAGAAGGTTAGTGGGAGCATGATTGTATTTATCATATTGTATGTGGATGGCATGCTATTGATGGGTAATGACATCCCTACTTTACATATGGTAAAAACATGGCTAAGAAATACATTGTCTATGAAGGACTTAAGTAGAGCATCCAATATCTTAATCAAGATCTATAAATATAGATAAAGAAGGCTTTTTGAACTAAGTCAGAGCACATGAATTGACAAAGTATTGAAGAGTTTCAACATGGATAACTCAAAGAGAGCAACCCTACCCATGTCTCATGATGTTAGCATATCTAGAGCTCAATGTCCTAGTTCTGGTGAAGAATGGGAACACATGAGTAAGATTCCATATGCATCAATAATTGAATCTATCATATATGCGTCAGTCAGATCCCGATGAAGGTCACTGGATTACCTTGAAGAACATCCTTAAGTACTTGAAAAGAACTAAGGATCTGTTATTTGTCTATGGTGGAGAGGAAGAGTTGGTGGTAAGAGGTTACACTGGTGCAAGCTTCCAAACTAATAAATATGACTATAGATTGCAATTTGGATTTTTGTTATTATTAAACAACATAAATGTAAGCTGGAAGAGTTCCAAGCAAGAGACAATTGTTGGTTCCACAACAGAGGCCGAGTATATTGTTGCATCTAATTTAGTTAAGGAGTTTGTTTGGATCAAGAAGTTCATTTCTGAACTTGTGGTGGTTCTAAGAATCAACAATGCAATTGAGCTATATTATGACAACAATGGAGCTATTGCACAATCTAAGGAAGACACACCACAGTAGCATTCCAAGTACATACAAAGGCGGTTCCATCTCATATAAGAGATCATTCAATGAGGAGATGAGAGGATTTGTAGAGTACCAACTGAAAGAAATATTGTTGACCCCTTAAAAAAGCACTTTCACAACACAAGCATGATGGGCATGTTAGATCACTTGGGATTAAATTTATGGGTCATTGGCTCCAAGTGAAAGTGGGAGTCTGTTGGTATGTATGCCCAAAGAGCCAATCATATGATGATTGTAATATTGCATAATGTAATTAATTTTATAATCATATAAGATAATTCCGTTTATTTTTTAATTCAATTATAAGATAATGATGTCACATAATAAATGTATGAATAATGATGATACTTGAGGACATATGTCTTCAGGCTTAGGACATGGACAATGAGATCATATGTATGATAATAGTACATACATACTTGATATGTCCCTAGTCAGATATTACTGTGGAAGCAAAATAGACAACAATAATACATAAGACTAGAATGTGTGTACATGGTTGTGTGGTTGGTTTATCCTTCTATCTTGGTTCACGTACCGAGCCTCTATCTTATCTTCCCAATATAAAGTTAATTCTTTCCTACCCTTGCTCCCCTCAAATGTAACTCAAGGTTTCTCAATAATCATGTAAAAGTAGGATAGTTTACTTTCCTGTTATGACAAAGAAGATGACATCTCGATGAGCAGTCTACAAGATGGGATCGAGGAGGACTAGATGGATGACCCAAATCGACCGCCTGGTGGACCTGACTAATCAGCCGGAGGAGCCAGAAAATGGTGGACAATAGAACTAGACCACCACTGAGATGACCTAACAACTACCTAGGAGGTGATCCCATCGTTTCAAGGGTTGAACCGATCAAATTGAATCGACAAGCAGGGATCTTCATCAACAACAGGTTTCTGCATGTGATGTAGACCTAAATGTGGTAATTCCTTGTGGCTCCAAGGAGTGTGGTGATTGGATAAAGTATATGTATTTATTAATACAAACTCCCTCAAGTAAATATTATATGAAGTCTTAGATGCTTTCCAACAACAACTCACATGAAAAACTTGATCGACCAAGCATAGGTTACACCTCTATGTGATGTGTCATCTAGCTCGTGGAAGTGTGCTGCTGGATATGTAGGTTTTGCCTCCATAGGGTTCTATCGTGTTGGTTGTTGGGTCAGGCTTAAAATAGTGATTCTTAGAGTGTCTAAGCCCAGAAGCATGCAGATGTGTATGGCAAGGAGTTGCACATAACATCTATCCATAATTACATATGATGCAATTGGCAAAAGTTTCCTATCTTGATAGTTGATTGTGCTTTGCAGTGTTGATCGGGCTACAGTTGAATTATTTTGGATCTGGCCCACTAGAATATTATACTCTGCAATAGTCCAAATTGATATGTGAGGGATATCAATTTGAAACAAAATAGTGGGAGAAATGATAATTAAATTCCTAATTGATATTGTCAAAAAAATTAAATCAAATCAAAAGTTCTTGACAAATGCAAATTTTCTCTTGTAGAATCAAATGATGAACAAATTTGAATTGCCATTGGTCCTTAAGAAGGACAAACTTTATGGGACAAATTTCCATGACTCATTTTATACTTTGAGAAGGGTTCTCAAAGAAGAGTGCAAGCTCAACGTCCTTGACAAACCAATGTCAAAAACACTTGTTGGTATGTATACTCAAAGAACCAATCATGTGATGATTATAATGGCATAACTTGTAAAATGATTTGAATTTAATAAAAGACAAGCTTCCAATTTATTCTGTTTAATTCAGTTATGAGATAATGATGTAACATTAAAAATTTCTAGAGAATAATATTAATCAATGACGTATGTCTTCAAGTATGTGACTTTGAATAATGAGATCATTCTGATGTTAATAGTACATATATACATTCTCAATATGTCCCGAATCGGTTGTTATTATGGAAGGTTGATAGACAACGATAAAACATAATATTAGAGTGTATAAAACATAAGATTAGAGTGTGAGTTGGTTGATGACATGATCTCATTAGTCATTATATGGAAATATCAAACCAATCATACATACACATGTTAGATAATAGTGTATCAGACAAACCCACAGTGAGACTGACACATGGAAACCATAATCATGGAAGTCATAGTCAACTCTCATAGTGATGGTTGTGATTGTGCTTCTTAGACCTAAAATCATTACTCTCATCAATTGTACTTGGGTACAATTTGACACCACCGAATGCAATACTAAAACATGGGTTGTTTATAAAGATGATGATTGGGTGACTTTGACACATGGGAATAGACTGTAAATTATAGAAATGGGTTTTGTCCCTCCTACATGAGTTTGGTGTTCTAAGCCTCTTGATTAGAAAGACTGAGAAATACAAGGCCATGCACATGTGAGTCAATATGTGATATTGAGCTTACATATATCTTAGAGAGTCTGCTCTTGGTTCAAGAAACAATATTGAATGATGAAGAGAATGACTTATTCATGCCTTGAGTTCAATCTGAACATTAGTTACAAAGGAACTATACAAACACTACAACACCATACACATATTATCGTTTGAAGTTGTTCTCCAACTTTCCATTTACTTGGGTAGCATTGATGTGTGACTAGGCACCACTCATTGCTTGTGATGTCATAGTTATTATGGACATTCATTGCCAATGTAATATGGGACCTATAGGGTCACGCATATAGGTCTCAACCTAGAAAAAGAGTTTGATCTTAAATGACAGATATATTAATTGCTAAAATGTTTAGCTAATTTATTCACGCAACAAGCATCCTAACTACACTGCCAAACGCCTGTCTCATGGCATAAGATGGTCATCTGGAGTGCCAAACGGTTGTCTTAAGGGTTAAATGGGAGATTGGAGGATCATGGATGATTCGAATTGAATTTAGCCAAGGTGCAAACCAGCCATACCGACTGGCCTGACTCAGGTCACCAGACAACCATATGGGTGACCAAGACTGTAACATCCCTGACCTGGGTTATAATCTAACCCTAGATGTTTTGCCTAAATATGTAATTAAACACTTGTGATTACTCTCTGGCATGTAATTAAGTTCCTCAGGAACATACACTTTCAATTTTGTCCCTTTATAAACAAAGTTGTAATATTATTTTGTAATGCAGGGACCTATGTGCAAATTACCCAGTTAAGGGGTTTAACTTGAAAAATTACACAAGTTAAGATGTTCCTCTGATGATGAGACATAATATGAGTAAATATGATGAGATGTGATGGATTTCCTAAGCTTGGGCATTCAGATGCAGCTTGAGGAATGATCCTAGTGCTTTAAAACCCTACATTTTGGAGTAAAGTGTAATTTACCCAAAATATGGGGTGCAACTTGTAAAATACACCTTCTAGAATATCTTTTATGACTCTTGACATCATCTAGAGTAGAAATGATGAAAGGTATGTTTCAATGAAACAATTAGATAAGAAGAATGATCTTGGTAATAAAATTCACCTAGTATGAGTAAGGAGACCCTTCAAATGTGTACTCTAGTTTGTATGTTAGTCTTCCCTACTCTTAGAACTTGAGTTTTGATGGTTTGGACGTGCCTTACAAGGAATGAGGGACTTAGATGAGAAATCCATTAGTTAGAGGTCCTTCTGGTGAGAAATAGCCTAAACTATATAAGCTTAAACCCTTACAAACCAACTAAACATATTCTTTATCCTCTTCACTTCTCATCTTTCTTAAACACCAAGGCAGAGCTCTGGAGCTCAGGGAGATGATCAACTAGTGCTAAGGTGAGAAAGAACCATCTTCTAGCTCGAATTCTTGGATGAATTCTTCATAAAAGGTTGGTTCTATGGTTAACTCACTTAGGTTCTTTGTTCTAGCCGACCATCCCCATCTTTTCCTTGGAGAATCACCTTGGGCCAACTTGTGGAGCTCAATACGCCATTAGAGGCTTTAATCTTGGAAGCTTGGAGCTCTAGGAACAACGTTTGAGGCGGGTTTTATAACTCTAAACTCTTTGCTTTATTATGCATATTTATGTTCTTGCAATTTGTGCTTAGTTCTTCTTCTACCCCCTCTCTTCCTTGTACTATTGCAAGCAAATCCATGGTATAACCGACCTGAACAGAGGTTGAAGATGATGGGTGTGGATTCCTAGGCAACTTTATCAAATTACCTTGGACCCTTTTGGTCCAAACGGTTGCAAACCGTTTGAAATCAAACGGTCTCAAACCGTTTGATCTCATGCGGTCTTGCAAGACCGTTTGGAATCAAACGGTCTCAAGACCATTTGATAGGGTTGAACAAGGGATGACTGGTTGAGGGTCTGCTGGTAACATGTTGAATTTAATTCCTATAAAGAATCATTATCTAATTCCTAACCAATTGAGAGTTGAAGGCACTTCAACCCCTTTAAACCCTAATCGGGTTGAATTGCTGATTTCAAAGATAGATCTTGGTGAGTTTTGGGTTGAAGGACCCAAACGGTCTCAAGACCGTTTGGAGACAACCCAAGACCGTTTGGAGGTCTAGGGTTAAGGTAGTTTGATGGTTTGAGGGTCCAATTACAATAAGTTGATGAATTGATAAAATGTTGATTTTAAACCTATTTAGGGTTCAACCCCTATCCAATCGACTTGGTTTTGAATGAAACTTTGTCCAAACGGTATCAAGACCGTTTGGGCCAAGTTTGGGTCCAAATTGGAGGTCAATTGATGGGTTCAACCTTGATTTGATTCACATTGTTGAACATTGATGACTAATCGATTGAAAACCCTAATTGAGTTGGATTCAACCCTAATTGGCTTTCAATTGAGGGTCAATTTGGTGTCCAATTGTTTACGGCTCATCCTAATTGACTCAATTTATAAGTGGTTAACATGGATTTGGCCAATTGAGGGCTTCAACATAGATAACCATAATCGATTGTAACTTTTGATCCACTTTTGAGGTCCAAACGGTCTCAAGACCGTTTGGGCTCAAACGATCTCAAGGTCGTTTGGACCAATCGATCTCAAGGTCGATTTTGATCAAACGGTTTCAAACCGCATAAGCTCAAATGGTTTGGAGGTCAACCCTCCCCAAATGGTCAACACACCCAAACGGTCTCAAGACCGTTTGAGGCCAAACGGTCTCAAGACCATTTGAGGTCAAATGGTCTCAAGACCGTTTGGAGGTTGAATGTTTGTAACTGTTTGGAGGTTTTAGGGCTGAGATTGCTTACTTCTTTGAAGGTTCTAATTGGTTCAATGGTGGTTGAATCTAAACCCTAAAGGTACCCTAGGACATTAAGGGACTAAGTGACTAATGAATTGACCCATGATGGTGATCAATGGGGCATTTTACCAATATACCCCTGAAGGGTACAATTGAGTGATACCTTGTTTTAACCAAACCCTAATGACTTGAAAGTGGTGTTTTGGCTTATTTTAATCAATGAGGACTTAACCCAACTTGTTTTAGAGTGATTAAATCATCATCTACCATAATAGGAGAGAGAAAAACACCACCTACTAGTAAGAGGAGAGAGAAAGTACCAATTATGGATGAAACTCAAATAAAGCACCTTCAATGTGTATGATAGTGCATGATTAGGGTATGATCCACCTATGTGAGATCATGGAAACCCTAATTATGACAATTGATGAATATTAATCTAATCTGAGGGCATCAATGGTGATGTTTCTCATACATGATAATGTTATGGGTTCAATTCCCCATAAAGTGAATATTAAACCCAAATTCTAGGGTGATAACATGTAATGTGAATAGTAAACCCTAATTGATGAGAATCAGGGAACCTAGCTCTTGTGAAGAGTATGAAGGCATAACTCTTGAAATGAATTGCTTTACTTTTATTAGTTGAATTAACCATGCAGGTTCTTATATAATGATGATCATATCCAGGTAAGGATTATGATATCATATTCATTGAAAGCATGATATTAGCTTTATGAATAGTGACATATCCTGTTACTCAGAAAGTGGCATTCTATGAGATGATAGGATGTAAGGGAAATGAGTATCATCAAGGTCATGCTTATGAGATGACTTGTGATAAAATGATTGAGAAATGATAATTGATGTGAGTTAGACTTGTTACATTTAATATTCTACTTTCATAGCTGCTATGCTATTGATTAATGTTTGAGAACATGTATGTTGTTAAAAGAATACTGAAATGTGCCTAACTAATCAAGTATAATCATACCATGTAGAGCCCTGATCATAGATCCATCATTGTCAGAAGTTACATGATGGTGAAACAGGTTTTCCTAAGGGAACTCCTGGAACACATACTTTTGAGTATGTGGGGTATATGGATGTGTAAATCCTTACATCCTAGTGTAGGAATTGATGTAGATGTATTTTAATCCATCAACCCTTCACTATATGTTTATACTGAGGTGATGTAACATTATTCTCCCGAGGAAGTCTTGTATACCGCATCGATGAGAGATAAATAAGAAATCTTTCGATAGCGAAGAGAGTGCAGAATGCCACTGTGACTCTAATAGTGAAGGACCAGAATACCCTGGTAAGCTATAGTAGCAGAGACACTAGATGTCCTGCATGTTTATCCTCACTCTGACTGAGGAAGATGAAGGTCATGAGAATCCGGCTCTTTCGATGACCTTGTATGATACTGAGGCGACTTAACAGTGGTCGGTTGGAGTATGAGCGGTATACCTCAACTCCGTAGGGCTTAAGGATGTTTGAAAAATATAATCAGCCGTGTAGTATATCTAGTTAAGTTGAACTACGAGATACATGAATGATGTTGCACTGCTTAGTACATATGTTCTTCATAACTCTTAGATGTTGTTGTTTAGCTTAATGTCAACCTGCTGTTGAGTGCTTTAAAAGCTGTTATTTACTTATGTTGTTCTTCGTTTGCTATAATAAAGCTTCTAGCAGAGAGTTATATCTCTCGCTGGGACAATTATTTAAAATTGTCTCACCCCGTAGATTTCAACTTTTTAGGTGGTCGTCGAGGACGAAGGAACCAATCTTCAGGTGACCAATACCAACAGCAGCAGCACCAGGAGCAGTAGTAAATCTCAGGTGGAGATTCAATGTGCTGAGTTGTGTAGTTAGATAGTTAGTCCTATGTTGTCTCTGTATTCTCAGGTCCTTGGAGTTAATGGTCTGAGATTTTGATTTGGCTCTTGAGATTTTGTATCATGCTGTATATAATTACTCAAGAAGTAATTTAACAGAGATGTAAATGGTTTATCTTGTTTCTATGAAGGAATTTTTATGGTTTCAATATCTTATCTCAAAAAGTTTTAATTTCTAGTAATTTTGGTATTCCGCTGTTAATCGAATCGCTTCCGCTAAGTTTACTTCGAGTTTTATGTGTTTATCTCGGGTTTTGGAGATCAGAGCCCACAAAGACGGCCATCTCGCATGGGTGAGCTTGGTCTGGTCGTCTGAAGGAAGGTTTTTGATACTTTCCATATTTGTTTTTTGATTGCACATTACTTGTTGTGGAAGGAATTGATGATTGGCATTAATGGGAAACGAATTGCTAATTTTGTATGCGATTGGGAAACTGTGAAATGACCATCTTGCAGTATGAGATGACTATCATGCATGCCATATGACCGTATGGTGTTCCAAACGGTCGTCCGGGTGGTCACATGTTGTGAAAATTTGAGATCTTTTGGTCCATTCCACTCCTGCATCGACTTGGAACCCTGACCCTGGTATCTACTATAAATAAATGGGTACTGGGTCTTCTAAGAATATAACACAGACAATTGAGAATCAGTTTCTCTGACAATGTTGTCCTCTCTGGTTGTGGTAATTGAGAGAGCCCGAGCAAGTCCTACCCGACTAGGGAGGGATAGTCGAGGGAGATAAATAACTAAGATCGTTATTGTGGGAGAGCAAGTTGGTGACTAGTACGCCAACAGAAGGGATGACTCCTTCTTGTCTGTTCTACTAGGACGACATGAGTTATAGGCAGTCTGTGTGGACTTCTCTAGAGTCGGGAGGCCGTTGTATGCCGCTAGGAGGGCATCATCAACCAGTAGTTTGTGATGAGAGGAGCTGTTGTAGAAGATGAGGTTCGAGTCTGCTATCCCTGGAGAAGCAGTCAGATGAGTCCCATTCACCTAAACCTTACTGGGTGTGAATGTAAAGACCATGACCTTCGTTTAGGGTTTACCATGTTTGCTTTGCTTAACCCTAGTGCTTTGGTGCTTGCTAATCACCTTTAGTGGTGATTAGGGTTTGGTTGTGCTTTGTTGAGAGTTGGAGGTACTACTTGCAAATAATCCAAGTCTAGGGTTTTTAGGCAATTTTGCCACCTTGTAAGGTGTTCCTCCCTCTCTTTGCTTCCTATTGTGTAGAGAGGAAGGCTTGGGCCTGTTGCTTGAGTTCTTTTGGGCCTTGAGGTGCCTTGCTTTGCTTTGGTTGAAGCCTTGTATCGGCCAAGTGGGGAGTGTATCATCCAAGGGAGTGTGTCTCCCATGAGGATGAGGTGTGTCACCCAAGGAGCAAGTTGTTGTGTCACCCATGATGCTTGACCTAGCCTTGAACTTGTTTAGTGGACACTTGGAACATATCTTGGACATGTGTATGGAGCTTTCTAGAGTGGTGGCTCGTGCACTAGGACAAGTGTCCCTAGGCAAGTGACACCTTGCTTGGACCAACCTTGTTTTCTCCTCCCTTTACTTCTATATAGGTGGTTCCTTTCCTTAGCTTAGGGTCCCTTTGGTTCCTCTCCACCTTGTTTCACGACACAACCCTCTTCTTTGCTTGTGGTGGCCGATATCCCCTTGAAGGAGCAAGCTTGGTGGCCGACACTCCTTGGAGAAGCAAGTGGTGGCCAGTAGCCTTGGAGTTTCCATCTTCCTTGCTTGGTGGTGCTTAGAGCTTGGAGTTTGCTTAAGGCGGGTTGCATAACTTCTAGCCCTAACTACATTATCTCTTGCTATGATCTTGTTTACATGTTAGTAGCTTAGTTTCTTGCTTAGCTTTCATGTTGGCCGATCCTTGTGATCTAGGGTTTGTAGGTGAGCAATACTCCTTTCTCCCCTTGGTCTAGAGGAGTGAGTTTGAGCTTCTAGTGTCATGAGCAACACCCCTCTTTCTTATTCGATTGAGGTGAGCTTGTGTTCTAGTTGCTTAAGCAACACTCTCCTCTCACCATGGGCTAGAAGGTGAGCTCGGTTAGTGGTGACTCTTTCTAGGATTTCTCTTTCTGACCCGTTTGGTGATAGAAGATGTGCAAGACCCCTCCTTCTTAGTTGATTGAGGTGAGCCTCTTCTTGACCCATTAGGGTTTCGGGTGTCCATGTGTGAGGTGGTAGATGACCTTGTGAGTTAACACCTTGGACGACATGAGCATGGGGAGGTGCTGCCCGACATCCCTCTTGACCTAGACCCCTTGCTCGATACATGTATGGTCGATATCCCCTTTGGTCCCTCTTGGTGACGGGCGTCACAACCTTGCCCTACCCTGTGATGATCGTTAGGCCATGGTTTGGATGGACTGGTCTGTGATGGTTAGCCCTTGGACGATACCTCTTGAGAAACTCCCTACACGGATAACACCTGAGGTGCGCGAAGTTGAGCTGTGGCGGGTGAGCACACTGCCCCTGATGCCCAATACAGGTTGCACGCCCGACACATGTCCTTGCACGCTAGAACAGGTTACCCGCTACCCGTGCACGTTGTAAGTGAGCCCGACACCGCGTCGCCCGGCAGTGCATGCCTGGGGTGCGCGTCACCCTGCCCGGCAACGTGTTGCCTGGCAGAAGCTGCACGCCCCAGTGCGCGTCACACAACCAACACCCAGCTACCCGATAGCCTGCACGCCTTGGCACGCGTTGCACTGGCTGATATAACCTGCGCGACACAGCTTCCCGGCTGAGCCCTTGGTCGTTGCCTGGTATGCCCTTGACCCAGCGTTGCGCGCTGCACGCTTGAGAGCAGTTACCCTTGGTAACGCGGCGTTGCGCGCTGCACACGGGCCGTTGTGAGTTGGTTGCCCGATACAGCTTTGGGTGAGGGTGAGCCCTGCCCGGTACAATCTTTAGTGAGGGTTTCACGGTTCATGGAAAGTAGACTGTTATATATGTTCTTGATTACTGAATGTTAATGATAATGGTAACGTTGTCCTTTATATCCGACATGACTAAATGCATGGACCTAATCATAATGATTAGTTGCTAATGATAAGAAGAATATTGATAAGTATGATTAAACGGTTTGCCTTATAATGTGTCTTATGCACATGATCATCAGTTGATGTATGATTGATAAGTGTAGAATCTTTAATGTCACTCCATGTCGGTAAGCATAGTCTTTCTATTGAGCCTATGATTATTGAGTATACTAACCATGCAGGTGATGCATATCCCAGTAAGGGGCTAAGATGAATAAATATATGAGCACAATATGATGACATGTTTAATGTGATTGCTATTCCAGAAGGATGATGTAAGCCTTGAGAGGCAGTGGAACTATGTGATGAGGGATTGAGATCCCATGGTATGTGATGATCCTTGAGATGGATCTGGATGATTGGCAAGAGGCCAAGTGATAACATGTGATGTGGGATCCTTGAGGTGGATCAGGTTGATGTGGTTGCAATAAAAGCATAATGTTGAGTTTATGTTGTTTCACTTTTGTACTTATTGCATGTTATACAACTTAGTTGAATCTTGCAATCCATATAAAAGATACTAAATAATCACAGTGAAATATATCATGTAGTTGCCCTGGCCATAGATCCATCATAGTCAGGAATTGGTGATGGTGAAACGGGTTCTCCTGTGGGTTAACCCGGAGCGCATATTGTTGAGTCTGTGAGGTTTCTCCTAGCCTAAAGTGAGGAGGTAAGAGTGCAACTTTGGTTGTAGACTCCAGGGTGCGGATTCAGGCCCGTTGCCCAGTTGTGATGAAGAGCATGGTGAATAGGCCCATGGCTCATGATATGTAATGTGAGGAGCATGAATGTGTTCATGGCTCAGAGCATGGTGAACAGGCCCGTGGTTCAGTTTCACTAGCGCAGAGACCCGTACTGAGGTGGGCTAGGCAGAGGGTAGTCTGACCCTGTGGCTAAGACCACTTCAGCATGAGACTGCGGTCCTGCTTGTGTTGTACCGTGCACTGACCACGAGGGGCGAGGTCGTGGAGTCTGGCTCTTCCATTGACCTTGTATGGCACCGGCTTGGGTTTTGCAACCGAAGGTTGGATTTGAGCAGTACGACTCACTTCCTCAGGTCATAATAATACGTAATTCAGCCGAATAGTATTATTGCTTAAGACAAACACGAAACATTGGTTGAGGCCTTGTTTGTGTAGTCAACTCTGTTATATATCTTGCAGTTGCTTATATATTCTTCATATATAGTAGAACTTATATATCTTGTCTTGTTAATCATGTTTCACAAGTAATATTTGATTACATCTGATAAGTTGCTAAGCTTAGACAACTTTATTTCATAACTGCTCTTTTATACCTGTTATCAGTTAGCTGCTTTTATATACATACCTGAGGTTTTGTAGTTTCAGCGGGGAGTTATGTTTCTCGTTAGGACAATGTTCGATTGTCTCACCCCGCTGGTTTACACCCTTTTTAGGTGGTTGAGCTAGACGTGGTGGTGGTCACGGAGTTGCGGCCGAGCAGCAAGAAGAACAGTAGAGGCAAGCATTGGACGTGCTGCTGTTTTGGATGTTTTGTAGTAGAGTCTAGAGTATTCATGTACTCTCAGGTCCTTGGCAGTGTTTTGACGATGTTTCACGATGTACAACTGTAGATGTTTTGTATATCCTTCTGCGGGCCGGATCTGGGCCTTTATGTATGTATAAACAGGTGATGAACTCATGAGATGGCAGGAAAGCTGTTGCTTTAAGCATTGGACATGTATCATGGCTTGTACGAATGTATATAACCTGTTTTCTTGCATGATGTGGACTGGAATGTAATAGTTTCTAAGTTTATCAGCTTTCCGCAATCGGTTTTAATTAACTCGTGTTTTGATAATCTGTGGTTATGGTGATTTCTACACGTTTTGCGTAACACCTCGTTGTCTGTGTGATAGTGGGATGTGTTGCCACAAGAGTTGGTATCAGAGCTTTAGGCTCGCTGAGTCTATAGGGATTTAGGATTAGGTTGTGCCTGTTCTTATGAGTTTTCCAGATTTTCTCACAATCGACTTCTGTCCTCAGCGGAAGAAAAACCAAGATGTCTGGAAACCATGAAGAACACGTTACTGAGCACAGCGATGCTGCATCGGTTGATGGAGCTGTAGGACAGGCACGTGAAGATCGGGTGCCTGAGGTCCCCCAACCTAACCCATCCATTCTTAAACATCATGCCTACTAATAGCTTTTGGCACAAATGATGGCTACGATGATTGTCATGGTTGAGAGACTGCCAATGCCTCCTCCAAGAGCACATGCTCCCCATGGTGAAACATTGGGTATTGGGAAGACCTTCGAGCGGCTTCGTCGAGTCAGAGCTTCGGATTATGCTGGAACGGCTGATCCAGCAGATGCAGATCTGTGACTGACAAGTCTTGAGAAGGATTTCCGGATCCTCGACATCCCCGAAGCAGACAAAGTAAATCATGTTGTCTACCTTCTGAAAGGTAGTGCTGGTCACTGGTGGACCATCGAGGAAGAGAAGCAGCCTGGTGAGGTGATATGTTGGGAAGTGTTCCGGTGCGAGTTCGTTGCCAGATACTTCCCGAAGACGTATCAGGATGAGAATATCAGACAGTTTGAGAGCCTGCGACAAGGAACGATGAACATCACCGAGTATGAGGCCAAGTTCATGGATCTGTAGAGGTTTTGTCCTCACATGACAATGACAGATGAGGAACGGATCAGACGTTTCGAGAAGGGTCTGAGTTCTGAGCTGACAACCCCGGTGTCTGCATTGGAGAATCGAGAGAGGTTTGCGACGTTTGTGGAATCTGTTTGAAGAATCAAATGATCAGTTAGGGAGAAGATAGAGTCTATGGCTAAGAAGAGACCTGCTCAGTTCCAGGGTTAGAGGTTTGGTGGCTTCAAGAAGCCAAGGTTTGCAGCACCATCAATGATGAGAGGTTCTGGTGGACCGTCTCAGTGGTCTCTGAGTAGAGGAAGAGGTTATGTTTCTTCACCATATAAGGCACAAAGTACAACTTCCGTGGCAGTGACAGGGACATCTAGGCCACGGGTTGATGATAGAGCATGCCATATGTGTGGTCAGATCGGGCATTGGAGGTTCAACTGCCCGAATAGAGATGTTGAAGTGACGCAACAACCAAGGCAGAGTCATCAAGGATCAGATCGATAGTAGCCTAGTGGTAGTAGAGGACGAGGACGCGGCCAAGCATCTCAGGCTGGATCGTCTGCTCAAGGAAGTAGAGGGCGTGGACAGCAAGCAACAGCTCGATTCTATGCCATGAGTCAGCCGGAGGTGATAGTCAACCCATGAGTAGCGACATGTCAGATGGAGTTATTTCATTCTGATATGTCTTCTTCTTGCTTTATATCTGTTCTGGTTGACCCGGGTGCTACACACTCTTTTATCGCCTATAGTATGCTTGAGAACTGTCGTTTAGCTATTAGTCGTAAGGAGGATAGCTTGTTGTTAGAAACCCCTCTTGATGGTTCCTCGTTGCTTCGAGAAGAGTGTCCATCTTGTGTCTTGTCTTTCTCGGGACACCGCATTCAAGTGGATCTCATACCACTTGATATGCATGGTTTTGACGTTATCCTTGGGATGGATACTTCAGAGAAGTATAAGGTTGTTTTGGACTATGGATCCAAGCATACGGAGTTTGATGATGCTGGAGAGAAGTGGATCTTCTAGGGTGATAGGAAGCTTCTTCTGACGTGTCTAGTATCGGCTATTATGGCTGATAAGTTGTTGCGACAAGGATGTGAGGCATTCTTAGCTCATGTGGTGGATACCGTCGTGGCTACCAAGGTGAAAGGTCCTAGCCTTGAAGAGGTGCCCATTGTCCGGGAGTTGGCATATGTGTTTCCTGAGGAGTTTCCTGGTGTTCCCCCACCCTGAGAGATTGATTTTGAGATCAATCTGATCCCAGGGACGCAGCCAGTTGCACAGACACCGTACATGATGGCTCCAGTTGAGATGGCAAAGTTGAAGAAGCAGTTACAAGAGTTGATGGACAAATGTTTCATCCGACTGAGCACATCGCCTTGGGTGCTCCCGTGTTGTTTGTCAAGAAGAAGGACGATTCGATGCGGTTGTGTATAGACTACCGACAGTTGAACAAGGTCACGATCAAGAACAAATACCCGTTACCGAGGATAGATGACCTGTTTGATCAGTTATGTGGTGCTACAGTGTTTTTGAAGAGCGATCTACGATCCAGATATCATCAGTTTAGGATAAAGGCAGATGACATACCAAAGTCAGCTTTTCGGACGAGGTATGGTCATTTTGAGTTCGTGGTTATGTCGTTTGGGTTAACCAATGCACCTGCTGCTTTCATGAACCTGATGAATAGAGTGTTCTGTCCATTCTTAGATCAGTTTGTTGTAGTCTTTATAGATGACATTTTGATCTACAGTCAGGACAGGCTAGAGCATGAGCAATATCTTCAACAAGTGTTGACTCTTCTTCGCCAACATCAGTTGTATGCCAAGTTCAGTAAGTGTGAGTTCTGGTTGAAAGAAGTGACTTTCTTGGGTCATGTGATATCTGCAGAAGGAGTCAAAGTAGACCCGAAGAAGGTGGAATATGTTAGAGAATGGGAACAGTCGAAGACGCCGAAAGAAGTTTGTAGTTTTCTGGGTTTAGCAGGATACTACCGGAGGTTTATCAAGGACTTCAGTGCGATTGCTTTTCCGATGACAAAATTGACGAGAAAGGATGTGCCTTTTGTCTGTGATGATCGATGCCAGCAAGCTTTCCAGAGTTTGAAGGAGAAGCTGACTAGTGCTCCAGTGTTAATCCTGCTAGAGCCTGGGAAGGGATATGTGGTTTTCTGTGATGCTTCCAAGAAAGGCTTAGGTTGTGTGCTGATGCAGGAGGATCATGTGGTTTCTTTTGCTTTGCGATAGCTTAAGAAGCACGAGGAGAACTATCTGACTCATGACTTGGAGCTGGCAGCAGTGGTTCATGTGTTAAATATTTGGAGACACTATCTTTATGGGGAAGGGTGTCAGATCTTTACGGACTATAAGAACCTGAAGTACATCTTTATGCAGCAAGAGTTGAACATGCGACAGCGGCGATGGATGGAGTTGATCAACGACTATGACTGCACTATCGAGTATCATCCTGGTAAGGCGAATGTGGTAGCTGATGCGCTTAGCTGAAAGTCTTCTTTTTCTTTGAAGAAGGCACAGTTGAGTTCCTTAGTATGCCCTAGGCGGGATATGTTGGTCTCTTTGTGGTAGATGAATGTGTAGATGGAAGTTTCCTCGTTAGCTGGACTCTTAGCGCATATGCAAGTCAAGCCTATGTTGAGACAGCAGATTAAAGATGCACAATAGACAAATGATGCGGTACAGTTGATCAGATCAGAGTTCGACAATGAAAGGCGTGATGGGTTTCATGAGTCCGAGGATGGGCTAGTCTGTTATCATGATGGGATGGTGGTTCCCGATGTTGATGATCTGAGAAAGTTAGTGATCGAGGAAGCACACACGTCGATGTATGCTATGCATCCAGGTGTCACCAAGATGTACCATAGTCTGAAGGACTTGTACTGGTGGCCAGGCTTGAAGAAAGACGTAGCTGAGTTCGTGGCTAGATGTGCAGTTTGTCAGCAAGTGAAGGCTGAGCATCAGAAGCCGGCAGGTACGTTGAAACCTTTGCCAATACCACAGTGGAAATGGGATCATATAACCATGTATTTCGTAGTTGGTCTACCCAGGATGACTAGGAATCATGATTCCATTTGGGTGATAGTAGACAGATTAACAAAGTCTGCCCATTTCCTACTTGTAAAGACGACGTATACAACAGAGAAACTCGCTCGAGTATATGTGGATGAGATAGTATGTTTGAATGGTGTGCCAACAATGATAGTTTCTGACAGAGGTCCTCGGTTCACAAGTCATTTTTGGGAACAGTTGCACAGAGCGTTGGGAACGCAGTTGAGATTCAGTATCGCTTTCCACCCGCAGACAGATGGACAGTCTGAGAGGACTATTCAGATTTTGGAGGATCTCCTTCAAGCTTGTGTTTTACAGTTCCTAGGCAGTTGGGATATGCATCTCAGTTTGATAGAGTTTGCGTATAACAACAGTTATCAGCGGAGCATTGACATGGCTCCTTATGAGGCCTTGTATGGGAGGAAGTGTAGATCTCCTTTATGTTGGTATGAGGCTGGTGAGCATCAGTTGTTGGGTCCTGAGTTAGTGTAGCAGACAACAAGAAAGATCAAGGTGATACAACAACAGTTGAAAGTGGCACAGGATAGGCAGAAGTCTTATGCAGACAATCGTCGACGACCTTTGGAGTTCCAGGTAGGAGACAAGGTATATCTTAAAGTCTCACCATGGAAAGGTGTGCTGAGGTTTGTCCAGAAGGGTAAGTTAGCACCCAGGTATATGGGGCCTTACTCCGTCATAGCACATGTTGGTAAAGTAGCTTATAAGATAGAGTTGCCTCCAGAGTTGCGTAGGTTACATCCAGTGTTCCATGTCAGTATGCTGAAGAAAAGCCATCCAGATTCAAGAACAGTGATACAACCAGTAGAGGTTGAGCTTGATGAAGATGTGACCTACGAGGAAGGTCATGTGGCGATCCTCGACAGAAGGGTTAAGAAGTTGAAGAGGAAGGATCTGGTTCTTGTGAAGGTTCTTTGGCATAATCGTGGCATTGAGGAAGCTATGTGGGAGCTTGAGAAAGAGATGAGGAGGAAGTATCCCTTGCTTTCCTCTTCAGATTTCAGGTACGAAATCCCTTAAAGGGGGTTAGCTTGTAAGGCCCCTGACCTTCGTTTAGGGTTTACCTTGTTTGCTTTGCTTAACCCTAGTGCTTTGGTGCTTGCTAATCACCTTTAGTGGTGATTAGGGTTTGGTTGTGCTTTGTTGAGAGTTGGAGGTGCTACTTGCAAATAACCCAAGTCTAGGGTTTTGTAGGCAAGTTTGCCACCTTGTGAGGTGTTCCTCCCTCTCTTTACTTCCTCTTGTGTAGAGAGGAAGGCTTGGGCCCGTTTCTTGAGTTCTTTTGGGCCTTGTTGATCTAGTTGGGCCTTGAGGTGCCTTGCTTTGCTTTGGTTGAAGCCTTGTATCGGCCAAGTGGGGAGTGTATCGGCCAAGGGAGTGTGTCACCCATGAGGATGAGGTGTGTCACCCAAGGAGCAAGTTGTTGTGTCGCCCATGATGCTTGACCTAGCCTTGACCTTGTTTAGTGGACACTTGGAACATATCTTGGACATGTGTATGGAGCTTGCTAGAGTGGTGGCTCGTGCACTAGGACAAGTGTCTGTAGGCAAGTGACACCTTTCTTGGACCAACCTTGTTTTCTCCTCCATTTCCTTATATATAGGTGGTTCCTTTCCTTAGCTTAGGGTCCCTTTGGTTCCTCT
Source organism: Alisma plantago-aquatica (assembly GCA_963693085.1). Lineage (NCBI taxonomy): Eukaryota > Viridiplantae > Streptophyta > Magnoliopsida > Alismatales > Alismataceae > Alisma > Alisma plantago-aquatica. Next base: position 897,084,737 of record OY856412.1, read on the forward strand.
CCACCTTGTTGCACGACACAACCCTCTTCTTTGCTTGTGGTGGCCGATATTCCCTTGAAGGAGCAAGCTTGGTGGCCGACACACCTTGGAGAAGCAAGTGGTGGATGATAGCCTTGGAGTCTCCATCTTCCTTGATTGGTGGTGCTCGGAGCTTGGAGTTTTCTTAAGGCGGGTTGTATAACTTCTAACCCTAACTACATTATCTCTTACTATGATCTTGTTTACATGTTAGTAGCTTAGTTTCTTGCTTAGCTTTCATGTTGGCCGATCCTTGTGATCTAGGGTTTTTAGGAGAGCAATACTCCTTTCTCCCCTTGGTCTAGAGGAGTGAGTTTGAGCTTCTAGTGTCATGAGAAACACCCCTCTTTCTTAGTCGATTGAGGTGAGCTTGTGTTCTAGTTGCTTAAGCAACACTCTCCTCTCACCATGGGCTAGAAGGTGAGCTCGGTTAGTGGTGATTCTTTCTAGGGTTTCTCCTTGTGACCCGTTTGGTGATAGAAGATGTGCAAGACCCCTCCGTCTTAGTTGATTGAGGTGAGCCTCTTCTTGACCCATTAGGGTTTCGGGTGTCCATGTGTGAGGTGGTATATGACCTTGTGAGTTAACACCTTGGACGACATGAGCATGGGAAGGTGCTGCTCGACATCCCTCTTGACCTAGACCCCTTGCTCGGTACATGTATGGCTGATATCCCCCTTTGACGGGCGTCACAACCTTGACCTACCTTGTGACGGCCGTTAGGCCATGGTTTGAATGGACTGGTCTGTGATGGTTATCCCTTGGACGATACCTCTTGAGAAACACGCTGCACGGATAACACCTGAGGTGTGCATCGTTGAGCTGTGGCAGGCGAGCACACTGCCCCTGATGCCCGATACATGTTGCACGCCCGACATAGGCTGCACGCCCGCCACAGGTCCTTGCACGCTAGAACAGGTTACCCGCTACCCGTGCACGTTGTAAGTGAGCCCGACACCACGTCGCCCGGCAGTGCACGCCTGGGGTCCGCGTCACCCTGCCCGGCACCGTGTCGCCCGACAGAAGTTGCATGCCCCAGTGCGGGTCACACGACCAACACCCAGCTACCTGATAGCATGCACGCCTTGGCACGCGTTGCACTGGCCGATATAACCTGCGCAGCACAGCTTCCCGGCTGAGCCCTTGGTCGTTTCCCGGTATGCCCTTGACCCAGCGTTGTGCGCTGCACGCTTGAGAACCATTACCCTTGGTAACGCGGCGTTGCACGCTGCACGCGGGCCATTGTGAGTTGGTTGCCCGATACAGCTTTGGGTGAGGGTGAGCCCTGCCCGATACAGTCTTTAGTGAGGGTTCTTAGTACCTATACTGAGGGTTTCACGATTCATGGAAAGTAGACTGTTATATATGTTCTTGCTTACTGAATGTTAATAATAATGGTAATGTTGTCCTTTATATCTGACATGACTAAATGCATGGACCTAATCATCATGATTAGCTGCTAATGATAAGAAGAATATTGATAAGTATGATTAAACAGTTTGCCTTATAATGTCTCTTATGCACATGATCAGTTGATGTATGATTGATAAGTGTAGAATCTTTAATGTCACTCCATGTTGGTAAGCATAGTCTTTCTGTTGAGCCTATGATTATTGAGTATACTAACCATGCAGGTGATGCATAGCCGAGTAAGGGGCTAAGATGAATAAATATATGAGCACAATACGTTGACAAGTTTAATGTGATTTTATTCCAGAAGGATGATGTAAGTCTTGAGAGGCAGTGGCACTATGTGATGAGGGATTGAGATCCCATGGTATGTGATGTTCCTTGAGATGGATCTGGATGATTGGCAAGAGGCCAAGTGATAACATGTGATGTGGGATCCTTGAGGTGGATCAGGTTGATGTGGTTGCAATAAAAGCATAATGTTGAGTTTATGTTGTTTCACTTTTGTATTTATTGCATGTTATACAACTTGGTTGAATCGTGCAATCCATATAAAAGATACTAAATAATCACAATGAAATATATCATGTAGTTGCCCTGTCCGTTGATCCATCATCATCAGGAATTGGTGATGGTGAAACAGGTTCTCCTGCGGGTTAACCCAGAGCGCATATTTTTGAGTATGCGAGGTTTCTCCTAGCCTAAAGTGAGGAGGTAAGAGTGCAACTTCGGTTGTAGACTCCATGGTCCGGATTCAGGCCCGTAGCCTAGTTGTGATGAAGAGCATGGTGAACAGGCCCATGGCTCAGGATATGTGATGTGAGGAGCATGAATGCGTTCATGGCTCAGAGCACGGTGAACAGGCATGTGGCTCAATTTCACTAGCGCCGAGACCTGTACCAAGGCGGGCTAGGCAGAGGGTAGCCTGACCCTATGGCTAAGACCACTTCAGCATGAGACTGCGGTCCTTCTTGTGTTGTACTCGTGCACTGACCACGAGGGGCAAGGTCGTGGAGTCTGACTCTTCCATTGACCTTGTATGGCACCGACTTGGGTTTCACAACTGAAGGTTGGATTTGAGCGGTACGGCTCACTTCCTCAGGGCATAATAATACGTAATTCAGCCGAATAGTATTACTGCTTAAGACAAACACGAAACATTGGTTGAGGCCTTATTTGTGTAGTCAACTCTGTTATATCTTGCAGTTTCTTATATGTTCTTCATATATAGTAGAACTTATATATCTTGTCTTGTTAATCATATTTCACAAGTAATATTTGATTACATCTGATAAGTTACTAAGCTTAGACAACTTTATTTCATAACTTCTCTTTTATACCTTTTATCAGTTAGCTACTTTTATATACATACCTGAGGTTTTGTAGTTTTGGCGGGGAGTTATGTTTCTCGCTGGGATAATGTTCGATTGTCTCACCCCGCTGGTTTACACCCTTTTTAGGTGGTCGAGCTAGACGTGGTGGTGGTCGCAGAGTTGCGACCGAGCAGCAAGAAGAACAGTAGAGGCAAGCGTTGGATGTGCTACTGTTTTGGATGTTTTGTAGTAGAGTCTATTGTCATCCCTGTACTCTCAGGTCCTTGGCGGTGTTTTGACGATGTTTCACGATGTACAACTGTAGATGTTTTGTATATCCTGCTGCGGGCCGGATGTGGGCCTTTATGTATGTATAAACAGGTGATGAACTCATGAGATGGCAAGACAACTGTTGCTTTAAGCGGTGGACATGTATCATGGCTTGTACAAATGTATATAACCCGTTTTCTTGCAGGATGTGGAGTGGAATGTAATAGTTTCTCAGTTTATCAGCTTTCCGCAATCGGTTTTAATTAACCCGTGTTTTGATAATCTGTGGTTATGGTGATTTCCGCACATTTTCGCGTAACACCTCGATGTCTGTGTGATAGTGGGATGTGTTGCCACAAGAGTTGGTATCAAAGCTTTAGGTTCGCTAAGTCTACAGGGATTTAGGACTAGGTTGTGTCTGTTCTTATGAGTTTTCCAGATTTTCTCACAATTGACTTCTACCCTCAGTGGAAGAAAAGCCAAGATGTCTGGAAACCATGAAGAACACGCTGCTGACTACAGCGATGTTGCATCGGTTGATGGAGCTGTAGGACAGGCACATGAAGATCGGGTGCCTGAGGTCCCCCAACCTAACCCAGCCATTCTTGAACATCCTGCCTACCAACAACTTTTGGCACATATGATGGCTATGATGAATCTCATGGTTGAGAAACTGCCAGTGCCTCCTCCAAGAGCACAAGCTCCCCATGGTGAAATATCAGGTATTGGGAAGACCTTCGAGCGGCATTGCTGAGTCAGAGCTTCAGATTATGCTAGAACGGCTGATCCAGCGGATGCGGATCTGTGGCTGACAAGTATTGAGAAGGCTTTCCGGATCCTCGACATCCCTGAAGCAGACAAAGTAAAGCACGATGTCTACCTTCTGAAAGGTAGTGCCAGTCACTGGGGGACCATCGAGGAAGAGAAGCGGCCTGGTGAGGTGATCTGTTGGGAAGTGTTCCGGCGCGAGTTCGTCACTAGATACTTCCCGAAGAGGTATCTGGATGAGAAGATTAGTCAGTTTGAGAGCCTGCGACAAGGAAAGATGAACATCACCGAGTATGAGGCCAAGTTCATGGATCTGTTGAGGTTTTTTCCTCACATGGCAGTGATAAATGAGGAACGGATCAGACATTTCGAGAAGGGTCTGAGTTCTGAGCTGACAACCCTGGTGTCTGCAATGGTGAATCGAGAGAGGTTTGCGACATTTGTGGAATCTGTTCGAAGAATCGAACGATCAGTTAGGGAGAAGAGAGAGTCTATGGCTAATAAGAGACATGCTCAGTTCCAGGGTCAGAGGTTTGGTGGCTTCAAGAAGCCAAGTTTTGCAGCACCATCGGTGATGAGAGGTTCTGGTGGACCGTCTCAGTGGTCTCCGAGTAGAGGAAGAGTTTATGTTTCTTCACCATCTAAGGCACAAAGTACAACTTTCGTGGCATTGACAGGGCCATCTAGGCCACGGGTTGACGATAGAGCATGCCATCTGTGTGGTCAGATCGGGCATTGGAGGTTCAACTGCCTGAATAGAGATGTTGAAGTGATGCAACAACCAAGGCAGAGTCAACAAGGATCATATCGACAGTAGCCTAGTGGTGGAAGAGGACGAGGACGTGGCCAAGCATCTCAGGATGGATCGTCTACTCAAGGAAGCAGAGGGCGTGGATAGCAAGCAATGGCTCGATTCTATGCCATGAGTCAGCCGGAGGCGATAGTCAACCCACGAGTAGCGACAGGTCAGATGGAGTTATTTCATTCTAATATGTCTTCTTCTTGCTTTATATTTGTTCTGGTTGACCCGGGTGCTACACACTCTTTTATCGCCTATAGTATGCTTGAGAACTATCGTTTACCTGTTAGTCGTAAGGAGGATAGATTGTTGTTAGAAACCCCTCTTGATGGTTCCTCGTTGCTTCGAGAAGAGTGTCCATCTTGTGTCTTGTCTTTATCGGGACACTGCATTCAAGTAGATCTCATACCACTTGATATGCATGTTTTTGACATTATCCTTGGGATGGATACTTTAGAGAAGTATAAGGTTGTTTTGGACTGTGGATCCAAGCAGGCAGAGTTTGATGATGCTGGAGAGAAGTGGATCTTCCAGGGTGATAGGAAGATTCTTCCGACGTGTCTAGTATCAGCTATGGTGGCAGATAAGTTGTTGCGACAAGGATGTGAGGCGTTCTTAGCTCATATGGTGGATATCGTCGTGGCTACCAAGGCGAAAGGTCCTAGCCTTGAAGAGGTTCCAGTTGTCCGGGAGTTTGCAGATGTGTTTCCTGAGGAGTTTCCTGGTGTTCCCCCACCCCGAGAGATTGATTTTGAGATCAATCTGGTCCCAGGGACGCAACCAGTTGCATAGACACCGTACATGATGGCTCCAGTTGAGATGGCAGAGTTGAAGAAGTAGTTACAAGAGTTGCTGGACAAAGGTTTCATCCGACCGAGCACATCACCTTGGGGTGCTCCCGTGTTGTTTGTCAAGAAGAAGGACGGTTCAATGCGGTTGTGTATAGACTACCGACAGTTGAACAAGGTCACGATCAAGAACAAATACCCGTTGCCGAGGATAGATGATCTATTTGATCAGTTACGTGGTGCTACAGTGTTTTCGAAGATCGATCTACGATCCATATATCATCCATTGATGATAAAGGCGGATGGCATACCAAAGTAAGATTTGCGGACGAGGTATGGTCATTTCGAGTTCGTGGTTATGGCGTTTGGGTTAACCAATGCACCTGCTTCTTTCATGGACCTGATGAACAGAGTGTTCTGTCCATTCTTAGATCAGTTTGTTGTAGTCTTTATAGATGACATTTTGATCTACAGTCGGGATAGGCTAGAGCATGAGCAACATCTTCAACAAGTGTTGACTCTTCTTCGCCAACATCAGCTGTATTCCAAGTTCAGTAAGTGTGAGTTCTGGTTGAAAGAAGTGACTTTCTTGGGTCATGTGATATCTGCAGAAGGAGTCAAAGTAGACCCGAAGAAGGTGGAATCCATTATAGAATGGGAACAGTCAAAGACGCCGAAAGAAGTTCGCAGTTTTCTGGGTTTAGCAGGATACTACCGGAGGTTTATCAAGGACTTTAGTGTGATTGCTTTGCCGATGACAAAATTGACGAGAAAGGATGTGCCTTTTGTCTGTGATGGTCTATGCCAGCAAGATTTCCAGAGTTTGAAGGAGAAGCTGACTAGTGCTCTAGTGTTAATCCTGCCAGAGCCTGGGAAGGGCTATGTGATTTTCTGTGATGCTTCCAAGAAAGCCTTAGGTTGTTTGTTGATGTAGGAGGATCATGTGGTTTCTTTTGCTTTGTGACAGCTTAAGAAGCACGAGGAGAACTATCAGACTCATGACTTGGAGCTGGAAGCAGTGGTTCATGCGTTAAAGATTTGGAGACACTATCTTTATGGGGAAGTGTGTCAGATCTTTACGGACCATAAGAACCTGAAGTACATCTTTACGCAGCAAGAGTTGAACATGCGACAGCGGTGATGGATGGAGTTGATCAACGACTATGACTGCACTATCGAGTATCATCCTGGTAAGGCGAATGTGGTAGCTGATGCGCTTAGCCGAAAGTCTTCTTTTTCTTTGAAGAAGGCACAGTTGAGCTCCCTGGTATGCCCTGGGCAGGAAATCTTGGTCTTTTTGCGGCAGATGAATGTGCATATGGAAGTTTCCTCATTAGCTGGACTCTTAGCGCATATGCAATTCAAGCTCACGTTGAGACAGCAGATCAAAGATGCACAACAGACAGATGATGCGGTATAGTTGATCAGATCAAAGTTCGGCAACGAAAGGCATGATGGGTTTCATGAGTCCGAGGATGGGCTAGTCTGCTATCATGATAGGATACTGGTTCCCGATGTTGATGATCTGAGAAAGTTAGTGATCGAGGAAGCACACACGTCGATGTATGCTATGCATCCAGGTGTAACCAAGATGTACCATAGTCTGAAGGACTTGTACTGGTGGCCAGGCTTGAAGAAAGATGTACCTAAGTTTGTGGCTAGATGTGCGGTTTGTCAGCAAGTGAAGGATGATCATCAGAATCCGGAAGGTACGTTGCAACCTTTGCCAATACCGCAGTGTAAATGGGATCATATAACCATGGTTTTTGTAATTGGTCTACCCAGGACGACTAGGAATCATGATTCCATTTGGGTGACAGTGGACAGATTGACAAAGTCTGCCCATTTCCTACCTGTAAAGACGACATATACAACCGAGAAACTCACTCGAGTATATGTAGATGAGATAGTACGTTTGCATGGTGTGCTAACAACGATAGTTTTTGACAGAGGTCCTCAGTTCACGAGTCGTTTCTGGGAACAGTTGCACAGAGCGTTGGGAATGCAGTTGAGATTCAGTATCGCTTTCCACCCGTAGACAGATGGACAGTCTAAGAGGACTATTCAAATTTTGGAGGATCTCCTTCAAGCTTGTGTTTAACAGTTCCTAGGCAGTTGGGATATGCATCTCAGTTTGATAGAGTTTGCGTATAACAACACTTATCAGTGGAGCATTGACATGGCTCCTTATGAGGCCTTGTATGGGAGGAAGTGTAGATCTCCTTTATGTTGGTATGAGTCTGGTAAGCATCAGTTGTTGGGTCCTGAGTTAGTGCAACAGACAACAGAAAATATCAAGGAGATACAACAACAGTTGAAAGTGGCACAGGACAGGCAGAAGTCTTATGCAGACAATCACCGACAACCTTTGGAGTTCCAGGTAGGAGACAAGGTATATCTTAAAGTCTCGTCGTGGAAAGGTGTGTTGAGGTTTGTCCAGAAGGGTAAGTTAGCACCCAGGTATATGGGGCCTTACTCAGTCATAGCACGTGTTGGTAAAGTAGCTTATAAGATAGAGTTGCACAGGTTACATCCAATGTTCCATGTCAGTATGCTGAAGAAAAGCCATCCAGATTCAGGAACAGTGATACAACCAGTAGAGGTTGAGCTTGATGAAGATGTGACCTACGAGGAAGGTCCTGTGGCGATCCTCGACAGAAGGGTTAATAAGCTGAAGAGGAAGGATCTGGTTCTTGTGAAGGTTCTTTGGCATCATCGTGGCGTTGAGGAAGCTACGTGGGAGCTTGAGAAAGAGATGAGGAGGAAGTATCCCTCACTTTTGTCTTCGGATTTTGGGGACGAAATCCCTTAAAGGGGGTTAGCTTGTAAGGACCCTGACCTTCGTTTAGGGTTTACCCTGTTTGCTTTGCTTAACCCTGGTGCTTTGGTGCTTGCTAATCACCTTTAGTGGTGATTAGGGTTTGGTTGTGCTTTGGTGAGAGTTGGAGGTGCTACTTGCAAATAACCCAAGTCTAGGGTTTTGTAGGCAAGTTTTCCACCTTGTGAGGTGTTCCTCCCTCTCTTTGCTTCCTCTTGTGTAGAGAGGAAGGCTTGGGCCCATTTCTTGAGTTCTTTTGGGCCTTGTTGAGCTAGTTGGGCCTTGAGGTGCCTTGCTTTGCTTTGGTTGAAGCCTTGTATTGGCCAAGTGGGGAGTGTATCAGACAAGGGAGTGTGTCGCCCATGAGGATGAGGTGTGTCGCCCAAGGAGCAAGTTGTTGTGTCGCCCATGATGCTTGACCTAGCCTTGACCTTGTTTAGTGGACACTTGGAACATATCTTGGACATGTGTATGGAGCTTGCTAGAGTGGTGGCTCGTGTACTAGGACAGGTGTCCCTAGGTAAGTGACACCTTACTTGGACCAACCTTGTTTTCTCCTCCCTTTCCTTCTATATAGGTGGTCCCTTTCCTTAGCTTAGGGTCCATTTGGTTCCTCTCCACCTTGTTGCACGAAACAACCCTCTTCTTTGCTTGTGGTGGCCGATATCCCCTTAAAGGAGCAAGCTTGGTGGCCGACACACCTTGGAGAAGCAAGTGGTGGCTGATAGCCTTGGAGTCTCCATCTTCCTTGCTTGGTGGTGCTCGGAGCTTGGAGTTTGCTTAAGGCAGGTTGCATAACTTCTAACCCTAACTACATTATCTCTTGCTATGATCTTGTTTACATGTTAGTAGCTTAGTTTCTTGCTTAGCTTTCATTTTGGCCGATCCTTGTGATCTAGGGTTTATAGGCGAGCAATACTCCTTTCTCCCCTTGGTCTAGAGGAGTGATTTTGAGCTTCTAGTGTCATGAGCAACACCCCCTCTTTCTTAGTCGATTGAGGTGAGCTTGTGTTCTAGTTTCTTAAGCAACAATCTCCTCTCACCATGGGCTAGAAGGTGAGCTCGGTTAGTGGTGACTCTTTCTAGGGTTTCTCCTCGTGACCCGTTTGGTGATAGAAGATGTGCAAGACCACTCCTTCTTAGTTGGTTGAGGTGAGCCTCTTCTTGACCCATTAGGGCTTCGGGTGTCCATGTGTGAGGTGGTAGATGACCTTGTGAGTTAACACCTTGGACGACATGAGCATGGGGAGGTGCTACTCGACAACCCTCTTGACCTATACCCCTTGCTCGGTACATGTATGGCTGATATCCCCCTTTGGTCCCTCTTGGTGATGGGCGTCACAACCTTACCCTACCTTGTGACGGTCGTTAGGCCATGGTTTCAATGGACTGGTATGTGATGGTTAGCCCTTGGACGATACCTCTTGATAAACACCCTACACGGATAACGCCTGAGGTGCGCGTCGTTGAGCTGTGGCAGGCGAGCACACTGCCCCTGACGCCTGACACAGGCCGCACGCCCGACACAGGTCCTTGCATGCTAGAACAGGTTACCCACTACTTGTGCACGTTGTAAGTGAGCACGACACCGCGTCGCCCGACAGTGCACGCCCGGGGTGCGCGTCACCCTGCCTGGCACCGTGTCGCCCGACAGAAGCTGCACACCCCAGTGTGCGTCACACAGCCAACACCCAGCTACCTGATAGCCTGCACACCTTGGCACGCGTTGTACTGGCCGATATAACCTACGCGGCACAGCTGCCCAGCTGAGCCCTTGGCCGTTGCCCGGTATGCCCTTGACCCAGCGTTGCGCGCTGCACACTTGAGAGTTATTACCCTTGGTAATGCGACATTGCGTGCTGCACGCAGGCCGTTGTGAGTTGGTTGCCCGATACATGTTTGGGTGAGGGTGAGCCCTGCCCGGTACAGTCTTCAGTGAGGGTTCTTAGTACCTATAGTGAGGGTTTCACGGTTCATGGAATGTAGACTGTTATATATGTTCTTACTGAATGTTAATGATAATGGTAACCTTGTCCTTTATATCCGACATGACTAAATGCGTGGACCTAATCATCATGATTAGCTGCTAATGATAAGAAGAATATTGATAAGTATGATTAAACGGTTTGCCTTATAATGTGTCTTATGCACATGATCATCAGTTGATGTATGATTGATAAGTGTAGAATCTTTAATGTCACTCCATGTTGGTAAGCATAGTCTTTCTGTTGAGCCTATGATTATTGAGTATACTAACCATGCAGGTGATGCATAGCCCAGTAAGGGGCTAAGATGAATAAATATATGAGCACAATACGATGACAGGTTTAATGTGATTGCTATTCCAGAAGGATGATGTAAGCCTTGAGAGGCAATGGCACTATGTGATGAGGTATTGAGATCCCATGGTATGTGATGATCCTTGAGATGGATCTGGATGATTGGCAAGAGGCCAAGTGATAACATGTGATGTGGGATCCTTGAGGTGGATCAGGTTGATGTGGTTGCAATAAAAGCATAATGTTGAGTTTATGTTGTTCCACTTTTGTATTTATTGCATGTTATACAACTTGGTTGAATCTTGCAATCCATATAAAAGATACTAAATAATAACAATGAAATATATCATGTAGTTACCCTAGCCATAGATCCATCATCGTCAGGAATTGGTGATGGTGAAATGGGTTCTCCTGCGGGTTAACCCGGAGCGCATATTGTTGAGTATGTGAGGTTTCTCCTAGCCTAAAGTGAGGAGGTAAGAGTGCAACTTCGGTTGTAGACTCCAGGGTGCGGATTCAGGCCCGTAGCTCAGTTGTGATGAAGAGCATGGTGAACAGGCCCATGGCTCAGGATATGTGATGTGAGGAGCATGAATGCGTTCATGGCTCAGAGCACGGTGAACATGCCCGTGGCTCAGTTTCACTAGCACCGAGACCTGTACAGAGGTGGGCTAGGCAGAGGGTAGCCTAACCCTATGGCTAAGACCACTTCAGCATGAGACTGCGGTCCTGCTTGTGTTGTACTCATGCACTGACCACGAGGGGCGAGGTCGTGGAGTCAACTCTGTTATATCATCCGAATAGTATTACTGCTTAAGACAAACACGAAACATTGGTTGAGGCCTTGTTTGTGTAGTCAACTCTGTTATATCTTGCAGTTGCTTATATGTTCTTCATATATAGTAGAACTTATATATCTTGTCTTGTTAATCATGTTTCACAAGTAATATTTGATTATATCTGATAAGTTGCTAATCTTAGACAACTTTATTTCATAACTACTCTTTTATACCTTTTATCAGTTAGCTGCTTTTATATACATACCTGAGGTTTTATAGTTTCGGCGGGGAGTTATGTTTCTCATGGGATAATGTTCGATTGTCTCACCCCACTGGTTTACACCCTTTTTAGGTGGTTGAGCTAGACATGGTGGTGGTCACGGAGTTGCGGCCGAGCACCAAGAAGAATAGTAGAGACAAGCGTTGGACGTGTTGCTGTTTTGGATGTAGTAGAGTCTAGAGTCATCCCTGTACTCTCAGGTCCTTGGCGGTGTTTTGACGATGTTTCACAATGTACAGCTGTAGATGTTTTGTATATCCTGCTGTGGGCCGGATGTGGGCCTTTATGTATGTATAAACATGTGATGAACTCATGAGATGGGAGGACAATTGTTGCTTTAAGTAGTGGACATGTATCATGGCTTGTATGAATGTATATAACCTATTTTCTTGTAGGATGTGGACTGGAATGTAATAGTTTCTCAGTTTATCAGCTTTCCGCAATCGGTTTTAATTAACCTGTGTTTTGATAATATGTGGTTATGGTGATCTCCGCACATTTTCACGTAGCACCTCGATGTCTGTGTGATAGTGGGATGTGTTGCCACAGTGAATTTTAGGGACAAAATTCCTTTTAAGGAGGGGTGAATATTATATCCTCAATTTAATAAATTGAATGATATAAATATAAAGCATGAAAGATAAATAATTTTCCCCAATGGTATTATTGGTGGAATAATAATGTAAATTACCTTTGTGGCATGGGTACAACCCATGACCCATATAAAGGCCCAAGAGACTTTTATTTGCAAATAGTCTGTGTGGAACAAGTTAAAGAAATAAAAAGAATTCCATGTGTTTTGTGGTTTGTAATAATCCATAATAGATTTTGGATTAAGAAAGAGTGGAAAATCCAACAATAAAAGGATTTCTAAAAGAAATGGACAATTGGTATTTTATATATGGAATTGTGTGGAATACTCTAGAAAAGAGAGTTTTTGCACATAAGTAAAGGAAAATGGCTTTATGATTTACGAAATAACTAAAATATTGAATAATATGAAAGTTTCCAAAAGAAATAAGATATGAGATATTTGAGATAATTAAAAGAGTAATTATCTAGACATAAGTGGCAACACAATGTTTGAGTCAACAAATAGTGTTATCTCAGTATGACCTTTGTCATATTTGAAAATAATATGGAAAGAAGAGGAATGTAGAAGTAGGAAGAAAAAGGACCTTTAGTTTGATGAGAATAATTAATTTAAGAATATGGTAAAAAGAGAAAGTTTCTTGCATAAAAGTTATCCCAATAAATCCCATAAAATTGATTAAGGTTGGGAAGACATTAATAAATTGCCCTCCAAGTTTCATAGAAAAAGGAAGTTTCTAGTGGCCTAGAGAAATTTGTAAAGATAGAGGGATCTATTTGAAATAAATGAATTATGTTCCTCTTTTAAGAGAGAGAAAAAGGGCATCTAGAAATATCATTTTGACACCAAATCTTGCCCACATCGAGATTTAAACATTAAAAGCTTTCCTTTAAAAATAGGGACCGATAAAGGAGGAGAGATATTGATTTTACAAGATTTCATAAAGTGAAGGATTATTGGGAGAATGTATTGAATGTAACATTATTATCCCAATTAGAAATCTAGGACTCGGACCTTGTATATGTCACACAGATTCATGACCACCCTATTCGGATCTAACAATCCTCCTTCTATTTTCTACCTTCAAACAAAAGGGAAACATGGACAACAATACCTATTAATTGTTGGGATTTCGTTCTCTTTCTATCCTGCACTAAACTCCATGAAACTAAATCCATTGAATTCAAGAGGACACGATGAACCCAATGAGCCCAAGAAATGTGACAATGGTGAAGCATTTAAGAGATGCCCAAAATCTCTATCGAACTAGGAATCCAGGCAAGATGGCTCTACTGCTCCCTTGTACCCAACACCTATATATGACCACTAATAGTACCGTTAGGACTCACTATCCCAATGCATAAATTGATTTTGCCCACTATACTCTTCCCAGAAAACCACCATTGTTGGCACCATACTTAATTCACAGAAAGATCATGTTGTCCAGATTAGGGCAAGACTAGGGTCTTGTAAGACCTCAGTAGGGTTTCGTAAGGGCCTGCACTCCCTTACAAGCACACCGAAGTTAGAGGAGGCATCTCCTTATGTTTTCCTTTGGCTTGTTTCTAACGGAGAGGCCACTCACAGAATGGGAAATCTCGACCATCCACGGTAGTGGTGAAGCGCTGGGCAAGTTCGCTCGTGATTGGCAAAGCTAATGGAACCATCGACAGAGCATTTGGAGTACCACAGACAGAAGTCAACTCACCAGTTGACTACCTGTGTACTGGTTCATGAGAAGAAGAGGAGCATATGAAGGAGATGAAGACTAGGGAGATTACATCCCTGGCCTTGAGTTTTACAAAGAAAGGTAAGGGTAGCATTATCTTTATGAACTCCTGACTCAGCCCAGCCGCGTGGGCGAGTGGAACCAACTAGGCATGAGGCCATTGGTTGGCCCCATCACGTAGACAATATGAATAATAAACTAATCACTGACATGTAATTTTTTTATTAGAAAACATTTGTTTTCATTAAAATAATTATAGTAATTAATCAGTAACTCGCATCCTTACATATACATATCAAATTGATCAAAAAATGAGAGGAATGTAAATACAACATAATGGAGACTTGATTCTAATCCCAATTATAAAAGTAGTGTAATACGTGATAAAGTGGTGGTTAATGAATTAAACCCTATATTTGTGTAATAAGATGTTTGAATATGCTAAAACTGATTTCTTTGCCATAATAACTGATATTGCTGAACAAGATGAGAAATCAAGTTGTCCATGATAATAAAGATGATAATTAGGGTTAATAAGGTGGATAACTATACATGTGAATAATTAGGGTTATGAAACCAAGATTTATAAAGTGCAATGTTGTTAATGGACATAAGTGAATCTAAGTGGTCATAATGAAAGGAAATGTTCAATATAGTATTTAGGGTTTCCCCTAACGGTTAACATGTGATGGTAATAGGTTTATACCCTTACTCCTCGTCTGAACCCTAAAACCCTAGATTAGGATCGAAAGGGTTTGATCTACTTAATGAGATGGCAGCATTTTAGGATTTACATACATGCATATTAAAGTTGGCTACTTGATTGGATAATATACTAGAAGTATGATCGCATAATCTGCATGGCTCACCATCAAGGTACGTGGTTACACTTATGACTACCCCAATTAGTTTTCCGATATTTTCTGAGGATTTCTCGATGTTTGAACAACTAAACTGTTGAATGTTTATTTACATTCTATTCAATTATAATGCCAATATGAATATCTCATAAAGAAAAATTATGTGAAGAAAATGATAGTTCTTATTTGCAAGTATTTGATGGAATATATGTTGTTATTTTACTTGCATACTTCTGCAAGTATTTTTTAATTATAGATATGACAAGTGGATGGTTTCTTTTTGTGATATGCAAACCCATTGGCTGGCCCCACCATGTAGATAATACAAATAACAAACCAATCACTAACATGGAATTTTTGATTGGGAAACATATGTTTTGATTAGAATGATTATAGTAATTTATCAGTAATTCGGATCCTCACATATGTACATACCAAATTGATCAAAAAAACAATATGAATGAAAATATAAAACAATGGGGACCTGATTCTAATCCCAATTCTTAAAGTAGTGCAATATGTGCTAAAGTGGTGATTAATGTTTGTAAACCCTACATTTGTGTAATAAGATGTTTGAATATGCTAAAAATGATTTCTTGCCATAATAACTGATATTTTTCAACAAGATGAGAAATCAAGATGACCATGATATAAAGATGATTTTTAGGATTAATAAATTGGATTACATACATGTGAATAATTAGGGCTATGAAATCAATATTTATAAAATGCAATGTTGTTAATGGACATAAGTGAATCTAACTGGTCATAATGAAAGGAAATGTAGGATATATTAATTAGGGTTTCCCCTAATGGTTAACATATGATGGAAGTAGGGTTTATACCATTATTCCTCATTCAAACACTAAAACCCTAGATTAGGATTGAGTAGGGCTTGATCTAATTAATGGGATGGTGACACTTTAAAATTTACATACATGCAAATTAAAGTTGGTTGCTTGATTTGATAATATACTAGAAGTATGATTGCATAATCTGCATGGCTCACCATCAAGGTACATGGTTACACTTATGACTACCCATATTAGTTTGTCAGTGTTTTCTGAGGATTCCTCGATGATTGAACAACTATAATGTTGAATGTGCCGCTATGAGCATCACATAAAGAAAGATTATGTGAAGAAAAGGATGGTTCTTATTTACAACTATTTGATGGAATACATGTTGTTAGTTTACTTGCACATTTTTCATGCATTTTAGGTATATGATGATATACATGCGAAAAGAGATGAAGATAAAGATGAAACAACATGAAGGCATTAAAGATTTAAAAGGAGATTATCTAGTTACTTCTTCTCATATGTACAATTCTGATGATAGAGAGTTTATAAGTTCTAGAGGAACATCTTGTAAACATTATATTTGAATTTATGGAAATTATTTACTATTTTATGTTATTTACTAAATCTAGATTGTTGGGTAAAGTTTAGGTAATAGATCTTATCTTTTTGACTTTCCTTAATTGGGGGTTTCCAAAAAGTGAGTTCGTTACACAAAAATTGCACATGTTGTTGCTACATCCTTGGATCTGACATTGCCAAATTTGACCAGGACTACCAATACTATACTCTCAAAGGCTCCAAAAACCATGACTTCTTGATACTCTAAGAAAAGTTCCTCAAAGACTACATTGCCTTCCTCTTAGCATCAATGTATCCGTTACCCATAGAGTTCCTCTTTATCCTTCACACTGAATCCACAAAGGTGGAAAACCTCTAGCAACTCTAGTGATAATGCCAACGTTGTCGACTCCAAGTTTATACCCTTATCAAACCATCAAATCTTCTTAGCTTTGGTCGATTCCATGTGTGGATTAAACAACAACAACTCTACAAAGGGTGTCTTGTACTCATTCCCCATCAACATCCTCTATCATACCTACTTGAACTGTGTGATCTTCTCATCTGGATAGGAGGGAGGGAAGTATCAGTTCATCAACTCCCTTCTAAACACTGCCGAGGTGATGACTTCCCCTTCCTCTTTTCTTCCTAAATGCCCCACTAATGGCCAACATTTCCCTTCAACATATATATGAAATGCTTCACTTTGTCCACACCGGGTATATTCAACAACCATTAGGCCTTTTGGAGCTTTGTGAGTCACATATCCTCATTAGTGGGGTCTGAATTACCCATGTAATCCATGACCCCCTCCCACTTTAGTTGCTTGAAAATCTTATTAGAACTAGATGGATTGTCATTTGAGGAATGCTCCTTGGCTACCTTGACTAGAAGTGCTCCTAGAAACTAAGTGAGCAAAGACATTCTCTGCCCAAATAAGGACTAGAAATCTGGGTGAACTGGCCTTGTTGAGTCAAATGACAATATCTCAACTGCTCATGGTCAGGGATCTTCCCTTCCTCACAATCACATCATCTTTCATCTCCACCAGACATGACATGCCTGCTACCAGCATGTTCATCATGACTTCCACCCATATATGCACAACCATAATCAATGGTTAGATATGACAGACTTGTAAGAATAGACATGCCATCTTAATCCTATGTCCCTATAGAGTCAACAAACCTA
Source organism: Alisma plantago-aquatica (assembly GCA_963693085.1). Classification (NCBI taxonomy): domain Eukaryota; kingdom Viridiplantae; phylum Streptophyta; class Magnoliopsida; order Alismatales; family Alismataceae; genus Alisma; species Alisma plantago-aquatica. Next base: position 897,101,992 of record OY856412.1, read on the forward strand.
GTCTATGATACCAAAAACTTGTAACACCTAACGTCACATGGGAGATATTAATCAAAATCAAAACTATAATTTAAGACCTAAACTAAACATCACACACATAAACCACATAGACTTTTCAAAATAAAATGTTCACCAGATGTCACAATCCCACTTTATATTCCATAATTAGTTCAGTCAAGGATACATGACATGATACATATTGTAATAGGTTAAAAGCCTTTAATAAACAAAAAGACTCAACACCATTCCTGTAGAGTCTCAACAAAATACATCAATTTTAAAATCTTACAAAAGTGGCATCAATATAGAGTGTGTGTGTGAAAAATTACAAGATTTGTAACTCCTATACTAGAGATCGTGCACATATATACAATATCCAAAGTAGACAAATGATACCAAGAAATACAACTCACTAGGACATGTGAGTACACAGACAACTATGAATCTATCTTTATATGGTTTATCTTTGGAGGAGGTCACACAAACATCACCTACCTCTAAGATCCATTCACACAAGCATCACACACCTCTTGATCTTAATGCCTTCTCCCTCCTTATTGATCTTCTCTGCCACTACCTAGATAGCTGGGTCGCTCACCTAAAAAGTGTGGAAAACCAGAGGGGTGAGAACCCAAATCACAATGTTATGATATAAGTCCTGAAATACATATTACTTTCTAGGGAGATTATTATAAGAAAAACAAGTATGGTGATTTTTATTATTGGTATACTCGAGGTTAATACCTACCCATCTTAATTGCATCCCATTTATCTACAATATTTGTTAGATAACATAGGTAAAATTTCCAATATGAATACTAAAACAACCAAGACGTAACCATGTTTAATGTCAATTAGACTAACACTTACACTACACAACTAGTGTATGTTTTAGTATCATGGGTTATTTGGGATGCAACACCCAAACATAACTAACTATATGTTATTAATCCATCCATATCCATCTATATAAGATCTAAGGGAAATATAGATTCCCTAGATCTCTCCTCACAACCTCGGGTTGATGAGGCATCATCAATGTAGGGAACATGCCGACAACACCATTGTGGACATACGCTCATGAACTAGTCCACCAAAATAGGCCTACCCTGGGCACACATGTCATAGTGTTGCATAAACCAGATTGCCACCCTCCATAAAACATATTGATATCACATACTTTCCCCAAAGAAAAATCATGTTAAGATGATAGGAAATCAGCTCCTAAACGTCCTCATATATTCACTAATAAATGACTATGAGCATCTTATCACAGTTCTAGACTGCTACAAAATTAACTAATTTCCCCATCCTCACTAACAACCCAAGGGGATGATTCTATGGACTCAGATCTAGATCTACTTAGATTTCTCTATTTAGTTAGGTCTATTGCTCCACAATTACATCAATTAAAGCATGAGACAGCCTATTAACAAATCAACAAGAAATAAGTTGTAAATAACCTTAAAAGATCTAAAACATTCAAAAAATCATGACCTAACTTCGCAATGTAACACATACTCCAAAAGTCATCGGTTCTCACATATTGGGAACTTCCATGCCAACTAGGTGGAGAACAAGCATAGTCCCTCTCTTTTTCCATAAAGGGCTCACATTTTCATATTCTAGTAACTAAATGTTGTGGGAGTGATTTAGTCTGTGCATAAAAACTGTACAACATATGCAACCAAACCATAAGATAAAACATTCTTAACATGCATGCCATGAGCCCCACTAAGGAGAAAACCCTAGACTCCTTAGAGCATCTAAATTCATATACTTTCTCAAACACAATGGATAAATTGTATCTATGTCATAGAAAGATAACATCGATATGTAGAACCAACATGTAAGTACCTATCAATGGATGGCCTACCATACTTAATACTTTCATTCTTAATAGATTAAAGGTACACAACTAGTACCTCAACTACATGTAAGAATAAGTCAAGTTATAAACAAAGAAAATGGTATATCACTCACCTAGCAAGGTAGAAGCGAGTTGTGTAGAACAACTACCAGTACGTCTCCGCCTAAATGACAAACTCTAGCATTAAAGGTAACTCTCCTAAGATTTGAGTTCCTCTCCTTCAATCATGCTCAAACATCGTCGTTTATGATGGAAAGCAACTTAACAGGGAGAGAAAAGAGTAATAACGGATGTAGACCTTTCAGGCAAAACCATAAAGAAAAACCACCTAGAAAATGACCAAGATGAACATGAAGCAAGGGTTCATCAGAAAATGCATGGTCAAGGTTGGACTTACCTGATCAAATCCCAAAATCCACATGTCATCTTGCCTTGCATCAATAGAGAAGAGATCAAAGATAAACCAACTGAAAGCATGAACGAATAGAGCCATAAATCATGTCAATTGTCCTCAACCATTGTGATTCAGTATGTTGCAACACTTTGTTACTCAAAAGTCAAGTTGATAAAAGAGACCAAGGGGGATGTATATATCTTCATAGGAGAGAGCAAATCCAGTCAAGTTGGTATGTCATATGTTACATATGTACTTTCATTGGTAAATCACACCATGGAAAGGCAGACCCAACTTTCCATCGATACACACCACTAGAAAACTATTAATAGGCATGAATAGAAGTACCATGGGTACTTTCCATTGGTAGAACTCATTCATGTGTTTTTTTCATACACCAAATCACTAGGGAGGAGAATTTCCCTTGAGTTTAACCTTTAACTAGTTAACAACTTGCAACCAAGTTAAAATGAGTATATAAAGGTATTGGTCCCAAAGGATGATGTATTTAAGCATTGATCTAAACCAATTGGGATGAATAGAAAGTAAATTCTAGTTGAGAGTGGTTGAATAAAACTAAACTGGAAATAAAAAGTGCAAAAATAAAACTAGTTGATCAAATAATAAAAGATATTGGGGGTCCAGGGAACCACCACACCAGAAAAACCATAGTTATCTTAGCCACTATTAATTTCCTTTTAGATATTTTTAGTTTAGGGTCATGGATCTGTTCCTTATTTAAACCAAATCACATGGACCAAACTATCCATAGACCCATGTCATCAGTGTTCAGTAGGTCCTGGTTCAATTGTTTGACATGTTCCTGTCTATAGTCTCTTTGAGGAATATATGAGTTCTATCTGATGTTCTGGTCTACAAATCTAAAGTTATATCATTACATATCATAAGTGTCATGTAGCACAATTGATAGATTATAATCCATATTATAAAACAGATAAAAATACATCTTTTATTATCTTTAAGGAGATTATAGTTTGCTAAGATAAGTTATGGAGATCATGTGAGGCTACTCCTCATACCCCTGTGGGGGAACTACTCAGACATAATGAAAAGAACAAGGTGGGAGTATAAAAAGTTGGATTTGGGATTGGAGAGAGGAGACCCCCTTTACTTTGGAGTCCCCCCCTCTTATAGGGGAAAGGAGGGGGTCCTAGAATGAATGTCTACTGGCGGCGGCTAGAAAGCCTGATTTGGGATTTTGGTCGATCGACTGGGAATATAGTCATTCTACTGGCATTAATTGCGTTCTTTAGTCTGAAGTCATGTTGGTCAAATATTACAATAATGGCCTTCTTGTTTTGAAGTTTGACTGGGTCTTGACTAGCAAGTCGATCAACTAGGAAACTGAGTCAATCGACTAAAGTTGTTGCTTTCTTTGACCAAAGGTGATTTTGATTGTAGTAACAAGACTTCTTGATTGGAGTTTGACCGAGTCTTTAATGTGAGTCGGTCGACTATAAAGGTGATTCAATTAATTTGTCTTTAAATGGTTGCTTTGACTCAGGTGTTTCATCCTAAGTAATGACATTTCCCAGATCTGAATTTGACTGGTCTTTACCGGCAAATCAATCGACTAAGGATGGTGAGTCGATTGACTGGAGTTCTGGGAAGTCGATATCTAAGCCGATCGACTGGGTGATCTAGTCAATCGAATGGGAGACAAAAGATAGGATTTGAAGCCTCTGATTTTAAGACCTTTTGGGCTTTAGAGTAAAATGGTTATTTTCCTACAAGAACCACAACAGATTAAGGAAAAACTCTAATTGAGTTGAGAAAATCAAAACTAAGATAATTAACACTAAAAATAGATAATAATAACAAAATGCTCTTAAAAAAGATCTGAAACTTGTAAATAAAATGGATAAATATGCATTTATTAAATACCCCATACTTAAATCATTGCTCGTACTTAAGCAACATTGAATAAAAAACATTTCCCTATAATACTCTCATCTCATCATCCTAACTTGCATAGAACTACATGAATCCTTTACCACCTTGCATGGCCTAAGTGACCCAATATCGTGGAATCATGGAACACAATTTTCAATTCCCTACTCTAAATTGCTTGTGGTTTGCTTTCATTTTAAGACCCACAAAGCAACTGATTTCCTATCCTTTTTGCCTTTTGTACTATGAAAATTCTCACAAGTTCTACACAAGAACAAGGTTCATGGTTTTTGTGGTTTGGGGTTATGTAGATTTTCCTTGGTATAGAAGTAGAGTGAAGGTATGGAAGTAAGTTGTCTCTCCTCTATTTGACTTGATACTTTTTATTTCTTTGCTTGCAATTACATTGATTGCATGTTTTGATGTACACCTTGACATCTTGTCTTGGTGGTACGCCCCTACTAAATTTATGAGGGGAATGGAAGATGTAGAGGGGAATGGGGGTGACACCCAAACTTGGAGTTTGACACAATTTGAATTTTTATTTTTGTGAATGTAGAGGTAAGATGATAGTGGGAGAAGTGTAGAAAAAGACTATACTTATGTAGCTTGTGTGTTTTTTGGTATTCAACACATTGGGAATAGTGTGGCATCAATTCAAGTATTCTCTAACTTGTGCCAATAATTTTTTTTCAATATATTTAATTTTTTTTAAGTAGGGACACATTGTGTTTGATTCCTATATATCCATTTCAGCTTGCCAACTTTCCCTAGGGCAATGCTATTAGAGGTCATAGGGGACCAACTAATTTCTAGCAAGGACAATTTTTTTAAAAATGTTGCAAGAATATTCACTTGTTTAAAGGGTTTTTTATTAACATGCATAAATGGCCAGTAGATAAAGGTCAAAACTAAGGAAAGTAAGAGAAATTTTGCAAAATTTAAATCTAAACTAAATAACATAATAAAAATACTAGAAAAAGAAGATAGAGTGGGTGGAATGGGTACGTACCACCACCTCCACCCCAAACTTCAAATTTTGCTCGTGTAGAGAAAAACTTAAATCAGGAATGGAGGGAATAATTTATTTGATATCACCAAGTAGTCTCGTAGCTCAAAAAATCTCCACCAGAGTGGAATCTTGATGAGGGCAGAAGTCTTGAACATTGGAGCTTCATGGTGCACCCAATGAATCGGTTGTCGTGGAAGCTCAAAGGGGATTTCCAATTGGTTAAAATAATATTGTTCGTCACCTCATAGTACATTCAATAGGATCCACATATCATTCTTTGTCACCAGAGGAAGTGTTATTGATGTGTGTGGATGGAGGACATGGTAGTATTCGTCAGATGTCTTTGGGGTTAACATTCCCCCCAAAGATAGAGGTGAAACATCTTTTTCAAAAGAGAAGGTGGTATAAGATGGATTAGGGGTGGTAGTCGAGTTCAGGTTGACCAAGGTTTCATTTTGGGACATTTTAGCTCAAAACTTTTCGTCTATACCCTAAACTTACAAAAAATGGATTTTTGGGTCAAAAACCTTGACCCTAACCCGAGCTGAAAATATTTCTGGGTCGGTCAGATCTTTGACCCATAAATCCAAATATGATGAGAAAAAAATTAGAGAAATGTTATGTTTCATCTAATCATTGACAATTACCAAGTGCAAACAACAAATTTCAACATAAACAAACTTACAATGTGATTGAGGAACACATATAAAGCTAATTTTAGTTTGTTTCATGGTTTTAAACACCAATTCATAAAATAATTATGAAAATAAACTATATAAAATAATACAAAACTATATAGAATTGCCAAAATAAACTTCAGTTGTGTTAGATTAGTAATTTAATAGGCCATCAATTGTCTTAAACTTTAGTATTTATAATTTTATTTGAATATGTAATGGTAAATTTTGGGTCAATCAGGTAAGTCAGGTTGAAAGTAGAGACTAGAATTTGACCCTAAATTAATTTCAGGTTCTTTGAGTTTGGCTCAATTTCAAGTCAGGTTGGAAAATCTTAGACCCTAACCCGCTTAAAAATTCCAACTTGAGTTGGATCATACAGGTTGGGTCTTGTTTGCCATCCATGAGATGGATCCATAATGTGTAGTGCATGCAATGGTAGATTAAGTGGAGGATCTAGCTCGAGTTTCGCTTCGTCACCTGGATCTACATGTAGTATACGTGGTATCAGTGTGGGAGGAACTATCTCATCATCATGGTGTCACTTTATATGGGAGTGTGTGTCCTCTTCATCTAACACTCCAAGAATATGAACATAAATGGAGGCATCAAGGTCCTTTACTATGCCAAAAGGGATATTTGATTCCTTCATGGGACATATTCCCAACTCAATGGTTAAGAAGGGATCACCTCACAATGTAACAAATTCATGTAAAGGTCTTGCGAAGGTGGAATCACCTTATTGGGTTCAAATTGATATGGAACATGGGGTGGTTGAGGAGGAATATAGGACTCTTGAAGATGATGCCATTCTTCAAAAGGTGGAGTGTAAGGCTCTTGATGAGGAAGCCCTTCTTCAAAAGGATCCACTGGTATATGATCCAAAATAGGCCCAACCTAAGTTGGTTGACCATCATAAATGTCTGGATTTGGGTCTGCAATATAGAATGTTGGTAGAGCTAGGGAAATTTCAACTAGATCTGGCATAGATGAAATGATGATAGTATCATCATCATTCTCATTAATTAAATTCATCCTTGGTTGTTCTTGTGGATGTGGAATCAACTCATCAGTTTCAACTTGATATGGAACAAGAAATGGTTGAGATGGAGTATTAGGTATTACGGCCTTACAAGGATGACTCTCTTGCAGTGACTTTTCACATTGTAGTAGTAAAGTTTCTAACAGAGAGTTAGGGTACTCATCATATGATGGTAGGAACTTGTGTTAAAATGAAGATGGTATCCTAATCATCATTGTCACCGTCATAAGAAATCATCCTTGGCTGCTCAAAGTTCCTTGGGGATCTTTCTGTTTAGCTCTCAAGTGGTGTGAATGGGAGGGTGAGTTGTGCTTTCCGTTGAGCTACTAGAACAACAGTCCATGTGGTCCCAGCTATCATCTTAGTTACCATCATCTTTAGTTCATTAAATCTCTCATGTTGTTGATGTGAAGGTTGTTTTTCATGGTAAGGTTCTACACGGTGCCCCCCATAATTTTGTTGGTCATGGCCCTCTTGGTATTGATATGTGTAGCATGGTTCCTCATGACAGCCTTCGGAAGATTGTGGGTTATAATTTGAATCATATCCACCATGATAGGAAGATTCAATATTATAAGGTGCTAGCATAACCGAAGGGGACACATTTGCATAGTCAAGAGATGTATGGTTATAGTAACCACACCATTGACACTTAAAAGAGTATTGTGCTGACCACTCCATTTAAATTGGTTCTACAAGTAAGTATGATTTTCAAAAAGAAGCATGATTTGCAAAAATAAAAAAATAGTGCTACCTAAATGAAAACTCAATAGAAAGAGGAGTACACTATCATAATGGATCTCTATAGGAAAAAGAAAATATCTATATTTTTCTTTCTTGAAATGAGAAGAAATACAAAGGTTAGCTGAAATCTAAGAACAAAATCTAAAAGGGAAACCAAATTACAAAACAAAAGTAAAAACTATGAAAGTAAACTATGAAATCATAAAACAAACTGAAAATTACAAAACAAACTAAAATTACAAAAACAAACTAGAAAGAAAAGGAAAAAGAATAATTGAGAAAAGCAATCCAGTTTGAAAATCCATATTTCCATCCCTTGCAACTACGCCAAATTTGATGTGTTGTTGCTACACACCAAATCACTAGGGAGGGAACTTTTCCTATAGTTTAACCTTTAAATAGTTAATCACTTACAAGCGAGTTGAAATGAGTATATAAAAGTATCAATACTATTAGATAGTCTGATTAATTTATTTGATTATATTATTTGAGTTTAATTATATATGGCCCCAAATATGTCTTGTCCCATTAGGATTTAGTCTAAGCTTTGTATGCTTCCACCTTCTCCTATATAAAGGAGGGGGATTTGCCTTAGAGATAAATCACATAACCTTTTTTTAACTCACAACATGATATCAAAGCATTGATCCAAAAACCCTAAAGAATTTCTTAGGTTTGTGAGCGGAAACCAAACTTCTTCACTTGGCTGCCTATCAAGTATCTATTTAGTCATCATCTTATGTACTTTGGTATTTTCCTATCGTTGTAAACTCCTCATGCATTCAAATTCATGAATATCCCTATTTCCCCCGAGTGCGCTAACCAACATCTCTCACCCTCCAAGACTACTTCCTTTCTACCATCATCGCCCCCTACTACTATCTCTGTTGCCACTCCATAGATCAGTGCCTTGCCACCCCGCTACTATCGTGCTCATGGTATTGGCCAACCGCTTCCCATATGTAATCCGATAGGATGATGAGTTTCGACTGCAATTAATTAATAAACCTTCAAGCACCTCAGAGACATTGTCATCTATCCCAAATCTTCAAAGGAACCTTAAATCCTCAGAGACATGTATTGTCTATCCTACATCTTCGAAGGATGCAACACGCCTGGTAATTGGTAGTCCCTTCTCATAAGGTCTATAGAGTTAACAGTCCATGGATCCTAATCTCTCGTCTTGTGAGACATTTCCTTTAAGAAGCCATCTCAATGATGCCATCATCGAGAAGTTTATATCTTCAAAAATATAGTCAACATAAGGAGGATGAATCTCATAGGTATTGGATCTTAATTATTAACAAAACTTGTAAGTGATAAAACTCCACGGTCAAGATGGTGGCAATCGCCATCTGCCCCTTCTTTTCCTTTCTTACTCCTTGGTGGTTATGCTCATGGAAACTAGTACTTTGCTATGTATTTGTTCTTATGGATGCTTTGAGGAAATTTTTTATTTGAACAAATTGACACCCAAGAGAACCGATGCTATCCCTTTGTGTGAATGTGCTACATACTCTCTCACAACCTCTTAAGAGATTGATTGATGACTTGGGGAATAAAGAATTAATGATGTCGATGTTATCAAGACAATTGTACATTCATTTATGTTTATTCTTTCCATCCAGTGGGGTTAATTTACTTGACTTATAGATGGGGAGACAATATATATATTTCATTATTTTATTTCATCAAAGGACTTCTTTATTTCTTGGAGAATTGTATTCTATTTTCTCTGGGAACAAAATAATGTAGACCTATTTTTGGGGGGTCTCTACCCCTGAGCCCGCGTGATTGGAAGCCTCCCTTCAACTCGCACCTATGAGGGCAGTGCGACCCCCTAATCCCCCCCTGAACTCCCTCGGTAGTGTTGCACCTTACTTTTTTCTGGGACATTTCTTTATATTCTCCAACCCAACCACTTTTGGTTCCTTCCATAATTGGTGTGAGGGGAAGGAATAGAGGACATATGAGATGGATATTACATTTTGATGCTTTATATATTTGTGGATTTTTATGAACTACTTGAAGAGTTTGTCGATTTCTACTATTGATATTTGCATCTGAAAGTCTTTTGCTGATTATATGCTTCTTGGAGAATTTACTATCTAGAGCTTCATGTCTACTACTTACTTGTTTAAGTTGACTATATTCTATCTGACTATGTGGACTCTACTTTCTACTTATTGTCCATGCTTTATTTGTATGTTGACATTATCCATGCCTTGCACATGTTAACTCTTTACTTATCACTGCTTTCTTTGCACATTGACTAATTTTATTGTGAACCAACACTCTCTGGACTTTATGATCCAACACTCTCTGAATTTTTTCTACTGTGAACCATCACTCTCTGAACTTTTCTACTATGAACCAACACTCCCTAGATTTTGTGAAGGACTTAGTGAACCAATACTTTCTAGACTTTTCTACCGTGAACATCAACTTTTGGCTTGTCCATGCTTCGTATGCATGTTGACCTTCTACTACTATGATCCAACACTCTTTGGTTTGTTTTTGCTCTACTTGCACGTTGACTACTACTGTTGTTGTGGTATATTTATAAGAGGAATTCCCCTCCTTTATATAGGAGAATGGGGAAGCATACATACTTTAGACTAAATGCTAATGGGACAAGACACACTTGGGCCCATATAATTAGACTCAAAGAACTTAATTAACTAAATTAATTAGGTATTTAAGGACTGCTAATTTAAGTATTGATCTAAACTTGCTATGAATAGAAAGTAAATTCCAATTGAGAGTGGTTGATTAAAACTAAAGTGGAAATTAACAATACAAAAACAAACTAGTTGATCAAATGATAAAATATCTTGGGGTATGAGAGATCACCAAAAAAATCCCATAGTTATCTTTGTTGGGTTTTGTGGAAGGAAACATGCACGACAGAAGCAACAAAATAAAATATATTTTCACGTAACCCGCAATAGGATCTCGTAGACAACATCATATTCAAAAAGAGTGTTTGTGGGATATACCTTGTCGCAGAGCAAGTCCAGCGACATCCCATTTTACGACAGTGTGCAACACTCCTAGTTTACATGGATAGTACTTCTCTACTATTCTTCGAATGTATCATAGGAAGATCTGGTGGCACTCCTTTTGTGCGGTGATGTACGCCGCTTGTAGCGCTTACGAATGGTTGTTGGCGTCCTCTAAACACAAGCGTCTCAGCGTCTGCGTCTCTACTTTGTCCGTGCAGATGGACTGGAACTCCACACCACACTTCCTAAACTGACAGGAAGGAGTAGCCCTCGTGCGATGATGTGTTAGTGTCGCAATGCTCTACTTTATCTCCTAAGGATGGTGATGGCTAGGGTTTATGTATGTAAGCGTAAGCTAAAAAGCCTCTCTCAATATCTCATAAAGACATTAGCCGTAAAGCCCCTTTAAATAGGAGATGAAAGGAAGTAGGGTTTTCTAAACCCTTCGGTAAATAGAAAGACTATGTTAATTAAAATGCTCGTGAATTAATTAGAATATTCTAGAATTAATTAATTAACCAATCGATTGCATTAATTGATTAATATCTGACTCCATGCAATCACTCAGGATGGCTCAATGGGCATACATATCAATAGACTCCCACTTGAACTTAGAGCCAGTCACTCTAATTAATTAGCTCAAACATTTTAACATATTCCAATATTATTCTAATGGAATACATAAAAATTTTAGTAATCAATGTGATTTGGAACAATTTCAATCAAATCCAAAATTATACTCCTATTCCAACACATCCTGTGTGTGTGACCCGGTAGGCTCCAAATTACGTTGGCAGTGATATCCATACTCATATTATGATTTCACAAGAAATTATTGGTATCTAGCAAGACTTCATTGCCACCCAAGTAATAGGAGAAGTTGGAGAACAACTTAACCTATCATTCATGACTGGTGTTATAGTGATTGTATAGTTCCTTTGTTGCTGATATCCGGATTGAACTCAAGTCATGGAACTGTCATCCTCTTCAACGTTCAATCCATATCCCTTGAACTAGAGCAGATCGTCTGAGATATACGTAAGCTCAATACCACATATTAACTCACAACAACATAGCCATGCATTCTCGTTTATCATGTGGCTGGAATATCAAAATCCTGTAGGAAGGACAAATTGCATTTACATCATTCACAGTCATTCCCATGTGCCATAGCGCACCCAAGAACTATCTTTATGGCAATATTTATTCAGAACCACGGTGGATGATGTCAACGTATACCGAATGACATGTGCTAAGTGTAGTGACTTCAGGTCTAAGAACTACAATCACCACCATTACTATGAGACATGACTCTAACTACCAATCATGGTATCCATGTGTCACTCTCAAGGTGGGTCTATCCAATGCACTGTTCTCTAACACGTATCTATGTATTTGGTTTAATATCTTCATATCATGGCTAATGAGATTCTTCCATCAACCAACATACATTCTAATCTTATGTGTTATTGATGTCTATGGATATTTCCACCATAACAACTGATTAGGGACAAAACAAGAATACATACTCTTAGCATACATATGATCTCACTATTCAAGTCATCAACCCAAAGACATATGTCATTGAGTATATTACTTCAGTAGACACCTATAAGTTTTGTGGTCATCTCACAATATAAAACACAAACATATAGATTGGAAACTTGTTTTTATTGATATGATCAATATAGTATTACAAATCGTTACATAATATCCCATTACAATCATCAAATTATAATCTCTATCGACATACATACCAACAAATTGCCACTTGAACATATACCCAATCACTCATGAATCTCAATCCAAGTGATCAAACATGTTCGTCATGTTTCTGCTATGAAAGTGCTTTTTTGAGCGGGTTTGTTACACACTGATCTCACAATTACCACTAATCATGAGATTAGGGCATAAATTGAGGATTTAACGTAATACAAAGATCGCCCTGAACTTTTTCTCTTCTTTTTCAAACTCTTTGTTTTCCCACATTGAATCACATAAACTAACTTTACAAAAGAATCAAACTTTGATTACTTTAATATGATCTCAACATAAACGATACACATCCATACATTCATTCTCAGGTTCATATGACATGATAATCAGATACATTCTCTCTTATTAAGAAAACAAAGATATAAAACATCACTTACAACACTCTCACATCTATACTAGTACCTAGAGTGACAAGGACCGATTGAACTTAACTATACTCAGAATTAACTCTTGTGGAAGATCTGCTCTGATGCAAAGATATCTTCTTCAAGTCTATGTGATTTCCCTAAAAAAATTGTGAGTAGAGGGGTGAGCCTACTCACTCAGTGAATGAGTACTTCAAAGAAATAGTCTAAAGCACTGATATAATTATAGATATACTTTTGAGCAATTGATATCCATTATAACAGCAGTAAGCTATAAAGAGTCTAATAATTGACAATCATAAATATGGTAGGATAATCTAAATATCTATAAGAGTGAATCAATATATGAAATACTTGATTGATCATAAAGATAACTAATAATTCAGAAACATACAAAGAATAATTGAATAATTGTACACACTTGTTTGACCTCTCATTCATTTTATTATGCCCTAATCATATGCAGTGTACTCTACATATGAGGACTCATAATGCACTATGATCACACCGTACAACACTTAGCAGACACACCCGAGAAATGCTAATTCTGACTACTCTCCTGGTCTGCAATAGGGAAATGGCTCTCTGGCCTAAATTGGACTCCTCCTCTAACCTGAGCACATAGGCAGAGAGTCAAGCCCTCTTGGCTTTTTTTTTGTACTGTATTGCCACCAGGATTTCTGGTTGATGTTGGAAACTACATTCAGAAATTTAAGGAGACCCCCGTATACTGGTCGCACCGCTAGGGTTAGGTCCCCCGTACCATCTCTTGGTACGTTTCGACCCCCGTATACTGGACGCACCACCATGGTAGGTCATTTCATCCCTAAGGTGAAGACCTCTCATAGGGATTCTACGGTGTTTAGGGCTCTTAAGTCTATTATTTTATTATTCCTAGAAAACTCTTTCTACATTGTACCTTTCTCTTACTCATACTTGACTCTGGTATCTTTATGGTGTCATGTCTATTTATTTGAAGTTTATAACACGACATGTATATCATTCTAAACTTGGCAGAGCAGTATATTCAAAACACTATAATATACTGAGTAATCAACATAATATACATACTGGTAGACTAGAATTCTTAAATAAACAGAATACATGTCAACTTGGCACTTTATACACTAGAATCATGCAATTGAACTGTTAAGCATCACCACATATCATACAGAGAACATTGATATCACCATACTTGATTCATTGAACCCCCTAGCCTTAGGGTTTCATTTACCTCATTCACTTATCACTTGGCTCTCATAAGGATTTAATATGTCATAAACATCCACTAAATATAGATTGCTTTAAACAAGTCATATACAATCAACATATGTATGAAATCCTAGAATTGAGCTAAATTAGGGTTTTCCATGCCATTCATTGAGATATTATGAATCAAAAATAACATTACATAAATAGAGTCTATGATGCCAAGAAAGACACTTCAAATGGATTTCACCATATTTATTCACAAATTTCCAACTTTCCACTCATATAGGGCTTCACCCTCTTTACAAAGATATCAAGCAAACACAATTCACATCACATGAAATCCAAGATAGTGTCTGACATATATGTACTATGCATTCAGATAAACAATCATTCAAAATCAAGGGGATCTAGATAAGCAACTTTCTCTATTTACTTATACAACAAATTTCAGTCATAGATAAATTCCCTATATTTCAGTTTACTCTTATAACCTCTACGAATACTTAGGGATTCTTATTAGAATGCATTTTATACATTTCTAATATGATTTTATCATCTAAAATTCATTCAAACAAAGGAAGAATCCATTTCATATTATTTTGCAACAACGTAGAACAAATAAACAATTTAGGGTTTGTAGTCGCATACTAAGCAATTAAAGATCATGGTTGATTTAACCAATTTTCGTGAAATATACTATTTAAAGGAAGTTACCACTCACCCTAAGGTGTCAAACACCTTAAAAACGTATCCCATATCTGAAAATCTCAAATCCATATCAAATCCCTAGCAATTCACCCGATTCTTCTTCCTTTCAACTCGGAAACCCTAAAAATGAGGGATTATGAAGAAAGAGTGAGAAAAGGGGAAGTGTTGATACCATTTTGGATCAAATCAGAGTAGGGACGAAATTTTGACATGTGAGAGAAGATTCACCATGAAACTATATCCAAATAAGCTAAACTTACATGATTTTATCATTCCTCAGACCGCAAAATCCTAGGTCAGCATCTCCATCAATTTCTCCTCTCAAACCCTGACTCTCCCTCTCTCTCTCTAGGATTTCATTTCTCTAGTTTGAATCACGAATTATGAGAGATTATAGAGTGTTAGTTTGATCATATAGAGAAGTTGAGCTGCTTGGGTCAATTGCACTTTGACCCCTCACTAAACTTTTTCTTATTTCAGCAGATTTTTCTGTCATAAAAAGGTTTCTGTGAATTCGTGTACTTTAGAGATCAAACCTTATCCAAAAATTATGATAATTTATCATGTTATTTATAATTTAGTTAAAAAGTTTAAGTTAAAATTTTAGATCATTACAAGCTTCCATTAAATAAATAAAAATCGAATAGTGCACTGCTATCTAGAATTCTACAAAAATGTCAGTTACTGTAATTCCTCTACTGATAAGGTCTAAACGCATCCAAAAATTATGAAAATTTTACATGTTATTTATGATTGAGTTCAGATCTTTAGTTAAAATTTCAGATCATTTTGAATTACCAATAAATAATTAAAAATAAAACACTACACTGCTAAAAAGCACTCTGTCAGCAGTTTAGTCGAAGTATAGTTTGACTGAGAACCACATTCAAAGAACACTCAAAAATTCTGAAGTTTTTCTCCAATATGAATGATTGAGTTATACATATCATATCCAAAATTCAATCAAATACATAATTTTTAGAAAATATGAAAAACCATTTACCAAACTGTTATCCTGATCAAATTCCATATTCATGTACTATCAAAACCCTGATTTTTGCCGATTAGGGTTTACATTTCTCAAACCCTAATTCTTCAAACTAAAATCTTAGTTAGAGTTTCTTATTAGGTTTGAAACATAACAATTGATCTACTATCATTAATCAAGTCTAAAAGATGTTCAATCTAATCAAGCATGTAATCATTTAGGTAAACCCTAGTTTACCAATTAAGCACAAATGTGGTCATTACAGGGTCAGTCACATTGCTTTCTGTAGGTACTCTGCAAATTTTCACATTTCCTCATTGTATGATCTCTCGTACGAGATCGAACCATAATAGAATATGTTTGGAATGTTGGTGCGATCTTGGTTCTTTAGCATGTACAATTGCTCTGTTGTTGTCGCAAAATAACTCAATTGCATAACTAGCGCTTGGAACCACTCCAAGTTTAGAAATGAACTTATTGATCCACACAACTTCCTTTACAACATTATATGGAGTAATATATTCAGCCTCTATTATAGAATTCGTAACCATCTCTTCTTTGAAACTCTTTCAGCTCACATCTCTGTTGTTTAGGCAAAACACAAATCCATATTGCGATCTATAGTCATCTTTATGCGTTTGGAAGCTAGCATTAGTGTAATCCTTTACCACGAGCTCTTCCTCACCACTATATACCATGAATTGATCCTTAGTCCTTCTCAAGTACTTTAGGATGTTCTTTATGGTTGTCCAGTAACATTCACATGGATTTGACTAATACCGGCCCGTCATGCTCAAAGCATACGACACATCAGGATGAGTACATAACATCACGTACATGATAGATCTAATTACTGATGCATATGGAATCTTACTCATGCACGCCCATTCATCACATGAACTAGGACATTAGGCTTTAGAGATTTTAATGCCATGGGACATGGGAAAGTTACCTCTCTTAGAACACTCCCTAAACCTCTTTAGTACCTTGTCAATGTATATGCTTTGGCTTGGGCCTAGAATCCTTCTAGATCTATCTCTATAGATCTTGATTCCTATTATATAGGATGGTTCACCTAAATCCTTCATAGAGAAGGTATTCCCCAACCATCCTTTTACTATCTGAAGAGTAGGGATGGCATTTCCCATCAATAGTATTTCATCCACATACAATATGAGAAATACAACTATGCTCCCACTAACCTTTTTGTAAACACAAGGTTCATCTTCATTTTGACTAAAGCCAAACTTTTTGACTACTTCATCAAAACATAGATTCCAACTCCGATATGCTTGCTTCAATCCATAGATTGACCTTTGTAGCTTATAAACTCTATTGGTTTCCTTCGGATTGATAAAACCCTCAGGTTGTGTCATGTACACATTCTCTAGTAAATTCCCATTAAGGAATGTTGTTTTAACATCCATATGCCATATCTCATAGTCATGATAAGCTACAATGGAAAGCATGATTTTGATGGATTTAACCATGGCAACTGGTGATAAGGTCTCATCATAATCAACACTTTGAATTTTACATAATCCTTTCACAACCAATCAACCTATATAGGTTTGAACATTTCCATCCACGCGATCTTCTTCTTGAAGACCCACTTGCACCATATGGGTTTTAACCCTATGGGTGGATCCACCAAGGTTCATACCTTGTTGGTGTACATGGATTCCATCTCAGATCTCATGTCTTCGAGCCATTTCTCAGATTCTAGTCCCTTAGTAGCTTCTAGGTCAGAAGTTGGCTCATCTGATATGCCCAATTTGTAACTATCTTGAGTCATGAGAAATCCAAATCTCTCAGGCTCAAGTCATGTCCTACTAGACCTATGAGGTTCATGTGTTACATTTGGAACTTGAAATTTCACAATATTTTGTGAGTCTACATGTTCCTTATGTACCTCCTCGGGTTCTTTGCTTTCTTGTCGATCTTGAACTTTTTTGAGCTTTACATTCCTCCCACTGATTCCTTTGTAAATAAATTCCTTTTCAATAAATATAGTAGTCCTAGCAACAAACACTTTGTTGTCAGTTTGTAGAAGTAATATCCCTAAGTTTCCTTGGAGTATCCAACAAAATAGCATTGTTCATATTTTGGCCCAAGATTTTTAGTAAATTGTTTCCTAACATAAGCTTTACATCCTCAAATGTTTAACATAGACAAATTGGGATGATTCTCATTCCATATCTCATATGGTGTGTTTTGAACCAATTTGAAAGGTACAAAGTTAAGTGTAAAAGTTGTGGTTTCAAGAGTATATCCCCATAATGATATTGGAAGTTCGACTGAACTCATCATTGATCGTACCATGTCTAATAATGTGTGATTCCTTCTTTCTAACACACCATTATGTTGCGGTGTACCAGGTGGATTCCATTGTGATACAATACCATGGTCTCTCAGAAGGTCCTCAAACTCTTGGCTTAAGTATTCACCACCTTGATCTAAATGGAGTGCTTTAATACTCTTACCAAGTAGCTTCTCTACTTCATTCATGAAAGTCTTGAACATTTCAAGAGTTTCTGACTTTATTTCATAAGATATACATAGCCATACCTACTGAGGTCATCAGTGAAGGTAATGAAGTATTGATAGCCTCCTCTAACATTTGATCTAAAAGGTCCACATACATCAGTATGTATGAGCCCTAGCATATTGTTGGCTCTCTCACTGTGCCCAGTGAAAGGAGTCTTGGTCATCTTGCCTAATAAGCAAGCCTCACATGTCTCTAATTATTCAAAATCAAAAGAGTATAGATAACCATCCTTATGGAGTCTAGATATGTGCTTCTCATTTATGTGCCCAAGACGACAATGCCATAAGTATGTTTTGTTTGGGTTGTCAAGTGTTAGGCTTTTAGTATTTAGATTGTATATGCTAGTCTCGAGTTACAACAAGTAGATACCATAAGACATAGGGGCATTGCCATAAAAGATCTCATCTTTGAAAATATAAATCATACCATTCTTAATGTGAAATTCACATCCACTCTTATCCATAGAAGATGCAGAAATAATATTTCTATTAATGGTAGGTACATAATAGCAATTCTCTAATTCTATTACAAGGCCCATGGGAAAAGATAAACTAATAACTCCAACTATGGTGGCAGCAACTCTTGCTCCATTAGTGACCCATAGCTCGACTTGGCCCTTTAATAAAGGCTTACTTCTTATCAGATCCCGCATATTTGAACATATGTGAGATTGACATCCGGTATCCAGTACCCATGGTTAAGAAGTATTTAAGTTTATATCAATAATGTATATACCTAAAGTAGAGATGTGCTTCTTCTTCCTTAGTTCCTCCGAGTAGAGAGGACAATTTCTTTTCTAATGCCCAGCCTGGTGACAATGGTGACAACTACCTTCTTTAGAGATCCCACCTTTAGCTTTGAGCGTAGATGACTTTGGATTATGCCCAACTTTAGAACCTTTCTTAGCCTTGCCTTTTCCTTTTGACTTTCCCTTTGTCCTTCTGATCATCATCATAGACTTGGGCTTGTCTTTCTTCATCTGGGCTTTAGTTGTCCTCAACATGCCCAACAATTCTGACAACGGCTTGTCAAGATTGTTCACGTTGTAGTTCATGAAAAAATGACTATATGATTCAGGCAACGATTGTAGAATCACATCAGTGGCAAACTCTTGATCTAGGGGAAATCCCAGCTTGGATAGGCTTTCCATGTACCCAATCAAAGTGAGTATGTGGGTGCCAACTGACTCTCCTTCTTTCATCTTGCTTCTAAACAAAGCCTTGGAGGCATCATATCTCTCTTGTCTTGCTTGATGCTGGTACATGTTCTTGAGATGTGTTACCATCTCCATGACATTCATGTTCTCATGCTGCTCTTGCAACTCATAGTTCCTTGATCATAACATTAGACACTTGACATCCACAACGTCTTCAAGGTGCTTCTTGTAAGCATCCTTTTTAGCCTTGGACACATTTGAGGTGGGTTTCTTTGACTCTGATGTTTCAAAGACATAGAGCTTATGCTCCTGTGTGAGAACAATTCTCAGCATCCTAAACTAGTTTTGAAAGTTGATTCTGGTAAGTTTGTCTTTCTCAAGGACTAATGACAAATAGAATGTGTGAGTGTTGTTTGCCATTTGATTGCTACAAAAGAATTTTTTTGCATCTAGTCTAAAACATTTTGACTTGTAAAGATTTGATAAATGATATTAATTAGACCTTTAATTTATTATGCTTCCACTATTTTATTCGAACTGATAGCCCTCACTATCAACTCAAAAGATTGCAGCGTACAACCTTTTAGTGAGCCAAGATCCAAAATAATTGGATCAATGCCCAGCCAACTCCGACTTCAAAGACCAAATACTAAGGTAGGCAACTTTTGCCAATTGCATCATATGCAACTCTTGGATAGATGATCATGCACATATCCTTGCCATGATGCATTTGTGTGCCTCTAGGTACTTGATCCTATCAAGGTTCCCTATTTAAGTCCAACCCATAAGCCAACACGATGAGTGTGCACCCTGCGGAGGCAGACCTACACACCCATCATTACACTTCCACGAGATAGATAGTGTACCACGCAGAGGCGTACCCACACATAGTCGATCAAGCTCTTCATGTGTGTTACTTTATGGAAGGTAACTAAAACTTAATATTATTAATTGAGGGGTTTATTAATACATATACATATCCAAACACCACATACTTATAGTATGTATCATATACTACTATATCCACAATTACAAATGATAAACATGTAATCACAAACACAAAAAATCAGTTATAGCCACACTATTGTAATCCTTTGGATCCAAAAAGGATTACGGTCCACCTAAGGTCTTATGCATCTCATGCAACAACACATGTGAATCAACTTGCTTCTCCATAGATGCTCCTTGGAGTTTAATCTTTAAGTTGCTTCTTGGAATTGGATCTTTAGGTTGCTTCTCCATGGACACTCCTTGGAGTTGGATCATCAAGTGGTCTCCTTACATCAAGTTTGCAAAAACTAAAACTAATCCTATCTCTATTACATCATATGAGTACAAATATAAAAAGAAAGAATTAATTACACTTTGAAATAAGATATGAGGCTCGACATGCAAGTTGATTACTTTATACAAAGGATCCACGTACGACCATTATACATCCATAAATTCACAAACAAACATATCCATAACATTCACAACCACATTCATTCACAACATTCACTAAAGGGGATCCTAGGCCATAATTGTGTATGCATTCACCCCATAAAATAGACTTTAAAGGTGACGCGTATGATAGCATAGGCATATCTACATATACATATATACATAATAAAATTATAATCCTTTTAGTACAGGACAATCCCCATTAAATAAATTTTTGACTCCCACGCATACTATGTGGGGTACACATGGAAAACTTGGTGCTTTCGCTAATGGTACACACACTAACCGATTAGATTTGACTAGATGCACCCCACGAAATCAGAACACACGGGCAGATTAAACTTTCAAATTTATAATACCTAGACCAACACACCTACGTCTACTAAAACACTATTCCGCAAGCGCATGGGGTCGTGTCATAGTATATAAGGGCAGCAAGTATAGGGTTGATCCACATGGAGAGAAGGGGGCACTAGAGCTAGGTTAGTTTTGGCTAGGTTCCTTACAGCAGAGACTAGGGTTAAGGGTTTGAAGGTTGTTTTGATTGTTAAACTAAGGTGAGAAAGAAAGCAATTAAAGGCGAGAACGAAATCTAAGTTGACCCTAGACTATATTAAGACTAATTAAGCAAGAATAGGCTAGGCTAGGTATGAAAGGGCAATTTACACTAAGGCAAGCAAGAGAAAAGCAAAAGAGCAAGTAAAGACCTAAGTTAGCAAGAACAAAGCAAGAACAGGGCAAGAATCTATCTAGGTAAGAAAAGAGCTAATTAAGCTAACACTATCTAAGCAAGATGGAAATTAGGGTTTTAACAATTTAGGGATATGTGGGCTATGTAGGGGATGTACTTATCGATTAAGTTTGGGGGTGACTTACGAACATTATGACCATTTATATTATCCAAACCAAACAACAAGTTAAAGTCTAATGATTTAACCCAAGTTACTAATTGGCCATGGATATGCTAGGTTATGTATAGGGGAATTAGTCCCTAACACTCCCCACTACCCTTGTGAGGCTCACTTGGGTTAGGGATTAGGTGTAATTCAATTAGAGTCTAGTCAAGTATAGGTTTCTAGATTATACATTCCTAAGGCAATTAGGGGTCGCGGGTAGTGATGGGGAGGTGAAATTAGGGTTTTGCACCCTAATTACCCCACATTCTAGCCTTGAGAAGGCTCCATGCTAATTGCACTAGAGTCACCTAATCTAGCTACTTGGATCTCTCACTTAGGCTTAGGGAGATCGATTAGGATGTAGGAAGATGGGAGGCAACCTAGGGATCCAAGAATTGGACCTAGGGGCAAATCCCAAAATTGCCACAAATAGTCAATCACCCTAGATTCCTAGGTGATTTCACACACAAACCAATAAGCTATTCAAGAAGAATGAGATATAAATAGAACATAATCACTAGAAAATGGAATTACAAAGTTTACACATCATTTTCCACCAACATGGTATCAAAGTAACATTTTACACCCCAATCAGCCCACCCAAGAGGCCTAGCTACTCATAACAATGCAAAGTACAAAAAGAGAAGAGAAGGAGATAGAAGAAG
Source organism: Alisma plantago-aquatica (assembly GCA_963693085.1). Lineage (NCBI taxonomy): Eukaryota > Viridiplantae > Streptophyta > Magnoliopsida > Alismatales > Alismataceae > Alisma > Alisma plantago-aquatica. The sequence continues at coordinate 897,124,404 of OY856412.1, forward strand.
CCATGAAGCTCGGTGTAGATGAAGAATTCCTCCCCTTCAGCTACTACAGGGCATCCTCCTCTCTCCTCCAAGGTGTAGAGGCATGGAATGATGGTGGAAGTGGGTGGGAACTAGGATTTTGATGGTGGAAATGGTGAAATGGAGTGGAATGGCTGAGGGGCAAAAATGGGGAGCTAGGAGGTCATAGAAGGTAGCTAGGGGTGGCCAACCTTCGACCTCCAGCCGCCTCTAAGGCTTATATAGGGATCTAGGGGGTCTAGGGTTAAGTGGGGGGCAAAATTGGGACATTAAGTGATAAAATTGGTGGGGCTAAATGGTAGCACGACCGTATTGGTCAACACGGCCGTTCTGGCCACCTCCCAACATAGACATTCTACCCAAAATGACCGTTGTGGCCATAAAAATCAATTTCAAGTTCTCTGAAGAGTCTATGATTGGGGCAGTCCCAGAACGGTCGTTCCTTGGTAGCACAATTGTTCTAGGATCCTTCCCATGTATTTGGGTCTTGAACTTGTCCATCCATGAAGGTTATTGCTTCAATACATTCTTTGACCACTTCGGGTAGGTTGGAAGTGGTTTTGGCCTCATTTTGAGCTCCTCCAAGCCTGGGGTAACCTAGATTCAACCATATTCTCTCCATTCCATCAAGCAGTGGCCAAAGTACCTATAAAACATGCAAAAACCATTCTTAAGTGCAATTGATAGTAAAACACATATTGAGGGAAATAACATGCAATATAATAGTTTTGTATGTTATTGAAATGCAATATGACATAAGATGGAGCCCTAAAATAGGGCTGAATCACCACCCCAAACTATAAACATATATGTTCTCAAGTAAGCTCCAACTCAATCTCTCTACAAATTTTTCACAATCAATAAATGGCAAATGTAATGCAAAGGATGATTATTGCTGAATGGGATAAAAAATGACTAAGTGCATGCATTCCACCACTCTCCTATCCTACTTTCACAAACCAATCATGAAAAGAGCACATGGCATATGAACTTCAAATATAGTGCATAAAACACACAAGCTATCCATATTTCTTTTGTGTAGTTCTGGGTAGACCATTTCATGATGGCGTTAATCAAGGATGGGTAGGAGTGTTGTTTCATCTTCATGAATTCAACCTTATGTTTCAAATCACACCAAATGACCCATGTGGTTGCGGAAAGGGCAAGATGAGCTAGGTTTGATGTTTCCTAGCTACTTGAGTATGAAAATGGAAGATAGGATTACAGTAAGATTTTGAAGTGCTATTACATAGAGCACTCATCTTTTCTTTATTTCGATGCTCTTTAACAAAAGCATCTTTTATTTTCTTTTTGCATTTTCTTTTTCTTTTCCCTTGGAGTAGATAGTGTATATGGTGATGAGAGTGAAGCGGCGAGATGTAGGTGTAGCCACCCCATACTTTTGGAGGTGGCCATGGCTGATTTGTGCACTTTGACATCCTTTCATGAGGCGGAGGGGTAAGAAGACAGTGAGTGAAGAGTCGGGTCAAAGAGGGGTCATTGGCATGATTCTCAACATAAGGTTTCCTGTATGAAAATTAATCCAACACTTCATCCAACAAATTCACACCATATGATGAACAACCTAAAATTCATACTTCTATCAAGTGATTTCATCGCCACGAAGCGCTCATAGCTTGCTCAAGTCACAATTCAACCAAATCATTCACAAACACAAGAGAGGTGATGCACATGTAAAAAGTCAAGAGTTGATACCATTTAGCAATAAACAATGATAATTCATTTGCATTTGTCAAAGGTCATCATTTCTAATCTAAAGAGTAGAGATTGGGTCAAAACACAGTTTTAGGCAAGAAATCTCAAATTTGGGCAAAATTGGCCAAAACGGTGCCAAGTTACCTTCAATCACATCTAAGCCTACACTATTGAACAAAAAGTAGTAAACAAGCAAATTCTAGCTACAACATGCAAAAATTACCAAAAATCTACATGATATGTAATGCATGACAAAAAGAGCATTTTTTTATTAAATTACGCAAAAATAGCAAGAAAGTAAACTACATGGCATGCATGTATGCAAAGCAAGCACACAAAGCATGGATACACAAGTGTGAGAGATGGTTAAACTATTTGATAATCTTGAGCAAAAATTTAAAACAAGGAACATAGAGAAAAGTGGGGGTAGAGAAAGGGATTACCACCATACTACCCCAAACTTTTAAACCATGTTGTCCTAAGCATGAAATAGAAGTCTAAGATGATAGGGTAGCGGGCATGGAGTCATGGTAGACAAATGCCAAGAGTGAGAGAGATCTCAAGGTGTCCAATGAACATGATAGAGCCACCACGGAAATTCTACGTAGAACAACCGTTCTATCTTGCCAGCACCATGGTCGTGTTGTGTGGAATGGCCATGTTGGTCACCTTCCTATAGCTTTTCTACTGATTTGCATTTTATTTTCAATTTTGATCTCCTACTTGGTGATATCAACCATGCATCCTCCTCCTTCCGATGCACATGTCCTAACATGATTCACAAATAGCTAGAACCATCAAGTATAAAGTGTATATGTTTTCTTAGAAAGTGTAAATTCAAAGCAAAAATATCCAAAGTTGAAGTTTGGGTGAAAAATTCCCAAACCTGGGTGGGTTGCCTCCCACAAGCACTAAGTTTCATGCCTTCAGCTATGCTTGTTGTTCTTTCACCATCAACCATTTTCCAAAAACAAAATGTTTGCATCCCCATCACAAGCAATCCTATCAAATGCTTTCTTTGATTGATTTTCTTCCCAAGGGTCATGTGAGCTTGTCAATTGTTTTTTAGCAGTCTTCTCTCCTTGAGGATCATTATCATAGATCTTAATCAGCCTTATGACCTTCACAGATTTCATGCCATAGTTTTGCTCTCTCTTGAGGAATGGGTCTTCATAGGCATCAAAGAGAGGGGTCTCAATCACATGGGACACTTGCAAACAAGGACTTTCTGACAATGGCTCTTCATTAGGATCTTTGTCGACTTGATTCCCTCCTTTGATAAGCTTCTCAACAACCTTGTCATGCCCCATGATTGAAACCATATTCATTTTCTCATAGGAAGTAAGGGAAGCATGTGATAGTTGTGGTGGTGGCACTTTTGTTAACGACCCTTAGAATTGAGGTGGAGGAGGGAATTGAGGTTGGAAGGTGAACTGGTGGGAAGGTTGTGGCGATGGAGGTGGTGGGGGTGTGTAAGGCTTAGGATATCCTTGGAGGTAGGGCGGTGGATGAAATGGATGGGTTTGTGTGTCCGCCAGAGGTGTGCATACTAACTGATTGGATTTGACTAAATGCACCCCACGAGATCGGAACACACGACAGATTTACTTTCAATATTTATAAGGACCTAGACCAACACACCTACGTCTACTAAAACACTATCCCGCAAGCACACAAGGTTGTTTCATAGTATAGGAGGGCGACAAGTATAGGGTCGATCAACAGGGAGAAAAGGGAGCACTAGACCTAGGTCAGTTTTTCTAGGTTCCTACAACGAAGACTAGGGTTAAGGGTTTAAAGGTGATTTAATTATTAAACTAAGGTGAGAAAAAAACAATTAAAGGTAAGAATGAAATCTAAGTTAACCCTAGACTAGACTAAAGCTAAGCAGGAGAAGACTAAGCTAGGTATGAGAAGGCAATTTACACTAAGGCAAGCAAGAGAAAAGCAAAAGAGCAAGTAAAGACCTAAGCTAGCAAGATCAAAGCAAGAACAGGGCAAGAAGTTATATAGGCAAGAAAATAGCTAACTAAGCTAACACTAGCTAAGAAAGATGAAAACTAGGATTTTAAAGCAATCAAGGAAGATGTGGGATGTTTAGGGGATGCACTTATCACTTAAGTTGGGGGGTGACATATGAACATTATGATTTCATTTAGATTATCCAAACCAAACAACAAGTTAGAGTCTAATGAATTAAGCTAAGCTATTAACTGGCCATGGATATGCTAGGTTGTGCATAGGGGAACTAGCCCCTAGCACCCCCTACTACCCTTGCGAGGCTCAATTGGGTTAGGGATTATGTTCAATTCAATTATAATCTTGTCAAGTCTAGGTTTCTATATTAGGCATTCATAGGGAAATTAGGGATCGAGGGTAGTAATGGGGAGGTGAAATTAGAGTTTTGAACCTAAATTCCCCCACATTTTAGCCTTGAGAAGGCTCCATGCTAATTGCACTATAGTCACCTAATATAGCTACTTAGATCCCTCAATTAGGTTTAGGGATATTGATTAGGATGTAGAAAGATGGGAGGCAACCTAGGGATCTAAGAATTGGACCTAGGGGCAAATCCTAAAATTGCCACAAATAGCCAATTTCCCTAGATTCCTAGGTGATTTCACAAACAAACCAACAAGCAGTTCATGGAGAATGAGATAGAAATAGAACATAATAATTATAAAATGGAATTACAAAGTTTACACATCATCTCCCCCCCAACATGGTATCAAAGTAACATTTTACACCCCAAATAGCCCACCCAACGGGCCTAGCTACTCATAACAATGCAAAGTACAAAAAGAGAAGAGAAGGAGATAGAAGAAGACATGGAGCTTGGAATAGATTAAGAAATCCTCCACTTCAGCTATTGTAGGGCATCCTCCTCTCTCCTGTAGAGGAATGGAATGATGGTGGAAATGGGTGGAAATGGAAGGAAACTAGGGTTTTGATGGTGGAAATAGTGAAATGGAGGTGGAAATGGAGTGGAATGGGTAAGGGGAAAAAATGGGGAGCTAAGATGTGTTAGGAGGTAGCTAACCTCAACCTACCGCCGCCAACCCCTATATATAGGTGTGGGGGAAGCAATAGGTCAAGTAGGGATATATTGGGTAGTATATTGGCAAAAATAGCTAGGTTTTGTGAATAACACGACCATAGTGGATCACCACGACCATGGTGGGTAGGGGTGAGCATGGTCGTGGTGGGGTAGAATGATTGTGGGAATTAAAATGAGAAGATCACAGGTTGAGGTGGTCACTTTTGTACTAAAGCTGGCACGACCGTCGTGGTCTTCACGGTCGTGGTGGGGTAAGGGTAGCACGGCTGTGGTGGTCACCACGACCGTGGTGGGGTAAGGGTAGCATGACTGTGGTGGTCACCACAACCGTGGTGGGTGAGGTGATGGTGGTCGTGGTGTAACACCACGCCCATTCTTTAGAGTTGTAGCACGGTCATGCTAGGTGGCACGGCCGTGGTGGCAGTCCCTTTCACAGCCATTCTTTATGGCAGGGATGTGGTGCTGTCTGCATCTACACTTGGGCTTGATTCTTTGAATTTTCTTGGACATCTTTGATTCAATGGATCTTTGGCCACTATTGGTAGGTTGAGGAAGCATCGTGCTTCACTTTGGGTCTCTCCAAGGGTAGAGAAAACCTAAGATCACTCATTCTCTCTGTCTTCCATCAAGCGTGATCCAAATTCCTGAAAAATAAGCAAATAATGTCGATAAGTGCATTTTACACAAATATGCATATTGAGGTAAATAACATGTAATATAACATGTATAGATGTGATTGAAATGCAAAATGACACAAGATGAAGCCCTAAAATAGGTTTGAATCACCACCCCAAACTTGAAACATACTTTTCTCAAGTATGCTCCAACTCAATCTCTCTGCAATTTTTCCACAATCAAGAAATGACAAATGCAATGAAAAGGATGATTATTGCTGAATGAGATCTATAGTGACTAAGTACATTCATTCCACCTCTCTCCTCTAATGCTTTCACAAACCAATCATGAAAAGAACACAAAGCATATGAACTTCAAATATAGTGCATAAACCACACAAGCTATCCATATTTCTTTCATGTAGTTTCAGATAAACCGTTTCATGATGGCATTAATCAAGGATGAATAGGAGTGTTATTTTACCTTCATGCTTTCAACCTTATGTTTCAAATCACACCAAATGACCCATGTGGATGTGGAAAAGGGCAAAATGAGCTAGGTTTGATGTTTCCTAGCTCAATGGGTATGAAAATGGAAGAAAGGGTTGTAGTGAGATTTTAGAGTGCTATTGCATAAATCACTCATATTTTCTTTACTTAGATGCTCTTAAACATGAGCACCTTTTTTTTTCCTTTGCCCTTGGAGTAGGTAGGGCATATGGTGATGAGAGTGAAGCGGTGAGATGTAGATGTAGCCATCCCAAACTTTTGGAGGTGGCCACAGCTGATATGTGCACTTTGGCATCCTTTCATGAGGCGGAGGGGTAAGAAGATGGTGAGTGTATAGTTAGGTCAAAGAGAAGTCACTGGCATGATTTTCAACATGAGGTATCATGCATGAAATTAATCTAACACTTCATCCAACAATGTCACACCACAGGAATGAATAACATGAAATTGATACTTTAATCAAGTGATTTCATAAGGACTAAGCGCTCATAGCTTGTTCAAGTCAAAATTCAACCAAATCATTCACAAACACAAGAGAAGTGGTGCACATGTAAAAAGTCAAGCATTGATACCATTTAGCACCAAGCAATGATAATTCACTTGCATTTGTCAAAGGTTGTCATTTTTAATCCAAAAGGTAGAGATTGGGTCGAAACACACTTTTAGGTAAGAAATTTCAAATTTGGGAAAAATTGGCCAAAATGGTGCCAAGTTGCCTTCAATCACATCTAAGCCTATATTATTGAACTTAAAGCAGGAAATAAGCAGATCCTAGCTAAAACATGCAAAAATTATAAAAAAAACTACATGATATGCAATGCATGGCAAAAAGAGCAATTTTTTTTAAAATTATGAAAAAATGAAAAGAACATAAACTACATGGCATGCAAGGATGCAAAGAAGTAAAGATGATTCGACTGGATAGCAAGGATAAGGAAGAAAAAGTAAACGTAGCAGGTGAATTGTAAAGTGAAACTAGGGCATACCTGCCCTACCACCCCAAAACTTTTGAATCATGTTGTCCTCAACATGATCCTAGAGTTTAGGATGATAGGGTAGACAATCATGGCTCTCTCAGGGGCTCTGGTGGTGCTCCTCCATGTGATGGAGGATAAGCATAGTAGTTGCCCCAATAATCTACTTGTAGTGGGGGATAAGTCTCCTGATATCCTGAAATGGATCCCCACCAGTCTTCCCCACACTGGGAGTTTCTCTGCACCTAGGCATTCTGAAACTAATACAAATGGTTGATTTGATGGTGCAACTGCTGATAATCTAACCATATTGCATCTTGTGTCCTCTGAAAACCCTCATGTACCTGTAGTATCCTTTCCTGCGTCGCTTGAATGCCCTCCAGTTATGCATGAATGGCGGCCATGTCATATGCATTCACTAAGGGCTGATGTGGCTCTGACGCTCTTGTCCTTTGTTCTTGCTGACTCACTTGTCATGTTGTTGTCTTCCGCTGCCCGTCTCTACTCAGCTGCTTGTGAGGGCTCTCCTAGACCCTCTATCAATATCACCTCAGGGATGCCATCCCCTTTGGTATGATCCTCCTCATATCTCCTCAATCTGTCCAGAAAATCCTGAGTGGGTCAATATTGTTCCATGAGGGGTGGAACATGGTACGGAAACTCCAAGGAGACTCATGGGTATGGTGGGTTGACTTGGTAAATGATCCTCTGCTCCACAATGGTGATCATGGAAGAGCGGTCTACGTAGTGCAATTCAACCAGTTTCCCTCCATCTACCATTGTGTATCTTGTCATATCATGTCCCAGGGTAGTGGCTATAGACGTCACAATCCCTCCCATTAGAAATAGATTTGTGCTCTTAGAAGGGATTGTCCGCATATGCTCAATCGGTAACGTTCCAAAGTTTACATGCTTCCCCTTAATCAACCAACAAAGTACAAATTGATACTTTGTTGTACAACTACCTTAATTTTCATACCTGCCAAAGATGGTGTTCGCCAACACCTTCTGAACATAGTGGAGGAAAGGATTGTAAATAGCACTAGTCTTTGATTTCCCCGCTACAAATGTGCTCTTGCCGATGAAGTATTTCCACATTGTAGGATATATAGAACTTGAGTCATTCTCTATCTTCCCTATGTCTAGGAGGTCCGCCATCTCTTCACTGGGGGTGAAAATCTAATTCAGAATCCATGAAGTTATCACCCACCTCTTGTCCCCAATCATCACTCTAATAGCATTTGCGACATTATCAGTCACTTTCTCTAATGTGGTGAAAAACTTTCATGTCAGCTCAACGTATTACTCTTACAGCAGCGTCAGAATCTCAAATAATCCCATCTTCTCCTTCATGCCCTGGAAAAAGGTGTAGAAGCCCATAGATTCCATCGCCACTCAGCATGCATAGCGAGTTGCTATCACTTTGCGTGTCGAGCACTCCTGGTACTTGGCTTTTTTTGCCCTATCTGTGGTGACCTTGGTCTATGGACAATGTCACTGCTATGTCATCTCAGTCTGTTGTGCATCTAACATCTTGTAAAGAGTGGTACCCGAAAGGGGATCCACTCACAATGATATAATATAAGAGCCATGTAATAATAAAGCAGCGGAAACAAAACTATTACAAAGTCACTTCATTTTTTATTTATACAATTGTTCCTCACCGTAATAGGTGGTTTTACAAAAACTTGAACTAAGTACAACTAAAGCCAGTAGCAGAGGGTAACCTAGCCATTCCAAGCCATCCTTAGGTACAATTTCCTTTATATGATCACCGGGCATCCTTGATCTTTTAATGCACCTAAACCTAGGTGGAAGGGAACATCACCCAGAACATAGGAAATAATAAAGAAGTCAGCAAAGGCTGAGTATGTTCATATATAAAACACTTTGGGCATTATATAGGGTTAAAAGTGTTAGAAGAAGGATGTTCCCACAAGAAAAGGGGGCTATTTGCAATTAGGTATGTTCAAGAGAAAAGTAACAAAAGAAATGAAGCAAAAGAAATGAGGCATATTAAATTTCAGATTACAAGCATGATAATAAAAGTGTGTCTTGCCATAACAATCATCCACAGATTCATATTAAAACAATGAATATTTGCATGCATAACAATGTAGACTAAATATACCTAAAACAGGGCCATAACACCATAGGATCATGGCCTAGAAATAAACAAGGGTGGAAACGCACACCCCGGGTGGAATACACACGCCCTATATAAATATGGTTGTACATAAGTACCACTATTTTAGATATTCTAGTCAAACATGTAGCATGCATAAAATAGAGTGGCAAGACTTATTATTTTAGTCATTTTCAATAAAGGCAACATGGCAGGAGGGGTCCAATGACCCAAATGAGCATAGCAATATAATGATCACAGAACAAACGGAATTCATAACAGGAGCAATAAATGTCTAGGTATTTAGATTTTAAAAGGAATTTACAATTCAAGAGATGCCTCATTAAAAGATATATGGATTTCAGTCATTTAATGTCCAAAATAAAAATAGAGAGTGTACATACCTGATATTCATGACTAATGGTTGACTCAATAGTTATACTTGGTCCCCAAAGTCAAGTATCCATCCTAGGAACACATAAGGTGTGTTAGTCAATCCATAGCAACCCAGGTGTACATTCCTATCATGATTTTCATATTGTTCTTATCCTAGTACGAATCACCTAATGAAATATCAAGATCTTTAATCTTATTAGGTGTAGATGAGATTCCTTGGGTATGTATTTGAATTCTAAGATTCGTGTTAGTCATCAAGAGTATTCATATTTCTAGATTACATATATAGGTGTTGGTAAAAATATGTATTCCTACCATTTAGGGTTGTAGATCAAGTTCAGTCAATATGGGTTAAGTATATGCTTAGTACATGGTATATTTACAAGAATGTCATATTAAATAAATCTAGGGTTTTATTCCTGCATACACTAGTATATAAATATGTCTCATTAAGTTTTCAGTTACCATCAAATATAGGGCTAAACATTTAAGGTTTCAATGCACAAATTGATTCTAGCATCTAGAATATGTTCAAAACAATTTACTGATTTTTAGAATGTGTTGTTTGCTAGTCAATTACATATGTACACATAGATAAATGTACATTTTGATGAGGTCCCATTAGTTATAGTGGATAGTCTATAATAATGTAAAAGCCTACATAATTTCTTGGCAATCTAACCATCCACATGAATAAATATGTTAGTATTGTTGACTTGAGAAACTATTAATAATAATATGCATACCTATACACCAAGTAATACACATAAGCGTAGATGAATTTATTGATCGGGTCAACTATGTTTTAAGTTTTCAGATATTATCTTCATACATTGTCTATTTTCCATATCAACTCTTTTAGTTGGTTTATAAGATCTGAAACGTATGAGAAGGATACTGACCTGTACATCAAGTGCCTTATTAACATCCAAGGATCAATACTGGTTCCAGGCTGGCTGCTTTCTTCTTGGATCATTGAAGCCTTGCTGTTGGTGGCACATGAGGTTGCATCGTCTGAAAGCTAACAATCAGAATGAACTGAACCAGAACAAGTCTGCGCTTGATGGTATAGGGCGACTTTTGATCCAAAGGTGGCGTGGTGTTGCAGTGTGCGATCAGATTTGTTGATCATTCCCAGCAGTCGAGGAGGATTTGAGAAGGTGCTGGCGAGGTCGAATCCATAAGGGTCGTGAATGTGTAGGCACAGAGAGAGGAGAGTCGGTGGCTGGGCGCTAGGGGCCAGATCTCCAGTGGCTAGGGACCTTGGTGCCAAGGAGAAGTAGGGCGTCGCAGCTTCCTCTCTGTCAGATGTTGGCAGTCAAAGAAGATTGAAGGGGGCATCGAGAAGGAGATCATGATGGCTGGGACCCCGCTGGGTGCTGCGGTGTACCCAACATTGAAGATGACGGGGCGTCACTGCTATGGCCGGCTGACCAACAGCCTCCGTCGGCTACAGTCAAGGCGGTTGGCGGCGATCTGATACATGTTGCATTGTTGATGGTTCTTGCATCTAAAAAAGTCTGGTTCTCACGTGGTTGGTGTAGGGAATGGAGGAAGAAGAGGAGGCGACAACGGTGCCTGGAGGGCGGCGCACGGCAGAAGATGAGCGGCGGTAATCACCTTGTTGCAACCGCACTGGTGCAGGGGGAAGGGTAGACCATCAACTAGGAAAGAAGGATCGTTGATGAGGCATCGTGGTGTTGGTGGCACAACCTGGCATTGCTCGGCGCTGCTTGGCGTCGTTTGGCTCTACTGGGAATAGGGTGGTGGGTAGTGGTGGTTTGTTGATGTAGTGGCGGCGTTTCTCAGAAGTTGGATTGGGGCCCGACCTTGGTTACTCTTGGCTCAGTCTGGCGTTGCAGATCCAAGTTGTCGAGGTGAGGTCGGAGGCGTCGGGTATGTACCCAATGACGATCTTCCGTGGTGGTGATTATGAGGTGCCGGTGGACCTGGTGGCAATGACGATGGAGGTGGTTGATGCAAGGTAGAAAGGGGGCACCGGTGATCGTGTTTCGAGGAGATGAGTCGGCTTTAGTTGGTGGGAAGAGGGGAGTAGATTGTTACCTGGGCGCTTGCACCTCATCTATCAACTACAGATAGCGACCGTCTCGCAGTCAGCATTGTCGGGAACATGGTGAGGGAGAACTGATGGCCTGGTCAAGGAAGTAGATGAGGAGGAAGGGAGGAAGAGAGCACGCAATGAAGGTACTTCTTTTGCGGCTGGGATCCTTGCGAAGCGGAAGGCGGAGAAGAAGATGGGGCGCCTGTTTGATCAGGTCAACACAGACTGGATCCGCCCAAGGGCGAGAAACAAGTCGCAATAGAGGGACCGGCATGACAGGGAAATATCATGTGAGACCTTACTGATGCTATTATTGTGAACAACGATTATAATCATCAAACGCAAGTGTAATCACTAATTCAATTGGATGAGCAACTGTTATTCAAAAGGTATGAAATTTGACATGAAGGCCAAAATGGATGTGAGGAATCCGATTTTGGAACCAAATTCACATTTTGAAGACTTATCATATTAAATTTCACTTTTTACATATTAACACATCAAATGTATTTACTCTTCTTAATTAATCAAAGATGGCACATTATTTCCTATTAAATAGATTTCTATTCTAGAGGGTCAAATTAGAGTCAAGTATACTAATTGGCATATTCATATACCAAATTTTATATTAGATTTAGTTTGTCTATACCATCCTAATATCTTACATTTAAGAGGTATTTCAATTCATTTTACTATTAGGATTCAAATTATCATAATATATATTAAATTAAAAAAATAAAATACTAAATATTAACATAATCATATATGCTCTATACTAAGGGAGGTTTAAGCTATAAATGTATATTTCAGTATGTTACAACACTCCACCCCTTAAAAAGGATTTAATCCTCGAAATCCATCCACTTATGGTATGGTAAATTGAGTTATAAACTTAACCAAGTTGTACATTTCTGGTAAACTTAATGTAGGGGGTCATATCATATTATTCATGTCACACTTATGATCTATTCTTAAGGCAAAGTCATATATCTCCATATATCATGCATCCATTTATCTAATTATTTTAGATGTTGGGCTAGAAAAGTTACAAAAAGTCCTTGGATTATGTTAACCACTTTGTATCAATTAGTGACACTCGCAAATGTTATCATAGTTTTGCCATTCTTTGATCATGGTCCACATTATTTTCCTTATCATCATTATCATCATCATTATCATCAACATCTCATCATCATCAACAACAATAATATCATCATCTACTCATCATCATCGTCATCATCAGCATCATCAACATCATCAACATCAACAACAACAGCATCACCATGTACTCATCATCAATATCATCAACGTTATCACCTAGAGGGGCAAAAAGGGTGAACTGATGTCTTAAGTATCCAAGGCTTCTTCGTACTCTCTACACAACACTTAGTCCTAGGGTTTCATGTCCATCATTCCATTCAAGTACTTCTTCATTCAAAGGGTTCTTCTACAAATCAAACTTCCTTGTGGCAATGACTTGGTTCTAAAACCTTTGATAAAATATGAAAACTTTTCCTTTGTACATATAAATTAATAATGAAAATAAGTTTGACGGAAAGAAAAATAAAAAAAAAATCTTACGATGAAAAATCCAAAATTGGCGCCAAAAATCAATTCGAGAACCAAGTCCACCACTTATCCACCAGATGATAACTATAGTATTATTGTTTCATCATTGCAGTCTACAAAAGGGGTCTACTCCTTCTATCACCTAAAAGGGAATATGTCTACATCTCTAATTCGAAGGCATACGAGGGTAACAACTTCTTATAACACACAATCAACTTCTATAAAATCCTAATAATGCATGACATACACCATTACCCATGAAACTCTTAATCATAATTCAAAATGCCTCATATCAAGACCTACTGAAGTCATAAGATTACCCAATGTTATAGGATGAATTTATTCTCATTACTAGCTGGTTTACATCCATTGTTGTTCCCATGATAATGTAACCTATATAGTCAACCTACTCATATCAATCACTAGGTAACTAAGTGCACTATGTGGGTTAGAGAGGTGAACACTTAAGGATATCTACCAAAAGTTATAACTTTCACCAAACAATTCTCATGTATGAGACATAACAAGCTCAATGAGATCGGTACCCTACCATTAGATAAATGGCAATGGGGCATAACTATGATGAGGCACTCCATGTTGAGGTAAAGTCATGCCTAACCATAATATAGTTAATTCTAATTATCACATAGTGTCAAGGAATTAATCTCAACTCTAGAAATTACATCAGGGTTTTATGTTGTTTTTCACACATGCTCAACCCAAAATGGATGTATGTGAGGCATGCTAGGTAACAACAAATAGAAGGGGTTAAAGTGAGAACTAAGGTAATTTCACTCTATGACTATTCAATCAACTCACACTTCATAATTCTAAGGAAGAATCCTAGAAAATTATGACATGTGAACCAACACTACAAGATTCAATTATGTGTGGCTTTATCCCACCCCGGTAAAGAGGGAATGGGTGTTAAGGGTTACTAGAGGCTAACGCACGTCCACATAGGTGGGTTGAGGAGTGTAAGTGCCCCAAATAATTAGTGTTTGAAAACCCTAATTGGTATTCTACTACTAGGTAATAAATTTGCCAATAACCTCTAAGGGTCACCTACCTAATTATGGGTCATCCTAGGATAACTTGAAATAGTCAAGTTACTGACTGCTTAGGCTCTGATACCATTTTGTAAAGAGTGGTACACGAAAGGGGATCCACTCACAATGATATAATACAAGATCCATGTAATAATAAAGCAGCGGAAACAAAACTATTACAAAGTCACTTCATTTTTCATTTATACAATTGTTCCTCACCGTAATAGGTGGCTTTACAAAAACTTGAACTAAGTACAACTAAAGCCAGTAGCAGAGGGTAACCTAGCCATTCCAAGCCATCCTTAGGTACAATTTCCTTTATATGATCACCGGGCATCCTTGATCTTTTAATGCACCTAAACCTGGGTGGAAGGGAACATCACCCAGAACATAGGAAATAATAAAGAAGTCAACAAAGGTTGAGTATGTTCATATATAAAACACTTTGGGCATTATATAGGGTTAAAAGTTTTAGAAGAAGGATGTTCCCATAAGAAAAGGGGGCTATTTGCAATTAGGTATGTGCAAGAGAAAAGTAACAAAAGAAATGAAGCAAAAGAAATGAGGCATATTAAATTTCAGATTACAAGCATGATAATAAAAGTGTGTCTTGCCATAACAATCATCCACAGATTCATATTAAAACAACGAATATTTGCATGCATAATAATGTAGACTAAATATACCTAAAATAGGGCCATAACACCATAGGATCATGGCCTAGAAATAAACAAGGGTGGAAACGCACATCCCGGGTGGAATACGCACGCCCTATATAAATATGGTTGTACATAAGTACTGCTATTCTAGATATTCTAGTCAAACATGTAGCATGCATAAAATAGAGTGGCAAGACTTATTATTTTAGTCATTTTCAATAAAGGCAACATGGCAGGAGGGGTCCAATGACCCAAATGAGCATAGCAATATAATTATCATAGAATAAATGGAATTCATAACAGGAGCAATAAATGTCTAGGTATTTAGATTTTAAAAGGAATTTACAATTCAAGAGATTCCTAATTAAAAGATATATGGATTTCAATCATTTAATGCCCAAAATAAAAATAGAGAGTGTACATACCTGATGTTCATGACTAATGGTTAACTCAATAGTTATACTTGGTCCCCAAAGTCAAGTATCCATCCTAGGAACACATAAGGTGTGTTAGTCAATCCATAGCAACCCAGGTGTACATTCCTATCATGATTTTCATATTGTTCTTATCCTAGTACGAATCACCTAATGAAATATCAAGATCTTTAATCTTATTAGGTGTAGATGAGATTCCTTGGGTATGTATTTGAATTCTAAGATTCGTGTTAGTCATCAAGAGTATTCATATTTCTAGATTACATATATAGGTGTTGGTAAAAATATGTATTCCTACCATTTAGGGTTGTAGATCAAGTTCAGTCAATATGGGTTAAGTATATGCTTAGTGCATGGTATATTTACAAGAATGTCGTATTAAATAAATCCAGGGTTTTATTCTTGCATACACTAGTATATAAATATGTCTCATTAAGTTTTCAGTTACCATCAAATATAGGGCTAAACATTTAAGGTTTCAATGCACAAATTGATTCTAGCATCTAGAATATGTTCAAAACAATTTACTGATTTTTAGAATGTGTTGTTTGCTAGTCAATTACATATGTACACATAGATAAATGTACATTTTGATGAGGTCCCATTAGTTATAGTGGATAGTCTATCATAATGTAAAATCCTACATAATTTCTTGGCAATCTAACCACACACACGAATAAATATGTTAGTATTGTTGACTTGAGAAACTATTAATAATAATATGCATATGTATACACCAAGTAATACACATAAGCGTAGATGAATTTATTGATCGGGTCAACTATGTTTTAAGTTTTCAGATATTATCTTCATACATTGTCTATTTTCCTTATCAACTCTTTTAGTTGGTTTATAAGATTTGAAACATATGAGAAGGATATTGACCTGTACATCAAGTGCCTTATTAACATCCAAGGATCAATACTGGTTCCAGGCTGGCTCCTTTCTTCTTGGATCATTGAAGCCTTGCTGTTGGCGGCACATGAGGTTGCATCGTCTGAAAGCTAACGATCAGAATGAACTGAACCAGAATAAGTATGCACTTGCTGGTTTAGGGCGACTTTTGATCCAAAGGTGGCGTGGTGTTGCAGTGTGCGATCAGATTTGTTGATCATTCCCAGCAGTCGAGGAGGATTTGAGAAGGTGCTGGCGAGGTCGAATCCATAAGGGTCGTGAGTGTGTAGGCACAGAGAGAGGAGATCTAGGGGTTGGGCTCTAGGGGCCAGATCGCCAGCGACTAGGGACCTTGGTGCCAAGGAGAAGTAGGGCATCACAGCTTCCTCTCTGTCAGATGTTGGCAGTCAAAGAAGATTGAAGGGGGCATCGAGAAGGAGATCATGATGGCTGGGACCCCGCTGGGTGCTGTGGTGGACCCATCATTGAAGACGACGGGGCGTCGCTACTACGGACGGCTGACCAACAGCCTCCGCCGGATACAGTCAAGGCGGTTGGCGGCGAACTGATACATGTTGCGTTGTTGATGGTTCTTGCATCTACAAAAGTCTGGTTCTCATGTGGTTGGTGCAGGGAATGGAGGAAGAAGAGGAGGTGGCAGCGGTTCCTGGAGGGCGGCACACGGTAGAAGATGAGCGGCGGTAATCACCTTGTTGCAACCGCACTGGTGCAGGGGGAAGGGTAGACCGTCAACTAGGAAAGGAGGATCATTGATGAGGCATCGTGGTGTTGGTGGCACAACCTGGCATTGCTCGGTGCTGCTTGGCGTCATTTGGCTCTACTGGGAATAGGGTGGTGGGTAGTGGTGGTTCGTTGCTGTAGTGGCGGTGTTTCTCAGAAGTTGGATTGGGGCCCGACCTTGGTTACTTTTGGCTCGGTCTGGCGTTGCAGATCCAAGTTGTCGAGGTGAGGTCGGAGGCGTCGGGTCTGTACCCAATGACGATTTTCCGTGGTGGCAATTATGAGGTGTCGGTGGACCTGGTGGAAATGATGATGGAGGTGGTTGATGCAAGGTAGAAAGGGGGCACCGGTGATCATGTTGCGAGGAGATGAGTCGGCTTTAGTTGGTGGGAAGAGGGGAGTAGATTGTGACCTGGGCGCTTGCACCTCATCTGTCAACTACAGATAGCGACCGTATCATAGTCAGCGTCGTCGGGAACAGGGCGAGGGAGAACTGATGGCCTGGTCAAGGAAGCAGACGAGGAGGAAGGGAGGAAGAGAGCACGTGATGAAGGTACTTCTTTTGCGGCTGGGATCCTTGTGAAGCGGCAGGCGGAAAAGAAGGTGGGGCGCTTGTTTGATCAGGTCAACACAGACTGGATCCGCCCAAGGGCGAGAAACAAGTCGCAATAGAGGGACTGGCATGACAGGGAAATATCATGCGAGACCTTACTGATGCTATTATTGTAAATAACGATTATAATCATCAAACGCAAGTGTAATCACTAATTCAATTGGATGAGCAACTGTTATTCAAAAGGTATGAAATTTGACATGAAGGCCAAAATGGATGTGAGGAATCCGATTTTGGAACCAAATTCACATTTTGAAGACTTATCATATTAAATTTCACTTTTTACATATTAACACATCAAATGTATTTACTCTTCTTAATTAATCAAAGATGGCACATTATTTCCTATTAAATAGATTTCTATTCTAGAGGGTCAAATTAGAGTCAAGTATACTAATTGGCATATTCATATACCAAATTTCATATTAGATTTAGTTTGTCTATACCATCCTAATATCTTACATTTAAGAGGTATTTCAATTCATTTTACTATTAGGATTCAAATTATCATAATATATCTTAAATTAAAAAAATAAAATACTAGATATTAACATAATCATATATGCTCTATACTAAGGGAGGTTTAAGGTATAAATGTATATTTCAGTATGTTACACATCTCTTCATTCTCTTCTTCATCTGGTAATAGTTGCCTACGTGCCCGTGGTTGCGGCTCTAGCTACGGCTGCATTGCCAAAGAAATGGATGACTGAGATGTTGAAACCAATGGTCGTGCAACTGGAACTGAGGGTCTCTCAGATGAGACAGAGGGCCGGGAAGAAGACGATAGTGGCTATGATGCTCTAGATGATGATGGTGTCCCTTGGTTGTGTGGAGGATCCTTCCACAATTGGATCCACCAAAGCATCCAATTTGGGCTCTATCAACCAGGGGTTATCTCTCTTTGGATTCCTTTGGTAGGAGATGACATCCCTATTCTTCTCCATTGCTTTCATTGCAAATTGCTTCATCTTTGCTCGAAATCGGAGGAGAAATCACCAAATTTTGAATTTTTTCCAAGAACGGGATTGTTGGGGCATAATGGAGAGAAATGTGGGATTTGTGGATGAAAAAGAGTGGAATCTAGAGATTAAGGTAGTGGAATTGGTAGGGAATGGATTTGGGATGCTTTGGGGGTGATTTGGTGGAGATTTGAGGATTAGAGAGGGGTGTGAAGGGCTGGACGGTTGCTAGGGTGCAGAGCAAGATCGTTCTGTTCTTCGGATAAGTGAGTAAATGATTTGGAATTTATGCACATTCTACCTTAAGTTACTGAAATTGGGCTGCACCACGGTCGTACTGCGCGGCACGACCGTGGTGGCTTCAGGCTGCACAACCATGCTGCCTTACACGGTCGTGGTGCATCCCTTATCAAAATTTTTCTCAAACTTTGGCCCATCTCCCTGTGATTACTTGTCAATTTAATTCACATAGTCGTGGTGGATGGCCACGATCGTGGTGGTCTCTGTAGCTGCTATTTCCAACTTGAAGAACATCAAACCCTCAAAATCTTGATCCAAAATGATTTTTCATGGATCACTTTGTCAACATATCATCTAATTTTCCTCATTTCACCCTATTTTCACCAACACATCTTAAAACTAAGCAAAAACTATTAAAAACAAGTGTGTGTATGTTTTCTTGGAAAAGTGTACAAACAAAGAAAAACTATAAAAAATTGAAGGTTGGGTCAACATTTTCTCAAACCAATGTGGGTTGCCTCCTAAAAGCGCTGAGTTTCTTGCCTTCAACTTGGCTTCTTGGTAATTCTTCAATAATTCATCCATTTGGCATCCTCATGTGCCCATTCTTGCAATAGATACATCTCTCATTTGCACTCAATCTATGTCCCTCATCCCTTTAATCACCAAGGTTGTCCTCAAATCCTTCATCTTGATCTCCTCTTCTCAAATGATCAATAGGACTCTTGAAGTGACCATATCCAATATCATCATCTCAAGCTCGCCAGTTTGAAGACTTGTATATGTTGACCTTTATCTTCATGTCCATGAAAGAGACTATCATTATGCCACTGCGAACATGTATCTTGGCATCAGCTGTAGATAAGAATAATCTCCCCAAGATGATGAGGATCTTCCTATCATCCGGCTCCATGTCAAGAACAATGAAGTCAGTTGGGAACATGACTCTTCTTTCCTTGTCAATCATCACCAAGACATCATCCACTTGCCCTCTAGGCACCTTGATGGAGTGGTCCACTAATTAGAGAGTGCAATGTTCCGGTTTCAAATTGCCTAGACCCAACTCAACATAGACACTATATGGCATCAAATTCACACTAGATCCCAAATCAAGTAGGGATTGATCTATGTGATGTCCCCCCAATGTAGCTATGTATGATTGGGGCTCCTGGGTCTTTCTTCTTCACTAGAAGTGAGTGATGGAGAATGGATCTCACTTGTTCAGTCAACTTCACTTTCTTCGGTATCCTCCTCGTTGACCTTCTCTTCACAATGCATAGGTTCTTGAGAAACTTGGCATATGATGGGATTTGCTTGATAACATCCAAGAATAGAATGTTCACCTTCAGGTGGCGAAATACCTCAAGAATATCCACATTGTTCTTTTGCCTCCTTCTCATTTTTGGTGGCTCATCTAGTACTTCAATGAATGGAGGATCATTAGCTTTTTCCTTGCTTGCATCAATGTGAGGTGGAACACTAGGGATGGTAGGGCTTGCAAATGGAGTATGAAGTGGAGCACATGGTATCCCAAAATCAACAGACTATATCACTGAATCATCTCTGGCAATCTCAATCACTATATCACCACTTTGCTGCATTTGCCTTACTTTGTCAACCTTTCTTTGACTTGTGAGTTGCTCAAGAGATTTCCCACTCCTTAAACTGTCACAACACTTCCTTGCTCATGGTGGAGGGGGGAGCTAGTTGTGGATGTGGAGGAGGTGGAGGTGGCACATGGGGTTGAAATTGAGATGGAGGGGAGAATTGAGGTTGGAAGGTGAATTGTTGGGAAAATGGTGGTGATGGAAGCGGAGGTGGAGTATAAGGCTTGGGATTGCCTTGGAAATGGTAGATGGACTGCACTTGCATGGGAGGCAGACTATAGAAAACTTAAGAAGAGGGAATTGGTCTACTTGCTTCATTGTATCTCATGATAGGTTTTGAAGACAACTTTTCTTCTTAGAGAGCAATTATGGAAGATAGCCGCTCTACTTTCTCTTCTAGCCTTGCAACATCTTTTTGAATATCACCAAATATTTTCAATCTAGAGAGAACCTCTTCCTCAAACCTTGAGCTATATGTTTGGACTTTGTGGCACTTGGTAGCTATAGGAGTGAGGTGTCTTCTTTTCTTCACCATATAACTCAATAGAACTGATTGGGTGACAAGGAGCATTTGTCACATGGTTCTTCATGAAGCTCACCATGTCACCAAGGATATTACACTTGAGGGCTTGAGTCATTATGAGTAGGAGGTGTCACACTAAAGACATAGTCCCTGTCATTCATAATGCTAGAAGTTTGAATTCTTGACCTTTCAACCAACTCCTAAAACAAAGGCCATATCTCCTCAAGTGGCCTAGCCATGAAAACTCCTCCACTAGAAGAATCCACTGTGTCTTGGTCCTTTAGAGATAAACCAAAGTAGAATGATTGAACTAGCTGCCACAAATGGATCTCATGGTGCAGGCACTCTCTCAAAATCTTCTTAAATCTCTCCCATGCATTGTGGAACTGCTCAATGCCCATTTGACTAAAACTTGTCACGGCACGCCGCATTTGTGTTAACCTTGCTATAGAGTAGAATTGTCTCAAGAATACATTCTTCATTATTTCCAAACTCATGATGTCCCTTCTTGAGTCATACCAATCTTTGGCTCTATCTTTGAGGGATACATAGAACAAGATCAATTGGATTGTATCATCACTAGTCGTCGGCGTCCTGAAGGTGGAGCATACTTCAAGAAAGGAATCCAAGTGCTTATAGGGGTTCTCACTCTCTGATCCATAAAGACGGGAAGGAGCCCAAGAAGTCCTAGAGGAATAGAGAATTGCTCCCCTGGCATTTAATTAACCCTACTAGCAATTGGCAATTTGTAGTTACTAGGCATGAAGTAGTCTTGAATGGCTTGTGGGGTGCATTTTGGCCTTCCATATTGTCTTCTCCCGAGTGGCTTGTCACATGTACAAAGCAAAACCAAACAAAAGAGAACAAGTTAGTAAACAAATATACACAAAGAATGTGAAGAATAATGAATAAAGAATATCAATGATGAGGGCAGTAGGAAAAGTCAAAGCAAAACTAACTAGTTAGGCCAAGCACCTTTCTTCCTGGCAACAACACCAGAAAGCTTGGTGCGTCCTCCAGAGGTGCGCACACTAACCGTTAGATTTGACTAGATGCGCCCTACGAGATCAGAACACACAGGTGGATTTATTTTCAAAATTTATAAACCTAGACCAACACACGTACCTCTACTAAAACACTATCCCGCAAGTGCACAGGGTCATGTCGTAGTATAGGAGGGCGACAAGTATAGGGTCGATCCATAGGGAGAAAAGGGGGCACTAGAGCTGAGTCAGTTTTGCTAGGTTCCTACTGTGGAGACTAAGGTTAAGGGTTTAAATGTGATTTGATTGTTAAACTAAGGTGAGCAAGAAAGCAATTATAGGCAAGAATGAAATCTAAGTTAAGCCTAGACTAGATTAAAGCTAAGTAAGTAGGAAAAGACTAAGCTAGGTATGAAAAGGAAATTTACACTAAGGCAAGAAAGAGAAAAGCAAAAGAGCAAGTAAATACCTAATCTAGCAAGATCAAAGCAAGAACATGATAAGAAATTATCTAGGCAAGAAAAAAGCTAACTAAGCTAACACTAGCTAAGCAAGATGAAAACTAGGGTTTTAAAGCACGTAACAAAGATGTGGATTTTCAAGGGGATGCACTTATCAATTAAGTTGGGGGTGACATATGAACATTATGATTCCATTTATATTATCCAAACCAAACAACAAGTTAGAGTCTAATGGATTAACCCAAGCTACTAACTAGCCATGGATATGCTAGGTAGTGTATAGGGGAACTAGTCCCTACCCCCCTACTACCCTTGCGAGGCTCAATTGGGTTAGGGATTAGGTTCAATTCAATTAGAGTCTAGTCAAGTCTAGGTTTCTAGATTAGGCTTTCCTAGGATAATTTGGGGCCATGGATAGTAATGGGGAGGTGAAATTAGGGTTTTGAACCCCAATTCCCCCACATTCTAGCCTTGAGAAGGCTCCATGCTAATTGCACTAAAGTCACCTAATATAGATACTTAGATCTCTCACTTAGTCTTAGGGAGATTGATTAGGATGTAGTAATATGGGAGGCAACCTAGGGATCTAAGAATTGGACCTAGGGGTAAATCCCAAAATTGCTACAAATAGTCAATTTCCCTAGATTCCTAGGCGATTTCACACACAAACCAACAAGCAATTCATGGAGAATGAGATAGAAATAGAACATAATCATTAGCAAATGGAATTACAAAGTTTACACATCATTTTCCCCCAACATGGTATTAAAGTAACATTTTACACCCCAAACAGTCCACCCAAGGGGCCTAGCTACTCATAACAATGCAAAGTACAAAAAGAGAAGAGAAGGAGATAGAAGAAGACACGGAGCTTGGTTTAGATGAAGAAATCATCCACTTAAACAGCTTTAGGGCGTCCTCCTCTCTCCTCCAAGGTGTAGGGGCATGTAATGATGGTGGAAATGAAAGGAAACTAGGGTTTTGATGGTGGAAATGATGAAATGGAGTGAAATGGAGGTGGAAATGGAGTGGAATGACTAAGGGGAGAAGATGGGGAGCTAAGAGGTGGTAGGAGGTAGCTAACCTTGACCTAAAATCGCCACCCCCTATATATATGTGTGGGGGGAGCAATATGTCAAGTAGGGGTAGATTGGGTAGTGCAGTCGTAAAAATAGCTAGGTTTTATGAATACTACGACCGTGGTGGATCACCACGACTCTGGTAGGTAGGGGTGAGCATGGTCATGGTGGGGTAGAATGATCGTGGGAATTAAAATGTGAAGATCACAGGTTGAGGTGGTCGGTCACTTTTGTATTGAAACTGGCACAACCATGGTGGGGTAAGGGTAGCACGACTGTGGGGGTCACCACTGTTGTGGTGGGTGAGGTGATGGTGGCCGTGGTGTAAAATCATGCCCGTTCTTCAGTACTATAGCATGGTCGTGTTAGGTGGCACAACTGTGGTGGCTGTCCCTTGTATGACCATTCTTTGTGGCACGATCGTGGTGCTATCTGCATATGTACTTGGGCTTGATTCTTTGAATTTTCTTGGACATATTTGCTTCAATGGATGTTTGGCCACTAGTGGTGGGTTGAGGGAGCATCGGGCTTCACTTTGGGTCTCTCTAAGGGTAGAGAAAACCTAGGATCACTCCTTCTCTCTCTCTTCCATTAAGCGTGGTCCAAATGCAAGAATAACATGTAAATAATGTCCATAAGTGCATTTTACACAAATGTGCATATTGAGGGAAGTAATATGTAATCGAACAAGTATAGATGTGATTGAAATGCAAAATAACACAAGAGGAAGCCCTAAATAGGTCTGAAATACATCGCCCTAGAAAGGTCTATGAAATTTTACTTCTATGCTCTTAGAAAAAACAATATTTTCCATAATTGACCCCGTCTGAAACGTCAAAAATAGAAGCTTGTGGCGTATGTGGAATTAGGTTTAGATATACACATTAGAAATTTTAAATTTACATCACATACAATCATAGAAAATAGTATACAACAATTCGATCATATCGAAATGAATTCAAATACGCCATAGATCGACCCTGCCCCGATACCATTGTTGGGTTTTGTGGACGGAAACATGCGCAGAGGAAGCGACAAAATAAAATATGTTTCCACGCAACCCGCTACATGATCTCGTCGATAATAGTTTATTTAGAGAGAGTATTCATAGGATATACCTTGTCACATAGCAAGTTCGGCTAAGTCCCACTGCACGATGGTGTGTAATACTCCTAGCTTACATGAACGATACTTCTCTCCCATCCTCTGAACGCATCGTAGGAAGATCTGACAGTGCTCCTTTTGTGCGGTGATGTACACCACTTGTAGCACGTATGGACGGTCAGTGACGCCCTTTGAACGCATGCTTCTTAGCATCTACATCTCTACTTCATCCACACGAATGGATTGGAACTGCACGTCACGCTTCCTAAGATGATAGGAAGGAGTAGCCTCTATGTGATGCCGTGCTAGTGTCACAGTACCCTCCTTTCTTTCATGAGGATGGTGACGGCTAGGTTTTACGTATGTGAGCATAAACTGAAAAAACTCTCTCAATATCTCGTAAAGACATCATTTGTCAAGCCCCTTTAAATAGGAGACAAAAGGAAACTGTGTTTCCTAAACCCTTCAGTAAACAGAAAGACTACATTAATAGAAATACTCGTGGATTAATTAAAATATTTTAGAATTAATTAATTAACTAATCAATCACATTAATTTATTAATTAATATACAACTCCATGCAATCGCTCATGATGACTCTATGGGCATACATACCAACAATCTTAGCCACTTTTAATTTCCTTTTAGATATTTTTAGATTAGGACCATAAAGATCTATTCTATTTCAAAATCATATCTCATGGATTAATCTATCCACAAACCCATAGTCATCAATGTTATGTAGGTCCTCATTCAATCGCCTAATATGTTCCTGTCTGTGGTCTATTCGAGGAACACATGAGTTCTATCTGATGTTCTAGTTCATAAATCCAAGGTTATATCATTACAGATAATAACTATCATGGTGCATGATTGATTAGATCATATTCCATGTTATTAAATGGATAATAACACATCTTTTATTATCGTTAAGGAGATTCTAGTTTGCTAAGATAAGATATGGAGATCATGAGGATACTCCCCATGCCCCAGTAGGGGAACTACTAAGACATAATGAAAAGAGTAAATGCTAGAGTATGAAAGGTTAGATATAACAATAAAGAGAGAAGACCTCCTTTTTCTTTAGAGTCCCCCTCCTTTTATAGGGGAAAGGAGGGGGCAAAATCCTAGAATGAGTGGTTGGTGGTGGAGGCTAGAAAGCCTGGTCTGGGATTCTAGTCGATCAACTAGGAATCCAATTGGTCGATTGACATTGATCGCTTGCTTTAGTCTGAAGTCAAATTGGTCAAACTTTGACTACAATATTGGCCTTCTTATTTTGGATTTTGACTGGGTCCTGACTGGCGAGTCGATCGACTAAGAAACTGATTTGATCAACTGGTGTTGTTGCTTTCTTTGACCGAAGGTGAGTCTAACTGTAGTAATGAGACTTCTCGATTCAAAGTTTGATTGGGTCTTGTATGCTAGTTGGTCGACTGGGAAAATGAGTCAATCAACTGGTCTTTAACTATTTATTTTGACCCGACCATTTTGTCTGAAGTAACGAGCTTTTCCAATCTGAGTTTGGACGGTCTTTACTAGTATGTCGATCAACGAAGGAAGGTGAGTCGATTGACTAGTTCTAGGAAGTTGAGATCTGAATTGACTGGATGGGTGAGATAATCAATCGATTGGGAGGATGAAGATGAAATTTGAAGCCTCTCATTCTTGGGCCTTTTGCGTTGTAGAATAAATTGCCTATTTTCCTGCAAAAGCCAAAATAAATCAAGTAAAAACTCCAAATGATTAGAGAAAAGCAAAACTAAGATCATCAACTCTAAAATTAGAGAATAATAAAAAAATGATTTTAAATAAAGAGCTAAAACATGCAAATAAAATAGATAAATATGCATGTATCAAATACCATGAACTTAAATCATTGCTCTTCCTTGAGAAACATTAAATCAAAAATAGTTCCCAATAATAATATTATTAAGTCCTCCTCACTTGCATAGCAATACATGAATCTTTACCACCTTGCATGGACTAAGCGACCTAATATCCGAGAATCACGGAACACAATTTTTTATTCCCTACTTGATATTGATAATGACTTGCTTCCATTTTAAGACCCACAAATAAACAAAATTCCTATACTTTTTTCATTTTATACTCGCATACATTCTCACAAGTTCTACACAAGAACATGGTTACGTGTTTTGATGGTTTGGGATTATGTAGGTTTCCTTGGGCATAAAAGCTGGGTGAAGGGAGGTATGGAAGGATGTGGTCTCTCCACTATTCAACTCGAGTGCTTTTTATTTCTTTGTTTGCAATTATATTGATTGTATGTTTTGATGTGCACCTTGGCATCTTGTATTGGAGGTACGTCCCTATTAAATTTACGAGGGGTATAGAAGAAGCAGTAGAGGGGGAAGGGGTTCCTCCTCAAACTTGGAGTTTGACACATTTTGAGTTATTATTTTTACAAATGGATAGGTAATAAGGTGGTGGAAGAAATGTAGAAAAAAATTGAACATGTGCAACTTGTGTTTTTTTTTTTGGAATTCAGTGCATTGGGAGTAGTGTGGCATCAATTCAAGTATTCTTTATATCTTGCAGAAATTAAAAAATTCTATGAGCTAGGAACACATTGTGTTTGATTCCTATCTATCTATTTTAGCTTGCCAACTTCCCCATGGGTAGTGCTACTAAAGGTCACAGGGGACCGTATGATTTCTAACAAGGGCAATTATTTTTGAAAATGTAGTAAGTAGATTCACTTGTTTAAGGTGTTTTTTATTACAATCATAATTTGTCTACTAGATAAAGACCAAAACTAAGGGAAGAATGATAAAATTATGCAAATTTCAAATATAAACTAATAACATAATAAAAAATGCTAGAGAAAGAAGACAGAGTGGGTTGAATGGGTACATACCACCCACCTCCACCCCAAATGTAACATTTTGCTCGTCCCAAGCAAAACTTAAATTCAAAATGGAGAGAAGAATTTCTATGAGATCACCAGGCAGCCCATGTATCTCAAAAAAGTCCAACAGAGGGGAATGTTGATGAGAGTTGGAGCCTTAATCAACAAAGCTTCATACTGCACCCAATGATTGGGTGCTCATAGAAGCTCTAAGGGGTTTCCCAGTTGGTTAAAGTAATGTTGCTTGACACCTCATAGTACAATAGCAAGATCCAAAGATCTTCCTTCATCAGTGGAGGGAGTGTTGTTGACGTGTGTGAATGGGGGGCATGATAGTATGCATTGGATGTCTTTGGGGTTAATATTCCCCAAAAAACTAAAGATAGATCATCTTTTTTGAAAGAGAAGGTGGTATAAGATGGATCCACCATGTATAGCGCCAACAGTGGTAGATCAAGTGGAGGATCATGCTTAGGATTTCCTCACCTGGATCTACATGTAGTAGAAATGGTGCTGATGTGGGAGGAACTATCTCATCAGCATGGTGTCACTTCATAAGCAACTGTGTGGTTTCTTCATCTAACACTCCATCAATATGAAGGTATATGGAAGTATCAAGGTCCTTTACTATGATAAAAGGAAGATTTGATTCCTTCATATATCATATGCCCAACTCAATGGGCTTAGAAGGGATCACCTCACAATATAATGGAGGCATGTAAAGTTCTTATAGAGGTGGGATAACCTCATTAGGTTCAACATGATAGGGAACATGGGGTAGTTGAGGAGGAATATATGGTTTTTGATGAGGAGTTCCTTTTTAAAAGGTGGAGTGTAGCGCTCTTGAGGAGGCATCCCTTCTTTGAAAGGATCCAACAGTATATGATAAAAAATAGGCTCAATTAGAGTTGGTCGATCATCATAAATGTTTGGATGTAGGTCTGGAATATAGAAGGATGGCAGAGCTAGGGAAGTTTTAGGTGAATCAAGCATAGATGAAATGATGATGGTATCATCATCATCCTCATCAATTAAAATCATCCTTGGTTGTTCTTGTGGAGGTGGAATCACCTGATCATGTTCAACCAAATATGGAACAAGAGGTGGTTGAGATAGGGTGTGAGGTTTTGCAATCATACAAGGATGACTCTCTTGTAATGACTTTTCATATTGTAATAGTATAGCTGCTAATAGAGAGTTAGGGTACTCATCATACGATGGCTGGAACTCATGCACTATTTTTACTAAATCTAGAATAGTTGACCTGAAGATGGTATCATCATCATCATCATTGTCATAAGAAATCACACTTGGCTGCTCGAAGTTTCTCGGGGAGCTCTCAATTTGGTTGTCAAGTGGTGTGACTGGGAGGGCAAGTTGTGCTTTTAGTTGAGCTAGTAGCGCATCTATTCATTTGGCCCTAGTTATCAACTCAGTTAGCATCTCATCTTTTGTTCATTAAATTGTTCTTGTTGTTGAGGCAAAGGGTGGGTTTCATGGTAAAGTTTTTCATGATACCCCCATAATTTTATTTGTGACAACCCTCCTGATATTGATATGTTTAGCATGGTTCCTCATTATAGTCTTCAAAAAATTGTGGGTTATAATTAGATAATACCCACCATGATAGATAGATTTGGAATTATAAGGTGTTGTCATAACCTGAGGGGACACATTTGGACAGTCAAGAGATGTATGGTCATAGTACCCACACCATTGACACTGAAAAGAATATTATGTTGACCATTCCATTTAAACTGGTTTTGCAAATAAGTGTGATTTGTAGAAAGATTTGTGATTTTCAAAAAAAAATCGGTAGAAAGAGGAGTGCACTATTGGAATGAGTCTTAGTAGAAAACAAAAAGGATCTATATTTTTTTGAAAGAAAAAACAAGTACAAAGGTTAGAAGAAATATAAGAAAAAAATCTGAAAAAGAAACCAAAATACAAAAAACAAAAATGAAAAATATGAATGTAAATTAACAAACTATAAAACAAACTAAAAATTACAAAACATACTAAAATGACAAAAACAAACTAGAAAGGAAAAAAAAAGAAAAATCAAGAAAAGCAAATTGGTTTGAAAATCAATGCCTCTATCTCTGTTAACGACACCAAATTTGACGTGTTGTCATTACACACCAAATCCCTAGGGAGGGGAATTTTCGTAGAGTTTAGCCTTTAAATGGTTAACAGTTCGCAAGTGTGTTGAAATGAGGATATAAAGGTATCCGTCCCAAAGGACAACACATTTAAGCGTTAATTTAAACCAATTATGATGATCAGAAAGTAAATCCTAGTTGGGAGTGTGGTTGATTAAAATCAATGCAGAAATAAAATGTGCAGAAATACAACTAATTGATCAAATTATAAAAGATATTGGGGGTCTGAGGGATCACTGCCAAAAATCACATTGTTATCTTAGCCACTTTTAATTTCCTTTTAGAAAATTTTAGATTAGTACCACAAATATCTATTCCTATCTGGAATCAGATCTCATGGATTAAACTATCCACAGACCCATGGTCATCAATGTATAGTTGGTCTTGGTTCAATTATCTAATATGTTCATGTCTGTGGTATCTTTCAGGAACACTGAGTTCTATTTGATGTTCTGGTCGACAAATCCAAGGTTATATAATTATAGATCATAACTGGCATGGATCCCGATTGATTAGATCATATTTCATATAATGAAATAGATAAAACACATCTTTTATATTTTTTAAGGAGATCATGTTGGCTAAATTGGACATTATTGTAATCCCTTTGTTTTGATGATGACAAACTTTTCTTTCTTGTGGTTTTAACTTGCTATTTGAGTGTTTTAGGGACAAGCATATAAGGTGGTGGATAGCGAAGACTTGGAAGATCAATTTGCTAAAATTGCTTTATTTTCATGATTGTAATCAATGTAAAAACTTATACAAGTTTATAATGTACAAGTACATAGATATCATGTAAATCAAGCGTTTAGATCTTCCCTATCTACTCACAACACTTAGATAGGTCATCCCCCAAAGATAGTATCACAATTGTACATTGATACACACACTCAGTAAATGAATACATTGAATCATGGATGTTCTCGGTCGACAAAACCTTCGACTGAGACACTCTCGGTCGACAAAATCCTCGACTGAGAACAGAACCTCCTAGCCATTAGACTGAGTTAGAAAAGTAGTTAGGAGTTGAGTTGAACGTTGCAATAAACTTACTCGAGACTTACTCGTGGTCGACAAATTCCTCGATCGAGAAGCACTCGGTCGACAAACTTCTCGACCGAGAAGGTTTCTGTCTGCATTTTTCAGGATTAATTAACTAGTAATTACAAATGTAATTAGTGGACACTTAACAGCTAGTTGAGCACTAAGAACACCCTAGAAGGTGTCTAGAATGTCCCTAAGCATTAGCAAACCACTCCTATAAATAGGACAACTATAAGACACCTCAAAGTACAACTTGCATATACAATTCACTTGAGATCACATTATAGCAAGCCATTAGCAAAGCTTTCACTTGCAAAACATTTCCACAAGCTGTGGAAATTCATGTCCTATAGGCTGATATCTCCTATCCACTATACACTCACGTCCATCCACTTTGGTTAGGAGATCAAGTGCTTGATATAGGATTCAAGCCTTGTGCTACATTGGTAAAGTTGTACTTTTGTGCTTCTTTCTTGTTCCTTTTTATTGCGTTGGTTCTCCTTTGCTACTCCTAGGTTGGAGGTTGTGGAAAGGAGGTTGTTGGAGCTTCTTCGGTGGTGAAGGTAGCTCGACGGACTTAGGATTACTTCAAGAAGGATGTCTCAACAGGAAGCTACTTCAAGAGGAAGGCTACTTCAATGGGGAGCTTGGAGTTACTTCAAGGAAGGATGCTTCAAGGTTGGTGAGACTACTTCTAGGTGAAGGCTATCCTAAGAGTGAAGGTATTTGTATCTTATGTAACATCCTTATGAGGTAATAAAATACAAGTGCTTTCAAAATCCCAATTGGAAATAATTGGGTAGTGGGCTGACTCCCTTAGTATTTGCTAAGGGTGGAACCACTCTAAAAAACATGTCTCCTTCTTCAAATTTCAATTGTGGTTTCTTGGTTGAATTAATTTTAAAATTATTATAAAACCCTATTCACCCCCCTCTAGTGTTTTTCAATTGGTATCAGAGCAGGCTTCAAGAAACTATAACAAAGTCTTGAAGAAAATGGGTGATGGGGTACTAAACAACCCCAACTTGGAAGGAACACTTATGGCTCGACCTCCACCATTTGATGACACCAACTACACCTATTGGAAGAGGAGGATGCAATTCTACTTTCAAGGGATAAGTTGGGATTTATGGAGAATGGTGTCAAATGCCTATGATCTTCCTCAAACCGAATATGCTACATGGGATGCAAACACGGCGAGATTAGCCCAATTGAATACAAAACCTGTAAGTATCCTTTATTGTTCAATTTCCATAAGTGAGTTTAATAGAATATCAAATTGTGAAACTGCGTATGAAATATGGCATAGACTCTCTATTACTTATGAAGGAACTGTTCAAGTAAAGAATTCCAAAATTGGTATGCTTTAACAAAAGTTTGAACAGTTTCGTATGGAACCAAATGAGTCTATTAGTGAAATGTATGCAAAGTTTTCTTCTATTGTTAATGGTTTGAATGCTTTAGGTAAAGCAATTAGTGAAGAGGAACAAGTGTCTAAAATCCTTAGGTGTTTCCCTCCAAAGTACAAACTAAAAGTGACTGCGATTGAAGAAGCCAATGACCTCACTCGACTAAGGATGGAGCAACTCATTGGCAACCTAGAAGCACATGAGGCAACCTTGGAGGAAGAAGAAAGATTGGCGGTTGAACACAAGAAGGTGAAAAGAAAGGACATTGCATTCAAAGCATCAACCAAGAATAGTCATGACACAAGTGAAGAAGATAGTGAGGAAGAAAATTCATTGTAAATGGTAAGCAGTATAGAAGTTTTAAAACTAACAAAATTCCTAGTGTTTCTTCCTCCAGGTGCTTTGAATGTGGCAAAAAGGAACACTTAAAAGGTGATTGTCCCAAACTAAAGAAGGGGAAGAAATCATCTCACAAGAAGAAAGAAAAAGCATACAAAGCTGCATGGGATGATTCAAGTGATGATAGTGAAGATGGAGAAAAAGAAGTAGAGTGCCTTATTGCTACAACAAATGAAGAAGAAAAAGAGGTAATATTTTTTGATTTTACAAAAGAAGATCTAATTTCTAGTCTTCAAGATACACATGAGAAATATGTTGATTGCAAAAAGAAACTAAAGAAAGCTACTAAAACTAATGAAGATTTGTATGCTAAATTAAATAATCCTTCTTTTGAAAAGGAAAGTATTGTTTCTGAAAACTTTATCTTGAAATCATATTTAAATGATTGCAATATGAAGTTGCTTACTTTAGAAACAAATCGTGATCTTATTTCTCAAGAAAAGGTTGATTTGCTTGCAAAACTACATAATTTTCAGACTCAACCTATCCTATGTAATCAATCTAGATTATGATGCTATTGTTAAGGAAAGAGATATTTTATCATATAATCTAGATCAAGTAAAGTTAGATATCAAAAAGAAAATGGATGAGATTGCTAAATTACAAAGAGAAATTAGTATCTTGAGAAACAATGATATTATTGATAAAATTCTACAAGATTCTTCTGGTCAGATTGGAAGAAGAGGACTAGGTTATAAGCCCAAAGGTAAATCTTTTCAAAAACCTAGAATGAGAAGGACGCAAGTGCCCAAGACTAAAGTTATGTATGTGCCTAATGCCAATCCAGGTAAGAAGAGAAATGAAATCGATTCTATATGTTGTCATTACTATTTACATCTTAGACATTATTCATTCTCTTGCCCATACAAGAAAAAGGATGTTGATCTAGTTTGGGTGCCTAAAACTTAGAGATTTTAATTTGATTAGTTGAGATTTGACCTAAAATGTTACTTTGATATTCAAATGTCTTATCTCAACTAAATTGAGCATTAACTTTCATAATTTTGTAAAACAGATCTATGTTTTTACTTGAAAAAAACTACTGAAAATAGTACAGAAACAATCTCAGTCGAGAAAGTTGTCGATCGAGACACTATTGGTTGAGAAATTAGTCAACCGATAGAGTTACTATCTTAAGCCTGCAAAAACCTGATAAATGGTTGATCGACAAATATTTCAACCGAACCTCACTCGGTCGAGAAATTTGTCGACCGAGGGAAACTCCGACAGAATTATTCAGTAAAAACAAAGATACTTCAATTTCAATTAACTTAAGTATGTAATGAACTTTATATACTACATATTTGAATGATCATAATTAAAAGGAAGAACATATGAGCATCAAAACTTTATACTTTTCATATTAAATTGTATCTAAGAAGAAAAGATTGATTTTACTCAAATCATGGATTTGCTTCTCATGAGATTATATTGGTTCATCTCCTACATGGTTTGGCTTAAAACTGAAAATTACGAACCATGTTGATTTAATCAAGGAAATTACTATTTTATAATAATCCACGTGGTTTGTCCTAAGTATTCCTTGGTTTATCTATATAGAAATCATGTGTCTTGACATTTGCCTTTAAATGATCATGATCATTGTAATTATGGATATGCCTTTACTGTTTCACCATGATCATTGTGTTTCATCTTTTACTTGGTTTGCCTAAAATAATCTTTGATCTATATATATAAACCATGAATGGATATTGTTTTCAAAATGATCATAGTGATTCAGTTCATTACACATAAAGATGACGTTATCATTGAAAAAGCCATTTTTGCATCTTGACATATTAGTTAAATGATTATCTTGTACTTAGCTTATGGAAAATGATATCATCCTTGTTATACATGAATACTTTTTATATGATACTATGTAAGCTATGTTTCAAATAAGTGGATCATTGTGAATGCTTAAACTGGAAATTTGCAAAAATTGCCTCTCGATCAAAATAGAAAATCAACCGAGGGGCGCCCAGGTCGAAGTCCAGGTCGACCTAAAATAAGCTTGACAAAATGCTTAATTGTAAATCATTTCCTTGCACTCAATATTAGTATATTGAAAACAAGATTTTAGTGCATAGCTCTCATAAAAGGTTAACTTATTATGATCTAATGCTTATTGTGACCATATCATCCTTAAATTAATTTGATTATAAGATTAAGGGGGAGCTCACAAAAACTATCTTGACTATAAGATTAAGAATGAGCTCATAAAACTTTGTAAACATCATAAAGAAAATATGAAACTAGTTATGACCATAGTATCTTTAAAGTAATCTTGGTTATGAAAATAAAGGAGTCTACAATATTTATAAATATAATGAATATCTTGTCCTTAATGGAATTCTCTAAACAAATTAGGGCTTAACATACCATGCATTTGGTTAGAGATACATTCATTGATTCTACTATAAGCTTAAAAGAATCTCATATCATTTCAGGGCTTAACATCCCTTGTAAATGGTTGAGAAACTATTAAATATATTCATGAGCTTAAAGGATTCTCATGTCATTTTTAGGGCTTAACATCCCTTGTAAAATGGATGAGAAATCAATATATGTATCCATCATGAGCCTAAATAGATCTCATATCATTTCCGGGGCTTAACATCCCTTGTAAAATGTATGAGAAATTAAAACACATATGACACAAATCTAAAAGGATCTCATATCATTTCAAGGCTTAACATCCTTTGCAAATGATTGAGAAATTAATTGAGGCTAAATTTGACATAAAAATAAGTGGTTTGCATTGAATATTAAATTATCAAATTAAGGGGGAGAAATAAAAGTCATAATTAATGTTTAGCTTGGTTATCTTTTTGAAATGGCAAAGGGGGAGAAATAATATAAAATCAATAACATAAAGTAAAATGAGTTTCATATGATGGCTGCAAAAGGTAAACTTCAGGTATGGAACTCATATGATTTATATTGCCTTGATTTATATTTATGATATGTTTTATCATCTTCAAAAAGGGGAAAATTGTGGCTACATTGGACATTATCATAATCCCTTTATTTTGATAATGACAAATATTGCTTTCTTGTGGTTTTAACTTGCTATTTGAGTGTTTCAGGGACAAGCATATAAGGTGGTGGATAGAGAAGACTTGGGAGATCAATTTGCTAAAATTGCTTTACTTTCATGATTGTACAAGTACTTAGATATCCTGTAAATCAAGCATTTAGCTCTTTCCTATCCACTCAAAACACTTAGATAGGTCATCCCCCAAGATAGTATCACAATTGCACATTCATACACACACTCAGTAAATGAGTACATTGAATCAGGGATGTTCTCAGTCGACAAAACCTTCGACTGAGACACTCTCGGTCGACAAAATCCTCGACCGATAATAGACCCTCCTAGCCGTTAGACTGATTTAGAAAAGTAGTTGAGAGTTGAGTTGAACATTGCAATGCACTTACTCCAGACTTACTCCCGGTCGACAAATTCCTCGACCGAGAAGCACTCGATCGACAAACTTCTCGACCGAGAAGGTTTCTGTCTGCATTTTTCAAGATTAATTAACTAGCCATTACAAATACAATTAGTGGACACTTAATGGCTAGTTGAGAACTAAGAACACCCTAGAAGGTGTCTATAACGTCCCCAAGCATTAGCAAACCACTCCTATAAATAGGACATCCATAGGACACCTCAAAATACAACTTGCATATACAATACACTTGAGATCACATTGTAGCAAGCCATTAGCAAAGCTTTCACTTGCAAAACATTTCTACAAGCTGTGAATTCGTGTCCTATAGGCTGATATCTCCTATCCACTATACATTCAAGTCCATCCACTTTGGTTAGGAGATCAAACGCTTGATATAGGATTCAAGCCTTGTGCTATATTGGTAAAGTTGTACTTTTCTACTTCTTTCTTGTTCCTTTTTATTGCTTTGGTTCTCCTTTACTACTCCTAGGTTGGAGGCTGCAGACAGAAGGTTGTTGGAGCTTCTTCAGTGGTAAAGGTAACTCAACAGACTTAGGATTACTTCAAGAAGGTTGTCTCAACGGGAAGCTACTTCAAGAGGAAGGCTACTTCAAGGGGGAGCTTGGAGTTACTTCAAGGAAGGCTGCTTCAAGGTTGGTGAGATTACTTCTAGGTGAAGGCTATCCTAAGGGTGAAGGTATTTATATCTTATGTAACTTCCTAGCGAGGTAATAAAATACAAGTGCTTTCAAAATCCTAATTGGAAATAATTGGGTAGTTGACTGACTCCCTTAGTATTTTCTAAGGGTGGAGCAACTCTAAATGTCGTCTCTCCTTCAAATTTCAATTGTGGTTACTTGGTTGAATTAATTTTAAAATTATTATAAAACCATATTCACCCCCCTCTAGTGTTTTTTAGATCATAGTTTGCTAAGATAAGATATGTAGATCATGGGGCTACTCCCCATGCCCTAGTAGGGGAATTACTCAGACATAATGAAAAGAACAAGGTAGGAGTATGAAAAGTTGGATTCAAGATGTAACATCCCAGGATTTGAGGCCTCAGATAAGATGATCTTAAAAGGAATGATTGGACTACCCATATCACCATGGTGCACCTCCTTTTCTGGGAACCCATCACTAAAGAACTCCATAGTTAAGCGTGCTCAACTTAGAGTAGTACTGGGTTGGGTGACCTATCGGGAAGTTGATCCTGACATGCGCGTGATTGAGGACAAAGTACGCAGTTAAGGTTAGTGGTGGTATGTGGGGACAATCATCATTCTTGAAACTTTACTAGAGCCTTGGGAAGTGGGCCCTAGTGTTATAAATGGTATCAGAGCCATAACCCCTCTAGTAGGTGGGGCCCACATGGACATGGCATGCCAGTCTTGAGCTGTGCGGTCCATGCATATAGGAAAGGGTTGTCCATGGTTGATGTAGCCACCCTTGCGCTGGTATTCCATGATCGGGAGTTGGGTGTCCATGGGTCATTGTGGGTCTACACTAAAATGGGGAAGAGATTATGATGCCTTATAGTTGAGCCTTGATGAGGACGTCAAGAGCCTAAGTGGGGGAGATTGTAACATCCCAGGATTTGAGGCCTCAGATAAGATGATCTTAAAAGGAATGATTGGACTACCCATATCACCAAGGTGCACCTCCTTTTCTGGGAACCCATCACTAAATAAATCCATAATTAAGCGTGCTCAACTTGGAGTAGTATTGGGATGGGTGACCTGTCGGGAAGTTGATCCTGGCATGCGCGTGATTGAGGACAAATCGCCCAGTTAAGGCTAGTGGTGGTCTGTGGGGACAGTCATCATTCCTAAAACTCTACTAGAGCCTTGGGCAGTGGGCCCGAGTGTTACACAAGATCAGAGAGATAATGCCTCTATTTTCTTTGGAGCCCCCATCCTTGGAGGGGGAAAACCCTAGAATGAATGGCTGTTGGAGGTGGCTAGAAAGCCTAAAAGCATGATCTCAGATTTCAATTGATTGTGTGGGAATCTAGTCGGTCGACTGGCATTAGTTGCTTGCTTCATCCCAAAGTCACGTTGGTCAAATTTTGACTACAAAAATGGCCTTCTTGTTTTAGAGTTTGAGTGGATCTTGACTGGCGAGTCGATCGATTGAAGTTTTTTCTTTCTTTTATCGAAAGAGAGTTTGACTATAGTAATGAGACTTTTCAATTCAGAGTTTGACAAGTCTTGAATGTGAGTCAGTAGACTAGGAATGTGAGCGATCAATTGATCTTTAAATGTTTGCTTTGATTCAGACAGTTTGTCTAAAGTAATGAGCTTTCTCAAATCCAAGTTTGACTAGTCTAGACTGGCAGTTGATCCACTAGAGTTCTGGGAAGCCGAGATCTGATTCGACCGACTAGGTGAGCCAACGATCTACTGGGAGGTTGAAGATAAGATTTGGATCCTTTGATTCTTGGGACTTTTGGGCTTTGGAGTAAATCGACTATTTTCATACAAAAACCAAAATAAATCAAGTAAAACTAAAGATAATAACAAAATCTTCTTAAAGAAAGGGCTAAGACATGCAAATAAAACAAATAAATATGCATTCACCACTTATCCATTTAAGCTCACTAGTAAAACTATAAGAAGAATGTAACCATTATTGGTAGGTAGCTCGCAAAAACCATAGGAAGACAAGGTGTAGACCTTCCATTGGTGTCCTAACAATAAAAACCTACTACTAGACTATTCACATTTTGTCATTTTACCAACTGAAGAAAATCAAAGGTCATGACAAACCACTCCTCATCATTTGTATACAGATGGAAGGAAAAAACCACACCACAAATCCACAACCAACAAAAGACTAAGCACTCTACTAATTGATGACTAAACAGATGGGACTCGTTAGTTCCCAACCCACAAAAAAGCATACATAGGTCATGCCACTTCCATCTAGTCTCAACTAATAGAAAGAAAACAAGACTGGTTAGATCACCCAAGTGTCTACCTTCAACCCCACAGAAAAGAGGAAGGAAACCCACACTCTGAGTACAAATTATAGGAAATTCTTAGCTAAGGAACATATGGACATCAAACAACAAATAGAACACACACCTAACCCATGCTTAGAAAGCGCACATCACGATAAATGATAAGTTTAGTAAAATATTATAAAGGGTTTTAGCTAGGTAAGTGGCCTTAAAATTCCCGTCTATTTCTCTTTATTTCAATAAATGATATAATAATATTTTTAAACAACAACTAGGATGTGATACTTATTTCCTCTAATTTGACACAAATCTCGTAAAGTGTGAACATGATTGGTAGATACCATACTACTTTTTTCAGGAAGTGGATAACATACACCAACATGTTTTTTTAACTTAAAAGTAACTGGTTTAAATAAATAAGAACTTTAACTTTGTCCTTATCCTTAGTATATACCCCAAATTATAAGAAAATTTCCGTCTTGGAACCTAATATGTCTTAAATTAGTTCAACTTATAGGAAGGGGTACTTTGTTATGTTTCATTTTCACCAATATAATAGATAATTTATATTTTAAACAAGTGATAAAAAATTGATGTAGAATCCTCCTTGGCGTGCACCTCATGTTATAAGAAACTTTCTATCTTGAAAACCAATATGCCTCAATTTCATTTAAAGAAGGGTACACATTTTCCTCTTTAATCTTCACTAATACGAGGACTGGTATATCCTTCAAAAAATGATGAAAAATTGCATTTCAGAATCATGTCTAAGCTTTCTTATATTGTATGAGAATTATAAGAAACTTTATGCCTTTGAACCCATTATGACTTATATTATCTCATGATAAGGGTACATCTTTTTCTTTATTTTTCACCAATACAGGTACGGATATGTTGTTTAGAAAAATGATGGAATTGCTTGCAATCAAAACCCTCCACTGGCTTTCTAATATAGTAAAAATGCTACAAGAAATTTCCTATCTTGGAGCCTAATGTTCCTTAAAAATTTTCAACTTATGAGAAGGGCTCACATTTTTCTCTATAATTTTCATTGGTACTAGGACTGATCCATAATTATGAAAAAATGATGGAAAAAATTGCATTAAAGAACCACATGCAAGTCTTCTTTTATACAATAGATGTTATAAGTGACTTTCTAACTTAGAACCCAATATGCCCTAAATTAATTCAACTTATGAGAAGGACATACACTTTTGTATTTCGTTTTCACCAATATTAGGATTTATTTGTAAATTAAAAATGATGGAAAATTGCATTCAGAATCCTCTATCAACTTTCATATATAGTATAGATGTTATAAGAAACTTTCTATCTTGAAGCAGAATATGCCTTACATCAACTCAACTCATGAGAATAGTCACATTTTCTTCTCTCTAGTTTTCACTAATACACAGACTGTTATGTAATTTAGAAAGATGATGGGAAAATTTCTATTAGAACCCTTCACATACTTTCTTGTATAGTATATGTGTTATAAGAAAATTTTCATCTTAGAACCTAATATGCCTTAAATTAATTAAACTTATAAGAAGGACATACATTTTTCTCTTTAATTTTTACCAATACAAGGACTGATATGTAAAAATGATGTAAATTTTGCATTTAGAAACCTCTACATTTCTTAAATAGTATAATTTTATAAGAAGTTGTTCATTTTGGAACACAGTATGTCTAAACT
This sequence comes from Alisma plantago-aquatica, assembly GCA_963693085.1. Lineage (NCBI taxonomy): Eukaryota > Viridiplantae > Streptophyta > Magnoliopsida > Alismatales > Alismataceae > Alisma > Alisma plantago-aquatica. Next base: position 897,164,800 of record OY856412.1, read on the forward strand.
TAATTTATATAATCATAGTGTAACAGACTAAATCTCAGGGTCTTTCCTGCAATTTACCCACTTTTGAGCTTTTCTTTGCTTTCTAGTCCTTTTGGACCTTTTTTCATAAATTTCCCATTCTTTTGTATCTTCTTTGGCCTCAATATGGAATTTGAGCAATTCTTGGTGGTGTAATTCATAATTACCCACATTTATTTTAATGAAGGGGTGTTTGCACAAATAACCCACTTAATGTGATAATTGGGGACTTAATATGCAAATTGGCCATTAAGGAGAGATAATAAGTGGATAGTGTTAATTTGGAGTCCTTATATCTTTTTGGGCTAAGAAATGAGTAATAATGTTGAAATTGACTATTTAATGAGAGAATTTCCCTCTTAGCTTTCTCTCTCCTCCAAATTGGAAATCAATGTATACAAAATTTATTTTTATGGTGAGATATTTCTCTTAATAATGATATGTATCTAATACCTCAAATATCACTCACAAATGTCATTAAAAGAGTTATTTCATATTAACTCATTCATTTTAATGTATTAATATACACATTAATAGTCAAATGGTAATTAAGGGCCATATTATATATAAAATGAGAATATAATTTGCTTAGAATTGCTCTAGACTCTAATATGAGCCCATGGTTAAATTTTGGTGGATTTTGGAGTTGATTGAACCCCTCAAATGACTTTTATACACTTTTAATATAGTGAGTCTATAGTATTAAATGGAGTGCATTTAAATGATTTGTAACACCAAAGTTCCGCTCGATGTATCTGTCACGCGTCTGGTCCATGATGGACCCGTCATCCAACGACCCTGGTTATTTTGGATAACGATCCAACGAACGCAAACCCTTCTTCCTCTATTTGTTTGCCAGCCTGTGAATAGTAACGACTCTTGATTTCGGCGAGATCGTTCTCTCTCTCTACTCAACCGTTTTGCACAAATTCTCATCCTTTGGATTTGTCTCTCGATACCATTTCTTTTGGTCCCTCTCTCACACGCTATGGTGGCTGGTGCAAGTAACGCCCAAACCAGCTCCTCACCTCCTCTTCGCCATTTGGTGCAAATAGTTCTAGAGGACCTCTCACACCTATTTAAGGCTAGCAATAGAACCCCAAGCCCTTGTGCACTCTTCCACTCTGCTCAATAGGCTCGTGCTACCCCCTAGCTCTCTGACCTACCCCATTCACCATCTTCGGCAACGGCAGCCTCACCCCGACTGTAAGTGCCACACCCGTTCATTTCGACACGCGGTGAGCTTCCTTGGGCTCTGTCCTCCCCTTCTCCTTCGTTGCTTTTGCTCACGGAGCCCTTGTTTGTCGGGTCCTATAGGACGCCGCCATAGCTCGCCAGTGCTTAACACCGTTTTGTGCTTCGGTACCCCTCAGACCACAAAAACCCTTCTGTTGTCTTCACTTTGGATCGACGATTGTTTTCCAAGGTTTGGCAAGCCATTTTCGGGTTCTTTTCCTTGGTTATGAGTTCGATCGTCGTCCCCTATTTTCATGGCTCGGGCGACCTGTCATAGCACCACGGTGGTCCTACCACCACCACAAATTTGGCTTTCAGTCCTACGGAGTCTCTTTGGTTGGTTTGGCTCTTTTTCCCGCCCCTTCGTGCTCTGCTTGCCGATCATAGCTTTCTGGTTCTAGTCAGTCTCGGTGGCAAGGAGGTGCCTGGGGTTCCCGTACACGCCTGGGTCTGGGACCTAGTTCAATGGCTTCACCTTGAGGCGGGGCAACCATCTTGAGCCTTGCCCACCGAGGAGCGATTTCCTGCTTCCAGTTCTTGGAAGTTGAAGAACTCCCAGTGAGGGATGCGTCACTATGGTCGACAGGGGAAGGTTCCTGGTTTGCAAATGACCAGGGACCCCATCCAATGTTAATCGAACCATTAAGGATGCATGGGTATTTCTGACTTTTTGCGTTGCCAATTGTGGACTTAATCTTGAGGCTCATATGAAGGCTTGGCGCTTTCCCATTGGGCCAAGAGGGCAATACTCGGGCCCAGTATCCCTCAGTTGGAATTACACAACTGGCATTTCCTTGCAATCTGTATTGGTCCAGTTTAGTTAATTCATAATAAATTGGTCCTTGCTCAGAAAAATGCAAATAAATAGTCGATGGAAAGTATTTTTAATGTAGAATTTGATTTTGTGATTTTTGAGTTATGATGTCCATTCCTTTATTGAAGTTTTCTTTGGATACCATCTTATTCACATTAAGTGTTCTAACATATGTAATCCATCCATCTTAACTCCAAATTGATAAATAAAATGTGTTTTCTTAATCAGTGAAACTCAACTAATATTTTGGGTCATGTTTTTGGTCCTAAATCGAAGTTTTACAAACAAGGTCTAAAAATGGGTATTTTCTTATACTTTATACCTTACAAATTCTAGTACATGTGTAATGTTTATAACTAGGGTGAAATGGATGTGGAATGGATACAATCTATTTGATGGAAAATGTTGAATATGAATCTTCTATAAGGTATGTGAACCCTATTTATGAATGTGATCCCTATTATATATGTGTAGAATGTATGAATGTGCAAATACATCTATTCTTCAGTTGTGATCTTATCCAACCCCACATTCCTAATTTTCTAGCTTTGGAATCCTTCTAATGCCTTTATTTGGCTCTTTTCATTATTTTATTATTCTAATGCCTATGTTGGCTCCTTTATTGAAATACTTGGATATTACTTGAATAGCCAATGTTGGCTTACTTAATTAGATTACTTGTTGGGCTTTATTCCCATTTTCTATGATGCAACTTTATTTATATTTCTCACTACTGCCAAGTGATTTATTTATGCATGATGTATTTATTGGCCAAATGACAATGTAGTGTACATGAGTACAAACCACCCACAGTGGGGAACATTAAAATTCTCCCCAGGGGAACGTCAAAATTCTCCCCCCATATATAGTTTGGAGGTTTGGGGATGTTAAAATTCCCCCTCTCCTCTTGGTGTAGGTCCGATAGGTGCCTCACCCTGCATTGGTATGAGTTGGTGTCATAATATAATTATTCTATGTGATTATTGTGGATTGATTGACTATGGCAGAAATCCTTCATTCTTATTTGATTACTTGCCTCATTCTCTTGAAATCTCTTAGTGTAGAGAATATTTTATATTGCAATGCTTTAGCTTATTTATTTGTCCCTATTTCTCTTGAATAACACAATTTTCTCTCTCTCTTGATAGGTGATCCCAACCACCCATGCTAGGATCAGAGTACACATCAGAAGGTTGGTGAACCCGCCTAAGGCTAAGGACAGAGTGAATATCTAGCATAGACTTAGCTGTCTAAATATATAAATTTGCTTTTGTTTGGAGACACTTTGAAGTAATTTTAGTCTTCCTCTACCTAGATCCTATGTTTTGTATAAAGTTGTACCCCTTTTGGGAAATTTTGTAAAGTACTCTTTATACTTTTTGAATATAGTCCAAGTTTAAAATTCTGCTGCTTCACATTGGTGATTTTGTTTACCATTATTTAAGTAGAGAGTTTGGGGTGATTCCCACTCTTTACACATAGTATGTCTAAACTTAATTTAAATAATGAGAAGGTTACACATTTTTCTCTTTAGTTTTTACCAATACAAGGACAAGCCTATAACTCATAAAAATGATGGAAGAATAGCTTTCTGAATCTTCCATAGGCTTTCATATATAACTTAGATGGTATAATAAATTTTCTCTCTTGAACCCAATACGCCTTTGATTAATCAACTTATGAGAAGGGCACACATTTTTCTCCTTAGTTAGACTAATATGTAATTTAGAAATAAGATGAAAAAAATTGCATACTGAACCATTCACGAGCTTTCTTATACAACATGTATGTTATGAGAAACTTTCAGTCCCCTCATGATATAGTTGGTCCTAGGGTTCATTCTTGGTTGGGTCAGGTGCAATAATGGCCTTGCCCGAGAGGGTTTCCTCGTTATAAAAAAAAAGAAAACTTTCAATCTTGGAACCTAACATGTTTGAAATTTATTCAACTAATGAGAAGGGTGCACATGCTTGTCTCACTAATTTGTAATAAAAAATGATGCAAAAATTTGTATTCAAAAGCCTCGACAGACTTCCTTGTAGCATAGATGTTATAAGAAACTTTATGTCTTAGAACCCAATATGTCTTAATTTTTACTCAACTTATGAGAGGACGTACATTTTTCTCTTTTTTTTTCACCAATACAAGAACTGATATGCAATTTAGAAAAATAATTGAAAAGATTGCATTAAAATCCCTTTGCGGACTTTTTCTTTATATGATATATGATATAGAAGTATAGATGTGTGCTGTTGTCAAAAGGCAGAAGGGAAAGTGCCGCGCTCAACTGCTGCTCCGATGGCCTTCCTTTAGACTTGGCTGACCGGAAGACGCAACCGATTGATTGTGAGTTTACTTAATGAGCGCCCGGATTTTGGTGGAGAAGAGTTTGATTGCAGAAAGAAAGCAACAACCGTGCAGACAGAGTACTGGGTTCCTCTACCACGCAAATGCACCATCCCCAGCAACGTCCTGCGCCGGCCAGCACGGGAGCCATGGCAGCGGCGGCTTCGAGGAGGAGGTGCGAGGGTACGGCAATGGGAGCTATCACTCTCGATCTCCGGCCTGGATCAGGAATAGGCCCCTTCACGATCGGTAAATTCTCTATTCCGCGATTGCCCCGGCAAAATTTTGGAAGAAACCTGGTAGCCGGTAGGGGAGGGAAGCTTCCTTCCTCAAGTTTGAGTAGTTTGCAATTCCATATCTCAAAGGATGACGTAATTAACGCTAACCAACTAAGGAATTCTCGCTATCGACAACGAATTGCTAGTTGGTTTCGGTCTTAATTGCGTTTTACACATGATTATTGGTTCGCAGGAATGCCAATTTGCGAAGCATTTGCTCAGGTGGAGCAGCAACCCAATATTTACGATGTGGTCCACGTCAAATACTTTGATGAGGTATGCTATTAGCTGTCGTTCATTGGTATTGCTAAGACCACTTGTGAGATCTGCAGTTCATCAACTTTCCCGAAGTATAAGCCCTGATGGTAGTGGTTGCCGACAATCAATTGCACTTCTCTTCAGACCGATTCTTCCTTCTTGCAGGAGCCTCTCAAACTTGATATCGTTATAAGCTTCCCTGACCACGGTTTCCATCTTCGTTTCGATCCTTGGTCACAGGTGCATCTTCAATCTCAATGTCATCATGTATTTCTTAATAACTTTCGAGTAGTGTATAATCACATTAACTAGATGATTTAAGAAAAACAACGGAAAAGAACAAAAATAGAGTAACCAACTTTAAACTATATCAAAATTATATATATTTCAGTTAGACAAATTCAATAATAATAGTCTGCCATCACTTGAAAATAGCACTAACAGATGTTGGAAAACTCAATGTCGTTCTAGAATATGTTTTAAATCATTTTAGACTATTAGTTACTTGAGATGGAACAGTGTAGTAGAAAGTCGGCAATATATTATATGTCTCAAAACTTTCCACGGACTTGCAAGTTTAAAGAATTATAGTTAGTTCATTACCCCCAAAAAGGTTATATCAACCTTCTGGTTCCTTATGTTTGTTTGATACTTCAGCTGCTTATCAGATCTGGTGTTTAGCTGTGATAGTAAATCAATCCCTGCCGCCTCATATCATATGAATATCATTGATCAATAAAGGATATCTTTTTGTTCTTTTATGCTGCTGCATATTGAATAGCTTATGCGTATTGTGTAATAATCAAGAATACCCAATCCATTTTAGCATCATCAGCAATTCTGGTTGAATCATTATTAAGATAACAATCTGATTAAGCAGCTTCTGATACCTTCAACATTCTGTTCCATTGATTCTAGAGACTTCGGCTTATTGAAGTTTTTGATATCAAACGGCTACAGATGCGCTATGCTACCTCCTTAATAGGGTAGGCCTTGAATTATTTTAGTGTTTGTCTTCATTGATGTAAACATGAACTGAACTTGGCCTTATTTGCCCTTACGATTGGCAGGGGACCTTCCACGCTAGCTACCTTCGTAGCTGTGTATGCTCTTTTCGGGCCAACATTTCCTGGAATTCATGATAAGGATAGAGGTGTTTATACCCTATTCTATCCGGTATATGTTTTCAACAAGATCTCTCTTTCTCCACATATTTTTGTCATTCATGTGTCAGAAAAGTCATATAATCATATGTTATCAGGGGCTATCATTTTCTTTTCCTATCCCTTCTCAATACACTAATTGCTGGCTTGATGGAGAAGGTATGTAATCTAGTGAAGTTAGAGATTGTCCAGTTAATGTCAACGTTATATACTTTCTTACATGTACATGTTTAACTAACTTAATGTAGCAGTTGGTGCAGAGTTACCTCTGGAATTCCCTGATGGAACAACACCTGTTACATGCCGGGTCTCTGTGTACGATAGCTCATCTGACAGTAGGGTTGGTGTGGGTAATTCAATGGCTAAAGCGGTAACTCCTCCACTGCCTTCTGGAAGCTTGTACATGGAAGAGGTTCATGCTAAGGTTTGTCTGTTAACGATAGATATTGCTACTCATTTTCTTCATATTCTTTTATTTTTAATGAATTTGGATCTCTTTTCCATAATGCAAAACAGAAGTAACTTGCTTGATTGCACCTTTCTAATCATGCTTATTTCATGCGTAGTAAAAGAAACATCATTTATACAAGTTTAAGTTACATCACTGTTACGTGTAGTCGAAACTGTCATATTTGAAATTTATTAGAACGATACCTTGTGTATACAGTGCTTTGCATTGCATTGCACATATACGAGGAAGGCAGGGTGGGCGTGTTACATCTGGAGTGGAATTGTTACAACAGATAGAATTTTTTCATTAGTTGAGAAACTACAGAGAGAGGTATATAACTCTGCTACAAAGCAAAAGACCAGGCCATCGTAAGCCGAGACTTGATCAGGATAGGAGACGAGTATGGTAGACTCAAGTGTAGGATGATCTACTGAAGTCACTGAACTAGGGCACCATTGCTCAGAGAACTGATATGTCAGGGGGCTCTCAAGTGAAATCTGCAAAAGTAAACAAAGAACAATCTCCAAGCTAACCAATTCAAGGGTAAATCATATAGAAAAAAAAGGTAGGATTAGCTGAATGCGTACTTGCTGGTTAAAAAGAAAGATGATATAGATCATAAAACCATAATGAGAACCATCACTAAGCCTAGAGTCCAGGTTCAACTAAGACATTGCCAGATGAGAAGTTCATAAAAACAGCCCAACTGGGGGCAACTCGTTATTTGGTTAATATAGATCCAAGTATTGACGTGGCCCGCACAATGGTCTGAGTTCAATCTTTTGGGATCCTCATCATCCTCCGTTCCATTCTTGAAGAGGTCCTTGCTTGGTCCCTGGAACGAGCATGTACTGGTCAGTCATGTAAAATGTTTGTAGTTAGAACCACATTCTGAGGAAGTGAAATAGCATTTGCAGGTAGCTAGAATATGCGATTATTATTTTTGATCCAACATTAATTGGTCTAGGATTCATGGTCTATAGATTATTTCTTGAAGAACGGTGAGGGTGTGTTTGTATTACTGAAAATCCACTTGTTCCTTTCTTTTCTAGATTCCAGAAACATGAGATTTCTGAGGGTATCCTTGAAACTTAGGGGACGTGAGATGCTGTGAAGGGGGTAAAAGATGAATGCTGCCAGGCTAGGCGGAGGATGTGGGGTAGGTGGTGAATAATTCTTCCAGGTCTAGTGCTTGGGGCATTGGAGGGAGATGTGTTTGATGCTTTTCATGTCGTTCCAGCATAGTATGTAAGGGAAGGGACCATGGAAGGATTTTTTTTTTTTTTTTTGCAGTTACTCACCGGAGTAGTTTTCTGTTGCTAAGGAGACAGGCCGACATTTTGACTCTACTCAGAACTCTATGTTTCCAAAGGAGGCTTTGACTCCTCCTTACAAAAGAAAGTCCTTGGTCTGGTGGATTGTGGTTGAATCACCCTAGATCCATAGGAGCTTACAGGAGGGAGAGGGCTGATCATGACATCTTTTCATTAGATCAATGTGATGAGAGGGGATTGTTCGGCTGGAGAGACCTTGAGATAGTTATTTCATCTAGAATGGATGAAGGGGCATGATTATCATGATGAAAAGGTTTTCATGCTGTGCTGGGTATTAATGAGGGCTGGAGGTACTTCCTTGATCCTGCAAACCAGGGTTCCTTTCAGGAATGGATGTCAGGTGTAGATCCGGGGGAGAAGCTGATAGCTGCTTTAAGACAGGGGTGGGCCCTAGAGACATACTTTCAGATGGGTGAACATTTGGCACTGTTTGGTTTTCTCCAAGTTGGTTTTTTTCGAGTAGCATTTGCAAAGCAAAGTATTGTATCAAGGACATTCTATACTTTTGCCGAGTAAGGCCACAATCATGAGCTTAAAGCAAGTGGCATGCACTTTTCATATATTACACCCCAAACCCCATAATCTTTGGTTTGGTTTGGTTATTATATTCCATGAAACTGGTTGTAGATGGTGCTTTTCTCTCTTAACACAATTACGTTGGAAATTGTCTATGGTTGATGTAACATTAGCTGGAAAAAACAATGCTTAGGAATTTTTATTACACCTCTGATAGGGAAGCACTAACTGTAAGTGTAAGGTCATTTGTCCAGCAAGAAGGAGGATCCTCTTTTCCTGCAAGCAGGGCTGTGAGTCTGTGACCCATCTTTTCTATGATTGGATTCCAGGCCATTGATGGAGGGTGTTGATGGGACGTGACTGGCATTATTTTGAGTTGCAAAGTTATCAAGATATGCCATGTAGCACCATAGTATGCAAGCATAAAATAACTTGAATCTATTTTTACTAATATACTTTAAAATTTGTATCACCTCTTCTTGCAATGTCCTGAGACAGTAAAGAAAAGCTCATATGATCTACGATTTATGCAAATTGGCTAGTGTTTCTTTCTCCGATATTGTCAAATATGAGAAAACTATTACTATTGCTGTACTGTGCCAATGCGAACTGTTAGGTGTATGTATTGATACAGTTCTTCGATAAATTCAACTATTCAATTACAGGGAGTGCTCAGGCGTTTGTAACTGTTTGAGAGTCACACCTTTGTATCAGACATACATTTTTGAAAAAAATGAGAAAAACACATAATAAGGTTTCTATGAAAATCATGTCAACACTTGAAGCAGCTCAGACTTTGCTCAACAATTTGGACCATTGCATGAATAAGAATGCCTTCATCTTTAGTAGTGAACTTGTTTGATTCGTCATTCTTAAATGAGATTGTTTTAAAAAGACAATAAGTAGCCATGAAATTCCACTTATGGATATTTTGAATATTTCCAAGTTTTGCAACCAACATGACTGTATATAATGACTTTTGTTATTTTAGCTTGGAGAAGAGCTCTGGTTCACAGTTGGAGGACAGCACGTCCCTTTCGGCGCATCACCACAGGTAAATTGTCTTTTCCCGATATTGTCTAAGAAATTGTTCACCCCCTCCCCCATGGTCCCGGGATCCTGTCATTTTAGAATTGCTATCTTCTCTGAGGTTGCATAATGCGGCGATCGTAATTGATGTGAATTGTAGAGAAGACAATTACAGTCCATGCCAGGAAGCCTAGCAAAGAAATGGAAAGTACTATATTTTTGTAGGGTCAACAGCTAATGTAAAGCATAGAAGATGACGATTATGTGTAGAACCTATTAGAATGTGTGGTATTCAACCCAAAATCAATTGGCAATGGGTGAAGGGACCACACACCTTATAAGCTCCAGGATCTCCCCAGAGCTCAGCGGTATGTGACTATTCTAACATCCCCCCTCAAGTGCAGCCACTTTTGTGTGCTTGCACTTGTTCTTTTTTAGGTAGGGTGTGGTCCTCACACTTGTCTCATGAGGTCTGCTCTGATACCATCTTAGAATGTGTGGTATTCAACCCAAAACCAATTGGCGATGGGTGAAGGGACCACACACCTTATAAGCTCTAGGACCTCCTCATAGCTCAGCGGTATGAGACTATTCTAACAGAACCATGGTGCTGTATTTGGTATACAATTTCTGAAGGAATAACGAGGAATAGGTTGAATTGTGGCAGGGCAAGATAGCTAATCCATAAGCCCCACTAATATTGGTATCATTTGACAACTTATATAAAGTGGAATCCAATTTAGCAAATTGCATGCTTAGCTACACTTGATAGTAGATCAAGTCAAGTGAGGTTATTGTTTTTTCTTTTTGAAACTAAGTGAGGTTATTGATAGTTGCAAGAATACCACAAAAAAGGTAAAAAAAATTAAGAAATTCCAAGAATGGAGATTTATTGTAAGGCAGCATTTGCCTAGGCCAACATTCAAGACAAACGGTCTTGTGTTACAAAACTAACCATATCAAAGAACAAACCACAACAAAGAATCCCTTCATTGCTACTGCATAGGCCCTGCCCCTCTTCCCTTCTCCTACTCCCTTCCCTCTCTCTCTCTGCCCCTCTCTTCCCTGCTTCCTCCCCCTCTTCTCCTCTTGCTGCTTCTCGTGGCAGCAATAGTAATCCCGAATAACAATGTGAGTTAGAGTAATGTAAGCATGTGAGGAGTTTCCTTCTTGTTATTATTTTCCCTGGATAGAGGCAAAAATACTGGTGCAATAGTAAGAGCTTGTTGGAGCTTTGCGTAGTAACGATGACAATCTGGCCTCCTTTGAGATGGAGTCTTTTATAATGCCAAAATTTAAAAGAAAACTCAGCAGTTTAGACTTCTAGCAACAGGTAGGTGACAAAAAAGTACAATAGGCGATGGGAAGGGGAGGTGTGAACATGTGATTTAGAATCACACCTTTTCCGGCGGAACTGCGGATTGCCATATTTAAAATGGCGCTCGACGAGCTTATGTATTTTTTATACTGCAATGGCCATACACTGCAAGTTATGGGTCACAGGATTACAACAGGATGGTTGAAGTGAGGGAGTGCAGCTGGAGTAGTATGTGACCAGAAGATCCCTCTCAGATTAAAAAGCAAGTTCTACAGAACAACTATACAGCCAACCATGCTATGTGGGAGTAAATGTTGGGCAGTGAAAAAATAAGGTCTCAAGAAGGATCCATGTAGCCGACTCCCATGGATTTAAATGTCGACGACATTGGGCGAAATGTCGCCAAAATTGTCGATGTCGACAGTGGGCGACATCGAATGCATGTAAACTTCTTTTTGCTACAATATCGTCGACATTTCGGTCCGGTTCGACGACATGGGCTCAAATGTCGCCGAAACAGGCCCAGTCCAGTGTAAAAAATCCAATAAGTCGCCGAACCGGCGACACAGCGACATATCGCGTCGACACATTCCGCGATTTTGACGACTGTTGCTGAAGAAGAAGAAAAAAGGAGCTGGAGCTTGGAGCAAGGTAATTTTGATTTTTTTTTTGCTTAATCTTAGTTAATAATAGTAGATCTACCCTTTCTCTACTAGATCTACCCCTTCTCTACTAGATCTACCACAAATTTATCCTAAATTCGTATTTTCTTCTAGTTTTCTTCCAAAATCGTATTTTTTGAAATCTACTCACTATTGTTAGTATTTAACAACTAAAATTGGTAAATCTACTCCCTCTCTACTAGATCTAAACATATATTTACTAAATTTTTGTAGATCTACCACATTTTTCTCTCCTACCCCTCCTAAACTCGTTTTTTTTTTAATATTCTCATTTTTTTTGGGATTTTACATATAATATAACTTAAATTTATATAATTACACTCTTATATTATATAGTTATACACTACTAAAAGGAAAAACATACTTAAAGTTGATTATAATCTACTGTTTGTTACTGATTTTTGTATTAAATATTAATTAATAAGCTGAAATTTTATGAATAAATATTAAAAACTTATAAACAATTCTAATATGTATTAGAAAAATTAGTATAATAATTACAGCATATATTAGCTTAATTTGAGGTCTGATTTGTTTAGTAAATGTGAAATCTTTTGAACATAAAATTCTAATCTTGATATCACATACACGTACTATGTTCATAATTTCATATTAAGTATATGGGTCATTAAATTAACAACTGATACACTTATATAGGTCTGAAATTAAAGATAAGTATATTTTCTGTTGCATTTGAAGAACGTTTACTATTTACATGTGTTTTGTAAAGTATTAAATATTAACCCTTGTATATGTCTTTTAATTTCAGGCTACGAAAGTGTGATTCAAGATGTCTACTTCATTACCTGGTTCTGAATCTGAGGGTGGTAGGATGAGCCATGATGGGAGTGAGAGGGAGGAACGTGGTGGTGGTAGATCTAATGTTGGGGGCAAAATTGATCCAGGATGGGCGCATTGCCAAATGGTTGATGGAAGTAAGCAGAAGACAAAATGCAACTATTGCAACAAGGTGATTGGTAGTGGAGGTATTTCTAGGTTTAAAAAGCATCTGACAGGAGGGGACAAGAATGTGAAAGTCTGTGGGAGATGTCCCGATGAAGTGAAGAAATACTTTAAAGGTTTGGCAAATCAAAAGGATATGAAGAGAGCTGATGAAACAATTAGAGATAACAGATTCAAAGAAGTATTGTTTGGTCCTAGTGTCATCCGTGTCGATGATAGTGACAATGATGATGATGATGATGACATTGTGTACCCTAGTGATATTGACACACCGACCAAAAGAAAAGCATGGAGGGCAATCATGAAAGAATCTGTGATGGAAAGGCATAAGAGAGATGACATTAGACAATTCATGGAAACTCGCAAAGGGTTTGGTCCTTCTACTTATGAAGCAGGGGGTGGATCTAGTGTACCTCAAGCCACAAGAAGTCAAATCTTGAGCCCTACAATGGAGAATTTCAGATCCCGTAGCATGAAATTCACGTCTTCTGAGCCTACTTTCCGCAGGAAGGATGCAAAATAGAAAACAATAACTGGCATTTGGAAAAATGCCAAAGAGATTGTAGGTCAAGCTATTGGAAAATTTATTTTTGCACATGGTATTGCTCCCAATGTGGCGTCTGGCCCATATATGCAACACATGATTGATGTATGTGCACAACATGGAAAGGGAACTGAGGCCCCAACTCCACATGAGTTGATGAACAAGTACTTACCTGTTGAGAAGAAGGAAATAGACGAGTGGATAGATGAGCAGAGAAAAAAGACTTGGCCTATCTTCGGTGTTACTCTGATGTGTGATGGTTGGACAAGTGGCACAAAGCGGCAAATTATAAATTTTCTAGCATTTAATGAGGGAGTGACATACTTTCTAAAGTCTGTTGATGCATCTGCACATATCAAGGACCACAAATATCTTGCCAAGTTAATGGAGAGTGTAATTGCAGATATAGGAAAAGAGCTTGTGGTTCAGATTGTGACGGAAAATGGTGGCAATTTCAAGAAAGCTGGTAAACTTCTTGAAGATTCTAAAAAATATTCTCTTTATTGGACTCCTTGTGCAGCACATTCTGTTGATCTGATTCTTAAAGACTTTGGGAAAACTACTTTATTCAATGAAGTAATGGTTAGTGCGAGGAGGGTCACCAACTTCATATATAACCGCTCTTTTCTTCTAGCAATGATGAGAAGCAAGGAGTACTGTGATGGAGATTTGGTACGTCCTGGAATTACTCGCTTTGCTAGTAATTTCATTGCAATGCAAAGTATAAAGGATAAGAAACAAGGACTTCTTAGGATGTTTATATCTGAACAATGGGCTCGTCATCCAGATAGTAAATCTGAGCAGGCAACAACAGTAAGGAAAATTCTTAATGATGACAATTTTTGGAGAAGGCTATCAAGGTGTTTGAAGATAATGAGCCCACTTGTGCATGTTCTCCGAATGGTGGATGGCGACAAAAAAGCCACCTTGCCTTATGTCTACGAGGCTATGCGCATGATGAGAGAACGTGTAGAGGAGGCAGCGGGACCAAAAGCATGTAAACAATTCCTCGAATCAATTGATAAGAGATGGAAGAAAATGCTTAGTCATCCCCTTCACAAAGCTGGTAAAGATTTTGAATTAACAATCAAGTTACAAATTACATTATAAATTTGACTATTTTGTCTTATCACTCACTTCAATTATTTTCCGTACCCAGCTTATTACCTCAATCCTAGGTTCCAATACGGTCTTGATCTAGGGCTGAAAGCTGACCTACAAATGGCGGTACATACAGTGATTGACAAGTACAGCGGCAATGACAGCAACAAGGCATTGCTAGCTGTGGCGCAAGTAAGTTATAACTTAATAATTTACTATGAAGTATGAATAAGAATAACTTGATCATATAGCATATCTTGACCTATAAATTTATGTATATACTTGAACAGATGAAGAGATTTAGGGAAGCACAAGGCGTCTTTGGGATGAAAGGTGCTGTATATGCAAGGGATAAGATGGCACCTGGTATTCGAAGTTACATACTTAGTACTTATATTCTTATTACAGACCTATGAATTATTATATATGGTTATTAACTTTATATATTCTTTCATATGCAACTGAATGGTGGGTCGAATATGGAATTGATTGTGAAGAGTTAAGAAGTATAGCTATTAAAGTGTTGTCCCAAACGGCTGCTGCAGGGGGGTGCGAGAGAAATTGGAGCACCTTTAACTTAATTCATACAAAAAGAAGGAACAAGCTAGGGGCAAAACGATTGCACACTTTGGTATATGTGCATTACAAAATAAGGTTGAAAGAAAAATATCTTCATGAAAGATTCAGCAAGCCAACTAAAGACTTCATGACTGAAGATCCATTGGATTGGGCTTACATTTATCATGACAGAGACGATGATGATGATCCCATGCAGGCTTGGTTGAATGAGGAAACTGATGCTCCTGTTTTAGATGTAGGTAGATCAGGTGGTGACCCTGATCCTACAATTGCAAGTCAGATGGGTATTAATGTAGAACAATATAATCAAGAAGAGGGAATTCAAGCAAACTCTGCAATCAACCGACTTGAGAAAGATCCGGATGATCCTGGTGATTTCTTTGGCCCTCTACCTGTAGATGAAAGTGAAGCATCCTCAGGGTCAACCATACCATCTGGTGGAGGATACATTGATAAGTCTACATCTGGTGATTCTTCTACTACTGCTCCATCAGATGGATCACACATCATAGGACGAACTCCGCCACCTCCAAGTCCTCCTCCTCCTGTTGATTTATCAAGGTTTAAAAGGACTGGAAAAGAAGCAAATCTTCCTCCTAGGCCTGCATCTACAAAACAATACCAAAGAAAAGGAAAGGATAACTCTAGCCAGCCACAACCACAGCCTGAGCAACAACAACAATTGCCATGCTTGCCCCCACCACAGACTTATGTTCCTTATGGCTATGATCAAAGTTATGGTTATGATTCTTATGATCCTTATGGACAATATGGTTATGGACAACAAGGACAAGTTCAAGTGCCAAAACAACCACCCGTTGATAACTTAACTGAATCTATGGGATCTTGGCATATTAGTGGTCCTAGTACTGGCAATGTAGAAGGATCTAGTATCATGGATGATTTATTCGGAATGGGCAGTGGTGGATATAGCGTTGCACCTACTCATTATCAAATTCCAGAGCAGAACACTGATATTGCTAGTGTCTTTGGTTATTGTGGGAGTGGTCATTATACTTCTAGTGGATCCCATGGGACCAGTATTCAAAGCACAACACATTATCCATTTAATAGCTCTATGGTGAATCCAACTAATGATAATGAAAGATCTCAAGGGCAGACCTATGATCCTTTTATTCTCTCTAGTCATGAGCCCTCCCGCACACATTCTGAACACGAAAGATCATCTACACCTTTGTCACATGATTCTGAGTCTCTTCGTAGATCAAAATCATATACAGCTGTTGATCTTTCTTCTTATGCTCGATTTGGATGTCTTGCGGACCTTTCTGATTCCGATTTTGCGACATTTGTAGCTGACTATGAGCTAAACCACAAAGAAAATATAACATGGATGCAATATGCTTTAAGAGTGGATAACCAGATAGCTGGCTCTAGGCATATTGGTCAATATGAAGAGCATGCAAGACATTCGGCATGGTATTAGTCTTAGTTGGCACTCATCAGACTCGACTCAACTCAAGTGGGTACTTCAGTTTGTATTATTGGTATTTTTGTTAAATTGCTTAGTTGCTTTCTACTTGTGTTATGATAGTACTTGTAAGTTGTAATTCGTAATCTTTTAAGTTGTCTATTTGTCATAAACCTATATATCTTGAAGAAATCCCTAGTTGCGCAACTTGCACTTGCATCACAGACTGGTATGTAACCGTGTGTTTTTCTACGTTTGCAAATCTACATGGATGGTTATACACTTATATCTTATATGCTTATAGACTTATAGAGTTATAGTTATATGTAAACATAGTGTTTTTAAGCTAGATTTGATGAAATCTATCAATTTTCATCACAAATTCAGTATTTGTTTGCTTAATTTTTGTCGAAGTTGCGTCGAAGTTTGGTTGTAAAAATCCTCGACATTTCCTCGACATTTCACAAACTTCCATGTCCACACCTGTCGACATGGGCTCGAAGTCGAAGTCCTGTTCCATGCCGACTCCAACATGGAACTTGGGATTGAGGCTTAGTTGATGATGATGATGATGAACAGCTACACACTGCCTGGTAAGCATGAAGCAGAAACACCACATTGCTATATAAATTTTTGGGGTTTAGAATTTTTTATCCAGATGGGGCCTCACAGATTTTACAGCCTGCTGGAGGCTGCTAGGAGATTGCTGGTGTAGCAGGTAATATTTGTGAGGGCCATTTGATGCAGGACAGGCTTCCGCCTCTATTTATTAGTTTACATTATTTTATTATGCCTTTTCCCTATTTTGGGCTTTTTGTGGCTACCGACTGTCTAGTCTTTCTTTTAGAAGCCTATATAAAGGCTCTATGCATCTTTGTTTGAACACATTTGATGAATGAGAACTATTCCTTTTAGTCATTTAGTCGCATTTATTTTAGTTCATTATATTTACATTACCACTGGTCCTCTCTAGCTGCTTGCAAGGCCTCCTCCCTGGAATGTCACAGGCGCTACAGTTAGCACTCTAAAACCATGCTAGTAAAAAGGGCTCTTTCGATCAACACTAGAAATTAACCAAGGGGTCAACTCGAACCCCTACTAAAGGGTGAACTACATCGTATTTGAATCAAATACGAAGTAAAGACAAATCATGCTACCTGTGCTTTGTATCTTTTCTTATGTATTGTTTGGAATCTAGATAACATCCGAAATGCCTGGGTACACGTGTTTACTTTTGCAGCTGTATGGTAGGTTATATGTATTGATATCAAGTATATGATAAATACTGCTGGCAACTAGTACATGCCTTTTCTCCATGGTCATTTAATCAATAAAAAATCAGTTTCTACTTGAAACTTGGTGCTCTCAAAAGAAGTAATCTTCACAGGTTCAAATTTGCTTGTGCTTTAGCTTTGTACTTATATTGTGAAATACTACCACCAATAAAGCTTGTAATGTATTCTGGTCATTCTCTCATGTTATTATAGGATGTATGGACTGAACTAGGTCGTCCCTGCGGGATCCACCAAAAGCAGGTTAGTTTTTTCAAATTCAGAGCTCAAGAATACATATGGCCATCTAAAATGTTGACCCTGTATGTTAGCTTTATTGTGAATGAATACAAATAGACGATTTTGATTCATCTTTTCTCTCACCAAATTTTGAGTACTGCCCCTTAGAATGTTTCATACTGATTTCTTATGTCTCATCTGAATTTGGAAGCTCAATAGGATAAAATAATTGAACTATTATGAATCTGATCTTTAGATCTGATAGGTTACTTGAGTTCTATAGCTAACGTCATTCAAATTCACTATCAGTGACGGAACTCTTCCTGTTCTCTGTTTACGTAATATTACAACAATTCCAATATGATATTATGCACATTTTAGCCTGATTACACCTTTTTTTCTTCTTCTTCTACCCACTTCTGTATTCTATATGATAGGTAGACCAAATGGTCATTCACTCTGCTTCCGACCCACGCCCTCGCTCAACTCTCTGCGGAGATTACTTCTACAACTACTTCACTCGCGGCCTGGACATATTATTCGATGGGCAGGCAATACTTTGAAGGTTTTTTTTTCTTATTTCTAACGTTTCTGTTAAATTGTGTAGTAACATTTTTTTTGGCATGGATCCTCTCTCAAAAACTGCAGACTCACAAGATCAAGAAATTTGTCTTGCATACCAACTTTCCTGGACATGCAGATTTCAATACATATATCAAATGCAATTTTGTAATTTATGATTCGGACGGTGTGTCACTGTGGATTTAGAAGATTTATGTACTTAATAATTTATTATATGACTTGGATAACATGTTCTCTCTTTGCAGCTGAAGGACCTTTACAAGGGGGCAGCACATCAAAATTCTGTATTACGCCCAACACCAAGTGGGATCAAGTGAAGGTAAGCTCTCAAATTTATTTTTTAAAGATCTACTTTAAAGACACCCTTCTAACTACTGCTCTAAGAAAGTACAGTAAGTATTGGTGTTTCGCAACACCAGTACAACATTTTGATCATCTTTAAGTAGTCACAGCTGTCTTGTGAAGCTAGTGGAATACCTCACCATATTGCTGGCCAATGACATTCCCTGAAGTTTGTGACACTTCTTTGATGTGTGTCATACACTGAAACCACCCCGTTTCAAACTAAATCTTTACAACGACCCATGTTGGTGGGGCCATTTCCATGATGGGGGCACTTTCCCCATCAGTTCTTTTTTCCCCCATTCCAAGACAGTTTGGTTTAGATACATATATCTCATATACACCGCCTCTCTCTCAAAAGATTAATAGAAGATTACAATTACGATAAGGTTACTGTAACACCCTCCCTAAGCACACACATGCATGTAGCGGAAGCAACACAAAGTTATCCGTAACTCCTGCACTTAAGGGGGACATTAATACAACTGTGATTCATAACAACAATATAATCTTTCCACAGAAACTTAAATACAAAATTGTCTAGTAATTGTTCTTACAAAAGGAACATAGATTATCACATGGAACACTCATTCTATCATCTTGAGACAAAGTCTCTACTCTACAAAGTTCTAAACATGGAAATGTATAGCTGAATCTATAAAGCTGAGGATCATCTTATGGCACCCCACTAGATCTTATTATGCTTTATTTTTGTGCTCCCACCTCTGAGTTTTACTTCTGCTCTTGGTTCTGCTCCTTGTTTGAGAACATCTCGTACCTAGCCATGCATTGGAAAAGCAATCGTTAGAGTTCATGAGTATTCTAACATATGCAAAACTGGAGTAACAAGATACTACAAAATATTCTTAAACATTGTATGCATAAAACTAACATTAAATATGTAGAAATTAGAAACATAAATAGCTCCTTTCTCTGACTCAGTTCTTGGCTTTTCACTCATCTTTCTCTTGAGACTTGTACTCTGGTACCCGGGTCTCATGACCTACACGAAGGTGCATGAGTCACATAATCCTGCACTAAGGGCCTGGGTTATGATTTGAATCGGCCTACACTCTGGTTGGTGCCCGAGCCCCATGAACTGCACTAAGAGCCTGACTCATGTCTTTCTTGAGTTGACCTGCACTATGGTGCCTCAGTCTTAACTCCATAATCTGATGTCATCTTATTAATCAGATCTCAACATGAATGTTACTGCATTATGAATTTATGACTCATGGTCTTATCATGAACGAAGATCTTAAATCTTAATACAAACATATATTGGAAACTTAATCATGACTTAATGTATTCAAATCTAATAAAATTATCATGGATTCAATTCTTAGACCTGAATCATTCTATGAATCTTATTAACATATCTCTACTTAAGATCTTGAGCATATGTAAGGGTATAGCCATCATCATCATCATCAACAACTAGGCCTCAATCCCAACTATGTTGGGGTCGGCTATATGGATCCTTCTTTTCCATTCAGCTCTATCATGGGTCATATTCTAGTTGAAAAGCAGAGTTTCAAAATCTCTCTTTATAAGCTCTTACGATGTTAATTTAGGCCTTCATCTTCTTCTATTAATTGTGCTTGCCTCAATAGTCAATAGTATTGCTTCGTATAGGCGCATTAGTCGGCCTGCGTTGCACATGTCCATACCATATGAGTCGGCCCTCGTGCAACTTGTCCCCAATGCTCGCCACCTCCACTTTATTCCCGATATAGTCATTTCTCAAGTGATCTTTTCTTGTCTTCCCACACATCCATCTCAACATACGCATTTCAGCCACATTCATCTTGTTGAGTCCTTGTTTCTTTACCGCCCAAGATTCACTCTCATAGAGCATGGCTGGTCGTATAACAGTTTTATAAAACTTGTTTTTTAGTCTGAGAGGGATCTTTCGATCACATAATACTCCAATTTCACTCCTTCATTTCAACCATTCTGCAATGATCCTATGACAAACGTCATTTTAGACATCCCCGTCTGTTTGAATGATAGAGCCCAAGTAACAAAATTTATTACATTTTGGTATATCTACTCCGTCCAACTTGGCTCCACCATTCACACTACGAGATTGGCTGAAATTGCAATGGATATACTTAGTTTTGCTCCTACTAATCATCAATCCATTTGATTCCAGTACCTTTCTCTAAAGTTCAACTTTATCATTCAAACCATCTTTAGTTTCATCAATCAATACAATATCATCAGCAAATAACATACACCAAAGGAATATCATCCTGAACATTCTTTGTCAACTCATCCATAACAATAACGAACATATATGGACTGAGTGTGGATCCTTGGTGCACCCCAACTGTGATGGGAAATGTTGGTGTCTCTCCTCCAGGAGTCTTCACACTTGCAGTAGAGCTACCATACATGTCTTTAGTCAAGTCAATGTATTGGATTGGCACACCTTTTTCCTCAAAACCATCCACAACACTTCTCTGGGTAGTCGATCATAAGCCTTTTCCAAATTGATAAAAACCATGTGAAGATCTCTTTTTCTTTCCCTATACTTCTCCATAAGCCTCCTTATCAGAAAAATAGCATCTGTTGTTGATCTACCATACATGAAACCAGATTGGTTGTTTGATATCTGTGTTATAGACTCTGCTCAATAATCCTCTCCCAAAGCTTCATTGTATGACTCATCAACTTGATACCTCTGTAGTTTGTGCAGCTCTGAGCATCGCCTTTGTTCTTGTAGATGGGGACTATAGTACGATTTCTCCACTCATCCAACATCTTCTTTGTCTTCATGATCTTGTTGAATAAATTTGTTAACCACATAACTCCTTCATCCCCCATACTCTTCCATACATCAATGGGAATACCGTCTGTTCGCATGCCTTTCTCATTTTCATCTTTTTCAAGGCATTCTTGACCTCAAAATGTGAAACTCGTCATGTGTAAATCTCTTGTATCCCTGTCACACGAGTCTCCAACATTATTTACAATATCTCCATTGAAAAGCTTATGGAAGTAATTAACAATTTAAAAAGCGGATGGAGCGGCCGCTTCAACGCCCAACCCACTCTGCTGCACTAAAATAGACCTGAGCGGAGAAAAGGCATTTGTAATTGAGGCAGGTGTTTTGTGCCGCTTTTGCGGGCCGTAGGACGCTTTAGCGGCTAGGGCGGACGCTTCAAACTGATCTCCCCTCCCAACCCCTTGATACCCAAACCCCTGACCTCTTATACACAATCACATAACCCTGAACCCTTTCCTATTCCCAATTAGAATGTTGCGCTCGCAGCCATCGCATGAAATCCCGACGAGAGAACCCGGACAAAGCTAGGACTCCTCGACTCCTAAGTCATTGCCGTCCTCTGTGCTCTTTTAAGAGCATGAATCCTGCGGTATCTCGTCATCTCCTCGACCTCGCGCTTTCTTCTCATCCCCTCACATTGCTCGTGCAAGATGACAACAAAGAGTCGAGGCCTTCAAGGTGCACCGACAGAAGGCTTTCGACAGCCGTATAAGGAGTCAAGGGGGAATGCGCAAGGCAAGGTGCAACAACCAAAACTTTTCGGCGGCAAGTGGCAGAGTCAAGGGGGAGGCTTCTCGGCGCTTTTTCTCTACGCACAGAAGTAACAGTAGGTATGTTTTTCACTTTGTTCTTCCTTGCTACGTCTTCCGCTAGTTCTTCTCCTTCTTTTCCCCTCAAACTTCTCTACACATGCCGGTTCTACCTGTTCATGTCGGTGACAACAGTAGTCGGCTTCCTCTATTTCGTCTTCAAATCAAAATGTAAAATTTCCTCATCTTTCCCATTTCCATCTACCATGCCCATCTTCTCTATTCTCTTATCCGTTCTTCACATTTACTACTGAAAAATATACCCGTATTGATGCGTGTTCAATTGCTAAATAGAGATATGTACATGTGCACTTGATAAGCACGCATTATCTTGCATGATCCTTCTACCCCCTTCCAAAGTCATGGCTGTAGCCACATATTCAAGTAGCGTGGACATCATCTGATCATCTCAGTTTAGCACATGCATTGGTTTTAGTACCTACATGTATAGAGGACTTCATACATAGTACTTGCACACAATTCTGTCGGTGCATCATGATTTCTGGAGATTTATGTTACTCAAAATTAAGATAAAAATACATCTATATTCTTAATCAATGCAAGTAAACTATTATTTAATAAGCTTTATAGCCTACTTGATTCCAGTTTATTAATCTCAGTACTTCAGCAGTTAATGTGATGCCTGAAAGTTAGTAAGATCAACGTGGCACTTTTCTTTGATGAAGTGCATGCAATTGATTGCCCAACCAAATATTAGGAGTCTTGCCGGGATCAACTGAATAATCTTAGTTACATATTCTTGCTTACTGTGATCTTTGGGTTGTAGTCTTCTTTTGTATGAAATGATGCATTATACATTGATTGATTTAGAGTAGGAGCAGGCTTATGGTGCATACACTATACATTTATCAATGTGTGTTCTTCTCTAAATGTTACTGCTCTCAACTAACCTCCTGCTGGTTCCGTGAGATGATTCGCACGGTCTTGTGTTGTTAAATGAATGTCATCTACTTATATACCTGGACCATGTTGGAACTGAATGTATAGAATAGTTTAGTATAAATTGGTATACGTGGTTAGTATGTTATTGATATGGAGTAATTTTTTCTAAAATTTTTAAAATAATGTAAAACGCTTTTTCAAAAAGCGCCCGCTTTTATCCGCTTCAAAATCCGCTTCCCGCTTCAAGGGGGCAATCCGCACGCTTCACGCTTTCCAAAACATAGGAAGTAATTTCTCCATTGGTTCTTGATATCATCGTCCTTTACCAACACTCTACCATCTTCATTCTTGATGCATTTTACTTGACTCAAGTCTCTTCCTTTCCTTTCTCTTATATGAGCCATTTTATAAACATCTTTTTCCCCTTCTCTACTGTCCAACTTCTTATAAATAAAATCAAAGTATCTAGACCTTGCCTCCTGAACAACCTTTTTTGCTTTTTTTCTTTTCTAGCTTGTATCTCTGGAACGTTGCATCATCTCGAGATTTGGGCAAGCTTCTATAGATCTCCCTTTTCAGTTTAATAGCCTTCTGTACTTCATCATTCCACCACCAGGTCTCTTTTTGTGGAGACTCACAACCCTTGGACTCCCCCAAAACCTCTCCGACACTTTTTGTTATGCAGGAGCTCATGTTATGCCACATAGTGTTGCATCAGACTCTAAGTTCCAAGTTCCCTCCTTGATGAGTTTATCATGAAAGGTCAATTTCTTTTCCCCTTTAAGATTCCACCACTTGATCCTGCTATCTTGATTTTTGTTATGCTTGCCTTTATTGATCTTTGTATTAATATCCAAAACCACCAACCTATGTTGTGTCGTGAGTTCTTTGTCAGGTATCACTTTACAGTCCTTGCATACTTTATGATCCTCCCGCCTTGTAAGGAGGTAATCAATTTGGCTACAATTGTGCCCACTCTTGAACGTAATCTTATGAGATTCTTTTTTCTTGAAATGGTTGTTTGCCAAAATCATATCATATGCAACTGCAAAATCTAATATCCTCTCTCCGTTTCTGCTGCCATATCCAAAACCCCCATGAACTCTCTCATATCCAACATTACTACTCTCCACATGGCCATTTAAATCGCTCCCAATAATGATCTTCTCCTCTGTCGGTATACCTTGCATCAATTCATCCATGTTATCCCAAAAAATCCTTCTTAGCCTCCTCGCTAAGGCCAACTTGGGGGGCATAAGCGCTAATAATGTTAAAAATCTTTCCCCCAAGAACGACCTTGATAGCTATGATTCTATCACCCATCCTAGTGATCTTGACAACATCATCCTTCAACATCTTATCAACAATAATACCTACGCCATTTCTATGTTTATCGATGCCTGTATACCAGATTTTGTATCCTCTGTCTCCAATCTCTGTATAACGTTCCCCTGTCCACTTAGTTTCCTGCAAGCAAGCTATATTCAATCATGGTATCTACTATCGCCAAATATTTTCATGTCAAAGAGCCAATATTCCAAGATCCAACTCTAATCCTTTTTTCTTGGACTTGCTTCTTTGCCTGCCTTCGTCAAAAATGTTGCCCTTGTACATTTTTACTACATCCGGGCAATGATGCGGCGGGACTAGCTTCTTTACCCACAAGTGTCCAAGATGTGAAAACCCTTGCACATTTTTCACTACATCTGAGCGATGATGCAGCAGGACTAGCTTCTTTACCCACACCCGTCCAAGATGTGGAAGCCCTTGCTTGTCCTTCAACACAACCGGACGTTGCTGTGTCGAAACCCCTTGCATATTTATCATTGCACCCGGTGCCGATGCATCGCGTCGCTAGGTAGGGACGCTCCAACAATTTTTTTATAAGGATCCATGTCATAGAAAAAGTGACAAAGCTTTTATGGCTGGCTGTCAACCTACCACCAACCCTCCTCCTTTACCCGGGCTTGGGACCGGCTACATTTGCACAAAATATGAAAACATAGGCGGAGTTAAAATACAAATAGAAGAATGGTAATAATGGGTATTGAACCTGCGCACTTTAGTTAGTGAAGCCCATGATAACCACTAAGGGTATAGCCATCAAATTATGAAAATCTTGCATAAATGTCTTAGAACATTGAATCTCATGAATCATGGGAATCTTACTTAGCAATAAGAAACATGTAATTATGCTAAGGATAATAATACTGAATACTCATGGGCATGCATATAGATCAGTAGGAACCATTCTCGTTAAAAATAACCTAATAATAACCTATCTTTTCTTAATCAACATGTAATAATAACCTATCTTTTCTTAATTATGATCCTAAACCCTAATAAAGTGAAGTTTGAAAATTCCTGTAAACCATACCAAAATATTCCCTAAAACCTATCCCATTAGTTAGATCTTGAAAAGCCAATCAAAATTCATATATGGTTTACTATAATTGAGCCCTAGAGTCATTTCTATGAATTATGAAACATTAACATAAAATTGACCAATCAACATCGAGACAAAACCACTTAGAACTTCACTAGAAAATGGGGAAATAAAGTAGGCCGCCCTGTAAAAAAACATTCTACCCCCATTTTCACACAACTTTATTTGTCTGGGAGGGCACATCAGGTAAAAGACTAAGCAAATCTCACGCGACGGGACATCACAATGTCCACAAACATGTGACAATTAATAATATGAGTCCAAAGCAAAAAGATGGAAATCAAATACATGAGATGCTCGTCTTCACACATCTGCCAATTGAGAATTTGGTCAATAGACAAATTATAGTCACAATTCAGCGAGAGTTAGAAGCACAAAAGCGTTATGTTTGAGTCCTCACTAGATTCTGGTCTCATCTACGCTTCACAGTGATCAGGCGGTAGACAAAAATCGCAAAAGCTACTCCTTGCACTAGTAAAAAAAAGATAGGAACTGTGAAGATTCCAATCACCACGTAAAGAAGCAAACAGACACATCGTTTAAACTCGTCAGGGCAGAACTAAAACAACCGATCATTTCCTAGTAAAGAGGGCTATTGAAAGAACTGACAACAGCAGTGTGGCTGCGTAGAACAGGGGGACCAGCTCTGATTAGGATCGGTGGTTCTGACGACAAAAACACTAAAAACCCATTACGTCTGCACAGGCTGAAGAAGTAAACACATTGAACGATGCAAGTCAAGGCAACCCAGAACCCATGAAACAGGCCCGTCATGTCCAAAAGCAGAGCGAGGAAGCTCAAGCAGGGAAAGAACACAACAATGTACAAAGCCCAAAGCTTGGCACGGATCTAGGTTCGCAGAGATCTAGTGGAGGTAGACATGTGGTTTCTGTGGCCAGAAGTTTACCGGGGTAACCCCAATGACGAACCCCGTGACTGGCCTAATGCCAGAAACATGGAAGAGGGCTGGTTAAAAGTTGCAGCCTAAAAACTTTTGAGAAAGGGCTATTAGATACTTGGAAAGCTTACTGGAATATTAATTCAAAAACGGTTCCTAGAAATAGCTCGTCATCATCAAAGGTTGTAGGGATGTCAGCTGTCTGCTGGTACATGGCGAAGGTC
This sequence comes from Alisma plantago-aquatica, assembly GCA_963693085.1. Taxonomy (NCBI): domain Eukaryota; kingdom Viridiplantae; phylum Streptophyta; class Magnoliopsida; order Alismatales; family Alismataceae; genus Alisma; species Alisma plantago-aquatica. Next base: position 897,191,369 of record OY856412.1, read on the forward strand.
ACCTCAAACACTTCTATGGTGGCACGAAAAATCTAGAGGTTGCAACAGCCGCCATGACAGCTGCTTGTGGTGAAGAATTCTCTGCATGGCTTCTCCAGGCCACACTCGTCGGCTAGTTGGATCCATCAGCGCCTAGAGGTCTCGAGATTTTGGCTTTGGATATCCTCACTCATCGTAGCTTGAGAGACACCCTGGAGGCCTCAACAGTGGCCCATGCTCCGGAAGAAACAGAATAGTAGATTTGTTAATTTGCCTAGGGTTACTGGTGGTAAAGGCAGAGGCAACTTCAGCCTTAGGACGCATCTAGTGCTTGACCGAAAAAGATAGAACTGTGAACGCCTTACCCCGTCCTATTCTATGCCAAAAACAAGACGAATTGTATAAGGAGTCCCGAGACTGATTTAAAAGGAAATCCAACAGAGTAAATAAGCTCCGTAATCTTGGAATTTACCGAATAAAAATATGCATGTTTCTGTAAACGTCTAAGTACGATTTGACCTTAGAGATTGATGGCATCGACTTATTTGTTACCCAACACTTTCCTTTTCTTTGACTTGGCATTATCTCAAGGCTTGCGAATCGTCTAGTTGGTACTATTTACCAGTTTCTCATTAGGACGGTTAAAATGATCTTATCTCCAACCCATTAATCTGGTTACAAAGAGACCTGTACGTACATGTCACTCTATTTGTATATATCTGATCTTCTATAAATGAGCCTTCTACTTTTCATCTATAGAGACCTCATTGTTTACCAGAAAATACCATATTAATGTTCCACAAGCTCTTCTTTGACTTGGTTTTACATTATTAGATATAGTACTTTCGCACATTTTCTTAGATGTACTCAAATAGGATAGGACTATAGATCACTAGACCATATAATTCTGTTTTCTCAAGATGATTATGTATCCGCAAGCATTATACATTGAGTAACCAATGTTGTGGTCAAGATGCATGCGAGTTGAGAGTAGGAAGGATTCCTCTCTAGTTTCATACTTTAATTAAAAGAATATAATGGTACGGAAAGTTTACATGAAAGACCCTTATGATAACGTTTCATTGAAGTAGAATCTTTTAACCAAACTGGGGACAAAGCAGTTTTCCAAATTTTGGGGTGTGTCAGTTACAAGAACCTAGGAGTTATACTGAGGGGACTTTTTTGTGCTGGTCGTAAATGAAGACCCAGTGTGACCATAGACTTTACCTTTGTGAAGAATGAGTCCTTGGTTTAGTTAGACTTGTGCATTCGACAGTTTCTTTGGCATATAAAAGTCTAGATCAATTTTGGCATAATATCGGGTCAAATCTGCACAAGGTTTAGGGCGGGGCAATATAAAACAAACTTAAAATTCCAGTAGTTAATACTTTTAGCTTTGATCATGTAACACTTTATCTAAGACTGATCCAGGTGGCACAACGTTCAACACTGGAAACCTTGTTGCATACTTGTTGAGGCACCCACATAGTCGGTAGGCTGCTCCTGGGGGGTTGCCTAGCGGGCTACCTACAAATATGGCCTGACTAGGCCCTCGTCTAGGATGCTTGGGTGACTAGGCGGCTGACCTGGTCGTGGGCACACACCTAGTTGACTGGGGTGAGTTGGATAAGCACCATGCCTTTTTTTTTACTTAATTCCCTACTCCTGCCCCATGTCAAAAACAGCGTGTTTAGTACATTTTCAACAACTTTTGAGTCTTTGACTAAGATTTTGTTTTTGCATAAAGTTGAAACATTATACCATTTTGGTTTTTAAGTTTTAGACCACTATATAGCATATACATGGCAATTTGTAATGCAATCCTTGATTAATATTAATTTGTTTTTTTCATTGGATGATTGAAATTTACTCTGCTACAAGTTTAAATATAAATATCGTCTCTATTCTCTACTATTTTGTTATATTACTCTTATTTTAGTAATTTAGTTACAAAAATTTCAACTCTTTCAGTAGTTTCAAGTATCGAAATCATGGTTATCAGACCTGAACCGAACCGAACCGGCCGGTTGAACCGGGAACCGGCGACTCTACCAGTTCGGTCCCCTCTAAAAGCCGGAAATGAAGTCTAACCGGCATCAAACCGGTGAACCGACCGGTTGAACCGGCAAACCGGTCCGGTTTTAGCCCAACTGGCCGGTTCTCCCATTTAGCAAATAAATGTATTATTGCTTCTAGTTTTTGTTAATTAATCTTGAATACCATATAAATGTCGGTATATGTATGTCCATAAATAGAATAATATTTTTTATTTGGTCTATTCATCAAGTTATTGTGAGCAGTTGTGCTATTATTCATCTTTCATAACTTTTGCAAGGATATTTTCCATGAGTATCAAACTCATTTATATATTTTAAACTATTAGTGACGTCACCTGTTGAACCAGTCAGAGCACTGGTTGAACCGGTGAACCGAGAACCAGAGGCCTCACCGGTTCGTTGACCGGTTCGATTCTGACAACCTTGATCGAAATCAATACTAGCATGTTATCTTCAGTCAATGATTATACATATACACGACCTCCTAAATCTAATCAATATTTGGGGATTACATATACAGTGGAACCTATTTGGGATGTTTTAGGACATTATTTAACAAATTCATACATTATGTGTTTAGATATATGCATATATTACTGATTACATGCACACACAACACCCACCCACCCAACTTTTGTTCTCTTATCCTGCATCTAAGGTAGTATGAACCTTGTTACATTTCGAATCTATTATTTTATACTTGCAATCTTCTTTGAGCAACATATTGGCATGTTTATCCAACCATGGATATAGACACACACACACACGCGCGCGCACACGCACGCACGCACATTGTTGTCCACAGAAGCAAGGTGCAATTCTTCTTTGATAAAGAAGTCACGAGAGTGCACGACGGGTGGGGGAAATTGACATGCTCCACAATTCAAATGGACGAAAATTTCACTCCAGAAAGTGAGTATATCCACCATATCAATTAAAAAACGCCTTTCAAGTTATTATATTTGTCCATTATTCTATTTTGAAAATATGTTGACACATACTTGTCCGAAAAGTTGAACACACTCTAAAACCTCAAATTCAGAAGACAAATCTTTCATAGTTGGGGGGATCTGAGAGGCCTCTTGAATATTCATTTTCAGTCTTCTCTCCCCAATCTTAAAATTACAAGTGCTGAACTCTTCAAATACAGTGATTAAACCAAACTTCTCTTGGTCAAAACCATCAAATTAGTGATGAACTAGTAAAGGAAAGGGGAAGGAAGTATGGAGGCGGTAAAGGGAATAGAGAGGCTGTAGTAAAACGTATAGAAAAAAGGTCTAGTTAAGAGAAAAGAGCACTATAGTGAGTAAAATCACCGTAATAGGCAGACAATATTCACAGGAGTTAATAAGTAGTAAACATGTTAATAAAATGAATTCTTAAAGAACAGGGTTTTGGAAAAAAGGTGACTTTATAATGGGGAAACAGTGCTGTTTTGATGCTTGCAAGATCACATCATGTGTGGACAATACGAGGTATGCAATATGGGTTGTAATTGTAGAAATTTGAACACTGGACTTGGCCCAACAATGGGCTGACCAGAAGCGAACAGCGAATTGAAGTGGGGCTTTGCCAAGAGAGCATACAACAAGACGAAGCACTTAACTGAAATTGACGGACAGGATCATAAACTCAACAAATCTAATTATATAGGGGTTGGACCAGTGTATTAAAAATCGGCCTAGGCCCGCTTAATCGGACAAGACCCTCAACCGCCTAATTTAGCCCCTAAGCGCCCGCTAAGCGTTTTGAACATAATCGCCTGCTTTTTTACCGCCTCACCCGCTTTTTCCCGTTTTTTTTTCCCACTTTTTTCCCGTTTTTAAAAAAAATGCTACTGTAAGCATGTAACATTAATTAATTACATTGTCCAAGTAGTGTCAACTATAATATATGAAACTTGTATACATTAAATGTTCTATGATATAGCTAGTCCTAATTTAGAATGCATACTTTGTGTGTAAGCTGTAATAATGGGTTGCTGCTGTAATGCATCTAAGTAAATATCATATTACTTTATTATACTTCTAATGCATGATTAGTTTTACTGATTTCCTTGCTGCTTTCTGTGATTAATGATTGGTACTACTGGTTAGTACTACTTTAGTGATTACTTTAAATCAATAATTCATAATTTGTCCGGCCAAAGTAGCCCGACTGGTTGCGGCTCGATAAGTCCCAATGAAGGACCCGGGTTCGAATCATGCGAAGGCGCTCTGCGAAAAGTAACTGAATTTAATTGGACGCGGGAGGGGTGACCGGACCACTCACTGCTCATGTCCCTTGGGTTTACATTGCCGGGGTAGGGTCACCAAAGTGGCTCCTCCTTGGGGGTGGTTCCCAAGTAAATAAAAAAAAATTCATAGTTTGTTATATACAATTACTGATCTGCTTGCTGATTTTAGTGATTAGAGATACCGATTAGTAGTAAAGTATTGATGAATACTTAGTTAATTACTGATTTGCTGATTAGATATGTATAAAAGTTCCTTAGAAATATATTTTTTATATACATATACATGTAATTTTGTATAAAAATATATAAAATTTAGGCACCCGATTTTTCAAAATTGCCCGCTTAATCGCCCGCCTACCGCTTAATCGGTTACAGGGTGCTGTCCGGACGCCTCCCGCTTCCCGCTTTCTAATACACTGGGTTGGACTAAAATAAACATAGATAAATGAAGTTGATGAAACATTTACAAGCATGTAAATCAGGTGTTGTGGCTGCTTGCTAAGAGCAAGATGTCTTTAGTGGTGCTTTCTCTAGGGTTTTTGGTCCTAGAGACTGCCTGCTCTGGTACCATGTCAGGAAATGAGGACAAGAGAAGATACATTGTAATTTCTAATGAGATCTTACACCTTATAAACAAATGGGTTGGGACTTATTACGAGGAATTTAACAATTGACTTTTTATTATGATGTCAGAACGCATTCAAAACAAAAGACATTCTTAACTGTGATATGTTTACTAATAGGCAAATCATAGTCGAATACTACAATATAAAGGTTGCACTGGTAAGCTCCCAGCTTGGTGTTGATCATATCTCTTGAATGTGAACAGTCTTGTTTTATCCGATGGAGGAGGTATACAGTACTAGAAACCAAGAAGCTTTTTTTTGTAGGGACCCAAAGTGCTCTACAAGTCCAATATACTAGCTTAAGGCAAGTTTCCTTATGCAGCGTTCTAAACGCTGCTTATGGAAGCATCAATCTCTTCCTACTATGACTCTCCTGTGAAATTCATGTTGAGGAGGTATTTTTTGATGCAAGGAATCCGCGACTCACTTCCTGGGGGTAGTAAGTTATAGGGAGTCATTTCTAGTAAGAGTGGTTTGTTGAATAATTTCTAGTTCATGGAGAGAAGGTTGCCTTACCGTTAAGCTTTCACCTTGGTAGGTTTTTTAGCAAACTTCGGGGTTTACATCCTTTTACTAATGCAGCGTTTGGTCAGTCATAGCTCCGGTGCGGTGAGATGGATCACACTGTGATTTTTCTCCGGTGAAAAAATGACATCCGCAAACGCTGTCCACCACTGCATTAAATGCAAAAACAATACAAATAGTTAGCGGTGGCCGACTTGGTGTTTGGTAACAGTGGTTGCAGACTGACCGTTCCTGCCCTACTATATTAATCGCTGCCCGGACAATCACCACCACTTTGCCAAACGAAGCATAAGTCCAAAAATAAATAATGGTGTTTATAAAACCTTGCATGAAGGAGATTTCATCTGTAAAATAGTGTTCGTTGAAGAACCAAATGATGATAATCCTATGTTTATGCTTATGGTGCATCCTGCTTGCTTGAGCATGACATTGGATATGTAAATGCCATTGAACGCATGGTTGATGCCTTCCAAAATTGACGGCTTGGTCTACAAAAATATCCAGTTTAGTGATGCGATAATATAGTCTGATTTGTTGATGTTCATGAAACTGTTTTAACAATTGTCTGTTATTACTTTAAAATTATCACGATGCAATATTCATACCAAAGGCAATGCATGTGGTTGGTTCAAGAAATACCGTATAATAGTTATTATGATATTTGATTACATAACTTAATTTTTTAGCAACTACATAATTTTTAGTTGTATTTGTCATAGCAACACCTGTTTGGAGGAAACAATGCCATTACAAAAATTTCCATTATGATAGTTAATGATAAAATAAAAGTAGTACCGGGTTTGTTTCATGTAATTTAAGCATAGGAGCACTTTCATTTGTTTTCCTTTGTTTATACCCTAGCAATTGTTACACACTGCACACACATATACTTGTAATGGCTATATAGGGAGAAGACTCGAATTAAGATACTATCATCCGCCAAGTAGAGCAAAGAAACCCAAATTCCCAATGCACCATATAATGTTTGACGTGCATGGCTTTCCTCGTCAGTGTAGTTGTAGAAAGTTCTACAAGACCTGGTAATTCCAATGCAAATAGAAAGATGCATACTGTAGAAATGCTGGGCACCTAACGGGAAGTCTATTTAGTGTTTTTGTTTTGTTTTGGAACTTATTGTATCTAATTCTAGAAATTTGCATGTTAGGAAATTCTTGGTGATTGTGGTCGTGCTGCTATTCAGACGCAAGGCTCCGTGAATAATCCTTTTGGATCAACATTTGTTTATGGCTATCACAATGTAGCTTTTGAGGTGAAGATGTCTTGTTTATTAGAATATTGAAAGTCTCCTCTTTACTGTTAAGGTGATTCACAATCTTTATACAATGACGTCTTTTATGTTAGGTAATGAAGAATGGTTACATAGCTACTGTTACCTTATTCCAGTCCTGAGAAGAAAATGGTATGCAATTCTATCCTTTTGACTTTCGTTTGCTAACATAGCCTGGAAATGAGATTCTATGTTTCTGTATGCTGTAGTAATGCTAATCATGCTCTATATAATGTTTGGATATTAGTCTGTAGCCATTTGTGGAGAAAACAAGACAGGACTATGGAAGTATGAGGCAGGGGTTAACTGGCAGGATCTTTTATTTAAATCGTTCGAGTAGCTAGCCTATTTCCTAAAAAAGAGAACGTAGGAGTTATATCTTTTATATCTTGAATAAATTGTAATTGATAACTAGCTTATAATACCGAAGCCAATCTGTTCCTCAATATTAATTTTTTTACAGAAACCCCATGGTTATTTCGATATATCCGGTCCTCCCCAATGTTTCTTGCCGCCAACTCCTCTACCTCAACCCCTTCCTTGCCGACTGCCATGAAGTGAACACAGCTGTGAATGCCAGCTCTACTGCTGCATCACCATTGTGGGTTCCGGCACCATTGGTACAGCACCAGCTAGGCTGCAGTAGCGGCCAACTGTGGTCTTGCATCGCCAATAAAAGCCACCTCACCCATATTCCTTCACCTTCCCTCCCCTTTACTGTCCTCCTCACCCTGCTGCATGAAGCAGCAGATGTGATGGACTGGAGCTGAAGGGGTCAAGGGGAAGTGGGGAAAGTGGGGTGAATAAGGGCGCTGCTGGTGGTTGGGAGAGAGGAAGAGTGGGTGACTGGCATAAGCTGCATAATGGGCAAGGAGGAGAGTGGTGGTCAAGGTTGAGAAGAGGGCTCGAGAGCAATTTGGGAGAATCATGGCAGACAGATAATGTGTCATGGAGTAGATCATAGGACTTCTGAAGGTATAATAAATCAAGTGGGACCAGGTTGGATTATAGTGGCAGACCTTAACCCAAATCTGGAATTTACTTTTTCTTTTTGAAAATGCTTTTCAGATGTTCGAATTCTTTAACGCATATTCGACATGGCATGCCTATATATCAGTTGTTTGAACATGTATTTCGTTAAGAAATAAGACCTGTAAATAGTGATAGCAAAAAAAAAAAAAACCAACCTGATCCAATCCAACCCGACCAGACGTGAAAATTTAGGGTCCGAGGGCTCTGCTAAGGTTTTAGGTCAAAGTTGTGTTGGGTGAAATATAGTTTGGTCTATTATGGTCTGGTCAAGTTTAGATCAGGTCTGATTGGATTTTGGGTTTGCAACAGTTCTGATTTCACATTTTGTGCTACTATATATAATATAATATTTTCTTATAATGTTCGGCTCGGGTCTATACAGGTTAGAATCAACTTGGGTTGAACTTTCTACAACTCTTATTTGCATTGGCTCGGGCTCGGATTGAACATGTTCGGGTCTGGTTTGGGTCAATTTACATGATTGAACTTCTGGTATGAGTAGATTGCATGCATGAAAGATACCAGAACTTGACTAGATGAACCACTTGTTGCTGAAATAGTATTGCTTCTTGATCAGAGAATTTCTGTTTTTCTTTGACTGTACTATAGTCCTCTCTCCTGAGTGTCGCACATGCAATAAACAATGTTATTGGGAATTCGCAGAAAAAGCTTGGAGCTGCTATATATTTTGCTCTTGAATGACTTCAATGAGTTCCAATTACAATCTACAGACTACAGGAACCTTTAAACTGCCAGAGGAAATCTGTAAGGCATGCCAGAAAAACTGACTGCTATGTACACAATGTATTTACTGTGTATAGTTGATGTAATTATCTCTAATTCGATTGTAAACATTGGTAAAGTCGTTGAATGAAGCAGTTCACTAATTTTTTATTTAGTACATTGCTCAGCTGCCCAGTTTATATCAAATGTAATAATGGGATGAAAACCGAAATTAGACATGGACGTTCGTGACTCTTAACATATGGCCTATATAATAAAGTTGTTCAGAGTCTTGAAACAGTACTTTTGTTCTAATGTCTACTATATAGAAAAAGTATATGAGGTATTTTATATTTTTTTATATTTTCAGTTACTAGTTAGTTTTCTATTCTAATAAAACAGCTATGCGAGCACAGTAGGGTTTGGATGTAATCAAATTGGTCCTTTTATATTCTTTCAATGATATGTGAAATGTGGTAGAAGGGGTCGAATGTTACTTTTATTTTTTTAAAATTATGGGTTAGTATTAGTATGTAGGAAATGTCGTGAGATGTATGGTATGCCTTTAGTTTCATCAATTACTAATTGGATATTGCGTATTGTAATAAAGTATGTACCATCTCTGTGGGAGCTAGCTCCTATTAGTCTCCGCACTCCCACTGTCGTCTTGTACTTGTCTGGGTGTGGGAGTGTGGTGCAACCAAGGTTAGAGGAGGTGGTAATGTTATTGCTCCGACATGACACCATGATCTGCACTTTGTTGTCACCGGAAAAATTATGAATAATTTTATCATTTACTTTTCTTTTTAGCTTTTCCTTCTTTGATATCGTGTCTGGTACTAAGTTAGTTAAACAAGTTTCAACAAATGCATTTTTCTCTTCCTATCTTACAATATCATTGCCTATTAACTTTGATCATTTTTTAGCTAAATGAGGTTATGCATGGTCACATTTATCATCAATATTTAAAGTGATCAAATATTTTCAAATGTGTAATGCATGAGGTATATCTAGTTCAAAAGAAAACACTTTCTTCGCGTATGTTGGCATGAGCTGGATGTGGTTGGTGGTAATTTGTACATAAATCATGACGTCACAGGATACCAGATTTTGTATTCAAAACACCGGATTTTGGATCATAATTAGCACGAGTGGGAATGGGTGTCAACAAGCACTAGCATGCGTTATATTTCCCTAAAAAAGCTGTTGTGTGCAAATGTTGTCACTGTGTATAGTTGAAGCAATTATTCTTAATTGGATTGTAGCATTGGAAAAAGTCGTAGAATGAATCGATTCATTGATTTTTTTTTAATTTCGTATATACCTCAGCTGCCCAGTTTATATAAAATGTAACAATGGGATGAACGCCTAACAGGGATGTTATGTAACTAACATTTGGTCATATTCAAAAGAAAACTCGTTTCATGTATTGCGGCATGGGCTGGATCTGGTTGTGGTAGTACGTACATAAACCACGAAGTCCGCAGGATAGGATTTGGGTCACGACCGTCACGAATGGGAATGGGAGTCGATATGCAATGTCACGTGTTAGATTTTCTTAAAAATGCCATTCCTATATATCATATGAATCATCTTATGATTTTGAAGCTTGATTTGCTATGCAGGTAATTTTACAAAGCCGAAATTACCTGTGAATTTTGAATAGGAGGTATCATGCACACTATGAGTCTTGACGATGCTTTTGATTACGAAAGGGATAATGCCCCCCTCGCTCGTGTATCACCCACAAACTTACAGAAAAAAAACCCAAATAGATACACACTATATGCTGAACTGCAAGTACATGTGCTTAGTGGCAAGTTGGGGTCCAAACACAGATCGCATTCAATATAGTGTAGTCCTTCAAATACCCCTAACTTTAAAGTGCAAAAGGAAAGTAGAGGTACAGGTCCATTTGAGTCGAGCAATCTAACTAGGGTATTTGCTACTCTAAATTGAACTGATTTTAGCATTAATAAAGCCTAATAAAGCAATAAATCCAAGATAACCAAGCAGCAACAACTAATTAATGAGCTAAAAAAGCAACTAATTTAGTTGAGAAACTAACATTAGTTTAGTGGGCAAAAAATAGGGGTTGTATCAAATGAAATGAGATGCATGTCTGTCGTCAAAAAAACAGATGATCTGCATGTCTTTAGATATAGAACTGATCTGATTAGGCATCAAATGATAATCATATAATATCAAAACATTAGGCACCTAAAAATGGAGTCTAGAGGGAGGGTGAATAGACTCTCTTAGATTTTTGGCATAGATCATAACACACAATCTGTTGAAAGCAACTTGTAGAATATCAACTGTAACAAGGACAAAAATTTAACAAAGAAGAAGACCTTTCATACGATATGGAAATCACTAAGAAGACCTGCAACCATGTTTGGTTGGCTTTCAACCACTATAGTTGGGCAAACAAACTTTTATTCAAATTGTATAAGTAGTATAATGATGGGATTATAGAACAGAAAAGTAAGAAATAGACGTGGAAACCAACTTTAGCCTTTGTTCTTGGCTGCATGAGAGCAACAATTCTATTTCTTTGACGGGCCCATGGGAAACCACTTATATCCATTGGATATAGCTGGAGGAGATCAACACCTACCCTCTTTTGACTGGACGCAGAGGAATACGCAACACTTCTACTAGGTTTCTGCATCTTACTTTGAAGCACCTTTAGTTCTCACAACAAAGTGACTGGAAATGGGAAGAAAGGATTACAAATAAAAAATAATGACTTTGTCGTAGATCTTCTTAATAAGATAAAAAATCATAAGATTTGGAGAACATTGAACTTGAGCACTACGTGATATCTAAGGAACAAAGACAATGCAAGCACTTTCGAAAAGATTTATGTTTCTCAAGTGTGTAAAAAGGTTCCATATGACCTCTATTTATAGGAATATGTTAGGGTATGACTAGGACTGCCTTGAAGTTTTATGGTTCAATAGATTCATGGGTTACTAAACATAAAATCAAAATCCTGATTGTGCATCAAATATGTTGTCTCGATCGAACTTAAACTTTGAGTAAGAACACTTTGTATCGACCAAAGGCATAGAAGGGTACAACATATTTTCACATCATGTAAGAATGTTAATGATTTTTCAGTCTGAATGCCCATTGGTCAAACTTGGAATCCATTTGAGATCATTCTTGATCCAATTTTGACCAAGAGTGATCATGGAATCTAGCATCTCTTGAATGAATTGTAAGTTTGGATGATCTTCGTGTAGGTAGAACTAGGAGTTTGAGCAAATATATTCCTAACATGAAAGCCACCAAAATTCAATTTTGTCTCTAGACAAATATCTAATTATGTTTTTTGATTTCAAGACTTCCCAAGGTCCTAAGTAAGGATCATATGGGTTTACCTCATCAAAAACTATTATTTTACAAGACAAAAATTAAAGTACTTCCACCTAAGTTACAATGCTTTGAGAATTAAAATATGACGAATTTGTGATTCCACCAAATGCAAGTCCACTTATGTATTGTTTCAACTCATATGTTCCTAGAAAACTAAGTAGAATAGTTAGAAACAAACAAAACTAAGGAAACTTGCCATGCATTAATTAGATACTTAATAATATGTCCTTAGGCCGACAACACCATTAAACTAGCTGCAAGCATATGTGTCCAAGTGGTTTTCCCATATCCACTTGATGTCAGTAGGTGGTACATATGGTAAAAGAGGATTATTCCATCTAGTATCACCATCTATCCAACTTTAGAATGCTCTTTTGATAAGAGGAAGAACACTACCAGGATCTATGTAAGGGCTTAAATTTTCAAATGGTTTTCTAACTCCTTACTTGATGTTAATCAGTTGCATAAGTAGACTAGAAGATAGATGATCCCAATAAGAGAAATAACATATCTCATAAAACCTTACAGAGATATTTGTCAAGAGAGGAAATAAAACCATCCTAAAATGAAGATATTTAACCTTAGACTAGTGAAGAAGGTAGACATGGGGGTGAGCAAAGAAAAGAACATGTTCCCACCAAAGCTCCTTGGCACTTCTTCATTACTTCCCCATATTCATCATCTTTATAAGACTTAGACGGAAAAAATAAAACATCAAACAATAGAGAAAATCTTGATCTATCATAGAAGTGGCATATGTGTGTGTGTGCGCTCATAATTGTTAGAAACAACAACTATATATATATGTATGTATGTATGTATGTATGTATGTATGAATGTATGTATGTATATGTTTATGTTTATATATGTATAGTCATTTATCATTGCTCATTTTGATATCTTGGTTCAATTATCCGTGTTTTGAAAACATGGTGGCACTTAATGTAGATGGACATGATGCATTGTGACTCTCATCTTCGACCTATATGGTCCCGACTATCAATTCCATATCCCACTAGGGTCTTCTTTATCGGATCCATCCTCCTCACTGTCCCAATCTATCACTCATCATCATCATCGTCCCACGACGCTCACAAAGATCAAGTTCCTAGGGGCAATTGGGACTAACTTCTAAGTTGGGGATAAGTGAATAAGGCAATGAGTTTAGTGTGACAGACCGAGAATGACAATATGCTATCTTAAGTGGGTAGTGATGTGCTCTAGAGGGGGGTGAGTAGAGCTAATATAAATCTTATGCAATTTCAAACATCAAGGAGATTGGATTGCAACTTGTTTAAAAGATAATGCAGCGGAAATGTAAAGCAATTAATTAGACAATGAAAACAAATTACAAGAAGCACCCAATTTGGAATGGTTCTATCAAAAGACGTCTGTCCGCTACCTGGTTGTTCTTAATCATGATTTATAAGAATAAATTTTTATTAATCACATGAGGAGTAATACAAAGTACAATTATTAACTTCTTCTTTCACAACCAAGGAAGAGCACTAAACCTCTTCTTTAATGGCTTTGAAGAGCATCAAACCTCTTCTTTAACAGTCAAGGAAGAGCAAACCTTCACCTCTTCTTTGACTAAAAAGGAAGAGTATTGACCTCCTTTTAACGAATCTGAAGAGCACTGAACTTCTTGTTTAATGACCAAGGAAGAGCACCAATGAAGAAGGTTGGGCAGAGAGAGGACACCAATGCTCATCAATATGCACATACCAATTCTTCAAAAGATTTACAATATGAAATTCTCTATGAATAAGTGATAATCAACTTCCACTATAGGCTATATTTGGCGGAGTATGACACTATTATTGAGCTATGACTTAGACTTAAATATAACATTGTAGAAGTTTCAACTTGGAGAAATAGAGCCTGTAGTAGAATTGCTAGAATGTATATTCTAAGTATCCATAGATAATCATATATATATATATATATATATATATATATATATATATATATATATATATATATATATATATATATATATATATATATATATATATATATATATATATATATATATATATATACCCGAGTACATGTAGCTTACATGTACCCACCTTCATTTATGGTGATTGTAAAATTATAATGAAGAATACAACCTTATGGATGTAAAGTATACCCCTTAGATAAGATGTATACAAAAAATCAACATAATCTGATATTCATAGATCATCTAAAGAAAGAAAATGTGTATATCCTGATCAACGGTAAGTTGCAGAAATCACATAAACCATTGAATGATTTATTGCTATATCTAATGATCTATGTGAGATATGGTTATAATTTTTTAAACATGTCTAATCTATGTAGCATTGAATCAATCCATATGGTTAGATTTTATCAACATACTTCACATGTGCTATTTTAATTGTCGATACATGTAAGTTACATGTACCGGGCGGTACACACTTCCTAACCTCTCTCTCTCTCTCTCTCTCTCTATATATATATATATATATATATATATATATGAATGGTCAATATAGTTTTTGGGAATATGTTGACCAAGTTCAATGCTAAACTAGCCGTTGGGATGTCAAAAATCAAGATTACAATAGATAACAAATTAATGCGGATTTTGATTATAGACTGATGCTCGGTCGAACTATAGCTCAATCGAGCCAGTCTCCTCTTGAAATTACAAGGATTTTTTTTGCGATGGTTCTTTCTTGATCGAAGTGTAGTTCCACGAAAAATGTGTATGTGGAAACATTTCTAAACTTTTTCGAATACATATTAAATGAGTTATCTAGTGAAACCTATCTATCCTAAAGACTTGACATAAGTGTGAAAAGGATCTAGGATAGGATGGGGCTGATCATCATTTGTTCTTCATCATTTCTAGTAAGTTGCACAAAATACACTTGTACAAATTATATACACGATACAATTTGTCCTACATGCATCCAAACACCTATAATATCACATATTCTTTATTGCTGGATTTTGTCTAAGTTCCTTGATCAGCTGAAATACTAAATACATAATTTAATAACAAAAAAGACAAAATATTTTTATTATCAAAATTAGAGTGGCATATCGAGAAAGTCAACAATCTTCCCTTTTTTATGATGACAAATATTTCCATAAAATAATATTGTAAATAGGAAATTTAGATCATTATAACTTTAAATTGTTGTAGATAGTCAAACTTATCTTCATATTATCTCTCCCTTTTATAAAAGTCAAAAGAGTTACACTTACTAATGCTTCCCCTTAAGGAGACACTCTCCCTCAACAAGATAGTCATTTTGCAGAGGAGATAAATATACCCAAGAAAAATAAGAATGTAATGATTTGAAATGATATACATTTCATAGAAAAAAGGCTATATTTGATTAAGGAATATTAAAAAGTTACCTAATTACTAATGAAAGGAATGTTAAGTCCTTCATGAAAAAAATCTCATTAAGCACAAAATATAAAAAAGATACTCTAAGTCAACAGTAAGGAATGTTAACTCCACCATGATATAGAGATGCCACGAATAACATCAATTTTTTAAACAATATCTCAATATCAATACAAAGAATGCCAAGTCCTACATGATATAGAGAGTTGTCATAAAAATCAAAGATAAAATCAAAACTGATTTCTAATCATTTTCAAGGGATGCTAAGCCCATAAGTGAGAAAGGGAATCTATTTAGCACAAAATGAACTCAACAAAGAATCTCTAGACCAAATATAGGGATGTTAAGCCCAAATTGATATAGAGAAGCCATTAAGAACAAAAACGATATCTATATGTAAGTTTATAACAAATAACTTTGAGCTCCCCCTTAATCTCATGCTCTTAAACATTGAGCTCAAAGAATATAACCATTAAGATAAAGATATTTATTAAGAACCAATAAGCTTTATATATAACATGCAAAATCAATCATTCCAGATTTACAAATTAGGAAATCAAGAAATTGAATGAATCTAAACACCAATTCTAAAGATAACCAAGAAAAATTGTTACAATCAATTAATGAGCTCTATCAAACGTTTTTTTAAATGCAAAAATAAATTTATCAAAAACTGAATTTATGATCAAGATTAAAAATATATCCATTTAAGCTCCTAATATAACAAAGATGACACTACACATCACATGATATGCTTTTAATTGTTTAATTCTTAAAATTTTTGTTATTTGTCCCTTTTCTAAGTACACATGGTTAATAAATCTAATTTTGTCTTGTATGTACTACAACACAAAATTATTAGTGTCTAATAAATTATATTCCAAGGTGGTCATAGGTGACAATAAGAAATAAATCAACTATTTGACATTGTTTGAAAAGCATGACAACTCATAAATATATTTCACCATAGTGACAAGTTCAACATTTAAGCTAATGTGCACTGACCACATGGAAAAGAATTAACAATAAAAATTATGAAAATAGTTTGAAATTTTTAGTTGTGTATACATTGTCAATAAATTTGAAATTGCATTCAATGCCTATCAAAACTACTTTTGCCAAGGAATACAAAAGGCAATGATTTCATGTTATTTAAAAAGCATCCAAGTCATTATTTTTGAATTCAACAATTTACCGCAATACAAGGTCGCAAACTTTGACCAAATTTATGAGTGGGCATAGAAAGAGTGAAAGACGATCAAAATGTTAAATTTCATTTTGGTAATTAAGCAATTGTGAACATATTGTCAAACAATTCTATGGATCATTTAAATCTTGATGTATGCATTCTTTCATAAAAAATCTCATCTCATTAGGGATGGTTAAAATCCATTGGTTGATCACAATTAAAAATGGCAATACAATCTATAGTGACGGTTGATCAGAGAAATATAAAGGAATATCAAATAAGGTGTTGTTAATTTTCAAACAACACTCTGGTGCCAGGAAAAGTCTATTGAGACTTGGGCATCTCCACACAATTATTGCTTGGACTTTATCCTTCTCTTACAACATATATGTCACTACAATATGCATTTAAAGAAATTTATAATTATAAAGTGTCAACAACAAAAAAGCTATTAAAGCATTTAGATCTAATTAAAAGGCAACAAAGCTCTAGTTATCATCTTTGATCGAGCATCTTTGACTGAGTTGTTTTTACTGAGTACATGAGCAAACATCACATTTGAAATATGTAAAATAAATAATTTTAGACCTGAAAGACTAAATAAACATGTAGCAAACTGACTCTAATTACCAATTTTTAGGTATGCAAATTAAAACTTAAAGTCAATATTTTAGTCGAATTGAATTTTGACTATGCTGCCCCTCTGTAGAACTATAATTTAACCTAAAAGTAGTCTGACAGAGATTTTATCTATTATCAATCAATTTAAAGTAAATATACGCTATGTTTGGTATGTGGTGAATGAAGAGGTGGAGGAGGAGAGGATGGGAGAGGAGGGGAAGGTATGGGGTACTTATGTTAGTATGTTTGGTTAGCATGGAGAGTGGAAAGGAAGAAGAACATGATAAATATAAAAAAATTGCAGCAACATAGAACATGAGTGATATAGAAAGACTTGTACATATAATAATTATGTTTATATATTCATTAACATATATTGTTTTATAAAAGTAGATTCGTAGCTGACAACAAAAAAGTATACCAATATTTTTTGGTTCAAAAATCTTATGAGTCTAAACATAAAATAATAAGATGTACATGAAGGTAACATACAAGTTTTATTTGTTATGTGTTGAACGCGTTGTTTGGTTTTAGGGGAGGCAGAGAAGGCAGCGGAAACAAAAATTTTCTCCTCCCCAAACCCAGAACAAGGAAACGCGTCAATGTCTATACAATAGGAAAGGATGGTTTGTGGAATCATACCTTGTCTCGAGGCTTGCTCGGCGACAATACCTCACGGCTTGCGCAGTCTTCACCTCCGGTCTTGGACGGTGTCTGTGCAGCTCCTGGTCGCATCGGGACTGACGACTCCTGGTCTCACAGGGACTGTCGGGATTGACATCTGTCCTCTGAGCGGCAGAAATCTCCCGCCTCTGAAGTAGTCCACACGGACTACCTGGAACTCCAATCTCCTTATTCCACAAGGAATTGGAAGGAGTCACACCCTCCTGTCAATGTATTAGTCACTGACACACTCTCCTGCCACCAGTCGCTTTCTGCAGTTGTCTTTCCCTTACTGTGCCTCCCTTATCGGGTAGCACTTGCTCGGGCTCTCTCAGTTACAAAAACGAGAGAGAACGACAACTTTACAGAGCAACTGGTTGCACTGAGTTGTTGTCTGAGAAGCCCCCAATACCCCTATATATAGGAGGGTCATGGGACAGGGTTTGTGACGATCGAATCGCAAAAACAAGATTTATGAAAGCGGAAGCGATTAACTAGTAGCAGAATTAATAAAAATTAAAACTTTTTGCAAAGATATTTTCAAACGATAAAACTCTTTTCATAAGAGACAAGATAAGTTGATTTACAAACTCATTCATCATTACATCCCTGTAAAATCACATCTCTAGTGATTACCACATCAAATGCTCTGTTACCTGTACAAAGCAAGATACAAAAATCTTGAGGCATTTAAGCCAAAATATCAGATCTACTGACTCCTAGGACCTGAGAGTACATAGAGACACATAGGACATGCTATCTACAAGACTTGACAGTCAGTGTCTCCATCTGAGAATCACTGCTGCCCTGGTGTTGTTGCTGCTATTGCTGCTCACCCTCTGATGGGTTCCTTCATCCTCGACGTCTACCTAAAAAGTTGAATCCCACGAGGGTGAGACAATTGAATAATTGTCCCAGTGAGAGTTATAACTCTCCACCAGAAGCTTTGTTATGCAATAATTAAAATAACAATAAGCAGTATACTTTATACATTCAACAGTAGGTCTAGCATTATATGAACTAAGTGCAACAACATTCTCTTAAGCAATCATTTCAATTATAATTTAATTGAAATGTCAAGGCATATAACAATAAGGACTATGAAGAACATGTATACTAATTATTCAACTAGAACATTATAAACAATGTATCAACAATCATTGTTTCTCGTAGTTCAACCTAAGCAGTTATGCTACACAAATGATTATGTTTTTCAAACATTATCATGCCATGATAAGATGAGTTACACCTATCATACTCCAACCGACCATTACGAAATCACAATCGGTACCATACATAGGTCCTCAGAAGAGCCGGATTCCTATGACCTCATCTTCCTGAGTCAGTGTGAGGATCAACATGCAGGACATCTCGTGTCTCTGCTATAATAGCTTTCCAGGGTAACTTCACTATTAGTGTCACAGTGGCATTCTGTACTCTCTTTGCCATCGTGGAATTTCTTGTTTATCTCACACCGATGCGACATTAACAACATCATCGGGAGATTAGTGATACATCATCCCGACATAAACATATAACGAAGGATTGATGGATTAAAGATACATCTTACATCAAATCCTACATTAGGACGTAAGGATATTCACGTCCATAACCCCAACATACTCAAAAGTATGCTCTCTAGGAGTTCCCTTAGGAAAACCTGTTTCACCATCATTAAACTACTGACAATGATGGATCTATGGTCAGGGCTCTGCATGATATCATTATACTTGATTATTTAAGTACATTATAGCATTCTTTTAGCATTAGACATATTTTCAAACATAAACCATTAAAACAACTGCTATAAAGAAAGAATACTAAATGTATCAAGTTCATTTCACATCCAGTTATCATTGGGATATCAATCCCTAACCATCTCATCATTATGATTCAGGAACATGGGTGTTCAAACCCTTAGATCATCATAAGTTATTTAACAACATGACCTTGATTGTAACAATACAGATGGTCTTCATGGCTCATACAACCTATCCATCTCAAAAGTTACCTTTTAATAGGCAACATAACATATCATTGTTTTCAAAGTTTAAAGAATACTTTCAATGAATGTGGCATCATAACCCTTACCTGGCTATGATTACCTCTTGATAACAACCTGCATGACTAATATAATTGAAAGCATGCACATTATATCAATATTAGCACAATACAATCTCTTTTTAAATTAATCATAGAACACCACGGCCAGGCTACCTTGCATGGTCATGCTACTGATAGACTACCACGACCGTGTTGCATTACCACAGTTGGTTTCTAGGGTTAGGTTTTCCCTATTTGATTTAATTAGGGTTATTCAACCCTTATGACTTTCAAAGGTATAGGGATTATTCATTTTTCATTCAAGAACAGAGCTTCATGCTTAAAAGCATAACTCAAAATTAGGGTTTACTGTTCAATTCATCACATCGCCCTAGATTAGGGTTTACTATTCACTTTATATGATATTACCCTAGAACTGGGGTTTACTATTCACATTTCAGTGAATTGAGGTTATACCATCATCATGTATGAATATTACTTTCATTAATGCCCTCAATTAGGATAAGATTCATTAATTACCATAATTAGGGTTTCCATGATCTCACTATGAAGGATCATACCCTAATTAGGTGTATTCATACATGTTGGAAGTATATTACTTGATTCACATTCATATAGGGAGTCTTCTCTCTCCTCTAACTATTAGATGATGTTTACATCACTCTAGATTAGATTAAGTCAAATCAACCTTGATAACATAAGTCATGTCATCACCATTATGGTCATTAGGATTTGCTTGATCAAGGGTATTAGTCATACTATCACACCCAGGGTACTTTTGTCATATTCATCATTGGTCATAACATGCATTAATACACTAATTACTTGGTCCCTTAGTTACTTTAGGTATCTCTAGGGTTTAGGTTAATCAACCACTAAACCATCTTAACCTCTAAAGCATCAAACGTTATTAACCATTTTAAACCTCACACAGTTTGACACTTTCAACCTCCAAACGGTTTTGAAACCGCTTGGGGTTGTTGACTGTTTGTTCACTTTTGAAACTGCATGGTAAAATACATACTCAAGACCATTTTCCCTAAGTGAGGTGAAGACCGTTTGGTCTTGTTGATCGTTTGGCCAGCTTTGACTTTGAAACAGTATGGGCAAATTGATCTTGAAACCGCATGGCCACCAAATGATTTGGGATCGTTTGGTCCCAAACGGTCTTGAGACCGTTTGGACTCAAACAGTCTTGAGACCATTTGGACCCAAACGGTCTTAAGACCGTTTGGTCCAAACACCCTCAAAACCGCATGGACCAAAATTACCTCAACCAATCCAATTGAGTTAGGGTTTTCAATGTTGAACCCCTCAATCGATCATGCAATGGTTAGGTACTCATCAATTGAGTTAATAAGGTCAACCCTCTACTGATTTGATACTCAATTAACCCTCAATTGATCACAAATTAGGGTTGGGATCAATTGGATTAGGATTTGGAATCAATCACCCTTCAACATGTATCAACATGAGTCTAATGGATGTTGAGACCATTGAACCATCATTCAATTGGGTCATGACTTGACCCCAAACGGTCTTGGGATCGTTTGGACATTCTCCAAACAGTCTTGAGACCGTTTTCTCAAGTCAACATCAAAAACCAAGACATTCACTTAAAGGTTGAATCCTAAATTAGGTCACAAAATCAGCACTTAATTGTTCAACAACTTGATATGGATGGACCCTCAATTAGTCAACTCCACTTAACCCTAGACCTCCAAATGGTCTTAGGTGATTACCAAACGGTCTTGAGACCGTTTGGGTGATCCCCAAATGGTTTTGAAACCGTTTGGGCCACTCAACCCAAACTTCAACACGATTGCATTATTGAAATCAACAATAGACCCGATTAGGGTTTAGGTGAGTAATGTGCCTTCAATTGGTGATTTACTTGGAATTAGATGATGATTTTTGGTGGGTAATTATTCTATAATATGTACAACAGGTCTCCAAATGGTCAACGCCTGGTCAACCCATCCAAACGGTTTTGGACCTGTTGCTCCCTGACGTTCTTGTGAAACTGTTTGCTCTGAAACGGTTTTGCAAACCGTTTGGGCAAGAGGTGGAGGACCGTTTATTAAAGCCAGATTAGGATGAACTTTGGAAATCACGTCATCTTCTTCTACCTCAATATTATGAACTGTTCTTCACGTATTTGCTTGAAAGAACTCATAGAAGTGTCTAAAGAAGGAGAATAAGCAACGTTTTCATGAAAGGAAGATGCATAAGCAAAACTTTAAGGGTTAGAGTTATAAAACCCGCCTTAAGATCTCATCTAGAGATAAAAGCTTCGTAGATTTAATGGTGGCTTGAGCTCCACTGGTCATCCAAGGTTCATTCCTCAAGATTTGGATGGAGAAGATGGCTAGAAAGAAGAGTTGTGTAAAGAAGATAACTAAACCAACCTTGTAGTAGGGTTTCCTTCATGAATTCGAGCTAGATGGTGATCAAAGCTTACCTAAACCAGATTGGTCATCTTCCTCTGCTCCTGAGCTTCTCCTTAGTTGGCCAAAGCAAGAAGATAAGTGAAGGAATAAAGGGAAACGATCCCTTGCTTTGTGGAAAAAGAGTTACTTATATACTTTTGGTTATTTTCAAGACAAGGAGAGTTATTTCTTTTATTTCTCAACTAAATCCATCAAGCCCTTCTCCACTTCTTGGCCACGTTTCTCCCTCCATATCACATGCAAAACCCCTCTCTCAACCAAGGTTAAAGGAAAAAGGAACCAAACACCTTACTAAGTTGCATATATATAAAAGGGTCATTTTGCCTAAAACCTGGTTATTTAAATATAAAGGTTATCTTTCTTATTTGATCAATCAAATGAGGCACCCTCCTCATTATCTTTGTTCTACTTGATGGCAAGAGTCATGAAAGATACTCTAGATGGTGTATTTTACATGTTGCACCCTATGTTTTGGGTAAATTGCACTTTAGTCCATATTTAACAAAACAAAATTACAACATCATTCTAAAGGGACAAAAATAGAATTATATGTTCCTCAGAAGCTTTAATTACATATCAAAAGATAACCACAAGTATCTAATCACATAATTAAGAAAAACACCTAGGGTTAGTTCATAACCCAAGTCAGGGATGTTACAAATTATCCACCCCTTACAAGGATTTCGTCCCCAAAATCAACAAAACATATATTAAGAGAAAAGAGCAGGGTATTTTCTTATCATCTCTTCCTCTAGTTCCCATGTGGCTTCTTCAACACCACTGTGATTCCAGAGGACTTTCACAAGACTTATGTCTTTCTTTTTCAACTTTTTAATTCTTTTATCAAGGATTGACACTGGTCCTTCCTCATAAGATACACCATCATTCAATTCTACCTCCATAGGTTGCAGAACTGATTTTGTATCAGGGTGAAATTTCCTCAACATGGAAATGTGGAACACATGGTGTATCTTCTGTAACTCTGGTGGCAACTCTAGCTTATAGGCTACTCTTCCAATCCTTTCAATGATTGGATAAGGCCCCATAAACCTAGGAGCTAATTTCGCTTTCCTTCCAAATCTTAGAACTCCTTTCCAAGGTGAGACTTTGAGATACACTCTGTCTCTGACCTAAAATTCTAAGGGTCTATGACGTTTGTCAACATATGATTTCTGCCTATCCTGTGCAGTCTTTATCTGTTGTTGTATTACTTTAATCTTCTCAGTGGTTTGTTGCACAAGATCATGACCTAGAAGTTGGTATTCACCAGTTTCATACCAACATAGGGGTGATCTACAATGTATACCATACAAAGCTTCATAAGGTGCCATATCAATGCTATGTTGATAGCTATTGTTGTAGGCAAACTCTATCAAGCTTAGGTGCAGATCCCAACTCCCTGAAAACTGAAGAACACATGCTCTAAGCAAGTCCTCCAAGGTCTATATAGTCCTTTCTGACTGTCCATCAGTCTGAGGATGAAAGGATGTACTAAACCTTAACTGTGTGCCTAAAGCTTTATGAAGTCGCTCCCAAAAATGACTCATAAACTGAGGACCTTTGTCAGAAACAATGGTGACTGGGACTCCATGCAGCCATACTATCTCATCAACATACAACTGTGCTAGCTTCTCAGTAGAATAGGTTGTTTTGACAGGCAAGAAATGTGATGTCTTTGTCAACCTATCAACTATTATCCAAATGGAATCATGCCCTTTGCTTGTCTTGGGTAGGCCAACAATAAAGTCGATGATTACATGATCCCACTTCCACTGTGGTATGGGAAAAGGTTGCATTGTTCCTGTAGGCTTCTGGTGTTCAGCTTTAACTTGCTGAAACACAGGACACCGCATAACAAACTCAGCAACTTCCTTCTTCATTCCAGACCACCAATACACATCTTTCAAGTTTCGATACATCTTGGTGCTTCCTGGATGCATGGCATACATCGAAGAATGAGCTTCTTCCAGGACTAACTTTCTCAAGTTATCCACATCCGACACTATCATCCTACCATGATAACAAGCTACTTGGTCATCTAAGTCATGGAAACCATCTTGTTTCTCATTACCATACTCCGATCTGATCTGTTGAACTATAACATCAACTTGCTGTGCCTCCTTGATCTATTCTCTCAGAGTAGGTTTTATATGCATCTCATCTAACAACCCAGCTAACAATGATACTTTCAACTGTACATTGTCTTGCCTTAAGGAGATAAGCATATCTCTCCTAGAGCATACTAAGGAATTCAGTTGTGCTCTATCTAAGGCTGGTGTTGTTGATTTCCTACTCAAAGCATCAACAACCACATTGGCCTTCCCTAGATGGTAATCAATTGTACAATTGTAGTCCTTGATTAATTCCATCCAGCGGCGTTGCCTCATGTTAAGCTCATGCTGAGAAAAGATGTACTTAAGGTTCTTATGATCAGTGAAAATCTAGAATGTTTCTCCATAAAGATAGTGTCTCCAGATCTTCAAGGAATGAACCATAACAGCTAGTTTAGGTCATGTGTCGGATAATTCTCCTCGTGTTTCTTAAGCTATCAGGAAGCAAAAGAAATCACTTGTTTATCCTGCATCAACACACATCCAAGTCCCTTCTTGGAGGCATCACATAAAACTATATATTCTTTCCCTTGTTCAGGTAACACAAGCACATGTGCACTTGTCAACCTCTCCTTTAACAACTGAAAAGATTGCTGACACTTATCATTCCAAACAAAAGGAACATCCTTACTGGTCAACTTAGTCAAGGGTAAGGTTATGGAGCTGAAGTTCATAATGAACCTTCAGTAATAACCTGCCAACCCTAGAAAACTACGGATCTCTGTCGGTGTCTTCAGCTGCTCCCATTGTAGAATAGATTCTACCTTTTTAGGGTCAATACGAATACCCGAGGTAGATATCATGTGCCTAAGAAAAGATACTTCTGGCAACCAGAACTCACACTTGCTAAACTTAGCGTATAGGTTATGTTTTCTTAGCAAAGTTAGAGCATGATGAAGATGTTGTTCGTGCTGCTGAGCGTCTCTACTATAGATCAGGATGTCATCTATAAAGACAACAACACACTGATCGAGAAAAGGTTGAAAGATTCTATTCATGGGTTCCATGAATGCAGCTGGTGCATTAGTTAGTCCAAATGACATAACTGTGAACTTATAGTGACCATACCTTGTCCTAAAGGTAGACTTGGGTATGTCACTATCCTTAATGCGAAGTTGATGATACCCCGATCTCAAATCTATCTTTGAGAAGACGGTTGCACCTTGCAACTGGTCGAAAAGATCGTCAATCCTTGGCAGAGGATACTTGTTATTTATTGTTACTTTATTTAACTGTCTGTAATCAATGAACAACCACATTGATCCATCTTTCTTTTTAACAAAGAGGACCGGAGCACCCCAAGGCGAAGTACTCGGTCGGGTGAAACCCTTCTCAAGCAACTCCTGCAGCTGTTTCTTGAGTTCTTCCATCTCAGCAGGCGCCATCCTATACGGTGTTTGTGCTATAGGTTGCGTATCTGGGACTAAATTGATCTCAAAATCAATTTCTCGAGGTGATGACACACCTGGGAGTTCTTCAGGAAATAAATCTTCAAATTCCCTGACTACCAGAACCTCAACAGGGTTAGAACTATCCATGGTAGTATCTACCACATAGGCCAAGAATGCATAACATCCTTGCCTCATCTGCTTCTCGGCAACCATAATGGACACAAGACAGGTGGGTAGAATTTTTCTCTCTCCTTGAAATATCCATGTGTCACTATCATCAGCAAACACAACTTGCTTGGATTCACAATCCAAGACAACCTTATACCTTTCTAAGGTATCCATCCCAAGGATTATATCAAATCCATGCATCTCAAGCGGTATAAGATCCACTTGAATGCGATGTTCAAAAGAAGAGGATGCAGGGAGAACATACCTCCTGCAACACAACAGACCCCCTCAACGGAGTTTCTAGCAACAAACTATCTGCTCTATGACTAACCATCATATTGCAGTTACGAATCACTCTTCGAGTGATAAAGGAGTGCGTAGCACCCCGATCAATTAAAATGGATACATCGTAAGATGTAGACATATCAGAACATAACAATCCCATCTGACCTGCCACAACCCGACGGTTGATCACTGCATCAGGTGGATTCATCGCATAGAATCTCGCCGTCGCCTGTGGTTGACTCAGTGCTCGTTGACTAGGTGCTGATGATCCAGCTTGGGACGCTTGTCCACATCCTCTAGCATTTCTTGGAAATTGTCGCCTCTGGGATCCTTGCTGACTCTGCCTCTGAGGTTGAGTTGCACTCACTTCTCTAGCTCTGCAGTCTTTCATCAGATGTCCCATCTTACCACATATATAACAATTTTTATTCAGTTGTTTTGGTCCTGTAACTGACATAGATGCTGAACTGTGAGCTCCTTCTAGTGGTAGGCTTCATCCTCTACCCCTACTCAATGTCCATTGCATCTGGGTATTGGATCTAGGTGGTGGTGTAGGTACGGAAAACCTAGGTTTCTTGAAACCTTTTTATGAGGATCCTTGAAACTAGGGATACATCCTCTTGTTCTAGGTCTGTCTCTTCTCTACTACATACCTCTATACTCTTCTGACAGACTCCACAAAGGTAGCAAACCTTTCTCTATTCTCTAGGGTAGACACAGGAGTAGTCAACTCAGCGTTTAACCCTTTCTCAAAATGCTTGATTCTTTCTTCATCTGTAGCTACCATGTGCGGACAGAACTGCAACAACTCCATGAACTTAGCCTCATACTCGCTAATGTTCATCGGACCTTGTCTTAACCTCTCAAACTGAGAGATTTTCTCATCTAGAAACGTCTTAGGAAAATATCTGTTGACAAATTCCCATCGGAAAACTTCCCATGTAACCTCCACACCAGGCCTCTTCTGTTCTTCCATGGTCCACCGATGACCAGCACTCCCCTTGAGAAGATACACAACATGTCTAACCTTCTCGACTTCTAAGATGTTTAGGATTCTAAAGGCCTTCTCTAGTTCAGTTAACCACAAGTCGACATCTACAGGATCATCTGTTCCAAAATACTCCATGGCTCCAACTCGGTGAAGTCGTTCAAACGTCTTGCTGATTCCTTGTCCTTCAGGATGGGTAGGTGCCCTAGGTGCAGGCATAGACATCCTATCAGTTATATGTGTCATGGAAGTCATAAACTACCCAAACATGGTCTGGATGGATGGGTTCCCCATGTCAGTTGGATTAAACTGGGGTGGTTCAGGCACATGTTGTTCTATCTCTGGGTGCAGCAACGCTACTCTCTACACTGTATGCCTCGTGTGGTCCAGACATCCTTAAACTTATCTTCTTCTCCTAAGGAGCAGAAGACATTATCAGATACACTGGAAAACACTAAGAACAGACTTGACATCCTAAGTCCTATGTCTCTGTAGACTGAGCGAACCTAGAGCTCTGATACCACTTAATTGTGACGATCGAATTGCGAAAACAAGATTTACGAAAGCGGAAGCGATTAACTAGTAGCAGAATTAATAAAAATTAGAACTTCTTGCAAAGAGATTTTCAAACGATAAAACTATTTTCATAAGAGACAAGATAAGTTGATTTACAAACTCATTCATCATTACATCCCTGTAAAATCACATCTCGAGTGATTACCACATCAAATGCTCTGTTACCTGTACAAAGCAAGATACAAAAATCTCGAGGCATTTAAGCCAAAATCTCAGATCTACTGACTCCTAGGACCTGAGAGTACAGAGAAGACACATAGGACATGCTATCTACAAGACTTGACAGTCAGTGTCTCCACCTGAGAATCACTACTGCCCCTGGTGTTGCTGTTGCTACTCACCCTCTGATGGGTTCCTTCATCGTCAGCGTCTACCTAAAAAGTTGAATCCCACGAGGGTGAGACAATTGAATAATTGTCCCAGAGAGAGTTATAACTCTCCGCCAGAAGCTTTTTTATGCAATAATTAGAATAATAATAAGCAATATACTTTATACATTCAACAACAGGTCTAGCATTATATGAGCTAAGTGCAGCAACATTCTCTTAAGAAATCATTTCAATTATAATTTAATTGAAATGTCAAGGCATATAACAATAAGGACTATGAAGAACATGTATGCTAATTATTCAGCTAGAACATTATAAACAATGTATCATCAATCATTGTTTCTCGTAGTTCAACCTAAGCAGTTATGCTACATGGCTGATTATGTTTTTCAAACATTATTATGCCCTGAGGAGATGCGTTACACCTCTCATACTCCAACTGACCATTATGAAATCACAATCGGTACCATACATAGGTCATAAGAAGAGCCGGATTCCTATGACCTCATCTTCCTGAGTCAGTGTGAGGATCAACATGCAGGACATCTCGTGTCTCTACTATAATAGCTTTCCAGGGTATCCTGGCAACTTCGCTATTAGAGTCACAGTGGCATTCTGTACTCTCTTCTCCATCGAGGGATTTCTTGTTTATCTCACACCGATGCGGCATTAACAACATCATCGGGAGATTAGTGATACATCATCCCGACATAAACATATAATGAAGGATTGATAGATTAAAGGTACATCTTACATCAAATCCTACATTAGGACGTAAGGATATTCACGTCCATAACCCCAACATACTCAAAAGTATGCTCTCCAGGAGTTCCCTTAGGAAAACCTGTTTCACCATCATTAAACTACTGACAATGATGGATATATGGTCAGGGCTCTACATGATATCATTATACTTGATTATTTAAGTACATTATAGCAATCTTTTAGCATCAGACATATTTTCAAACATAAACCATTAAAACAACTTCTATAAAGAAAGAATACTAAATGTATCAAGTTCATTTCACATCCAGTTATCATTGGGATATCAATCCCTAACCATCTCATCATTATGATTCAGGAACATGGGTGTTCAAACCCTTAGATCATCATAAGTTATTTAACAACATGACCTTGATTATAAAAATATAGATGGTCTTCATGGCTCATACAACCTATCCATCTCAAAAGTTACCTTTTAATAGGCAACATAACATATCATCATTTTCAAAGTTTAAAGAATACTTTCAATGAATGTGGCATCATAACCCTTACCTGGATATGATTACCTCTTGATAACAACCTGCATGACTAATATAATTGAAAGCATGCACATTATATCAGTATTAGCACAATACAAACTCTTTTTAAATTAATCATAGAACACCATGGCCGTGCTACCTTGCATGGTTGTGCTACTGATAGACTACCACGACCGTGTTGCATTACCACGGTTGGTTTCTAGGCTTAGGTTTCCCTATTTGATTTAATTAGGGTTATTCAAACCTTATGACTTTTAAAGGTATAGGGATTATTCATTTTTAATTCAAGAACAGAGCTTCATGCTTAAAAGCATAACTCAAAATTAGGGTTTACTGTTCAATTCATCACATCGCCCTAGATTAGGGTTTACTATTCACTTTATATGATATTACCCTAGAATTAGGGTTTACTATTCACATTTCAGTGAATTGAGGTTATACCATCATCATGTATGAAGATTACTTTCATTAATTCCCTCAATTAGGATAAGATTCATTAATTACCATGATTAGGGTTTCCATGATCTCACTATGAATGATCATACCCTAATTAGGTGTATTCATACATGTTGGAAGTATATTACTTGATTCACATTCATATAGGGAGTCTTCTCTCTCCTCTAACTATTAGATGATGTTTACATCACTCTAGATTAAATTAAGTCAAATGAACCTCGATAACATAAGTCATGTCATCACCATTATGGTCATTAGGATTTGCTTGATCAAGGGTATTAGTCATACTATCACACCAAGGGTACTTTTGTCATATTCATCATTGGTCATAACATACATTAATCCACTAATTACTT
Organism: Alisma plantago-aquatica; assembly: GCA_963693085.1. NCBI lineage: Eukaryota > Viridiplantae > Streptophyta > Magnoliopsida > Alismatales > Alismataceae > Alisma > Alisma plantago-aquatica. Next base: position 897,221,498 of record OY856412.1, read on the forward strand.
GGTCCCTTAGTTACTTTAGGTATCTCTAGGATTTAGGTTAATCAACCACTAAACCATCTTAACATCTAAAGCATCAAACGTTCTTAACCATTTTAAACCTCACACGGTTTTACACTTTCAACCTCCAAACGGTTTTGAAACCGTTTGGGGTTGTTGACCGTTTGTTGACTTTTGAAACCGCATGGTAAAGTACATACTCAAGACCGTTTTCCCTAAGTGAGGTGAAGACCGTTTGGTCTTGTTGACCGTTTGGCCAACTTTGACTTTGAAACCGTATGGGCAAATTGATCTTGAAACCGTATGGCCACCAAATGATTTGGGATCATTTGGTACCAAACGGTCTTGAGACCATTTGAAATCAAACGGTCTTGAGACTGTTTGGACCCAAACGGTCTTAAGACCGTTTGGTCCAAACACCCTCAAAATCGCATGGACCAAAAGTACCTCAACCAATCCAATTGAGTTAGGGTTTTCAATGGTGAACCCCTCAATCGATCATGCAATGGTTAGCCACTCATAAATTGAGTTAATAAGGTCAACCCTCTACTGATTTGACACTCAATAGACCCTCAATTAATCACCAATTAGGGTTGGGATCAATTGGATTAGGATTTGGAATCAATCACCCTTCAACATGTATCAACATGAGTCTAATTGATGTTGAGACCATTGAACCATCATTCAATTGGGTCATGACTTGACCCCAAACGGTCTTGGGATCATTTGGACATTCTCCAAACGGTCTTGAGACCGTTTTCTCAAGTCAAAATAAAAAAACCAAGACATTCACTTAAAGGTTGAATCCTAAATTAGGTCAAAAAATGAGCACTTAATTGTTCAACAACTTGATATGAATGGACCCTCAATTAGTCAAATCCACTTAACCCTAGACCTCCAAACGGTCTTAGGTGATCACCAAACGGTCTTGAGACCGTTTGGGTGATCCCCAAACGTTTTTGAAACCGTTTGGGCCACTCAACCCAAACTTCAACACGATTGCATTATTGAAATCAGCAATAGACCCGATTAGGGTTTAGGTGAGTAATGTGCCTTCAATTGGTGATTTACTTGGAATTAGATGATGATTTTTGGTGGGTAATTAGTCTATAATATGTAAAACAGGTCTCCAAATGGTCAACGCCTAGTCAACCCATCCAAATGGTTTTGGACCGGTTTCTCCCAAATGTTCTTGTGAAACTGTTTGCTCTCAAACGGTTTTGAAATCGTTTGCTTCCAAACGGTTTTGCAAACCATTTGGGAAAGAGGTGGAGGACCGTTTGTTAAATCCAGATTAGGATGAACTTTGGAAATCACGTCATTTTCTTCTACCTCAAGATTATGAACTGTTCTTCATGGATTTGCTTGCAAGAACACATAGAAGTGTCTAAAGAAGGAGAATAAGCAACGTTTTCATGAAAGGAAGATGCATAAGCAAAACTTTAAGGGTTAGAGTTACAAAACCCGACTTAAGATATCATATAGAGCTCCAAGATTCGTAGTGTTAATGGTGGCTTTAGCTCCACAGGTTGTCCAAGGTCCGTTCCTCAAGATTTGGATGGAGAAGATGGCTAGAAAAAAGAGTTGTGTAAAGAAGATAACTAAACCAACCTTGTAGTAGGTTTCCTTCATGAATTCGAGCTAGATGGTGATCAAAGCTTACCTAAACCAGATTTGTCATTTTCCTCTACTCCTGAGCTTCTCCTTAGTCGTCCAAAGTAAGAAGATAAGTGAAGGAATGAAGGGAAACGATCCCTTGCTTTGTGGAAAAAGAGTTACTTATATACTTTTGGTTATTTTCAAGACAAGGAGAGTTATTTCTTTTATTTCTCAACTAAATCCATCAAGACCTTCTCCACTTCTTGGCCACGTTTCTCCCTCCATATCACATGCAAAACCCCTCTCTCAACCAAGGTTAAAGGAAAAAGGAACCAAACACCTTACTAAGTTGCATATATATAAAAGGGTCATTTTGCCTAAAACCTGGTTATTTAAATATAAATGTTATCTTTCTTATTTGATCAATCAAATGAGGCGCTCTCCTCATTATCTTTGTTCTACTTGATGCCAAGAGTCATGAAAGATACTCTAGATGGTGTATTTTACATGTTACACCCTATGTTTTTGGTAAATTGCACATTAGTCCATATTTAACTAAACAAAATTACAACATCGTTCAAAAGGGACAGAAATAGAGCTATATGTTCCTCAGAAGCTTTAATTACATATAAAAAGATTACCACAAGTATCTAATCACATAATTAAGTAAAACACCTAGGGTTAGTTCATAACCCAGGTCAGGGATGTTACAGGGTTCTCCATCCCGGGCAATGCAGGACTAAAGCAAGAGTAGAAGGGTTCGATATTTTCCACAAAAACAACCAACTAGCAACCTGAACCGATCGTTTCATTTCTGAAATGGTCGGTTGGGGACCTGAGTCGGTCGGTTGATACCTCAACCGATCAGTTGGGACCCATGAAATGGTTGATTCACTTCTGAACTGATCGGTTCGTGGTCTTGATTAGTTCCCGATTGACTTTCCCTATTTTGTTTCTGATTGGTATCAAATACCAATCCCTTTCCCAATCAAATTGGGCAAGTGAAACAAAAAGAAATTTCTCACCAATCCTACTTTCCCAAAATGCTCGGTTGCACCAGTTGAATCGATCATTTCAACACTTGAAGCAATCGTTTCACCCTGTCCATGAGCCGATCGACTTACCACCTGAGCTGATCGGTTCACCACGCTGAGCCGATCGGTTCATCACATGAGCCGATCGATTGGGAGTGCAGATTGTGTAGAAACATTCAATTGCGGTTTCAATCAATCCGATAGTCTAATCAATCAGTCAAACACCTTGAACATTATGATTTTGAGCTATCAATTGATTGAGTGTTTAATTGAACTACTAAACTCCTTTAGTAATCAATCTAAACATTGTTTTTGGACAAAACTCCTCTTCCAGGTTAAATCCTATGTGTGTGACCCTGCAGGTCCATTTCACGTTGGCAGTGAAAGTCCATATCACTTATGACTTCACAAGCAAAGAGCGGTGCCTAGTCACACATCAGTGCTACCCAAGTGAAATAGAAAGTTGGAGAACAACTTTCAATCCTACAATCCGTGAATGGTGTTACAGTGAATGTATAATTCCTTTGTCATTGATATCCCGATTGAACTCGAGGCATGGAACAATCATCCTGTCAACGTTCATTCACTTTCTTGATCTCAGAGCAGATTAGAAGAGATATGTATGACATCAATATGACATACTGATTCACACATGCGTGCACGCCTTTCTCAATCCTACTCATAAAGTGGCCATGGATATCAAACTCCCTCAGGAGGGACAAATCCCATATCTATCACTCACCCCTCAAAAGCCCCATGTGTCAAAGCCACCCAATCATCACCTTTATAACAACCCATGTTTCAGGACTACGTTTGATGATGTCAAAGTGTGCCCAACGACATGTGTTGAGTGTAGTGATTTCATGTCAAAGAATCACACTCACCACCATCACTGTGAGTACTGACTGTGACTACCATGTCATGGTTCCATGTGTCAAACTCACGGTGGGTCTGTCCGGTACACTTGTTCTCTAACAAGTACCTATGTGTTTGGTTTGATATCTCTATATCATGACTAATGAGATTCTATCATCAACCAACACCACAATCTAGTATTTTGTGTCATTGCTGTCTATCTACCTTCCACAATGACATCCGACTAGGGACATAACAAGAATGTACAAACTCTTAGCATTCGTATGATCTCATCGTTTAGGTCCTTAACCTGAAGGCATACATCATTGAGTACTGTCATTCTCTAGACGTTCAATCTATTCTATCACTATCTCATATGAATGAACCAGAAAGAATTGGAAGCTTGCCTTTGATGTTTATCAAATCAATCTTAATGTATCCCACCAATCATCCCATGTTTGGCTCTAAGGACATACATACCAACACACGTCACAAAAAATATATTTTTATAAAAATAAATATTTATTTTTTATATATTCAAAACTTTGGTTATAAAAGTAGTTTTCTTCATATTTTGTAATTACAATTAACTTTCCATCTATTTAGTTAAGTACTTTCCACCACGGTCAGCCACATTTTCCCCTGTTATCTGTATCTTTCAAAGTTTATACAATCATCTCAAAATGTCCAATTTTTCTAACAAAAAATATGAACTTTTAGTTCCTTCTAAATTATGTTAAAAATAATCTTACTTCTATTTTATTTTATTTTATTTTTATTTCAATCACAAAAAATTCTCTAAATTTTATTAAATATTTCTCCAACATTCCATATATTTTTTGAAGTAATGCAACATATGTGACATACAACTTCTCTATTCACATTAGTTTTGGGCTATCTAGATTCCCCGCCCCATTGTTTATATTTTTTCTCACACATTTTATCTTTTCCTGTAACCCTTATAATATATTTCCCGCCAAAACTTTCCCTTTCCCTTGTGTCCACTACAATTTTGTGGGGAGATAATGGGGGATAAGTGATTGAAAATAAACTTGATTCCCCTTCCATTCTCCTCCCTTCCCCATCACTTATTCTAACTAAACAACTCAACCCTTCTCTACCTTTCCCTCCCCTCCATTCACCATGTACCAAACATGACCTAAGAGTAACATCTCTTATCATTTCCACATCCCATTCTTCCAAATCCATTATTGGAGGCACATATGGATGAATGACCATCTTTCAAAGATCTATAAAAACAATTTGAATGAAGAATTACATTTGACTTTTCTTCATCTTTAGGACCTATTAAAGTTTTTTGAATGCTTCTTTGATACCAAATGATGCTCTCTAGGGGGGGGGTGTGAATAGAAATACTATAAATCTTATGCAATTTCAAACACTAAGGAGGTTATATTGCGACTTGCATAAAAGATAATGCAACAAAAATGTAAATCAAGTAATTCGACAATGAAAGCAAACCACAAGTGACACCAATAGAGTGGTTCCCTCAAAAGACGTCTCTCCACTACCTAGTTGTTCCCAACCAATATTTATAGTAATAAAATTTTATTAACCTTGCGAGGAATAATACAAAGTATAATTATTACCCTCTTCTTTACGACCGAAGAAGTCTTTGAAGAGCATAGAAACTCTTCTTTAACGACCAAGGAAGAGCATCAAACCTTCACCTCTTCTTTAACAAACAGTGAAGAGCATTGTCCTCTTCTTTAATGGCTTTTAAGAGCACCAAGCCTCTTCTTTAACAACCAAGGAAGAGCACCAAACACTGTTATTGAACAAGGTTGGAGAGACAAAACACCAATGCTCACAATACACAAATATCAATTCTTTAAATATTTAAAATATGAATATTTCTATGAATAAATGATGATCAACTTCTATAAGGATAGACAAATCTATATTTGGTACAATATGACACTATTGTTGAGCTTTGACTTCGATTTAAAAACAACAAGATATAATTCTAAGCTTGGAGAAAGATAGTATGTAATAGATTTGTTCAAGTGTATATTCTAAGTGTTCTTAGGCACTCCTATTTATATTAAACACTTAGGAAGGGTCAATATAGATTTTGAGAGTGTTTTGGAAAAATTAAATGCCAAACTAGCTATTGGGATGTCAAAAATTGAGTTCACAATGGATAGAAAAATTAATACTAATTTTAACTATAGTATGATTCTCAATCGAACTGTATTTAATCAAGATACATCTCAATAGAACTGTAGTTTGATTAAGAGTCAATATCCTCTCCAAATTCACTGCGAATATTTTCTACAATGATTTTTTTCTACAATGGCTCTTTCTTGGTCGAAGTGTAGTTTGATTGGAAATAATCTGTGAAAACATCTTTAAACTTTTAAAATATATTTATTGTTTTTTCTAGTGACACTAATCTATCCTAAATACGTGAGAGTAGTGTGAAAAAGGATTTCAGATAGGATAGAACTGATCATCACTTATTCTTACATCATTCCTAGTAAGTTTTACAAAATACACTTATACAAAGTATATATGTGATACAACTTACCTACAGGCATACAAATACATATAATATGACATATTGTTTATGTTGAATTTTGTCCAAGTTTCTTGATCACCCAAAACACTAAATAAATAATTTAATAACACAAACTGGAAAAATTTGTATCATCAAAATGAGAGTGTGGCATATCCAAAAAGCCAATAGGTAGAAGATGCAATGACATCTTCATGCATAAAGTTAGAAAGAAATGCTCTTTTCTTTCCTTACCTCAGATTAGCAGTGCACACTGCCGTCCGAAAGCACCGCTCCAGGACTTAGTGTTTGGAAGCATGATGATAGGGGATACCGTTGGTATGGTTGATGCTAAGGCCTCATGGATTATGATCATCATCTTCAAGATCTCACTAATATCTGAGAAGTAGTTAGAGAATTGTCTAACATACCTAACATCTCTTTTTGGTAAATCCTGCCGAAGTATCAAGCGTGGGAATCACCAACGGTAGATGGACCTATTGAAGCTCACTCATACAAATGTTTTGTATCGCCTACATAATTATGGGGAACCAACACCTGTCGATGTGGTGGCAGAGTGTCAACCTGACTGAGTGTTTGTTTAATCATACAAAATTTGAATGAATGTGGGTTTCAACCATGGTACTAAACATCCTTGACATGTAGAAATAAATCCTCGATGTTAAATATGTCTACGTATGTCGATATCGAAACCTAGTAAAATTCCATGCCCCATTTGTTGCCCACTTGTTGACATGTGTCAATGACCTCGGCCTAGTTGATGATGAAATTGACTCAGCTAGCTCAAAAACTCCCATCTTGTCGATGATATTTGTAGTTATTATTGTTACACACATAGTGAAAGCATAAAGACACTTGTAGGAAATTGTTTTTGACATTGAGATGACCATTTCCTTAGTTTCTAAGTAGAGAGTAATAATAAGTTTATTCCTGTACTAGACTTCCACAAGTTCTAAAAAATTTGGTGTAGACCTCATACTATTTCACCTCTTTACTAGTTTCTCCTCTTTAAAATTGAAGTATATATAAATTTTCTCATATTTTTTGATTCTAGAATGCGATCTATGGGGTATTTTTGTAGATATAGAATACCACACACAATGAATAGATTAAAATGCTAAACATTTCATATAGAAGATTAAAGATGGAGTATGTGTTACAAAAAATCTGATGTTTTGTCACAATCTTATTGTCTTTTAGCTTATCTTGTGTCCAAGTGTTAGTCCAAAATTCCTCAAAGTATTACTATATTTTCCACAAACTTCCACTTCCATGCATGTCGAAGTTGACACTATGACGACGTCCTGTACATTTGCAATGTGACTATGTTTTTCTACATATGTAAACATGTATATATGGATATATATAATGATATATTTACTTTTCAAGATAGATATGATGAAATCTATCAATTTCTATTTGAGATTACTTTTGTCAAAAATATGTTGAAGTTTGGTTGTAAAAATTCTCAAAGTTTTCTGGATGTTTCCACAAACTTCCACATCCACACCTGTCAAAGTTGATTAGAAGTCGAAGTCCTATTCCATGGTTTCAACCTTATGTTGATCTATTATGGTATTTTCTCTATTTCTATTCAGAATTTGTCATTTCTTTTTCCAAAAGTTCAAGGTTTTAAATCTATAACTATGACATACATGACTGCTTTGAATATGAATTAGCACAAAATCTAAGGTCTGGTAAGAAGGTTTCTTGTTATGGTTTTAGCTAATAGCTAAAAATAGTTTCATGTTTCTGGGTAATATTATTCTGTTGCCGAGGCCAATGGTTAGTGAGGTGTAGATTGACAAGCCAAGGATTGTAAATAGTTGATCTACCACTTAGGGCTTTGAAAAAAAATCCCAGCTAAACAATTTAGGATTTTTAATACTCTTAAATTCCTGCTCAAGTCGACACCATATAAGAGTAGGGGATAAAGGAGCTAATACCTTCCAATTTTCACAAATTTCATGATAATACTAAAATGTGTATTGAGATTGTGGTCGAAATAAATGATTCAAAGTAGTTATTTTCGCTTCTTAGTATTTCTAAAACATTAAAGAGGTGTTATGAGGACATGGCCATGATAGAGGCTGAATTCAATTGATTGTGCATGCATTTCCTAATTTGTTCTCCTCTATAGCACCCTCGAACCTTGTTGATATCCAATCACGTCACAATGGTTAGGTGAAGACAAAATATGAAGTTTCTTATTCAGATACAAACAAGTTCTTTTTGCTGAATTTGTAGCGAGATACGTGTAGAATCGATTATGGAATGACCTGTAATGATAATTAGTTATAGGGATTCTTTAGTAGAATTTCTAATTTATTTTAGACCTATTTACTGCTTGTATCCTCCATATTTTCTTTCTTTCGATTGATTTTCAAGAATACGATGACAAAAAGTTCACAAATTTCTTAAGAGCCGTCCCACTATAATGTAAATGAGGTGTTTATTTTAATGCATACAATCTGAAAAAATGCAAAACTTTATTACTGATGAAGAAACAAATAATAAAGTACAAAATACATGCATTTCTCGTATTATGTGATAAGTTTTGTAATTACATGTATAAATTATATATTCAAATAAAATTGTATGCTAGAAGTTGCATAATGTTTGACAATATAAATATATGTCATCACTGTGCACACTCATTGTAAAATGTACATGTTCCCTATTCAGGTGAGGATGGATCAAATCTACGTATATGGATCTAATTTTTGTTGGTTGGGTGATTGTAGGTCTTCTTCACCAAAATAGCTATTGAGGTCTGGGTTGGGTCTTGGTTGATTGACCATAGGTAGGTGTATTGTGGTTGCTTGACAATAAACCGACCCATTTCCGTGCATGTTTGATAATGTTACGATGTCCTACATTATTGATCCACCTCTACCAAATCATAAATTAGAAAAAAATCATCACTGACCTCCACCTCCAAACATTGTCACTCTTCCCATCCATCATACCACCACACGACCCATACCTATAATCTTATAGATTCTGGCCTCCTATGCATAACTATTTGTGTTTACTTCTTTATATTTTATGACTTTTAAATTTATTTTGTATTTTATATCGAGTCTACTTGTCTATATGTATTATTAAAATTACATCACTCTAAAATTAAAATTTTCACATATGACATTACACTTAACCCTCAATATACCTATGTTGTGTTACCCATATTCTTTTATTATTGTTAATAATCAATTATATACTTTTATGACCCCATGTTATTTGCTATGATAATTAGTTACTTTGTAGACCATATAGTTACTTTATATACCATATAATTACATTTCACTATTCATTGGTGAATTCCTCATGCCTTACCTGACTTGGATGCTCCCTCCCACCGTCAACCCAAGTTATGCCACCTTCCTTGCCCACATCTAGATTGACTTCATTTTCACTATAGTCAAACTTTCCATCACCTACCACATTATCATGGGCATCTACACGAACCTCCCAATTACACTTAGATATGACAATCCTAACATACAACAACATCAAAAGAGAACTATATCAAAACGGAAGCAAGGTCATATAGCACCTTGAGCAAAGAAAATCATAGACTACCTTGTCGTTGAGAAACAAACATACATGACCAATCATGAATTGAGAGGAAGGAAAAAGATCATAGTAGAGCCCATCCAACTTCATAAAAATATACACCATTACGATATCTAGTTGAACATGTAGTAACAATGAGTAATTTCTCAATGGGTTGGGGGTGGATGGAGGTTTTCTTTGCTAACTTCATATAGTGTGTGGATATGATTATGTAGGGAAATACGACATCAGGTAGGAAGTGGAAATTTTTTTTTACTAACATATTTCCCATTAACTAGTAGATCACGTCAATAATTTGACGACAATATACCTGGTCCTGGAGCAAGTCCAACGACAATCCTCGTCGATGTAGATGCACACTCTATCTTTGTAACATCCCTGACCTGGGTTATGAGTTAACCCTGGGTGTTTTTTCTTAATTATGTAATTAAGATGCTTGTGATTATCTCTTGGTTTATAATTAAAGTTCCTGAGGAACATACAGTTTCATTTCTGTCCTTTTGAAACAATGTTGTAGTATTGTTTTATAATACAGGGACCTATGTGCAAATTACCCAATTAGAAGGGTTAACTTGCAAATTTAACATGTTGAGATGTTCCTATGATGATGAAACATCATATGAGTGAATATGATGAAGTATGATGGATTCTCCAAGCTTGGGCATCAAGATGCAGCTTGTGGAGCAATCCTTGTGCTTGAAACCCTAATTTTGGTGTAAAGTGCAATTTACCCAAAATGTGGGGTGTAACTTGTAAAATACACCTTCTAGAGTATCTTTTTTGACTCTTGGAATCATTTAGAGTAAAATGGTGAAGAGGACACTTCAATTAAATAATCAGATGAGAAGAACAATCTTTGTTTTTGAATCACCAAGTTATGAGTAATGGGACCCTCTTATATATGCAACTAGGTAGTATGTTGACCTTCCTTACCTTTAGATCTTGGGATTTAGAAGGGGTTTTTCTTAAGAAATAAGGAGGAGGGACGTGACAATAGAAGAGAGGGACCTAGATGTACAAAGGATAAAGTTAGATGTCCTTATGATGAAAATGACCCTAATGTATATAGGCTTGTTTCCTTTGCAACCAAGGGAACCGTTTTCCTTCACCTTCACTTATCATCTTGCTAAACCGACCCAAGGCAAAGCTCTGGAGAAGAGGAGAATGAAGGAGGAGTTCTATGTAAGTAAAGACCATCACTTTGCTCGGATTCATGGAGGGATTCCTTGTGTAAAGGTTGGTTTATGGATTTCTTACCTAGCTTTCTCTTTCTAGCCGACCTTCCCCAACCTTTTCTTGGAGAAACACCTTTGGCCGAACTGTGGATCTCAAGACACCATTAAAGGCTATAAGCTTGGAATCTTGAAGCTCTAGGAACAATGTTTGAGGTGGGTTTTACAACTCTAAACCTTTTACTTTGTTAAAGCATGCTTTCTTTCTTGCATATACTAGCTTGTTCTTCTTCTTACCTATCTTTCCTTGCAATCTTGCAAGCAATCCGTGAAGAACAGACCTTGGTCTCAAGGTAGATGATGATGGGAGTGAATAACTAGGTTATTTTTTCAAATGGTCCCTCACCCATGGTCCAAACGGTTTGCAAAACCGTTTGGGATCAAACGGTTTCAAAACCGTTCGGCCTCATGCGGTTTGCAAGACCATTTGAACTCAAACGGTTTCAAAACCATTTGAGGGGTTTGACCAAGGGTTGACCATTTAAGGATCTTCTGTACACATCTTTAATTAACTATCTACCAAGAATCAACATCTAATTGCAAGTAATTATCAAGTTGAAGGCACCTTAATCACCTAAACCCTAATCGGGTTCAATTTGCTGAATTTAAGGACCAATCTTGTTGGAGTTTGGGTTGAGTGGCCCAAACAGTTTCAAAACCGTTTGATGACCACCCAAGACCGTTTGGAGGTCTAGGGTTGAGGTAATTTGACCAATTGAGGGTCCAATCATAATAGGTTGTTGAATTAATCAAAAGTGCTGATTAGTAACTTAATTAGGGTTCAACCTATAACAAATGGACTTAGATTTTGATGAAACTTTGGGAAAATGGTCTCAAGACCGTTTAGAGGATGTCCAAACGGTCTCAAGACCGTTTGGGCCAAGTTGTGGCCCAATTGAGTGCCAATTGATCGGTTCAACTTCAATTAGGCTCACATTGATGAATGTTGATGGTTGAATGATTACAAACCCTAATTCAATCGGTTTCAACCCTAATTGCCTATCAATTGAGGGTCAGTTGAGTGTCCATTTGATTAAGGATAACCCTAATGAGCTCAATTGATAAGTGGTTAATAAGGATATGGCCAATTGAGGGCTTCAACATTGAAAACCCTAATCGATTACAAGTGTTGAAACACCTTTGAGGTCCATGCGGTTTTGAGCTGATTTGGACCAAACGGTCTCAAGACCGTTTGGGATCAAATGGTTTCAAAATCGTTTGGAGCTCATGCGGTTTTGAGTTCATGCGGTTTCAACCCATGCGGTTTGCTCATGCGGTTTTCCCATGCGGTTTGGTCATGCGGTTTGGTCATGCGGTTTGATCAAACGATTTCAAGGTCAACCATGCCCAAACGGTCAACACAATCAAACGGTTTCAAGACCATTTAAGGTCAAGCAGTCTTGAGGGTCAAAGTAACCAAATGGTCAACCCCTCCATGCGGTTTCAAAACCGTTTGGAGGTTAAGGTGTGAAACCGTTTGGGGACTTTTAGGGTTATGATTGCTTAGTACTTTGAAGGCTTAAGGGGTTCAATGGTGGTCTAATCCAAACCCTAATGATACCTAAAGACATTAAGGGTCTAAGTGATTAATAGATTGAACCATGTTGTGATCAATGGGGTACTTTACCAATGTACCCTTGAAGGGTTCAAGTAGACATCAACCCTTGATCAATCAAACCCTAATGACCTTAATGGTGATGACTTGGCTTATGTTAATCAAAGTTGACTTGAACTAACCCAATCTAGAGTGATCCAGTCACCATATATTAGTAAGAGGAGAGAGAAGGTTCCATTTATGGTTGAAACTCAATTAAAGTACCTTCAATGTATGAGAATGTGCATGATTAGGGTATGATCCATCTAAGTGAGATCATGAAAACCCTAATTATGATAAATGATGAATCTTAATCTAACTTGAAAGCATCAATGATGATAATTTCATACATGGTGATGCTATGAGCTCAATTCACTAGGAAGTGAATAGTAAACCCTAATTCTAGGGTAATGACATGTAAAATGAATAGTAAACCCTAATTGAGGGTAATGTGATGAAATGTACAATAAACCCTAATTCCAGGTTATGCTTTTAAGCATGAATCTTTACAATTGAAGTATGAGGTGAGGAATTTTTGTTCCTAATCATAGTGAAAAGGGATTGAATAACCCTAATTGATGTTAATAAGGGAACCTAGCCTAAATGAGGGCATGAAGCTACAACCCTTGAACTAGAGTGTTATTTCTGCTTTATAAATTGCTGATCTGGAATTGAAATGTCATTATTGTCAGTTAAATTGACTATGCAGGTTCTTATAAGAACATGGTCATAACCAGGTAAGGGTTATGATACTGTACTCATTAAAAGTATGTTGTAGACTTTATTAACAGTGACATATGCTAGGTTGTTTATGTTAAATGACAACACATGAGATTAATGGGCTGTAAGAGCCATGAGTAACATCAAGGTCATACTGATTAGATGACTTATGATGAAGTGATATCCATTTGATAACTGATATGAGTTAAACTTGATACATTTAGTATTCTTCTTGTATAGCAGTGTTTTAATAGTTAAATGTCTGGAAACATGCTTGATGTTAAAAGAATACTGAAATGTACCTAATTAATCAAGTATAATCATACCATGTAGAGCCCTGATCATAGATCCATCATTGTCAGTAGCTTATTGATGGTGAAACAAGTTTTCCTAAGGGAACTCCTGGATCACATACTTTTGAGTATGTGGGGGAATATGGACGTGAATATCCTTACGTCCTAGTGTAGGAATTGATGTAGATGAACCTTAATCTATCAATCCTTCACTCTATGTTTATGCCAGGATGATGTATCACTAATCACCTGAGGAAAATCTGTAATACCGTATCGGTGAGAGATAAATAAGAGATCTTCCGATAGTGAAGAGTGTACAGAATGCCACTGTGACTCTAATAGCGAAGTGCCAGAATACCCTGGCTAGCTATAGTAGCAGAGACACTAGATGTCCTACAAGTAGATCCTCATACTGACTGAGGAAGATGAGGTCATAAGAATACAACTCTTTTCATGACCTAGTATGATATCGATGTGACTTACTAGTGATCGGTTGGAGTATGAGCGGTATACCTCATCTCCGCAGGGCATAATGATGTTTGTAAAACATAATCAACCGCGTAGCATATCTTCTTAGATTGAATTGCGAGAAACACTGATTATTATTACATTGGTTCTAAATGTCCTTGTAAGGTAATTAGATTACTTGTTCTTCATATTCTTTAATGAAGTTGCTTACTTAGCATTAGATCTGCTGTTGAATGTCTTAAAGCCTATATTGTTTTGTTATCCTTTAAATGCTATAACAAAGTTTCTGGTAGAGAGTTATACCTCTTGCTGGGACAATTATCTGAATGATTGTCTCACCCCATAAATTTCAACTCTTTAGGTGGTCGCCGAGGACGAAGGAACCAGTCTGCGGGTGAGCAGTACCAGCAGCAACAACATCAGGAGCAGTAGTGAATCTCAGGTGGAGATACTGACTGCCGAGTCCTGTAGTTAGATGGTCTTATGTTGTCTCTGTACTCTCAGGTCCTAGGAGTTGATAGGTTTGAGATTTTGGTTTTAATCTTGAGATTTTGTATCTGGTTGTATATAATCACTCGAGAGGTGATTTGACAGAGATGTAAACTATTTATCATGTTTCTTATAAAGGAGTTTTATGATTTAAAGATCTTCACGTAAAAGGTTTTAATTTTTCATGATTTTTCATATTCCGCTGCTAATTAATCGCTTCCGCTGAGTTTACTTCGTGATTTATGGTTTGGAGCCCACAATTAAGTGGTATCAGAGCTCTAGGTTCGGTGAGTCTACAAAGACATAGGACTTAGGATGTCGAGTCTATTCTTAGTATTTTCCAATATATCTAATAAAATCTTCTGCTCCTCAGGAGAAGAAGATAAGTAAGGATGTCTGGACCACACGAGGAGTATGTGGTCGAGAGTAGTGTCACTGCACCTCGAGAAGGTGCAAGGAACCTAGAAGTAGAGCAACCTGCACCTGAGCCACCCATGCAGCCACCTCAGTTTGACCCAACTGACATGGCAAACCCAGCTGCTCAAACTATGTTCGGGCAGTTCATGACTGCCATGACACACATCACAGACAGGATGCCCATGCCCGCACCTAGGGTACCTACCCAGTCTGAAGGACAAGGCATCGGTAAGACGTTCGAACGACTTTGCTGCGTCGGAGTGAATGAGTACTTTGGGACGGCTGACCCCGCAGATGCCGATCTTTGGTTGACTGAGTTGGAGAAGGCCTTCAGGATTTTGAACATCCCAGAAGCTGAGAAGGTTAGACATGCTGTCTATCTTCTCAAAGGGAGTGCTGGTCACTGGTGAACCATGGAAGAGCAGAAGAGGCCTGGTGTAGAGGCTACTTGGGAGGTCTTTCGTCGGGAGTTTGTCAACCGATACTTCCCAAAGACATTCTTGGATGAGAAAATCTCTCAGTTCGAGAGGTTGAGGCAAGGTATGATTAATGTTAGCGAGTATGAAGCTAAGTTCATGGAGTTGCTGCGGTTCTATCTGCACATGGATGCTATCGAAGAAGAAAGGATTAGGCAGTTTGAGAAAGGATTGAATGCCGAGCTGACCACTCCCGTGTCTTCCCTAGAGAACCGGGAGAGATTCGCTACCTTCATTGAGTCAGTCTGAAGGATAGAGAGATCTGTAGCCGAGAAGAGGCAAACCCATAAGAGACATCCTCAGTTCCAATGATCCTCATCTAGAGACTTCAAGAAGCCTAGATTCTCTGCACCGACACCACCACCCAGATCTAGTGCTCAGACACAGTGGACACCGAGTAGAGGTAGAGGACGAAGCCTACCGCCACAAGAGACTCGCAGTTCAACATCGATGTCAGTCACAGGACCACCCATACCATAATAATAAGACATACACTGTTACAACTGTGAGAAAGTGGGGCACCTAATGAAGGACTGTAGGGCTAGACCAGCTAGTGTGACACAACCATAGAGGCAGAGTCAGCAAGGATCCCAGAGGAGGCATTTTCAAGGAGCAGCTAGAGGACGTGGACAACCGTCCCAAGCTGGATCGTCAACACCAACTCAACCTCAAGTGACAACGAGGTTCTATGCGATGAACCCACCTGATGCAGTGATCAACCCTCAAGTTGTGGCAGGTCAGATGGAATTGTTATATTTTGATATGTCTACATCCTGTGTTGTATCTGTTTTAATTGACCCAGGTGCTATGCACTCCTTTATCACTCTAAGAGTGATTCATTACTGCAATATGATAGTCAGTCATAGGGCCGATAGCCTGTTGCTTGAGACTCCGTTGAGAGGGTCTACTGTGTTGCAGAAGGTATGCTCTCTGTGCATCCTCTTCTTTTCTGATCATCATATTCAAGTTGACCTTATACCACTTGAGATGCAAGGATTTGATATATTCCTAGGGATGGATACCTTGGAAAGGTATAGGGTTGTCTTGGATTGTGAATCCAAGCAAGCTGTGTTTGCTGATGATAGCAACACATGGATCTTTCAAGGAGAGAGAAAGATTCTACCCACCTGTCTTGTGTCAGCTATGGTTGCGGAGAAGTTGATGAGGCAAGGATGTTATGCATTCTTGGCCCATGTGGTAGATACTACCATGGAGAGTGCTATCCCTGCTAAAGTTCCTGTAGTCAGGGAATTCGAAGACGTATTTCCTGAAGAACTTCCAGGTTTACCGCTGCCTCGGGAAATTGATTTTGAAATCAATTTGATCCCAGATACGCAACCCATATCATAGACACCCTATAGGATGGAGCCTGCTGAGATGGCAGAAATCAAGAAACAGCTTCAGGAATTCTTGAGAAGGGTTTCATCTGACCGAGTACCTCACCTTGGGGTGCTCTGGTTCTTTTCGTTAAAAAGAAAGATGGATCAATGCAGTTGTGCACTGATTATAGACAACTAAATGAAGTAACAATAAAGAATAAGTACCCTCTGCCGAGGATTGATGATCTCTTCGATCAGTTGTGTGGTGCAAACATTTTCTCAAAGATAGACTTGAGGTCTAGATATCATCAACTCCATATTAAGGACGATGTCATACCCAAGTCTGCCTTTAGGACAAGGTATGGACACTATGAGTTCACGGTTATGTCGTTTGGACTAACTAATGCACCAACTGCATTTATGGAACTCATGAATAGAATCTTCTGACCTTTCCTTGATCAGTGTGTTGTTGTCTTTATAGATGACATTCTGATCTATAGTAGGAATGCTCAGCAGCATGAACAACATCTTCGACATGCTCTAACTTTGCTAAGAGAACACAAGCTATACACTAAGTTTAGTAAGTGTGAGTTCTGGTTTCCTGAAGTATCTTTTCTTGGACACGTAATATCTGCCTCGGGAATTCATGTTGACCCTAAAAAGGTAGAATATGTTCTACAATGGGAACAACCGAAGACACCGATGGAGATCTATAGTTTCTTAGGGTTGGCTGGTTATTACTGAAGGTTCATTAAGAACTTCAGTTCTATCGCCTTACCCTTGACAAAGTTGACCCGGAAGGATGCTCCTTTTGTCTGGAGTGATAAGTGTCAGCAATCTTTCCAGCTGTTGAAGGAGAGGTTGACAAGTGCACCTGTACTTGTGCTACCTGAGAAGGGTAGGGGATACATGGTTTTCTATGATGCCTCCAAGAATGGACTCAGATGCGAGTTGATGCAGGATAAACAAGTGATTTCTTTTGCTTCCTGACAGCTTAAAAAACACGAGGAAAATTATCCGACACACGATTTGGAGTTAGCTGCTGTGGTTCATGCCTTGAAAATCTGGAGACATTATCTCTACGGAGAAACATTTCAGATTTTCATTGACCACAAGAACCTTAAGTACATCTTCTCTCAGCACGAGCTCAACATGAGGAAACGTCGTTGGATGGAGTTAATCAAGGACTACGATTGTACAATTGATTACCATCCAGGGAAGGCCAATGTGGTTGCAGATGCTCTGAGTAGCAAATCAGCAACACCATCTTCTGATAGGGCACAACTAAACTCCTTAGTGTGCTCTAGAAGAGATATGCTTATCTCTTCAAGGAAAGACAATGTACAGTTGAAGGTGTCATTGTTAGCCGGGTTGTTAGCTGAGATGCACATAAAACCTACCCTAAGAGAGCAGATCAAGGAGGCACAACAAGTTGATGCTGCGATTCAGCAGGTTAGATTGAAGTATGGAGATGAGAAGCGAGATGGGTTTCATGATTCAGATGATCAAGTGGCATGTTATCATGGGAAGATGATAGTGCCTGATGTGGATAACTTGAGAAAGTTAGTCCTGGAAGAAGCTCATTCTTCGATGTACGCTATGCATCCAGGAAGCACCAAGATGTATCGAAACTTGAAAGATATGTATTGGTGGCCGGGGATGAAGAAGGATGTTGCAGAGTTTGTTCAGAGGTGTCCTGTGTGTCAGCAAGTTAAGGCTGAACACCAGAAGCTTGCAGGGACAATGCAACCTTTACCCATACCACAGTGGAAGTGGGACCATGTGACCATGGACTTTGTTGTTGGCCTACCCATGACAAGCAAAGGACATGATTCCATATGGGTAATTGTTGATACGTTGACAAAGACAGTGCATTTCCTGTAAAAACAACCTATTCTGCTGAGAAGCTAGCACAGTTGTATGTGCAGGAGATAGTGCGTCTGCACGGAGTTCCAGTCACAATAGTTTCCTACAGAGGCCCCCAATTTACGAGTCGTTTTTGGGAATGACTGCACAGAGCTTTAGGCACCCAGTTAAGGTTTAGTACGACCTTTCCTCCACAGACTGATGGATAGTCAGAGAGGACTATACAAACCCTGGAGGACTTGGTGAGAGCATGTGTTCTTCAGTTTACTGAGAGTTGGGATCTACACCTAAGCTTGATAGAGTTTGCCTATAACAATAGCTATCAACATAGCATTGACATGGCTCCTTATGAAGCTTTTTATGGCAGACGTTGTAGATCACCCGTATGTTGGTATGAAACCGATGAATACCAGTTGTTAGGTCCTGATCTTGTGCAACAGACTACAAAAGAAGATTAAAGTAATACAACAATAGATTAAGACTGCACAAGATAGGCAGAAGTCTTATGCTGACAGACGTCGTAGACCTTTAGAGTTCCAGGTTGGAGACAAAGTGTACCTCAAGGTCTCGCCTTGGAAGGGAGTGCTGAGGTTTGGAAGGAAAGGGAAGTTAGCTCCTATGTTTATGGGGCCTTATCCAATCATTGAACAGGTTGGAAAGGTAGCCTATAGACTAGAGTTGCCACCTGAACTACAGAAGTTACACCCCGTGTTCCACATTTCTATGCTGAGGAAATGTCACCCTAATACCAAGTCAGTTCTACAACTGATGGAGGTAGAATTGAATGATGATATAACTTATGAGGAAGGACCAATGTCAATCCTTGATAATAGAATTAAAAAGCTAAAGAAGAAAGATATAAGCCTTGTGAAAGTCCTCTAGAATCACCGTGGTGTTGAGGAAGCAACATGGGAACTAGAGGAAGAGATGAGAAGGAAATACCTTGCTCTTTTCTCTTAGTTTGTTTTGTTGATTTCGGGGACGAAATCCTTGTAAGGGGTGGAGAATTTGTAACATCCCTGACATGGGTTATGAGCTAACCCTGGGTGTTTTTGCTTAATTATGTAATTAAGATGCTTGTGATTATCTCCTGGTCTGTAATTAAAGTTCCTGAGGAACATACAGTTTCATTTTTGTCCTTTTTAAACAATGTTGTAGTATTGCTTTATAATACATGGACCTATGTGCAAATTACCCAATTAGAAGGGTTAACTTGTAAGTTTCACATGTTGAGATGTTCCTCTGATGATGAAACATCATATGAGTGAATATGATGAAGTATGATGGATTCTCCAAGCTTGGGCATCAAGATGCAGCTTGTGGAGCAATCCTTGTGCTTGAAACCCTAATTTTGGCGTAAAGTGCAATTTACCCAAAATGTGGGGTGTATCTTGTAAAATACACCTTCTAGAGTATCTTTTGTGATTCTTGGCATCATTTATATTAAAATGGTGAAGATGACACTTCAATTAAATAATCAGGTGAGAAGAATAATCTTTGTTTTTGAATCACCAAGTTATGAGTAATGGGACCCTCTTATATATGCAACTAGGTAGTATGTTGACCTTCCTTACCTTTAGATCTTGGGATTTAGAAGGGGTTTTTCTTAAGAAATAAGGAGGAGGGACGTGCCAATAGAATATAGGGACCTAGATGTAATAAGGAGAAAATTATATGTCCTTATGATGAAAATGACCCTAATGTATATAGGCTTGTTTCCTTTGTAACCAAGGGAACCGTTTCCCTTCTCCTTCACTTATCATATTGCTAAACTGACCCAAGGCAAAGCTCTAGAGCAGAGGAGAATGAAGGAGGAGTTCTAGGTAAGAAAAGACCATCACTTTTCTCGGATTCATGGAGGGATTCCTTGTGTAAAGGTTGGTTTATGGATTTCTTACTTAGCTTTCTCTTTCTAGCCGACCTTCCCCAACCTTTTCTTGGAGAAACACCTTTGGCCGACCTGTGGAGGTCTAGAAGCCATTAAAGGCTAGAAGCTTGGAATCTTGGAGATCTAGAAACAACGTTTAAGGTGGGTTTTACAACTCTAAATCTTTTACTTTGTTAAAGCATGCTTTCTTTCTTGCATATACTAGCTTGTTCTTCTTCTTCCCTATCTTTCCTTGCAATCTTGCAAGCAATCCATGAAGAATAGACCTTGGTCTCAAGGTAGATTATGATGGGCGTGAATACCTAGGTGAATTTTTCAAACGGTCCCTCACCCATGGTCCAAACGGTTTGCAAAACTGTTTGGGATCAAACGGTTTCAAAACCGTTTGGTCTCATGCGGTTTGCAAGACCATTTGAACTCAAACGGTTTCAAAACCGTTTGAGGGGTTTGACCAAGGGTTGACCATTTAAGGATCTTCTGTACACATCTTTAATTAACTATCTACCAAGAATCAACATCTAATTGCAAGTAATTATCAAGTTGAAGGCACCTTAATCACCTAAACCCTAATCGGGTTCAAATTGCTGAATTTAAGGACCAATCTTGTTGGAGTTTGGGTTGAGTGGCCCAAACGGTTTCAAAACCATTTGGGGTTCTCCCAAACGGTCTCAAGACAGTTTGGTGACCACCCAAGACCGTTTTGAGGTCTAGGGTTGAGGTAATTTGACCAATTGAGGGTCCAATCACAATAGGTTGTTGAATTAATCAAAAGTGCTGATTTGTAACTTAATTAGGGTTCAACTCATAACAAATGGACTTTTATTTTGATGAAACTTTGGGAAAATAGTCTCAAGACCGTTTATAGGATGTCCAAACGGTCTCAAGACCGTTTGGTCCAAGTTGTGGCCCAATTGAGTGCCAATTGATCGGTTCAACTTCAATTAGGCTCACATTGATGAATGTTGATGGTTGAATGATTACAAACCCTAATTCAAATCAGTTTCAACCCTAATTGGCTATCAATTGAGGGTCAATTGAGTGTCCATTTGGTTAAGGATAACCCTAATGAGCTCAATTGATAAGTGGTTAACAAGGATATGGCTAATTGAGGGCTTCAACATTGAAAACCCTAATCAATTACAAGTGTTGAAACACCTTTGAGGTCCATGCAGTTTTGAGCTGATTTGGACCAAACGGTCTCAAGACCGTTTGAGTCCAAATGGTCTCAAGACTGTTTGAGTCCAAACGGTCTCAAGACTGTATGAGGCAAAATGGTCTCAAGACCGTTTGGGCTCAAACGGTTTCAAAACCGTTTGGAGCTCATGCGGTTTTGAGTTCATGCAGTTTGCTCATGCGGTTTGCCCATGCGGTTTGGTCATGCAGTTTGATCAAACGGTTTCAATGTTAACCATGCCCAAACGGTCAACACAATCAAATGGTTTCAAGGCCGTTTAAAGTTATGCGGTCTTGAGGGTCATGCGGTCTAGAGGGTCATGCGGTCCTGAGGGTCAAAGTAACCAAACGGTCAACCCCTCCATGCGGTTTCAAAACCGTTTGGAGGTTAAGGTGTGAAACCGTTTGGGGACTTTTAAGGTTATGATTGCTTAGTACTTTGAAGGCTTAAGGGGTTCGATGGTGGTCTAATCCAAACCCTAATGATACCTAAAGACATTAAGGGGCTAAGTGATAATAGATTGAACCATGTTGTGATCAATGGGGTACTTTACCAATGTACCCTTGAAGGGTTCAAGTAGACATCAACCCTTGATCAATCAAACCCTAATGACCTTAATGGTGATGACTTGTCTTATGTTAATCAAAGTTGACTTGACCTAACCTAATCTAGAGTGATGTAGTCACCATCTATTAGTAAGAGGAGAGAGAAGGTTCCATTTATGGTTGAAACTCAATTAAAGTACCTTCAATGTATGAGAATGTGCATGATTAGGGTATGATCCATCTAAGTGAGATCACAAAAACCCTAATTATGATAAATGATGAATCTTAATCTAACTTGAAAGCATCAATGATGATAATTTCATACATAGTGATGCTATGAGCTCAATTCACTAGGAAGTGAATAGTAAACCCTAATTCTAGGGTAATGACATGTAAAATGAATAGTAAACCCTAATTGAGGGTAATGTGATGAAATGTACAATAAACCCTAATTCCAGGTTATGCTTTTAAGCATGAATCTTTACAATTGAAGTATGAGGTGAGGAATTGTTGTTCCTAATCATAGTGAAAAGGGATTGAATAACCCTAATTGATGTTAATAAGGGAACCTAGCCTAAATGAGGGCATGAAGGTACAACCCTTGAACTGGAGTGTTATTTCTGCTTTATAAATTGCTGATCTGGAATTGAAATGTCATTATTGTCAGTTAAATTGACTATGTAGATTCTTATAAGAACATGGTCATAACCAGGTAAGGGTTATGATACTGTACTCATTAAAAGTATGTTGTAGACTTTATGAATAGTAACATATGCTAGGTTGCTTATGTTAAATGACAACACATGAGATTAATGGGCTGTAAGAGCCATGAGTAACATCAAGGTCATACTGAGTAGATGACTTATGATGAAGTGATATCCATTTGATAACTGATATGAGTTAAACTTGATACATTTAGTATTCTTCTTGTATAGCAGTGTTTTAATAGTTAAATGCCTGGAAACATGCTTGATGTTAAAAGAATACTGAAATGTACCTAATTAATCAAGTATAATCATACCATGTAGAGCCCTGATCATAGATCCATCATTGTCAGTAGCTTAATGATGGTGAAACATGTTTTCCTAAGGGAACTCCTGGATCACATACTTTTGAGTATGTGGGGGAATATGGACGTGAATGTCCTTACTTCCTAGTGTAGGAATTGATGTAGATGAACCTTAATCTATCAATCCTTCACTATATGTTTATGCCGGGATGATGTATCACTAATCACCTGAGGAAAATCTGTAATACCGTATCGGTGAGAGATAATCAAGAGATCTTTTGATAGCGAAGAGAGTACATAATGCCACTGTGACTCTTATAGCAAAGTGCCAGAATACCCTGGCTAGATATAGTAGCAGAGACACTAGATGTCCTGCAAGTAGATCCTCATACTGACTGAGGAAGATGAGGTCATAAGAATCCGGCTCTTTTGATGACCTAGTATGATACCGATGCGACTTACTAGTGATCAGTTGGAGTATGAGCGGTATACCTCATCTCCGCAGGGCATAATGATGTTTGTAAAACATAATCAACCGTGTAGCATATCTGCTTAGGTTGAATTGCGAGAAACAATGATTGTTATTACATTGGTTATAAATGTCCCTGTAAGGTAATTAGATTACTTGTTCTTCATATTCTTTAATGAAGTTGCTTACTTAGCATTAGATCTGCTGTTGAATGTCTTAAAACCTATATTGTTTTGTTATCCCTTAAATGCTATAACAAAGTTTCTGGCAGAGAGTTATAACTCTCGCTGGGAGAATTATCTGAATGATTGTCTCACCCCGTAGATTTCAACTTTTTAGGTGGTCGTCGAGGATGAAGGAACCAGTCTGCGGGTGAGCAGTACCAGCATCAGCAACATCAGGAGCAATAGTGAATCTCAGGTGGAGATACTGACTGCCGAGTCCTGTAGTTAGATGGTCTTATGTTGTCTCTGTACTCTCAGGTCCTAGGAGTTGATAGGTCTGAGATTTTGGTTTTAATCTTGAGATTTTGTATCTGGTTGTATATAATTACTCGAGAGGTGATTTTACAGAGATGTAAACTGTTTATCATGTTTCGTATAAAGGAGTTTTATGATTTAAAGATCTTCGCTTAAAAGGTTTTAATTTTTCATATTCCGCTGCTAATTAATCGCTTCCGCTGAGTTTACTTCGTGATTTATGGTTCAGTTCCCACAATCTTGGATGGTGTATGTACAATTCCTAGTCACACTTAGACTCATCTGACTTCTCCTGAAAATACATTAGACTTAGACAACTTCTGTAATGGCTCCTCATATCTCGCCACATATTGCAAGTTGATGTTGCCCTCCTAGCAGTAGCCAACAGACTCTTGCCTCTAGAGCAGTCTATAAAGACCAACTAGAACTCCTGTCATCCTGTAGGAGTGGATAGGAAGGAGTTGTCCCTCCCGTTAGTGTGCTAGTCACCAACATGCTCTCCCCCAACAATGATCTTCAGTTGTTTCTCTCCCATGGCTATCCCTCCCTAGTTGGGTAGGACTTGCCTGGGCTCTCATGGTTACCACAACCAGAGAGGACAATAATTATCAAAGTGAATGATTCTCAATTGTCTGTGTAGTAGTTATTTCTGGGAATCCCCCAATACTCCTCTCTATATAGAAGGGGTTAAGATCAGGGTTCACAGTCCCCAACTAATATGGGGCAAAAGGGGGAGTGGAAAAGACAAGTACATCTTGACTTTTGCAACTTTTCTAGAAGTTTCACAACTTGTGTGTGACAAAATGGTTGTATTATCAAGTGAGACAGTCGTCTCGCATGTGAGACAGTCGTCCGGGATGTGAGATGGTCATTTTGCACTTTTCTAATCAGTTATGAATTGGAAAAATTGTTTCCTAATTAATGTCATTACATTAATTTACTTGCACCCCAAGTATGTGCAATTGAAACGAGTTTGGGAAAACTCTAAAACCTATGTTCTCCCCAAACAGGCCATCTCACACCAACGAGACACCTGTCTCACTCGCCCAGATGGCCGTATATTGGTTCAACAGCTTGAACTGGTCAGTTCATAGAGTAGAACTAGATCAATTCGATTTTTGATCTGCTTGACAACCCAAACGACTGTCTCAACACTTGAGATGCCCATCTGGCTACCCAAATAGATGTCTCACCCAGTGAGATGGTCGTTTGGTAGTTCAGTCAACCAATCCGTCAATCTGTTGTGTGAATTGAGTACCTAAACACTTTAGTACTTAATTCAATTATCATTCAAGATCAAACTCCTCTTCTAGACGAGTTCCTATGTGTGTGACCCTATAGATCCCATATCACGTTGGTAGTGAATGTCCATAACTAGCTTATGACATCACAAGCAAAGAGTGGTGCCTACTCGCACATCATTGCTATCCAAGTGAATGTAAAGTTGGGGAGCAACTTCAACCTACAATATGTGTATGGTGTTATAGCGTTTGTATAGTTCCTTTATCACTGATATCTAGATTGAACTAGAGGCATGGAGTAGTAATCCTTATTATTATTCAATGTTGTTCCTTGAACCATGGCAGACTGCATGAGATATATGTAAGCTCAATATCTCATATTGAGTCACATGAGTATGGCCATAATTTTCTCAGTCTCTCTAATCAAGAGGCCATGGATATCATGCTCCTATCAGAGGGAAAAATTCCATATCTGTCACTCATAGTCAATCCCCATGTGTCAAAGTCACCCAATCATCACTATTATAACAACCCATGTTTTAGGACTATGTTTGATGATGTCAAAGTGTACCCAACAACATGTGATGAGTGTAGTGATTTCAGTTCTAAGAACTACAATCACCACCATCATTGTGAGAT
The DNA here is from genome assembly GCA_963693085.1 of Alisma plantago-aquatica. NCBI lineage: Eukaryota > Viridiplantae > Streptophyta > Magnoliopsida > Alismatales > Alismataceae > Alisma > Alisma plantago-aquatica. The sequence goes on from OY856412.1 coordinate 897,247,416, forward strand.
ATGACTATGACTTCCATGATGATGACTTCCATATGTCAGTCTCACGGTGGGTCTATCCGATACACTACTATCTAATTTGTATATGTGTGCTTGGTTTGATATTGTCATATCATGGATAATGAGATTTACTAATCAACCAACTCACACTCAGATATTATGTGTTATTGTTGTCATCAACCTTCCACGATAACATCCGATCAGGGACATAATGGGAATGTATATACTCTTATAATCCGTTTGATCTCATTCTTCCAAGTCACATACTTGAAGACATACACCATTGAGTAATATCATTCTCTAGATATTTATTATGTTATTCATTATCTCATAACTGAACATACAAAATAACTTGGAAGCTTGCCTTTATTATTAATCAAATCATTTATATGTTATGCCATTGTAATCATCATATTATTGACTCTCTGGGCATACATACCAACAAAATATCACTTATACTTAGAGCCAATCACCCATGGATCTCATCCCGAGTGACCTAACATTACCACCATTCTTCTACTGTGTTGGTACTTTTATAGCGGGTTTAGCAACGTTTACTTTAAGTCGATATTTTGCAATTTTCTCATCTCTTCACTGTCATATGAGATGGAAGCATCGTAGTATGCTATATGAGATTCCCAACCCAACTAGTACCTCCATTATTGTCATCAGTATTTCTACTATGTCATCAATGGTTTGGAACCTCACACAACTTCACCCATATGGACTTCTTGATCCATACATTATCCTATGTTGTTCTCGTAACACAGAGATACTCAACTTCTTTTATAGATTATGACAACTTCCATTAGCTCATAACCCTTTCTAGCTTACAGTTCTCGTTTAATGTCAAACACTATTGTGATCATTTTTTCAGTCTAGACACTTGCATGGGTGTAACCCTTTACATTCAACTCTTCCTTATTAACATAACCAAGTAACCAATACTTTAAGTGCTTTACAAGCACATAAGGATGTTCATTATGGTATTCTAGTGACTCTCACTGGTATCTGGCATGTACCCTCTCATCATGTCCAATACATACAAGATTTCTAGGTAGTATATATGTGTCCTTTCATCATGTCAATGCATATGAGATGACTGGATATCCTCTCGTCATGTCCAATACATACAAGATTACTAGATATCTTCTCGTCATGTCCAATACATACAAGATAATAGGATAAGTACACATCATTAAATTTAAGATAGATCTAATGGCATCTATCTATGTGTCCATGTTCTTCATAAGAACTAGGATAGTAGGCTCTTGAAAGACTAACCCCATGGAACATGCACAAGTTTTCTCTCATTGAGTTTTGCATGCTGAATCCTTCAACATCTTACCAATGCATGCATTTTTACTTAGGTCAAGAATATTTCCATATCTATTTCTATAGACCTTGATCTATATCACATAGGATGCTTTGCCTAAACCCTTCATATAGAAGGTACTTTCCTTGCCAGGTTTTAACATTTATAGGATAATGACATTATTCCACATCATTATGTGGAATATCAATATGCTCTCACTAAATCTTTTGTAATCACAGATTCCATCTTCGTTCTGACTCAAGTCAAACCCTTTAACTATCTTGTCAAATAGAAGATTCCAACTTTGAGATGCTCGCTTCAATCCACAAATTGAACTTTGTAGCTTATAGAATTTATTTGCATTAATGGATTTATAAAACCATTAGGCTGTGTCACGTACACATCCTCTTAATTATTCCAATTAAGGAATATGGTTTTGACATCCATATGCCAAATCTCACAGTCATACTAAGTTGCAACAACAAGCATGATCCAGATGGATTTAACCTTGGTAACTAGTGAAAGACTTCATGGCGTTCAACATCTTGAACTAGTTTGAAAATCTTTGTACCCAATTTATCCTTCCATGTTGGTCTTCTTACAGAGACCTAAATGCACCCAATGGGTTTTACCCCTTCAAGTGGATCCACTAAGGTCATACTTTTTTGGTTTACATGGAGTCCATCATTGATCTTATGATCTTAAGCCATTTCTCAAATTTTGATCTCTCAATAGCTTTTAGATAGGTTGTTGACCCATCTCTATGATCAAATCGTCACCTTTTGAGTTATAATATGTCATAATCTTTCAAACACAAGGCGTGCTTTACTAGAATTATACGATCTTGTGTTACATAAGGAACTTGAGATTCCACAACAACTTGTGATTCTCCTTGATCCTATTATACCTCTTTAGGTTCTATGTTTTCTTATTTGTCTCAAACATTTTGAGTTCTACTTCTACTCCCATTGATTCCTTTATAACTAATTTCCATTTAGGAATTCATCCATCCTAGCAACAAACATTTTGTTTTTGGGCTGGAATATAAGTAGTATTCAACAAGATAACATTCATGTGATTTGTGGATAAATACTTTTAAGAAATTATTTTCTTATACAAGCTTTTAATACCAATAACTACAAAAGACTCATCAGGACACTTCCCATGCCATATCTCATATGGTGTCTTTTGTAATTTTAGATGGTACATTGTTTAGTGTTTAAGCATGTGCCCAAAAGAAATTGTAAGATTAGCTAGATTTTATTCATAATCTCACCATGACTTAACATGGTGTGATACCTTCTTCTGAGACATCAATATGTTTCAGGTGGAGTTCATTATGATACACTATCATGATCTCCCAGAAGGTCCTCAAAATCTTAGTTTTATTTTAACATTGATCATATCGAGGTATCTTAATACTTTTACCAAGTTAGTTATGTACTTCATTTATAATCTTATTGAACATTTCAAGAGATCCAAACTTGTATTTCATTAATTACAAATTGCAATATCTACTGATCACATCAATAAATACGATGAGGTACTTGTAACTACCTTTAGCAATCATTACAAAAACGTCTATATACATCAATATGTACTAGTCCTAAAGGAATAATCGATCTACCACTAAATCTAGTGAAGATACTCGTGTCATATTGCACAAAAAAAGACATGCATGTCTCTATTGGTTCAATATCCAAAAGAGTCTAGATAACCATCATATGGATTCTAGAAATGCATTTCTCATTTATGCACTCTAGATGACAGTGGTATATGTATTCATTGTTTGAGTTATCAAGTCATTCAATATATGTGTCATACACATTTGTCTTTACAACTATCAAGTATAGTTTATGAGACATAAGGCATCACCATAAAAGATCATAATGTTCTTGTCATATAAAACATATGATGTTTGACAAGTACACAATAGCAATTCACTAATTCTATTATGTGTCCATGAATGACAACCTTTAACTATAATGGCAGCAACCCTTGCTCCATATAGTTCTAGCTTACTCCTTCTCAGCTCCTGAAGTAGAGATCTCTATCTTTGTCTTCTTCCTGATATCCTCTATGAAGAGGATAATTCTTTTCCAATGTCCAAACAAGTGACAATGGTGACACTTTGTTTTCTTTATCCTTTAAGTAAAAATGACAAATTCATTTTACACTTACCCTTCTCCATATATTGAGTGCAGAAGACTTGGGATTCAGATTATCCTCAGAACACTTCCTGGCCTTACTTTTTCCCTAGGACTCACTTCTGCTGATCACCATCACGGATTTGTCTTTGTTCTTCCTTGCTTTGGCATCAACATTCCAAGCATGTTATAGACTGACTATATGATTCATGCATCACTGACACAATCATATTCATGGTCAACTCTTGACTTAAGAGAAATTCCAGTCATTCTACATGTCCAATCACATTGAGTACATGGGATTCTACTGGACCTCCCTTTGCAGTCTGCACTCAAATTAGCACTTTGCAGACTTATACCTTCTTTTCTTTACACGATTCTTAAGATGTTTTACCATCTAAAAAATGTTCATATTTTCTTATTGTTCATACAACTCATAGTTCATACAACATTGTATAAGGTATTCAAATGTATATGGCATCATTGGCATGCTTCCAATAAGCATCCATTTAGCCTTAGGCACATTTGGAGCGGGTTCCTCTGGCATTGGTCCGTCAAGGACATAGAGATTTCGCTCATTGATGAGAACATATCTCAAAGTCCTTAACCAATTGTGAAACTTTATCCCATTTTGTCCTTCTTAAGAATTGATCGAAATTTGAATGTGTTTGTGTTTGACACTTGATTCTTCAAAGGAATATTACAACTTTTCAAAACATTTTTGATTTGGGTTGATTTTATAATTTGTACGATATTAATTAGATCTTTAATTATTATCACTCCCACTATTTTGTTCAAATTGATAGCCCTCAATATCCATTTGGAATATTACAACGTACACTATTCTAGTGGACCAAGATCCATATTTCATCAAGTCATGAGTTGGATTTCGCCGATCACCCACAACTTGACTATTTAGGTAGGCCATCATGACAATTGCATCACACACAATTCTTGGATAGCTGATATGTGCAACTCCTTGCCATAATCATCAGCATGCCTCTGGGCTTGGGCTCTCCAAGTCACCACTTAAACCTGACCCAATAGCCAGTATGATAGATACACACCATGCTTTGTATAAATCTACATATCTACCATCACAATTCTACAAGATAGATGGCGCATCATGCTTTATGCAAATCTATGCTTGTTTGATCAAGCTTTTCCTATACTTTATCCAATGGAAGACATTTTAGACTTAATATTTAAGTTGAGGGAGTTTGTTTGTATAAATACATATACTTTATCCAATCACCACATATATAATACATAGTGTATACATGCTATAACCACAAACGAGAACATGCAATAAATAAAACATACAAGTGATGGTTATGGCCATACTAATATAACTCCTTGGAGCCACAAGGAATTACTACCACCTATGGTCCACATCATATACAACATGTTGTTGGTGATGATCTATGTTCGAACCAATCCGGGTTGACTGGTTCAACTCTTGAAACCGGTCAGCTTACCTCTTGGTTGCTCGGTTGGGCTCTTCTGAAGCGGTCGTCTGGTTCTTAGTTCCAAGTAGTGTCTGGACACCTCCAATTGGTCAGTTGGGCCACCAGTCGATCAGTTTGTCCTCCAGTCGTCCGGCCTCCTCGGTCCTCTAGTTGATCGGGTCATGTCATGAGCCGATCATTTCGTCTTGTACAAATTGTCATCTCACGTAGAAACATATATTAAAACTATCCTATTTCTTATTCCATTATTTATGGAGAAAACCTTGAGTTAGATTTGAGGTAAAATAGGAAGAAAAGTACTAATTAACATCTGGAAGGAGAGAGAGAGATGCTTGATACACATACCGATTAACAACATGAATAATATCCACAACCATGCACACACAAATATGGGGTTTTGACCATAACCATGCTTTACATACACCATCAAAATCAATTTTATGGTGATGCATGTAAATTGCATATATATATCATATCATATATATATATTCGTTTGGGTTCTTATGTGGTGATTTAGAAAAAGGTGCACATCAAGCAGTTTAAATATTTACATCGCATGTAATAAATAAACACGATAAAACCAAAAAAATATGATCATATTATTTATCCTAAAATATAATTAATTGATGGGACTCTGATACCACTATAGGAAAATACGACATCAGGTAAGTAGTAGAAACAAAAATTTTACTGACATATTTCCCATTAACCAGTAGATCACGTCAATAACTATGCAATGGGAAGGATGGTTTCACGACGATATACCTGGTCCTGGAGCAAGTTTAGCGACAATCCTCGTCGATGTAGATGCGCACTCTGTCTTGGATAGTGCCTGTGTAACTCCTAGTCACACTCAAACTCATCTGACTGCTCCTCAACGGACATCAGGCTTGGATAAATGCTGTAGTGGCTCCTCATATCTGGCCATGGATTGCGAGTTGACGTTGCCCTCCTAGCAGCAACCAACAGACTCCTACCTCTAGTGTAGTCTACTCAGACCAACTAGAACTCATGTCATCTTACAAGAACAAACATGAAGGAGTTTTCTCTCTCATTGGTGTACTAATCACTAACATACTCTCCCACAATAATAGTCCTCTGTTGTTTCTCTCCTGTGGCTATCCCTCCCTAGTCAGCTAGGACTTGCCTAGGCTCTCGTGGTTATCACAACCAAAGAGGACAACAATTGTCAGAGCAACTGATTCTCAATTGTCTATGTAGTAGTTGTTTCTGGGAAGCCCCCAGTACCCCTCTATATATAAGAGGGGTTAGAGTTAGGGTTCCCAGTCCCCAACCAATGTGAGATAAAAGCGGGAGTAGAAAGGACAAGTAGATCTTGAATTTTTGCAACTTTTTTAGAAATTTCACAACCTACATGCGATGAAACGGTCGTCTCACATGAAAGACGGTCATTTTGCTAAGATAAATGGTCATATGGGATGCGAGACGGTCATTTCATGCTTTCCCATTTAGATATAAATTGGAAATTGTTTCCTAATTAATGTCATACATTTATTTACTTGCACCCCAAGTATGTGCAATTGAAACAAGTTTGAGAAAACTCCAGAACCTACGTTCACTCCAACTGGGCCATCTCACACCAATGAGATGCCTGTTTCACTCACCCAGACAGCCGTCTGGTGAGTTTGAGTTGAGCCGATCGGTTCAATAGCTTGAACCGGTCAGCTCATAGGGCAGAACTAAGCAAATTCAATTTTTGATCTACCTGACAACCCAAACGTCCGTCACAATACTTGAGATGCCCATCTGGCTGCCCAAATGGCCATCTCACCTAGTGAGATGGTCGTTTGACAGTTCTGTCAGTCAATCCGTCAATCTGTTGTATGGATTGAGTACCTAAACACTTTAGTACTTAATTCTATTATCATTCAAGATCAAACTCCTCTTCTAGATGAGTTCCTATGTGTGTGACCCTATAAATCTCATATCACATTAGTAGTGAATGTCCATAAATAGCTTATGACATCATAAGCAAAGAGTGGTGCCTAGTCGCACAACATTGCTATCTAAATGAATGGAAAGTTGGGGAGCAACTTCAGCCTACAATCTGTGTATCATGTTATAGTGTTTGTATAATTCATTTGTCACTGATATCCAGATTGAACTAGAGGCATGGAGTAATCATCATTATTATTCAATCTTGTTCCTTGAACAAGAACATACTACATGAGATATATGTAAGTCCAATATTACATACTGAATCACATGCATATGGTCATACTTTTCTCAGTCTCGCTAATCAAGATGCCTTGGATATCATACTCCTATCGGAGGGACAAGTTCCATATCTATTAATCACTGTCAAACCCCATGTGTTAAAGTCACCCAATCATTATCGTTATAACAATCCATGCTTGAAAACTATGTTTGATGATGTCAAAGTGTACCCAACAACATCTTATGAGTGTAGTGATTTTAGGTCTAAGAACCACAATCACCACCATCATTGTGAGAGATGACTATGACTTCCATGATGATGGATTCCATGTGTCAGTCTCACGGTGGGTCTATTTGATACACTGTTCTCTAACATGTATCCGTGTGCATAGTTTGATATTGCCATATTACGACTAATGAGATTTAGTCATCAACCAACTCACACTCTGATCTTATGTGTTTTGTTATCTATCAACCTTTCATGATAACAACCGATCATGGACATAATGAGAATGTATATACTCTTAACATCCGTATGATCTCATTCTTCCAAGGCACGTACCTGAAGACATATGTCATTGAGTAATATCATTCTCTAAACATTTATCATGTTATTCATTATCTCATAACTGAAGGTACAAAATAAATTGGAAGATTGGCTTTATTATTAATCAATTCATTTATATGTTATGCCATTGTATCATCATATGATTGACTCTCTGGGCATACATACCAATATATTACTTTATATATGCATCGTTCTAATTACATAAGCCTCAAATTATAAATATATGAAACTGCTCTGTCAAACCAATCAGTTGACGAACAAATCGACGAACGAGAAAAGGATTACATTGAATCCCTCGACTCTGCTAAAGAAGACGCTGATGCCACTAGTGAAGAACTCAAAGCTATGGAAACCACAAAAGAAATAAGCAAAAAACCAGAGGCTCCCGAAATGAAGCCTCTACCCAAAGGACTGAAGTACATGTTTTTAGATGATCTCAGGGTTTGCCCAGTTATCATAAATTCCAATCTAACCGTTGAACAAGAAAATAAACTCCTGAGGAAATTAAGGGAAAGAAAGATATGGATATAAAAGAAGATACCAGATATACTCTCATCTTCGGTCGCCCGTTCCTCGCTACTGCAAGAGCCCTAATCGATGTTGAAGCTGGTACCTTACTCCTCAGATTAGGCAAAGAGACTCTTGAATTCAAAGTTTTTGGAAGTATGAGAAGACCAAGTATGCAAGAAGAAGTATATTTGATTGATTGCGTTGAGCAAATGTCACTTCTGACCCAAGAGTATCATGAATCGTATGATCCCTTTAACATATTAATCAACCGTTAATATATACTTAATTTATAGCCTACACATTTTAACAATTTCATATTCAATTTGTTACTTTCCATGACATTGAGTTACAATCTGGTTCAAATAATACATTTACGTATTATTTTATGATTTTAGTAAGTTTTAATCAAATTAGTATGTTGTTCTTGTTTCTTCTATTCATATAAAAACATGAATTTGATGTATTTTTCTTACTTTTAGTAATTGATTTGACATTTTCAAGACCATATGTTACTTTTTGTGCAAAAATAGCAACTTTCTATACTAAATATCTATTTGGTATACACATAGTTACGTTTTGATATCAAATGGTTACTTTTGGTGTCAAATATTTTGGATGGTGTTCACTTGATCTTGTGACGTAAAACCAAGCTGTCAAGAGTTCTGATTGTCAGTCACCTCTTTCATGCTTGCCATGGGGTGGGATTGGTAGGATTAGGTAATGCCTATTTTTTGTTTCTCCACCCCAAAGGATTGGTTGTATACCAGTTAGTGATAAATTTTTTCTTTTTGATAATTTAATATTCTTTTCTCTATTAAATAGTTACTTTTCATAACATACAATTATTTTTTTGGGCCAAATAGTTACTTTTTACACCAATATATAATTTAGACTAGTCTATTTCGTTACCTTGTATGACTATGTTCTTGTGGAGTAGACGTTTGGACATATTGTTATCAAGCCCAAGTCAGCTCATTTTTCTATCCTAGATTGGTGTGAAATTTTTACATCCTATGATGATCAGGTTCAAGCATGTGGAAAATAAGATGGAGGTTAGAAAGATGTTTGTTATTGAGAGATGACAAACTCCCCTCCCATATATATGAGAGGAGGCAAGTACAAGGAAGCATAACTTAATCCTAATGGGCCAAGACAATTATGCTCATGTACATAATAAACTAATTAATCTAACACTCCCCCTCAAGATGGAGCATGAGTCAAACACATATCCAACTTGCTAATACATGAAAAAAGAAGCTCATTTAAAAAATTGATCTCCCATTTCTTAATATCCATGTGGGCTTTGATCTCCAAACGCAAGATAAACATAGCGGAAGCGATTCGATTAACAGCGGAATACGAAAATCACGAGAAATTAAAACTTTTCAGAAACGAGATCTTAAAAACCTGCAACTCCTTTTATAAAAGTAAGATGAACTGTTTACATCTCTGATGAATCACTTCTCGAGTGATTATATACGTCATGATACAAAATCTCAAGATTTCAAAATTCTCAGATCAACAAACTCCTAGGACCTGAGTGTACAGAGACGACATAAGACTATTCTGACTACAAGACTAGACAGCACAATGTTTCCACCTGAAGTCACTGCTGCTCCTGAATTCGCTGCTGTTGCTGCTGTCCACCTGCAGATCAGTTCCTTTGACCTCGACGTCCACCTAAAGGTAGAAATCTACGGGGTGAGACAATTTTAAATAATTGTCCCAGCGAAAGTTATAACTCTTCTCCAGAAGCTTTATTATAGCAATCAAGAATAACATAGGCAATAAAAGCTCTAAGGTAATCAGTAGTAGATTGTTATCAATTAGAACAACAACATTTAAGGAATATGAAAAACATGTATACTAAGTAATGTATCATCAACCAATGGATTTCGTGGTTCAACCTAAGCAGATATGCTACGCAGTTGATTACGTTTTACAAACATCATTATGCCCTGCGGAGATGAGGTATACCGCTCATACTCCAACCGATCACTATTAAGTCACATCGGTATCATACATAGGTCATCAAAAGAGCCAGATTCTTATGACCTCATCTTCCTCAGTCAGTATGAGGATCAACATGCAGGACATCTAGTGTCTCTGTTACAATAGCTTACCAGGGTATTCTGGTACTTCGCTATTAGAGTCACAGTGGCATTCTGTACTCTCTTCGCCATCGAAAGATTTCTTGTTTATCTCTCATCGATGCGGTATAAAAGATTTCCTCGGGAGATTAGTGTTACATCACCCCGACATAAACACATAGTGAAGGATTGATAGAATAAAGATACATCTACATCAATTCCTACACTAGGATGTAAGGAAATTCACATCCATATTACCCCACATATTCAAAAGTATGTGCTCCAGGAATTCCCTTAGGTAAACCCGTTTCACCATCATTTAATTTCTGACAATGATGGTTCTATGATCAGGGCTCTACATGGTATGATTATACTTGATTAGTTAGGTACATTTCAGTATTCTTTTATCATCATACATGTTTTCAAACATTAACCATTAGCATATCAGCTATGAAGGAAGAATACTAAATGTAACAAACCTAACTCTCATCAACTGTTATTTCTCAATATTCTCATCACAAGTCATCTCTTAACATGACCTTGATGGTACTCATGGCCCTCACAGCCTATCAATCTCATAAGATGCTATTAACAAGGCATCAGGATATATCACTATTCATAAAGCTAACAACATGCTTTCAATGAATATAGTATCATCATCCATACATGGATATGATCATTCTTATAAAGAATCCTGCATGGTTAAATCAACTGATAACAATAAATAACTTATTTAAATAGGTTGTATCTCCCTACTCATACAAGAGCTAGGTTTCCCTAGTTTTCATCACTTAGGGTTTACTATTCACATTACATGTCTTCACCCTAGAATTAGGGTTTACTATTCACATTACATGTCTTCACCCTAGAATTAGGGTTTACTATTCACATTACATGTCTTCACCCTAGAATTAGGGTTTACTATTCACATTACATGTCTTCACCCTAGAATTAGGGTTTACTATTCACATTACATGTCTTCACCCTAGAATTAGGGTTTACTATTCACATTACATGTCTTCACCCTAGAATTAGGGTTTACTATTCACATGTTGGTGAATTGATCTCTTAACATCACTATGTATGAGAAACATCATCATTAAAGTCCTCAGATAAGATTAAGATTCATCAATTATCATATTTAGGGTTTCCATGATCTCATCTGGTGGATCATACCCTAATCATGCACATTCATGTATATTGAAGGTATTTTACTTGAGTTTCTATCGTAATTGGTACTTTCTCTCTCCTCTTACTAGTAAATGGTGATTACACCACTCTAGATTTGGTTAGATTAAGTCCTCTTTGATTAACATAGACCAAATCACCACTATTGAGTGATTAGGGTTTGGTTAGGACAAAGTATCACTCAATTGAACCTTTCAAGGGCATTTTGGTAAATTACCCTTTTATCATCATCATGGATCACTTCATTAGTCACTTAGTTCCTTAATGTCTTAAGTTACCACTATGGTTTAGATTGGATCATTATTGAACCATTTATACCTTCAAGTGGTTAAGTATAATCATCCTTGAAAGTCTTCAATTAGGTTAGGGTTTAACCTTCAACCTTCAACCCATTTGAACCCTCAAACGAGTGCGGACCCACTGAGCTGAAACGGGTGTGAACCCATTTGGATGAAACGGGTTGAACTCGTTTAAGATGAAACATGTGTGAAAAGGATTTCTTAAGTTGAAGCCCTCAATTGGCCCAAGCCATGTTAACCACCTACAAATTGAGTCAATTAGGATGAGCCTCAATCAATTGGGCACCAATTTGACCTTCAATTGAAAGCCAATTATGGTTAAGTCTAACTCAATTAAGGTTTCCAATCGGCTACTCACCAATCTTCAACAATGTGAATCAAAACAAGGTTGAACCTATCAATTGAACTCCAATTGGGCCCAAACTTGGCCCAAACGGTCTTGGGATAGTTTGGATGATCTCCAAACGGTATTGGGACCGTTTTCCCAAAGTTTGACCAAAAATTAAGTTGATTTGATAAGGGTTGAGTCCTAATTAAATTACAATTCAGCACTTTTCATCAATTTATCAATATCTTGTGATTGGACCCTCAAACCATCACATTTATTTAACCCTAGACCTTCAAACGGTCTTGGGGTGTCTCTAAACGAGTGTGAGGTCGTTTGGATGAACCCTCAAACGGGTTTGAACTCGTTTGGGTCCTTCAACCCAACACTCACCAAAATCTATATGAAAAACAACAGATTTAACCCGATTAGGGTTAGGATGTTGAAATGCCTTCAACTCTTAATTGGTTAGGAATTATATCATGATTCTTGGTAGAAATGAAATTAAATATATTATGAACAGGAATCCCAAACGGTCAACGCTTGGTCAACTCCTTCAAACGGGTTGGAACTCGTTTTCCCAAAGATTCAAGTTAATCAGTTTAGAAAACAACACTTAATTTAATTCGTTTGCCTAATTGATTGACCTTCAACCTACGATTCCTTTGGAGTTAACCCCTCAAATTTGGTGGGTCATTAGCCTACATGATTGTTAATAGAAATCCCAAATAGTCAATGCTTGGTCAACGCCCTCAAACGGGTTGGAACTCGTTTGCCCAAAGATTCAAGTTAATCAGTTTAGAAAACAACACTTAATTTAATTCGATTGCCTAATTGATTGGCCTTCAACCTACGATTCCTTTCGAGTTAACCCCTTAAATTTTGTGGGTCATTATCCTACATGATTGTGAACAGAAATCCCAAACGGTCAACGCTTGGTCAACGCCCTCAAATGGGTTGGAACTCGTTTGTCCAAACTGACCTATTGGACCCGTTTGGATTGAAACGAGTGTGAGGTCGTTTGACCTATTGGTCCAAGATCGTTTAGTAAAGTTGGATAAGGACCAACATAGGTATTAACGTCCCTTGTCTTCAACCTTGAAACCAAGGTATGTTCTTCACGAAAAAGCTTGCAAGGGTACAGAGAAGGATGGGGAAGAAGAAGAACTAACTAATATTTGCACCAATAAAAGTATGCATAACAAAGCAAAAGGTTTAGAATTATAAAACCCGCCTTAAGGTCGTTCCTTGAGCTCCAAGCTTTCAAGATTCAAGTATTTAATGGTGTATTGAGTTCCACAGGTCGGCCAAGGGTGTTTCTCCAAGGAAAGGTTGGGAAAAGATGGCTAGCACGAGAAAGCTAAGTAAGAAAACTAGCAAACCAACCTTGTAACATGATATCCTCCATGAATTTGAGCAAGATGATGATCAAAGATTACCTATAACTGCTTGGCCGTTCTCCTCTTCTCCAGAGCTCTATCCTAAGTCGGTATAAGCAAGAAAATAAGAAAGGAAGTGAAGGAAACGTTCCTTTACAAACAAAGGAAGGGTGTATATATATCTTGGGGTCATTTCCAACATAAGGACAAGTAGTTTCTCCTTTTCACAACTAGGTCCTTCCTTTCTTTTAGGCACGTCCCTCATCTTCTTCTCTAAGATAAAACTCCTTCTAAAGCCAAGAACTAAAGGCAAGGAAGGTCAACTTATCACTAAGGTACATGTGTACATAAGGGTTTCCTTACTTACATCTTGATGATTTAATTACAAAGGTGTTCCTTATTATATGATTATTCAAAGGAAGTGCCCCCTTCATCATTGTTAGTCTAAATGATGTCAAAAGTCATAAAAGATGTTCTAGATGGTATATTTTATAAGTTGCACCCCTTATTTGGGTAAATTGCACTTTAATCTAAATTAGGGTTTTTTAAGCACAAGGATCATTCCGCAAGCTGCATCTTGATGCCCAGGCTTGGGAAATCCATCTTACCTCATCATATTTACTCATATGATGTCTCATCACCAGAGGAAACATCTTAACTTGTGAAATTTGCAAGTTACACCCTTTAACTGGGTAATTTGCACATAGGTCTCTGTATTACTAAACAATTCTACAACATTGTTTTAAAAGGACAGAAATGAAAATGTGTGCTCCTTAATTACATGCAAAAAGATAATCACAAAGATTTAATTACATATTTAGGAAAAACACCTAGGGTTAACTCATAACCCAGGTCAGGGATGTTACAAATTATCCACCCCTTACAAGGATTTCATCCCAGAAATCGATAAAGCATACTAGGAGAAAAGAGCAGGGTATTTCCTTTTCATCTCCTCCTCTAGTTCCCAAGTGGCTTCTTCAACACCACGGTGATTCCAGAGAACTTTTACAAGACTTATCTCTTTCTTCTTTAGCTTTTTAATTCTGTTATCAAGGATTGACACCGGTCCTTCCTCATAAGTTATATCTTCATTCAATTCTACTTCTATAGGTTGTAGAACTGACTCGGTATCGGGATGACATTTTCTTAGCATAGAAATATGAAACATAGGGTGTAGTTTTTGTAATTCTGGTGGTAACTCTAGTATGTAGGCTACCTTTCCAACCCGTTCATTGATTGGATAAGGCCCTATAAATCTAGGAGCTAACTTCCCTCTCCTTCCAAAGCGAAGGACTCCTTTCCAAGGTGAGACCTTGAGATACACTCTGTCTCCAACCTGGAACTCCAACGGTCTATGACGCTTGTCAGCATAAGATTTCTGCCTATCCTGTGCAGTCTTAATCTGTTGTTGTATTACCTTAATCTTTTCTGTAGTTTGCTGCACAAGATCAGGTCCTAACAACTGATGCTCACCAATCTCATACCAACACAAGGGTGATCTACAACGTCTACCATACAAGGCTTCATAAGGTGCCATATCAATACTATGTTGATAGATGTTGTTATAGGAAAACTCTATCAAGATTAGGTGCAGATCCCAACTTCCTGTGAACTGGAGAACACATGCTCTCAACAGATCTTCTAAGATCTGTATAGTCCTTTCTGACTGTCCATCCGTCTGTGGATGAAAGGCTGTACTAAACCTTAACTGGGTGCCTAGTGCCCTATGTAGCTGTTCCCAAAAACGACTTGTGAACTGAGGACCTCTGTCAGAAACTATGGTGATAGGAATTCCGTGCAAACACACTATCTCTTGAACATATAACTGGGATAACCTTTCAGCAGAATAGGTTGTTTTAACAGGTAAGAAATGTGCTGTCTTAGTCAACCTATCAAAAATTACCCAAATGGAATCATGTCCTTTGTTTGTCCTAGGTAGACCAACAACAAAGTCCATGGTTACATGATCCCACTTCCACTGTGGTATGGATAAAGGTTGCATTGTTCCTGCAGGCTTCTGGTGTTCAACTTTAACTTGCTGACACACTGGACACCTCAGAACAAACTCAGCTACGTCCTTCTTCATTCCAGGCCACCAATACATATCTTTCAAGTTTCGATACATCTTGGTGCTTCCTGGATGCATAGCATACATTGAAGAATGGGCTTCTTCCAGGACTAACTTCCTCAGGTTATCTACATCTGGTACTATCATCCTCCCATGATAGCATGCCACTTGATCATCTGATTCATGAAAACCTTCTCGCTTCTCATCACCATACTCAGATCTGATCTGCTGAACTGTAACATCAACTTGCTGTGCCTCCTTAATCTGCTCTCTTAGGGTGGGTTTGATATGCATTTTAGCCAACAACCCGACAATCCATGACACCTTCATCTGTACATTGTCTTGCCTTAAGGAGATAAGCATATCTCTCCTAGGGCATACTAAAGAGTTTAATTGTGCCCTATCAGAGGATGATGTTACTGATTTCCTACTCAAGGCATCTGCAACTACATTGGCCTTTCCTGGATGGTAATCTATTGTGCAATCATAATCCTTGATTAACTCCATCCAACGACGTTGCCTCCTGTTAAGCTCATGCTGAGAGAAGATATACTTAAGGTTTTTGTGATCTGTGAAAATCTGGAATGTCTCTCCGTAGAGATAATGTCTCCAGATCTTCAGGGCATGAACCACAACAGCTAACTCCAGATCGTGTGTCGGATAATTATCTTCGTGTTTCTTAAGCTGTCGTGAAGCAAAAGAAATCACTTACTTATCCTGCATCAACACGCATCTGAGTCCATTCTTGGAGGCATCACAGAAAATGATGTATCCTTTTCCTTGCTCAGGTAACACAAGCACATGTGCACTTGTCAACCTCTCCTTTAACAGCTGAAAAGATTATTGACACTTATCACTCCAGGTAAAAGAAACATCTTTCCGGGTTAACTTGGTTAAGGGTAAGGCTATAGAACTGAAATTCTTAATAAACCTTCGATAATAACCAGCTAATCCCAAGAAACTTCGAATCTCCATTGGTGTCTTCGGTTTTTCCCACTGTAGAACATATTCCACCTTTGTAGGATCAACACGAATACCTGAGGCAGATATCACATGTCCAAGAAAAGATACTTCCGGCAACCAGAACTCACACTTGCTAAACTTAGCATATAGCTTATGTTTTCTTAACAGAGTTAGAGCCTATCGGAGATGCTGTTCATGCTGCTGAGCATCCTTACTATAAATCAGAATGTCATCTATGAAGACGACAACACACTGATCAAGGAAAGGTCGAAAAACTCTATTCATGAGTTCCATGAATGCAGCCGGTGCATTGGTTAGTACAAATGACATAACCGTGAACTCATAGTGACCATATCGTGTCCTAAAGGCAGACTTGGATATGTCACTATCCTTAATACGGAGTTGATGATATCCAGACCTCAAGTCTATCTTTGAGAAGACTGTTGCACCACGCAACTGGTCAAAAAGATCATCAATCCTCGGTAACGGGTACTTATTCTTTATTGTTACTTTATTTAATTGTCTGTAATCAATGCACAACCACATTGACCCGTCTTTCTTTTTAACAAACAAAACTGGAGCACCCCAGGGTGAAGTGCTCGGTCAGATGAAACCCTTCTCAAGCAACTCTTGAAGCTGCTTCTTGAGTTCTGCCATCTCAGCAGGCGCCATCCTATACGGGGTCTGGGCTATAGGTTGTGTATCTGGGATCAAATTGATTTCAAAATCAATTTCCCGAGGCGGTGGCACACCTGGAAGTTCTTCAGGAAATACATCTTCAAATTCCCTGACTACAGGAACTTCAGTAGGGTTAGGACTCTCCATGGTAGTATCTACCACATGGGCCAAGAATGCATAACATCCTTGTCTCATCAACTTATCAACAACCATCACTGATACAAGACAGGTGGGTAGAATCTTTCTCTCTCCTTGAAAGATCCATGTGTTGCTTTCATCAGCAAACACAACCTGCTTGGATTCACAATCCAAGACAACCCTATACCTTTCCAAGGTATCCATCCCAAGAATTATATCAAATCCTTGCATATCAAGTGGTATAAGGTCCACTTGAATGCGATGATCAGAAAAGAAGAGGATGCAGGGAGAGCATTCCTCCTATAAAATGACAGACCCACTCAATGGAGTCTCCAAAAACAATCTATCTGCCCTATGACTAATTGTCGTATTGCAGATACGAATCACTCTCCGAGTGACAAAGGAGTGCGTAGCACCCGGGTCAATCAGAACAGATACAACACATGATTTAGACATATCAGAATATAACAGTTCCATCTAACCTGCCACTACCCGTGGATTGACCACTGCATCTGGTGGGTTCATAGCATAGAACCTCCCTGTCGCCTGGTGTTGAGGTGGTGCTGATGATCCAGCTTGAGACGCTTGTCCACGTCCTCGAACTGCTCCTTGAGATTGCCTTCTCTGTGATCCCTGTTGACTCTGTCTCTGGGACTGTGTCACACTGACAGGCCTAGACCTGCAATCCTTCATCAAATGTCCCACCTTCCCACAGTTGTAACAACTCCTCCCCAGTTGTTGTGGTCTGGGTGGTCCTGTAACTGACATTGATGCTGAACTGTGAGTCTCTTGTAGTGGTAGGCTTCGTCCCCTGCCTCTACTCGGTGTCCACTGTGTCTGAGCACTAATTCTGGGTGGTGGAGATGTAGGTGCAGAGAATCTAGGCTTCTTAAAGTCTCTAGACGAAGAACCCTAGAACTGCGGATATCTTTTATGGGTTTGTCTCTTCTCGACTACAAATTTCTCTATCCTTCGGACTGACTCAACAAAGGTAGCAAACCTCTCCCGATTCTCTAGGGTAGACACAGGAGTAGTCAAGTCGGCGTTTAAACCCTTCTCGAACCTTCTGATTCTTTCTTCTTCTGTGGCAGCCATGTGCGGACAAAACCGTAATAACTCCATAAACTTAGCTTCATACTCGCTAATGTTCATCATGCCTTGCCTCAATCTCTCAAACTGAGAGATCTTCTCGTCTAGGAAGGTCTTTGGAAAATATCTATTGATAAATTCCCGACGAAAATCCTCCCACGAGATCTCCACTCCAGGCCTCTTCTGCTCTTCCATGGTCCACCAGTGACCAGCACTTTCTTTGAGAAGATAGACAACATGTCTAACCTTCTCAACTTCTGGGATGTTAAGGATTCTGAAAGCTTTCTCCAATTCAGTTAACCACGGATCAGCATCAGCAGGGTCAGCTGTTCCAGAGTATTCGGTTGCTCCGACATGACGAAGTCACTCGAACGTCTTACCGATACCTTGTCCTTCAGGCTGGGCAGGTGCCCTAGGTGCAAGCATAGGCATCCTGTCAGTGATGTGTGTCATAGCAGTCATAAACTGCCCGAACATAGTTTGAACAGCTGGGTTTCCCATGTCAACTGGGTCAAACTGAAGTGGTTCTCTGGGTGGCTCAGGTACAGGTTGTTTTATTTCTAGGTTCCTTGCACCTTCTCGAGGCGCAACAACACTACTTTCGGCCTCGTACTCCTCCTGTGGTCCAAACATCCTTAATTATCTTCTTCTCCTGAGGAGCAGAAGACTCTATTAGATAAGAAAGAAGTACTAAGGATAGACTTGACACTCTAAGTCCTATGTCTCTGTAGACTCAGCGAACCTAGAGCTCTGATACCACTTAATTGTGGGCTTTGATCTCCAAACGCAAGATAAACATAGCAGAAGCGATTTGATTAACAGCGGAATACGAAAATCATGAGAAATTAAAACTTTTCGGAAACGAGATCTTAAAAACCTGAAACTCCTTTTATAAAAGTAAGATGAACTGTTTACATCTCTGATGAATCACTTCTCGAGTGATTATATACGTCATGATACAAAATCTCAAGATTTCAAAATTCTCAGATCAACAAACTCCTAGGACCTGAGTGTACAGAGACGACATAAGACTATTCTGACTACAAGACTAGACAGCACAATGTTTCCACCTGAAGTCACTGCTGCTCCTGAATTCACTGCTGTTGCTGCTGTCCACCTGCAGATCGGTTCCTTCGACCTCGACGTCCACCTAAAGGTAGAAATCTACGGGGTGAGACAATTTTAAATAATTGTCCCAGCGAGAGTTATAACTCTTCGCTAGAAGCTTTATTATAGCAATCAAGAATAACATAGGCAATAAAAGCTCTAAGGTAATCAGCAGTAGATTGTTATCAATTAGAACAACAACATTTAAGGAATATGAAAAACATGTATACTAAGTAATGTATCATCAACCAATGTATTTCGTGGTTCAACCTAAGCAGATATGCTACGCAGTTGATTACGTTTTACAAACATCATTATGCCCTGCGGAGATGAGGTATACCGCTCATACTCCAACCGATCACTATTAAGTCGCATCGGTATCATACATAGGTCATCAAAAGAGCCGGATTCTTATGACCTCATCTTCCTCAGTCAGTATGAGGATCAACATGCAGGACATCTAGTGTCTCTGTTACAATAGCTTACCAGGGCATTCTGGTACTTCGCTATTAGAGTCACAGTGGCATTCTGTACTCTCTTTGCCATCGAAAGATTTCTTGTTTATCTCTCATCGATGCAGTATAAAAGATTTCCTCAGGAGATTAGTGTTACATCACCCCGGCATAAACACATAGTGAAGGATTGATAGAATAAAGATACATCTACATCAATTCCTACACTAGGATGTAAGGAAATTCACATCCATATTACCCCACATATTCAAAAGTATGTGCTCCAGGAATTCCTTAGGAAAACCTGTTTCACCATAATTTAATTTCTGACAATGATGGTTCTATGATCAGAGCTCTACATGGTGTGATTATACTTGATTAGTTAGGTACATTTCAGTATTCTTTTATCATCATACATGTTTTCAAACATTAACCATTAGCATATCGGCTATGAAGGAAGAATACTAAATGTAACAAACCTAATTCTCATCAATTGTTATTTCTCAATATTCTCATCACAAGTCATCTCATAAAGCATGACCTTGATGGTACTCATGGCCCTCACAGCCTATCAATCTCATAAGATGCTATTAACAAGGCATCAAGATATATCACTATTCATAAAGCTAACAACATGCTTTCAATGAATATAGTATCATCATCCATACCTGGATATGATCATTCTTATAAAGAAACCTGCATGGTTAAATCAACTGATAACAGTAAATAACTTATTTAAAGAAGTTGTATCTCCCTACTCATACAAGAGCTAGGTTTCCCTAGTTTTCATCACTTAGGGTTTACTATTCACATTACATGTCTTCACCCTAGAATTAGGGTTTACTATTCACATTACATGTCTTCACCCTAGAATTAGGGTTTACTATTCACATTACATGTCTTCACCCTAGAATTAGGATTTACTATTCACATTACATGTCTTCACCCTAGAATTAGGGTTTACTATTCACATGTTGGTGAATTGATCTCTTAACATCACTATGTATGAGAAACATCATCATTAAAGTCCTCAGATAAGATTAAGATTCATCAATTATCATATTTAGGGTTTCCATGATCTCATCTGGTGGATCATACCCTAATCATGCACATTCATGTATATTGAAGGTATTTTACTTGAGTTTCTATCGTAATTGGTACTTTCTCTCTCCTCTTACTAGTAGATGGTGATTACACCACTCTAGATTTGGTTAGATTAAGTCCTCTTTGATTAACATAGACCAAATCACCACTATTCAGTGATTAAGGTTTGGTTAGGACAAAGTATCACTCAATTGAACCTTTCAAGGGCATTTTGGTAAATTACCCTTTTATCATCATCATGGATCACTTCATTAGTCACTTAGTTCCTTAATGTCTTAAGTTACCACTATGGTTTAGATTGGATCATTATTGAACCATTTATACCTTCAAGTGGTTAAGTATAATCATCCTTGAAAGTCTTCAATTAGGTTAGGGTTTAACCTTCAACCTTCAACCCATTTGAACCCTCAAACGAGTGCAGACCCACTGAGCTGAAACGGGTGTGAACCCATTTGGATGAAACGGGTTGAACTCGTTTAAGATGAAACGGGTTGAACTCGTTTAAGATGAAACAGGTTGAACTCGTTTAAGATGAAACGGGTGTGAATCCATTTAAGATGAAACGGGTGTCAACCCAATTGGATTCAAACGAGTGTGAAATTACTTGGTCTAAACGAGTGTGGACTCGTTTGGGTCTAAACGAGTATGGACTCGTTTGGGTCTAAACCACATGGACATGAAAGGTGATACAAAGGTCATGATTGAAAAGGATTTCTTAAGTTGAAGCCCTCAATTGGCCCAAGCCATGTTAACCACCTACAAATTGAGTCAATTAGGATGAGCCTCAATCAATTGGGCACCAATTTGACCTTCAATTGAAAGCCAATTATGGTTAAGTCTAACTCAATTAAGGTTTCCAATCGGCTACTCATCAATCTTCAACAATGTGAATCAAAACAAGGTTGAACCTATCAATTGAACTCCAATTGGGCCCAAACTTGGCCCAAACGGTCTTGGGATCATTTGGATGATCTCCAAACGGTCTTGGGACCGTTTTCCCAAAGTTTGACCAAAAATTAAGTTGATTTGATAAGGGTTGAGTCCTAATTAAATTACAATTCAACACTTTTCATCAATTTATCAATATCTTGTGATTGGACCCTCAAACCATCACATTTCTTTAACCCTAGACCTTCAAACGGTCTTGGGGTGTCTCTAAACGAGTGTGAGGTCGTTTGGATGAACCCTCAAATGGGTTTGAACTCGTTTGGGTCCTTCAACCCAACACTCACCAAAATCTATATGAAAAACAACAGATTTAACCCGATTAGGGTTAGGATGTTGAAATGCCTTCAACTCTTAATTGGTTAGGAATTAGATCATGATTATTGGTAGAAATGAAATTCAATATATTATGAACAGGAATCCCAAACGGTCAATGCTTGGTCAACTCCTTCAAATGGGTTGGAACTCGTTTGCCCAAAGATTCAAGTTAATCAGTTTAGAAAACAGCACTTAATTTAATTCGATTGTCTAATTGATTGGCCTTCAACCTACGATTCCTTTGGAGTTAACCACTAAAATTTGGTGGGTCATTAGCCTACATGATTGTGAACAGAAATCCCAAACGGTCAACGCTTGGTCAACGCCCTCAAACGGGTTGGAACTCGTTTGCCCAAAGATTCAAGTTAATCAGTTTAGAAAACAGCACTTAATTTAATTTGATTGCCTAATTGATTGGCCTTCAACCTACGATTCCTTTAGAGTTAACCCCTCAAATTTGGTGTGTCATTAGCCTACATGATTGTGAACAGAAATCCCAAACGGTCAATGCTTGGTCAACGCCCTCAAACAGGTTGGAACTCGTTTGGCCAAACCGACCTATTGGACCCGTTTGGATTGAAACGAGTGTGAGGTCGTTTGACCTATTGGTCCAAGATTGTTTAGTAAAGTTGGATAAGGACCAACATAGGTATTAACGTCCCTTGTCTTCAACCTTGAAACCAAGGTCTATTCTTCACGAAAAAGCTTGCAAGGGTACAGAGAAGGATGGGGAAGAAGAAGAACTAACTAATATTTGCACCAATAAAAGTATGCATAACAAAGCAAAAGGTTTAGAATTATAAAACCCGCCTTAAGGTCGTTCCTTGAGCTCCAAGCTTCCAATCTTCAAGTCTTTAATGGTGTCTTGAGTTCCACAGGTCAGCCAAGGGTGTTTCTCCAAGGAAAGGTTGGGAAAAGATGGCTAGAACAAGAAAGCTAAGTAAGAAAACTAGCAAACCAACCTTGTAACATGATATCCTCCATGAATTTGAGCAAGATGATGATCAAAGATTACCTATAACTGCTTGGCCGTTCTCCTCTTCTCCAGATCTCTGTCCTAAGTCGGTCTAAGCAAGAAAATAAGAAAGGAAGTGAAGGAAACGTTCCTTTACAAACAAAGGAAGGGTGTATATATATCTTGGGGTCATTTCCAACATAAGGACAACTAGTTTCTCCTTTTCACAACTAGGTCCTTCCTTTCTTTTAGGCACGTCCCTCCACTTCTTCTCTAAGATAAAACTCCTTCTAAAGCCAAGAAATAAAGGCAAACAAGGTCAAATTATCACTAAGGTACATGTGTACATAAGGGTTTCCTTACTTACATCTTGATGATTTAATTACAAAGGTGTTCCTTATTATATGATTATTCAAAGGAAGTGCCCCCTTCATCATTGTTAGTCTAAATGATGTCAAAAGTCATAAAAGATGTTCTAGATGGTATATTTTATAAGTTGCACCCCTTATTTGGGTAAATTGCACTTTAATCCCAATTAGGGTTTTTTAAGCACAAGGATCATTCCGCAAGCTGCATCTTGATGCCCAGGCTTGGGAAATCCATCTTACCTCATCATATTTACTCATATGATGTCTCATCACCAGAGGAAACATCTTAACTTGTGAAATTTGCAAGTTACACCCTTTAACTGGGTAATTTTCACATAGGTCTCTGTATTACTAAACAATTCTACAACATTGTTTTAAAAGGACAGAAATGAAAATGTGTGTTCCTTAATTACATGCCAAAAGATAATCACAAATATTTAATTACATATTTAGGCAAAACACCTAGGGTTAACTCATAACCCATGTCAGGGATGTTACAATCCCATTGAATATTGTAACACAAAACTAAAGCACTTTAACACTCCCCCTAAAAAAGATAGCTTGTAGCATCAAATAAGTCTTCTCCCCTTGATGATGAAGATCAATGCAGAGATAGTAATTATAGGGGTGTGCTCCCTCTGAATTTGAAAATCGCCAGACTTGTAGAAGTCACAACAGATTATTTTGTAAAATTCTGACGAGCAACCAAAGCTGTAGATGGTGGAAAATATGTGTAGAACTCATCTTAGTCGTCATTGTTGTCAAAGTAGTTCAAAAAAAGAAATACCAACACCGGAATCATTCACAGTAGTTGGGGTAAGAGCACTACTATTGGAGTATTGCGCCAATAGTAGGTGGGCACACGTTTGAGATGTACTACCATAGGAATATGCACTATAGTAGGTATCAACAACACTAATGAATATACATATACAGAAACTATACAACATGGATGGATGATATGACTACTTCTTTTTGCCTTATCTCCTCTTCTTTCTTCTGTTGTCATCTTTCTCTATTCTCCCCCTCACTCTAACCACAAAAAAGACCATGAGAGTGGTTGAGGTAGAGAGTCATAAATATTGGTAGAGGAATGACGACACAAAAATAAAGTACTACCGGTATAAAGACACGTTAGGAAGAATGAAACACTATTGGAATAATTACGGTAGGAAGAATAAATCACTATCGAAATAAGCACGGTAGGAAGAAAAATTAATTCATTGACCCTTCTCTCTTTTTCAGGTGTTTTATAAACAAGCATGAGTCTTTTTGTTTGTAAAAGGAATCATGTCTTTGCCGGTGTAAGAGTGGTCAAATCTTTACTAGTTTCTTTTCATTTGGTAACGTAACGCTAGAAAGTGAGTTATTAGGAAGTGCTTTTATTAAGCTGGTCAAAGTCTGATCAAAGACTTTATAATAATCTTCCCAGACTTCCTGAATTATTTTTCTCCTTTTCTTGATTTTTTTCACTCCTTGTTCTTTTTATGCCTTAATTTGGGGATAACTTGAGAAATTGATATCTCCCAAACCATAACTCCTTCTTGTCTCAAATTTGAAAGGAACATTTTTCTTGGCATTATCTAGCTTTGTACAAAATTTGGGAAACAAATTCTAATGGATGAGAAGCCTTCCTTCTCTCCCAAGTTATCTCATTAATTAGTCCAAATTAATTGATATTCCTTTTTCCTTTGTAATTATCTTGTTATCTTGGGTCCCTTGGACCTCAATAAATCCCAAATGCATAGATTCCCATATTAGGGAACATCTATTTGCCTTTATCCCTTTTATCTACCAGCAAAGATGTTCATGACACCATTGGTTGTACAATAATCATTTACCATGAAGAGATGGAAAAGATTTACTAATGACACTGATAAGCATGAAGTTGTCTATCACATAACATAATTTAGACTTTACACACTTTGTGTACTATATTACATCTTGCTATAAATAGTTATAATTTTGTCTTAATATCTATATTACCATGTCAACACCTTACTTCTATTTTTATATGATTAGTTTCTCCTCGTAAAAAATACATTTTGTCTATTGTGCTTATGTGATTTGTATTTATTTTCTGAAATTGGTGTTATGTTCATTTGTTTCATTTTTTATTAGATACACATTTTCAAAAGTAACTTTAATTTGGATAGGGTGGTTCAGAAAAATTTGGGCTGGGTCAGGTTTGACATGACCAATTGTCATGTCTACTGCTAAAATCAATATTCATTGATGGCGTCAATGAGAGTGATAAGTGACCAATGAGGTGAAGTATGGTGTAAGAGCCGGGGCTCTTTGAGGTGTCGGTATAATGTCATTATGCTGTTGTAAATCATATAAAACATCATTTTGGTTTCGGTTCACATGCGTTGAAGTGTTGAAATTAAATGTTTTGATGGAATCTTAAAAAAATTGTGCCATTTCGAGTTGCGTTCAAAATTGCATACTTTCAGATCATGTTTTTGGGTCAACAATTTCTAATCATAGTAATGTGTCTTTGTATCACTTTAGTTCAAATCTAAATGTACATAATATGTAGGATAATTGTATTCTTATCAAGCTTATTTTCTTGTCCACATTTTGTGATTTATCTGTTACTTTCCACAAACACATGTTATATTCTGTTCAGATTATGTAAGGTAGTTACTTTCTATGCCAAAGAGTTACTTTCTATATAAAATTATTACTTTATGTAAAAACTTGGTACTTCTCCAGACAAAAATATTAATCACATCTTACTCACCCTGGCAACTTGTAACAAAAAAGAAAGGAGGCGGTACTTTCTAAACTTTAACAAGAAGTGCTATTTGCTATCTTGTGTTTTCCTAGTTGACTCATGAAACTTTCCAATCCCTCCCTATTTATTTCCTGTCAGTAAAATTTCCTTGCGAATGCGTGTCTAAAGCAACACTGATGTTCTTATAGAGGCTATACGTTTAAATAAACCAACTTTATTGGCTCCTAGGCCAGACAAGGTCACACCGTCAACATGTACATTACAACAAGAACACATCCGTCTGGTACAAACATAAGTCAAATAAGGTCCATCAATGATCAAATCTATGAGTGTAAAACACCATTCAGTCCCATAAATGATTGATCCTCCATAAACGGGATTCCAAATTGTCGGATCAATCATCTTAACCTATAAGACTTACTGTTTACAAATGCAGTTTTTCAGTTCATGCCTATAAAAAATCGATCACAGGACACCAGGAGCTTTTGCCAGATTGAGGTTGTGTAGTATTTTGATATAAGACAATATCTTAAGCATTTTGTCAAATACTTCTTGTACATCAACACAGAGTACAATATTCAGCCATTGCAAACCAATCTAGAACTCGAGATTGATGAGCACAACATTACTTGTCTTTCCCATTCGCGGCCGGATCTAGAGTTGCTTATCTTTTAGTTGTGCACATTCAAGTCAAGCCAACTTGCTGATCTGTTATTTCATTTGTTTGTGTGAATCCCTCCTCTAGATGCATCCGAAGGAAACAAATTCTGGCCGGGCGCTTCTGTTTCCCTGCTAACCTTGTAACACGTCTGAGGAGACAATACAGGACAAAGACAGAGCAAAATGGGGCAAGGCACGACCAAATTGAGGAGGCCCACAGAGCTGCGCCCTAATCTTTATTCCCATGCTCCGCCTTGGCCATATTGCTGTAGGCCTGACCCGCAGAACCCGTGAGACGACAGAGGCGCACGCCTGCATCATCTCTGCACCTGTGTTCTCATAGGACGGATGGTGTTCTTGTTGCTGTCGAGCACGCACTATTTGACTCACCCCATCTCCATCCGAGCCGGCTGGGCTGCCACGGACCCACGGCCGAAAGAAGAATCGTGAGTCCCCTTCAAGACGATGTACTAGGGCCCTTAAGCCCTATGCGAGACAAAGGGCATGTTTGGTTTTCCAAAATTTGCCATAATAGATTGTATTTGGTACCTTCTGCAGAAAAATTATATATTTACGGAATTCAAAAGATGCAACTAATCTCGGGAGTTAATCAGATATAATGAGAATCCTACATTTTAATTTTGCATCAAAATATT
This sequence comes from Alisma plantago-aquatica, assembly GCA_963693085.1. NCBI lineage: Eukaryota > Viridiplantae > Streptophyta > Magnoliopsida > Alismatales > Alismataceae > Alisma > Alisma plantago-aquatica. The sequence goes on from OY856412.1 coordinate 897,275,122, forward strand.
TTTGAGAGTCAAAATCTAATTGTAGTTGGTCGGTGGAGCAACTACAAAAAATCATATAATCGACAAATCCCTATAATCAAAATTAAAATTTATGTACAGTTGGTTTTGACAATGTGTCATTTTGTAAATACAAATGGCCTAAATGCAGATTTTTTTTTAAATCTAACAAACCAAACACATGCAAAGCGTGGCTAGTGACAAAATCTAGACCATCACATGTGATTCCGTCTAAGCGGCAACAGTTTCAACCCCCAACGTCCCGTGATGGCAAGGCGACTTCTCACCGAGGAGGCGTGTTGAATAGGATGGAGAGCATAAAGTTTAATATTAATTGTATTTATATTTAGAAAATATGCCACTATATTTTCCAAACACGGGTAATATAAATAAGATATCCATACGAGAAGATATACATATATATGGAAAGCTGCATCAAATAAGATTTTCACTAGTGATTATGCAAAAAGAAGGGGAACTCAGAACATTTTCTTGTTCTTCTTTATAAAAATCATTATGTGAGTACCTGTCGCGTTTATTTCATTGCTTCTTTGTGATTTTTATTTGGAACATTGTTAAAGATGATATATTATTTTTTCTCTATCCTAGTCAACTTTATTTCTACTGAAGCTATTCTACATGTTTATTTATTAGGTTTTTAGTGGGAAAGAAATTTGAGGGTTCATGAGGATAGACCTCGATCTACCAATGTATCTTGAAATAACACTAAAAAAGATCATTTTGACCTTACACCTGAAATATTGGAGTCGTTTGAAAACTAATGGTAGTATATGGTCTGATTTTGGACTATTTTTGACGCTCCTTGTGATTTTTTTAGAGCTTGTCATTAATTCTATGACTAGGAATGAATTGGTATAAATCATGAAGATTTTACTTCAAGATACTTTTTTCTTTGGTGTTTCGAATTTTGTATGTCTATATAAGAGTTGTAAATTTTGAGCTTGTAGTTCTGAATTCTAGATTTTTTGCTTCTACTTTTTGAGACAAGGAAGTCCAATTCTATCGGTGAGTGTGATTGTCTCATACTTAATTCATGCACAATCTTGGTATCTAAAAAGTCAAGTCTGAGGTCACAAATGATAGAAGAATTCTTACCGAGCCTACTCTGAATTCTACTTGAAGTTGGAGCTAGACAAATATCTAATTATTATTCACTTCTAGATGTATTAAGCTATTTTTTTTCTATGACCAACTTGATTGTCGCGCATTCAATCTCATTATATCTCCAAACCAAATAATTATGGTCTGAGGCGTTGAATAACACAACACATATGATTTTTTTCTTTTTCTTTTTATATATACAAGTATTTTTTTATATATACAAGTCATGACACGTAGATAAAATCCTTCCATATGAACATTCATCTCATAGTTAGACCACAATAACTTTTCTTATTTATCACTTTATAGTTCAAAATGTTCAAATACGAAGCTTATATTTTACAACCATTCTACAAAGAAGGAAGTTATAGTGCTTTGTATGTGACTAATTCAACTCTTTCTATTTCTCACCAGAGGACCTAGAGTGGATAGGGAGAAAGACTATCTAATTTTACCTTAAAATACTACCAACATCCTTCTATGGTAGGATTTTTCTAAATATGTAGATATCTCTATAATCAGTAGGTTACCTATTTTTTTTCCCAATAGATTGTGAGCAACTGGTTCAGTGAATGGAAATTTATCAAGTAGATAAGATAATATAGATAATATTCATTTAGTGAAAAGAAGCATATAAAAGATAAACAAAACCATTATACATTGAATTGCATGAGAAATACTATCAAATACATCAACCAACAAAAATACTAGGAATAACTGAACAATAAATTCATAAATCTGATTACTTAATCTTTTGATCACTTTATTAATGTCCTACACCCACATGAGGCATACCAAAATATGTGGAAGCATCATAGTTATTTATGAACTTATTGTGTAAGAGTGAGAGTTAACTAAGGATTCTAAGTATGATCTTACTGTATAAGATTTATAGTTGACCCGAGTTTTTGAGTCTACTAGCTAGCTCAAGGTACGAAGAGCCTCACCACATCTAGCCTCAAGCGATATCACCTAATTAGATAAATCTGGGCTCCTCTAAACCTAGTTACTCAGGTAGTCAAAATACTCTTGCTTAAACTGCCTACATCAGTGGTACTACAAGGACTGACTCACAAAGTAGTAACAAAACTTGGCATCACATGTATTGTTGACTACCATTGAGTATCATCAAAATCTTTGGTAATGTTGTATATCTCTGCTATGATTCGAGATATGTCCACAATGGGATTAACCCCTTGTGCCCCTCAGGCACACTTTGATTTCCTCTCTTGGATGTTGCCAATGGATAAGCTATTTCATCCATTGCGATGCAAGTCTCTATAAGGAATCTATGGTGTTTAGGGCATCTAAAAGTCTAAATGATTCTTTAGATTTGTTGTTCAATATTTTACTAAACTTTTGGCCTATGGTTATTGAAAGATCTAGAGGGGGGTGAATAGAGTTTTTTTGGAGTTTTTAAAGTTAATTAAACAATTAAACACTTGAACAAGAAGTAGGAGGAAACAAGAAAGACACAAGGATGTAGAGTGGTCCCTACCTTAGAAATCTAAGGTAGTCAGTCCACTACTCGATTGTTTCCAATCGAGATTTGAAAGTGATCAATTTTATTACCTCACAAGGATGTTACATAAAATACAATCACCTTCCTTACACCTTTGAATTAATTTTTACCTGAAGTAGCCTCAATCCCCCTAGACGCAACCTTCTGAAGTAACTCCAAGCTCACCCTTGAAGTAGCCTTCACCTGAAGTAGCTTCAATCCTTGAGGCAGCCTTCTGAAGTAACTCCAAGTCACCGGGATCAACCTTCACCACCTGAAGTAGCTCCACAAACCTCTTTTTAATAGCCTCCAGCCTAGGAGTAGTCAAGGAGAACAAAATACAATAAAAAGAACAAGATGGGAAAAGAAACAATATTACCAATGAGTACAACATTTTGATCCTATATTAAGAGTATTGATCTCCTATCCACTATAGATGAACATGGTAGTGTGGTGGCTAGGAGATACTAGGCTATATGACACTAATGTAGAGCTCAAAGAAATAGATTGCAAGTGTAGCTCAACTTGTCGCTCACTAAGAATGAATCTCAAGTGTAATTGTATGCGCAAATGATGCTTTGGGTGTCCTAAGGCTTCTCTTATTTATAGGAATAGGTTACAAGTGCTTAGGGACGTTCTAGACACTTTCTAGGGTGTTATTAGTGCTCAACTATCCGTTATGTATCCACTAATTACATTGCAATGACTAGTTGTTTATTACTGAAAAGTGCAGTCTAGAACTTCTCTCGGTCGAGAAATTTTTCGATCGAGAGTGTCTCGGTCGAACTTTTATTCGACCGAATGGGAGGTTGAGGTCAATGTGTTGTAACATTCGATTCCAACTCCCAACTACTTTGCTAACTCAGTCTAACGACTAGGAGGGTCTATTATTGGTCGAGAAGTTTATCGACCGAGAGTGTCTCGGTCAAAGATTTTGTCGACCGAGAAAATCCCTGATTCAATGTGTTGTGTTGTGTTATCTACTAAGTGTGTGTATCAGTGTTTAATTATTCTTATACCTTAGGGAAGGATCTATCTAAGTGTTGTGAGTGGATAGGGAAGTTCTAATACTTGATTTACATGATGTCTAAGTACTTGTACATTATATACTTGTACAAGTTTTTACATTGAGTACAACCATGAAAATAAAAGCAATCTAAGCTTGTTGATCTTCCAATTTGTATAGATCTTCAACTATCCACTTCCTTATTTGTTCATTCCTGAAACACTCAAATAACAAGTTAGATCCACAAGAATGAAATGCTTGTCATCATCAAAACAAAGGGTATAATAATGTCCAATTTAGCCAACAATCTCCCCCTTTTTGAAGATGACAAACATTCCTAAAATATAAATTAAGGGAATTTAAAAACATGAGTTTCATACCTGAATTTTACCTTTTGTAAATATTCTCTTGTTTGTTCAAGGAGTGTGTGCTAGTTATTCCCAAAGAGGTATATAACATAATATCCATCTCTTAGGGAATATAGTAGCAATTTATGTAAAGCCAAGAGAAAATGAAACTCAAATTATTTTGATTTATATTATTTCTCCCCCTTTGTCATTTAAAAAAGATAACAATATAACCAATTTTCTCCCCCTGAATGAGATACTCCCCCTTAATTGTATACTATAACAAGAATGTCAAATTTAGCCACAATTTTGAAATCATGATTTATTTCTCAATCATTTACAAGGGATGTTAAGCCCTAAAATGACATGAGAATCCTTTAGGCTCCTGAATACATTTAATGGTTTCTCAATCATTTACAGGGGATGTTAAACCCTGAAATGATATGAGATTCTTTTAAGCTTATAGTAGAATCAATGAATGTATCTCTAACCAAATACAAGGGATGTTAAGCCCAAATTTGTTTAGAGAATTCTCTTAAGAGAAAGATAAACATCATATTCAAGAATGTTGTAAGCTTCCTTATTTTCATGACCAAGATTACTTTAAGGATACAAAGGTCATAACTAGCTTTGAAGTTCAATAGAATAGTGAATCAATTTGTTTTTAACATGCTGAGCAAATATACTAAGGTTAAGTGCAGGTGAATGATTTACAAATAAGCATTTTGTCAAGCTTATTTTAGGTCGACCTTGACTTCAACCTTGGCACCCCTTGATTGAATTCTTTCATAACCGAGAGGCATTTCTGTGTGTACTTTCATAGGTTGTTCAATGGGCCACTTGATGATCATTATTAATTCTTGATTTTTGTCATATATGATTATTTGAATGTTGAATAGTCTAAGATAAGACCCTTTTATGACTTAATTTTTCCTTTAAGAGCTTAATCCATGTAAGCAAAATTTTGAAAATGTATCTTGTTAGAAACCTTAAATTTTCAAACTTTCTAAGAGATTTTCTATTAATACCAATCTTTTCTTATAATCACACAAAGTATAAAGTTTTGATGCCCATAGACTCTTCCTTTTGATTAGGATAGTTCAAATATTTAAAACAATGTATATTAAAGGTTCATTACATACTTAAGTTAATTACAATTGAAGTATCTTGTTTTTATTGAATAATTCTGTCAGAGTTTCTCTCGGTCGACAAAGTTCTCGACCGAGTGTAGCTCGGTCGAAGTATTTGTCAATCGGGTGTTTTTCAATTTTCTATAGGCATAATACAGTGACTTACTCGGTCGACTATTTTCTTGATCAAATTGTGCTCGGTCGACAGTTTTCTCGACCGATAGTTTTACTATTTCTCTTAATATGCAGGTTTGAGATAGAAACTTCTTTGGTCGACAATTTTCTCGACCGAAGAGTGTCTCAGTCAAACTTGTTGTCGACCAAGATGTTTCTATTTTGTTTTCAGTAATCATTTGCAAGAAAAACATAAAGTACTTCCAATACAATTCTACAAGAATATGTAAATTAAAGCTCAATTTAGTTGAGATAAGACATTTTAAGTATCAAAGTAAAGTTTTAGGTCAAATCTCAACTAATCATATTCAAATCTCTAAGTTTTAGGAACCCAAAATAGATCAACATCCTTTTTCTTGTATGGCCATGAATAATGTCCAAGACGTAAATAATAATGACAACATATAGAATCAATTTCATTTCTCTTCTTAGCTAGATTGTCTTTAGGAACATACATAACTCTAGTCTTGGGTACTTGTGTCCTTCTCACTCGAGGTTTTTGATAGGGATTATAACCTAGTCCTCTTCTTCTAATCTGACCAGAAGAATTTTTTAGGATCTTATCGAAAATATCATTGTTTTTCAAGCTACAAATTTCCTTTTGTAACTTAGCAATTTCATCCATTCTCCGTTTAACATCAAACTTTGCTTGCTCCAGATTAGATAACAAACTATCTCTTTCTTTGATAACAACATCATAATCTAAATGAGTACACAAGATAGGTTGAGTTTGAAGATCATTCAATTTTGCAAGTAGTTCAACCTTTTCTTGAGAAAGAAAATCATAGTTTGTTTCTAGAGTAAGCAACTTCATATTGCAATCATTAAGAGATGATTTCAAAGTAGAATTTTCAAAATAATACTTTATTTTTCATAAGCAAGATCATTTAATTGAGCATGCAACTCCTAATTCATTTTATTAACTCTTTTTAGTTTCTTTTTACAATCAATATATTTATCATGCAATTCATTAATGCTATCAACTAACTCTTCTTTATATAAATAAAAAAGACTTACCTCATCTTCTTATTCATTTGTTGTAGCAATAAGGCACTCCACCTCTTCTTCTCCATCCTCACTATCATCACTTGAGTCATCCCATGCAGCTTTGTAGGCTTTTTTCTTCTTCTTGTGAGATGATTTCTTTCCTTTCTTGAGTTTGGGACAATCACTTTTTAAATGTCCCCTTTTACCACATTCAAAGAACCTAGAGGAAGAAGAAACACTAGAAATTTTGTTAGTTTTAAATCTTCTATACTGCTTACCATTTACAATGAGAGTTTCTTCTTCACTATATCTTCACTTGTATCATGACGAATGCAATGCCCTTTCTTTTCTCCTTTTTGTGTATAACCGTCAATCTTTCTTCTTCTTCAAGTGTGACTTCATGAGTCTCCAAGTTGCCAATGAGTTGTTCCATCCTCAATCTTGTGAGATCATTGTCTTCTTCAATGGCCGTCACTTTTGGTTTGTATTTTGGAGGCAGACACCTAAGAATTTTGGATACTTGATCTTCTTCACTTATGAATTTTCCTAATACACTCAAACCATTAATGATAGTAGAAAATCTTGCATACATTTCACTAATGGACTCATTTGGTTCCATACGAAATTATTCAAACTTTTGTTTAAGCATACTAATCTTAGAATTTTTAACTTGTATGGTTCCTTCATGTGTAATAGAAAGTCTATGCCATATGTCATATGTAGTTTCACATGAAGAAATTCTATTGAATTCACTTACGGATATAGAACAATATGAATTACTTACAACCTTGGCATTAAGTTGAGCTTGTTTTATTGTATTGGCATCCCATGTAACATACTCAATTTTCAGAAGCATGTATGGAGTAGAAACCATCCTCCAAAGCTCCCAACTGATGCCTTGAAAATAAAACTGCATCCTTCTCTTCCAATAGTTGTAATTGCTTCCATCAAACGGCGGTGGTCGAGCTACGTAGGTTCCCTCCAAGTTTAGGTTGTTGAGCACACCATCCCCCATGCTTCAAGACCTGTTAAGGCTCCTTAAAGACCTACTCTGATACCAATTGAAAGATCTAGAGGGGGATGAATAGAGCTTTTTTTGGAGTTTTTAAAGTTAATTAAACAATTAAACACTTGAACAAGAAGTAGGAGGAAACAAGGAAGACACAAGGATGTAGAGTGGTTCCTACCTTAGAAATCTAAGGTAGTCAGTCCACTACCGGATTGTGTCCAACCAGGATTTTGAAAGTGATAAATTTTATTACCTCCCAAGGATGTTACATAAAATACAATCACCTTCCTTACACCCTTGAAGTAGCCTTCACCTGAAGTAGCCTCAATCCCCTTAGAAGCTGCCTTCTGAAGTAACTCCAAGCTCACCCTTGAAGTAGCCTTCACCTAAAGTAGCTTCAATCCTTGAGGCAACCTTCTGAAGTAACTCCAAGTCACTAGGAGCAACCTTCACCACCTGAAGTAGCTCCACGAACCTCCTTTTAACAACCTCAAACCTAATAGTAGTCAAGGAGAACAAAATACAATAAAAAGAACAAGATTGGAAGAAAGAAACAATGTTACTAATGAGTACAATACTTTGATCCTATATCAAGCGTATTGATCTCCTATCCAGTATAGATGAACGTGGTAGTGTGGTGGCTAGGAGATACTAGTCTATAGGACACTAATGTAGAGCTAAAAAAAAATAGATTGCAAGTGTAGCTCAGCTTGTTGCTCACTAAGAATGAATCTCAAGTGTAATTGTATGCACAAGTGATGCTTTGGGTGTCCTAAGGCCTCTCTTATTTATAGGAATATGTTACAAGTGCTTAGAGATGTTCTAGACACTTTCTAGGGTATTCTTAGTGCTCAACTAGCCATTATGTATCCACTAATTATATTGCAATGACTAGTTGTTTATTGCCGAAAACTGCAGTCCAGAATTTCTCTCGGTCGAGAAATTTGTCGACCGAGAGTGTCTCGGTTGAACTTTTCTTCGACCGAATGGGAGGTTGAGGTTAATGTGTTGTAATGTTCGATTCCAACTCCCAACTACTTTACTAACTCAGTCTTACAGCTAGGAGGGTCCATTATCGATCGAGAAGTTTGTCGACCGAGAGTGTCTCGGTCGAAGATTTTGTCGACTGAGAAAATCCCTGATTCAATGTGTTGTGTTGTGGTATCTACTAATTGTGTGTATCAATGTGTAATTGTTCTTATATCTTAGGGGAGGATCTATCTAAGTGTTGTGAGTGGATAGGAAAGATCTAACGTTTGATTTACATGATGTCTAAGTACTTGTACATTTTATACTTGTACACATTTTTACATTGAGTACAACCATGAAAATAAAAGCAATATAAGCTTGTTGATCTTCCAATTTGTATAGATATTCAACTATCCACTTCCTTATTTTTTTATCCATGAACTCAAATAACAAGTTAGATCCACAAGAATGAATTGTTTGTCATCATCAAAACAAATGGTATAATATGTCCAATTTAGCCAACAGTTATTTCATTCTTCTTTCATTTTGTATTGTGAACTGTATCTGTACTATTGAAAACCATACTCAAATAAATATAGATAAATCTGATACTACACAAAAATATAAACTAAGTTACTATGATAACTGAGTTACTATATTTCAATATTTTATTTTACTTATACTGAGCTCTATATTTCACTTACACTAATTACTTGAGTATATTTGAATACATTGGTAAAATATGCACTGTAACAATACCATTTATCTTTCATATTGAATGCTATTTATTATGATCAGACTGATCTGTACTAAACTATTGATATTTAGAACTACATATTCCTCAAACTGAATAATTCAAGCATTAAATAAATAATACTAGTAAGAATTATGCATTTTATCATCTCAAATTCATAACTGAAAGGAAATCAAGTTATGCAACAACACTTTCTAGCATGTATATCAGTACTAAGGATTTAGTACAAACATGAATACACCAACGCCTATAAAATTCACTATGCTTAGAACCCATACAAGTCATATACACACATTTTAGACCTGGATATGTAGGCTTTGCTACCTAGAAAGGATTGGTAGACCAATTTTGTTTCCAACACTTTTGTGAAGATATTTTTGTAAGGCATATTTCATTTTGTGTGGATTGTGTTCCTTCTATGTAGATAAAAATTATTCATAACTTGGAAATCCAAACTAGGGCTTTCTGACCTAAGAAGATTAAAACAATAAATATATAAATACAAGGTCTTCACATTTTTGGCTTAAATTATGTGAGAATCATGGCTAAAAGATGGACTTTCCACCCACCTTGAGTCGATTCTAACTAAGGATCATGTTTCTAGTCTTGGTTTAGAATTTCAACTTGTTAATTTTTGGGTTGAAAACTCTTCTTATTTATGGAATGGGAGGGAGGAAGAATAAGAATAGAATGAGATAAAAATCAACACAAAGCTAGGATATAATATTTTTTTTAAATGAAGAAAATAGAGAGATTGAAGGAGAAACAACTAATCTAAGTTGGCGGTTGATCTTTAGATTAGGTTTACAGTTCCTCTCGATCGTCCGTCTTCTTATCAAAAATTATACTAGGAATCACCCTCTATTGAGTTTATAGTTTGTTCAAGGCTATGGTTGTGTGGTGAATTGAAACTGAATCGAAGAATTTTTTCCCCATCAAATTCTGATATGTATATTAAAAGATAAGGTGTTTTTTGTGATTGGATGTTACTGGGAGGCAACATAGCTCTTCCCATAAATGGGCAACCACAGATGCATGAATTTTCAGTTGGCGACCATCGATTTCCAACTGATGATAATTCTGCACATTCTACCAAAACTATAACAAGTCTCTCATCTGAGCACTGCTTTGTTCTATTATTTTTGCATTGGATTCATTATTGATTTTTGTATAATTAAACAATAGAATTTTAGTAGAATTAACAAATGATAATTATTTATTTAATATCTACTTAATATTTCCAATAGTCTTCCTATGTACATGTGTGGGTTATATTTTACATTAACTAAAGCTCATATCTTAATGTACGCACAACACATGTTTTTGACCTAGCAAGGAACACGTTTAACCTCAATTTAATTTCTCATCAACTAGAATTTTGTGCAAGGTAATAATGAAGCTGTGTTGAATGAGATTTAGTAGTCATAGATAGAAAACCATGTCTCCTATATATAAGAGCCATGGAATACATGGGCTAATAGATAAAGGAAGTAAGGAAAATACAATGGGCCTAAGACCAACTAATAAATTATGTCAACACATTCCTCAAGATGGAAATTAAACATTGTGAAGTCCTATCTTAGCACCCATATACTTGAATAAGGCATGAGTTAGAGGTTTGGTGAGAGTATCTACAACTTGAACTCCTATCTGTATAAATGGAGTAATAATCTTCTCAGCTTTAACCAAGTCTCACACAAAATGATAGTCGACTTCAGTATCTTCTGTGTGTTCATGAAAGGTCATATTATTAGCTATGTGTATAGCCAGATGGTTGTCGCAATATATAGTAGCTAGAGTCTGAAAGGAGACTCTAACTTTGTTAATAAGAACCAAACCCACTGTAGGTCACAACATGCATAGGTCATATCCCAATATCCCTCCTCGATGTTGGATCAAGACACAACAATTACTTTTTACTCCTCTAGATAACCAAGTGATTGCCTATCATGATGCAAAATCCATAAATGGATTGACGATCTTGGGAATCACCTCCCCAATCTACATCAACGTACTATAAAAATAGAAAATGTCTTGGTGCTAGGACGTTTGTAAAACAATCCTCTCCCTGGTGCACCTTTGAGGTATCAAAGTATAACATACTAGATCATGAACTCTACCCTGGAAATTTGACCTTTTGACTTAGCCAAACAAAGTTGAGGTTATAAGATCTTTTGTATAACCATAATGAGCTAATGTATGTATAAATCACCTTAATATAACCTAAGGTTCACACATTAAGTCTTAAGCTATTAATGAATACATAAAATGTGTCACATGAAATAAATAAAAGAATACATCAGAATTCATGCAAAATAATCCTACATAACTCCTTTAGTATAAATATGAAGGTAAGGAACATAATTGGATAAACATATGTGATGATGATGAGATAATATGTTGACTAATATAAAGATGGGCCACAAACACTAATTATGCAAAATCCATAAAAAGAAGGCAAATTGATTAAAAATAACTTAAGATTTACTTTCGTTGGATATGTTTTGGCTTGGAGGCCAAGTTTCACAAATTTGGGATAATAATAAGCACACCTATTTTATTTTGAAAAGAAAAGGTGATTTTATTTCAAAATATGAAATAAAATACTTAATGACTCTAAAAGTGGAAATAAACTTCAAAATTGTAATCTAGTCAATTTTCATCTAATTTGGACAACCTTGAATAATTAGGTTGAGTTTAGGAGAGAGAAAATGTGTAAAAGCCAAAATTCTCAATAATGTGATAAACAACTTAAAAAGATGAAAATAAAGGCAATTCATATTCAACACACTGAAGATCACTTGTGGATGAAGTTTCACCAAATTTGGATATTTCTAGTGTCACTAATGCATGATGAAAGAGAAAACATAATCTGCCTAATTCATATATCAAATGATTCCAAATACAAAAACTAATACCAAAATTTGAATCGACGTGCGTAATGTAAGGACGGACAGTGCAAGGTACCTCGCTAGGAAGCGTAGAAAGCAATTAAGTTCAACCACACCACTTTCGATGATTTACAACTTCTTCAACTGAAGATGAGGATCTGAGCTTGATAGCTTTTCATATTAATTGGATAAGGTTTTTCCCTTCTTTTGAGGAGAGAAAGAAAAGAAGTTATAATTAACTAATCACACTTTATTTGATTCTCATCTTGGCTTTACAAATTTCATGTTGTCACACAACTTTTGTTTTTGCTGTGTCAGAGTCGGGTCAGACCCGGAGCTAGCAGTGAATTCTATGATTGTCTCCCTCACCCATCCTATTCCTATTAGGAATCTACAATAGCCGCAACTCTCTTTGGTCTCGTTCTCTTTCCGTGATGGGTCCCTGTCTGAGAAGATATATCCTTCACCACCTGTAACGTCCCCGGATTTTCACCTTCTCAAAACCCCACAGAGATGAGAAGACAAAATCCGAAAAACATTAGCAATTATATCAGAGAGCGATGCGGAAGCATAATACGCATACGAACATACAACCATAGGCATACACCATAACATTTCTCGACAATTAACATATATATTAATACAAGTAGACTTATTATAACATGAATTACATTTACATATTAAAAGAAGATTTACAAGTTTATGAACATGTATGCTAATATGATCTTAACACAATAGGTAAACCTGCACAACTGCTCACTCCCATCTTTTTCCTCCCATGCTATCTCTGAACCTAAAACATACATGAAACAATGAATCAACACACAAGGTGTTGTGCACGTGGGTAAAAAAATACATACTAATATGTTTGCATAATTGAAATAACTTGAGAAAGAAAGATTAAAAGAAAACATTGTTTAAAGAGATAATTAGGTATACATTCCTTTCATTACATTCACTTTGATGCGGTTTTACTACACATACTTGCACTTGACTTACATCTAGTGTGGGCAATATAGTATCATCATACATCTAACATGGGCCAAGGAATCATACATCCATGTTAGGCAACATACATCCATACAAGGCTATGTGCTCTAGTAGCTACAACCCATCATACTCATTTATGTTCTATTAGATTTGGCGAAGTATAACTCATACTAGTTCAACCAAGCAATCATATCCAAATACGAGCATTCAAGATATTACATATCACAGGCAACCAAAAAACTAGTCTTATACTTAATAAATCCCACGTACCTAAGTTCAGAGATATATTATACATCCATGATCATCTAGAACTTTGTCCATGACCTGAATAATAATAATTAATAATCATTAATAGAAGGTTCACCATAATTAATGGTATTTAGGTCCAAAATTAGGGTTTAGGTCAAATATAAGGTTCAAACTGACCTAAACTTGTCTATGATATTTTTCTACTATTTTATATGTCATAAATTAGGTCTGGTTCAATTTTCATAATTATTTGATTCTTTATCTATTTTATAGAATTAATATGAGATTAAAGCATGTAACTAGTCATTAATGAAGAAAGACCTATTATTTGAGCATAATAATCAGATCAGAGCCCACACTTGGTTTCCAAGTGGTATTAGGGTTCCAAGAATATTTTTCTCATATTTTATATCCATCATTTGCTAATTATACAAATTAAATGAACCCAAAAGAAGCATTTCACCATAAATTGAATATTATCAATAGTTGTGCTTCAAAATTCAGAACTAAGGGTTTAGTAATATAGGGGATCATTTTCTGAGTCTGGGGGTATTTTGGGGAGATTTATTTTCCAAGGGATCTATTTTTAAGGCATTTTCTTAGAAAAAGTCATTTTCTGGATATTATGAGTATTTTACCTTGCCATTGCTTGAGGTGGCGACGCTTGATTGGTCCATGTTGGCAGGACTAGCTCCACAACTCACGTCCCTGGGCTGGTTTGATTAGGAGCTGACCGGTTTATTTGAATTGGGTACTGGACCAGTCTGGCTGCCCCTCTGCATTCTCGGGCCAGGCGAGATCGACATTTCTACAGGGACGATCGGAGTCGCCAGCACTACTACTGTGCGAGAACTCTGTCATCTGCAAGCGTTTCACTACAATGAAGTCCAGATCCAGGAAAACTTTTGGCACCTTGTCTCCTTGGGTTGATCTTCCAATTTTGATCCTAGTAGGTGGCTGGATCTAGCACCTCGACAACCTGAGCTTGCCGCCATGGAGCACCGCTTTGGGGCGGCCTTTGGCGTCGGGGGAGGTTGGTAGGCAAAAGGGAGCCTCACCACTGTGGTCAGAGATTGCCTTGCAGGTGCAGCAGGGCATAGCTTCACTGATTTGGGTGTTGGCTATTGGCAGGGAACCTGGACCAAGCTCGCCCTCTGAGTGGTGGTCTGCATTGTTCGCCGCCGACGGCGACTATTGCAACTGCTGAAAAGAGGCGCAAGGACTCCGATCTCACTCCTCACTCAACATTGTTCTATCTGTGGCATCCTTTCCCTTTGTGTGCATCCACTTCCACCTGATTCCTTGAGCGCCACTACTAGGAACTGCTCTGGCATGGGCGATCCACCTCAGGTTGCTCTTCCTCTTCACAGTCTCTTGCCTGAAAATTGGGTGGAGACGCCCAAGATATCCTGTCCGACACCATCTTCCTCTTTGTCGTGATGGAGTCTACGTTTAGGGAGATCACCCTGTGGCAACCTACTAGATGTGATTGAATTCTTGGGAGGTGGTGGGATGGATCTGACCTTCACTTTCATCTTGAAGGAGGTCGGGTTCGTAGAGGTAGGGTAAAGAGTCCTCCTTCTCTAAGGTTATTCGATTCTTACAGCTTTGGAGAGAGACGAGGGAGGTCGAGGCCCTCACGTCACCTTCATATCCCACAAGCCACAGTCAGTTGCTTACACCTCATTGATCCAAAATATCTGGTTTCTAAAGATACAAATCAGTAGTCCGAGTGAAACCAACCAACACCGAACATTTTATGGAAAGAGGTGTTGGTAGATCCTGAGAAGATGGAGGTCGAAGACCAAGTCTTCACCACCCAGTCTAGACCCTAGGACTAATAGGAATCTGCCCAAACAAAAGGGCCATGCAACAAATTTACAACCAACCACCTAAGTCATTCCATCATCTAGAATTTATGTTGTATAAAATCCTACATAATTAATAGTGTTGATTATATCAAACTCAGTTCTCCTAAATCATATCTCCTAAATGGTAAATCATCATACCGAATACGATACCTTAACTCCACAATATGTAATTTAACATAAAGTCAAATTTGATATTGGAACCTCAATATATGATCATCTAGATATATTTGTCAAGTACCCTAATAATTAAGTATATAAACCTTGAATAGAAGTCAATTAATCCTCAAACCATAATGACAGATTCAATCCACTTTGTTTTATTATGAAGCATACAAAGATTCATCATTCCACCCTTTGGGTCCATGTGTATCCCTAATGATAAATGAAGTCATAACTATCAAACTTGATATTTAAGGGCATCCAACTCAAAGTATACATTGATATAACTTCTAGCATCATCAACACAAGATCAACTTACTCAAATTGACCATATAAGACCTCAACTTCCACAATTATATCATTTTATTCCAATTATGTACTCAAGTACTATTATAAATATCAACAACCTAAAATCAGGGTTATCACATTCACCCCACCTTATTTGGAATTTTGTCCTCAAAATTCAACTAATCTCATCCTTAAGAGGCTATTCAGGAGTTCAACTTCATATACATCATCATTGCTTAGGTTCTAAGACCATCATAGTTGCATTCACTCTAAGTTGTCAGCTTAGGGTCTAGATATTCTTGGGTGTGTCCACCCCACCTTATATATGTGGAAGCATCACTTAAAGTCTTAGCCATAACATGACATTATGATATCTTAGGATTACATCACCCCTAAGGATACATGTTTTGTTCATACTTTTAAAGTTCAAGAGGAATTCATTTATATGCCATGATATTCAGATCGTTCAAATCTAACATCATTAATATCTTACAATGATTTCAGCATTATAGGAGATTTATCTTCATCCTTGACATTAGAATTTTTTTTCTACTTAAGAAGGGCTTACGTAACATGTTTGACCATTAGGGTTTCACCCCATGGTGTGATATTCATACTCAACTTAGAAGCATATATTGATAAGGATCAAAGGTATGAACTATATTTCTGATCATATATCCTATGATCCAAAAATATCTTTATATCAACTTCATGAGTTCAACTTTTTATGTCTTGCATGTATTATGTGATGGGAAAAAGAGAATATACTAAGTTTATCCCATGATCTCAGCATCATATCTTTCATGTTTCATATGAAGGGGGAGAGAATATTTTAAAGTCAAACTTATCACGATTTCAATCTTGGGTACTACATGTATGATATAGGGGGGAAATATAGAATAGGTCAAACTTATACGAGTGACTCCTCATATATAAATCATCTATATAGCTCAAGTGAGGTTTCTATCATCATATATTAAGAAGGAGAAGAAGAAGGGAGAACATGTATGTTGAGTATCTTTTGCATAGAGCATCATACTCTCATTACTAGGGTTCATATATTACCTCACTTGCAAATAATGATGAGATTTACAAAATATGTCACTCCAGCTAGGACCTAACTCAGCAAAAGGATTGACTTTATCATATGGGTCATCTACCCATCCTTTTATTTTACCCAATTCTCACATATAGATTTGAATCATGCATAAGGACTCAACACAACACTCGAGAGTAATCTAGTGTAGGACATTTTTTTTAACACATATCTCAACCTCCTGAGGAGATAGACCCCTAATTTTCTAGGATTTCAAACACTAGAGCCCCTGGACGACTAGACTTTCCCAAAGTATCCCCTTTTTCTATGCCCTCATGCCTTTAGCCCTCCCCAATCCCCTATATATATATATATATATTAGAAGATTAAAATGTTCCACAGTGGTCCAAGAACTCTCTACCAATGTCATTTCTCCCTCTTGTACCCTGCATTATCTTTCCCTAATCCACCGCCATCGTTCTGCAAGAGCGACAGTGGTGGAGTGACTCAGACCCTCAACACTTTGAGAGTAGGGTTGGATAAATCCTATATGTCCCTGGGAAGCTTCATCTACCCGTAAGCCAATAAAATTGTAGGTATCCTATTTTCTCCCTTTTATTCTCATGATTTTCCCTTGGTCCAGATCATGGTCATAACCATGAGTTTTAGTGGTTGGTTTCGCTAATGTCCTGGTCTTTTAAGTTCGCCTAGTTTGCGTGAACACATACGTGCTGCTTGCCATGGGTTTTGAAGACTAGAGGTTGGTTTTGATTCATCTACAAAATATATGGGTGCTTTCTAAAGCTCCTCGCAACTGAGAGCAAGGAAGGAGATGTTTCCTTGTCATTTTACATGTTTTCCCTCTTTGTATACTTCGGTTTTGTTTGTTGGCCTTGAGAAATTGGTCTTTTCACCCTCTCTTGATTTCTTTTACTCACGTTGAGTCTGATACTTCATTGGAGATGGACTCAGACCAGTTCACCACCCACGATTGGACAAACTCGGCATGGTTGACCCTGTTGACAGGGTCTTATCCACCGACGTGGATTTTTGGTGATTTCTTATTGGTCAGGATGGTAAAAATCATATCCTTTAAGCCGCTTGTTAAAAAATTAAAGTAAAATATGTCTTGATATCAAAAAAATGTGTTATTACTAATAAAAATAGTTTTAAAGCATGATTTCTATGTTTTTGATGATGGATTTTTGATGATCTAATTAATTAATATAAAAGCCCTAAAATTGGTAACTAATTCATCTAAACTCCATATATAGTAAATAAATATGTTTTCTTGATTAGAAAAACATAAAGAATTGTTTGGTCTAGGTTTTGAGACTAAAACATGAGGTTTTCCAAAAAGGTCTAGAATTAGGGTTTATTACATTTATATGAATCTCAAAACCCTAATACATACGGATAATGTGTAATTAGACAAAGTTGATCTTGTAAATGAATAGATTAGTGAAGAGTGTTTCTAGGACTCTGGTTTAAGGTATGTTTGCATCCCCTATTACTCTTATTTAGCATTAACCTATCTTTATAATTCTCTTGGTCCTATGGACAATAGCTTACACATTATCTCTATTTCTTTGAAAATTATGGTTCATGTAAACTACTTTATTTGGTACTGATATTGTGACCATATTTAGACATTATCTTGGTCTCTTTCTTATGCTTTTCTCATGGTAGAGCATTCTTTGGAGTTATGTGCTTCTTTTCCCACCTTTGTAGTGGATTTTTATGTGACACATTATGAGATGGCATGGTTTGGATGATCCCACTTTATTGTGTTGGATGTTCTTATCTTTCTTATTTTCTTTTATACTTTCTTAGTTGTTCTGATATGAATCGTGTGGTGATTGCTAGTATAATTTTACATGTTATTTTATGTGGATGTGAACATTCCCACTTATGAATGCAGATGTTAAAAATTCCTAATATAAAAATAGTTTGAGTAGATGTGTATTTCCTACTCAGTGTAGATGTATACAGTTCCTGCCCACTCCATATTTTGAGCAGATGTATACAGTTCCCACTCACATCATATTTTTGGTAGATGTGTCATTTCCTACCTACATGTTTATATTGCTTAGTATGCACATACCAACCTTTGCTAATGTCATCTACTTTTCTCTTCTTGCTGGGGTATGCTTCCAACCCTAGGTGAAGGGTTTGGATAATATGACATGAAGACTTGGATTTAGCTTAAGGAGTTAAAGATTGGAGACAAACTTGTTATGGTCTAGATTTCCCTCTACTTAGATCTATATATTGCATCTTACATGTAAACTCTTTATGGGAGATTATGGTGTTCTTTTGCAACCTTGTGAAAAATTGAATATAGTTAATATTTTATTCTGCTGCTATACTTTGGTTGTTTTGAATACCATTAATAAGATTTGAAAAATTTACACCTGTTATAGCATACCTTTTTGAGTGTGTTTGGAATGGATGTCTTATTTCTTCAAATTTTAGTACGGAGTGGATCCTCTCTTGGGTCCCACTCCTTACAATGTGGTATCAGAGCCTATGGTAGTTGGAATCTGACTATTTCAATTTTGTTTCCCTAATTAGAACCCTTGCCATACATAGTTACCCTCTAGGTGAGATGTTCACCCTAGATTTGACCTATGTTTTTCATGAGATGATGGAAATATGATTTATAATAATATGAGTTACACATGAGAGCCATGTTAAGTAAATCTCAATGATATGATTCTAGATGATCTTATCCTACCATATATGTTAATGGTGGCATACATCTTTGGATGTTATGAGGTATTAGTTTGAGGATGGAGTCATGTTTTGAGGATGAGGTACTGGAAGAATAAGGAGATTTTAATATGGAAAAACTATGACTTGATTCTCATGTTGATTTTATCCAGCATGTTTGTTTCACATCGAAAAGTTTTTCATCATCAGAAATTTATTTTCATTATACTACTATATGTACACATATTTTCTCTAATTTTTCGACGTTTTCTTAAACTAAGTCACAATAAAGTGATAATATAAGTTTTAGTAGAGAAACCCTAGATATAATTGGAACAGAATCTAACCCAGTTTTGTATATGAAGGAGTGACTAGGATTATGTGAAGTAATATAAAAGTATAGTGGACCTACCCTTTCTATCCTAAGAATTTTTGGTTGTGTTTGTAGGGTTGTTAGCTTAGAAACACAATGACCTATATTACAACCCTAAGTTGCTATGACATGTTAGGTAGATACATCTCTAAAAGAATTCACAACTTAAAGATATATGGGTAGCCCTACATGTTGTTAGTTTGACTTGTTAGGTTAAACCTTTTAAAGGGTGGAGAGTAGTTGGTTGTTGATGTTGGATCAATAGATTTCAAGGAAGAAATCCTTTTAAGGGCGAGAGTGGTGTAACATGCTAGATCTTGGACCTTACCATGGAACTTTGACCCATTTGACTTAGCCAAACAAGGTTGAGATTAGAAAAATGTTTTGTATAACCCTAATGAGCTAATGCATGTATAAATCACCTTAATGTAACCTAAGGTTCACAAATTAAGTCTTAAGCTAATAATAGATACATAAAATGTGTCACATGAGATAAATATTAGAATAAGTAAGAATTTGTGCAAAATAATCCTACATATTTCCTTTAGTATAAATATGAAGGTAAGGGGCATAATTGGATGAATAATTGAGATAATGATGAAATAATATGTTGGCTAATATAAAGATGGGCCACGAACAATAATTATGCAAAATCTATAAAAGGAAGGAAAACCGATTGAAAATTACTTAAGATTCATTTTCTCAGGATATGTTTTGGCTTGGAGGCCAAGTTTCACAAATTTGGGATAATAATAACCACACCCATTTTATTTAGAAAAGAAAAGGTGATTTTCCTTCAAAATATGAAATAAAAAACTTAACGACTCCAAAAGTGGAAATAAACTTCAAAATCATAATCTACATATCAAAATTAATCTATATGTCAATTTCCATCTAATTTGGACAACCTTGAATAATTAGGTTAAGTTTAGGAGAGAGAAAATGTGTAAAAGCTATAAATGCTCAATAATGTGATAAATAACTTAAAAAAATGAAAATAAAGTTAAATTCATATTCAACAAACTAAATATTACTTCTGGTTGAAGTTTCACCAAATTTGGATAATCCTAGTGTCACTAATGCATGATGAAATAATCCATGAATAAAATGTCTCCAAATATGAAAACTAATACCAAAATTGGATTCTATGTGCCTTAACTAGCCTGGGTGCAAATTTTCAAATTAATTAGATAAGGTTTTGACATTCTTTTGAGGATAGAGAGAAAATAAGATATAATTAACTAATCAAACTTTATTTGATTTTCATCTTGGATATGGTTTCTGAATTTCATGTTGCCACACTTCTTTTATTTTTTTAGTCAGAGTCTGGTCAGACCCAGAGCCAGTGGTGACTTCTGTGGTTGTCTCCCTCACCCATCCTATTCCTATTAGGATTGTACAATAGCCACAACTCTCTTTGGTCTCATTCTCTTTCCATGATGGGTCCCTATCTGAGAAGATCTCTCCCTCACCACCCCCTCAACCTCTTGAGGAGATAGACCCCTAATTTGCTAGGGTTTCATACACTAGATCCCCTGGACATTTATAATTTCCTAAAGTATCCCATGTTTCTATGCCCTCAGGCCTTTAATCTTCCCCAAACCTCAGTCTATATATATTAGAAGATGAAAACATTCCACAACGGTCCAGGAACTCTTTATCAATGTCGTTTCTCCCTCTTCTACCCTACATTTATATTTCCCTACTTCGTAGCCATCTTTCTATAAGAGAGACCGTGGTGGAGCAACTCTAACCCTCAACACTACAAGAGTAGTCTTGGACGAGTCCTATATGTCCCTGGGAAGCTTCATCTATCCATAATCCAATGAAATTGTAGGTATCCTGATTTCCCCCTTTTCTTTGCATAATTTACACTTAATCTAGATCATGGTTATAACCATGAGTTTTAGTGGTTGGTTTTGCTAATGTCTTGGTCTTTTAAGTTTGCCTGGTTCTCATGAACACATATGGCTGCTTGCCATGGGTTTTGAAGGTCGGAGGTTGGTTTTGATTCATCTAAAAAAATAGCCGGGTGCTTTCTAAAGCTCCTCGTAACTGAGAGCAAGGAAGGAGATGTTTCCTTGTCTTTTTACATGTTTTCCCTCTTTGCATACTTCAGTTTTATATGTTGGCCTTGAGCAAATTGGTCTTTTTGCCTCTCTCTTGATTTCTTTTACTCACGTTGAATCTGGAACCTCATTGGCCATGGGCCCAGATGTAACATCCCAGGATTTGAGGCCTCGGATAACATGATCTTAAAAGGAATGATTGGACTACCCATATCACCAAGGTGCACCTCCTTTTCTGGGAGCCCATCACTAAGAACTACATAGTTAAGCGTGCTCAGCTTGGAGTAGTACTGGGATGGGTGACCTGTCGGGAAGTTGATCCTGGCTTGCGCGTCAGTGTGGACAAAGTGCACAGTTAAGGCTAGTGGTGGTTTGTGGGGCCAGTCATTATTCCTGAAACTCTACTAGAGCCTTGGGCAGTGGGCCCGGGCGTTACAAATGGTATCAGAGCCATAACCCCTCCAGTAGGTGGGGACCACATGGGCATGTGGCATGCCAGTCTTGAGCCGTGCGGTCCAGGCAAGTTGGAAAGGGCTATCCGTAGAGCCGAGATGGAGCCGCCCTTGCGCTGGTAGCCGTGGACGGGAGCTGGGTGTCCATGGGTCATTGTGGGTCTGCACCGAAATGGGGTCAGATTATGAGGCCATATAGTTGAACCTTGACGAGGACGTCAAGAGTCTAAGTGGGGGAGATTGTAACATCCCAGGATTTGAGGCCTCGGATAACATGATCTTAAAAGGAATGATTGGACTACCCATATCACCAAGGTGCACCTCCTTTTCTGGGAGCCCATCACTAAGAACTACATAGTTAAGCGTGCTCATCTTGGAGTAGTACTGGGATGGGTGATCTGTCGGGAAGTTGATCCTGGCTTGCGCGTCAATGTGGACAAAGTGCACAGTTAAGGCTAGTGGTGGTTTGTGGGGCCAGTCATTATTCCTGAAACTCTACTAGAGCCTTGGGCAGTGGGCCCGGGCGTTACACCAGACCACTCGACCACCCACAATTGGACCAACTCGGCATGATTGACCATGTTGACTGGGTCTTATCCACTGACATGAATTTTTGGTGATTTCTTATTGGTCAAGATGGTAAAAATTGTATGTAAAAAACCGCTTGTTCAAAAATTAAACTAAAATACGTTTTGGAATAAAAAAATGTGTTCTTTCTAATAAAAAGCCTGCTTTTCATGTTCTCAATGATGTATTTTTGAGGATATAATTAATTAATATAAAAGCACTAAAATTGGTAAGTAATTCATATGATCTCAAAATCTAGTAAATAAGTACATTTTCTTGATCAGTAAAATATAAAGAATTGTTTGGTTTAGGTTTTGAGTCCAAAATCTGAGGTTTTCCTAAAAGGTATAGAATTAGGATATCATTACATCTATATGAATCTCAAAACCCTAATACATATGAATAATGTGTAATTAGGCAAAGTTGATTCTTGGAAAGGACTAGATTGGTGAAGAGTGTTTCTAGAACTCTAGTTTAAGGTATGTTTGCATCACCTATAATTCTTATTGAGCAATAACCAATCTTTATCATTCTCTTGGTTCTATGGACAATAGCTTACACATTATCTCTATATCTTTGAAAATTATGGTTCGTGTGAACTACTTTATTTGGTACTAATCTTTTGATTATATTTAGACATTCTCTTGGTCTCTTTGTTATTCTTTTCTCATGATGGAACATTCTTTGGAGTTATGTGCTTGTTTACACACCTTTGTACTGGATGTTTAAATGGCACATTATGTGATGGTGGTTCTTATAATCCCACATTATTGTAGTGGATGTTCTTATCTTTCTTATTCTCTTTTATACTTTCTTAGTTCTTTTTATATGCATCATGTGGTGACTGCTAGTATAATTTTACATGTTATTTTATGTGGATGTGAACATTCCCACACATGAATGCAGATGTTAAAAATTCCTTCATATGAAAATAGTTTGAGTAGGTGTGTATTTCCTATTCACAGTGGATGCATACAGTTACCGCCCACTCCATATATAGAGCGGATGTATACAGTTCCCGCTCACCTCATATTATTGGTAGATGTGTTATTTCCTACCTACATGCTTATATTGTATAGTATTGTCACAGGTGAAACACATGGGTGCCTTGGTTCTTATACTTTGCTCTTATTTGTCTCTTTTATTGTTGTTCTTTTCTTTTATGCCCGACTGGGTAGTACTTTACTTTTCTATGGGAAGCCTTTTATTTTGATGTCCTTTATTTTATTATATTGCTCAATTTCCTATTTAGTATGCAAATACCAATATTTGCTGATGTCATCTACTTTTCTCTTCTTGCTGGGTTATGCTTCTAACCCTAGGTGAAGGAGTTGGATGATATGGCATGAAGACTTGGACTTAGCTTAAGGAGTTAAAGCTTGGAGACAAACTTGTTATGGTCTAGATTTCCCTCTACCTAGATCCATATGTTGTATCTTACATGTAAACCCTTTGTGGGATATTATGATGTTCTTTTGTAACCTTGTATTGAATATAGTCAATATTTTTATTCCACTTCTATACTTTGGTTGTTTTCAATACCATTAATAATATTTGAAAATTTTACACCTGTTCCAGCATACCTTTTTGAGTGTGTTTGGAATGGATGTCTTATTTCTTCAAATTATAGTAGGGAGTGGATCCCCTCTTAGGACCCACTCCTTAGACAAATGATTCATTAAACACCGCCCTAGTGAGCATGGAATGGTGCACTGATATGTTGACTAACTATCCCAAAAACATAGGTAGTATAAGATTGGGTTATTTTGAAGTCTATTAGCTTCCCAATGAAATGGTGATAACTCTCTAGATCATCAAAGATTTCCCCCTCATGTGGGAGCTTAGTGTGATAGTCCATTGGAGGGGAGACATGTTAGAATCTATCATGTCGACCTATTAAAGTAAGTCCAAGACAAAACATCTCTGAGACAGACTGATTCGTGTAGCTGAGAGAAGGTCTTATGTGTCGAGAAAGTATCACAAAGTGCCCAAGTCCTTCATATGGATGTGTGCTTGTAAGGACCATTTCAGTTGGGAAATGCTCACTTTGTCATTACAAGTTATCACTATATCATCAACAAAAATAACAAGAAGAATGTGGCCTTTCACTGATTTGAAAAGAAAAGAGAATGATTGGTAGCTGACCTTTGGAAGCCAAGCCTCTCCAGATTGGTGCTGAATTTATTGAATGAAGCCCGAGAAGATTTCTTAAGAACATACAATGATCATCGAAAATGACAAAATTTGTGAGAAGATTTTCCCACAACAGTAAATCTACAGAGTTGCTGCATGTAGACTTATTCTAGTTGATCACCATGAAGAAAAACATTATATATATCAAGTTGAAAATGTGGACAATCAAAATGGGCCACCAAAGAGACCATGAAAACAAAGGCAATCCTTGTGACTAGGGAAAATGTTTCAATGTAATCCACACCAATGGTTTGGGTGAATAATTTAACAACTAGACTTTCCTTTAACCACTCGATAGTACCATCAAAGTGATATTTGATAGAGAACACCCATCGTCGCCCAACTTGCTTGGTGGTGTGTGACAAGATCCCATGTCTGATTGGCATGTAGAACCTTCATCTCCTCCACCATGGCTAATTTACAACCATGATGTCGTAGGGAATAAACTGGAGATTTAGGAATATATGTCATGTACAAGGCTGTGGCAAACTTTAAGGCAATAGAAGAGAGACATGCTAGACAACATGTATTGGAAATAGGATGCTTGATAATGCAGATGTGTATTCCTTTTCTCAGTGCTACTAGTAGAATGGATTGAGCTAGAACTAATGATGATTGTGGAGGAGCCACCTGAGATTCATCTTCCATGCGTCGATGTAAAGATTCTATTGAGGGTGTATTAGAATGGATGAAGGGATCAAGAAGAAAGACCATTATGTAAAAATGAGCAATTGATGATGAGGATGATGAGAAGAAGAGATCATATTCATGAAAAGGTACATACAAAGATATATGTACTTGACCAGAGGTAGGGTCAAGACACTTGTTCCCTTTTTGAGAGAAGGGTTATCTAAGAAACACAGTGCAAATAGCTCAGGGTGATAGTTTGTCAGTTTCGGGATTAAAATTATGTATGAAGGCAATACAACCAAAAACCTTAGAGCTAAAGTAAACAATGCAGATTGTGGAAAGACAACAAAAAGGGAGTTCATTTCTTAATAACTGATGAAGGTTGACAATTGATGAGAAAACATGCAGTGAGAACCGCATCATACCGAAACTATTTCAAGGCATTAACATCAATGAGAAATGAGTGTGTAATGTAAAAAAGGTGATAATTTTTACACTTAGCAAATCAATATTGTTGCAGATAATAAGAGCAAGAGTGTTGATAAATCATCCCAACATCTCAGAAAAAAAAGGAGACAACCTTTTGGGTATAATCAAGGGCATTTTTGGTATGAAGAATTTGATGGATGTGGAAAATTGCTCATAAATCATTGTGTGAAATGTGAGAATAAGTAAAAAAAATCATCATGATTTGAAGGAGGTAGAGACAAGTCATTCTAGATATATCATTCACAAAAGTAAGACAATATTTGAATCAATTATAACCACTAGTCTGAAATGAACTACAAAAATCATTGGGCATTAATTCAAACATTTTGGACGATTGTCTAGTAGTATGAGCTGAGAAATATACATGATGGTGTTTTCCTAGATAACATGCATTACACAAGATAAATGAATAGGAAGAAACAAAATTATCAAAAATTTAAATCTTTTCTAAGGGTAGATGCCCAAGGTGGAGGTGCAACTGTAGTAGAGTGGGAGCAAGGAGGGCATGCACCAGATTTTGTGATGGGGATAGAGAAGTAATCGAGATCACCACTATAACATAATGAATCTTAGATGTAATATCCATGTAAACCTTTTTCCCAAGTTTCCCTTTCATTTCTATCCTTTATGTTGTTTATGTTTGATTAGTGGAATTTATAGTGGTTTAGTGAACATTTATTCACTAATTGTACCAATATAATGGTTTATACACAAATACCTCAGTGAAAGAATATTTACCATATTTAAGTGATCTAAACCTTAATATAGCTTTTTGATATGATTTAAAAACATAATTGAGCCTAAGATTCAAATTTGGTTCAATTTGGATGTTGTTTGTGCAAGACTGCAAGTTATGCAATTTTAGGTACATTTTGGACTTTTATACAATTTACCCAATTGGGAGGTTTTTTTTGCAAATTATCACCTGAATTTTAATCCTAAGATATTCCCTTACCATTCTCGAGATTTTGAACCATGGGGAACTCCAAGGGCATAATAGGGATTACCCTCTTTATAAATGTGCTTATCTTTAAAAGCTATCAACCAATGGGGTTATTTCTTTGATTGGAGGACGGTGGGGATGGCCTAGAAGCCTCCATGGGCCTTTAGAACCGACCTTGGGCATTCAAAAAGCCTCTATGAGCTGTCCTCTTGCATGGCCATGAAACCTTAACCTAAGGACACATGGAAAGTCACATAGACACCTCATGCTTGCCCCTTCTTTGTATAGCCATGCCTACCCCTTCCAACCTCCCAATCTAAGAAGCAATCCTCTCCTTCTCTTTCCCACAACTTAGAGCATCATCACTTATATGTTTGTCCACGAATTTTCTATCCCAAGGTAAAAGAGGGTGCCTACCTTGGTGAAGAAGGCTCCTAGGGTTCCAAATTTCTCTATTTAAGATTTCTTAAGATCCTCCTTGGTGATTTTAACCAAAACTAGTAAGAATCCTCCTTTCCTTCCCTATTTTCATGCTGTTAGTATTCTTCCCACCTTCTTCCAGGTTGGAACCTTGACCTTCCATGGTAAAACTACACCTAGATCCCTAAAACATCTCATCTCCATGCTCTTTTGCTAGGGTTTGCACCTCTAAAGTGGAGAAGGTGATCTTTGCTCAAGAAAGGAACTTGGCTTGGAGCAAACAGACCTTATAATCTTGGAATCCTTTATGTTTGGACCTTCTTACCTCACTAGAGGCAAGTTTTTTTTAACCCCCTTCTCATATATTGCTTAGTACATGCTTAAAACTCATGCTTCTATGTTGAAAATCGATGATTTCCATCTCTTTTTACCATGTTCTTCTAGGGTTTTGGTTTCTTGCTGTTTTATCTTCTATAGAAGCTCTAGTTTGGTTACCTATGTAACTTCAAACCTGATCTTGGGTCAAATGGTATTTTATCCCTCTCTCTCTCTCCAATTATCTCGATCAGTTTGATGATGTGGTAGTTTCTTATTGGTTAGTATTGAAAAATTCATATCTTCTAAGCCGCTTATCCAAATTTGATAAGTAAATATGTTTTGGAATTAGAAAATTAATATCTATCCAATAAAAATATTTTCAAAGTCTGATTTCATGGTTTGACGAAGGGTGATTTTTGTAAAACGATTTTAATGCATAAAATCCATAAAAATTACATCTTAATCATCATAACTCCAAAATTAACATAAAAATACGTTTGCTTGATCAGGAGAACTTATTAAGTTTATTAGTGATGTTTTAAGAGTCTAAATCTGAGTTTTTCTAAAAAGGTCTAAAATTAGGATTTCTATACATTAATGTACACTATGTACTCTAATACATGTTAATACATTGATAATAGGCAAAGTAGAACTTGGACTCAATTAAAGTAGTGAAAGTTAGTAATTAATATCAGTAAGAGAGGTAGGCGACCAAAAAAAATATCAGTAAGAGAGGTATGTACATTCCTTACACCCTATATTGGGATAATTGTAGCCAAACCCTATATTTCCCTAATGAGGCTTAAATGAACCCTAAATCTTATATTCTTGAATCCTAATGTTTTTCATGCCTCAAATCAGATTATAATTTCTTCTTGTTTGGTTCTTATACCCCACTGCCATGCTTATTGAGTATTATAACTACTCTTGCCATGATTACTTTTCTAGCATGTAGATTTATGTTCTATTTACTTAAAAGTAGCGATACTTATGTACAACCACCCACAGAGGACATGTATTTAATCTCCTTGGGGAATGTTTTTATTCTCCCCTATATAATTGTGTAGGTGACTGGGAATGTATTATTATCCCCTCACCTATAGGTTAGAGGTTCGGTAGGTGCCTCAACCCTACTTATTTAGGTAGACATAATTATCTTACATGCAAATCCTTTTTGATATAATAGTTAATGGCAAGTTTCTTTTGAATATAGCCTCATACTCTTGTTATCTTCATCTTATGATGAACCATAGTATGTTCTTATTTGCTTTACTTATCTTGTTACCCTAGAATAGTTTTTTTGACACATACTTTGTTTTCTTTCTCCTTTTGCTGGGTGCTTTCCCAACCACCCAGGTGCTGGTGCTGAGCAAGGAGAATGACAAGTTTGAAGGAAGTCATCTCAGGAGTAGATCTCAATCTATCTGAAAGGATGTCTAGGTTGCTATAGCTAGATCCTTTTCTCTTATTTTTTTTTCTTTTGGGAACAATCATGTAATGAACAATGAAAGCCATGTAATAGGCTTAGTACTTTTATTTCCACTGCTATTGACATTTTGTAATTTATCTGGTGCATGCTTATTTACTTGGAATATTATACATGCATCCCTCAATATCCTTTTTATTTCTAAAATATGGATGTTTTATACTTCCTTAAAATTTTAGTAAGGAGGTGATCTCACCTCTTTGCAACCACAACACACTCTTTGCCCAATCATTGTCAAATTCCTTCATTCCCGTAAGACAAAATAGAAGGACCAAAGGTCACAAAGCATAGAAGAGAATCAATAATTTTAGCAACTGACATGACATTATATGGGAAGTTAGGTACAAAGTGAACATCATATAGTTTAAGTTTAGAGGAAAGTGGAACAGTGAGACAATGAGTGACCATTTTACCTAGTGATAAGGGGTGCGGAATAATAGAGTCAACTATACTAACAAGATGGGGCATACCCATCATGTGTTGTGTCACACCTGAGTCCACAATCCAATTAGAATTTGCAGTAACCATAGATGTGCCAATATTCCCTTGAGGGAGCAGTGGCTAGACTAGCTGAAGGAGAGGCATTAGGTGGGACATCAATGTGCCACTCAGAGGAGGTAGTGCCTATCATGTTTTTGTGGAGTGGAGAATCCTCATAATGATGTGTAGCTTGGAGAAGGCATCATAATCCTCATTTGACAACAAGACATGAGAAGTTTGAGAACACACTTATGACAGGGGGATGGGGGAGGTGCAAGAATAGTAGGCATGGAGAGGTACTGGAAAAACCATAGGGAGAGGCATGGAGAGGAGGGTAGGATTTAGGAAGTTGTTCTGATACCATGTCTAGTGAGATTCAGTAGTCATAAAAAAAGAACCATGTCTCCTATATATAGGATCCAGAGAATACATGGGTTAATAGAGAAAGGAAACAAGGAAAATACAATGGGCCTAAACCCAACTATTCAATTTTTGCTAAAAAGTTGTAATTAAGATTAGATATATCATTAATCAAAAGATTAATCTCCCCCCTTTAAGGAGAGTCCTCCTCAATACTTATATGTATGTAAGAATAGTAAATATCATCATCTTTAACTCACAACATCTTACTTTCTCTGTAATTATCACCTACAACCTCCTCAATTTATCTTTTAAAGCATAATCATGATGTAATAAACATATCATACAACAAGAGTGTTTGTATCTCATGCTAAGTTATTGAAAATAATACTCCTATATACTAAGATATACTCTCTTGAGGTTCCACCCACAACTACTATTCTGAGATTACTTTATCATCATGTATTATATGATCCACTATACATCTGAATACATTAGAACATAACAGATGAAAACATATCTTATTTTCTTTTACTACACTAGGTTTCATATGCCGAATCCCCATAAACTGTAAACATGAGTTAACACAACTGATCTGTACCAATTTAATTACCAACCAATAACACAATCACAACTATTGTTCCTTTTATTGGATACATGACATACATGTTAATGTCTTAAGATGCTTTTACATCCTTGTTATGACCTCAACAATTATACTTCTAGAAATTTTACCATTTTACAAGATATTCCAAATGTTTCCGTATGCCTTCTTGTATATTATTATTTGTTTCTTTTTACTCATACTTGTTCATTTGTCTCTATGATTGAAAATTATATACGTTGAAATAATGACCATCTGGCTATAGTTATTGAAACATTCATGAATCACTATCCTCATCAGGTGAGATAACTATTACTTGTCTATCTGAAATTTTATCATTAGAAGAAGGATAGTCCATTTTTGGTGGATTTATAGGATTGAATTCCACTTCATAAACATGAGGATTGCAAATCTTTTCGGTCTTTGACTTGACTAACACACTGAGATGAGAAGGGCCATACCACATAAAAGTCAACCTATCACCTACTTCAATTTGTAGGAGTTCCATGATTTTTCTCCAGATATGGTGACAAATATCCCTTTTGAACTCTATCTAAAATTGACCAAAAGGTGACTAAATCAAAAGTAAACTTGATCTGACCTTTTCTTTGATGTGGGACTCTAAAATGTCAATTAGTTGGGAAGATTAGACACTCATCTATAATTTCCTTACAATATTATTGGTAGGTAAACATGTAGTTATCACTATTGGAGCTAGATAAGGGCAGATGAGCAATAGAGAACCACTAAGGATGATAGAGATGAATCCCACTGCCACTAAATCTGCAGACTGCACTAGTGTCCAACCCATCCAAGGTGACATTGATGAGGCTTATGAATTCCACATCTAATTTGAGGATCCATGGACTCTACGAGAATGCAGGAAATGGACGAGGTAGTAAAGATAAAGCTTTGCGTACAGTTGTCTACTCAGATAAGTGAACGATTCACAAATTTTTACCGACATGTGTTTATTTATGATATCATTGTAGGTATTAAAAACCACCTCTCTCTCTATATATGTGTGTGTGTGTTTCTTTTCTCTAGAAATTAAATGGTTATACCATGCACAACATGTGAGGCTACTCACATTCTTCTCTAGGACCTGGGAGTAGCCCAATGTATATTTGTGCTTGACAATATTTATATATAGATGAATTTATTTGCTTGGAATTTCATTGACAACTTGACCTTTAATTTCCATGTTCATTATTGATCACCCTAACTATGTTTTAGATATTTAACAACTCAAAAGATGGTTAATTAACAAATGAATTGTCATTAACACAATTAATAATATATGTTGAAAGAGAGTGTACAATTGTGAGGAAGAGTAGCCACAAATATTATCAAATCATTCATATTGGAATAATGAATACAACAAATTAGACTTTTGACTATATTTGAATAGGGTATTACTCTCTAGGGAGGGGGCAATACTAAAAATAGATTCATAATTTAGATAACTACGTTAATTAGCATATAGATTGGTAGAAATTAAGTAAAATGTACATGGTGGTGAAAGTTGTACTCCTAGAGATTTCATTAATATGTTTCAATTCAATTCTATAACTTTATTTCAAAATTTTAGTCTTTAGTTTTAATTAATCAACCCAATGTCTTTTTTTGTCTTGCTGATCTCTTTCTTGTTCATTGTAGTTTCTAGAACCCAATTCCTTGAGTTTGACACTCTAAATTCAAAAATTCTAGTATTACTTCAACACATATAATACATGCGCATAAAACTCATTTGAGATGCACATTAAGAATCGACCCGTATGGGAGTATTTTGGCCTATTGTAAGTGTCTTCTACTTACAAGATCAATGGAGGAGCTGTCTTTGAGCCATAACATCTTGAATCCATTAAACACATGCTATGTTGGAGGTTCGAGAGGCTCAATTGGATCTGAGAGACCAAGAATTGTATGACGAGCCTAATATCATGGGATATGGTGAATGGACCACAAAGATCAAGAGGTTCTCCATATTATCATTCTCCACTGTATGTTGGTGGAAAATCTAGGTAAAATATTATGATCTACATAAGTCTCTGTCAAATGTGAAGACATCTGACGCATTTCTTTGGTGGATGGTAGTCATTGGAAGTCTCATCCTTCTAAGTAAGAATGTGTAGGTGGGTCAAGAAGCTAGGAATTCCTTTGTTAGATATGTAGTTTAAGAGGGACTTTACGACATTGTCAATGACTTTGGTAGGTCTATCTACTTTCTCAAAACCCTACATAGCCTACCAATGACCTTGGAAGGCCAAGGGAGGTCTAGGTATAGATCCAATGATCTTCCACAAGAGTTTCCTTTATACTTCAATATGTAGCATGATCAAGAGGCATGGGGCTCTTCACACCAGGGATGCTTGTCACAGGGAACCTATGGGGCACCTGAAGCTTCTAGAAAATCTAATTGTGGGACAATTTCTCATGAATTGACACTAGACCTTGTTACAATTTAGCCTAATTTGGCACTCTGCACTCGTGTAAGGAAGGAATAGTGGCATCTGGGAAAGGAGATCTCGCATGTTAATGGATATCACCCACACTCAAACTGACATGGTTATACGATTAGAACTGATATCTGGGGGAAACCTACATGGGAGTTGTAATGAGATGTTGATTAAATTGTGTCGATTCATCATATAGAGTTAAACATACTTACATTTAGTGGTGTACACATAACTTAGGTTAACATGATGTTGATCCCTAAATTAGTGATATGGAAGCCCCAGTTTGATTAATGTACATAGGATTAGAGTTAAGAAATATACAATGATGATATTTAAGATCTAATTCTTAGTTTTGAGCCCTAATATAGAGGCCAACATTAGCAGACCAATCTCAAAATATAAACACAAGGAATCATGGTATATATCCTAATGGCCTTACATTAATAATAAATAAATATAAGTAGGGTGAATAATGAAGAGGGATCTAATGCATGGTATGTGAACTTATCTTACCCAAGAGTTGACCAAGTCTGATTTGACTTGGGATATGGATTAGCATAATTCTAGGTAAGTAAGTTGGAAGTCCTCTTTATGTTTGTTCAATCTGCCTGGTCTAAAATCATGTCATATACATTTCTTGACACATTAGATATTTATATGTAAATTAATTCCTGGTCAACTAAACTCATGTTGATTTTCTTGTATGAATTGAGAGAAAGGCAATTCAGATCTACACATAGGGTAGAAATATAACAATAAATTCTATGTATATATATAATGATCATACATAACAATAAATGTTATAACCCATATCTTACATACTCATTGATCTTCATGTTAATTATAACTCTAGTCCTAGTTTCAGTTTTATTAGTACCTTGCATGAAATTCTAGCTGATTAAAAACTAAATTAAGGTTAAACTTGTTTCTTGCTAGGTCAAAAGTATGTGTTGTGCATACATTTGACATTTGAGATTTAGTTGATGTAGATTATATACCACACACGTATGTGGGAGGATCATTACATATATTTAGTAAATTTTTAATAAAGAAGTGATCATTTATTGGGAAGATCATCTGTGAATTTTATCAAACTTTTTTTGTTGAATTGTATAGAATTCAATTATGAGTCCAAAGCAATAATCATAGATCATATCAAAGTTCAAACAATATATTTATTGCAATTTTAATAGAATGTGACTAGAATTGGCTAGAAATAGATGGGACACCCACTGATGGCAACCACTGATGGTCTCCAATCCACGAGTCATGCACTAATGGTAACCCACCAATGGGAATGAGTTGCATTGTCTTTTAGTACAACCAATCACAAAAAGACCATAACTTATGATATAATTATCAAAATTTGAGGAAATTTGTTTCACTATATTTGTATTTCAATTTGACACACTATCATAGTCTATAAAATACCAAAAACTCACAAGAGGGTGATTCCTATAGAAATTATAGGGAAGAACATGGAGGATCAAGAGGAACTATATACCTAGCTAAGATCAGCTGGAGTAATCTTGGATTTGTTATTTCTCCTTCATCTCACCATGTTCCTCAGTCAAAGTCAACATCATATCCTAACTACTCATTGATTTTTCTCTCCTTCCGTTCTTCTTCTTCCTCCATCCTATTATATGAATAAAAATAACAAGCTACAACCTTTATGAGGTTTGATTCATAACTTTTAGCTAAAATCCAAGATTAACAAGTTAACATTCGAATAAACTAAGACTAGATACATGATAAATAGTTAGAATCGAACTGAAGGTGAGTGAAAAATTTATCATTTAGCCATGATGTTAACACAACTTAAGCCAAAATATGAAGAACGTGTATTGCTCTTTCTACTATTTTATTGCTCTTATCTTAGTGAGCTCTAGTTTAGGTTTCCAATGTATGGATGATTAAAGTAGATAGTAAATTTATGGATTTGAATGAATCCAATTCTAATATATGTGTATATGCCATTTATGAGTTAAACTTAGTAACATGTAGAGGCATCAGTCTATCCGAATTTTCCTAAACCCTCCTAAATGAAATACATATTAAATGGTGCTATTATAGATCTTGATTTCATTTTAGTTATAAATTTGAGATGATAAAATGCCTAATTCCTTTTGGTGTTATTTATTTGATGCTTCGTTTATTCAGTTTAATCTACATGCAAAGTATCAATGGTTTATTAGAGATTAGTTAGATCAAATAACTAGCATCCATCATGAAAGGTATTGTTATAGTACAGACCATACCAATATATTGAGATATGATCAATTTATTAAGTACAAGTGAAATACAATTCTCAATATAAGTGATATATGACATTGAAAGATAGTAACTTAGTTATGATACCAACTCAATTTATGGTTTTACATAGTATTAGATTTATCTATATTTGTTTGAGTATGATTTCTAATAGTAGAGACACTATATAGAATACAAAATGAAATAAGAATGATCTAGTTATAGGTTAAAGCTAAGAAAAGATTATTATATTATTGGTAAATGAATCATTTATACTTTTAGATTCCTAAACATCATAGATTCCTTGTGGTGGTCCACACTACAATGGATAAAAATGAATTACCCAGTGGCAATGTTTGGGATAGGAAGATGGAGCATCTCGATGGAGCATGAATAGTTAATCTTGGATGACATCTTGAATTATAGAAATGTATCTAACATTAACTAGAGATTACAATGATACTTAGTAATATCTGACAATAATTCGAGATATCAGTGGTGCCAAGTTTTATTACTACTCAGTAAGTTAACCTTATGGAACCACTGATGTAGACAGTTCAAGTCAAAGTGATTTGACTCTCTGAGTATCCAAGTTCAGCTGAGGAGCCAAGTTTTATTTGGCCAATTGATAAAAATGTCGAGGCTAGATGTGGAGAGGCCCATTGTAGCTCGAGTAGCTAGTTAGTAGACTTAGAATGACGGGTCAACTCTAAGTCTTATACGGAGATATCTTATCTTGTTGTGATTCTTACACATGTTATGGACCTTATGATTACACCACATGTGGGTGTCGGACATTATAAAGTAATTACAAAATTAAGTAGTCAAATTTAAGAATTTACTGTCCAATGATGTCTAATATTGTTGTTGGTTGATGGATTTGATAGTGTTTTTCATTTTTTTTGGTATTTAATGGTTTTTCTTACCTTTTATGTGTTGTAATTAATTTAATGAGCAATATTTTTATTATCTTCTCTACATGACGAATCTTCATTCACTCAGCTAATAGCTCACACTTTACTAATTTTTTTAGGTAACCCTACTAGTATGGAGATAGGTACCGATTCAGAATAGTCCTACCATACAAGGATGTTAGCAGTGTTTTAAGGTGAAATTAGATAGTCTCAGTCCCTTTCAACTCTAGGTCCTATAATGAGAAAAAGAATGTGTTGTATTATTCAAATATAAAGCATTTCAACTTCCTTCCTTGTAGAATGGTTATAAAATATATGCTTCATGTATTTGAACATGTCAAACTATTAAATGATGAAAATAAAAGTTCTTATGGTTTGATTATGAGATGAATGTTCATATGGAAGGATTTTATCTATGTGTTATGTCTTGCATATATGAAAAAAAAAGAAAAAAAGTTCAGACGTGTTTTGTGTTAGCCAACTTAATCACCTCAAACCCTAATACAGTGGTTTATGAGAGATTATGGAATTGGGGAGTGACATCTTGGTATTAGATCTTAGATTGAGTCTTCAGGTCCATTCAGTTTGATAGTGAAATTCATAAGTGTTGCTATTAATAGGATGTGGTTATAGCTCTGCGAAGTCTGAGCATTTAGATACCTTGGCATGATATTTGAATACTTTGGTTGATTAGTATCAAGCTATTGTGTCTACACTTTCATGTATACCATGGATGGGTATGAATAGGAAGGATGGGCTAGAGAGAAAATATTAGAAGTACTAGGCATGAATTCATTCTTATATGCGTTCTCCTAAGTTAATATCTGTTACACCCCTCCCTAGGGTTTCTTACGTAACCAGAGGAAGCACAGCCTAATCCCCAACATTATCCATAATGTGGGGTACTTGGCATATTTGGGAGGAAATGTCACATACATGATCTCATATCAAGAAACAAATAACACTTGGCATTATTAATACATAGATTCATACATAAGTTCTTGGAATAAAAGCTACATCAGGTTTCCAAAGATATACTAAACATAAGCTAGATAATGATAGGATCTCCATAGATGGACGTCCCACCAGGAAACAACTCCTTGGATCTCTGGGTCCTTGGTACTCTCAAGATGTTTCCTTCTCCTTGGCTCCAACTCCTGCGGACATCTCGTCCCCAGCCATGCAAAGGAAAACAAACACAGTAAGTAAGCGGCATTGGCATATTATGAGACATAAAAATAAATATACAAGTGACTTAACATAATCATGAACATGCATTAACATTAATCATTTCTTGATGTCTTTTACATAAAGAAATTGACTAGAAGAATATGCTCCTCTCTTAATGCCCCATAAGGAGCCCATAATGCTCGGAAAGCCCATAATTGCTCGGAAAGCCCATAATGCTCGGAAAGCCCATAACAAGGTGCATATAAATCTAAATCAATTTCTATTATTCATGATCTTGCTTAAACTTAGCTTATCTTCTTAATATCCTAAACTTGATCTTAATTGGGATTTCTCCCTCTTAAACATGATTGGGATTTCTCCCCATGACCATAATGGGATTTCTCCCTCTTAAGCATGAATGGGAAACTTATTCCCTCTTAATCTTGATTTCTTGTTCCTTAACCATAATTCATAGTATAAATGTGGTTTCTATACTTAGACTTATATCATAGCAAACAATCATTCAATAATCATGTATTTGAAGGAAAACATGCATTTATCAAGACCTTAACATAAAATGCTTAACAATATTCATAAACATTCAATCAACCAAAGGTTATCTATGCCAAGGGCATGGCCCGCTTACCTTGAACTAAATCACCTAAGTCAAACCTAGTTTGACTGATTGGATCCTTTTAATCACATGAAATTAACATAATTATCATTTGTCATATGTCATTAAACCCTAATTTTCTCATATAAATATTGAGATGTTAAAACAGCAAAATCAGTCGATAAAAACAAAAAAATCAGATTCCTCATCGAAAATCCTTTCCAAAACATATTTATTTATATTTTTCTGAGGTCGTATGCAAAAGTTCTAAATTTTGCACTCTGGACCAATCAGAAATCAAAGAAACCTTATTGTGACAGTAATATAAATCAATGATTAATCAACTGGAGAAAAATGCAGAATTACTAAAGTACCCTAGGCGCGCGTTACTTACAATCAAACACGCAAGGGTAAAATTGTCATTTAGCCATTTAAATTCAGTCGCAACTGATGAAACAAGAGAGGGTGTGAAATCTCGAGAATACCCCTGCTGTTTGAAAACGTCAAAATAGAAAAAGGACGGGGCATATAGGTCATTGCATGACCTGTGATCTTCCTCCCAGCCATGGCGCACGGTGCACACACTGGAGGTGAGATCCTCTGATAAAAAACGGAAAAGGGTTGTCTGTGCCAAGGAGTGGAGGCTTCCGACTCCTTCGTCGAGCCATGGCGAGGCCATTGAGCCAAAGATCTAGCCCCGACGTCCACAGGAGCCCCGGACTGCTCCACCGCAAGGCGAGAAACAGGGGAGACAAGCCGGAAGCTGCTCGCGCAGACTCAAGTCGGAAATACACAGAATGAGGGTCGAGGAAGATCCGGCGGAGTCGTGCGAAGCTATTGGCAGCGCTACCTTGATCGGAGAGGCACTGACGTGCCGTGGCGGTTAGCGGCGGCAAGGTCCGATGACAGTCTA
The DNA here is from genome assembly GCA_963693085.1 of Alisma plantago-aquatica. Taxonomy (NCBI): domain Eukaryota; kingdom Viridiplantae; phylum Streptophyta; class Magnoliopsida; order Alismatales; family Alismataceae; genus Alisma; species Alisma plantago-aquatica. The sequence goes on from OY856412.1 coordinate 897,314,020, forward strand.
TAGGACACAGAGGCCGGGGCAATATCAGGGCAAACCGGGAAAGCCAAAACAAAGGGGAGGCTCCGAGGATGCTCACCGTAAGGGGAATTGAGCTGGGGTGGTCGGAGAAGACCGGGCGGACTCAAGGTCGCCGGAAAACTAAAGTCGAGTAGGTTGGGGAGCTTGGGGGATCCAGCAGAGAAATTGGGCGAGGAGGAAGAAAGCTTGCAGTCCGGTGGTGCTTTTGGAACCCTTAAATAGATGGGAGATGCACCGAGGTGGCGGCTGTGCTCGTAAGGAGGAGAGGGTGTCGGAGCCCTAAAATGGGCGTTTCTTGTATAGGCTGAGGGAGAAGGCGAGTGGTGGCTCGTTTGAATCGGGGAAGTCTCGCGAAGACGTTGGCGAAGAAATGAAGCAAAATGATCGAGAATTGAAGGAGATCGTAGGCGCGCATTGAATCACAACCTAAACAACTGTTGCCCGTGAAACTGACGGAGGTGGAAGAAGATGTGAGCGCCGTTGGATCTGGATCCAATGGTGGCTGTCGCGCGTGCCAGGAAGGTAACGCGTGACAGATTAAATGAGCCGGAACCTTAGGGAATTAAAGGCAAATAATGATATTGAATTAAATTCTTTGCTAAACAATATTCAAATCTTTATAAATCGATTTGAATGGTCAAACATGGTCCAAATAAGTTCAAATTTGAACCATAGGTGTATTAAAGGTCTAGAATATTCTCATACAATTGGATTTTATGCTGGTACACGTTTTAGGCCTAATTTAGCAAAAGTTATCATGTGCACTTAAATGAGTATAAATAGTGTATATAAAGTCATTTATTTCTTCAAATAAGAGTTGAAAAACATAAAAACGCGCCCTAAACATTATTTCCTTTCATTTGACAAGATGGGGGCCATTAAGCAAATAATTACACAAGGAAATCACTAATTATCAGATGAGAGAGAAATATGACATAAAAGTATTTTATCTTCATTTTCGTAAACAAAAAGGACATAGATATTCATGAAGACATTTTCTTTAAATAAAACAAGGATAAGAGAGTTATTGAGCATAATAAGTGATTTTGCAAAACTAATTATGGGAAAATTGCAATTAAGTCCTCAACAATTATCTAAATTAGGAAAGAGCATGCAAGGACTAAAATAATTTGGAAATTTTGCATAATTAAGATTGGGGTGTTACAATACTACCCACCTTAAATAAATTTCGTCCTCGAAATTTCCTAGGGTTTCTACCCACCTTAAGGGTTTCACATAAGCATACAAATCTTTCCATACAATTTTTATTATAAAAGGAGAATACATAAACAAAGCATTATGATTAAACATAAATTACTCAACTACCCTTACCTTGATCATTTTCCTCTTCTCCATCAGACATTTGCATGGTGAAGAGCCTTGGTTTGACCTTGGGTGGAGGATTAGGGTTCTTAGCTTGGTTGTGGTTGGGATCCTTCTTTGCAAGCTTAGGGCAATTAGGCTTGATATGCCCTTCCTCACCACAATAGTAGCAAACAGAAGTCCCAAACCTACACGGACCACCATGGTTTCTCTTACATTTGGGGCATGGGGTTCTCCCATTCTCAGGGGAAGGCTCAGGGGCTTTTCTCTTGTTGTTGGAGGGTGGAGGTAGTTGATGGGGCTGATGGTGACGATTGTTTTGGGGTACCTCCTTCTTATGATTCCTTCCAGGATGCTCCTCCAATTCTAGGGCTGCATCCAAGGCAGATTGCATGGTCCGGTGTCCTCTACCAGACAAGGCAAAACTTAGGTCGGATTTAAGCCCTCTAATGATCTTCTTAGCTCTCTTTTGCTCAGTGTACTCAGGACCATACTTTTGGAGCTTACGGAACTTCATGGCATACTCTGTGACAGTCATGTCACCCACTTGCTTAAGGTTAACAAACTCATCCTCCTTCCGTTCTAACATGGCTTCGGATACATAATGGTTGTTGAAGACTTCCACAAACTCATCCCAAGAGAAAGGAGGGTCATCATCTTCCCTAGAGGCTAAGAGGTTTTCCCACCAAGTACGGGCTGCACCCTTGAGCATGTGGGTGGCAAATCTAACCCTACTACGTGGGGGACACTCTAGGTCTCTAAAGCAATGTTCCATGTTGCTCAACCACTCCTCAGCCTTGGTTACTACATCAACCTCATCTTCACCATGGAAAGCATCAGGTTTAATCTTCAAGAAGTCTACGAGGGAGATGTCATGTGCTCTAGGTAGAACTCTAGGTTGGAGGGCATTGGTCAAGGCTGCTACTAGGGCATCTAGGGTGACTGGTGGAGGGACGTGGTTCATGTCTTCAGTCTTATCACCACTAGAGGATCCATGTGAGTGCCTTGACTCACCAACCTTCTCCTTCCTCTTAGGGGCCATATGAAAGGGTAAACATAACATGATATTAGAACATAATAAGAATCTCTAATGTTGCCTTAGTGGCCATCTATTCCTTGCTCTGATACCATTAATGTAACACCCCTCCCTAGGGTTTCTTACGTAACCAGAGGAAGCACAGCCTAATCCCCAACATTATCCATAATGTGGGGTACTTGGCATATTTGGGAGGAAATGTCACATACATGATCTCATATCAAGAAACAAATAACACTTGGCATTATTAAAACATAGATTCATACATAAGTTCTTGGAATAAAAGCTACATCAGGTTTCCAAAGATATACTAAACCTAAACTAGATAATGATATGATCTCCATAGATGGACGTCCCACCAGGCAACAACTCCTTGGATCTCTGGGTCCTTGGTACTCTCAAGATGTTTCCTTCTCCTTGGCTCCAACTCCTGCGGACATCTCGTCCCCAACCATGCAAAGGAAAACAAACATAGTAAGTAAGCGGCATTGGCATATTATGAGACATAAAAATAAATATACAAGTGACTTAACATAATCATGAACATGCATTAACATTAATCGTTTCTTGATGTCTTTTACTTAAAGAAATTGACTAGAAGAATATGCTCCTCTCTTAATGCCCCATAAGGAGCCCATAATGCTCGGAAAGCCCATAATTGCTCGGAAAGCCCATAACAAGGTGCATATAAATCTAAATCAATTTCTATTATTCATGATCTTGCTTAAACTTAGCTTATCTTCTTAATATCCTAAACTCGATCTTAATTGGGATTTCTCCCTCTTAAACATGATTGGGATTTCTCCCCATGACCATAATGGGATTTCTCCCTCTTAAGCATGAATGGGAAACTTATTCCCTCTTAATCTTGATTTCTTATTCCTTAACCATAATTCATAGTATAAATGTGGTTTCTATACTTAGACTTATATCATAGCAAACAATCATTCAATAATCATGTACTTGAAGGAAAACATGCATTTATCAAGACCTTAACATAAAATGCTTAACAATATTCATAAACATTCAATCAACCAAAGGTTATCTATGCCAAGGGCATGGCCCGCTTACCTTGAACTAAATCACCTAAGTCAAACCTAGTTTGACTGATTGGATCCTTTTAATCACCTGAAATTAACATAATTATCATTTGTCATATGTCATTAAACCCTAATTTGCTCATATAAATATTGAGATGTTAAAACAGCAAAATCAGTCGATAAAAACCATAAAATCGGATTCCTCATCGAAAATCCTTTCCAAAACATATTTATTTATATTTTTCTGAGGTTGTATGCAAAAGTTCTGAATTTTGCACTCTGGACCAATCAGAAATCAAAGAAACCTTATTGTGACAGCAATATAAATCAACGATTAATCAACTGGAGAAAAATGCAGAATTACTAAAGTACCCTAGGCGCGCGTTACTTACAATCAAACACGCAGGGTTAAAATTGTCATTTAGCCATTTAAATTCAGTCGCAACTGATGAAACAAGAGAGGGCGTGAAATCTCGAGAATACCCCTGCTGTTTGAAAATGTCAAAATAGAAAAAGGACGGGGCATAGAGGTCATTGCATGACCTGGGATCTTCCTCCCAGCCATGGCGCACGATGCGCACACTGGAGGTGAGATCCTATGATCAAAAATGGAAAAGGGTTGTCTGTGCCAAGGAGTGGAGGCTTTCGACTCCTTCGTCGAGCCATGGCGAGGCCATTGAGCCAAAGATCTAGCCCCGACGTCCACAGGAGCCCCGGACTGCTCCACCGCAAGGCGAGAAATAGGGGAGACAAGCCGGAAGCTGCTCGCGCAGACTCAAGTCAGAAATACACAGAATGAGGGTCGAGGAAAATCCGGCGGAGTCGTGTTAAGCTACTGGCAACGCTACCTTGATCGGAGAGGCACTGACGTGCCGTGGCGGTTAGCGCCGGCAAGGTCCGATGACAGTCTATAGGACACAGAGGCCGGGGCAATATCATGGCAAACCGGGAAAGCCAAAACAAAGGGGAGGCTCCGAGGATGCTCACCGTAAGGGGAATTGAGCTGGGGTGGTCGGAGAAGGCCGGGCGGACTCAAGGTCGCCGGAAAACTAAAGTCGAGTAGGTTGGGGAGCTTGGGGGATCCAGCAGAGAAATTGGCCGAGGAGGAAGAAAGCTTGCAGTCCGGTGGTGCTTTTGGCACCCTTAAATAGATGGGAGATGCACCGAGGTGGCGGCTGTGCTTGCAAGGAGGAGAGGGTGTCGGAGCCCTAAAATGGGCGTTTCTTGTATAGGCCGAGGGAGAAGGCGAGTGGTGGCTCGTTTGAATCGGGGAAGTCTCGCAAAGACGTTGGCGAAGAAATGAAGCAAAACGATCGAGAATTGAAGGAGATCATAGGCGCGCATTGAATCACAGCCTAAACAACTGTTGCTCGTGAGACTGACGGAGGTGGAAGAAGATGTGAGCGCCGTTGGATCTGGATCCAACGGTGGCTGTCGCGCGCGCCAGGAAGGTAACGCGTGACAGATTAAATGAGCCGAAACCTTAGGGAATTAAAGGCAAATAATGATATTGAATTAAATTCTTTGCTAAACAATATTCAAATCTTTATAAATCGATTTGAATGGTCAAACATGGTCCAAATAAGTTCAAATTTGAACCATAGGTGTATTAAAGGTCTAGAATATTCTCATACAATTGGATTTTATGCTGGTACACGTTTTAGGCCTAATTTAGCAAAAGTTATCATGTGCACTTAAATGAGTATAAATAGTGTATATAAAGTCATTTATTTCTTCAAATAAGAGTTGAAAAACATAAAAACGTGCCCTAAACATTATTTCCTTTCATTTTACAAGATGGGGGCCATTAAGAAAATAATTACACAAGGAAATCACTAATTATCATATGAGAGAGAAATATGACATAAAAGTATTTTATCTTCATTTTCTTAAACAAAAAGGACATAGATATTCATGAAGACATTTTCTTTAAATAAAACAAGGATAAGAGAGTTATTGAGCATAATAAGTGATTTTGCAAAACTAATTATGGGAAAATTGCAATTAAGTCCTCAACAATTATCTAAATTAGGAAAGAGCATGCAAGGACTAAAATAATTTGGAAATTTTGCATAATTAAGATTGGGGTGTTACAATATCCCTATCATATGTTTGACATAAATAGGAATTGGTTAACCCTGAGTAGATCTTGGATCTAGGTTTGCAGGTTTGGCCTTATCCGATTGATAAGATGTGTTATCAGGATCTAGTGACCCCTATTAACAATCTAATAAGAGTGAACTTTGGATAAAGTAAATCTACAATGCAATAAGAATGTACATACACTAAGATATTAATTTATAAGGGAACAGGTGGAATAACCAAAAATACATTAAAATTCATAACTATGTGCAATGTTGAACATAAAACACGAAATTATGAGGCATATTAAATGATGAGACCATTGAACATAAGAAAAGAAACCCTAATTTGATGCATAAGTGAAGAAAGAATACAATTCAAGGCATATTAGTATGGGGCATATTAACTGATAAAGATCATCTAAAAAGGGAGGATAATAACCCTTGGTACACTGACTTGAAAAAAAAATAAAGTCAATTAACCCTAGATAGGATTATAAAAGAGATATAAAGAGGATAAGTTGGAACTGTAGAAATTTCATAAATAGTATCAATGAAGAAATATTGTTTATGATAGAATGAAGCCCTTAAAATGAGAATATAAAATAGTTTGGTGGTTTCATAAATGAGGGAAATTTGAGGGAAAAAGAGTCTAAAGGAATGATGATTGAGTTGATTTGGGAACTTCAATTATGAAGTCCTATACAATTGAGATAAGATGATAAAAACAAAAAATGGTATCGAGTTAAGTTTGGCACACCTAGCATGTCTAACCCTACACATGGACGGTGTGATAAGATTAGGAAATTACATATAAGTAAATGATGAAGAAAGCATGTGCTAAGAGAATTCGATTGTATAATTAACTGAGATATATTATTCAAATTTTGAATTAAGAAAGGCAAACATGAAAAGAGATGAAGAAAATTGAAGGACATATCAAGAAGAAGTATTCTTAAAATGACGGAATGAAAGAGTATTTATTGAACATATGAAAGATCACATCATAGTAAGAAATCTAGTTGCAACAAAGACGGACAAGGGAAGACTAAAATGAGTTAATTATAAAGGTTATTTTATAAGAGATGGAGATGAAAATATGTTCCCTTATGAATAATTGTTTTTCTCTTATTTGAAACATATGACATTGTAGAGAAATTTACTTGTTCTTCTTTAATTATTTCAACGAATTCCTTGAGATTGTGTGTGATTGGGAAAGATAAAGATAGTGCTAAATAAAACTGTAAGCTACATAATCATGAAATTTTGAAAAACATAAGACTTTTATGTGAAAAGAAAATTTTGAACTTTATAATAGTTATGTGAATTCGGATGAAAAGACTTATTATGCACCAAGTTAAAATGGTAAATTTTTTCATGGAAAATGTTGAATAAAAATAAAACTATGAGAACATCTAGGAGATAATAAGAAGCATAATATGGAAAGTTGATATGCTAGATAGGAGGTTTAAAATAATTATTGAATATAACACACAAATGGTAAGTTCCGAGTAATTCGATTGTTATAAAAAATGTGAAGTGTGAGAAAACATTAAACGATTAAAGATGTATGATTAAGATTCATCAATTAGAATGGGATGAGGGTATATTAGTAAGAGTATGTATGAAGGGATGGAATCTCAAAATCATACATATTCTCCTTTTCCATGCATTTCTTCTGTGAAAATGGACAAAAAGAAATATTAATTGAAAGTGAACCAATGAGAGAATAAGAGAAGAGTACGAGGGGACTAATTGAGTACAAAGGTAAAAGTAGAGAATGGTGGGGGTATGAGATAAGGTTAAGTAACTTTCTTACACCACTTATTAGGGAAAATTTCCGAGGAAGGGTCAAATGATAAGTTAAGATACAAGGAATTAAGTTCCTAAGAGTACTAAGGAAAAAAAAATAGATATTCAGATATGAACAACATATCTTCCTCCTTATCTGAAGATTCTTGGAGTCAATAATTTCTTGAAAACTCTACAACCTTTGGATAGTCTTGAGAAAGCTTCTATCCACATGGAAATAAGTTTTGTAGTCATTCCTATCCAATTTTACACAAGCTCTAGAAATTATTTCTATAGGTTGGCACTAGTAAATAGTAATATGAGCACATATGGTCTATCAGATGGAGCACATATGGTCTAGAAATTATTTCATGTCCCTTCCCCTCCACCGAACAATAACTGTCTTGACAGACTTGGCTGTTCCCTAGCACGCCACCCAACTCTCCACCAGATCGGAATATAGGAGGTTGCAGCGCCGCCACCTCCCAGGAGCGACTATGACTAGGGAATTGTGTACTATAGCAGTGTTGATGGACGCCATAGATCAACGACCATTTCAAAGTGAAGGAGTTGTGCGGAGGAGGCAAATATGTAGGAGGATAGGAAGGGGGACGCAAACGGGGAAAAGTGTTTGTCAAAGTGATCCGGACACTACCTTCTATACGTAAGTGTGACCAGATTTTTTTATTTCTGTTCTTTGATGCTTAGGGAGATGGAAGACATGCGTGAAGAAGCCATTCAGGTAGTCAGAGATATGTATCGAACTGACTCAAACCCATACTTGGGAGGTTATAACCCATGGGAACCTCGAATTTGTTGTCCTCTGTCGCCAACATCCGTAATCAGTAATTTGTAGTTCGTAATTCATTGGTCCCAGATCTGAATCAACCAACATTCATCTCTGAAACTCGTGTTACATTTTTTTTTTGGAAATAGGTAAATATATTGCCAAAAGAGAAAGAGTAGCTAAGCTACGCTGTACAACAGACTAAAGGTGAGTGTATACGGGGTGTAAGTAACTACAAAAAACCCCAGTATAGCCTTGCTGTGGGATTTAATCCCCTACTCAGGGTATGGTTGACCATTACAGCGTTAGTGATATCTACTTTTACAAAATGGAAGATGTCCTTTGAAGACACCCGTCCGTGAACCACCATATTGCGAGCTTTCCAAATATTAAAGCAGATGTTCGTGCAGCACAGCCCCGCGAACCTCTACTCCTCTTTGTTCTTGGCTATTCTCCTAGCCAGCTCAAGCGTATCCACCAGGTTGTCGGATGTCCACTGCCCCCATCTGTTCTTTAACCAAACCAACGCCCATACGTACCGAGCCTTAGGGCACGTATGAAACAGATGATGGTTGGACTCCTCCTTGTCACAAAACGGACATTTTGGGTTAACCTGCAGTCCCCATCTCGCGAGTCTGTCCCTCGTGATGTGTTTCTCGAGGATTGCCTTATAACAGGGTACACTCCATTTGGGAACATGGCCATTCCCCCACAACATATTAACCCAGGGGGCCTGTACACTCGCCTCGGTTTGGATCCACAGTTTCTGTTGACTTACGAGTGCATAGAACCCGTTGCCATCCTCCTCGTAATGGTGCCCTACTGCATTCCACGCCTTTGCCATGGCATCCCATATCCGTGAGGAGTGTTGTTGGACTGTAGGCGTACAACTGTATCACATTCTCATCTAGGTTTCCCAAATGCCATCTTTGTCAGTTAGGAATCTGTGCAACCTGCGCAGGTTCCCTTCCGCAACAATGTCTTCAATCTTTTTCAAGTTCAGACCTCCAGCTTTGAAAGATTTAGTCATTGTATCCCAGGCTATGCCCCTTGCCTTGCCACTCCATACAAAATTGGTAATAACCCTGGTGATACTCTCGCATGTTGGATTAGGGAGAACACACATGTCACTCCAGAATCTAACCATGGCCTGTATAACAGATCTTGTCAGCATCGTTCTACCCGCCATAGACATATGGATGCTTGTCCAGCTAGCAACCTTTTGCCTAACTCTGTCAAGGCAGTAGGAAAAGTCACTAGCATGGCCTCTACTCCCTGCAATTGGTACACCCACATATCTTGTAGGCAACAACCCCATCTCAAGACCCATTGCCGATTTTAACCTCCCCCTTCGGGAATCACAGGATTTAGAGAGGTAGATCCGAGACTTGATATCACTAATATACAGCCCCGTGGATCGCCCAAACTTCAGAAGGATTTTCTTGTATTCTTTCAATCTCTTAGCATGCCCTGTAGAGAACACCATAACATCATCGGAGAAAATGAGATGTGATCTCACCTTCATACCTCTAATCTTGAAGGCTCGAATAAGGTTCTCATCTTCTACTTTCTTGATAATCGTAGTAAGTCCCTCCATGACAAGGGCGAAGATGAGCGGGGATAGGGGATCCCCCTGTCTTAGCCCATTAGAGGCTCTAAACATTCCCACCAGACCCCCATTAAGGAGGACATAGAAGGAAGTAGTGGTGACGCACTGTTTGATCAAGTCCACCCCATTCCTGTTAAACCCCATAACTTCCATGATCTTCCACAAAGTATCCCATCTGACATGGTCGTAAGCTTTAGTAAGATCAATTTTTATGCACGCTTTCGCATTCGATCACTTGTTGTTGAAGCCCGTAATGTACTCAGCCGCCAGCAGTGCGCAATCCGCTATCTTGCGGCCTTTGATGAACGCACATTGTTCTTCGGAAATCAACTTAGGCAGCCACATCTTCAATCTACCAGCCAGTACCTTCGCCCAAATCTTGTAGATAGTGGTACAACAGGCAATAGGCCGATAGTCATTAATCGATGTTGGACACTCTACCTTTGGTATCAACTTAATGAAGGTGTGATTGGCTGCACGGACCATGCCACCCCCATGCTGCAACCATTTCATGGCTTCCACTATGTCCCCTTTAATGTACTCCCACATAGCTTGGTAGAACTTGCTATTCATACCATCTGGTCCAGGCACTTTTGTCGGACTAATGGAGAAAACCGCGCGCTTAACCTCCTCCTCTGTCACCTCCTTGCACAGGTCATCATTCATTTCCGCTGTCACCCTTGCACTCGGAAAGATGGTCTCTTCAATGCTTCCTTGACACCCTTTTTGATTGTACAGATTTTCAAAGAACGCGATGGTATGACGGGCCATCTCATCCCTGCTGTCTACAACCTCACCGTCCTCATTTATGAGTTGATGTACTGTTTCTCGCATTTCCTTCTTCCGTACTGCAGAGTGGTACATTTTGGTATTCAAGTCCCCATCTTTAATGCATTGCAGCCTACTCCTCTGCCACAACAAGACCTCCTCAGCCTTAAGCAATCTGTTTAGTTTGGTTTCTGCCAGCAGCCATTGCTTGGCCTTATCCTCATTGTCCGGATCTCCTCTGGCCTCCCTAGCAGCTTCTTCATACACCCTTCTTGCAGCTATGGTCGTGTTCTTTAGGTTTATGACTTCTTTGGACCAGATCTTCAGCCCTCTCTTGGCGTTCTGTGTCTTCTTAACCAACACGAACAACGGATTTCCTTCAACCTGTATATCACAGGCTTCTCTAGCCACCTTCTCAAAACCGTCCCACTCACACCACCAGTTGCAGAACCGGAACGGCTTGATGATGGGTGGAGCATTAACCAAATCCATACGCATCCAGTTATGGTCGCTGAGGGGGTCGTCTCCATACCTGATAAAAGAGTTTGGCCACACCTTCATCCAGGCTTCATTAACGAGCCCTCTGTCCAAGATGCTAGCTATTCGCCTACAGCCCTCCTGCTTATTCGACCAGGAGGTACCCCCTCTCACAGACGGGAGCTCAACCAGGCCAACATCATCCATAGCGCTGTTAAACGCCTCCAACACTCGATCATGCACCGGGAGGCTGCCATGCTTCTCATGTGATCTTCGGATATTGTTGAAGTCCCCCCATGCGAGTCAGGGGACCTCGTCTTGTGTTGTAGCTCTGACATTCTCCCACAACCTCTTTCTTTCGCTCTCCAGATTGTCGCCGTAGATGCCCGTCGCAATGAACGCCATGCCTCCATGGTTGCAGCAGCTGATCGTGATCGCTTGGTCAGTCACACAGATCGGCTCCACATCCCACACGATAGGATTCCACCCCACTGCAATACAGGCACCATCCCTTAGCTCCAGGTTAGAAAGGGACTCCCATACATCTGGGAATAGGGTGCTAATACGTTCTGAGACTGCTCGCCTAATTCTCATCTCGAAACAGAACAACAAGGTAACCTGTTGGCTGGTCACCACTTTCCGTAGCCTCCTTTGTTTTTCGGCTAAGGAGGCCCCTCACACATTCCATGCGAGGACAGACATGATTAATCTTGTTTGGAGCTACTCCCCTCGCCGGAGTCGCTCCTGGTTTTCTTTTTCTTGTTCGTGTTGCGGGTTGCCCTTGGGCTCCTGTTCCTCACTGTGGTGTCGCCCACCTCGCCTTCCACTGCCTGGTTCTCAAGGGCATCTAACTTATTGGCCGAGCTTACTCCCCCTAAGCCTCTAGGTCCTCCTGCTTCTACTATCAGGTTGGGCGACTGGATGCCCTGGGCCACCATTGCTGTTGAGCCAACATCAATGTCCTCCACCGCCGTAGCAGCTGATTCAGGCCTTGGGTCGAGCACTGCCTCCGCATCCGCCGGATGGGGCACCGCTCCGCCTACAGGCGCTTCGTGAGCAGCCGCAGTCTGTGTAGCCCCCCCGCTTTCAGTCGCTTCTAGAGCTGCCGCCAGCGGTGTAGCCGTTTGTTCCCCGCCTGCAGTTGGTATCCTTCCTTGAGCCGCAGGCGCCTTCGACTTTCTTCTTCTTGGTCTACCTCTGGGTGCCTCCGGAACAATAGGTGGTCAAGGTTTCGTGGCTTGACGCTCACCCGGGCATTGCCCTGTTTCGTGCCCGAAGACACATCAGGTAGAGCAACGATCAGGGAGGGCTTCATATCTCACCTTCACCTCCCATTCCTCACCGTTAGGCAGCTCCACCATCACCTCCTTTGGTGGCTCCACGGCAACGGAGATGTCCACGCAGAATCTAGCACAACCCATCGTGGTGCCATTAGCTTTGCGCCCAATCGCCCTCGGCTCGCCGATAGCGTGAGCGATCACTGCAATCGCCCGGGGTGTCCAGTGCAAGCCGACTTCAGGCAGAGACACCCATACCAGGGCCGAGGTGAACGACGCCCGCCTAGTATCCGCCTCCCTGGTCCACTTCCGCACTAGCACTAGCTGGTCATCGAAGAACCAGGGGCCTCTAAGCATTGCCTTGTTAAGATCGGCTGCGTTGGAGAAGCGAGCTAGATAAAGCCCTCCGTCCAAGGTGAAGAGCTCTAACTCCTCCTTCGGACGCCACGACCTGATCATCAACCCCCAGAGCTGAGATGGGTTACTCTTCTTCCCAAGGATCTGCACGATGGCAGAGTGCCTGTGGTAGTCCTCCATTTCCTCCAAGATCGCGTCCGTCATCTTCGTCCAGGTACGCGAGTCGCCCTCACGCCTAAAGGGGGCCTTCGGATCCGCCTGGGACGAGCTCCTGATCGCCGGAAGGGGACCAGCCACCGCACGGACCCATGCGCCTGGCACCGTGACATCCGTCTCTGGAGCGAACCAGCTGCCTTCCGCCTGGGGGGCCGCCTGCCCCCAATCTCCATCGCCATCGCCGTCGCCAGCCCTAGCTCCGGAGCCGATGTGTCGGCTCGTGTTACAATTTAGGACACACATTCTGAGTATTGTAAGTACCCATAGGCTCGTGTTTTGATGCGGGCTTCAATCATCTTTTGTACATACCCAAATGCATACTTCGATCATTTCGACACCAGCTTCTAAATTTCTATTGGAAGCTTTGTTAGTGGCTAAGATTTTTACAGTTTGGGATTAGAGAAAGCTTTGTATCTTCTACGACCTGCTAAATACAAGTACTCGGTAGTGTGATTGATTTGCATTCTGGCAATGATCATTTGCATTCTGACGTGACCACAAAAAGGACATCTGATTTTCCATTAATAACCTTGTATGTGCGCAAGGTGTTCATACTTTTTCCATGTTGAAACTGGGAGTATGTATCTTTACCATTTAATTTAAAAAGGATGTCAATTTATCACGTCCACCGTGTTTTGAAAATTCTGATCCGTAGAAAAATTATGTTTAGTACAATAAAATTTTCTTACGTATAACAATATATATGGTTTGTCTTATGGATATATCGACTGCACAAAATGTAATTGTCTCTAAGTAAAAGTAACTGTATTCATAAGAAAGTAGCTATTCGGCACAAAATGTAACTATTATTAGTCAAAAGTAACAAATAAATAGAAAACAAATCACACAACAATAACTTCAACGGGTGTTGAATGCTTGAAGTGTACGATTTGTGTTGCCTAGTGAACAGAAGTTGGCGTGCTTGAAGTACTTATGTAGAATATAAGATGTACCTTATTTTCCTACTAAACATCCACCACATTGTGCATAGAGCTTGCTCCAGAAGAATATAGTTCTATGAAGCAGAGGCATAAACAAATGCATGCTTGTTTATCTGGAGACTTTCCTTAGTAGTCTATCCATTTCTCCGTTGGCTAAAGGTTCTATGGAAAGGGACACAATAGTGTCACCAGATACAAGGATGAGTAAGATGACATTGACATGTTTAATCAATACAAGTAACTATTTTGAACATATTGCATAGAAAGTATCTATATGACAACGGAAAGTAACAAATAAATTACAAAATATAAACAAGACAATAAATTACACAAAAATATTTCTCCTAGACACTAAATATGAGCAATGTGCATTGAAATTTGAATTGAAGATATCAATTTGATAACAACCATGTGAGTATCTTTATCAAAATAAATATTTGTTTTTGCTTCCTAGGGTTCCAATCAATTAGCCGATTCCTTTGACACCGTCGTAGGGACAAGATTGGGCATCGGTCTCAGGAAGTTAAATGTAATGCTATGTACATGGAATATATTTTTGGAGGATGCCATATGATGAATCATATAGAGAAGTAATTACAAAGTATCAAAATGTATAAAATAAAGATAAATACAATTAAAAATGAACAACTAGTTCACAACAAAGTAATTGTATAGTTTGAAAAGTAACTATCTGACACATAAAGCAACACATAGTCATCAATGTAACAATTTGATTACTTAAAGTACTTAAAAATACAAGTGACATTTCAAAATAATACTTAACATAAATTTAGAATTTATATACAGGGATTATAATTTTAGGATATATTCATTAATTCCTTTTATTTCTTGTCATACTACACATGCTCAGTGGTTTCCCTTGCATATGGTGTACAACAAGTATCATATCCTTTCCTATCTTTCTATGTCATCTAACTCATGATTCATGGTCCTCGAGTGGTTGACGCTGCCGGAGCCTGTGGAAGGTTGAATGTCTTTATGGAAGTTCATAGTGGGTGGGCGGAGGATTGCAATCATCGATGAAGGGGGCAATACTGCAGTGTGCGACAAGTCCAATTAGTCTCCTTCGAGCATCCTCGTTCTCCAGGTACAAGGACAATGGGCCGCCGTCCCACGTCCTGTATTACGCTGGAGGCACTGCAGCTCTGAGGTGGGCGTTCAAGGCAGGAGAACGTCCGTGGATCCAAGCTTCTGGTAAGTTGTATTCAAGAAACCGACCCCTAATATCTAAAAAAAGTCGGCTGAATACACAAACTTTATATCTATCGGCTACATGGGAATCACTTTTTATTTAGCGCCAGTTGCGCAATAAGAAACTGATGTCTAAAATCGCCTGCCAAATCAAATTTTTTCAGTGAAAAAAATTACATCTAAAATTTCACATACGACGTCGGTTGTCGACCAAGAAACCGACGACTAAAGGTTTTTCGCGAGACAAAAATTGGGTCTATTTTTGTCGTCGATTTTCATACAATAACCGACGCCGATGTGAGTTCGCGCGTTGTCCCTGTGAAAAATTTTACCACCAAAATTGTCCAATTGGGATGATGGTCGTAATTCAAGAACTTTTTTTTTGTCGGCATATTTAGATAGACGTCGGTTTTTCTAGTTGAAACCGACGACTATGATTGAACATAGGTGTTAATTTTTTTGTTGTGACTGATGCCTTGTTACACCCCGATCTCACAATTTCCTCAAATCATGAGATTAGGGCATAAGATAGGATTTATATGTAATACAAAGAACACCCTTAACTTTTATTTTTTTTTCTTTTTCTTTTCTTTCTTTAAAACTCTTGTTTCTTCGCATTGAACCACATAAATCATTTTAACAAGGGAATCTGAACATTTCTTTTACTAATCAGACTTTAATAGTAAAGATACATGTATAAACATTCATGATGTCTCTCACACCTTATGCACATAAGACCTACTAATAGCATACAATTTCAAAAGAGGAATAATATTACACATCATAATTACAACTCTCTCTCTTATCTCTTACTGAGGACCTAGAGTGACAAGGACCGACTGACTCAATTAATCTTGTACTTAACTCTTGTGGAAGATCTACGCTGATGCTCTGACCATCTTCAAGTCCACGCGGTTAACCCTAAAATGTTTGAGTAGAGGGGTGAGCCTACTCGCTCAGTGAATGAGTACTTCAAGGAAACAGTCTAAGGCACTAATGTGATTACAGATATAACTTTGAATAAACGTTATGAAATTTAACAACAATAAATACTACACTGAGCAGTTCTAAAACAATATAATTGAAATAACAAAGAATGTAAATATTGCATCCAAATAATAACTACTAGAAGACTATGCTCTAGTCTTCCTTAACTCTTTCATTTATAAGGAACTCTGTGAACCTATATGATCATATTTTAACTTATGCCCTAATCTATGCAGTGTACTCTGCATAGAGACTCGCAGTGCACTACGGCCACACCGTACAAGACTTAGCGACACACCCGGGAAATGCTAAGTCTGACGCCATCCCTGTTCTGCCACAGGACCACAGGCTCTCCGGCCTCAATGCACTACTCTGAGTGCTCTAGACTCCTCCTCTAACCTGAGCACACAGGCGGAGAGTCTCACGGGGTTACCTCCATGACTCCGCACGGATCTTGTTGCAATAACCCCTATTTTCTCCAGTGCCACCGTGACTCCGCACGGATTATTGTTGAACACTGCCTCTCTGTCCTCGTGCCACCATGACTCCGCATGGTTAATGTTGCAACACGAGTTTCACCCCTAAGAAGCAGATCTCTCGAAGGGGTTCTACGGTGTTCAGGGCACCTAAGTCTAACATTAATATTATAGATACATGTAAAACAGAAATCATAACTCATTTTACATTTCTCACAAGGCTCACACGGCCTGCCATATCATATCATATAAAACATCATAGCTCATGTATTCCACATATACCATGTCTCAGTAACATCCCTTTCTAGGGCATGTCATATCTCATCACCTGCAATTTACGAGATATGTATTGAAATATAAGAAGCCCTGCAGTATGTAGATATCAACTCAGAGAGAACAAGCATATAAAGTTAAATGCACTAGAAACATACAATTCAACAGTTAAGTATCACCACATCTCATATCGAGACCTTTCATGTCACCATAACATGATTCATTGAACACCCTATCCTTAGGGTTTCATTTTCCTCATTCACCTTTTCATTTACCTCATTCACTTGTCACATGGCTCTCATAAGGATTTCATAGGATATAAGCATTCACTAAATAAAGATTGTTTTCAACAAATCATATACAATCGATATATGTATGAAACCATGGAAATTGAACTAAATTTAGGTTTCCATGCTATTCACTGAGATATCATGCACCAAGGATAAAATTCAAATAAGGTAATCCATGAGGTACATCCTAACCACTTATAAGATTACTAGTCCTTTTCAATAAGGTTGAAACTCTAGAGATATCTCAATTAGGTTAAACCCTAATTACATCATATGGTATAAATCTGAAAAGCATTCCTTCTAGGATGTGTTGTATACGTTTCTGATGTGAATCTACCATCAAGGAGTCATTCAAACAGAGAAGGAATCCATATCATATCAAATTGCAACAACTTCAATTAAACGAACATTTCAGGGTTTAGAATCACATACCAAGCAATTAGGGATTTGGATGCTATAATCAAATTTCATGCATTATACTGTTTAAAGGAAGAACCCACTCACCCTAAGGTGTGAAAACACCTCAAAACTACAGCTCAACTCAGGGGATCTCGAACTCATATCAAATCCCTAGCAAATCTCCCAATTCTTCTTCCATTCAACTATGAAACCTTGAAAATGAGGGATTATGAAGAAAGGGTGAGAAAAGAGGGAATTTCGACATCATCTTGGATCAAATTAGAGAATGGACGAAATCTTGACATGAGAGAGAAGATTCACCATAAAATTATATGCAAAGGATCCAAACTTACTTGATTTCACCATTCCTCGGACCGCAAAACCCTAGGTCAGCAATTCCTCCTCTTTCTCCACTCAAGCCCTAACTCTCCCTCTCTCTCTAGATTTTCATTTCTCTGGGATGGATGACGAAGAATGAGAGCTGTGTGTGTGTGTGGTCGATCATATAAGTCAATTTGAGCTGCTTGGGTCAATTGCATATTGACCCAACACTCAACTTTAATTATATTGGCTGAATATTTAGTTATACAAAAGTTACTGTAATTCATTTATTTCAGAGATCAAACCTTCTCCAAAAATTATGGGAATTTAGCAAGTTGTTTATAATTGATCTATAAAGCTTCAGTTAAAATTTGAGATCATTTGGAGTTACCAATACATAATTAAAAATAGAACAGTGCACTGCTATATTGCAGTCTTCAGCAGATTCGGTCGAGTTTGCCCTGCACAGAACTCGACCGACACCCTCACTGTAGAGATCAAAAGTCATGCAAAAATTATGCCAATTTAACAGAGTGTCTAAAACTGTGTTTTTCAAGCACAGTTAAAATTTGAGATCAATTGGATATACCAATAAAAAGATAAAATTCAATTACCACACTGCTATATAAATCTGGAAATATGATCGGTCGAGTTTGAAACGCGACCGATAAACATGTCAGAACATTCTTCAAAAATTCTGATATTTTCCAATGTTGTTCACATTTTATATATCCAAATCATATCCAAATTTGAGCTAAATCAGAGTTATACATAAAATGCTAAAAATCATTTACTGAGACACTATACTTATCAAAGTTTGTATTCATGTATCATTAAAACCCTATTTTGGGCCGATTAGGGTTTATGTTTCTCAAACCCTAATTCTCAAGGCAAACGAACACTTAAACTTCTTATCATAGTTAAAACATCCTAATTGTGTTATTGTCATTAATTAGATTTCAAGAATGATTATTCCTATTAATCTTTGCAATTGTCTAGGTAAACCCTAGTTTACCAATTAAGCTCAGATGGGGTCGTAACAACTCTTCCCCCCTTAGAATGTTTCGTCCTCGAAACATAAACCTACAAGAAAGATACATTCAAGGTTATTATAAGCTTCTAAAACCTTCCATGTCATTATATTCTTGTATTTCATACCTGAATGTAGTTTTCAACATTAGATCTTTTAATTCTTTACTAAATCACAACATATTTCAAATAGTTCTCAATGATATCAAGCAAATTCTTTATGCCGCCGTCAAACATAGAATGCAAAGATAAACCATCACGCTTTCGCTGCGCAACTATGATACTATGATACAACTATCTCAACTTATGCGGCTCAGAAAGTTCTATTGTTCTGTATCACCTTTAAGTGACAAAAGCTAGTTCACCATGCTATTTTAAACTTTAATAAAGTGCTATTCAAATAGCAAAACAGTCTTGAATTAAGAGACTAGATTCAACAATCAATTGCACAATACTACTCTTGGCATCCCCATTGGGTCATGGATGCATGAGGTGAAGCATTACCACCTCATTCCATACTATCCTGTTTCGATCCTGGGACCTGTGGGTTATGGGCCCACACACAATTCAAAGTGTAACCATCGTATTATATCATTTTAGGGTTTCAACCATAGTAATAAAGTAATCCACAATTGTATCAGTCATTCAAGCATTAATCATACTCGATTACCATCACTCAGTTATATTAGATCTAGGTATAACAAGCTACACCTCATTAGGGTTACTTGTCCAGACAATCTGATTATCATCCCTTTCTATTAATATGAGTGGATAAGTATGACTACCTTGTTCAGAGTATCTCTCCATGTGTTCTGACATCATCCAAACCATATCACCATATCACAAATACACAATAGTAAGATGCATATCAGGTATGAATTACTACAACTATCATACGCCTTTAATTTGACATATAGCTTGCACAAATACACTGAAATCATATGTAGAACCAACTTACATACCTTAGTATGCCTTTAACAAAGCATACTTCTAAAAATGAGTTCACATATTACACAAAGCTAGTGTTTTCCTTTATCTCTCTCCTCATTTCTTACTACTTATGTTTTGCTACCTCTCCTTCTCATTTTGATCATATACAATAAACATCCCTAACATTAAAACATTCAAGGTAAGAATAGATTATTCATCATTCTTGCTATCACACAAGAATTTATTTCTTATCGCACTCCATCGTAATGTATGTCACTATTAAATTCACTAGATGACCCCATCAAGGTAGTTATGCACCATATATGATTCATTTTCTCTTATCATTTCATTCCCACCTTGCTCTCATTAAGGAATATATGAAAGAGAAGATGATTTTAAGACTTGGAATACTTGTATTCAAACATTCCCTTAATACATTCTCGTATGTAGATTTACTTAGTTATCAACAGAGATATTTGATTAATTAGCACTTGCTTGAATCTCACAACCTCTTTACTTATAACTTTTCCATCATATATCAAACCCTTTCTTACGTTTCATAGTCCTCTTACCATATACTACTCTTTAACCCGTCATCTTAAATTCTAAATTTTTCTCTTATGACCATGTTGCTTATTCATATGTATGGTCATGTATACCATGTTGCACATATTTCCTCCTTTATCTTTATACTATTGTGAAGTTAACGTTCTAAATTAATAGTCCTTCTATTAGTTTTTCCTCATGTTGAATACATTACATATTCTTCATTTTTAAATCAAGTGGATCATACATGGGTCAAACATAGTTTCTCTTTCAATCAAGTTTTTCTCTCCTGAATACAGTCTACCTTTGTATGACTTATTCATTCGTTAAACTACACCTATGTTCTTTGCTTAGAAACTAGTTTGTTGTTCTAGTCTTATGAATTACATGTTCATACAATTCTCTTTACTTTTACTCTTTTGAAGACTCTTTACTTCTATGAACCTATTGAATGCTCAACCCTATTCTATACTTAGCCTTTGCTTTAGAGTTCATAAAAGCATTATACTCAATTATATGATTCATTCTTCATGATTGATTCTTCCTATCTTGAATCATACATACATTTCACATATCTTTTCTATATTTCATATGTATAGTTCATATAATATTAATCAATAAACTGATTATGAACTTCATATCATGTTCTATTATTCCCAATTAAGGGTTTCTCATATGAGGCCCCAAAATTGAACCTCAGATACCAGTTTCAACTGATTCTTAGTTGTTCTGATCTTGCCCATATGTTTCAACATCTTACTGTATGTACATTCTCACTCTAATGTGGGTCTAATTATCCAGAGTCTATTCTTATTATACTATTAATAGAAGTCATTAGATCCCAGTAATGCATCCTGCCAGCCGGACCAGGCCAAACCTGAAGTCCTGAAGCCAAGAACTACAAAGGATTACGCAACTCCTATTCATCTCAGAAGTGTGGAAGAAAACTTATCCACTAACAAAAGCTCATTCAAAGGTCAATTCTAGTCTACTTGTTACAAAGAATGAAATCAATAAATGCTACAACTGCATAATGTACAACAGATATTAAAGACCCATATTTCAAAGTATTGAATATTTCAATTCAAACATATAAGAGCATTTCTATACATTTCCAACAAAAACAACATTATGAAATGTAAATTCTATCTCCTTTTACATTTATGCTCTTAATTCTTGTTTCTTTTCTCGTTATCTAACCCAATCCTTTCTAGGGTTCCTCTCTAGCCCATTCATCCACTGTATACCTGGCCAGGGTATACGTGAAAGAATAGACAGAGTAGCTTGTACTGGTTGATCCAAGTACTCAGATATCGGGCCAGGATATCCAAATACTCAAATCCCCAAAGCTAACATCAAACATCTCATATCTACCACACATAGGACTCTAACTTACTAACTTAATGGTCCTTGACAACTCACCCTAAGCTCTGATACCAAGTTGTTACACCCCGATCTCACAATTTCCTCAAATCATGAGATTAGGGCATAAGATAGGATTTATATGTAATACAAAGAACACCCTTAACTTTTAATTTTTTTTCTTTTTCTTTTCTTTCTTTAAAACTCTTGTTTCTTCACATTGAATCACATAAATCATTTTAACAAGGGAATCTGAACATTTCTTTTACTAATCAGACTTTAATAGTAAAGATACATGTATAAACATTCATGATGTCTCTCACACCTTATGCACATAAGACCTACTAATAGCATACAATTTCAAAAGAGGAATAATATTACACATCGTAATTACAACTCTCTCTCTTATCTCTTACTGAGGACCTAGAGTGACAAGGACCGACTGACTCAATTAATCTTGTACTTAACTCTTGTGGAAGATCTACGCTGATGCTCTGACCATCTTCAAGTCCACGCGGTTAACCCTAAAATGTTTGAGTAGAGGAGTGAGCCTACTCGCTCAGTGAATGAGTACTTCAAGGAAACAGTCTAAGGAACTAATGTGATTACAGATATAACTTTGAATAAACGTTATGAAATTTAACAACAATAAATACTACACTGAGCAGTTCTAAAACAATATAATTGAAATAACAAAGAATGTAAATATTGCATCCAAAGAATAACTACTAGAAGACTATGCTCTAGTCTTCCTTAACTCTTTCATTTATAAGGAACTCTGTGAACCTATATGATCATATTTTAACTTATGCCCTGATCTATGCAGTGTACTATGCATAGAGACTCGCAGTGCACTACGGCCACACCGTACAAGACTTAGCGACACACCCGGGAAATGCTAAGTCTGACGCCATCCCTGTTCTGCCACAGGACCACAGGCTCTCCGGCCTCAATGCACTACTCCGAGTGCTCTAGACTCCTCCTCTAACCTGAGCACACATGCGGAGAGTCTCACGGGGTTACCTCCATGACTCCGCATAGATCTTGTTGCAATAACCCCTATTTTCTCCAGTGCCACCGTGACTCCGCACAGATTATTGTTGAACACTGCCTCTCTGTCCTCGTGCCACCATGACTCCGCATGGTTAATGTTGCAACACGAGTTTCACCCCTAAGAAGCAGATCTCTCGAAGGGGTTCTACGGTGTTCAGGGCACCTAAGTCTAACATTAATATTATAGATACATGTAAAACAGAAATCATAACTCATTTTACATTTCTCACAAGGCTCACACGGCCTGCCATATCATATCATATAAAACATCATAGCTCATGTATTCCACATATACCATGTCTCAGTAACATCCCTTTCTAGGGCATGTCATATCTCATCACCTGCAATTTACGAGATATGTATTGAAATATAAGAAGCCTTGTAGTATGTAGATATCAACTCAAAGAGAACAAGCATATAAAGTTAAATGTACTAGAAACATACAATTCAACAGTTAAGTATCACCACATCTCATATCGAGACCTTTCATGTCACCATAACATGATTCATTGAACACCCTATCCTTAGGGTTTCATTTTCCTCATTCACCTTTTCATTTACCTCATTCACTTGTCACATGGCTCTCATAAGGATTTCATAGGATATAAGCATTCACTAAATAAAGATTGTTTTCAACAAATCATATACAATCGATATATGTATGAAACCATGGAAATTGAACTAAATTTAGGTTTCCATGCTATTCACTGAGATATCATGCACCAAGGATAAAATTCAAATAAGGTAATCCATGAGGTACATCCTAACCACTTATAAGATTACTAGTCCTTTTCAATAAGGTTGAAACTCTAGAGATATCTCAATTAGGTTAAACCCTAATTACATCATATGGTATAAATCTGAAAAGCATTCCTTCTAGGATGTGTTGTATACATTTCTGATGTGAATCTACCATCAATGAGTCATTCAAACAGAGAAGGAATCCATATCATATCAAATTGCAACAACTTAAATTAAACGGACATTTCAGGGTTTAGAATCACATACCAAGCAATTAGGGATTTGGATGCTATAATCAAATTTCATGCATTATACTGTTTAAAGGAAGAACCCACTCACCCTAAGGTGTGAAAACACCTCAAAACTGCAGCTCAACTCAGGGGATCTCGAACTCATATCAAATCCCTAGCAAATCTCCCAATTCTTCTTCCATTCAACTAGGAAACCTTGAAAATGAGGGATTATGAAGAAAGGGTGATAAAAGAGGGAATTTCGACATCATCTTGGATCAAATCAGAGCATGGATGGAATCTTGACATGAGAGAGAAGATTCACCATAAAAGTCTATGCAAAGGATCCAAACTTACTTGATTTCACCATTCCTCGGACCACAAAACCCTAGGTCAGCAATTCCTCCTCTTTCTCCACTCAAGCCCTAACTCTCCCTCTCTCTCTATATTTTCATTTCTCTGGGATGGATGACGAAGAATGAGAGCTGTGTGTGTGTGTGGTCGATCATATAAGTCAATTTGAGCTGCTTGGGTCAATTGCATATTGACCCAACACTCAACTTTAATTATATTGGCTGAATATTTAGTTATACAAAAGTTACTGTAATTCATTTTTTTAAGAGATCAAACCTTCTCCAAAAATTATGGGAATTTAGCACATTGTTTATAATTGATCTATAAAGATTAAGTTAAAATTTGAGATCATTTGGAGTTACCAATAAATAATTAAAAATAGAACAGTGCACTGCTATATTGCAGTCTGCAGCAGATTCGGTCGAGTTTGCCCTGCACAGAACTCGACCGACACCCTCACTGTAGAGATCAAAAGTCATCCAAAAATTATGCCAATTTAACAGAGTGTCTAAAACTGTGTTTTTCAAGCAAATTTTAAATTTGAGATCAATTGGATATACCAATAAAAAGATAAAATTCAATTACCACAATGCTATATAAATCTGGAAATATGATCGGTCGAGTTTGAAACTCGACCGATGAACATGTCAGAACATTCTTCAAAAATTCTGATATTTTCCAATGTTGTTCATGTTTTATATATCCAAATCATATCCAAATTTGAGCTAAATCAGAGTTACACATAAAATACTAAAAATCATTTACTGAGACACTATACTTATAAAATTTTGTATTCATGTATCATTAAAACCCTATTTTGGGCCGATTAGGGTTTATGTTTCTCAAACCCTAATTCTCAAGGCAAACGAACACTTAAACTTCTTATCATAGTTAAAACATCCTAATTGTGTTATCGTCATTAATTAGATTTCAAGAATGATTATTCCAATTAATCTTTGCAATTGTCTAGGTAAACCCTAGTTTACCAATTAAGCTCAGATGGGGTCGTAACATGCCTATTGTTTTAAGTGTCGGTTATCGATAATAACCGATGTCTATAGTTAACTTAATAGCGCCCGCGCGAACTATATTCTTCCCCTTTCTCAGTTTCATTCCCGATTAGTTTAAGGTCTGGCGATTTCTCTCCGCCGTCGATCTCTCTGTCGCTGCTGCCGCATACTGCTCTGCCCCCGGTGCTCATCTACTGCTCCGCCGCCACTACTGCTCACCTGCCGCACTGCCGCCTACTGCTCCGCCGCCTGTGCTCGCCTACTGCTCCGCTGCCGCTACTGCTCACCTGCCGCACTGTCGCCTGCCGCCGCCGCCGCTCAAAACCTGAGCTTGCTGCCGCTGCCCCGACATGTATCTTTCTCCTCACCGACCTGCTCCTCTTCTTCCTCCGACAATCTTTTATTTGATATAGATTCTCTGATTACCATAATGGTTATATAATCCATAATAGTTTGTTTTAATTGACTCATTCCTCTTATTTTGAAAGTACTCATGTCAGTTCTTGAAGCTGGATATTCCCTAATTGAGTTCTCAGAAGATCTTTTTAGTGTCGTGTTCATCAACAGTTCAATTGAATGGTTATCTAGTCCTACTTATTAGAGCTTTGTCTATTTCTTGTTTTAAAGTATAGTTCTAAATTGTATTTTTTTTTTACAAATTATAGTGTTTTTCTTTCATGCTTAGGTTGTAATATATGGAATCATAGTTTATTTACTGTTTGGTATTTACTGACAAGCATGATTAAATGATGTTACATAAAACTTAGGATATGAATGATGAAATTAGGATTGTAGGTATAAGAATGACAACATACATGTATTTGTTGGCCTAGAAACCCGCCCAAGATTTACTCATTAGGAGTAAATCTTGGATAATTTCCGGTTTGGGATTGTTCTTGAACACTTAATCTCACTTAGGATGTACGTGTATAATGTGTATTGGGTTTTCAAGAAAATTTCGACAGCATTTCCCCATTTGTTCTCTAAGTACATATGTAATTGGAGAACATCGGGGAAAAGCTGCCGTATTTTTTTGAAAACCCGATACACATTATACACTTACTAGTGAGATTAGGTGTTCAAGAATGGGATAGGTGGTACACATTTATTATATATAAGACCTTAAACCCTAAACTTTTAACCATAAACCCTAATCTTTTAACTCTAAACCCTAATCTTTTAACCCTAAACCCTAATATATACTTGTTTTCTCTTTGATCATAGAATGGATAGATCATGGATGTCCATTCCAAATCACTGCACCCCATAGTTTATTTCTGGTCTTGATCAGTTTATTAGATTTTCCGAGGAACATAGGAAACAACCTGGAGATAGGTTCTACTATCCATGTAGGCATTACGGTAATAACTTGAAAGTCAACACAGGTGACAAAATCAAAAGTCATGTCATGTACAACGGGATTGTACAAGGCTATTTAGAATGGCACTGGCATGGAGAGATTTTAAACCTGAAATCAGTGGATATCGATAGCAGTGTATGTGTGGAAGAAGAAATTTCCTCTGATGACGTAGATGTGAACGAACCAATACCAGTAGACATCGTTGATGTGATGCTGGATAGTTGTGGGGTAGAGCACACTAATCCACCTCCCATGTTTAGAAACATTATGCATGATGCTGAGATATCATTATACACAAGTTGTACTAAGTTTACGAAGCTTAGCGCTGTGTTGAGATTGTATAAGATGAAAGCTAACAATAGATGGAGCAACAAAAGCTTCACGTCATTGTTGTCTTTGTTGAAAGAAATTCTTCTTGAAGGAAATGAGCTGCCAATCTCAACATACCAGTTAAAGAAATTGTTGTGCCCAATGGAATGGAGGCCAAGAAGATACACACATGACCGAATGATTGTGTATTATTTCAAAAGGACTATGTGGATTTGAAAGATTGTCCAAAATGTGGTGCATCAATGTATAAATTGACAACTTTGGGGGAGTCCAAAACTGGTTCTCCTGCCAAGGTGATGTGGTATCTACCTATAATATCACGATTTCAATGCTTGTTTGCCAATCCGATAGATACGAAGAATTTGAGGTGACATGGAGATGTTAAGAAAAATAATGATGAGATTGTACGACATTCGTTTGATTCCCCACAGTAGAAGAAGATTGATTTATTATACCCTAAATTTGGTGAAGAAGTCAATAATATAAGACTTGAGCTTTGTACAGATGGGATGAATCCGTACGGGACATTGAGAAACCAACATAGCACTTGGCCAGTTATACTTGTTATATACAATCTTCCTCTTGGTTGTGTATGAAAAATAAGTACGTTATGTTGTCGTTGTTGATATCGGGCCCTAAACAACCTGGAAATGATATTGATGTTTATCTTGAACCTCTGATTGATGACCTAAAGAAACTCTAGGGTGAATGTGTGATGACCTATGATGCTTCACAAAGAGAAACATTTCGTTTGCACGCTATGTTGTTTTGCACTGTTAATGACTTTTAAGCATATGAGAATTTGTCTGGATATAGTGTCAAAGGATCTAAAGCGTGTCCTATATGTGAATAGAACACTGATTCAATATGACTAAAACATGGTGGAAAGACTGTATATCTTGGTCATCGAAGCTTTATTCTAAAATTCCATCCGTATCGTAGGTTGCATAAAGCATTCAATGGACGGAATGAGGAACGAAGTGCACCTAAACCTATACCAGGGGAGGTTGTTCATGAAAGAGTAAAAGACTTTGCCAATAAATTTGGTAAGAGATCACAATGTACAATGGACACATAGGGTGACAAATCTTCATTCAAGAAGAAGTCAATATTTTGGGATCTTCCTTATTACAGTTCTTTGGTAGTCAGGCATTGTATCGATGTCATGCACGTTGAGAAAAATGTCTTTGATAGTGTCATTGGTACTCTGTTGAATATACCAGATAAGACTAAAGATGAGATAAAATCTAGAATGGACCTACGTGAAATGGGAATAAGGACAGAATTAACAGAATTAAGGCGTGCGTTGAATGTGCATGACCACACAATGGAACCAAGAGGCTATGCAGGCGTTCACCAAAGACAACATGATGAGTCTACTGCTCAGTCTGCTGCTACTCAGGAGACTACAAAATCCTCTACTATTGGTCCTGCACCTCTACCTCGCCATGCTATGTGGATAGCTGAGAGGAAAAATAAGAAGGGAGATATAACGAAGCCCACAACTGCTAAGGAAGTTGCAAAAATGGTAAAATTCAACTCATAGAGCAATCAATATTGATTATTGTTATGTTTACTTACCAAATTCTGTTGATGGCGATTAGTGGGGGCTTCACAAGTAGAGGAAGGAAGGCAAGTTCATCCCTGAGGGCACAAGAGATGAATTGATAGTAGCTCTTAGTAACCCAGAGCATCTTGGATGTGTTAGGGGTGCAGGCACTGGTGTGGGAATAAAAGCATTCTTTGGGCCATCACAGCGTAAATCTATCCCAAAAGTAGGACTATCAAATGTTGAGGTAACCTATTTTTTTAAAAATGTTATTGCGAAAGGGAATTCAATAATCAAAATCTAGTGTTTCTTTTTTCCATGTATAGGTAGATGAGTTAACTAATAGGAGATTCGAGAAAGAACTTGATAAGAGACTCCATGAAGCAATTAGCAAGTGGTAGACGTCTCAGTCTGCCACTCAGACAATACATGTAGTGCGCCACTCTTCTTTTACTGTAGAGGTGGTTGGGAGTAATCATGCAGATCCACCACCTAGCACGTATGCTGTAAGTATTTTTATGACATATATAGTAGCTAGTCTTTTCAAGATGATATGTTTATGTATATATGTATATAACATTCTTTACGTAAATTTGTAGGGGTTGAAGCCATGCTGTCTAAAAAGTCAAGAATATATCGTTGCAGAGGCATAGGCTTACCCAGCCCTTCTAGAGTACATGTTTCATGGGACTCTAGTACCAGCTGGTGCGACATGTACTCCCCAATTGGAGGGATCTTACATTTCCATATGCCCACCTAGATTCTGAAACACTTGGTGAGGCAGAAGGCATAGTGATAATGTGGTCTAAAGTGGATGTCGTTTATACTAATATTGTATGTTAAATTTACATTACGTTAATTTGTTAGTGTGTATATATGAGTCAATTGATCTGAAATTATATGTACAGGTCAAAAGGAAGACACCCACTACATCTCGACCTCCACCTCCACCTAAAGTACCAAGTTGGATTCCAAGGGACCTACACGCCTCGTTAGGTCCTAATTGTAGGGGTATGGCAGTATGGATAGGCGAACATGATCCAAATTTCCCTATAAATGTTTCTATTCCGGAGGATGCTTCCGGTCAATCATACGATAACAAGCTATTTATACAAGATATTTTGGAGTTGTTTTGTTATGATTGGCTGAATACATCTATGATAGAGCTATGGATATGGTGAGATCTTGTTTATACATCCATATACCTTATTTTATATACGGTGATCTAGTTTCTTATATATTAATGCATACGTAATACATGTTTTGCAGCCACTTACACACAATATGTACATATTTTTATTTTCCCATGTGGGATTTTTGGTTCCATCTTTGATTAGTCTTGTAGATAAAGACCCTTCTTCAGCTACTTCATACTGCTGTGCTGCTTTTAAATATTTTGGTAAAAAAAGAAGACGGTGATAATAGATCCATTCAATGTCGAGTAAGTTTACTTTGCTTATAATTTGGCCTTCAAAAAATTACATTTTTATTATGGATTTTGAGTTATTAATTTTAACTTTCTTACCTATAGTGGTAGACATTGGGAGTTACTAGTTATTGTCCCCAAGACGTTCACTCTCTATTATCTAGATCCTGCGGGGAATGAATTGAATACATTATATGGACACACAATGAAAAAGCCATTATTCTTGTGAGAAATATTTCATACTTTTATATCCGTTAACATATGTTATTACATTACTATTTAATTATGCAATTTAATGTGTTACATTAACATGTAGGACTTTACATGAGTTCAAAAGAGCTGGAGGAAAGGTCCCCAAGAAAAATAATCAGGCACTAATTTGGGATAATGTGAAAATAATTTCCCGACTCCAATGTATATATTATTTATGTGAACTGTGCTTATTTGTATTTTTGAATATTTTGTATGTTTCAATTTATAGTGTGCTACACAAGACAACGACTGTGTATGTGCATACTATGTGATGCGATTTATGGACCTAATCATCAAACATGCCACAATAGAAATCAATACTATACATAAGGTATTATATATAGTCTCATTAGATAATATAAAATATATCAATCTTATTATATATTATTAATTATATATATACGTCATTCTCTTTGCAGGTGTTTAAAACTGACTTGACTACAGGTAGAAAGTTATTAGATTTACATACTCCCTATACGAGGGAAGAATTAGATGATGTAAGAGAAGAATGGGTAAAAGCCCTACAAGTAGTGAAAATTTTTAAATATGATTGGGATAGTGATGGCGATAATGACGATGATGAATAAAGAATGATATTTCTAAACTTTATTCTCATAATTATTTTTGTGTGAATGTGAATGAATTTTTCTGAATTGTCATATGTGTGAATGTGAAGATGATTTATACATGAATGTTTCTACATGTGTCTAAATGTGAAAAGAGATGAAATGAATGGAACTGCAGGTTGCTAAATATGTGTAAAAATGGAGGAAAATTGAAATGGAACTACTGGTTTCTACATGTGTGTGATGAAAAATAATATGAATTAAATGTGCTTATACATGTATGTGATCATAAATTGTTGTCTATCTTGTTAATTTTGTATGTTTGTGGCCTGTTGTTGGCTGATATCAATGGATGCTGTAATCCTACAGTTCAGAACTGACTGCAGGTTCTCCATCCTACTGACCAGCGATACAGTAGGCTTGTGAAAAAAAATCAGAACATAGGTATCGGTTATTAGTATAAAACTGACAATAAAGACATACATCGTTGGTTATTAGCAAAAAACCGACGTCTATGTGGCTAGGTAGTGTCTGTTATATATAAAACTCAACGTCGATGGTGCCCTTACTGGCGCATTTTATTGGTGGCAGGAAGGGTTATATAGTGTTAGTTTTTGTGAAACACCGACATCTTTGACCTGGATATAGTGTCCGTTTTATCAAATAACCGATGCCCATAGTGCCCTTGCTGGCGTATTTTTGGTGGCGGGAAGGGTTATGACGTCGGTGTTAAAATTGACACTGAAGGTTTCGACTTTTAGCGGTGCCCATTTGGGTGTCACTTTGAAACCGATGCCAAAGGCCTTAAATAACCGACACTAAAGGTCGGTTCTGTACTAGTGCATCTGGTGGCCTCTGGTGTTATTTCTCAAGAAATAATCAGAGTCCAGGCGGCAGCTGCGGTAGAAAGATGGTACATGACTTCTCAGCTTGGGTAACAATTGAAAGATACCCACGTGGACATTGAATATATATATATATATATATATATATATATATATATATATATATATATATATATATATATATTAGTAAACACACACGTGCACATGCACATGACCACAAAATTAGACACATTTTAATATGATAATTTTCTAAATAAATACTTATGTTCAGTCATCATTTATATATATTTAATCATTATGTATGTTAAGAAAATTATTATATTATATAAATATGACGGTAGGTTTTTATTTGGTAATATTGTTGGATTGACAAACAAAATGGAAAATGGGAAGATGAAGTAGAATGTTGAGAATTGTAGTTGTTATTTGCTTTATTTACAAATTATGTATCAACTTGTTGCATATGGAATATGCAAGTAAGATAATCAGAGGGAGTATTTATAGAGAACATCGTGAGCATGGGTTTAGATTTGAAATTAGAAGATCAAGTGAAAAAAATTCAGTGGGGTGAGTAAGTGGAGATCATTTATGAACTCCATCAGAATATAAATACAACATAAATTGCTACGAAAATAGTTGTGAGTGAATTAAGGATATGATGGGAACCATTTACAAAATTAATTTATTATTGGATGAAAGATATGTGAGTGAATCATTGAGGGTCATTGGGGAATCAATTGTTATATTATATTAATAAACATTCACATCTCCATGAAAATCGAATATTTTATAATTAATTGTTTTATAACAGAATGATATTTGAATTGAGTTTATCATCTTATTAATATTATTAAGTAATTTTTTTATAAAATAGAATCAATTTAAATAAACCACTGTTTAATAAAAAGACAAACATGTCATTTTCTTAGGCACAATAAAACTCTCTTAAATAAGAAAACAATATCACTATGCCATGCACATTTTATCTCAAAAGTACAGATATAAATACTCAAAAGAGTTTGGTTTATTTGTTCCATTTTATTTTTATCATCATCTTGTTTGTACTATGTGACTAAGTATCAAAATATATGTGTATATTGTTCATAAACTTCTAATAAGAAGTATTGTTTACATATGTTCATTCAAAATTTATTATTGATAATATCAAGCATATAATTTGAATAAGGTAATAGTCCCAAAATATGCTAGAATGCTACAAACATAAGAAGCATTTGAAAATCTTTCTAATTGAAATGATAACTATAATACGATGTGAAACTCTTAGACATATATTTTCCATGATTGAGAATTTTAATATAAAAAATGATAAATAAAAGTGATATTGCATATGAGATAAGATACAAATGTAAATATTATATCAGTTTAATTCATTTTATGAGACACATCTATTAAAATAAAAGGCAATTTTATGTGAAGGGTAAAAAATAGATGCATGTGCCATGTAAGAGGGAAAAATAACTTGTCATATTATCTATCAAGATGATGTTAAATGACAACATGATAATAAATTTCAATCCTTGAAAAAATAACTTGTCATAATATCCACCAAGTTGATGTCATCACATTCAAACACAAGAGAAATCAAACTATCGTTTATGCATGCCGAACAATGATTTCAGAAATGTAGGTAGAAGGAAACTTTAAAATAAAACTCTTAGAAGACTAAACCATTTGTTTAGAGGCCGACAAGGAGTGGCTCAAGTGGTCAAGCACGGTGACCCCTAACAAAGGTACCAGGGTTCAAATCTCAATTGCTGCCTTGATTTACCACCCTCCCAGATGTTCAACCTCCGCCACGGGTGTGGGAGAGGGGGGAAATCTTTCTCTCTTAATCCCAACCATTTGTTTAGATGCTATAAAAAAATTGAGACGCTGATAGATGGCACCACTTCCTTTCATCCTTCCCCATGTGTGAAGTTTATTATTTGGTATCGATGATTAATTTGTATTTTACGTTGCTTCTGTTAGCTCTTCTGGTTAGTATTTTCTATTCTTCAACAAGCATTGAATTCTATGTAAATAGTCATGCAATACCAGATCTTGTTGTTTCACTTGTCCATAGAGAGGAGTATGAGATTGATAAGATAGTATAAGAACATGAAGGACATAAAATGAGGGATGGTGATGACCATTACCTTCACTACAAATCGCCTTATCTCTGTCCTCCACAACGCTCATAACTATATCTGCACTTCAAATCAATTATTCCATGGTCGTGACCGTGGATGATTTGCAACTATAAATGGGGAAAAGTACTTAAGAATAAGAACTTACACAAATTGGAATCCATCTTCAACTTGTAGTTCTTTAGTATAAATAGATACCATTACATTATTAGTATCATATGGATAGGAGATAAGTGGTAGGGAGAATAGACATTAGAGGGGAGATGAAGAGGGAGGGCATGATAAAAATTTATATGAAAACTACAATTTTTATATGGCATACATTATTATTAATTAATGACTATTTAATTCAAATGGATGTGGAAATACAATCAATGATAGTATTTATCTGAATTTGGTCAACTATGTGATAGAAGAGGAGAGTAGGTTAGGGAGATGAGTTTATTAAAGGGAAAAAAAGTCATAGAAAGAAATTTAAAAGTAGATAAACCATAGTATATCTGCACTTCAGATCGATAAGGTAGTATAGGAACATGAAGGACATAAAATGAGCGATGGTGATGACCATTACCTTCACTACAAATCATCTTATCTCTGTCCTCCACAATGCTCATAACTGTATGTCCACTTCAAATCAATTGTGCCATGGTCATGATCATGGATGATCTGTAACTAAATGGGGAGAAGTGCTTAAAAATAAGAACTTACACAAATTGGAAATCCATCTTCAACTTGTAGTTCTTTAGTATATATAGATACCATAACATTAGTAATATCATCTGGATAGGAGATAACTGGTAGGGAGAATAAGGTCGAAATATTCTGTGCCCATTCTTTGTGCCCACCTCTGTTCCGGACACACCTGGTCCCTTGATTTGTAGGCCCCATAGCGAGGTGTGCGAACATGATGTATGGGACACATTGTCTCGGGCACAGAGGATTTTAACCCAGGAAAATAAACATTAGAGGGGAGACGAAGAGGGAGTTGTAATAAAAATTTATAAGAAAACTATAGTTTTTTATATGGCATACATTATTATTAATTAATGGTTATTTAATTCAAATGGATTTGAAGATACAATGAATGATAATATTTATCTTAATTTGGTCAACTATGTGATAGAAGAAGAGAGTGGGTTAGGGAGATGAGTTTATTAAAGGGAAAGAAAGCCACAGAGAGAAATTTAAAAGTAGATAAAATGTGGTTTCATGAAGAGAGAAGGGTGAATAACATACTTTTTTGTGTTAAGAAAATTTGTCGCAAAAAAATGTGGTCAAGGGAGATGAAAGGTTTTCGTTCTTTTTGAATAAAATTTTACTTATTTTGTTTTTTACATAGAAGGGAGTTATTGACATCCAGAGATAATGGGCGAAGAGGAAAAAAATTGAAAGAAGATAAAACATAGTCTTGTTAGGAGAGAGGGGCTAGTAACATGGGTCTTTTGGGTTGAGAGATTTTGTTTAAAAAAAGCTTGGTCAAGGGAGATAAATGATTTTTGTTTACCTTTGAACAATTTTTTTGAGAATTAATAGGAGATAAAGGGAGAGAGGGAGTTATTGAGATCCACAAATAGTGCACGGAGAGGGGAGAGAGAAAATGGAGAGAGACAAGGAAGAGGGACAGACGTGGAGTGGAGAGTGAGAGACATAAGAGAAAATACAAAATTAAAATAGAGAAAAAGATGATAAAAATTCTGAGAAGAGGGTCAGTAAAGGAGAGAACGTCATCTTAAAATGTTGATCTCTAATAGGCCAGAGAGACTAAAAATGGCATGTTTGTAATTACTTGAAAAAACTCCCTCTTTTTATAGTAATATAATATATACATAAGCACAATCAAAACAAACATTAATATAGAAAGAAGCACATGCATAAATATATATTATTACCATTTATTTTTATTAGGAAAATTAATTCATTAAAGGGAAAGAAATCCAAAAGTAGATAAAATGTGTTTTCATGAAGAGAGAGAGGCGAATAACATACTTTTTTGTGTTAAGAAAGTTTGTCGCAAAAAAGTGGTCAAGGAAGATGAAAGGTTTTTGTTTTCTTTGAATGAACTTTTACTTATTTTGTTTTTTACAGTGCACAATTATGATAGTTAAAAGGAGATAATGGCAAAGTGGAGAGTTATTGACAACCAGAGATAGTGGGCGGAGAGGAAAGAAATTTGAAAGAAGATGAAACATGGACTTGTTGAGAGAGGGGTTAGTAACGTGGGTCTTGAGAGAGTTTGTTTCAAAAGATATTGGTCAAGGGAGACGAATGATTTTTTTATTATCTTTGAAAGAAATTTATGAGAATTAGTAGAAGATAACGGGAGAGAGGGGAGTTATTGAGATCTACAAATAGTTGGCGGAGAGGGGAGATAGAAAATGGAGAGAGATAGGAAAAAGGGACAGACGTAGAGTGGAGAGTGAGAGACATAAGAGAAAATAAGAAATTAAAATAGAAAAAAAGATGATAACAATTCTGAGAAGAGGGTCAGTGATAGAGAGGGCATCATCTTAAAATGTTGATCTCTGATGGGTCAGATAGACTAAAAATGACATATTTATAGTTACTTGAAAAAACTCTCTCTTTTAATATTAATATAATATATATAAGCACACAAAAAACAAATATTAATATAGAAAGAAATACATAAATAAATATATATTATTACTATTTATTTTTATTAGGAAAATTAATTCCTGAGCATGCAATATTTTTAAAGAAAAAAATGATATAGCGGAGAGCATTGGTTGGGGTAAGGATAGAAATGTGAGACAGAGTCGTGAAAAGAGGGAGAGAGTATTGTGGGTGGTTGAAGAGGGTATAGTAAAGGGCGTATTGTGGGGATGAGCGTGGTGAGAATGAGAAGCAATTTTTGACAGAATAATGATTTTGATTTAAATTTGTAACTAAATAAGGAAGTGGAAAATGTAGAGTTGGGAACTGTGGGGAGAGAATATTGGGGGTTGTTGGAGAATAGAATAGGAAGGGGTGTATATTGTGGGGAATGAGGGATGTGAGAGTAGGAAGTGATTACTATTGAGTTAATGGGTGCGTAAGCTGAGGGTGGAAGTACGTTATCTTTTGAGAAATTTGTAAGACAAATATAGTGGCATAAAAGAGATAATAATAGTGAGATAATGAATTGAGGAGTTGTTAGGAACGTGGTGAGAGAGTGGGGATTCGTTATAGATGGGATGTTCATTTTTTGTTTAGTTTTGAGGATGAGTGAATTACAAGAAATTAAAATAGGAAAAAAGTGAAAAAAAATGTGAGCAAAGATTGAATGAAGGAGAGAACGCCAACTTAAAATGCTGGCTTCTGATTGGTCAAAGAGGGTTTGAATGGCTGGTTTGTAAATAAATAGAAAAACTCCCTCTCTCTCTCTCTATATATATGTATATATATATGTGTATATATACATATATA
The DNA here is from genome assembly GCA_963693085.1 of Alisma plantago-aquatica. Lineage (NCBI taxonomy): Eukaryota > Viridiplantae > Streptophyta > Magnoliopsida > Alismatales > Alismataceae > Alisma > Alisma plantago-aquatica. The sequence goes on from OY856412.1 coordinate 897,350,852, forward strand.
TGTATATATATGTATATAAATAAATAAATAAATAAATAAATATATAAATAAATAAATAAATAAATAAATAAATAAATAAATAAATATATATATATATATATATATATATATATATATATATATATATATATATATATATATATATATATATATATATATATATATATATATATATATATATGAGTAAGAATTTGTTGCCCGGCGGGTAGCATTGGGCAAGTTACCTGACATCAGTGCGAACAAAACAGGCGGAAAGCGTTCGAACACGAAAAACCCAAAACCCTCGCACTGCCCTCGCTCAGACCGTCGCTGTGCCCTCCCTCTGCCATCGCTCTGCCTCTCGCGCAAAAATCACCGACGACCAAATCACCGCAACAACCTCCATCCCCAACTCCTCCATCTCTACTTGCTCCTCCATTTCCATCATCTTCGATTCCACATCTCGCTGCATCTCAATTCTGAATCAGTTACCTCTTCCGAGATGACGAGAACAAAGAAAGCATCAAGGAAGACCTTGACAATGCCACCGTAGAGAAGGAATCTACAACCAATGATTGAAGAAGACGAAGACTTCGAAATGCAGCCCCATCAGGCCGAGGAGAAGATGACCAAAGAACCAGAGGAAGCGGCGGCTATAGAACCACATACTACTGTTGGCTAAATGGACATCTATAAAATCCCTTTATTTTGATTATGACAAACATTTCATTCTTATTGATCTAACGAGCTACTTGAGTGTGCAGGATTAAGGTGGATGCCAAAGCAACTAGGGAAATCCATATGCTTACATATTTATGTTTTCATGCAATGTAATCGCTTTGTAAAAACTTGTACAAATATATAATGTACAAGTACTTAGATTGCATGTAAATCAAGCGTTAGATCTTCCCTAGCTAAACATCACATTTAGATAAGTCATCCCCTTCAAATAGGATCACATATGCACACTCATACATATAATTAGTGCCTAAATTGAAACATTGAAACAGGATCAATCTTGGTCGACAAACTCCTCGACCGAGACACTCTCGGTCGACAATCTTCTCGACCGAGAAAGATCCATAGTAGCTGTTAGACACAACAGACAAGTTAGTTGGCAATTGGAGAAAGACGTTGCAAATCACTTGTTCCAGAGTTCCTGTCGGTCAATAAAAGTTCGACCGAGTAGGTGTCTCGGTCGACCATTCCTCGACCGAGATTGTCTCTGACAGCAACTGCAGAATTAATTAATTAGCCGTTGTTAAAGCAACAACTTTGTACCTAACGGCTAGTTAAGCACTTAGAAACCCCTAGAAGTTGTCTAGAACGTCCTTAAGCATCCTTAGGCCATTCCTATAAATAGGACAAACCATAGGACACTCAAACACACTTGTTTACACTTGAGAACTCTTTGAGCATACTTTGAGCAATCTGTTTGTGAGCAAATTGAGCATTGTGAACATTGGCTACTTCCTTCTTTAGCTCAAAATTCGTGTCCTATAGGCTAGTATCTCCTACCCACTGCAATCACAAGTCCATACACTTGGTTAGGAGATCTATACGCTTGATCTAGGCAAATCAAGCCTTGGGCTACAAAGGATAAGTTGTAATTTCCTTTTTCTTTCTTGTTCTCTATTACCGTTTGTACTGTCCTTGCTACTCCTAGGTTGGAGGCTGCTGATTGGAGAGGGTGGAGTTCTTCTTGGTGAAGAAGGTGACTTTGAGCTACTTCAGAAGGCTGGTGCAACGGGAGGTTACTTCTAGAGAGGAAGGCTACTTCAAGGGGGAGCTTGGAGTTACTTAAAGAAGGCTACCTCAAAGTTGGTGCACCTACTTCAAGTGAAGGCTGCTCAAAGGGTGTAAAGGAAAGTATTGTATTTTGTATAAATCCTTGAGAAGGTAATAAAATAAATACTTTCAAAATCCCGGTTGGGTAAGCAACCGGGTAGTGGACTGACAACTTTAGTATTTGCTAAAGTTGGAACCACTCTAAACACCTGTCTCCTTCTTCTAATTTTTAATTGTGGTTGTTTGAGTTCAATAAATTGTTAAAATTAATTAAAAACTCTATTCACCCCCCCTCTAGTGTTTTTCAATTGGTATCAGAGCAGGCTTCAAGGAACCCTAACAAGGTCTTGAAGAAATGGGGGATGGAGTGTTCAACAACCTTAACCTTGAAGGAACACTTGTTGCTAGGCCTCCAGCGTTCGATGGAACAAACTACCAATATTGGAAGAGAAGGATGCAGTTCTACTTCCAAGGCATCAATTGGGACTTATGGAGAATGGTGTCAACCCCATATGAGCTCCCTCAAACTCAATTTGCAGAATGGGATGCAAATACGGTAAAGCTGGCCCAAATGAATGCAAAAGCTGTAAGCATTTTATATTGTTCTATTTTGGTAGGAGAATTTAATAGAATATCTAATTGTGACACAGCCTATGATATTTGGCATAGACTGTCCATAACCTATGAAGGTACAGTCCAAGTCAAAAATTCCAAAATTAGCATGTTTAAACAAAAATTTGAACACTTTCGTATGGATCCTAATGAATCAATTAGTGAAATGTTTGCAAAATTCTCTACTATTGTTAATGGTTTAAGTGCTCTAGGAAAACCTGTCCTTGAAGAAGATCATGTATCAAAGATCCTTCGTTCACTTCCTCCAAAATATAAGCCAAAGGTGACATCCATTGAAGAAGCAAACGACCTCACTCGACTGAAAATGGAGCAACTTATTGGCAACTTAGAAGCTCATGAAGCAACCCTAGAAGAGGAAGAAAGAAGAGCACGTGAACTTCAGCAAGGAAAGAAGAAGGATGTGGCTCTAAAAGCTTCAAAGGCCGTCACACAAGAAAGTGAGGAGTCAAGTGAAGAAGAGGGAGAAGAAGCCTTGATAGTAAATGGTAAGAAATACAAAAGATTTAAATCTAACAAAATTTCCAGCTCTTCTTCTACCCCTCCTAGGTGCTTTGAATGTGGGAAGAAAGGGCATTTCAAAAATGAATGTCCTAAAGAAAAGAAAGGAAAGAAAAGCTCACACAAGAAGAAGGGAGAAAAAGCCTATAAAGCTGCATGGGACGAGTCAAGTGACAGTGAAAGCGGAGAAGAAACCGTGGATTGTCTAATGGCAAGAGAAGATGATGAAAACTCTCAAGAAGAATGGGTGGTTGACAGTGGATGTTCCAAACATATGACCGGGAACAAGGATGCATTTCAAACCTTTGAAGAAAAGAAAAGTGGAACAGTCACCTTTGGAGACAATGGTAAGGGCAAAATCGTTGGAATAGGTAATGTTGGTACAAACCTCGAAATAAAAAATGTTCTACTCGTTGATGGTTTGCACCATAATTTGATAAGTGTTAGTCAATTATGTGATAGTGGTTATGATGTGTTATTTAACAAAACTTGCTGCAAGTTATTGATAGAAAACACTACAAATGTTGTTTATGAAGGAAATAGAGTTGGAAATCTTTATATCCTTAAACCTAACTCTATGAAATCAGTAGTAGGAAAATGCTTGCTTGCAAATGAAAATACCTTACAAGTATGGCATAAAAAGCTAGGACATGCTAGTTCACATATTATTAAAAATTTAGTAAAATATGATCTTGTTCGTGGATTGCCTACTTTATCTTTTGATCAAGTTGAAAACTGTGAACCCTGCACAATGGGAAAGCAAACCAAAACCTCTTTTAAATCAAAACATGTACTTAGCACCAGTAGATCCTTGGAATTAATTCATATGGATTTATTTGGACCCATGAGGACACAATCTATTGGTGGTAAAAGATATTGTTTTGTTATTGTTGATGATTATAGTAGATACACATGGGTACACTTTATTGCAACTAAAGATGATACTATTCATGTTTTCATACAATTTTGTTCCAAGATTGAAAATCTATTACAAAGCAAAATATGTACCATTAGAAGTGATCATGGTGGGGAATTTGAAAACCATAATTTGAAGAATTTTGTACATCTCAAGGGTACACTCATAATTTTTATGCTCCACGCACCCCACAACAAAATGGTATAGTCGAACGGAAAAATCGATCACTACAAGAAATGGCTAGAACTATGATGCTCGAACACAATACACCCAAAACCTTTTGGGCTGAAGCTGTAAACACTGCATGCTATGTGTTAAATAAAGTAACTGTTCACTCTCATTTGAAGAAAACTCCATATGAAATAATACATTCTAAGAAACCTAGAGTTGACTATTTTCATACCTTTGGCTCCACATGCTATATTTTAAATACCAAAGATGGTAGAGACAAGTTTGACTCAAAATCACACAAAGCATTCTTTTTGGGATATTCCACTTCTAGCAAAGCTTTTAGAGTATATAACACTATATCTAGAAAAGTTGAGGAATCTATTCATGTTTCTTTTCATGAAGAATCCAAATCTGAAAATCTAGAAATCATAGATCTCACAAATCAATTCGAAAATTTAAACATACCAAATGATAGTGAGAAAGATAATACAAATAATCACCAAGCTGAACCACAACCTACACCGAGGCTTATTAAAGATCATCCTCAAGAACTAATTATTGGAGATCCTAAAGATAAAGTCAAAACTCGGTCTTCCTTCAAAGATGTTGCAAACATGGATTTTGTTTCTATCATTGAACCTAAAAAGATATCTGAAGCTCTTAAAGATGATTATTGGATAATAGCCATGCAAGAAGAATTGAATCAATTCACTAAAAATGATGTATGGGATTTAGTTCCTAAACCAAAAGATAAAACCATAATAGGAAATAAATTGGTTTTTAGGAACAAGCTAAATGAGGCAGGAGAAGTAATAAGGAATAAAGCTCGGTTAGTAGCACAAGGATATAATCAACAAGAAGGAATAGATTTCGATGAAACATATGCACCGGTAGCTAGACTTGAAGCTATTAGAATGTTATTAGCTATTGCTGCACATAAAAACATAAAACTCTACCAAATGGATGTAAAAAGTGCATTTCTAAATGGCATTATTCAAGAAGAAGTATATGTTGCCCAACCACCTGGTTTTGAAATACCGGAAAAAGGTGACTATGTTTATAAACTTAAGAAAGCACTTTATGGTTTAAAACAAGCACCTAGGAATTGGTATGAAAGGCTCAAGACATATCTTTTTGATAATGGTTTTTCTATTGGAAATTCAGATTCTACTTTATTTTTCAAAACATATACATCTGATTTCCTAGTTGTGCAAATATATGTTGATGACATTATTTTTGGAGCTTCTAATGATTCATTGTGCACACAATTCAGTGACATTATGCAAAAAGAATTTGAAATGAGCCTCATGGGTGAACTAACTTTCTTTCTTGGTTTTCAAATTAAGCAAACACCTACCGGAATATTCATAAGCCAAGAAAAATATACTAAAGAACTCTTACAACGTTTTGGGATGGATCAGTGTAAACATGCTACTACTCCTATGGCTACTTCTATTAAGATTGATAAGGATGAAAATGGAGAACCTATTGATGATTCCTTATATAGAGCCATGATTGGTAGTTTGCTTTACTTAACTGCTTCTAGACCGGACATCATTTTTTCTGTTGGTCTTTGTGCTCGATTTCAATCACAACCTATGCACTCTCATTTTCTAGCAGTTAAACGAATTCTTCATTACCTAGCCGGCACTACTTGCTTTGGTTTATGGTATCCAAAAGGACAATCCTTGGATTTTAAAGCTTATACTGATGCGGATTATGCTGGTTGTCGACTTGATCGCAAGAGTACTAGTGGTGGCTGTTTCTTATTAGGGAGAGCTTTAGTATCTTGGTTTAGCAAGAAATAAAATACGGTTGCCCTATCTACAACTGAAGCTGAATATATGGAAGCCGGGTCTTGTTGTGCTCAAGTGCTTTATATGCAACAAGTATTAAACGATTATGGTTTTACTCTTTCATCTATGCCTATTTTTTGTGACAACACGAGCGCTATAAACTTAGCACACAATCCTATTTTACACAGCCGAGCTAAACATATTGAAATCCGTCATCACTTTTTAAGGGATCACATCTCCAAGAATCATGTTTCCCTTCATCATGTTGATACGGAAGATCAATTGGCTGATATTTTTACAAAACCGCTTCCACTAGATCAATTTAACAAAATTAGGAAGCAACTGCTTATCACTCCTTTGGAAGATGTTTTCTTTGATATTTGTGCTACTTAAACAAAAACTCTTACTTGCATCATGATATTTTGGCTTTTAAATGGACATCTTTTTCATTAGATTTGATGGGACATCTAATTAAGGGGGAGTTTTTTATCGGATATCTTTTTGAAATGACAAAGGGGGAGAAATAAATATAAAACTAAAACTTAGAAAAACTCAATCAATGAGTTTCATAAATAAACTCTTGGCTTTACATTGAAAGTTGCTATATTTCCTAGTGAATTGGATTTCATGTTCCATAATTCAAGGGGAATAATAAGCACACATTTTATAAACAAGAGGAAAAGCTACAAAAGGTAATCTAAAGGTATGCAACTCATATGGTTTATATTTCCTTTATTTATATTTTTGGAAATGTTTGTCATCTTCAAAAAGGGGGAGATTGTTGGCTAAATGGACATCTATAAAATCCCTTTGTTTTGATTATGACAAACATTTCATTCTTATTGATCTAACGAGCTACTTAAGTGTGCAGGATTAAGGTGGATGCCAAAGCAACTAGGGAAATCCATATGCTTACATATTTATGTTTTCATGCAATGTAATCACTTTGTAAAAACTTGTACAAATATATAATGTACACGTACTTAGATTGCATGTAAATCAAGCATTAGATCTTCCCTAGCTAAACATCACATTTAGATAAGTCATCCCCTTCAAATAGGATCACATATGCACACTCATACATATAATTAGTGCCTAAATTGAAACATTGAAACAGGATCAATCTCGGTCGACAAACTCCTCGACCGAGACACTCTCGGTCGACAATCTTCTCGACCGAGAAAGATCCATAGTAGCCGTTAGACACAACAGACAAGTTAGTTGGCAGTTGGAGAAAGACGTTGCAAATCACTTGTTCCAGAGTGCCTGTCGGTCGACAAAAGTTCGACCGAGTAGGTGTCTCGGTCGACCATTCCTCGACCGAGATTGTCTCTGACAGCAACTGCAGAATTAATTAATTATCCGTTGTTAAAGCAACAACTTTGTACCTAACGACTAGTTAAGCACTTAGAAACCCCTAGAAGTTGTCTAGAACGTCCTTAAGCATCCTTAGGCCATTCCTATAAATAGGACAAGCCATAGGACACTCAAACACACTTGTTTACACTTGAGAACTCTTTGAGAATACTTTGAGGAATCTGTTTGTGAGCAAATTGAGCATTGTGAACATTGGCTACTTCCTTCTTTAGCTCAAAATTCGTGTCCTATAGGCTAGTATCTCCTACCCACTGCAATCACAAGTCCATACACTTGGTTAGGAGATCTATATGCTTGATCTAGGCAAATCAAGCCTTGGGCTACAAAGGATAAGTTGTAATTTCCTTTTTCTTTCTTGTTCTCTATTACCGTTTGTACTCTCCTTGCTACTCCTAGGTTGGAGGCTGCTGATTGGAGAGGGTGGAGTTCTTCTTGGTGAAGAAGGTGACTTTGAGCTACTTCAGAAGGCTGGTGCAACGGGAGGTTACTTCTAGAGAGGAAGGCTACTTCAAGGGGGATCTTGGAGTTACTTCAAGAAGGCTACCTCAAAGTTGGTGCACCTACTTCAAGTGAAGGCTGCTCAAAGGGTGTAAAGGAAAGTATTGTATTTTGTATAAATCCTTGAGAAGGTAATAAAATAAATACTTTCAAAATTCCGATTGGGTAAGCAACTGGGTAGTGGACTGACAACTTTAGTATTTGCTAAAGTTGGAACCACTCTAAACACATGTCTCCTTCTTCTAATTTTTAATTGTGGTTGTTTGAGTTCAATAAATTGTTAAAATTAATTAAAAACTCTATTCACCCCCCCTCTAGTGTTTTTCAACTACCCTGAAAGGGGATACGGAAGGGGCTACGATGCCCAAGGCAACAGATGTAGCGGAGAAAGAAGTAATTGCAGAAAAGAAGATGAAAAAAGGGGATGTGAACACGGGTGAAACGGGATAAGAAGAGGCTGCAAAAGGGGAGAAGGAGGTTGCTTCTGTGACTCCTCTGTCAAAAATGAAAAGGAAGAAAAGAGGGGTTGCAGATCCCCTGACGAGTAAACTGTCAGAGAAAAGAGGAAAACAAAGTAAGATGGGTACTGTTGAGAATGAAGGCAAAGGAGCTACCGAGACTGGCAAACCACGGAATGACAAAGAGGAGAGCAAAGAACGATAAGGTAATTTGTGATAGCATGTACATTACAAATGAGAAACAAAAAGATTTTGTATAGAAAGTAACAATGCATGTTAAAAGAGTAATTGTTATAAGAAGTAGAGTAACTACATGATACCAAGAGTAATTGATATAGAACATTCGAGTAACTGTACGATAGCCTAGAGTAACTAGAGTAAATGCTGGAGTAACTATTATAGAACAAAGAGTAATTTGCACACTTTACATAGCAATTTGACATATGAAAACCATATTGTTAAGCTAAAAAAGACTAAAAATTTAGAGTAACTTCATTCCTATACAGGAAAAGAAAGGGAAGGGAAAGGGAAGGCCGAAGAAACTAAGGATACAGATAAGGCTGCTGACAAGATAGAAGAAGAGGAAATAAGGAGGAAGAAAGAAATGGGAAAGGAAAAGGCTACCTATGAGGGAGAAAAAGAGGATAGAATTAAGAGGACAGAAAAGGAGAAACGAAAGGCAAATGAAGGTAATATTGAATGGATTTATAAATTTATTAAATTATTGTTACTATCATATGACACTTACTTAAACTTTATTAAAATTCTTGTTACAAGAATAAACATTTAGCATTAAAAATATTATCAACCTACCCCGTGGATTGAAATGTGAAAAATTGAAGAGTAACTTGACTGAGTAACAAGTAATGCTAAAAAAAAAGAAAACTAAGAGTAACTTTTCATATGTTTGCAGTGGGGATAAAGAGGCTGTACCACATGTGTTACCTAAAGAGCTACATCACCGCCAGCAAGAGCATGGTGTTTACAAGTAATCAGCTAAGAATGATGAGGGCGACGACATTTGCAAACATGATAAAGATGCTGAATCTTATGGTTGATGTATGCCTCTTGGAGGATTTGATAGAAAGATATGTGGATGATGATAGGTTTTTGCTAGCCAGAGGGGTGTAAAGAAGGATGATGGTTTAGGATGTAGGGGTAATTCTAGGTATCTCAAGCAGATGTATGGACATCATACCTAGGAAAAATTTTGAGATTATGAGATCAATATGGCAACAATTTTCCAGGGCAACAGGTAAACAAGGAAATGAAGGGGAGACCTCTAAGAGGTTAAGGGAAAAGGATGTCCTGCACAAGGACAACTTAGCAAAGCTTTGGCAACAATTTGCAAGGACCGACGATCCATCAGACTACTAGAACATGTGCCGTGCGTGGATGTTGCACCTGCTGGCAACATTCCTACTCCCAGACACCAGCTATTGCACACTAATCTACATAATGCACTACCTAGACGATGTTACTGAAACGACGCAGATGAATTGGGCAAAGCTGGTGCATGGGAGCATCTTCAGGAATATGAAGATGCTGAAGCAGAATGTCCAGCTGAGGAGGAAAGGGGAGAAAGGGAAAACCACCCTCTACACAACAGGGTGTGTGATGTGTCTATGTGTAAGTGAACGAAATTATCTTCATCTAAAAAATTGTTACAATGATGACTATGGGGGGCACTTACATATGCATTGAATTTTCACTCTGTTTAAATGTATGTTTGGGCATATGAGATGACAAACATGGCAAAGCCAACATTCCTCGATGCAAAGCCAAGGATAAAGAAGTGGGCTGCGCCGGTCGAGAAGTTGATGGATTTAGGGGCTGTGGACCCTAAGGATGTAAGAATATTTCTTATTTGTAACAAAAGCTAATATATAACATAATCCTGCAAGTTTGCATTGTTAAATACTATTTTGATTTTTTTATGGACAAGTTTGTGAAAGTATGAATATAGACCAGGGGGATTACTGGAGAGCTTCAAGAACAATGAAAGACATGCCCTACTACCTTGCGGAGAAAAGGGCGAAAAGTAAACAAACACCAGACAAGGCGCCAGCAAAGCCGGTCATCCGAAAAGGAGTGCCTGCTAATGACTCCAACATGGAGAGAAGAATTCACATACTCGAGGAGGAGCTAAAGATGCAGAAGGAGATATGCACGACAATTGCTATTGAGACATTCATTGAAATGCAGAGAGAGAAGAAATGGCTAGAAAATAGAATAGCCGAGCTGGAAGAGGAGAACATAAATCTGAGGAGAAAATTCGGAGATGAAGGTGACAAATCAGAGTCACCTGTCGGTGGATTCGAACACTCTGCTGAGAGGTTCACATCGGGGAATGTTCAAGAACCCAAAGACAGTTCATATGCACTACCCGAGAAGGATGTCGATACGACGAGCAAAGCAGAGAATGAAGGTATGGATAAGGACGACACGCCGAGGAAGCGAGGAAGGCCGAGCCTCAGAAGAAAATATGTGGAAGAGAATGACTCAGAAGATGAGAATGATGGGAAGAAAAATGATGATGAGGAGGAGAAGAAAGAAAAATCAGTTGAAGGTTTGGACCACGGAAAATCTGTACGAGATGCAGAAGAAAAGAGCAATGAAGAAATAGGTGAACAACAGAATAATATATTCGAAGAAAAAGGGCACAAGGAGGAGCCCAGAAAAAAATTGTCAAAGATAGAACAACAAATCATAGGCAGCATCGAGAAAAATGTGAAGAAGAGGAGGGAGGAAAAGGTAAGGTTGCATCTCCTTTAAAGTATATCAATACTTGAGTAAGTGTGTAAATACAGTAGAGTAATTGTGTGATATTGTAGAGTAACTATAGTAATATAAAGAGTAACTCTATGATGGTCTAGAGTAACTATGTGAATTAGAAGAGTAACTGTAAGAACATAAAGAGTAACTATGCGATGGTCTATAGTAACCGTACGACATATCATCATAATGTAACTGGTAGAAAATGAAAATTGATTCTAACATGAAGTGCTCTTTTGTTGTTGACAACACAAGTTGTCAAACTTCATTGGTTTCGAGCATTTCAAAAGAAAACAATCCAGGGAAATTGTCCACCACTTCATGGACAATATAGAAGAAATGTAAGAGAATTTGTTATTTTGTCAAGTGTACACATATAAAACATCGCTTATTCAATATCCAAAACTAATATGTATAACATCTATAAAAATGATTAGCAGGTCAAAACAAGAATGGAGATTCAGTGATGACACTTGGTGTACGGGGAAGGACCTTGCCACCCTACTGTAAAAAGATCAAATGATGCAATCACCAATAAGAAACTAATAAATAGTAGTGTAACTCTTTGAAAGCTTGTGGTTTTTTTCTAAACAAAGAAATCTTGTGGTTTTTTTTAGGTTATGGACTGCTTTGTACAGATGCTTAAAGCTACCACAAGCAAAAGGAGAAAGAAGGGTCTGTCATGGCACTGCTTGAGCACATATGCTCTGGTAAGAAGAACAAAATTGGTATACAAAATTACATCAAAAATACAAAAATATATACACAAAACTGAAACTTATAGATGTGAATTTGCATTTGCAGCAGAAGTTGGCGTTTGATGTTGAAAACATAACCATGGAGCAGATCGACATGCTATCTCCACTATTCAACGTCCCGATGAAATATTGGGACACAATGGACTCGGTGTTCACCATATTGAACAACGACAACCACTGGAACTTGTACGAGGCAAGTTTCAGGGATGGAACATGCCGGTCTTATAACTCAATGAGTGGAAATAGCAAGTCATAAAAGGAATTCCTTATATGGGTAAGCGTTCTATAAAAAGAAACTCTACTTGTAGTGGATTGATAGGGTTAATGTTTGTTGATTGATGATTAATAAGAGTTGTGTATTTTTAATGCAAGTGGGTATTGTGAACGAATTCTTCAGGGGGGCAGAAAAAGGAGACCAATTGTCACAATTGGGATGGGAGTACCCGCTATGTCCACAACAGGAAGAAGACTAACTTGACTGTGGGATCTTCGTCATGAAGTACCTAGAATGCCCGGTAAATGGAAAACACATGGACTTCACCTGCAAGGACATGCCGGCCATAAGGGCTGATATTTTTTAGAGAATGATGGAAAAGGGGGAGTTGCAACCTGTACAAGCACATCAAAAAGATAACAATGAAGTCATAAAAAAAGGCCCATCTGAGCAGAACAAGGGAGGAAGAGATGAATGTCAGAAGCAACAAGAAGAAGAGAAGACAGAAGCACAAGATGAAGACAAGAGCACGGATGAAGAGGCTGTTTCAAGCCTAGATAAATGGATGAATTTTAGCTGAAATAGTGAATTATTAATTGAAATGTAAAACTTGAACAATTTGCTTTTGGAATTCTGATGTGTAACCGCTATGAGATACATTTACTTGTGTGTTGTGAAAATCCTGAAAATTACATTTTTGATCTAAATCATATTGCAAATATGAGTATTTCTGGGTTTAATATATAGCGTTTTGTGCTTTGAATGCTGTGTTCTTGAATGTAAAACTGTTGTGGTTTTGTATGGAGATATATACTTTGAGTTAGACTACCAAACAAGAAAACTATTATGGTTTTGTATGGAGATATATACTTTGAGATATATACTTCAAGTAACTCTAATAGCACTGAGAGTAACTATGATAACACTGAGAGTAACTGAGAGAACACTGAGAGTATCTGTGATGATATACAAAGTAACTCCAGCGACTAGAAAGTAACTCTTGAGGCTGAAGGTTTGTCAAAAACACAAAACCAGTGTATGTGAACCACATAGTAGCAAAAACTGACATTTCTTGAGTAACCTTCAGTTACTCACAGGGTTTTTTTAGTTACTCATAGGTTTCTTTCAGTTACTCGCAGGGTTTTTTCAGTTACTCGTGTGGTTTTTTTAGTTACTCACTTGATTTTTTCAGTTACTCATAGTGTTTGTTCAGTAACCTTCAAAAGAGTTTCTTCAGTTACTCGTAGGGTTTTTTTCAGTTACTCGCGTGCTTTTTTCAATTACTCGCTTGGTTTTTTCAGTTTCTCACAGTGTTTGTTCAGTAACCTTCAAAAATACAACAGGAACATCTTGTAAAGTAATTGAACCTGCATGAGAGCAAGTGTTCGATTCCAAAAAAAGGTAACTGTATCAGCACTAAGAGTAATAGTAGGAGCACAATGAGTAACTGTGACAACACTAAGAGTAACTGTGATAAAACAAAAGGTAACTCTAGCGTTCAAAAAGTAACTTTTTTACTTTGCAAAGTAACTATTGTGGAAATACTCCCCAGTCCCTCCACCACCAACCCATCCCTCCCCACGAGGACTGCTATCCTATTTTGGTGAATCACGCTCCATTTAATGCATTACAAGAAAAGATATGTACAATGCACTGATTCTATTAAAGAAGGAACCAGAAAAGTGAAGAAAAGAGAGCACATAGCTATAAAGATATGTACAAGAGTTTGCTGTACAATGTAAAAGCACAGACACAGAGCATAGAGCACTACTGTGTTGTCAGAACATCACAAAGCACTGCTGCCATCTTTGCAACACCAACAACACAGAGCACTGCTGCCCATCTTTGCATCACCAACAACACAGAGCACTGCTGCCATCTTCTTTTAAGTTAATGACAACACAAACAACCTACCTTCTTCACAGCTGACTTCTTCACAACCTACCTTCTTCACAGCCTACCTTCTTCTACCATTACTAGTTTTCTCACAACCCTCAACACAGCCTACCATGGAGCCATTCATCCAGCCCATCAACTACACCCTTGACGACAAGATAATGGAATCCATTCAACTTCCTATAGAATGGAAATATCTCCATTTTCACATCAAACCAGGCAACACCACCTTCCATATTGGAAACCAGACATTCTAGATAACCCTTATGTAGAATAAAAATAGATCACTTTCAACTGGTAAGGGCTGGAAAAGGACGATCGCATAACTCAATATTCGCAAAGGTTGGATCATCTTCCTCAAGCCAACTGATCACCAGACTATCACAGCATGTATCACAGAACAGTTCTTAGAAACACCAACCGAGCTTATTCTGCTCTTCAGAATGTCTGGTGAAGAAGTATTCTCTGGAACAGATGACTCTGCAGATCAGCTCTTTGTTAGGGACAAATACCAAGCACCGCCGGGATCAGCTGTAAATCCTTTACAGGTTGACTCATCTACAACAACGAACACCTCAACATCTACAGAAGACACTCCTTCTTCTTCTGTCCAGCCTTCCTATCATAAATAGGTATGCACAACCGCCCTTTTCTCCTTGCCTTTTGGTCGATAATCTTCCCCATCACGACCTATACCTCCCCCCAACCATCCTGGTCTAAAAATCATGGTTGACTCATGGGTAAATCCTTTACAGGTTGACTCATCTACAACAGGAATTTGTGTGGCCAAAAGTTTTAATGATTCTGAAGTTGCTATTTTGGTTTGCTGTGTCTACTTTGCAATGGAGTAAATAGTGTGTATAATAGATCTCATCATGGTTTGACCCCCTGAGCTCTTTGGTTTTTATGTTCATTTGATGGACCATCCTTATATATGATTTGGATGTAGTTTTCTGTATTGTTTGTTCCAAAGAGTATGTATAATATATAACGTTTTATGCTTTGAATGATGTGTTCCAGAGACTATGTATAATATATATCGTTTGTTCCAGAGACTATATATAATTATAAGAACACTAAGAGTAACTTTGATAGTATAGAAAAGTAACCATATGATTCAAATGAGTAACCCTCATACTTTGTAAGAGTACCTCTAAAAAAAGAGAGGTAATCCATGGGGTAACTGTGACAACACTAAGGAGTAACTGAGAGAACACTAAGAGTAACTCGAATAGCACTGAGAGTAACTCTGATAGCACTGAGAGTAACTGATAGAACACTGAGAGGTATCTGTGATAGCACTAAGGAGTAACTGAGAGAACACTAAGAGTAACTCTGATAGCACTGAGAGTAACTATGATAACACTGAGAGTAACTGAGAGAACACTAAGAGTATCTGTGACAATATAAAAAGTAACTCCAGTGACCATAAAGTAACTCTTGAGGCTGAAGGTTTGTCAAAAACACGACACCAGTGTATGACATAGTAGCAAAAACTGACATTTTGTGAGTACACTGAACAAAACATGAAAAAAATTGTACTAATCCAAAAATGTATGTATTTCAAAAGAAAAGAGTATTCAATGCACACGAAGATAAAACAAAAAATATTCTGCAAAAGAGTAAGATCTGATCAGAATAGATTCTTTGTAGCATATTCAAAGTATACATATAGCTGGTGGAGCTCAACGTAACACATAGATACATTACAAAACACAAAAATAAAAATACATGGATGGTTACAAAATCACTTTCACAAAAACTACAGACAAAAAGAACAACCCATTACAGATTTGAATATCCCTCACTCACGCACTAATCAACTACAAACTCCACTAAAAAACATCCAACATCAACAGACCACACAATCAACAACAGAGATAATCATTGAACAACAAACAACAACAACACATAGTCCAGAAGAGGAATGAACTACTTCTTCATAGGGCAGTTCCTGTTGTCATGGTTGACCCCAAACTCTAAGAAATTCTTGCACTGCCTCTCTCTTTTAGACTGGGCAGTCTCAACTCCAGATTTAAACCTCACATCGGTCGATCTAGGTCTCCCCTTAGTTTTGCAACTACTAGGTATATGGACCTTGACAGCAGAAGAGGAAGCTGTATTAGAAGCAGTTACACCAGCGCCTACACCAGGATCAGCGAGATGCAAGTCTAAGAGCTCCTTTCGCAAAGCTAACAGTTTTTCATGGAAAAGATCCACAACATTGTTCCTAAACGCTATGTTGACAATCGAATTACAGGCAGAAACAAGATGAAGTGTCCTCCCAGTGGATGGATGCTTAACTGACGCTTTGCCAAAAATCAAAGGGTGTTCTCTGTACCCTTTGGTCCACCTCTTCAGAATGTAAGGCTCGGGAAGAGTGCAATAGTCATGGCTCTTCAAATAAGAGAGGATGTGCCTACAAGGGATGCCTTTGAATTCCAACATGAAGCAACTGTAGGAAACAATATCACTAGATAACTCTTTCTTCAATATACGGGGAGTTACAAGTCCACCGACGCGATACACCTCAAAGACACCTTTTGAAGCTTCCTTTACATTGTAGACCATGCTTTGGTGAACCTCAGACTGAAATATCTTAAAGATGGACTTGGTGTATATACCTCTCATCTGCTCCTCTAGGGGCCACAGTGATGACAAAGGGAGGTTACTGTACTCATCATCAAAATCTTTGAAATTTTCAATCTCCCGCACATGAGAGTAGGCAGTCTCCAAAGAACATATAAGTTCAAAGAGAGTCTTCCTACTATTCACATGGCTCCTAATGAACGCATTCAGGCTCTCGCTCCTCTGAGTCGTCCTCATGCCCACAAAGGAGGACTTCATATAGCACGGAACCCAATCACAACACATGACATACATATCAGAAAGCTAGGTGATGGACAACAAATCATGCTCCTGAATTACAGAATCCCACCTCTCTTAAAAAATGTCGACATCATCCACATTCCAGACACAATCATTCAACAAGCTTATGATCTGGTCCTTGTTAGGAATGCCACCAAGCTTGGAGGGAAGCTTCTGTAGGATGTGCCAGCTGCAAAAGCGATGCTTGCAATTGGGAAAAACAGAGATGATAGTAGCATTCATAGCAGGGTCCTGATCGGTTATGATGGAAATCGTCTCTTTGCCAAAACAAAGTAGGTACTGCTTGAAAACCCAGACAAATGAGTCGTACTTCTCATCGACCAGTAGAGCAGATGCAAACAACACTGTCTTTCAATGGTGATCAACTCCACCAAACATTCCAAAAACCATCAAATACTTGTTGGTGCGGTAGGTGGTGTCAAACACAATCGCATCCCCGAACAGCCCACAGTCTTCAACAGAGACAGGATCAACCCATAACAGACGGGTAAGGCAACAATTGGGGTCTTTTTGGTAGCTATAGAAGAATTTTGGATCGAAGACCTTGAACCTGGCAAAGTGATCTAAAACCATGTCGACGTCGTTTTTGGCCAACTCTTTCCTCTTGCTACTGATGTGTCTATGAGCTTGTCTACTAGTAAATGGCAGATTTTCATAGCCGCCAGACTCAGATGCTATCAATGCAATTTGTCTCGATACAGGTATGTTAGCTTGGCTCATGGAAGAAAGGATCTCTTTCTGAGTTTCATCAAGAGATGAGTTACACTTGAGGTAACAGAGATGAGCAACGTCAACAAGATCGTGGGTGTGTTCCTCAACAAATGCAGTCACAACCCACATGGATGAGGACTTATCCAGTGTGAAATGTATCATGGCTCCACAACCACACCTCTTCACAGAACGCCTGTGCTTCTTGGACAACTTATCCTGCAAGTTACCCATTTAATCACAAACGGGGCTCAGAAGCCCTCTAGACCTCTTAGAATGGAAGATCTTACCCTGCTTATCACAAACCAGATCTTTAGCAACCAGAATCTTACTTCCCCATTCATATCTATTGTCGTCTTTCCTGATGTTAAACCCAATCATTCCAGCATAGCTGCAATAGAAGGATATACCTTCATCTAGACATCTAAACTGAAGGCCAACTCTAGGGACTGCAGCTGGGGACGGATAGGAAGCACCAATAGAATGAGAAGACTGAGGATTATCATCGTCACGGTCGACACTTGCATTAGCAGCATCCGTATCAAGGCTGGAATCCATGACAGTGTGTTGGAGTAACTCAGAAGACCAGAAGAGTAACCCTGTAACACAACAAGAGTAACTCGGTAAGATAAAAGAGTAACCAAGTATAACAAGAGAGTAACTACGCAAAACATAAAAACATGTATGACAGTTACTACTTCAAAAATGAAAATGCAGACACAAAAATTGGGTTTCTTTCCCACACAAGATAGAGGGATGAATAAACATTGAAATGACGAGAAAAAATAGAAAAACGAGTATAAATGAATGAATTTACAAAGAGAAATACAAAATCTACCTGAATGTAGCTTGAAAAAACTGTTTCTCATAAAAATGCAGATAGAACAGGGAATTCTCCCACCACCTCTACTCCCTCCTCCTCAGCGACGTGGAATTCACACAACAACAATTTGCTCCTGAATATGCAGACAGAACAGGGAATTCTCCAACCACACCCACTCCCTCCTCCTCAGCGGCGTGAGCTTCACAACAGCAGGTCTAAACGGTGGAATCAACTTGTTGAAAATCGATACAGTCACGGGATACACAGACGAAGGTGGGAGACACCTTAGTCGTCCTCCTCTACAAGATTGATAAAAGGGGAAGCCGTCCTTGTTATTCGGGAATGAAGATGAATATAGGGATTTCTGAGGAAGAAATGTAAAATGAAGATTGAAATATGCCAAGGAAGTTGGAATCAGAGGTGGAATTACACATGTGGGTCGTTCAGCGGCAGATGGGGGGTAGATGAGAGGCAGATGGGGGGTAGATCAGATCTATCAGCCTGGCGGCGACACAGACGAGCGTGGAGGATGCTGCGTGGTTTTTTCTTTCCTGAACACGTGCTACAGTAACTCTGACTTACTTACAAGCACCTCCCACCGTGCGCTGCTTCCGGGTAACTTAGTCAATACTACCCGTCGGGTAACAAATAAACAACATATATATATATATATGGCTCATCTTTAATACCCGCGCGGGTAGCTACGCGCCTCCTATTTTGATTACTTTTTTTCAAATTTCTCACTTTTAAAATGTACATGGTTACTTTACCTCACAAACTGTTACTTTTCATGCATAGATAGTTCCATTTGCAACAACATATTTCAAAATATAATTACACATATATATTTCCTGTGTATTCTGCCCAGTTTTACTTTTTAAGTCATATACTTACTTTGTTATCAACATAGTTACTTTGTTTGCCATATGGTTACATTCGGGACTGACGCGTTGCGAAAATCCAGGCTACCTGCGCGGGTATTCAATGAACGCCCATATATATATATATATATATATATATATATATATATGTTATGGGTCCATATTCAATACCCGCGCGGATAGCTACTCGCCTCCTATTTATATATATATATATATATGTATATATATATAATGTTAATGAATAGATCCTTAGAATATGGAATTCCAAGGGATGAAATAGGAATTGATACTATGAATCAGAAGGGAAGAACTTACATCAATATCTCAGTTTCAATTCAAACATGGGTTTGATTCACACTCTATGTTCTGAGAAATATTTACCATCCACAAAGAGGAAAAAATGGAATCTTTGCCTAAAGAAATGCGTTGAGAAATGGCAGATGTATAGAACCTTTCAAGGAGATAGTGCTTTTTCAAATCTCTCAAAATGGAATATGTTCCAAACATATATGCCATGGTTCCTTACTTCGATAGGGTGCAAATATCTAAATTTCACCCTTTTAGATATTTTTTCAAACTTATTGTCGATACTAAGTAGCAGTCCTAAATTTGTATCTATTTTTTATGATATTATGCATGAATCAGGTATATCACGGGCAATTCCTTAGAAGAAAATGTGGGTGATTCCTCCACAATGGAATCTGATAAGTGAGATTCTGAGTAAGTGTTTACAGATTCTTTTTCTGTCCGAAGAAATGATTCATCAAAATAATGAGTCACCCATTCCATTAATATGGACATGCTGAGATCAACAAATGCTTGGGAGTTCCTCTATTCAATCCGTTTCTTTCTTCTTGTTATTGGGTATTTCGTTCATATACATCTTCTCTTTATTTCTCGAGCCTCTAGTGAGCTACAGACAGAGTTAGAAAAGATCATATCTTTGATGATTCCATCATACATGATTGAGTTGTGAAAACTTCTGGATAGGTATCCTATATCTAAACTTAATTCTTTCTGGTTAAATAATCTCTTTCTAGTTGCTCTGGAACAATTAGGAGATTCTTTAGAAGAAATATGGAGTTCTGCTTCTGGCGATAACATGCTATTCGACAGCGGTCCATCTTATGGGGTCAAATCAATACATTTTAAGAAGAAATATTAGAATATCAATCTCATCAATCTCATAAGTATCATACCAAATCCCATCAATCGAATCACTTTTTCAACAAATAAGAGACATTTAAGTCGTACAAGTAAAGAGATCTATTCATTGATAAGAAAAAAATGTGAACGGTGATTGGATTGATGAGAAAATAGAATCCTGGGTCACGAACAATGATTCGATTGATAATGAAGAAAGAGAATTCTTGGTTCAGTACTCCACCCTAACAACAGAAAAAAGAATTGATCAAATTCTATTGAGTCTGACTCATAGTGATAATTTAGCAAAGAATGACTCTGGTTATCAAATGATTGAACAACCAGGATCAATCTACTTATGATACTTAGTTGACATTCATAGAAAGGATCTAATGAATTATGAGTTCAATAGATCCTGTTTAGCATAAAGGTAGATATTCCTTGCTCATTATCAGACAATCACTTATTCATAAACCTCGTTTGGGGCTAATCGTTTTCATTTCCCATCTCATGGAAAACCCTTTTCACTCCGCTTAGGATTATCCCCTTCTAGGGGTATTTTAGTGATAGGTTCTATCAGAACTGGATGATCAAATTTGGTCAAATACCTAGCGACAAACTCCTATGTTCCTTTCATTATGGTATTTCTAAACAAGTTCCTAGATGACAAGCCTAAAGGTTCTATTGATGATATCAATATTGATGATAGTGAGGAGATCAATATTGATGATAGTAAAGATATCCATATTGATGATGACCTTGATATGAAGCTGCTAACTATGATGAAAGTGCTAACTATGTATATGAAAATAGACCGATTTGATATCACCCCTCAATTTGAATTAGCAAAAGCAATGTCTGCTTTCATAATATGGATTCTAGACATTCATGATCTATATGTGAATGATTCGAATTATTTATCCCTCGATCTAGTAGTGAACTCTCTCTCTAGGGATTGTGAAAGATGTTACACTAGAAATATTCTTGTTATTGCTTCGAATCAAATTCCCCAAAAAGTGGATCCCAATTTAATAGCTCTGAATAAATTAAATACATGAATTAAGATACAATGGATTCTTATTCCACAACAACAAAAGCACTTTTTCATTCTATCATATACTAGGGGGTTTCACTTAGAAAAGAAAATGTTCCATAGTAATGCCATAACCGTGGGTTCCAATGCACGAGATCTTGTAGCACTTATCAATGAGGCCCTATCAATTAGTATTACACAGAAGAAATCAATTATAGAAACTAATACAATTAGATCCACTCTTCATAGAAAAACTTGGGATTTGCGATCCCAGGTAAGATCAGTTCAGGATCATGGGATACTTTTCTATCAGATAGGAATGGCTGTTGCATAAAATGTACTTCTAAGTAATTGCCCCCTAGATCCTATATCTATCTATATGAAGAAGAAATCATGTAAGGAAAGAGATTCTTATTTATACAAATGGTACTTCGAACTTGGAACGAGCATGAAAAAATTAACGATACTTCTTTATCTTTTGAGTTGTTCTTCTAGATCGGTCGCTCAAGATCTTTGGTCTCCACTCGGACCTGATGAAAAAAATCGGATCACTTCTTATGGATTCGTTGAGAATGATTCTGATCTAGTTCATGGCCTATTAGAAGTAGAAGGAACTCTAGTGGGATCCTCATAGAAAGAAAAAGATTGCAATTAGTTTGATAATAATACAGTGACATTGCTTCTTCGGTCCGAACCAAGGAATCAGTTAGATATGATGCAAAAAGGATCTTGTTCTATCGTTGATCATAGATCTCTATATGAAAAATACAAATTGGATTTTGAAGAAGGGGAAGGAGACTTTGACCCACAAAAAATAAAGGAGGATTTATTAAATCACACAGTTTGGGCTCCGAGAATATGGCGCCCTTGTGGAAATCTATTTGATTGTATCGAAAGGCCCAATGAATTGGGATTTTCCTATTTAGCCAGGGAATTTCGTGGCAAGAAAATCTTTTATCATAAAGAGGATGAGATTCAAGAAAATGATTCAGAGTTCTTGTAGAGTGGAACCATGCAGTACCAGACACGAGATAGGTTTTCTAAAGAACAAGGTTTTTTTTTCAAATAAGCCAATTCATTTGGGACCCTGCGGATCCATTCTTTTTCCTATTCAAAGACCGACCCTTTGTCTCTGTGTTTTCACATCGAGAATTATTTGTAGATAAAGAGATGACAAAGGGGCTTATTAATTCCCAAATAAATCCTCCCACATCCATATATAAACACTGGTTCATCAAGAATAGGTAAGAAAAGCACTTCAAAATGTTGATTCATCGCCAAAGATGGCTTAGAACCAATAGTTCATTATATAATGATGGATCTTTCCGTTCTAATACTCTATCTGAGAGTTATCAGTATTTATCAAATCTGTTCCTATCTAACGGAAGGCTATTGGATCAAATGACAAAGACATTGTTGAGAAATAAATGGCTTTTCCTGTATGAAATGAAACGTTTGCTTCACATTGTTGAGAAAGAAATGGCTTTTCCTGTATGAAATGAAACATTTGCTTCATGTAACAGGGGAAATATTTCCTATTCCTTATCCGTAAAGATAGGTGGCCATGTAAAAGGGATTAAGGGGAACATAATCGAATTGATCAGTTGGTAGAGTCATGGAAACACTTGTTTATTCCATATTTTTGACCTTAACTCCATGGAACAATATGCTACTGTTGAAACATGTAATAATTTCAATCTTAGATCAAAATACTATGTATGGATGATATGAATTTTCTAGACAAGGATTCCTAAATGGCGAACAGCCAGAGCCTATTACTCACTACATCAAATAACTTTCATTAATGAGACCATGTAAATCCATCAGAAAATAAAAAATACCCATGTCTGATGAAAAAGTTGTTGCTATCTTCTCGAATAACAAATAATTGGTTTAACTGAATAATTAAATAAAATAGATAGATCTTTCTCTTCATCTTAGGTTGATGGATCTACTCAATTGAGGATCTCCCATATGGATAATACACATTCTAGTTGATCGAGCATAATTGTTTTGTTCCGAAGCAAAGATGTTCATGGGGGACGGTTCGACCTATTAAAATATTCACAACCAAGAGGTACTGTATTATCTTTCGGATAGGTCCTAAAAGGAGAAGGAATGCCATGTCTGTCTACTCTCTCTAATTCACCCAACCCAAGAGTACCCATTTTGGGAACATTCAGTGCCAAAGTAACTGAATGGGAAAGTCGCCAATCCCTAAAATGGACTATGTAATGTGCTTTATCCACTGGGTTACGGGTGGGCATTTTACTAGAGGTTTCTATCAATCTCCCTTGTCTAATTCCTATTTAATCAAATACTCGGTGGGGGGGGGTGGGGGGTGGGTGCAGGGCAGACGATTTCAAAACAGACTCCTCATTCATTAGATAGAGAAGATTTCGTGATTTGCTGCCAAACCTATTCTAAGAGCTTGGACTTGGATCATGGGGATCACTGGAATACTTCGTATCAACAGATACTTGATATATCAATATCGATTAGATCCGAGGTTTATTATTGAATTGTTCATTCAATGAGCATTCTCCATATTAATATTCTATTATGCCTTGAAGAGGACTCAAACCTCCATGCTCTTTAGCACGAGATTTTGAGTCTCGCGTGTCTACCACTTCACCATCAAGGCATCTTGAAAGTGAATCATATTCCATGAATATGATATCTATATAGTGTGATATATGGAATATATGACAAAGGTAGAGTGTT
Organism: Alisma plantago-aquatica; assembly: GCA_963693085.1. Lineage (NCBI taxonomy): Eukaryota > Viridiplantae > Streptophyta > Magnoliopsida > Alismatales > Alismataceae > Alisma > Alisma plantago-aquatica. The sequence continues at coordinate 897,374,810 of OY856412.1, forward strand.
TTTTGGAGTATTTCTATCGATCGGTCATATAATATAGGCCCGAGTCAGACATCAAATTGCTTCGATTTGAATTATCTGGAGGAAACCTGATATATATTAAAAATATATCAATAAAAAGATGTACAATCAAACCTATTTATCGATTCAATAGAAGCCCAAAGAAGTTTATATGGCACCTAAAACAAAAATAATGATAGATATGTCAAAAGCAGGTTTGATTATGCCTATTCCTAATCCTAAATAAAATGTCACAACATAGGGATCCATATGTAAACATAGTATCTATTTACGAATGACCCCCTTCTCATAATGAGAATGTACATAACCCTATTCATTCCTATCTGGTGCGGTATGGAATGAACTTATAATCTGATGATGAAGTTGATTCCATGATTATAAGTTCATAACCCCAATCCATTCCTATCCTATTTGGGGTGGAACAAATCTACTAATTCTTTTATTCTAGTTAGTAAGAAACTAAGAAATAGACCTAAAAAGGGTATCCTGAGTAATTGCAATAATTGGGTTCATTGATATTCCTGGTATAGTAGATGCTATCACACATACAATCATACTCAATTTGATAGAATTGTTTGATCTTAAAGTAGATCTTCTATAATTTCACATGTGAGGGGTTATTTCTTGGTTTTGTCCAGTCATTAATAACTTGATTATTTTTAGATAATAGTAGACAGAAACAACATTCGTAAGGAGTCCTATTGAAACCAAGAAATATAGGCCTTCCTACCATCCACACCAGAATAGATAGAGTTTTCTAAAAAAACCTACTAGTGGAGGAAGACCTCCTAGGGATAAGAGACATAGGGCTAGAGAGAGAGACAAAAACGGACCTTTTGTGTATAATCCTACATAATCTTGAATGTTATCAGTTCCGATACGTAGACCAAATAAGACAATGCAAACAAAAGTTCCTAGATTCATGGAGATATAGAACATCATATAAGTTATCATGCTTGCATATCCATCATTTGAGTCTCCAACAATTATCAAAAAGTGATATCAGGTACTTGAAACTCCCAAGTTGCACAATGAATCTTTGATTCAGATTTGTGGAATCTTTCGGTGTCACAGTTAGGGAGGTAGGGCAGAGGCCTTTGGTGTCCCTTCCAGTCAAGAATTGGGGCCTAATATATATATATATATGTATATATGTATATATATATACATACATACATACATACACACACACGATCTAGTGAGAAACATATCTTAGTGAGAGCATGAGAGCCATTTAAATATCTATCTTAGTAACTTTTCATAATCCAACTGTATAGATTAAAAGTATACCTTAATATGTGTCTTCCTATAAAATTTCATAATAATCTTATTTGTATATCATTAACAATAAGAGAAAACTTTTCAATGATCTATATTGAAAACTTTTCAATGCTCTATATTGAATTTTAGGCTGACCGTTGGATGTAAAAAGTGTATATTTTACATATGGACATGTAAACACTATTTGATTGATATGATTTTCTATGGGGAAGGTAAATGAATTAATGATTTTCCATCTATACGGTTGTATTTTAAAAAATAGCTAATTTTTAGTTATTCAAATCCCTCTCACACTCTCAATGTAGGATGTTTCTCATTAGATCGCTACCATATATATATATATATATATATATATATATATATATATATATATATATATATATATATATATATATATATATATAGCAATTCATTCAATATCCGGCACGTAGTCTGGATTTTTGCTACTCGTCATCCAAAAAAGTAACTATGCAGTTACAAAAGTAACCCGCTGGATAGAAAAGTAACTATGATGATAAAAGAGTAACTATACGACTAAAATAGTAAATCTGAGTAGAATACATAACAAATATATATGTAATTGTATATTTGAATATGTTGTTGCAAATGTAACTATCTATGCATGAAAAGTAACAATTTGCAAGTTAAAGTAACCCTCTACATGTGTAAAGTAAGAAATGAAAAAAAACCCCAAAATAGGGGGCGGGTAGTTACCTGTACGGGTATTAAAGATGGGCCCTATATATATATAGGGTGTTCATTGAATACCTACGCAGCTAGCCTAGATTTTCGCTACTTGTCAGTCCCGAATGTAACCATATGGCAAACAAAGTAAATGGAAGGACCAAAAAGTAACTATGTTGATAACAAAGTAAGTATATGACTAAAAAAGTAAAACTGGGCATACTACACAGGAAATATATATGTAATTGTATTTTGAAATCTGCTATTGCAAATGGAACTATCTATCTATGAAAAAGTAACAGTTTATAAGGTAAAGTAATCTTGTACATGTTGAAAGTAAGAAACTTGAAAAAAAGTAACCAAATTACATATACATTTACTGTGTATTCTGTCCAAATTTATTTTTATAGTCATATATTTACTTTTTAATCATCATAATTACTTTTTTGTCCAACGAGTTACTTTTCTGACCATATAATTACTTTATGGGATGATGGCTAGCAAAATCCAGGATACCCGTGCTGGTGTTGAATGAATGCCCCCAATACACACACACACATATACATATATATGTATATGTATATATATGCATATATATATATATATATATACAGGGCTTCTATTTAATACTTGCACGGGTAGCTACCTGTTCTAAAATTAGTTACTTTTTTTGGATTTTTTTTACTTTACACATACACATGCTCACATTACCTTCCAAACTATAACTTTACATGCATAGTAGTTATAGTTGTAACTAATGTACAATTACATATTTATTCTAAAAAAATATTATGTATTCTGTCTGATTTTACTTTTTTAGTCGAATAGTTACTTTTTTGTCAAAATAGTTATTTTTTGTCTAGATATATACTTTTTGACCAAATATTTACTTTTTAGGAGGTACAAGTAGCGAAATCCAGGTTACCAATGTGCGCAACGCATGAACAACCATATATATATAAATATAAAGAGAGAGAGAGTCATGTTTGAATACTCTCCTGAAGTGTATACATAGTAGAATACACTCAAATAGTTTTTCACAATGCAATACTTTTTTAAAAATCTAATTCATTGATCTTCTTATTCTATCATGACTCATATAGAGTCAGGCTAGAATACACTCGAGTGTACAGATCGCACAGTACACTCAAGTGGTGTTTGCATATCAAGACTACTTTTTTGCAAAATGTAAACTATTTATCTTCATTTTCATACTATAATTAGGCTTCATATAAATTTTAAGCCCATTTGGATGAGCGTAAGTCACTCATCCAAGCGCAACAAAATCAATGCATGAAACTAATTTGAAATGCATTATTTTTTTGGTCTTCATAACATGACCTATAAATGTCCAAATGGGCTAAAATTTATAAATTAGCTATGCACAATATGTTTAAGAAGATTAATGGATTATATTTGAAAAAATATTGCATTACGAAAAAATGACTTGAGTGTATTCTAGCTTGACTATATATATGTATGTATGTATGTATGTATGTATGTATGTATATATATATATATATATATATATATATATATATATATATATATATAGGGTTAACCCTCACAAGGTAAACATGTATAATAAAAAACACCTTGATATCTATATCTCTAAATTATATTACATTTTGTTTTAACTGGAAGAGCATACCATAATCGTATTTCTACATAAAACCCTAACTCAAGATGAGGAGAGAAATAAATTCAATGGTTATGAAAGCAAATAGATGAGAAAAGGATGAAATATCAGATCATAGGACCTAGAGATATTTTACTTTGGGAGAATACCTCAAAGTTTGTCTAGGTGGGATTCACAGGGGCTCGAAAGTCTTTTTTAACCAACTAGTGGTGTGAAGGAAAATCTTACCAACCCCATGTTGTAATTCTTTTTAGACTTCATTATCTTTGGAAAATTCCCTAATAATTCACTTACAGGTCTATGTAATTATTAAAACAATTAATTATTATAAGTAATTTGAAAATTTTGGACTCTAATACCAATTGTGAAGAACCCACCCCCATTTATCCCCATTGAAGGTGAACCACTGGGACAAGGATGTTTATCTCATTTCTCCAGGATCCAGATTTATGAAATACCAAATAATAACCAATAATTTTATTTCATAAAGTGGTTTTGATACAATAGGATGCTATAATTATCATCAAAGGAGCTTACATACTTTTCCAAGTAAAAGAAACTACTATAGAGAGATTATACATATAGAGAGAGTTCTGTCTATCTAAATATCCTTGTGACATTAACTTTATGATCTTCATTGTATTCATCTGTAAGCCAACTACTTAAAACATTTACAAACAACATATGTAGTAAGTACATAGACATACTATGTACATGGGTAAATACAAAAGTGTTCATGTATATTTATCAACATATATTATTCAATAGTCACATAGTTGCACATCGGACTTTGCATTTTTATTCAAATATTCTAAACCATGCCTGCCATGCCACCACAAGTGTAATCTTGTCATTTTTTGTCATTAGATTAATAGAATCTACCCATTGTATGTCTAAACCTGGGTTAAAAATACCATAGTATGTATAATATGATACACATATGCATTATATTCAAAATAGAATCAAATAAACATCCAAAAAGTTTATCAAAAGATCAAACACTTTTGAAATCATCCTGGGGTCCATCGTTAGTCAATATGATTAAGTATTCATAACATAACTATGTACCTTCAATGAAGAACCCATACAATATTATCTGTTTATAAGTATGTATGAACCCAAACAACCAAGCATAGAACCAAGAATGCATTCAATCTTCAAGTATATATCATGCTAAGTGTCACCAATGTATTCATATGACTTAAGTCGGGGTCTAGTCTAGTTCTAAATGTATGGGTATTGGTTTAGGGTTGATATTAGGGTTAGGTTTCAAAACCGTAATTCTCATGTTGAAGATCTAAGGTTTAAAAACCATAGAGGATAATTAATACAACCCTAAACTTTAAGTTAGCATTAGATTCCACTACATTCAATATGATCCAATTATAACACAAAGTAAGCACATTTAACTTCTCCAACATTCTATTTATCAAATATACAATTTACTTATATTGATAACTTTACATTCACGCATCAACCATAATTTTTAAACAAGATACATGCTTAGGTACTGAATCTATTTTATTTGTATTCTATGCATTTTCATGATCAATTTGGTATATAATTTCACTATATTATGAGCTTCCTTCTAATTTCTACACGTATTGCAAAATTAAGATATGTTTACCAATCATCGATAGCTATGTCAGGACCACTAAATCTAAACCTGTTCAATCTGGGGTTGGGCCTACATGAATGGGCACACAACACATCAACATTGACGGGAAGTGCGGGTTGGGTTTTTAGGGTAGCTGAAAGACGTTATTATCCATGCTCATGAATCTCATTTTTGCATGCAATATAGGTAAATCAGTAAAACATACCTAGGGATTGTTCTCCCTCTTCTTGGATTGGGCTCTAGCTTCCACTAGCCATGGAGGTCAACTTCATGATTGACTTTGAATTCTTTGGCCAAGAGGGGTGTTAGTTGATACTGACCTTGGCAAGGTTTTTGATCTTGACTCTGATTTGTGAGAGGACAACAAGGTGTATCTAGGTGTTTGTCTGGACTAATATGTGTTATGAGAAATTACTAGATCTTGTGTCATATTGAAGGCTGATGTAGATTGTTGTGGTCTAGGAGAAGCTAGCCAACTCCTCGCAATGGCCGGACTTTTGCAGATGTCGAACATCGATGGGAATTTCTAGAAAGTCTGTATCTGTGATCAGGGCATGGCCTTAGGGCTTTCCAGATTGTGGTCCAGGAGAAGCTAGCCAACTCCTCACTTCCCTCTTGGTGATGAAATCCCTTCACGACTTTCCAAAGATGCTTCTGGACCAATGAATTGGATTGAGCTACTTTGCATTGCCAAAAAGAGGTCGATGATGCTAATGATGGAGATCAAGTCCAATGGATAATCCCATGATATCTTGTGAACAATTGAGAGGTTCAAGCTCTGGGAGTCATGGTGAAATTCTATAACCCTTTATATTGGCATGAAGTTTAGGGGAGAGGAGAGTACCTACTAGCCCTAGATTCTTGGTATTCTTTATGTTTGGGCATTATTCCAAAACAAGGATATCGTGACCAACATATGGCTAGTTGGCTTTGTTTTGTTCACTTGAATTTAGAGGGAAAGGAATTTGGTGATCTATAGATATAGAACAAGGTTTGGGGAGTGTTGACACCCCCATTTTTTCTCAGTCAGCAAAAATTCACAATTAATGCAAATCCTTTGGATAATGATGGACTCCATTCCACATTTCTAACATTTTATCCTTCTTTCACCCTTTTATCCACATTTTCCCACATATTAATACACCTATTTACAACCAAATTCACCTAGTTTGGGGCTTTATGTAAAGAAACCTTCTTATTATACAAAAAGTGCAATTTACTCTCCAATTCTATATTTTACAAGATCTTTTTCATAAACTACCCAGTTCAATTATCAAGAATAAGTTTGATTCTTTATTCCCCATGGATATTCACTGTATTTCATGATAAATCCAAGAGATAATACTGAGTTATCTTTCTCTACAATTTTCTTCAATTTTCTCCAAAATAGTCGTGAAATTCTGGAAAATCGAGAAACTAGTTGTAACATGTCATTTTCAAATTAACCATCCAATTAACTTGAATGATTTCATGAATAACTATTTTTACTATTCTTTAAGCTTGATTAATGATGGTAGTCTAATTTGATTCTTTAAACCTAATAAGATACCCTAATCTTGTTTTTACTTTGAATAATTAGGGTTTGCTAAGTGTAAACCCTAATCACCAAATTAAGGGTTTTGGTAGCATATGAATACATAATTTGATAAATATAGTGGTGTACTAAATGATTTTTAGTATTTTATCTATAATTATTATTTAGTTGAATCTGGATATGGTTTGTAAAACTCAAATGTAACTCTTGCAAAATATCACAATTTTTGAATAATTTCTGACCTATTTGTCGGCCACATTTCCACAGGATAAACTCAACAGACCATGCATTCTAGATGAAAAATAGGGTTTAGTATTATGATTTCTAAGTTTTTTTTTCTGTAAGTGAGAATGATCTATAACTTTTCCTAGAGATTTGAAATATTGTGACACACAAAATGTTATCTTTTTAATAATTTAGGAGGATATTTGATCTATTCAACAAATGATTTATAGTAACATTTTCATGACAGAAAATTATGCTAAAATAAAAGAAAGTGTAAAGTAGGGTAAATTTACAATTGACCCAAGCACCTTAATTGATCTATATGAGTAACCTAGCTCCCAAGGATCTCTCATATTTTATGATTCATTCAAAATAAGAAAAATCCTAGAGAGAGAGGGAGAGTCAGGGTTTAGTTGAAGAAAGTGGTGAAGATGACAATCTAGGGTTTTCTCTTCCTAGAGTTGATGAAATCAAGTATGTCAGTAATAGTTAAATAGATTTTTTAGGCGATTCTTCTCTCACATCTAAACATTCCATCAAAATTCTTATTTGATTCAAAATGATATCAGATTGCCCTCTTTTCTCACTATTTCTCTCCTATTCTCCATCTCTAGGGTTTTTGAGTTGACAGGAGGAAGAAATGGATTCAATAATTAGAACCTTGGTGGATTTATAGAAATTCAGAGTTTGACCTATATTTTCAAGGAGCTTGTCACCTTAGATGAGTATTTCTTTCCCTTTAATGCTTTTTAATCATATTGAAAGCCTCATTATATCTGGATAATATGATCAAGACCATTGCTAGTATTTCATGCAGTTGTGTAATCAATTAGGATGATTTTGGGGAAATAAATGCTATTGATCTATATCCTTTTTCATTGATTAGTACTTGTCTAGTTTTTGACCTATTGATTTATGTTCTATGAATAATCTAGTGGACATAGAATTATATTGTTTTATATGAATATTACCTACAACCAACTATTGAATGATATGCTTGGAAATTGGGTTGACATGTATATAATCATATTTGAATTGTATTAGAATGAATTACACAAGTATAGTTTTGAATATTAATGAAATTAAATATGATATATACAAAAGGATCAATATGAGGTGGTGATTTTTCCTTGTTTAGAGTTTGAGTTGAGGTATTGAATCAAATGAGTCGATAAATCAATGTATATTTATGATCAATGAATGAAATATGTGGAAATAGAAGCCAGAGTTTCCATGTGTGTGAATAGCCCTAATGAACCACTGTGAACCATGATGAGGTTACTTAATGATATTATTCTTTTTATGTGTTGAACTAATATGACTTATTAAACCCTAGAAACTAGTATTGAGATGAGTATGAGAGGATAAACTCAAAGTTGTATATAATCTTGAGGAATTTCTCAATTGTAGGCATTATTAATTCAATTGAAAGTGATAAGCCTTATTAAGATGATATAAGCCTAATGCATGTATTCTAATATAATATATGGAATATGAGAAAATGCCACATGAATGCTAGACTTTTATACAAGTCACTTAGTGATGAATCTATATATGAATAAAGATTAAGGAGTCAGTAGAAGAAACCCTAATCCGTGGTATGTTCTAATTTGAGAGTTTAGTAAGAAATGGAAGTATTTCCTTTAGTTACCGAAATTCCATTACGAGTCAAATGACATGGTACATGTCTGTAGATGCAAAATAAGAAATGGACAAGGGCGGTATGAATTGTGATTATATGTAATGAATGAAATATTAATAAGATAAGTATGAGGAAGTATTTTATCTTTCTAATTTAAATGTATATGGGTTTACCTAAAGGGAATGAAATACACTAAAATTGGACAATAAAGGATTTTGAGAGAGAAACTCTATCCATAAGTAAATGAGAATGATTGATTCCAAGCAGTGAACATGATATGAAAGAAGTTAAAAGTAATGATTACAAAATGAAGGAAAAAGAGCAAACATTTATAGTTGGATCTAATATCCTAATCCCAACCCTAATATGATGATCTATGTGGAAATAATGAATAATGTTCTAAAATGAGGAATTAACGTACATAATTATAGTGTAAATAAATTACAAGATAAATCTCGAGGATGCAACTTGATTCAACATCATTCATGTTAGGATTGTGATTGTGTATAGACCTTTGCATTCTAGGAATGGTCTATTCTGATGGATTATAAATGAGATTACACTTGTGATGGACAACAACCCTAATTAAAAAATGGTAAATAATAACTAAGGAGTACTAAGTGTGTTATGCACATTTATACTTGAGATTTATCCATATCTATAGAAATGGAATGGAATAAGTATATGTTGCATGATGAACCTGTTGCAAGTATCATGAATGACACATGATGTCTATATGCCTATACTATTGCTAGTTTAATATCTATGTGAATATTTGATGAGATCTATGATGTGAAATGGACTAATAAGAAACATGTTAAGATGGGATTAACATGATTTGATTTCTTTTAAGAAACCCAATATAGGGTAAATGATGGACAATGAGATTATGTATAAGATTGAAAGACCATTACTGATGATTACTTTGATAAGATAAGGAAATGACAAGAATCATATGTGTTGCAAAATTACGTATTATTGTGATTCTTATTTTAGTCATTTTCTCTCTTGATAAGCCTAATCTGCTTTATGTAATTCTAGTTATGAGAGAATATACACATATGGTAAATGATGATTGAATCTTCTTTAAGATGAGTAAAAAGGACTAATAATAATTGGAATGATGACACATCTAGTTAGATTATCTAAACACTATGAGTATCCCATGAGTGCCAAAAAATCAAAGTATTATGAGAATGATTACCTGGGTGTGGATCAAGACCTTAAAGGTTAGACCACCAAGATTTATGAGTGAGCCATCTGGTGTGGCTCTGGCCCTAAGCCCTTTATTGTGATATATTATTTTGTTGGTTCCTATCTAGTGTTCTTGAGATGAGGATGTGAGCCTCTTTAGGCAACGCTATGGTGGACCATGCTCTATGGTTGATATCTTAGGGTGGCAGACTAATCCCTAAGATAGTAATAGTGAGTCATTGACATGAGAATCAGGCATGTATATTTCTACTAGGTGAGGTACACGCCAGGTAGTTTTAGGGTAAATGAACAAAAAATAATAAGCCATGTACAATATGATTTGAATGTTTGTTGTATGACTTTACTGCTAGCTAATACACATGTTTTTGTTGATTATATTTCTTATTGTAGAAAGTAATCATTCTTTTATAAAGATGATATGTTTCCATATTATTATTTGTCTGGTTTGGAATCCGATCTTAAATGTTGACATGCACTTGATGTTGGGATTCTATATCCATTTTGAATATATTTGTATATACTTGTCATTTGAATTGTCTTGTTTGGTAGACATGTTTTATGTGTACTTCAACTTTAGGACTGCAAGATGTGATCCTGGCCTAGCTGGTGGAGTGTCATTGTGACGATCCCAATTCCCATATATTTTCCATGATGACATTCCCTAGATATACGTGCACTCATATATATAAGATATCAAGAGGGAAAATATAAGGGATTGTAATTGTTATCTAGAACATACAAAAGCCATATCTAGTTCACAAGCATCATGCTATTGCCACACAAAACAATCATCTGTAGAGATAAAAGTCATGATTACATTATTCAATGAAAAGAAAGACTAGTTCTAGAAAAAGAAAAGTACATATGACATAAGATATCCTATACATCATATAGAAGGAAAATAAATGCAACTAGATATAAAGAAATAGAGATGAACATCAATCTAGCTAATATCCTCCAAGGGAACTTTATTACATGTCTTCTGGTACTTTGATGTGCATTACTTGTTCTTTGCACCTAGAAAATATGTGAAATAGATGAATCAACAAAAGTTATGTACATGGGTAAAATACTTGTATAGTAACTTTCATATTGAAATATTTAAAGAAGAAAGTAAAAGAAAACATTATTTATGAGAGAATTAGGTAAATCATTCTTTTATACATGTCTTCAGATGAAGTTGTACTACTAAGTGGGTCAACACCTTATCTTACATATGTACTGGGCCCTCCCCACCCCTTTGGCTATGGAGATCCCTTCCCCTAGGGCTATGGGGATGTACTCACCTTAGTATTCAGTAGAGGGAGAAATACTTATCTCAATTCAATAGCTACAACCCATCTATTCATTTATGTTCTTTATGTTTTGGTGGCACAGATACTACTAATATGCATCCAAGATATAATATATAAATAAAGCATCCAATGTATTTCATATCATTATGCATCCATGAAAGCTAGTCTTATACTTATGAAACTCATGTACATGTATTATCATATATGGATTCCCAAGAGTCTACAAAAATAATAAATAGATCACCCTGAAAGGAAAGTAAAGGTATAATGTTACTATGAGTCCAATGACTCAAGACTAGGGCTTGTTCTTTACTCAAGATTATTACCATCTTATTATGCTTAGATCAAGGATTATTTAATGAGTTCATTCCATTTTGTATTTATAGGATCAAAACTCAGATTTAGGATTACACATAGATTATGATATCCTTTATTATTTAAAAAAGGAACATTCAAGATTAGGGCTTCTACAGGATCTAAATCATTATTAGCTTCCTTTTTTGGGTTCACATGATCCAACATGACCATAGTTGAATATAGGGTTATGGGAGTCGTACATAACTCATACTAGATCATTATTTGATTAGGGTTTGTCAAATAATACGTAAAGATTCATTATATAGAGAGAAAAGCTTAGTATTAGGGTTTCCATAATCTTTGGATTACTATTCATTACCTAATTATGGTTTCGTGATGTATGAGTACCAGTGACTCTATTAGGGTTTAAATGTCATGAATATCAGATCCCAATCACGAATAACCATCATTACACAATAAGGTAATAATAATATGATCATTAAGGCTTTAAGCTACTATTTTTGAAAAAGGGAACAAATTTAGGTTCTAAAAGATTTTTATTAGGTTTCCCATACTTTTTTGATGAAAATTATATATATATTTGATGTAATCCAATATTCCTAACATTTTCTAGGGTTTTTCTAAGATAAATCGAATTTTTATTTAATTAAATAATTTGAGAAATTACTTTTTTCAATGGCTAGATCCGACTGGATCAACGACCAAGATTGATTAGATCTTCGCAAGGCTGAGCGTAGCTCGACTGAGTTGGCACCATGTGGCAACTTTTGGTTGGTCTACACGGTGAGATGGCTCCTGATTGGGCCTTACTGACTCGTGGTCATCAGCTGATTTGGTGGTTTGGGTTTGGCCCAATTAGATCCTAGTTGACACCATGTCCTCTCCTCCTCCTCCTCCTCCTCCTCCTTTGGTGATGCACTGCTCGAGCAGCCTGGAGCAACTCTGACGAGGGTTTTCTCGAGCTAGAGGGTGAGTTGAGGTGAGAGGGAGGTTCCTTCACCTTCAATGAGCCACCCCAAGGAAGGGTGGTTTCGTTGGGCAGTACAAATATTCGTGGATGGAAGATTCACCTATCCACAATGAGGAGGTTGCAGGAGTAGGTGGTAGAATGTGTGAAGGAAGGATCTGGTACCTTGGGTCCTACCCGAGGAGATCCTATGGAGGATGGAGAATGTGATGGTGATGAAAGATTGGTGCGAGGTACTTTGGGGTAGTGGGGCAGTGAAGGTTCTGGAGGTTGAGTATGATGGTGGTGGCGAGGGGTGTTTCTCGATCAATCAAAAGTTGGGGATGAGAAAAGGAAGGCTGGTGGATCTTGTGGGGTCCTTAAATTGGTGTGAGGAGGTCTGCGGTGAGAAGCCCTAATCTACTCGCCACTACTAGGGAGAGGCACAAGAAATCAGGAGGTCGTTCTCCTTGATCTGAAGGTAAGGGAGAAAGTGTGAGGGGTGGTTGAGCTCAGTTAGGTGAGAGTAACACATCCTACAAATATCTCGCATTGAAAAGATCAGAGTTGTTGGGTTGATTCGATCACAATTTTGATCTGAGTCAGTCAAAGAATGCCGGAGGTAGAAGACAGAGTCATGCTCATTAGATTAGAATCAGACATTTCAAATCTGACGTGAGATTAGCCAAGGTCCGCGCTTGATCACATAACACATACATGCCATTCATTCAATTCATTTAATCCACAACTTTGGTTATAGAGTTCAAATAAATGATATCATATGCATAATTTCAAAAGATTATATCTTCCAATTGATTTATCCAATTAAAGTGAAATTTTAAATGGATCTTCAATATGTTGTCATATAACTATGGTACAAATTTGAGGGTCAAACTCACATGTTGATTATATAAATTGACCATGGACCCTAATACATATAATCCATCTTAATGTGAGATTAGGGTTTGTATTTTTAGGAATTTGGTGGCCCTTTTGAACGAATTAGTGAGGGAAATATTTGATGGTACTTTTGTCAATAATGTGAGAACTTATTTATAATGAATTTGTAAGAGAGAGAAAAATAAAGTAAAAACTCACTTTGTCAAATCCTCCCCTCCTTTTTAAGAATTTTGTCCTCAAAATTAAAATAGCCTGAAAGAGATGGGGGTATTTCTTCTCGATCTCAAACTTGAGCTCCCAGGTGATGCCAAACTGATCATGGTGGCTCTAGAGAACTTTCACCATATCTATGTGCCAATTACTGCGAAGCTCCTTTGTGTTGGAATCAAGAATTCTGGCTGGGGATTCAGCATAGGATAGATCATCTTTTAGCTCTAGAGGCTCATGATTCAGAATGTGACTGGGGTCTTTGACTCTCTCTAAGGAACTCAAAAAAATAGCCCCATAACTTTAGGATAAGGGGTGCCTCCTTACAAAGGGGGTCGTAGTAAACAGGCCCGGGCGACTGTTTACCAAGAGCATAGGTCTCCGCAAAGTCATAAGACCATGTATGGGGGCTGACGCCTACCTAGTGTAAGGCTTCATATTAGATACATGGAAGATATTGTGCATGGCACTATACTGAAGTGGTAAAGTAAGATGGTAAGCACATTCACCAACCCTTTCCAAGATCTCAAAGGGTCCCAGATAGCGAGGACTGAGCTTCCCCTTGTTCTAGGCCAAATCTTGAATAGGTCTGATCTTTGAAAAAATATGGTAACCTTCCTTGAACTAACGTTCCTTCTGGTGAACATCCACATAATATTTTTTCCTATCCTGTCCCCGCTTCATTCTGTGCCTTATCAGTGCAACATTCTTTATATACAACTACATATCCTTAGATTTCATCAAAGGTATGCTCGTCGATGTCATCCTAGTATAGTGGAGATCTGCATGGTCTACCATAGAGAGATTCACATAGAGGCATCTCAATACTTGCCTGATAGCTATTGTTAAATGCAAACTCAACTAAAGGAAAATAATGGTCCCACAAGCCCTCCCAATTGAGAACACAAGCTCGTAGAATATCCTCTAGAATCTACACTGTATGTTCTGACTGCCCTTCTGTCTATGGATGGTATGCTATGCTGAAGTCCAACTTTGTGCCCAGTTCTTCTAGAACATGTTTCCACAGTTTGGAAGTGAACTTTGGGTCACTATCTGAAACAATGGACTCTAGAACTCCATGCAGACATACTATTTATCATATATTGAGGTCGGTAAGCTCAGACACCTTCATAGTAGTTTTTATAGGGAGAAAGTGAGAATATTTTGTGAAACGATCCACCATAACCCATGCACTATCATATCCATTTCTCATCTTGGGTAACCCCACCACGAAATCCATGGTGATGTGTTGCCATTTCCATTTCAAGATTTCAATGGGTTGTAGTAGACCACCCGGTCTCTAGTGCTCTACCTTGATCCTCTGGCATGTCAGACATTTGGACACAAATTCAAGAATATCACACTTCATGCCCCTCTACCAGAACTAACATTGTAAGTCTGTATGCATTTTAGTTGTGTCAAGATGAAGTGTGTAATTTGACCTATGTGCCTCATTGAGAATCTTTGTCTTCATAGCTGACTGCTTAGGAACCCATATATGATTCTTATATTGAAGACCATCATTGCGATTCACATATAAATGTGTTTGAGGGTTTTTTAGGAGAGATGAGAGATCTTCAAGATCATGACTAGCCTTCTATGCCTCAAGAAGTTCAGGATGCAAACTAAGAATAATAGAAATATCATTGACATGAACATGATCATGTAGAAACTACTTCTTCCAATCCACAAAATCCCCCATGTTCCTCCACTCAAGAACAGACAAAGATGCACATGTGGCCCTTTTTCTGCTAAGAGCATCAACAACTACATTTGCCTTACCTGGATGATAGGCAATGGAGAAATCATAGTCATTCAGATACTCAAACCATTGAAGTTGGTATAGGTTCAAATCTTTCTGAGTTAGGATGTACTTCAAGTTTTTATTGTCGGTGAAGATATCAAACATAATCCCATACAGTTAGTGCCTCCAGATTTTGAGAGCATGAATGATTGAAGCTAATTCCAAATCATGTGTGTCATAATTAAGTTCATTGGGTTTTAGTTGTCTAGATGCAAAGACTACCACCTTTCCATTCTTCTACAGGACACAACCTAACCCATTCCTTGAGCATCAATGAAGATCACAAACCCTTCATTGCTAGAAGGTAAAACTAGAACTAACGTTGATGTCAATTTCTACTTTATCTCCTGGAAATTGGACTCCCAAGAAGCTGACCATATGAAATGCTCGTCCTTTTGAGTAAGCTTAGTAAGAGGAAGTGTTGTTTGTATGTATGCCCATAGAAAAAGTCATGTGATGATTGTAATGGGATACTTTGTAAATGATTTGAATAATAATAAAGGCAATTTCCGATCTATATGTTTTCACTGTTTCTGAGATGATAGTGTAAAATGATAGATGTCTAAGGAATTTTTTTACTCGATGACATATGCTTTTGGGTTGAGGACCTAAACGATGAGATCATACGGATGTTAAGAGTATACATTCTTATTTCCTAGTCGGTTGTTATTCTGGAAATAACCATAGACATCAATAACACTAAAGACTAGATTGTGTGTTGGTTGATGACAAAATCTCATTATTTATGATATAGTGATATCAAACTGACACGATTTTTCCGTGCGTATAACGCAAGTTCACGCGTCAATGTAATATAGGCCTTTGTGAGGCCCGAGTCGAACTCAGGGACACTGAACTATCGGTAAACTACTACTAACTGTTCGCAATCAACTAGACCGATTAAAAAGGTTTTGAGAGTTGATTAAAAAGAAAAAGAAAATAAAAGAAAACAAAGCAATCGATTAAATATTAAGTTTAATCAATTTAGATGGGAATCTTTAGGATTGCGGTTTCACTGCGAGTTCTCATTATATGAGTTTTCACATAATTAGTCAAATTCATCTCTCATTCCGGGTAGTGGCCTGTAGTCAGAATTGTTCACTGTCGTGATACAATTCACTACCTAAATCTAGGTCGGTTCCACCATCGTAGAAACCTATACCCTAAACTAGGTGCATTAGAATCGACCTCTGGGTTTCCACCATTAACCGTACATCACCTTGTTCAAGGAATTTATAGGTTAATGTGAATTTCGTCTCTTTTCAACCGTTAATTCTTCTTTCAAAGCAATTAAAGGTATTATATTATCATTATGGTGATCAAGCATAATGATATAATGGAGAAAATGAAATCATACCACGGATTTAAGAGACAAATTATGAATTACTATGATAAAAATGTCATACAATGATTACCCGGGCTACTCCCGGTCCTAAAGACAAAGGGGATTAGCCCTGCATGGTTGACAATAGAAAATACATAGGAGTAGAGAAGAAAAACATGGGAAACATGGAGCAAACTCATGTAACCCCTGATACGAAGGTGTTCCTGGAGATCCTCCTCGAGAAACGTGTGTTTTGCAGTCTTCCGGCAACAAAATTGCCCGTCAGAGGTGCCCAGATCGCTCGGTTGACGGCCTTCGTCTCTCATCTCCTCTCTCTCTCCCTTTCTTGAATGTTGTGTAACACGATACAAGATCCCCCTAGGGCCGGCCGTGCTCTTCTTAGGTCATAGGACCACTTTACGACTCTGAAAAAGCTCAACCGTCAGATTAAAACGCTCTGTTTTTAGTGCTGAAAATTGCCAGATCCCGACGCTGTCGATAGTATCCCCAGGTTGATGGTATCGACCATGATACATGTATTTCCTACCAAAATCACGTTTTGGGGTTGCTTTCTGATGAAATATCGATACTATCGACACCAGGGTCGATAGTATCAACTCTGGACAATGCAAAAGTGCCTGAAAAAGTGCCGAAACATGTGTATAAGTCCGGGGATTATATAAAATCATATAAATATGATAAACGAAGTATAATTTGATGCAAAAAGAGTTTAAAGGCCAACTATAGTGAATTATGCAAATATAATCAAGAAAACGACAAATACATGCATAAAACAGATATAAAACAAGCCTATAAAAATGACTCAAAACTCATGCATCAAACTCCCCTAAGCTTAAACCTTGCTCGTCCTCGAGCAACAAAACTTTGGATCTGGTTGAGATAAGTCAGTAACAGGACATAAATATATGAAATGAATCTACATCATCCCCACTTTCTTTCCACAAATCGGCCCTCATTGACCACTGAACACTAACTGCCATCCAAGCGACCAAAGACCTATGTAAAAGATGTTCGTCCCCCAATCAATAAAATACTATCAATTAAAGCAGTTAATATGATAAACTCATTTGGTCCATACTTGATGCATCTTATGATCTCCCTATCTACATTTCTCTAATCTACCTAAATAAACTACTTGGAAGCAGATCCCCAAATAAAAATGGATGAGGGGATTTAATATGATGGTGGCCTACCATGCATAGCAATGGGTGGAAAAGATGGGTGGCTATGAAAATAGGATTCACAAGAATCATCCAAATTATTTATGCAAAAAGTAAAAATATGATGCACCTGTATGATGGATAAAATGTGAATGTATGATTTCTAATGACTATTTTTTATTTTGGTGGAATGATGCATGCAATCGATGTCTCATCCTAATGATGAGTATAGGTGGAAAGGTGTTTACAAAAGAATCCACAATCCTCTCACTTATTGCTTAGAGAGAATATGGCATTGAACTTAAAAATCCTTTTTCCTCCTTTTCTACTATTTTTCTTTTTCAATAACTCTTTTTTCTCTGCCCTTTTATTTTAGCAAGATAAATACTTCATGCTTGTTTTTTTTTTAAATTTATTTTTTAAATTTATTTTTTTGGAGGAGTAAGGATAACTCTTACATGAGAGAAGATCATAGAAGATAACAAATATGTAATGCCTTATGAAATATGCAATGCAAATGAAACTATATGTGATTTTTTTATGCAAACTACAAATGCTCAAAAGATGATATGAATTTTTTTTCCTTTTCTAATGCATAATAAAATGAACTAACTATATGCTTCCTATCATGCCTTGTAATGCAAACAAGAGGAAAAAACTTGGATTAAACTTGATCATCCTATGGTGGTGAATAAAGATGAATGGAAGGTGGATGAGATCACATGACTAAGAGACAATGTCTTTCCCAACCATGATATGTCCCTCTTCTATCAACTTATGTAACAAGGTAACCTTAGAGTTTATTTCTAGATTCACATTAAAGATCACGTTACTGTTTGGTTGGTTTGGACTCAAACATCATCGTCATAACACAAGCCATATGGTTAAGTTAGGTTCTTCATTCAATCAGTATGTCTTCAAGCTGACTAATCCAAACAATTCCTCCAGTTATGTACTCTTAAACATAGCATATTTGGCTTAAAGTGCAAAG
This sequence comes from Alisma plantago-aquatica, assembly GCA_963693085.1. Lineage (NCBI taxonomy): Eukaryota > Viridiplantae > Streptophyta > Magnoliopsida > Alismatales > Alismataceae > Alisma > Alisma plantago-aquatica. Next base: position 897,393,632 of record OY856412.1, read on the forward strand.
AATAAAAGCATATTCAAATTTTTATTTAGAATTTTCAGAATTGATACCACATCATCAAAAAACAACTAATCCTAAACAAAATTTTATATTTTGTCCACAAGTACACTTGATAGAAGTGGACTCTAAAAACAAAATGAAAAATCTAATTTTTTTTGAAACAGAAACATGTAGATGTATGATAAAAAGAAAAGATGCAAGAGGTAAAGATAGAAACACCGTTCCATTCCTCCCCCTAAGCTTGAATATGACATTGTCCCCAATGTCAAAAGCAAAGGAAGATAAATGGAACAGATGTACCGATATGTGAGATGAGATTCAGGACAAAAGACAAGTGGGAGGGATCCACATTAAGACATGCCCTCCAATAATCACTCAAGCTCGGTGAAGTGTCGATGCTTTCTCAACTTGTGATAAGTCACTAATGAAAACTTGAAACTACCGAAAGTTAAGCCGGTGGTACCGACTCAATGCGTCCCTACACACCGAATACACATATCAAGGCACCTTTTTTACTTGCATCAAAAATAGATATCACAATCTACAAATATGAATGTAAAATCAGAATTGAAAGTTTAACAAAATAAACCTAGTTGGTGGGTTGCCTCCCACAAGCTCCCTTATTTAACGTCCTAGGATGGAAACATGCCAATCAACGATAATCAGGTGGTCATGGAGGAGGGTAAAGCTCTCTCCGCCTCTTCCTTCTAAACTTTTGGTTCCTTGCAACAATGAGAAAAAATAAATAATAGTTAGAAGACCAACATGTATGGTTGATGTTCCATTTCAACTGTAAATTATCATTGCAATGAACATGAACATGAACACAACTCATGATCAAGTCTTGATGTGGGAGCACATGTAGAAATAGATAGCCATGAGGTGAAAGGTATAATGATGATTGATCCTTAATTTCTATGACCATCCCCAATGGATCACTCCTATCTACACATAATGGAGGGGTTATATCAAAGGTGAATTTCTGTGCCTCCTCCTCTTCTAATAATTCAATTCCCCCACATTCATTAATTTCCTCACAAAAACTTTCAAAATTATCATCTCGATATATATCCCATATAGGATCCTCAATAAGGAAATGAAGAGATGGGTCTTGTGGTGAAGCAATTATGTGATGAGTAATGAGAAATTCCTCCACCTTTTCACTCTCAATATCCTCTTCCTCACTCTCTTCCTCCTCTCTAAGATCACTATCAAATAAAGCACCTTTTGGATCCTCCTCTCCTTCACTCATATCCCAAACACATGTATCAAAATTATCATCCACATTATTTGCATCATTCTTCTCATTTTCCTCATCATATCCCCAATCATATTCAAAATCAATCCTAGGAGTCAAGGGTGTGGGTGTCAGATCAATGGAAGGACATGGTAGAGGTGATTCTAAAACTTCTTCCAATATGTTCTCCTCGCTCTCTAATTCCTTATCCTCAATCTCAACTTCTTTCATTTTCTCTATTCTACCCCATCCTCCATTTGAAATAGGACCTTTGCGATTTAAAACATATTGAACCATAATCCTAATATGCTCAAGATGAATTTCCTTTGAGGTTTTCTCATGATGTAATGAAGGTGGACTCAGACATCTATAACCTACATGTGCATTTCCACACTCACAACAAATAGGGGCCATGTGCTTTTTTTTAATACTTTTTTTTTAAATGATAGAAGACTAACTACAAAGAAATACTTAGATAAATATGTACAATGCCTACACTAATAGTAAAGTTTTATGTAATGAAAAATGGGAAGAAAAAAATAAAAAAAGAAAATAAATACAATGGTCTAGAGTGGCCAATCCTAACTTTTTATAGTGTTAACCATGCCAACTCCCCGGCAACGGTGCCAAAAACTTGACACACATATAACGTGCGTGTAATACGCAAGTGTACGTGTCGAAGTAATATGGGATTATGAGTCCCGAGTTATCGAACACGAGGAGTTGTGAGGTTAAAGACTATTACTAATTAGGATTGATCAGCTAAGCCGAAAACAAGAGTTGATTGAAAAAGAAAATAAAAATAAAAGAAAACAAAACAATTGATTAAATGGTTAGTTTAATCAATTAAAAATGGAATCCTTAGGATTGCGGTTTCAACGCAGGTTCTTGTTGTACTAATTCCTACACAGTTATCCTAATTCGTCTCCTATTTCGGGTAGTGGCTTGTAGTCAAATTGCTCACTTTCGCGATACAATTCACTACCTAAATCTAGGGCGGTTCCACGATAGTAGTAACCTATACCCTAAACTAGGTGCATGAAGATCATACTATGGGTTTCCACCATTAACTATAAATCGCCTTGCTCAAATGATTTATTAGTTAATGTGGTTATCGTCTCTTTTCAACCGTTAATTCTTCTTTCAAAGTAATTAAAGGTATTAGATTATCATTAGGGTGATCAATCATAATGATATAATGGAGAAAACGACATCATACCACGGATTTGAGAGACAAATTATGATAAACTATGTAAAAAGTATCATACAACGATTACCCGGGCTACTCCCGGGTTCTAAGGAATTACGATTTTTAGTCAAAAATAGACGACATGGTATCACAACAAGTCGAAAAGATGTAAAACATGAATTTCAAGATACAATAAATTGGAGAAAGTGTTAAAGAGTGGATCTGGAGAAGATGGAGAGAATTTGCCGTCGTTTCCGCCACCAAAATGCCTCCGAGGTCTTCCGTGTAGGGTTCCTCTACTTTTCTCTCTCCGTTCGGCTGCCACATCATCTTCCGTGATAGATCTCCCAATTGTGGTTCTAATGGTGTCTTTTATATCCGTCGTACATATATAGGTCTAGAGGAAACCTAAAATGTAATTTTTAATACAATATGTGTTAGATTTAACACATTAAAATTTAGTCTGCAGCGTCGGAGTCGATGGTATCGAGTTGGAAGTCGATAGTATCGACTTCTTCACAGTAAAACGTCCTTTTCCTTTTCAATCTGGAGCAAAAAATATTTGTACTCTGATGCCATATCGCTACCATCGAGTTGCAAGTTGATGGTATCGACTTTGCTCCAGTAAATAATAATTATCTGCAATAAAATAATCAATGAATAAAATCAAATAATTACTATAATAATTAAAACATGTAAAATACATGTAATATACATGTAAAAATATAAGAAATGATTCACAAGTGATTTTTACTAATTTGGTAAAATATGTATTAAAAAGATATTCAATTAAGCACAAATGACAAAGAAAATAACCAAATTAGATATCAAAATAATGACAATTTGTGCATACATCACAAACCAAGCACATAGGTACTTGTTAGAGAACAAGTGTACCGGACAGACCCACCGTGAGAGTGACACATGGAACCATGATTTGGTAGTCACAATCAACTCTCATAGTGATAGTGGTGAGTGTGATGCTTCGACCTAAAATCACTACCCTTGACACATGTCGTTGGGTACACTTTGACATCATCAAATGCAGTCCTGAAACATGGGTTGTTATAAAGGTGATGATTGGGTGACTTTGACACATGGGGCTTTTGAGCAGTGAGTGATAGATATGGGATTTGTCCCTCCTAAGGGAGTTTGATGTTCATGGCCACTTGATGAGTAGGATTGAGAAAGGCATGCGCATGCATGTGTGAATCAACATGTGATATTGATGTCACACACATCTCACCCAGTCTGCTCTGAGATCAAGGAAATGGATGAATGTTGAGAGGATGACTGTACCATGCCTTGAGTTCATTCAGGATAGTAGTGACAAAGGAATTATACATTCGTTGTAACACCATTCACGAATTGTAGGATTGAAAGTTGTTCTCCAACTTTCTATTTCACTTGGGTTGCACTGATGTGCGACTTGGCACCGCTCTTTGCTTGTGAAGTCATAAGTGTTATGGACTTTCACTACCAACGTGAAATGGACCTGTAGGGTCACACACATAGGATTTAACCTAGAAGATGAGTTTATCTACAAATGATGTTTAGATTGATTATTAAAGGAGTTTAGTAGTTCAATTAAACACTCTGTTGATTGATAGCTCAAAATCATAGTGTTCAAGGTGTTGGACTAATTGATTAGAGTATCAGATTGATTGAAACTGCAATTGACTAATTTTGCACAGTCTGCACTTCCAACCGATCGGTTCATGTGATGAACTGATCAGCTCAGGTTGGTGAACCGATCGGCTCAAGTGGTGAGTCAATCAGCTCATGTGTCAATGAAATGATCGGCTCAATTGTTGAACCAGTCGATTCGTGTGACCAACCGAGATCATTTAGAAAGTCAGAAGACCCTTTTTGCAAAAACATATTTGTTTCACTTGTACAAATTTGATTTGAACAAGGACTAATATTTGATTAGTCGGAAACAAACATGAAAGTCAATTCGAGTTGGACCAGGACCACGAACCGATCGGATCATGCTTGAATCGATCAGCTCAGGTCCCCAACCGACCATTTCATGCTTGAAACGATCGGTTCAGCTGACGCAGTTGGTTGTTTTGTGGAAAATCTCAAACCCTTCTACTCCTGCTTTAATCCCACATTGCCCAGGGTAGAGAACCTTGCCCCATGACCCTCCTATATATAGGGGTATTAGGGGCTTCTCAAAGTACAACTCAGAACACCAGTTGCTCTGCAAAGTTGTCATTCTCTCTAGTTTTAGTAACCGAGAGAGCCCGAGCAAGTGCTACCCAAAAAGAGAGGCACAACAAGAGAAAGACAACTGTAGAAAAGCTACTGGTGGCAGGAGAGTGTATCGGTGACTAGTACACCGACAGTAGGGTACAACTCCTTCCAATTCCTTGTGGGATAAGGAGATCGGAGTTCCCGGTAGTCTGTGTGGACTACTTCAGAGACGGGAGACTTCTGCTGCTCTGAGGAAAGTTGTCAATTTTGACAGTCCTAGTGAGACCAGGAGCTGCACAGACACCGTCCAAGACCAGAGGTGAAGACTGCGCAAGCCATGAGGTAACGTCGTCGAGCAAGCCTAGGGACAAGGTACGCCGCTACAATCCATCCTTCCTATTGTATAGACGTTGACACGCTTCCTTTTTTCTAGGTTTGGGAGAAGAAAAATTTTGTTTCCGCTGCCTTCTCTGTCTCCCCTATAACCCAATAGTGGTATGAGAGTCATGTCAACTACTCTATACTTTAGGATTATTGATGTGATCGATTTTCGTTTGTTGCCTTTATTTATTGCATACGATGCGAATAAAATTGGATTTATGCATGTCCAATCCTAAATCCACAAATCCCTATATACATATATGATATGTAATATGAATGCACTCAATACACGTCACCCTTAAATGATTTTTGTGGGGGATGTACAACATGGTTATGGCCAATAAACCCTATGTATGTGTGCTTGGTTGCAGTTGCTTGCATCTCAGTCTGTGCACTGATTCCCTATCTCCTATTCCTAATGTAACTCGAGAGAACTCGAGATTTCTTTCCTACCTTTGCTCCCCCCGAATGTAACTGAGGGTTTCCTTATTTCAAATGTAAAATTGGATATATTTTATTTCTTGTTATGTCAAAGAACGACAGACATTTTGACGACCGGTTTTTTGGTTTGTCTCCTTTATTTATTGCATACGATGCAAATAAAATTGGCTTTATGCATGTCCAATCCTAAATCCACAAATCCCAATTTACATATATGATATGTATTATTAATGCACTCGATATGCGTCACCCTTAAATGAGTTTTGTGGTGGATGTATAGTGTGGTTATGGCCAATAAACCCTATCTGTGTATGGTTGTATGTGGTTGCTTGCATCTCGGTCAGCGCACCGATCTTCCTTCTCCTATTGCTAATGTAACTCGAAATAATTCGAGATTTCTTTCCTACCTTTGATCCCCTCGAATGTAACTCGAGGTTTCTATTTTTACAATGTAAAATAGGATAAAATTTTATTTCCTGTTATGTCAAAGAACGAAGGACATCTTGACAACAGTTGAGACGATCGGTTCAAGGCATGAACTGATCGATTGACATTCGAGACGATCGGTTCAAGGAGTGAGCCGATTAGTTGATGACCAGTTCGAGGAGCGAGATGAGCGGGTGGCGGCCATGATGAGATGCACAACGACCATGCAAACTGATCAGTTGGAGGAGCCAACCAATCGGCTGGTGGCACCCAGCCGACCGGCTTGATGGTGAGCCGATCAGTCATGTGATGATCAAACCCAGAAAGGCAAAGCACAGAGTTCAACTTGTAAAGGTTGCATGTGATGTAGACCTAGATGACCATGATTCCTCTTGGCTCGAGGAATCACATTAGGATGGCCATAATCATCACTTTTATCATTTTGCATGTTTTCTGTGGGATATAGCATGTATATGATACATACTATGTATTGTGGTGATTGGATATGTATATGTATATAAAACTAAATCCCTCATTAAATATTAAGTTTTAGATGACTTCCAAATGCGACACACGTGAAAAGCTTGATCGACCAAGTGTGGTCACGCCCAAGCGTGGTGCACCGTCTATCTCGTGGAAGCGTGAAGGATGAATGTGTGGGTCTGCCCAAGCAGGGTGCATATTCATCGTGTTGGCTTTGGGTCGGACTTAACAAGGTGATCTAGATAGGATCTAGCACCTTGGGGCATGGAGATGCTCATGGCAAGGAGTTGCATATGACATCTTATCAAGAGTTTTATATGATGCAATTGGCAAGAGTTGCCTACCTAAGAGATCTAAGTTGTGGGTGACAGCCCTAGCTGGTCCATGACTTAGAGGATTTTAGGATCTTGCCCACTAGAAGGTTGTACGTTGCAATCTTCCGAATTGATGGTGAGGGCTATCAATTTGAACTAAAATAGTGGGATCCATAATTAATTAAAGGCCTAATTATATCGTCAACTTTTCAAATCAATCAAATAAGTCAAAAATGAGTTTTTGGACTAAAATTGCATATTTTCCATTTGTAGTACAAATGACAACAAACCACCATCAATTTTCTTTGCGATCAATCTTTGAGACCAACAAATTAAATGGGAATTTTTCCATGACTGGTTAGGACATTGAGAAGTGTTCTCAATCATAGAGTGAAAGCTCTAAGTCTTAGTTATACCAGAACTGGATGAACTCGATCCCACCATATCAATGGCTGAAAGTATGCTTATGGAAGCATATCGAGGAAGACATTGATGAGGAGTGCTTAATGTTGTGAGTTGTAGAGACAACATGAGACATATGATGTCTCCAAGACACTGTCCTAGTATGACGTGACAGAAGGATATCCAATAAGGTATTCACACACTCAATGTGATTAGGTATGTGGAAAAACCTGACTAAGAAGGATTCCCTCTGAGCCAAGAGTTGTCTATTGGTATGATACTGCAAATGTTGCGAGAATCATACAATTCATGATAAGATACAACATGAACAACTTTTACAAGCGTTGACAGAGTTGTTGGACATGTTGAGGATATTAGAGGAAAAGATGAAGAAAGACAAACCATAATCTTTGATGTGATCAAATAAAAAGGTAATTCTTAAGGGCAAGGACAAGGGCAAAGCAAAGAAGTATTCCGATGCTAGCCAGCAATCCAAGCCGTCTTCAACCTCAAGGCACATGGGAAAAGGGTGTATGAGGGATTTCCCTCTATATCTGGAAGAATAAAAGAAGAAGGAGGTGACAGCCGTCTCTACTTAAAGGTGTCATGAAAGTAAACTTGTAGAACTTTTGAGGTATATGATACCAAGATGTAAAGTGTAAAGCACTCAATAAATGGGGCAAGTTTTACCGCCATAGTAAGGAGTAATATAGTTTATTTTTAGCCTAAAAGGCATGTAATACAGTTATGAACTTCTATTTCATATTTGCCAATAGATAGAAACACTTTATTTTTGCATATTGTATGACAATGATGGCAATCAATAAAGAGATGTTTCAATTTCTAAAGATATTATCTTTGTGGAAATGCCTTGTTTATCTTGTGGTATTTGATATACATAAGATAAAATGATACCTAAAAGTTATAGATAACTCAAACAATCAAATTAGCATCAATCATGAGAAATTTATTTCTAGTTTCCATGTGATGGATAAATCTAGACTCTTTTGGTTTGAGAACCAGTAAGAGACATGAATATCTTGGACATGATTAATCAATCTTCACTAAAGGTAGTGGGAGAATGATTATCCTATTAGGTATGATACATGTGATGTATTTACATACCTATTGGAACAAATGCTAATACTTCAAATGGTGTTTAGAGAAATACCAATATGAATATCTTGAAGTGTTCAAGATTATCATAAGTGAAGTGAAAATTTGGTAAAGTGTTAATTCTTGATGAGATAAATGAATGAAATACTTGGACCAAATGTTTGAGATCCTTATGAGTGATTATGATAGAGTATCATAGTGAACTCATGATTACGGCATGGTGATGTCTAAATCAAGAAGGAATCATACTCTAAGGAGTTAGAGAATGATTATCAAATAACTGAATTCTTCTTAATAAAACAATACCCCACACTAATAAAGGACATTAAGAATCACAAGGAGTTGTAAGTTCTTATATCCTTGAAAGATACACCTCGTTTATCTATGTGATGAGTTGTTCATGTGACGAGTCAACTATCTAGATGAATATGAGGAACCGAATTTTGAGTTATGGTTTATGACCATTACATCCAAAATGACATCCATGTGAACCATAAGGTATGACCTTGATGGTAGAACCCATTGGAATGAAATCCATAAGTGCAAATAAGTCTTAAGCGTTAAGACACATGGATAACATTTTGAGAAGGATGATGCTTGTTGATTGCAACTTAATGACTAACACATTTGGCATATGGATACTAAAACCACATTCCTATGAGGAATAAAACAAGGATGTATATGTGACACAACCTATAAGGTTTATGAATCCACTAATGCAAATGAAGTCTATAAGTTACAATGGACTAATCAATGTGATTGATTGAGTACAAGCAACTCAAAATTGGATCTTTACTTTGATGATAAAGTCAAAGGGTTTGACTGATATGTCAAAGATAAAGAAGGGATCTGTGATTTAGTGGGAGCGTGTTCACATTCCACATGTTGATGTGAAATGGAAATGTTCTAGAATGGAAATCTAAAAGTGGAAATTATCTTTAAGGAAGATTGAGATATTTCCTATGTGATAGGAATAGAGATCTATAGAGATATTTCTCGAAAACCTCTTGACTTGAAAAGAGAAATGATACATTGGCAATCTGTATTGAAGGGTTTAGTATGCACAGATTCAGTGGGAGAAAACTTGTCCATGTTACATGGAGTTAGAATCCCAAGGCCAAGTGTCCAATTCTTATGAAGAATGGGAATACTAAGAATAGATATGGATCTATCATGTATGTAATCATCCCATTATCTTGCATGTATCGACATGGCAAGAACAAAATGCATTCATCTTCTTGTATGTAGGACATGGCAATATGATGTGCTCATCCTGATAACTCGTATGTGGGACATGACAAGTGGATGTCTATCTACTTCCAATAAGGGTTACTGGAATACCATTAGAACTTGATAAGTACTTGAGAAGTACTAGTTCTATGGAGATAAGGAAGAGTTCAATGTAAAGAGTTACATTGATGCGAACTTCCGAAAGGACAGAAAATTAATTGCAAAATATATATAGGATATATAAAAGTGAAAGTTTGTTGATAATTGGAAATGTTCCAATAAATCTATTTAAAAGGAAATGTTGAGTTTCTGTGTCTTAGAGAACAGCAGTGGATACTATATGGATCTGGAAGTTCATGAGATGAACTTATAGATATTCCACTCATTGATGACAAGTATGGAATCCTTGATCATGCAATGTGGATAAAGGTTAGAAAAGGAATACTAGATCGCATATTACGACAACTCCATCTCATACGTTTGACGTACATCGAAGAGATGCGAGACATACAATTTATACTGACTTTGGCAAAGTGTTTCCATTACTCACTATGTTTGCACTAGAGCACAGTAACATGTGGGACATGTTTGAAGATCACTATGAATATGATTCAACGGTGATTGGCTCGAAGTACAAGTGGGAGTTGACCGGCCTAAATCTCACGTCCAAAAGTGGAGGCAGATTTGAGGTAGTCGAGCTTTTACATTTATAAACCCGAATCCTTCTAGGCCCCCGCAATTTTGTTTACGGGGTCGAAGTAGTCATACGGGGTCGAACACAGGGACAAGGGGGCAGTGTTGAGAATCCAGAATCGACACGCTACACTCCGGCAGGTATTAAAAGATGATAAAATTCCCAAAAGGGAATCGGCAAGGTGTCACAAACAAAACCAGAAAAACTATCTCCAACTGGAGTTACAAGAGATATTTAAGGTTTTAGCTTTTAGTAGTTTTTAGGGGTTTTCATGCAATAGAAACAGAAATATAGAACTTAGAGCTAGAGCAAGATACGAAGGATAAGACTACGGTAAAACAAGCGGTAACAATAACACCCCGCACCCCTCCTCTCAGAGTGGGTACCTCTAACCCAGTACCCACACCCCTCTCGAGGTTGCAGGCCTGAAGTTAGAGTGGAATGCTATTGAAACAACTCCGTTCTAGGTACTCTCGTACTCTAGAATCGGACCAAACACTAGAGCCACAACACAACTCTCGAAGTTGTTGTGACGGGAAAACACGATTCGGTAGCTAAGCGAAACACGATCCAAACATGCAAGCTAGAGTTCAGATATCAAACATAGCATTAATCCAACAATAAGTACCAAGCATAGAGCAACAAGTAATTAAACCTTTCCATTTACGTAAACATTAAGGGTCTTAATACATTGCGTAGAAATAAGAATTAAATAACAGAAATAAACTATGTGTCGCCTTCTTGATGTAGAAGGTCGACAGACTACAGTGACTCTCCCTACCCGATATCGGTCAGGGGCCTAGCCCGATATAGCTGTGTCGGGCGGCACACCCTCTCGGGCGGCACGCTGCGACGCTCGACTGTATCGCTCAAGGACTCTGGACGATACGCTCAAGTCGTGTGGCACGCATGACGACAGAGCGTATCGGGTTCGATATTGTGTCGGGCGAGGAGCGACGCATTCTACCGTCGGGCGCCTGTGTCGCTCATCTACATTTTCCGATATCGGCCCACAGTGTCGCCCAGGACAGTCCTAAGTGAACCATCCCCTCCCTCTTGGGATGAGGAAGAGCTCACCTAGTGTCGCCCGACACGAGCACTGGGGCGCGATATGTTTGCTCTCGCAGTTTCCTCCACAGATAGCTCAAGATTCCCCACTATCCGAACTGTCTTTTCGGCTTCCTGTAGCTGCTATTTATAGGCAGCGGTTGGGGAAGTTATGGTGCTCGAAGCACCACGTGTCCTCCTAATTCGCGGGTCGGTGGACGGCTGATACTGGATATTGCTCGACGCAAGGTGTCAGCTATCGGGCACGTGATGGGCGGCACGCCTGCCGGTGGATGGATGTGTCACCCGACAAGCTGGGTTGTCGAGGTGATCTTTGGCTCCATGTCGGGTAGAAGGCGTGTCGTCCGTCCGTTTCTTTTCGCGCGGCGTCCCTTTGTCGTGCGTCAATGTGTTGCTCCACCCTGTCGGGCAGAGGTCGTATCAGGCGTCTGGGAGGCCGAAAAGGCTTGGACTTATTCGTGGGCCGGGGCGGCCCTTATTGTACCAAAATGTACTAAAAAGATGGAGAATTCTGCAAAGAATGGAAATATTAGAGTTAGAGCATTGCTTGGCCAATTATTGTGAAAGTGCTTATAAAAGAGAGGAAAATAGCAGAAAAGGACGGTTTTGATAATAGAAAACAAGGCCAAAACATCACCAAAATTGGTGTTATCAACTCCCCCAAACTTAGCGTTTTGATTGTCCTCAATCAATATTTTAACTTTATTTAGTAATTCTTCTTCTTGCTTGGCGTAGTTTTCTGTACAAAAGGTGAAACAAGAATCACGATGCCTTAAGGATAATGCTGTCTCATTACAAACAAAAGATCTTGTGTTTCCTTCCTTATTTATTTAAGTAAAATATTTCTCTACAGCTTCGGCGAGACTTGTCGTATGATTCCGAAGTTAGCTTACACACCAAACAGCTTTATTTTTAGGGAAGAAAGTTGTGTAAAGGGTAGGCTTAAGGCTTTTTGGGGTTTTTCTAATTTCCCATCAGTCCATCCAGGTAAGGGTCCGTTAGCGCACAAGTGGTCCCTACAGACCAAGCCAGTTGGCTTTAGAGCAGTGATTTCACATCCTACGTACCACTGCCCCGGATCTACCATGCCTAAAGATGGGTACTTTTGGAAAATGAGTGTGTATATTTTTTTCTTTTCTTTTATTGGGCACAACTCTCATGCTTTTATTCACACTCATAAGGTTTCTTTCTCTTTTTGGGATTTTCATTGGGTAAGGGAAAAACAAAGAGATTTCTTGCTGTTTGGGCAGCTTTTTCCTTCTCCATACTCGTCTCTTAGCTGTTTGCGAGATTATTGTATATTGTTTTAAAATTTTTGGCAAGGCAAAACATAATCTTTGGTTTGTTTGAGGCAGCATTATCAAAAAGATATAACAACAACTTGCATCTCAATAAGCACAAAGAAAAACGAACTTTGCAAGAAGTCACAACAGATTTTTATTATTTTAGCAACTTTGTACATATGCATGGGGACAAAAATTTTTGCGAAATTTTTCAAAGTTTTTGGTATGAACATATATATGTACACAAAAGAATAATGAGAACATATGTATGTACACAAAAGAATAACGAATACATATACAAAAGAACAAAGAAATAGAGTTAACAAAATTTCAAAAATTTGTACCTCCCTCACTGGTACATGGTACCCCCCCAAACTTACTCCACACTCTGTCCCAGAGTTGTAAAGTAGATAAGGTGAGATAATGTATTTATTCCAGTGAGGTTGCGCCTGCGTCTGTTAGAAGCTCCCACATGTATTCTCCCCTTTTGCTGTGATAGAAGGTGTGGTGGAGCTGGTCAGGCTTTTCTTTGCTTTCTATCCATTCCAGGACGTAACTGCCGCAGTCGTTAGATAGAGGAAGTTGTTGTGGACTGCGGTAGCAGAACTGGAGTTCGTGCCACTTGCTTGCTTGCGTATCCAGGAATGGTTGGATCATCTTTGCCCCCTCTTCGTAGTATTTTCAGACTAAGCGCTCGAAGGATGACAAAGGTTCAGAAGTACACGGCACAGGATGATTCTTGTTGCCGTCCGAGCTGTTGTAGAAAATTCCTGCTCATTCCCGGGTGTACACTATCAGGAGCGTCCAGTATTGGTAATGTAGAACTGGGAGGAAGATCTCGCGGGGAACTCCTCTCGCCAACATCTATAGAAATACTTTCTTTGCTCCTATTTCGTCAGTTAGGCATATGCCGTTGAACATCAAAGGGTGGGCAATGTGTGCTTGTTCTAACTTGGGCTGTATGTACTGGATATAGGCCGCTGCAACTGTTACAGCCAAGAACCCACCTTCCTTCACCATGTCCCTTAGATCATCAACTGGGACTATGACATCGCCTGCCTGAAAGGCAACCACTAACAAGGTTGAATCAGCTAGCTTCTTATGGATAATGCTGACCTGCTCCTGTGTGAGAGTAGCACACAAAAAGCGGTCAAAATTGGATATCAATCCTTCCGAAGCCTCGAGCGAAGCAGCTTCTTCCCTCCCATGCACTTCTTTCAGGATTGCCAACTGCTTGCCCGCCCCATGAACCTCGGTTGCTATCTCTTCTTCTTTCTCTGTGGGGTTGCTGGATCGAGAAGAGTCTTCTTCTAGATCACTGTCCAGCAGCTGCTCCGGCACTCCTGCGTCCTGGAAATATCACTTTTCCTTGATCAGCAACATGGCGTAAATGCCCCTGCGTTGATAAAAGCACTTTCCCCTGAGGACTCCTAAGTTTGCAAAAGTGTTGAGCGCCTCAATTGCACCCAGGATAGCGATAGCGCTGTTTCCGCTCCCCTCTTCTATATGTTCGGGGAGGTCTCTGAAGGTGAAGAAGTGCCAAGGGCCTCGGTGCCGTTGGCTCCCTTGCTTTATGGCTCGTAGCAGACACAGCGACAGGAGCCTCAGCCTTTGGTCCTCCGGGCGGCAGAAAACACCCCCGGAGCGTGGTACTTCGGCATTGCTGCAGCACAACAGCTGGACGTGATGGTTCTTGAGATCTGCTATGCATAGGAACCACACGCTCTGGTGCTTGTATGGGGCCAAAACTAGGTTCGACCTATATTCTTCAATATGCTGCAGCATGTCGGCCACCGCACGGGAGTCTGGCTCTCCCTTCATCAGTCTTCTTGCCAAGGTCGGGGTGGCTGTATATATTGCTCTTCGACCTGTCCTGCTACTGATATTCTTTATTAGTGCATTCTCCAAGACCCTGAATAGTCTCTTGCCGACCACGACCGGCGTACGAAACATGCCGCGGAGGACCTTCCGCCGCACTGAAAGGTAGCTGTCGGTCCAGACTATGTCATCTTCATCTGCCTGTGATCGTAAGACTTTATTTAGAAGCTTCTGGTCTCTGATCGTCAGTTATCCGATGGCTCGCCTGTCAAGTCGGTCATCTCGAAGGACGGTATCTCGGATGGCTCACGGAATCTGTCTGCCATTGAGCGCCTTCCTCGGGGCGGATGTCTTTCGTTGAATATGTAGACATCCCCCTTTTCTCCCTCGGACTCTTCGGAAGAGTCTCCCCTGATGCGGATATCAACGCTTACGCCATCAATTTCATCCAGGGGGATGGAGATTCTGGCATTTCCCAAACCTAAGGAGCTCTCCTATCTGCTGGGAGTTCCTTCAGCTGAACCGTGTTGCGCCCCTTCCTCGGGCGTTGAAGATCGTCTGCTGGAGGAGGAGGATGGGGACGCTGTCCCTGACGGGGAACCTGATGAGGAGGGAGGAGAACCCCGGCTGGGAGGTGACGACAACCGTCTCGGCTGCCTTCGGTGTAGATGGTCGTCATTTCTGTCAATTCTCTCCTCAAGCCAGTTGAGTCATTGGAGAACCTATTGCATCATTGCATTCAACGCCTCTAGTCCACCTGGAAGACTCACTAGAGTTAGAAGCTCCTTCTCCTGGTCGTCCAACCTACTTTGGAAAGATGCCAATTTGCGGGTGAGGGAAATACATACAGCAGAGTTTATATCTGTTACCTCCCGCAAATGGTCCATCTCATGTCCGAGCATCTTTCTGAGTGACGGGGGAGCTACAGAGGGTCTCCCTTCCGTCCTCGTGGCATCTTGGTTCTCGGGCGGTCTACTCAGTGAAGCAGAGTCGAGAAAAATTGTTACAACCCCAATTTTGGGTTCAATTGGTGAGAAATACAATTTCTCATATTAAACATAATTGAACAAATAATGATATGATTTGTTTTTAGTAAATGGATTCCTTTCACAATAGCCTTGATTGGTTGCTTTGTGGGTTGTATTGGCTATTGGGCCCAATAACAAGGAAATTCAAATAGTAAATGGATAATTGAATTTTTGAGAAAAGGAATATATAGAAACCTCTAGAAGGCAAATCCAAAGAGGATTTCGTGCCTCTTGGGTTCCTTGGGTACCAAGGAGACCAAGGTTGTAAAAAGAAGGTAATTAGAAAAGAAAAGGGTGATTAAGTATTTCTTTATTAAGAAAGAAATTGAAAATGATGATAAAATGTGGAAAATGAGTGGAAAGAGGCATAAATGAGTTTTCTAGGTGATAATTCGTATCCATGAGGTTTCTAATGATAAAAGGAATACCCATGAGGAAAATAAAAGGGAAATAAAGAGAAATCCTCAAAAAGAAATAATTTAATGAGAAATAAACAAGATAATGTGAAATAATGCATATAGATGCATCTAGAAGGATAATAAGTATCCTTAAAAAAAGTAATTTCGAAATAATAGAGTTTCTTGGGATCCAAGGAGTCCCAATAAAGCGGAAAGAAAGAGAAAATACCAAAGATTGCAAAATAAGGACATAATGTGATAAATTATTATTGAATTTTGTAATATGAATAAAAGGAAGTATTTTCTATTAAAAGAAAACATGATTTCGTGATAAATAGTTAAGAGGCAAGTAATAAGAAGATAAAGGAAGAGATTTTCATAATCCTATTATCCCAAGAACAAGGAATATCAAAAGGATATGTAGGAGAGAGAATCTTGCTTCTCCTTGAAGGAATTGTTTTCCTACATAAAAAGGGATTCTTTGGTTCATGAATAGCCAACCTATGGCTTTGGTTCTCTTCCCTATAAAAGGGTAAGAGATCTGGTTCGAAGAGAAAGAGAACCCCACATTTCTCTAATCTCTACCCCTTCTTCCTACCGTGCTAACCCTAAACCATGGGTGGTGAGTTCTTTGGAGCAACGGAGAGACATGGAGTCATTTTGAGGAAGACCTGATGAACCACGATGATCAGTGGGAGATCCGTGGACGTCTTGGAGCGTCAAACTTCACCGGAATTCCTGCGACACACCTGCAGCACGGCTGCAGCTAGGCAGTAGATTGTGAGGTTGCAGAGCCCACTTCCAGAAGTTGCGGCCAAACCCAGGGTACCCCACCTGCGAGGGGTCACAACAAAGGTAGGGGACTTGTCCCCGAAGGCCATCGAGGGCCCAGGTGCGAAGGAGAAGCCGCACAAGGTCAGCTAGGGCAGCGCAGCCGGTCTGCACAAGGATGAAGATGATGAGGGATACATTGGATGGTTATACCCTTGGGGTATGAAGCGCCAAACCATTTAACTGAAGGGTAGAAGCGACATTCAGTTCTATTTTAAAACGGGTCGCATGCAAAGGCTACGTGGCATATTCCGATTGGTTCAAGTAAGTATTTTTTTACAAAATTCGTATCTAATGAACCGTAGCTTGGATAGATGCACATTATACATGAAACTTGCTCAGAAAATTGAGTGGAATCTAAATAAAATATAATTGGAGACTGATTACTTATGCAATTCGAAAAGTATATAGAGATACTATCGTTAATAGTTTAATCAATGAAAAACCCTAACCTTTGATGATTAATGAGTTAGAAAGGGTTAAATGAGTATATAAAGTTGATATTAGCCTGTTAATGATAAAAAGGATCATTAAGATTGGAAAAGGATGAATTTTCATGTAATTAGTTTAATTTCGAGTTTAATGTGCATGAGTAATTCTTTAATGGGCCTTGAAACCCTAATGTTGGTAAATTCGACTCTTAATGGCTTTAATTGACTAATTTCATGATTAAAGTTGAATATGCTGAATCTAAGCTATTGCGAGCATTAAAGTCCCTAATTTGTGGAAAGATAAACTTAATATAGAAATTAGGGTTTTCAATTGAATCAAGGTAGAATTAATAATAAATAGAGTTTATATGGGAATTAGACCATAATGAATTATGAGTTTGTTAATCCGAAAGAAACTAAAGGTGATAATTGAGTTTAATGACCTTGAAATAATTTAAAAGGATAAAGAAGGTAGTTTTGGTATAAAAGAGAAATAATCAACTCTAATTGGGCTTATGATATTGAAATTAGGGTTTATGAACTAAGAGAGCATTTCATATGATAAAAGCGTTATGGAGGCAAAAACCCTAATAAAACCCTAATGTGGTCTAAAACCTAAGGTGGAATCCAAGTCTAGCTTTAGAATGTTTTGGATAAACTATAACACTTGGATCGTATGCATTATTTTCAGGATATTGTTGATTGCTTGTTAATTGTGTTGAATGTTAATGCATGGACATCAAGTTACTATGGATCAGGTATGTGGTTATGATTATGAATAATTGCTTTAGTTTCTCGATGGATTCTCAGATGTTTAATCGCATTGAATGCAACTAAACTGTTGGATGTTTATTTATTTATTGCAACTATAAAGTGACTACGATTATCACATAAGATATGTGCCTACTAGCTCAGATCCTAGTCTCCTCTGTGTCGTAATGGCTGACCTAGTACATGGCTACCTAGAGGGTAGGTCCATCAGGTCATGAATGACTTTGGCTGCCTAGAGGGTAGGTCCATCAAGTCACCTTTATAGAGGTACCATATAAGTCCTTACAGGGACAAAACAGAGTTGTGGATAGGTATGGATTGAGTAGTTTGGCTTAAAACGTAATCTTGGTTGTTAAATGATTAATTGAATGATTACATGGTTATTATAGTTGCATGATTATCTGTTTCCCCCCACATACCAGCTTCAGCTGATCGACGTTTTGTTTGTCGGCGTTTTAGGTACAATGAAAAGAACAAACAGTAAAGTGGCACATGTGATACTAAAAGAGAATTAAAGTAGAATACTAAGAATGCTAAGGAAAGAAAATGGATTGCAGTTGATGATGGTTCATTAAATCTCCCTATTAGAGAGGGAAAGTATTAATGTTGACTAGTTCCTCCCTAATGGTACAAGGTACGTGGGGAGATCCCTAATGGTACAAAGTATGTAGGGAAAGGGCCCAATAATATAAGTATTGAATGTGCTAAGTCCACCATAGTAATACATGTCCATTGAAATGTGATTAATAATTTGGGTTTACTTGATTTTCCGCGTTAAATAATGCTTTCATTTTCTTTCTTCATTTTAAAGTATTTTAAATATGCCAACATAATGTAGTCTTTTCAACCATGCACCAACATTATGTTGATCGTTTGTTTCTCGTATTTTTCTAAGTTCAAGGAACAAGTAAAACATTTCAAAGTACCTGAAGATGATAAGTAAAGTTATTGGAGGATAACTAGCTAGATGGTTGTTTCTCATCTTTATTTTCGTTTAAATAGTTATTTCTTTTTTCTAGATGATGTATAAGATTCTTTGTATCCTATGTACTTTTCATTCCATAGAACTAGTCATCCTTGACTACAAGGAGTCAGAGAGGTTGTGTAGCCACTTGGGATGAATACAAGCTCAAGAAGGCATAGTTCAATGCCAAGGAAATAAACATCATCTATGTTTCCCTCACCCCCTCAGAGTTCAATTGAATCTCATCTTGGGACACATCCAATGAGATTTGGAACAAGTTGTTCATCACTTATGAAGGCTAAAATCAAATGAATGTGTCCAAGATCGACATGCTCAAGGGTCTCCTTGAGAACTTTAAGATGGGCAGGAAGGAGAGAGAGGTTGAGATGTACACAAGGCTCAACACCATCATAAATGGACTTGCTTCTTTGGGACACATCATGGATAGACCATCAACTGCAAGATCCTAAGGTCTCTTGAAAAGAGATGGGAATCCAAGGTAACTTCCATTGAAGAAGTTAGAAGCCTTGGTAGCATAGCCTCAGAGGAGCTCAATTGAAACCTTAAAGCTCATGAGCCAAGACTTTACAAGCAAGAAGAAGATGAAAAGCAAGAGGAGAAGGAATCAAAGAAGAGCAAAGACAATGCCTTCAAAACTCAAGTGGAGGAAATAATTATCCTATAATAACTTGCTTCTGGTACTCTCCTCCATCCTCAAGTGAAGATGAAAGCCCTAGTGACCATGAAGCTAAATATTCCAAGGGCAATCACTACAAGGGAAAGCCTTCCTCATCCTCCACTCCTAGATGCTATGAATGTGGTCAAAAGGGCAGTACAAGAATGATTGCCCCAAGGAAAAGAAGGCCTACCACAACAGAAGCTACAAGAAGAAGGATGATGACAAGAATGAAGGAAAGTACAAGAGCAAGGACAAGAAGGACAAGAAGAGAAAAGATGATGCTCATGCCACCTGGGAGGATTCATCTTCTAGTGATTCCATATCAAACGAGGGAGAATGCCACCTTGCACACATGTCCTCTACAAGTGTTGACATTGGTGAGGTAAGTGAGGTAAGCTTGAATAAGCATTCTAAGTAATTGTCATTAACATGCTTAATGCTTCTCAGTCTTCTTAGAGGTTAGGGAAGATCATTGATGATTTGTATGATGAGATTAATTCACTTGAACAAAATGAGAAATTAAATCTTGATAGTATTGACTCTATGTAAGGCCAATTTCTTGATCTTGAGATCCAATACAATGGAGTTGAAGTAGTGAATGGTATCTAGCTTAAGAACATAAATGGTCGTCGAAGGAGGAGAACCAAAGCCGCCTTGATGAGATTGTTTTTGTTGAAACTGAAAATGAAGATCTTGTTGCTAAACTTGTTGAACTTAAACTTGCTTGTGATACTATTAAAGATGATAGTATAATTTATCTTGATGATCTATTCTTGCTTAGAATTAGAAATTCTAGATTGCTTGCTCAAGTTAATGATTTTTCTCCTAGGCCCTTGTTGCCAAGTAATGAGATAGCTAGTATTACTCTTGATAGAGATTCCTTTTATACTAAAGCCTTTTGTTTGGAGGGACATATTGCATGCTCAAAATGACCTTTATAGTTTATCTTCCATAGTTATTACTCTTAGTGATGACAATCACAAACTTAGAGCTTCCTTGCAAAAATTCCTCACATGAAAAAAATGCCTCAATGAAGTTCTGGATCACTCTACCACACAAGTTGCTACTAGTGGTTTGGGATATGAAACATGATCTCCAAAGAGAAAGAGCAAGGGAAAGGGTAAGAAAAAGAGCAAGGGAGATCCTATTTTCCATGGAAAGTCATCATGACCTAAGAACCCTATGGTTTGTGTGCATTGTAAGAGTGATGGCCATTAATCTACAAATTGTCCTTATAAGGAAAAGGGAACCATCCCAAAGATGAAATGGGTTCCCAAGCTGACTACGAATCCCGAAGTTTGAGTTGGGCACAACATCTTCCTTTCTTGCAACTAAAAGGCAATTGGAATTTTGATAGTGGCTTCTCTAAACACATGACAAGTGAGATTATCCATTTCAACAAGTTTACCAAAATGAAAGGAGGTATGGTGACCTTTGGGGACAACAACAAAGGTAAAGTAGTAGGTGAGGGGGATGTAGGTGACTCACTTTGCATTAGTAATGTTCTTCCTATTGATGGCCTACATCACAATTCATTGAGTGATAGTCAATTATGTGATAATGGCTATCTTGTTTTATTTACCTCACTAGAATGCATATAAGGGAACTAGAAGTGCAAACCTTTATGTTATTATTCTTGATTCTCTTACGACTGTTCTTGAAAGATGGCTTATAGTTGATAGAAGTGATATATCTCTTTGATAGAAGTGATATATCTCTTTGGTGCCATTGTCTCGGTCATGTAAGTACGCATTAATTAAAGAATTTGATAAAAAAAGAATTGGTAAAATGACTTCCCAAATTGGATTTTGGAAAGGATAAGGAATGCAAACTTACACACAAGGAAAGCAAACCCAATCCTCTTTAAAATCTAAAGGTGTCCTTAGTAGCAAGAGAGATCTTGAACTTCCCCGTATTAATCTAGTTGGACTTATGAGAACTCAATCTTTTTGTGGGAGCAAGTATTGCCTCATGATTGTCAATGAATTTTATCACTTTACTTGGCCCTTCTTTCTTGTTTCACATTGTGATACTCTTAATGTTATTCTTGAATTTTTGCAAATGATTTCAAAACAAAACATCTTTTTGGATCTTCTCTATACGTAGTGACCATCGGGGAGAATTTGAAAATGACATGTTTGAATGGTTTTCTTAGGAATCTGATTATTCGCACAATTTTTCTTCCCCTTGTACACCTCAGCCAAATGGGGTTGTAGAGAGAAAGAATAGGTCGTTATAGGAAATGGCTAGACTATGCTTCTAGAGTATGATACTCCATAAAAATTTTGGGCTAAAGCCGTTAGCACCTCATGTTTTGTGTAAAACTGAGTTTTCACTCATCCATCCTTAAAGAAAACCCCCATGAGTTACGACATGGTAGAAAGCCATATATTGATTTCTTTAATTTTTTTAGTTGTCCTTGTTTTATTTTGAGCACCAATGATTCTCTTGATAAGTTTGAACTGAAATCTTACAAGGATTTCTTTCTAGTCTATATAACTACTAGAAAATCTTTTAGATTATATAGCATTAAACTCTCTAAAATAGAACAATCTATCAATGTTAAATATGTTGAAACTAACCCCTCTATTTCCAAGAATATTGTAAATGATGATGTTTTAGATAACGAGATACCTATATTGAAAGAGCTCAACATCACAAATAAGGGAAAAGAGGTGCTCATAGAAGAAGAAAAGAAGGATCCAACTCCACATTTTGCAAAGAATCATCCAAAATAGCTATTTTTTGGTAATCCTTTTGAAAAGGTGAAGATGTGAGTTGCATTCAACAAAGAACAAGCAAACAATGCCTTCAACTTACAACTTGAGCCCATGAATGTCGAAAAGCTCTCAAGGATGATGAATGGATCCTAGCCATGCAAGAAGAATTAGAGCAATTTAAAAAGAACAAAGTACGAACCTTAGTGATAAGGGAAAGTCATAGAAACATCATTGGCACCAAGTGGGTCTACCGCAACAAGCTCGATGAAAGCCAAAAAGTGGTAAGTAACAAAGCAAGGTTAGTTGCTCAAGGTTACAATCAACAAGAAGGTACTGACATTGATGAAACTGATGCTCATGTTGCTAAATTTTATTCAATTAGAATGTTACTTGCTTTTGCTAGCCATAAAAATTTCTTACTTTATCAAATGGATGCCAAAAGTGCATTTTTAAAAGGTAGAATTGAGGAGGAAATATATGTTGCTCAACCTCCTAGATTTGAGCATGACAAGCTTCCTAACCATGTTTATTTGTTGCAAAAATCTCTCTATGGACTCAAACAAGCCCCTAGAGGTTGGTATGAGAAACTAAATAACTTTTTCCTAGACAATGGCTAAGTCATGGGAAAAGTAGATTCTAATCTAATTTTTAAAACACTTCTAGCAATTTCTTGATTATGCAAATCTATTTTGATGACATTATATTTGGTGGAATTGATCTTGATTTTTGCTAGGAGTTTAGCTCTCTAATGTAGAATGAGTTTGAGATGAGCATGATGGGTGATCTTACTTTCTTCCTCAGCTTTGAAATAAAGCAAACCAAGGATTGTAACTTCATCAACCAAGGTAAGTACACAAATGAATTACTTAAGCACTTTGGGATGGAGAATACCAAGTCGATGGACACACCCATGTGTAACATCACCAAGATAGATAGAGATGAATAAGGAGAGAAGGTATATGATAATGTCTATAGAGGTATGATTGGTAGTTTATTATACCTTACTACCTATAGATTGGATATAATGTTTAGTGTTGGATTTTGTGCTAGATTTCAATCAAGTGATAGGAAATCTCATCTTATAGTTTTTAAGAGGATTTTGAGGATATAGTAAAAAATAAATAGTTTGGACTATGGTATCCTAAGTCAAGTGACTTTACTCTTACTGCTTATAGTGATGTAGAAGGTTGCTTGATTGACAGAAAGTGCACAAGTGGCACTTGCTTCTTCCTAGGACCATGCTTTATTTCCTTGTTTTCTAAGAAACAAGCTACTGTGGCTCTTTCAACTACTGAGGATGAATACATTGTAGCTAGGATTTGTTGTGACCAAGACCTATCGATGAAGCAAATACTCTAAGACGTTAATGTTTATTGTGATACTTCTCCAATCTAATGTGATAGTACTAGTGCCATTAATCTGTCTTGCAATCCTATATTTCATAGTAGAGCTAAACATATAAAGGTACAACATCACTTTATTCGTGACCACATTGCCAATAAGGATATGTATATCACACATGTGGACATGAAGAATTATCTTGCAGACATTTTTACAAAACCTTTAGCTAGAGAGCAATTACATTTAGTAGACCAAATCTACTTATAAATGCTCTTGATGATAGTTACATGCAATATAGCTAGATGATATCATACTTATTTGTTTCTTTCTTCAAATTGATCATATCTTAACTGAAGGTGCTTCCATTGACATGTTTTTATGCATTTTTGTCTTGTTTTCAGCTACTTTTCACAAATGTATGCTTTATAGAAAAATAGTATCCAATGATGAGTGAAATGTGCCTCAATATGTTTAAAATACATAATAGGCTAGAAAAATAATTTTATATAGCATTCTATAGGCTTAGAATTAAATTTTCTATGTTTTGGACAGGCTAACCATTCAGTCGAGTTTCTCTTGATACAACTCAATTGATCACTATCTGAGGACTGAACCGAAGTGCTAGTTCGATTAGTTTCTGACACACAAAATTTGGCGGATCGCACGACTAGACAAAAATTAAAAAGGGAATCGACTAACTTTTCTCCCTCTCAACTAGAAAAAGTTGACCAACACCAGACCTCCAGTGCTTCATCCTCAATCCCTAGGCTAGACCAACTACTCCTTCTCCCTTCCTAGACCTAGATCAGCCTTCCTTGCCTCTCTAACTCACGACGTAGGTGGTTTTGGCGACCTGCTTCTTGTGATTTCTCCCTCGTTTGGTGGTTATCTCATCTCTATCCAACCATATGGCCTCCAACCATAGGAAGAGACCCACACCAGCTACAGAAACATCCGTACCAGTTGCTCCTTGGAACATCTCCTTTGATAATACCTCTTTCATCTTAACTCAAGCCTTGAATCTAGGACTCCCTTTCCATTTCTAGCTTTGTTTGAACCTTATTTTTGATTTAGGAATATGATTAAAGAAGTATCTAGGGTGATCAAAGTACATCACCTAAGTGCTTTGTGTGTAGAGCGTGTGTGCATTGCAAATATATGTCAAGCACAAAGGCTATCCATGAATTCTATGCTAATCTAACATGAAACTACACCACCATAGTGTCACCACCTAATACCTACGTCATAGTGCAAGTGGTCAAGTTATCTTTACTGAAACTTGACTGACTGCACTATAAAGAATGTCCAAAAAAAGTGATTCTAGTTGTCGGAGTGTTGCAAACATAAAAAATAGATTTGTTGCAACACCCCAAATAGCTAGAATTCATTACTAAGTGCTCCTAAACACTAGTGGGCATCCCCAACTATAAATAGGACCTCTTAGATTTTATTCTAAGGTTTCTCTTTCATGCTATTCAAGCTCGTAGATATAGTTGAGTGCATACATTCCACTATAACCTCCTTTCTCTCTCTCTCGTTTATAAAGGAAAATGTCCATATGAGTGGGATAGGGTGTTTTTAATAGAGCTGCTCCATTGTACTCTTGTAAAGCTCTCAAAGCTTCCCTTTCTAGACCCCTTTCTTCAAGTGCATTGTTGGTGAAAGCTTCTCCAAGTGAAGGAGAATGATCTAGCTTCTTCAAGTTGTAGAAGAAGTTTTAAAAACCTTCTCTAAGATGAAGGAGAAGGTCAAGGTCAAAGATCCAAGAGTGGAGTGGGTAAATCTTTCAAGACAAAAGACTCAGTGCAAGAAGGGGATCTCCTTGGCAAAAGTGTCTAGTTGATTGCAGGAGTGGGTTAGACCTTGGTGAGGTAGAAACTCTAGATATTAGATAGGTAAGTCCTTGGTTGTATACTTATTGTCTCCCTTGAACTTAAAGGAAAGTTGGGTATCCTTGGCCCAAAAAAGGGAGATCATCTTGTATGTCTTATAATGGAATATAAGTATACATGGGTTAGAAAATCCTAGAGCTTGACCTCTCTAAGTAGTGGACTAACTTTCTCATAGTTTGGAGATTGGAACCAGTCTAAATAGCTTATTCTAATGCTTGTTTCAATCTCTCTCATCCTTGCACTACATCAAACATACTCATTAGCGGCCTTTCAGAAAAGCCACTAAAAAAAATAAAAGCCAGTAAACAGGTTTAGCGACATTTGTTGACATTTAAAAAAATGCCTCTAGCGCCAATGCCACTAGGAAGATAGCGGCTTAAGTTGTAAAACCGACTAAAGGTTTGTCTTTAGTGGCTTCGAATAAATGCCACATAAAGGCCACTAAACCATCATTTGGCATTTATAAAAAAGCCACTATTCATCAATTGGATTTTATACAAATGCCACTATTTTGTATTATGTTGGTGTATGAAAATGTTCTTATTGAGTTTAATGGCGTATAAAAAAAGCCACTAATGACTACTAGTTCTGTATTACTACATTTTCATGGCTTTTAGTCATTCAGTTTTCAACTCATTATCAGGTTTTCTAATTGAATGCCAATTGCAATTTTTACTCAGTTTTTTGAAATTATGAATATTTTTTATTTATAAACAAATGACAATTACATGGGGAGGACATTTTACCTTGCCCCTTATATTGAATACAACACCAATGACATACTTTCATACAACCGTTTTCTATATAGTACAATAACTTCTGATTGAAGGAACTTGTCTTCAATAGAACAAACAAAATATGCCACCATACTTGCAGCCTACATGACATCTTCCATGTCTTCAACTGTATATTTGTAGTGGATTCCCCTCAACCACCCATCCTCCACCTGCAACCTTCTTCCCGACCAATTGTGCCTCAAGGGTTGTCGTCTACTTTGCATAGTTCAGTAAACGTACAAGGAGTAGTTGATTCAACACAGTTGATTCAGCAGCCCATTCATCAAGCACCTTCTTGTTCTAGATTAAGTAGACCTACCAAAGGACTGAATCAAGTTTCTCAATGGCCTCCCTTCATAATGGACCTCTACAAAATACAAAGTGAGCATTAACAAAAATAAGTATCAACCACTTCATTTTACCATCAAAATAACGCCATACATGCTATGGTGCCTATGATAAGCACACTGAAGCCCATGACCAACTTTCCTTCAGGATCTATCTGGCTAAAGGT
Organism: Alisma plantago-aquatica; assembly: GCA_963693085.1. NCBI lineage: Eukaryota > Viridiplantae > Streptophyta > Magnoliopsida > Alismatales > Alismataceae > Alisma > Alisma plantago-aquatica. The sequence continues at coordinate 897,420,255 of OY856412.1, forward strand.
CACTGAAGAGTGGAAATTATAAGCATCAACTGGAACATTCAAATCTGAATAACAAATTGATCGATGTATAGCCACTTGACTTAGAAAAAGAAATAACAAATCAGCTGTAAACCAGCATCTAGAATAACAAATCAGCTGGAAACCAACATCTAGAATAACAAATAAACTGGAAAACCAGCAACTAGAAATGCAGCAAAAAAGAAGGGATCTAGCACATGAAGATACCTCTGCTGATTGGAATGACTTTTGCTTATCAGGGAGCTCAATAGTAGTTAGCCAACCAAATTTCATTCTTACATGGCAGCAAAGGGTAGATTACAGATAAACAAGCAGCCATTCTCAAGAACTTGCTCATTTTTATCCTACAAATCCATTAGAGCCTACAACATCAAACCGCCACTATCAATTTCAAGATTATCACATTTAGCACCATGTATAGGAAATAAACAAAAAAAATCCATACCTATAGATCAAACTATTGGGCTCAGCCATCCCCCATTCTCATTCTTGAGCTTCATTCACATCATCAAGAGGTATTTGCACTCGCTATAGCCATCCTTGAACAGTACAAATCTGTTGATAATCACACCACTAACACAGAAATATACCACATATGCTCAATTAATAGATGTGTAGAAACAAATGTGATGATCCTTGTAGAAGCAAATAATTTACCTGCTGACTCATCTCAACAATGCCACCTGCATTATCAACAATAGGTCCAAACATATCAATAGTCAATACATATGCAGCAATACTCAACATCCAGGTTGAATCCACCAAGTGGCCTAATACAGAGTAGCTGCAACATCCATGTTGAATCCACCAACAGACTAACTGACAATACATTCGTTCATCAAATTAAAAAGAAATTCACATTCCATCTCTATCAAAGCAATGTTCATGTTTGCTTATTCATCAAATTAAAAAGAAATTTGCATTCCATCTCTATCAAAGCAATAAGAGAACTAACTTCAATAATTATGAGTGATGTTTGCTTATTCAACAGAGAACAATATAAAAACTCCCCAATAGATGAAATTCCCTTGGCAATATGTATGAAGGCATGTGAAGAATGAGACATAATAACAAGGTAAATAATGATTCCTGCTCTACAAAAAATGTGTGGAATATGCAATGGTAAATTCATGAGTTAATTATTAAACAGAGATGTAGAAAAGATGTGCACCAAACATGCTTGTCCTATAGGGAAGCCGAGCATACTCCTCAGAAGCATGTAGTTATTATCCAAAGATGTGGCTGCCACAGCTCATTGTACAAAGTGCAATGCTTCCCTCAATGCAGAAGGAAATTCCACCATCTGACCTATAAACCAGTCATTATCTGACATATTTGACAAGGCTGCAACTGGGTTGTCTTGGATTGTATTCAGCCACTATAGTCCTCCCTATAGCTAAAAACTAGTTTGGTCTTGGTTGGCTCCACTTATAACCTGATCATGTCCAGTTCAAGAACATGAATGTAACTATACTTAAAAAGGCCTGGAAAGTTTGTATTTTCCTCAATCCACCACTTTGGGTGCACCTTTGGAGTTATGTGTGTTAATCGGAAAGAGATCAGGGATAGGAATGCAGAACTGTAGGGCTTTTGGCCGTATTTGGCTTCAAGTAGATGCAAAACAGAGCATGCACAATTCATATTATATACAGAGGAAGCCTTGTCACCCCTAATGATGCAAGCCTCATAGACAGATGGACCTCCAACAAAATCTAGCATATGCAAAAACACATGTGATTGTTCAACTATCACAATAGCTCGAGTGGTCACTTGAAGGCAATTTATAAAAAATTACAATTACACTTACAAAGTGACATGTTGAATAACCTTCCCTCTTCAGTTCATCCTTCTCTTCTAATTGAGCACTCGACACATTTTTCTCCACTCTAAGATTCTCCAATGGAAACTGAAATGATATGTAAATAAGTTTGGTATCTTTAAAAATGAAATGATGGGCATAGAAGCACTAAAGCATGGGCAGAAATAATGATGGTAACTTCTGGTTCACTTGTATGATATGTATCATTATAAGTTAGTAGCATACCATCTTTGTGCACACTTAGCATCAATAGAATGTCTGTCATGCCCATGGAAAGTTTCAGACATGCATTCAACAAAAGGAGTCTTTGAAATTAAATGCAACTCGATCTTCACAAAAATGTACATGTATACATGTCCCTTTCCAGCATCAAGATAGAATTGTAACACAAAGGGGTAAAGATCAGCCTCCAATTCCAAAGTGGATTACATAAAAACAACTATAGCTCTCCTCTCTTTAGATAGTATCCAAGAATGCATACTATAGCATGATGATTTTGTGTTAGCTTAATGACACTGAAGGACACCAAAATAAAATAACTTCATGGATGGCAAAGGAAAAAGTGAAAAATGTACCTAACTCTTAAATTATGGTTAGGTTTTAGTTAACTTGTATCTCTTAAGCATTCAAAAACCCATACATATGCTAAGTAGTCAAAATTCAAAACTTACATCAGCTATTGATGGCTTGTCCGACTGCCCAGGGCTACCATGGGACGCATCCATTCCTAGTATAATAGTTGGCTCTTAGGAGATCTTTGGCATGGATGGAGTGTAACGCCCCGACCCCCGAGCCAACTCCAATGACTCCGAAGATCGGGGAGTCACACACGATAAACCACTCTTAACTTTTTCTTTTCTTGATCACTTAGATCAATTTAAATGAAAACCATAAAATGTGAATAGCATAGAATTATAATAAAACCGCGGAGGCAACTTTCCATTAACCTACTAAAAATAAAAACAGATTTGCATGACATATAACATTTCTCATTCAGACTATAAAACACAGCGGATAATTGAAAACTAACTACATATTTCACCACATTCTCTCTCTAACCCACCACATGACCAAGGACTGAGGGGAAAGGACTAAGAGACCACTAACTAACTATTAACTACCTTCTATGTACTCGGGTGATATGATCCTTCAGCCTCCTCGTGCTGACGTTGACCTGAAAAATGTTTCAGTAGGTTGGTGAGCTACTGGCTCAGTGAGTAGATTTTCACCCAACCATCACTTAACAACTCAATAATTTTATTCGATTGAAGCAAAGCATAAGAAAATTCTATATTGAGAAGTTCTAAACAACATAATTAAATCAACAGGAGATATCAACATTTCATTATGATATTAATTGATACAAAGCTGTAAATACAATTAATTAACAGAAAATACTAGAATTCCACTTAAATAACAACTGTTGTGAAGCTAACTCATATCTTTCTTAACTCTTTAACTTATAAAAACTCTGTGAACCTATATGAACATATTTTATCTTATGCCCTGGTCATATGCAGTGTACTTTACATATGAAGACTCGTAGCGAACTACGATCCCACCATACAAGACTTAGCCGACACCCCAGGATAGCTAAGTCTGACTGATGTCCTGGTCTGCTACAGGAACTCAGGCTCTCTGGCCTCGACATCCTTATGATTCTGTAAACTGGACTCCTCCTCTAAGCTGAGTACACAGGCGGAGAGTCAAGCCGTGCCACCGGGATCCTATCTCTGGTAAGTGTTGGACACACTTTTCTATACTCTAGTGCCACCAGGATCCTGTCTCTAGTTGGTGTTGGACACTACAAACTGTACTCTCGTGCCACCAGGATCTTGTCTCTGGTTAGTGTTGAACATGAGATCCGACCACCTGGGTGTATCCCCAGGGTTGGGTCGTTTGACCCCTAAGGTGCAGACCTCACAAAGGGGTTCTACGGTGTCAGGGCCCTTATTCTAATATTTTATTATTTTAAGAAGGCTCAAACTACAATTCAATCTCTCTCTTACTGTATGGTATATTTTTCTCATTCATACTTGCCTTTGGTATCTCTGTGGTACCGAGTCTATCTGATTTCAATTCAAATCACAACCCGATATCTTTCTAAAACTGACAGAGCAGTATACTCAAAATCGTTGTTAATACTGAGAAATTCTCATATTATGCATTCAAGCAGATTAAGAATGCCTAAATAACCCAACTTATTTCAATTTAGCACATACATACTGAATTCATGCAATTGAATATCTAATTGCACTAATGAAAGTAATTTACTTCACATACGAGAAATCATACATAACATTTATCAATTCTCTGAAATTCTCAAAAAACGTGCACATTATCCCTAATCCTGGTTTGTGCATCACCTAACTCAATTAAGAGTTATTTACATATCATAACACATTTTAATAACTATTCTTGAGAATTTCTAGTAATATTTCAGAAAATGTGCCAATTCATGTAAATATCAATTTGCACACATTAACTTAAAAAGAGACATGCGATTAGGGTTTTATTGCATAATTTATTTAATCATATCTGCTTTGAAATCGTACATCTGATAATCTATCAAAAATCTAAATTGTCTGGGTCCATACCCAAACCGTACCATTTTCAGACATGTTTCAACGTTCAAAGTGAGCAATATAGGTTCCGATGAACCATATAAATTCATTGATTCAATCCACACTGGCCAGATGCTAAATTAAGTCATTTAAAAATGTCCAGAAGCAATTTATGAAATAAAAAGTCGGGCAACGCCAAACGCTGCCCAACGCCTGATAATGACTGTTATCAGTGTAAAATGCGCAAATAACTGAAACTGTTCAAACGCCTGAGTTAATTAATGATAAATGAATGAAACCCTACTCACTTTGATTTGGACTATCCGGATTCGTCCGAAAATGCATCCAAGACCTAATTCCGGGCAAAATTTGATTGTCTTTAACCTTTGATTTATTGGCTTACTGTTCCTGCAACTCGACAGTAGAACAACTTCTTCACGCACAGATCTGGAATTGGCTTAAATCAAAAGCGAGATCTTAGGCTAAGGCTGTGGATTTCCTCTCTAGGATCTTGGCCAAGCTCAAGGGCATTATCCCCTTGACAAAACCCACGCCATAGAGCCCTGGTTCAGACCTGCATACAGGAACATCTACGTTTACTAACAGATTGAAGAGGAGAATCGTGTTTGATGCTTGACACATCAATAGCTACAAAAAAATCGGATCAATGGCCATGAATCGGAAATAGGGAGTACCTTCCCGGAGTATCTGATTAGCCAAACGAAACCCTCCTTGGTCGTGCGCCGCGTAGCAGTTGCTACAGGTCGGCCGACATCCAGGCCAACTAGGGCACGTGGTGGTTGGGGGAAGAGGTAGAGGAAGAAGAAAGAAGGGGGTAGCACCCTAGCTCTGTCGGAGGCGAGGAGCTCAAGAACTCGCAAGAAATCGCATGCGCTCTTCCTTCTTTTCTCAATCGTGATTCTTGGCTGCTGTGTGAGCGCCGCTCACTGACTGTTCTATCGGGTAATAAACTAGAAAGGAAGGAGATAAAGAAATAGGTTGCCGACCCACTTAATGGGTAATTAAATGGAAAAAATTACATTTCAGTCCAAGATTCTTAAAATTGCCATAACTATGGCCTCGGGGGTCCAAATCGGTCGATTCTTCTTGCAACGTTTCAAGCGCGAGATTCTCTACGCCCTTAGAGCAATTTATCATGCTAATTTTACTATTTCACTGGTTCAAAGTTCCAATTACATCCGATTATCACTTTACTCAACTTAATCATTGTAATTATGCACTAATTGATCTTATATGCTTTATTCAACTAAATCAAGTTAATGAGACATTAACCACCACATGAGCACTTAAGTTATCTCAATTAACTTTAATTATGCTCAAATCATGATGCTTACCGATAAACTTTGAAACGGGTCATAACAATCTCCCTCCCTTATAAGAATTTCGTCCCAAAATTCCTAAAGGAGAAAAGGAAAATTATTACACATCTCATATTCAAGCTCCCACGTAGCTTCCTCTAGATTATGATTCCTCCACAGAACTTTCACTAATGGTATCTCACGATTCTTGAGTTTCTTGATCCTTTGGTCAACTATCTGTATTGGTCCCTCAACATAGGACACATCTGATCTGAGTTGTGCAGGTTCTGGGTCTATTATCTTCTCTGTACCAGGATAGCATTTCTTCAGCATAGATACATGAAACACATCATGTAGATTAGACAGTTCAGATGGAAATTCCAACCTATAGGCTACAGGTCCAATCATGTCAATGATAGGATACGGGCCCATAAACCTCAGAGTCAGTTTGCCTCTCTTACCAAATCTCAACACTCCCTTCCATGGTGAAACTTTCAAGTACACTTCATCACCAACTTCAAACTCAAGAGGTCTACGTCTTTTCTCAGCATAACTCTTCTGCCTGTCCTATGCAACTTTCAACTGTTCTTTGATCACAGTAATCTTTTCAGTGGTTAAATCCACTATCTCAGGTCCATGAATCTGCTTTTCACCAACCTCATACCAACATATGGGTGATCTACACTTTCTACCATACAGAGCTTCATACGGGGCCATACCAAGACTAGAATGGTAACTATTGTTGTATGCAAACACTATAAGGCTTAAATGTTCTTCCCAACTTCCACTGAAATGCAAAACACATGCTCTCAGCATGTCCTCAAGAGTCTGAATGGTCCTTTCTGACTGACCATCCGTCTGCGGGTGAAAAGTTGTACTGAATCTCAACTTTGTGCCCAAAGCACGATGCAACTGATTCCAAAATCTGGATGTGAACTTAGGATCTCTATCAAATATAATTGAAAGTGTAATACCATGCAACCTGAATATTTCATCCACGTATATCTTAGCTAATTTTGGGACATCAAAGGTTGACTTAACAGGAAGAAAGTGAGTAGATTTAGTCAATCTATCCACAATCACCCATATCGAGTCACAACCTCTAGGTGTCCTGGGTAACCCTATCACAAAATCCATTGTGATATGTCCCCATTTCCATTCGGGTATAGGAAGAGATTGCAAAGTACCTACAGGTTTTTTATGTTCAGCCTTAACTTGCTGACACACACTACATCTAGCCACATACTCAGCTACATCCTTTTTCATACCTGACCACCAGTACAATTCCTTAAGATTCATGTACATTTTAGTGTTACCTGGATGCATAGCATACATCGATGCATGTGCCTCCTCAAGAATCTGTTCTTTCAAATCACCATCTCCAGGTACACACAACTTGTCATGCAGATATAGTAATCCGTCATCTGAAAACCTGAACTCTGGTCTTTTTCCCTTTGTCATATCCTGCATAATCTGTTGTAACTCACTATCATTCTGCTGAAGTTCCTTGATCTGATCATAAAAGGTAGGTTTGACTTGCATCTGCGCAATCAAACCACTTTGTTCAGTCACCCCTAAGTCTAAGTTCAATTTCCGCATTTCTACTAGCATGTCTCTCTCGAAACATGCCATAGAAAATGCATCAGCTGTTGAACTAGACTTTCTGCTCAGAGCATCTACTACCACATTTGCCTTACCAGGATGATAATCTATAGTCACATCAAAATCTTTGATCAATTCTAACCATCTACGCTGTCTAAGATTCAGATCCTTTTGAGTGAAGATATATTTCAAGCTCTTATGATCTGTAAACACCTAACATGTCTCACCATAAAGATAGTGATGCCATGTCTTAAGAGCATGAACTACAACAGCTAACTCCAAATCATGTGTCAGATAATTCTCCTCATTCTTTTTAAGCTATCTAGATGCATAAGCTACTACTTTGCCTTCCTGCATCAACACACAGCCTAAACCTCTTCTAGAAGCATCAAAAAACACTTTGTAGCCTTTATCTGCCTCAGGTAAGATCAACACTGGTGTTGTAGTCAACTTCTTTTTCAAAATTTGAAAACTCTTCTCATAGTTGTCTGACCAGAAAAACGGTGCATTCTTTCTTATTAAGCATGTCAGAGGTGACGCTATAACACTAAAGTTCTGGATGAACCTTCTGTAGTAACCTGCCAATCCTAAGAAGTTTCTGATCTCAGTAGGAGTTTTAGGCTGCTCCCACTGTAGAACACACTCGACTTTCTTAGGGTCAACACTTACTCCATCTCCTGAGATGACGTGTCCAAGAAAAGATACCTCAGTTAACCAGAACTCACACATACTGAACTTAGCATATAACTGATGTTGTCTCAACAACTGTAATGCTATCTTCAGATGTTTCTCATGTTGTTCATCATCTCTAGAATAGATCAGAATGTCATCTATGAAAACCACTATGAACTGATCCAAGAATGGTTTGAAGATCCGGTTCATCATTGATAACACCAATTTTTGTGATGTTTTTGCCCTTTATTTTGTTATCAAAACTGCCCTTTTCTGCTATTTTCCTCTCTTTTATTAGCACTTTCGCAATAATTGGCCAAGCAATGCTCTTAATCCAATTTTTCCATCTTTTGCAGAGTTTTTCCTCATTTTGGTGCAATAAGGCCGTCCTGACCCACAAATAAGTCCAAGTTTGTTTTGGCCTTCCTGACGCCCGATACAACCTTTGCCTGACAGAGTGGAGTGACACAATGACGCACGACAAAGGGATGCCGCGCAAGAAGAAGCTGACGGACGACACATCTTCTACCCGACAGGGAGCCAAGCTCGCCACGACAACCCAAGCTTGTCGGGCGACACAGTCACCCATCGGTAGGCGTGCCGCCCGTCACGTGACCGATAGCCGACACCCCTGCGCCGAGCGATACCTGTATCGGCCATCCACCGACCCGTGAATAAGGAGGAAACGTGGCGCTCCGAGCACCATAACTTCCCCCAACCGCTGCCTATAAATAGCAGCTACAGGAAGCCGAAGAGACAAGTTCGGATAGTTGGGAATTTTGAGCGATCTTCGGAGGAAAACTACGAGAGTAAGAGTATCGTGCCCCAGTGCTTGTGCCGGGCAACACTAGGTGAGCTCTTCCTCATCCCGAGAGGGAGGGGATGGTTCACTTAGGACCATCCCGGGTGACACTGCGGGCCGATATCGGCCAACGTAGATGAGCGACACAAGTGCCCGACAGTAGAACACGTCGCTCCATGCCCGTCACGATATCGAACCCGATACGCTTCGCCCGTCGTGCGTGTCGCCCGAGAGGGTGCGCCCCCTAAGAGGGTGCGCCGCCCGACATGAGTGTATCGGCTAGGGTCCTTGAGCGATACAATCGACCATCGATGTGTGCCGCCCGACACCACTATATCGGGCTAGGCTCCTGACCGGTATCGGGCTGGAGAGCCGCAGTAGCCTGTCGTCCTTCTACATTAAGAAGGTGACATCTATCTTTAATTCTATTATTTAATTCTTTATTTACGCAATGTATTAAGACCTTTAATGTTTATGGAAATAGAGAAGTTTAATTACTTGTTGCTCTATGCTTGGTGCAAAATGTTGGATGACTGCTCTGTTTTATATCTGAACTCTAGCTTGCATGTTTGGATCGCGTTTCGCTTAGCTACCGAATCGTTTTTTCTCGTGGTAACAACTTCGAGAGTTGTGTTGTGGCTCTAGTGTTTGGTCCGATTATGGAGTACGAGAGTGCCTCAAACGGAGTTGTTTCATTAGCATTCCACTCTAACTTAAGTCCAACAACCTCGAGAGGGGTGTTGACGCTTGGTTAGAGGTACCCGCTTTGAGAGGGGTGCAGGATGTTACTGTTGCCGCTTGTTTTACTATAGTCTTATCCTTCGTACCTTGCTCTGGCTCTAGTTTTTATCTTTTTGTTTCTGTTGCATGAAAACCCCTAAAAACTGCTAATTGACTAAAACCTTAAATCTCTCTTGTAGCTCCAGTTGGAGATAGTTTTCTTTGATTTATTTGTGACATCTTGTTGTTTCCCTTTTGGGAATTTATATCTCTATACCTGTCGGAGTGTAGCGTGTCGATTCTAGGTTCTCAACACTACCACCCTTGTCCCTGTGTTCGACCCCGTATATTTACTTCGACCCCGTAAGCAAAGTTGTGGGGGCCTAGAAGGATTTGGGTTTATAAATGTAAAAGTCCGACTAACTTCAAATCCGCCTCCAATTTTTGGATGCGCGATTTAGGCCGGTCAACTTTTTGGCACTGTTGCCGGGGACAAGGCAAAAATGGTACTGTAGACGAATCCGAATCCACTAACTACACTCCCGTGCCTCAAGCTCAGAAATGAGCTTGACAACACTCTTTTTCTTTTACTTATTGTTTTTCTTTGCCTAAAAATAAAAATCCAATTTTCTAAACTTAAATTTTCATGCCATTTTCAGGAACTCTGAAGAACAGTGACCTGTTCCCCCGAGCTCTGACACCACTCTACTGTCCAATCAGGCACAATCATCAACACCATGCCTCCCCGCGTCAACCCACGACACTCTGAAGGGGAACGACAGGGAGTACCTAGGCATGAATCACCTCCGCCAGATGGTGACGACCGCTATGAAGGAAACAATCAGCTTGAAGATCAGGAGTCAGAACACTCTGAGGACGAACACCGTCAAGCTAGGCGTCGCCACCACCACCGAAACTGGAGGAATCAAGATCAGGCGCATCGCCAACGAGATGACGACAACGACGATTCTGAGGAGGAGGAAAAGACGCTTAGAGAGTTGGCGTCCTCGAAAGCCAACAACTCCAGGTGTCCCGTCATCACCCCGCGGTTCAATGCGGCCAACTTTGAGCTCAAGCCTTCTGTGATCTCCATGATCCAGAACAAAAGCTTCAGGGGAAGTTCGAAAAATGACAACCCCTACCATCACCTCGATGCCTTCAAGAACATCTGCAACACGATAAAGATGCGGGGGAGCCCCAGGAGGTCATATATTGCAAAGGCTTCATCTTTTCCCTGGAAGACAAGGCATTGTCTTGGTACCTCGGTGATAACACCCATTTTTGTGATGTTTTTTCCCTTTATTTTGTTATCAAAACTGCCCTTTTCTACTATTTTCCTCTCTTTTATAAGCACTTTCACAATAATTGGCCAACCAATGCTCATAATCCAATTTTTCCATCTTTTGCAGAGTTTTTCCTCATTTTGGTACAATAAGGCCGTCCCGACCCACAAATAAGTCCAAGTCTGTTTCGGCCTTCCTGACGCTCGATACAACCTCTGCCCGACAGGGTGGAGCGACACAATGACGCACGAAAAAGGGATGCCGCGCAAGAAGAAACTGACAGACGACACGTCTTCTACCCGACAGGGAGCCAAGATCGCCACGACAACCCAAGCTTGTCAGGCGACACAACCACCCACCGGCAGGCGTGCCGCCCGTCACGTGACCAATAGCCGATACCCCTACGCCGAGCGATACTTGTATCGGCCGTCCACCGACCCGCGAATAAGGAGGACACATGGTGCTCCGAGCACCATAACTTCCCCCAACCGCTGCCTATAAATAGCAGCTACAGGAAGCCGAAGAGACAAGTTCGGACAGTTGGGAATTTTGAGCGATCTTCGGAGGAAAACTGCGAGAGCAAGAGTATCGTGCCCTAGTGCTTGTGTCGGGCAACACTAGGTGAGCTCTTCCTCATCCCGAGAGGGAGGGGATGGTTCACTTAGGACTGTCCCAGGCGACACTACGGGCCTATATCGGCCAACATAGATGAGCGACACAAGTGCCCGACAGTAGAACGCGTCTCTCCATGCCCGTCACAATATCGAACCCGATACGCTTCGCCCGTCGTGCGTGCCACCCGAGAGGGTGCGCCGCCCGACATGAGTGTATCGGCCAGGGTCCTTGAGCGATACAGTCGACCATCGATGCGTGCCGCCCGAGAGGGTGTGCCACCCGACACCACTGTATCGGGCTAGGATCCTGACCGGTATCGGGCTAGAGAGCCGTAGTAGCCTGTCGTCCTTCTACATCAAGAAGGCAACATCTATCTTTAATTTTGTTATTTAATTCTTTATTTACGCAATGTATTAAGACCTTTAATGTTTATGGAAATAGAAAAGTTTAATTACTTGTTGCTCTTTGCTTGGTGCAAAATGTTGGATGACTGCTATGTTTGATATCTGAACTCTAGCTTGCATGTTTGGATCGCGTTTCGCTTAGCTACTGAATCGTGTTTTCCCGTCGCAACAACTTCAAGAGTTGTGTTGTGGCTCTAGTGTTTGGTCCGATTCTGGAGTATGAGAGTGCCTGGAACGGAGTTGTTTCAGTAACATTCCACTCTAACTTAAAGTCCAACAACCTTGAAGGGGTGTTGACGCTTGGTTAGAGGTACCCGCTCTGAGAGGAGGGGTGCAGGATGTTACTGCTGCCGCTTGTTTTACTATAGTCTTATCCTTCGTACCTTGCTCTAGCTCTAGTCTTTATCTTTCTGTTTTGGTTGCATGAAAACCCCTAAAAACTGCTAAATGACTAAAACCTTAAATCTCTCTAGTAGATCCAGTTGGAGATAGTTTTCTTTGTTTTATTTGTGACATCTTGTTGTTTCCCTTTCGGGAATTTATATCTCTTTACCTGCCGGAGTGTAGCATGTCAATTATGGGTTCTCAACACTACCACCCTTGTCCCTGTGTTCGACCCCGTATGTCTACTTCGACCCTGTAAACAAAGTTGCGGGGGCCTAGAAGGATTCAGGTTTATAAATGTAAAAGTCCAACTAACTTCAAATCCGCCTCCAATTTTTGGACGCGCGATTTAGGCCGGTCAACTTTTTGGTGCTGTTGCCGGGGACATGGCAAAAACGGTACTGTAGATGAATCCAAATCCACTAACTACACTCCCGTGCCTCAAGCTTAGAAATGAGCTTGACAACACTCTTTTTCTTTTACTTATTGTTTTTCTTTACCTAAAAATAAAAATCCAATTTTCTAAACTTAATTTTTTGTGCCATTTTCAGGAACTCTGAAGAACAGTGACTTGTTCCCCCGAGCTCCGACACCACTCTACTGTCCAATCAGGCACAATCATCAACACCATGCCTCCCCGCGTCGACCCACGACACACTGAAGGGGAACGCCAGGGAGTACCTATGCATGAATCACCTCCGCCAGATGGCGACGACCGCTATGACGACAACAATCAGCTTGGAGATCAGGAGTCAGAACACTCTAAGGAAGAACATCGTCAAGCTAGGTGTCGCCACCGCCACCGAAACTGGAGGAATCAAGATCAGGCGCATCGCCAACGCGATGACGACAGCGACGACTATGAGGAGGAGGAAAAGACGCTTAGAGAGTTGGCGTCCTCGAAAGCCAACAACTCCAGGTGTCCCGTCATCACCCCGCGGTTCAATTTTGGACAACTTTGAGCTCAAGCCTTCTGTGATCTCCATGATCCAGAACAAAAGCTTCAGGGGAAGTTCGAAAAATGACAACCCCTACCATCACCTCGATGCCTTCAAGAACATCTGTGACACGATAAAGATGCGGGGGGTGGCCCAGGAGGTCATATATTGCAAAGGCTTCATCTTTTCTCTGGAAGACAAGGCACTGTCTTGGTACCTCGGGTTACCCCACTAGTATTTGAATGGATGGGGAACTTTATCCGATGCATTTGTGAATAAGTTCTACCCCACCGAAAGGACGGTCAGAAATCGGCAGAAAATAACCTCCTTCATGCAAAAGCCGAATGAAAGCCTCCACGACGCCTGGGAGCGATTCCAGGAGTACCTGAGGGATTGCCCCCATCATAACTACAAGAAGGGATTCCTCATCACCACCTTCTATAATGGATTGACTCCCAAAGAAAGGGTGTCACTGAACGCGGCAGCGGGCAGCGACTTCCTAGGGAAGAAGCCAAAGAAGTCTGAGATGATTATAAAGAACATGGCCGAGTTAATGGCCGGTGCTGAGTTTGATCGGTCTGATAGAGGACAAGCAAAGAAGGTAGGTGAAGGGTCTGCCCTTGAATCTAAGGCGCTGGAGGCAATCACTTCACAGATTCAGAAGATTGCTACAGATGTTAAACATTTGCGAGAAGCTGGCACTAAATGTAAGAAGCCCGTTGAAAAAGTGATGAAATGTGTTACATGTGGAGAAGGGGTCACGGGGTGGACAATTGTGTCTACACCCGACCAGAAGCTGACAGTGACTCCGACTCAGAAGACGAGAGGACTGAGAATGTATCGTACATGAACTTCAATAGGCCAGATCACCCTGGCTTTAATTACGGTAACAAGGATGCAGCAAAAAATTCGCATCAGCTGCACACCTCAGCCAAGCCAGCGCAACCTTTTGAGAAAAGAGGAGGATCCAACCAATATACCAAGAACAACCAATTCAACCAACAAAAGGAAATTTTTCAAGCACAGGGAAAGTACCAAGGCCCAAACTGAGAACAAGATAAAGGAGCAAGCTAGTCCGATGTGATTGGCCCGTTGTTTGATTTCGTTAAGAAACATGATACCATCAATAACCAACTAGCGCAAAGTGCGCTGTCCAATTCTTGTGTTTTGAACTCGTTGTAGGTACAGTTGGCAGACATGCAAATGCATTAGCACCAAATCGACCAGCAGCTCAGCTCGCCGAGATCGTAAAGAACCTATCGAGGAAGATCCCGTCCAACATTGAACCAGCCAAGAGAGCGGGACAGTAATTGCTGAGGAAAAGAATGAAGATGAAGCCAAAGACGTCCAGCTAAGGACGGGGAAACTCAGCGCTTCTCGGGAGGCACCCCAAGCTGCCCTTTTAAATTCCTAGTATAGGATGCCTTTACTTTCATGCAAGTTGAACATTTTAAACATTATGGACAATTTGGACTATAATAAGGCCCAAGTCAGCGCATGCGCCACATACGCTGACTCTTATGTTTTATGGGTCACCGCTTTATGCTTTATTAACCGAGGTGGGTAATACCATCTGAGGCCGGGAGCTTAGTCTTAGGCCAATGATGTTTTACTCATCAGCCGCAGTTTAAACCGCTTTGTTTTCATGTCGTAGCGGGAAGCAACCCAACCGGCACTATGTGTGCACCCTTATCGGGCGGTGGGACTTTGGGGAGCGCAACGGTCATGCCGACGGATGGACTTGCCGACTTACGTGTTGCCCTAACGGCCGACGCGCGCCCCGGTTTTACAGTTGAGTTTGCTATATAAAGAGGCGAGTTTTTACCGTGTCGGGCTCCTTGCCTTACTATTTTCAAGCTCCCGTATCGTGCTAAGAACTTGTGCTTTTGCTCCCGTGTCACGCAAGACTGCCATTCTCTCATATCGTGCGGAAGTTCAGATCACAACAAGGTATAGCCCGACAGACCCTATCGCCCGGTAGACCCTATCGCCCGGCAGACCGTGTCGTCCGACATGTTTCTTTCTTTAAGCAAGTAGCTTATCGGTCTTATGATTTCTATGTTGAGCAGTTTTGTATCGCCCGATATGGATGTCGCGCGTCGTACCTTTGATTTACATTTGCCCGATACTCCGTGACGGGCGATAATCGTGTCGCCCATTTTTGCACACCTCGCATGTTTTTGTTATCGGGTGACACACTGCTTTCCTTTCAAGAGGACCGTATTGTGCATCTTATCATATCGCCTTCGTATCGCCCGAACACGCCCGTATTGAGCGACAGACCTAACGTGCATTCATCGCCTTATCGCCCTGTCCATATCGCGTGTTTGATCTTTTGACATAACGGGCGATACCCATCTCTAGTATCAGGCATAAGGCTTCACTTCTGAAACCAGTGTGTCACCCGATACGGGGGTGCGGGACAGTCTTTGTACAAGAGAAATACCTGATCGCATATTTATTCTTTATTATATACTTCTCCCAAGAGTCAACACATTTAATCAAGGTATTTTCCTTATTGTCTTACAGAAATGGCCCGCATCAAGACAACCGATGTCCCTGTTGACGCACAAGGCACGAGAGTCTACCCAGAGACTGTTGCTAAAAGGCAGTCTGCCAGGCCTAAGTGCCTGAACCCAGGATCAGCTGGGACGTCGGCGACAGGGAAGAGGGCTAGGGTTGAAGAGGCGGCGGCTCCAATTCCAACACCGACACCTCTAGCAGCAACAGAACTCCCGGAATTCTTGTCGGGAAGTTTCAAACCAAGAAACGACGAGCATGCTCGCCGATATGCTGAACTGGTGACCAAGGTCTACCGACCAAGCAGGTTCTGCCATAGGGCCTCGTTTGCTGAACTAGGAATCGTGAAGAGGCTGAACGGCGTCCTAGCAGCGGCAGGGCTGAAGAAGATCAGCTTCATCCAGTCCTCTTTGTACACCAAGATGACGATGGAGTTTATGTCTTCTCTCCACTGGGTGAAGAACTCTGCGGCAGAGAGAGAAGAATTTGGCGGGCCAGACAGACTCCAGGTCCGACTTTACAATTCGGAGTACACCATCTCCGAGAAGCTCTTGAACAAGATCTTCTCTTCCATCGAGGAGGAGAAGAATCTGATGGACAACGGTGAGAGGATCACCGAGGGAGACAGGTTCAATCCCGTGGAGCTTTGGGGAAAGCTAACTGGTGAATCTTCATTCAAGCTGGGAAGAAAGGTCGTGGCGGTGCACTCCTGCTTCTGGAGGATAGTGCACAAACTGGTGGCATGCTTGCTGTTCAGCAAGAACGAATCTAGTAACATCTACACAGAAGAGCTCCACGTCATGTGGCACATAATGGAGGGTCGAGTGATCAACCTCGGTCGGTTCTTGCTAAACAGGTTGCACCCAATGAAGGAAGCCACCAAGGAGTATTGCATGGGCGGCATCATCAATCTCATCGCAGTAGGACTCGGGTACCCAAACGAGCCGTGCAGCCATTCGAGGACGCAAGGCAATGAGGTGTTTGATACCAAATACCTGATGAGGACCAACATCATCAGGAAGGAGGTAAGGAACTTCTTCTACAAGTTTTCAAGGATGGACATACTCCTCCCCCTCCCTCACTGTGCCGACTACGACACAGAGAAACTGGTCTTCACCACCGCCGAGATTTAAGCTATAGCAAATAACACAGCTTTCACCACCACGACCAGGGCCCCGGAGATGCCAGCCCCAGAGCTACCGACGACAACTGCTGATAGAGTTGTCGTCGCTCTGACCATACCAGCCACCGCCACAGGAAGGACAGTGGTAGCTGAGAAAGAGCCGGTGATCGTTGAGGTCACCAGGACAGAAACTATGGGATCTGCCGCGGAAGAGACGACCACAGTTCCCGTCACTATTTCGAGACCTACAGAGGCGGAAGAGGAACTTCAACAAGGCAACAGCAACGGGATGTTCGACGAGGTCTTGAGGGAGCTCGAAAGAACACCAACACCACCGCCGAAGTCCCCGCTTGCAGCAGTCGAGGAGATCGCCGACAGTGCAGAGGTGGAGCAGAGTCCGCCCTCACCACGGCCATCCCCACCTAGACGAGAAGGCAAGGCGGTGGCAACTAAAAGAGCACCGTCGCCTCGCCTGGCGGCGTCTGGATCGCGAACGATTTTGATCTGAAGTAACATCAGGTTGTTTTCTTCACAGCTCTTCTCCTACCTTAGAAAATTTTCCCTACATACAACAAATCATACGACATGCAATTTATACCAAATATATACCTCTATGAAATTAGTAAATGTAACATAATACTATAGGATATTATGTGTTGTACCAAAATTTTGGCAGATTCAACATCAACTATGCTCCCATCTTTTTTACGATGAGTTTTCTCAAAAAAGATTATGGGATCCACTTCTCCGCCTATTTCCTTCTCCATCTTTATCATTCAAACAAGGTTATTGTAAACATCAAATTAACGAATGTCATCAAATTATCTAAATGGATCACAAAAATTACTAACTTACATCATATTTCAGACATGCAAACGACTTGGTTCCTGTTGTGTGGCTAACCTTTTGAAATTTTCTGATTGTCTTGTTAGTTATAGACTTCCTCTGTGGAAAACATTGCAGTATTGTGCATAGTAATTATCGGTGCGGTACTGTAAGTATCAACATATAGAAAAAATAATATTACCTTTCCTTTATTACTCCTCCAATAATTGACAAGAAATTTCCAATGCGACTTGTCCACGCGGGGAACAACTTGTTCAAGTTGTTGTTCGTATGGACTATCTTCTACGAAGAATAGTCTCCTTAACTCGCACTTGTGGTCCTTCCATTTCCTTCCTAGTCTCTTCATTGTCCACTCCTTCAGATCTGAATCCATTGTGAATTTACTCTACTGACATAAAGGGTATCAATTAGATGCTTCATTTAACCATTTAAAAATAAAATTTAATAATATACCTTCACAAAATTCCATATAGAATCTTTTTTATTGGCTGGAAATTGGCTCCACTCCTTCTGTATTTCCATCTTCAATGAAACTCAGAAAAGTATCATGCAACATATCTTGTAAATTTTCAGCATTAAGGAAATCTCCCTGATCAGTAGGAGCATCCATTTGAACATTGGTGTTACGACCCCACTTCCCGATAACCCCCAATTAAGGGAGACCGAGAGGTCGAAGCCGTACCCATGACTTCCGGATCAAAGGTTCGACAATTAACCAAAAATAATTATTGAATTTTAACATACTAAACTGAAAAGCTGTAAGAAAATAAACTTTGCATACCTTTTGAAATTTTGGATCTCTATATTTCTATCCATGCCGATACTAATCTATCTAATCCTCCTTTGTACTTTAATTCTCTTTTAGTATCACATGTGCCACTTTACTGTTTGTTCATTTCATTGTACCTAAAACGCCGACAAACAAAACGTCGGTCAGCCATAGCTGGTATGTGGGGGAAACAATAATCTTGCAACTATGATAACCATGTAATCATTCAATTAATCATTAAACAGTCAAGATTACATTTTTCATATAACATCCGCGATCCACGGGTACCCTATCCTCTGTACTATCCCTGCAGTGGATTTGGATCCCACCTTCCTTATGGTAGATCCCCATTAAACCCCTCATGGTCCCACCCATAGGTGAACCAGTTTCTAGGGTAGAGTCACATGGCACTACCCGTAAGTAGCCCACTCCTTAACTCATGGCAGACTATTGAGTCGCATGGCACTACACGTAGGTAGCCCAATTTCTAACTCTCGATAACCTAGACCTTGCTCTAGGATTACCCCTTTTTAGCCTTTTCAAAGTAACAGAGGTGGACCCGGATCTAGCCAGTTATATATATACTCATTTATAGTGATAATCATAGTCACTTTATATGTTGCATGAATTAAATAAACATCCATCAGTTTAGTTGCATTCAATGCGATTAAACATTCGAGAATCCATCGGAAAACTAACTCGGGTAATCATAAGCGTAACCACATACCTTATTCCTTGCAGTAATCATGCCAAACATCATAGACTTTATGAGTGCATCCAAATATCCAAGTAACCAAGCATATAATCAACAATATCTGAAACATGTATACTACATATGTGTCACCATGTATTCACATTACATTACTCAGATCTAGATGTGCTCCTAAACGAGGGTTTAGGATTATTTCTTGTTTGGACTAAGGATTAGGGCTATGAACCCTAATTCCATCATATTATGATTTATAAGATAACAATCTCACTTTTGCATGCTAGGTTAAACCCTAATCATCTTCTTAAGCATATTAGACTACTCATTACATCTTGTATACATTATCAACATTAAGATCTTTGGTACTCAATTTATCTTCGTATCATCATAATTCTATTTTATTCATCGATTTGTACAATTAAAACCATTAGAATTCATATCCACATAAATTAGGGTTTCTAATCCCATTAAGGCATATTCATGTACATAGAACCCTAAATTAAACCAATTACATAAAAGATCATCTTTTAAAATCATATTTTCACTTTTATGAACAACAGGTTAATATCACATTGAATTATCCATCTATCATCAAATCTAAGGGTTTTTCCTTAGTTAAATCATTAAAGATGATAACTTTATGCCCTTTTCAAAATTTCATGCATATAAACTCTAACTTGGACCAATCATGTGCAAATTTCTTCCTTTTTGAACTCATTGTTCCTTTTTACATTTAACAGGTTAATATCAACTATATTGATCCATTAAACCCTATTAATCTCTTTAATCATATCAAAGTAGGGTTTCATTACCATTAATACATTAAAGTTCATACTTTACACTACTTTTCGAATTAGGATCAGATTCAGACTATCAAACCATTTTTATTGGATTGCTTGCATTTTTCTGATCAAAATTCATATATTACTTGTCCTAATCGGAGTTACGAATATCAAGATATGAATTTTGCAAAGTTTTACCTTTTTGGACCAATGAGAGGCTGCCACGTAGGCGTCTCCCATGCAACGTTGCTCTTGGCTTGAAAACATTTCGAAATTACTCCGGTGCCCTCGCTTAAGTTGACGTTCCTTCACACCCCAGAGGGGTATTATCGTCCAACGCGAACCAGGTTGTCTTCAACCTTGGGACGGCGCTCCTTGCCGCCCTAGACGCGATTTGCGGAGCCTCTCCTTTCTTCCCTGGATCCCCTCGACCTCCGGAACCTTCTCCATTCTCTAGGCCTCCCGCCGCCGCACCTACCCATCTTTTAGTTGCGCTCGTGGTGGCAGAAGGGGACCTGGGCAGACCTGCAACACGGCCGCCCAGTACAGCCGTGTTGTTGCTGCCATGGTCGTCAAGGGTGAAGGGATCCCCTTTCAAACTCTTCAAGCTATTGCGGACGCATCATGGCTCCCTCGTGACTCCCTATGTAGCCTCGTGGCTTCGAAAACACCCTGCTTTCCCTTAGTTAGGGTTTATGGGAGAAACCATGGTAGAAGAGGGGAAGACGTGTGGGGAATCTTCTGGGCTCGGTCTGGAGAGTCTACCCTTATATAGGGGCGAACACGAAGCCCTAAGACGTGCCTCCTTGAGGATCAAGTCTGCTTCTTGAAAGGAAACCTACTTTTCCTTGTTTAAGGAGTAACCAACTCTCTCTTTCTCTTTACTATTCCATATTTCTTAGTTAAATACGAAATCTCCCCCCTTATTCACGTTTATACTTGGCTTTTAATTGATTGGCCACGAAAATAAGTTTTCTTCTTAATAGAAAGTATTTCCTTTTTATCAATACCTTGTAATTCATTAATAAGGTATCACATTATCTTTTTATTTTGCAAATTTGTTATTTTCTCTTTCCACTTTGCAATTATCTCATTATTTTGGGTTCCTTTGACCTCCATAAAACCCAAGGCACACATTCCCACATTGGGAAACGTTGGTTTGCCTTTAACTTCTTTAAAAAGCCAAATTCTCATACTATATCTATTTCTTATTAAAATTCCTCCTTTTTGAGGATTTCCCTTTATTTCTCTTTTATTTTCCTCATTGGTATACTTTTTATCATTAGGAAGCCTTGTAACACGAATTTTCATAAAGGAAAAGTCAATTATCCATCTTTTCACTTTATTTCCACTTTTCATTAATGTTTTCAATTTCTCTCTTAATAAAGAAATACATAATTAATCTTTTCTTTTTCTTATTCCTTTTCTTTGCAACTTTAGACTCCTTGGAACCCAAGGAATCCAAGAGGCACGAAATCCTCTTTGGATTTACCTTCTTGAGGTTTCCATTATTTCTTTTCTTGTAAATTCAATTATTCATTCACTAATTGAATTTTCTTTGTTATTTCCTTGTTATTGGGCCCAATAGCCAGTAAAGCCCACAAATCAAACAGCAAGGCTATTTTAAACGAAATCCAATTATTCAAAACAAATCACATCATTATTTGTTCAATTATCCTTAATATGAGAAATTGCATTTCTCATCAATTGAACCTGAAAATTGAGGTTATAACATCCTTCCCCTCTTATAGAAATTTTGTCCTCAAAATTTAGACAAGCAAACAAACAATTTGGGATAATACCTTTCCATGTCCATCATTGGCCCCTATGTGACTTTACCGTACTCATGGCGTATCCAAAGAACCTTTATCATCACATATTCTTTTCTCTGAGTTCTTTCATCCTGGTGTCTATAAACTACACAGGTGACTCAGGCCATGTCAGCCTCCCTTGAGGCTCACCCGGTTCATTGCTCAGCACATAGTCGGGGTACCTCACATAGTGATCTAATTTGGACACATGGAAAATCATCACACATTACTTTATCCTGAGGGGTAAGGTCAAAACCTAACCATCTCCACTCATCCATCTTTAATGGACCCATGTATCGGGACTCGGCTCTCTTAGATATAACTTAGAGGGGTCGGATTTTTCATGTCATATTTTCTCCCACAGTAACTTGTATGTCAGTCTACTTTGCAATTGCTCACGACTCTCATCGTCTCTAGGCTCCTTTTAGCCCTTGTGCAACCAAAGTGACTTCATCTACACGTACTGGGGTCCCTTTTCCTAACCATCATGTGGTCCTTTTCTAACCATCATGTGGTCCTTTCACCAGCATTACCTTACTAAAGTGGTGACCGACACAACCTCCCTTACAGAGCTTCATATAAAACCCGATACTCGCTATGGTGGTCATTGTCACATCTTTCATAGGACAAGAACTGTCTCTAGATATCACCCTGAACGAGCACACATGCCCTCATCAGACCTTTTAGTCTGGATCATACTAACCATAGTTAGGGGTGATAAACTATACTACCATCGAGTTCTTCATGTACCTACTTCCACTTTATGGGAGTGAACCTTTAGGTCAAACTCAAGAACCTTTAAACTCACTTCATGGTGTAGTTGAACCGTCCCTCTCACATGGGTAGTTCAACTGCATCTGTCCCTTAACAGAACTCTTCCTTATCTAGGTAAGGCGACCTACCATAACCCACATTGTATCTCGACCTTCCTCGATCCAGGGAAGACCTATCGCAACATCCATAGTGTTGAGCTCTCATTCCCTCTCAAGGATTCTTTTATCCTCTATATCGTTACACAGGGTTACTGGGGTTCGTCCTTTACCTCTTGGCCTGCATGGCCATAACCACATGCAATCCTCATCTTAAGCATCCATAGTGCTATTGTCATTCTCCTCGGTGTATGATGATCTTCAACCATGACTCCCTATATGTCATGATTCTTTCAAGATCAACTCCTCGAAACCCTAAACCACTCTAGTTGGGATTTCATCACCTTCCCTTCCAAAGAAGTACAACTGAGGTTTTACCATCATCCTTCCATTGTATCAAGAACTAGGCTGGCTAACCAAACAACCCTTAACTTTTCAACGCATCTTGTTTCATCTGAGTGTTCTCCAACACCTCCCCTTTTCAAACTTAGGGTTAGCCAAACAACCTCTTCTAACTTCTAGCCAAACAAGTCTTAATCAGATCATTCATTACCACCTCTCATCCTTAGGTATTAGGTAGCATTACACTTTCATGCATTTCACTTATCATGTCACCTCAACTATATGTTTATCTTCATAAGAACACTCACTGATTCCATCATCATGGTGCTCAAACTCAACCTGGTATAACTTGTAAGCTCCACTTAGCTTATTCTAGAAACATCCTCATAAGGGAACTACCTCATTCCTCTTAGTGTTTGCAAGACATCCATCATTCGTTCACTTTACCTTGGTAAGATATCTTCTCTGTCCCCATTTCTCGTTGCAACGCTCCAACCTACATCATCTCTTATCCTTGGTGTATGACATGCATAATGTCCTATCTCTCACCCCCATAACAAGAGGAAATAAGCATTTGGCTGCAGTCCAAATACAGAGTTCTTCCTGTTCCAAGAGTAGAGATGGTACATCCCACCTCGCCAGTACACCTTCAAATCTAGGTTGAAACGTGACACTTACATCTCTATTTCACAAACATCTTAATATCAAGGTTACTTCCATGGAACACTGGTTTTGAACCTACTTGGGTTTACACACCATCCTTGGTCATCTCCTCCAGGTCTAAAGGGTACCGACTCTTTTGGAGTCTCCCCTCTTCCCTCATGCATCAAGAGAGTGCCCTACTCATCTGCCCCTTTGGGTCCTATGAGTTCATGAAGGTGATCAATCTCCTAACCCATGGCCCTCAGGCAATGATAGCTGTTACCTCCCGACCCTATGGTCACGTACAACTGGGGAATTAGGCAACTCCTATCTTTATCGGTCTTATCCCTACCTGACCCTAGGATTGACTTAGGCTTCACCATCATAGTACATGTTTACTTAAAACCTTACCCAAGTCTTCATCATCTCTCTTTCTGCATTCAAGGGCTGACTATCATCCTTCCATCAGGATCATGGCAACCTACCTACCTTGGTCAAGCCCCATACCGATTACCTCCATGGTAACCCATCTGCATGCACTTAGAGATGGATATCTATGGGTTTATAGGTTCATTCTCATGCCATGTACTTTTCACTTAGCTTCTCAAGATCCTATGAGACCTCTTTAGGTTACTTTAAACCAACAAAACTGATATGCACCCTTCCAAAGGGGTCCCTCTCCCCGGATGGGAGGAAAACTATCTCTAAGGTCACAAAAGCTCTTAGGTCTAGAGTTTACATCTACCCGAGCGTACTTAACCCTAGCAAGCCGTTAAGGAACGAGCAGATCACTTATGTACCATGCTAGGTCATACTTGTCCTCTTTCCTCAATGCTGGATCAAGGTCATACCTTCCTTTATCATCAACCTAGCTATGAGGGGTTCATTACTCATACCTTAAACTTTAGGGGCTTCCCTTTTTCCTTTATTCATGAGGCATACCATGCTCGAAACTACAGAAATTTAATTCTCATCCTGAGCATTAGGTATACCACTTCCCCTCTTAGGCCTAGGAACCCTAGGTTCACTTTTAGGTGTCCCACTGCATGTTTTATCTCTTAGCTACAAATCAAACATGCGAAAGGCATGACATGCACTTCTTGTCATCCTTCAACTCGGGCAACGCTTAGAGTTGGATTTTCCTCAAGGACAAACCATAAGGTGCAAGGCCTCATAACCTATTACTAATCCACTTCAGGGTATACAAAACATCTTCTTCCTACCTCGGAAGGTAAACATCTCTACCATAGGCACGTAGGTACCAGAAGCTCCATCTTTTCTCAAGGGTTCGGTCCCTCTAAAGGCAACCAAGGTATCATCAACTTTCAGGGATCAATCATGAGGCAACCACTATCATCCATTGTTCAGGGTTTTAGGCTCCCAACCTTCTTACTGGGTTTCCTACTCTCCCTAGAGCTAACCCTACATCCAACCTCACCATTAGAGGTCCTCTCTTTATGAAGGTTCAACCTCAAAGGCATTCTCTACATAGGTGAAGCCTAGGTTCAAACTTATGGTTGCTCAAGATCATCCATAACCCTTTATGCTCCATCATGATTCCTTATCCAGGGTTTCATCCTACTGTCAGCACTATGACATGCCCTAGGTTCCAGTTATACCCACTTGCACAAGCCCATAGGGTTTCTAAGGTCCCTTACTATCATCATCATCTAAGGAACCATCCTTCACCCTATCACGTACAACCCTTCCCAGGGTTGGGTTGCCAAAGGTGCTAGGTCACCCATAGATCATATGGCGACCCAAAGGCATGTTCTTTCAAACACCTGGTCCAACTCATCTCTCTCTAACCATCACTTAGGGTTAGGGTTAGCATCATCCTCATAGGATGTGCCAGGTCCCTACTAGCAATGGAGATCTCTATCTCCAAAACGGACTTATCCTCCTGAAAAGAAGGTCTAGCCTCAGGTCTCTTCTGAGGTCATGACATCTCATGTCATACGACCTAAGCATGTATCTATTATTTATTTTGCGCTTACTCTATTAAGCTTATGTCCATGACATCTTATTTACATGCTTTTCATTAATTTAGTGGAGGATTTCTTAAACCTTATTAACCTTACCCATACCTCAAGAGGGTGAGGAGAAGAAAGGAAACCTTAATCCTTTATGTCCTTATCAGAATTTTGTGATGAGAAGGGATGAATAAGATGAGAAGTCCTAAAGGTATCTTATTTCGATTCATACCCTAAGACTTTGGCCAGGCGGTCACACGGGTCCGGGAGTCCTCGTATTCCGACTAGCGGTGCGGAGGAAAATCTTGCCAGCCCCCGGGCGTGATCCCTTTCTAGACACCTCCGTCTTTCAGATACTCCTCTAATAACTCCCTTGGGTTCTATGGAGTTTGTAAAATTTAATAATTATTAATGGTTAAATGAGGAACCTTCGCTCTGATACCAAATGTTACGACCCCACTTCCCGATAACCCCCAATTAAGGGAGACCGAGAGGTCGAAGCCGTACCCATGACTTCCGGATCAAAGGTTCGACAATTAACCAAAAATAATTATTGAATTTTAACATACTAAACTGAAAAGCTGTAAGAAAATAAACTTTGCATACCTTTTGAAATTTTGGATCTCTATATTTCTATCCATGCCGATACTAATCTATCTAATCCTCCTTTGTACTTTAATTCTCTTTTAGTATCACATGTGCCACTTTACTGTTTGTTCATTTCATTGTACCTA
Source organism: Alisma plantago-aquatica (assembly GCA_963693085.1). Taxonomy (NCBI): domain Eukaryota; kingdom Viridiplantae; phylum Streptophyta; class Magnoliopsida; order Alismatales; family Alismataceae; genus Alisma; species Alisma plantago-aquatica. Next base: position 897,446,515 of record OY856412.1, read on the forward strand.
AAACGCCGACAAACAAAACGTCGGTCAGCCATAGCTGGTATGTGGGGGAAACAATAATCTTGCAACTATGATAACCATGTAATCATTCAATTAATCATTAAACAGTCAAGATTACATTTTTCATATAACATCCGCGATCCACGGGTACCCTATCCTCTGTACTATCCCTGCAGTGGATTTGGATCCCACCTTCCTTATGGTAGATCCCCATTAAACCCCTCATGGTCCCACCCATAGGTGAACCAGTTTCTAGGGTAGAGTCACATGGCACTACCCGTAAGTAGCCCACTCCTTAACTCATGGCAGACTATTGAGTCGCATGGCACTACACGTAGGTAGCCCAATTTCTAACTCTCGATAACCTAGACCTTGCTCTAGGATTACCCCTTTTTAGCCTTTTCAAAGTAACAGAGGTGGACCCGGATCTAGCCAGTTATATATATACTCATTTATAGTGATAATCATAGTCACTTTATATGTTGCATGAATTAAATAAACATCCATCAGTTTAGTTGCATTCAATGCGATTAAACATTCGAGAATCCATCGGAAAACTAACTCGGGTAATCATAAGCGTAACCACATACCTTATTCCTTGCAGTAATCATGCCAAACATCATAGACTTTATGAGTGCATCCAAATATCCAAGTAACCAAGCATATAATCAACAATATCTGAAACATGTATACTACATATGTGTCACCATGTATTCACATTACATTACTCAGATCTAGATGTGCTCCTAAACGAGGGTTTAGGATTATTTCTTGTTTGGACTAAGGATTAGGGCTATGAACCCTAATTCCATCATATTATGATTTATAAGATAACAATCTCACTTTTGCATGCTAGGTTAAACCCTAATCATCTTCTTAAGCATATTAGACTACTCATTACATCTTGTATACATTATCAACATTAAGATCTTTGGTACTCAATTTATCTTCGTATCATCATAATTCTATTTTATTCATCGATTTGTACAATTAAAACCATTAGAATTCATATCCACATAAATTAGGGTTTCTAATCCCATTAAGGCATATTCATGTACATAGAACCCTAAATTAAACCAATTACATAAAAGATCATCTTTTAAAATCATATTTTCACTTTTATGAACAACAGGTTAATATCACATTGAATTATCCATCTATCATCAAATCTAAGGGTTTTTCCTTAGTTAAATCATTAAAGATGATAACTTTATGCCCTTTTCAAAATTTCATGCATATAAACTCTAACTTGGACCAATCATGTGCAAATTTCTTCCTTTTTGAACTCATTGTTCCTTTTTACATTTAACAGGTTAATATCAACTATATTGATCCATTAAACCCTATTAATCTCTTTAATCATATCAAAGTAGGGTTTCATTACCATTAATACATTAAAGTTCATACTTTACACTACTTTTCGAATTAGGATCAGATTCAGACTATCAAACCATTTTTATTGGATTGCTTGCATTTTTCTGATCAAAATTCATATATTACTTGTCCTAATCGGAGTTACGAATATCAAGATATGAATTTTGCAAAGTTTTACCTTTTTGGACCAATGAGAGGCTGCCACGTAGGCGTCTCCCATGCAACGTTGCTCTTGGCTTGAAAACATTTCGAAATTACTCCGGTGCCCTCGCTTAAGTTGACGTTCCTTCACACCCCAGAGGGGTATTATCGTCCAACGCGAACCAGGTTGTCTTCAACCTTGGGACGGCGCTCCTTGCCGCCCTAGACGCGATTTGCGGAGCCTCTCCTTTCTTCCCTGGATCCCCTCGACCTCCGGAACCTTCTCCATTCTCTAGGCCTCCCGCCGCCGCACCTACCCATCTTTTAGTTGCGCTCGTGGTGGCAGAAGGGGACCTGGGCAGACCTGCAACACGGCCGCCCAGTACAGCCGTGTTGTTGCTGCCATGGTCGTCAAGGGTGAAGGGATCCCCTTTCAAACTCTTCAAGCTATTGCGGACGCATCATGGCTCCCTCGTGACTCCCTATGTAGCCTCGTGGCTTCGAAAACACCCTGCTTTCCCTTAGTTAGGGTTTATGGGAGAAACCATGGTAGAAGAGGGGAAGACGTGTGGGGAATCTTCTGGGCTCGGTCTGGAGAGTCTACCCTTATATAGGGGCGAACACGAAGCCCTAAGACGTGCCTCCTTGAGGATCAAGTCTGCTTCTTGAAAGGAAACCTACTTTTCCTTGTTTAAGGAGTAACCAACTCTCTCTTTCTCTTTACTATTCCATATTTCTTAGTTAAATACGAAATCTCCCCCCTTATTCACGTTTATACTTGGCTTTTAATTGATTGGCCACGAAAATAAGTTTTCTTCTTAATAGAAAGTATTTCCTTTTTATCAATACCTTGTAATTCATTAATAAGGTATCACATTATCTTTTTATTTTGCAAATTTGTTATTTTCTCTTTCCACTTTGCAATTATCTCATTATTTTGGGTTCCTTTGACCTCCATAAAACCCAAGGCACACATTCCCACATTGGGAAACGTTGGTTTGCCTTTAACTTCTTTAAAAAGCCAAATTCTCATACTATATCTATTTCTTATTAAAATTCCTCCTTTTTGAGGATTTCCCTTTATTTCTCTTTTATTTTCCTCATTGGTATACTTTTTATCATTAGGAAGCCTTGTAACACGAATTTTCATAAAGGAAAAGTCAATTATCCATCTTTTCACTTTATTTCCACTTTTCATTAATGTTTTCAATTTCTCTCTTAATAAAGAAATACATAATTAATCTTTTCTTTTTCTTATTCCTTTTCTTTGCAACTTTAGACTCCTTGGAACCCAAGGAATCCAAGAGGCACGAAATCCTCTTTGGATTTACCTTCTTGAGGTTTCCATTATTTCTTTTCTTGTAAATTCAATTATTCATTCACTAATTGAATTTTCTTTGTTATTTCCTTGTTATTGGGCCCAATAGCCAGTAAAGCCCACAAATCAAACAGCAAGGCTATTTTAAACGAAATCCAATTATTCAAAACAAATCACATCATTATTTGTTCAATTATCCTTAATATGAGAAATTGCATTTCTCATCAATTGAACCTGAAAATTGAGGTTATAACAATTGGCATCTTCACCATGAAAAGCCCAAGAAATATAGCTTGGTAAGAAGCCATGCCACAGTAGATGGCTCAATGCAGTATTTCTGGTGACCTGGTATACATTAGCACACATTCTACATGGGCATACAATCTTGTATCCAATCGATGAATGTTCAAAAGCAAAATCCAAAAATTTAGATACTCCACATAAGTATTTATTGCTGGTTCGGTCATCCTCTGCTATCCAAGACTTATCCATTCTATAAAATTAGTAAAACATATAACATATGAGTAAGTATGTCATATTAAAATAGACTATACAATATGAGAAAATACTAGTGTAATCATGCAAATGGGAACATTCATGGGAACACACACTTCAGTTATAAGCATTCATGTAGCAACTTTCAGTTCCATTCATTACTCTTTTTTTACATCCACACACAGGGGTGTACCCCTAAACAGTAACTAAACAAAGGGGTTGGTGTACCCCTAAAGATGCGCATAATTAAAAAAACTATTAATACAGACAAGTCTAGATAGATAGAAAACTAAATACTACACCAACATGGTCCCGTGTCAGTAACTTCAAGGACTTATCATTGTGGCGATCTTCTCCTGAAGTTCAGAATAGAAAGCAACTATGAGTATTGATTGCTTTCAGACAAAAAGTGTAAACACAAATTTTTTGTCTTGACAATTATATTTGTTAATTGGACTTACCATGGTCTTTTTGATGATGAAGCTGTGTCACGAAGCTCCTCACTGTATTTAGATAAATCGGAACTGACAGGGGCCTCATAATCAGATTCGTCCGAGCTGATATCATCCGACGTGCGCTCATACCACAGTAGATGATCGGGGGTCTCGCAGTTGATGTTGGTTATCCAAACTTTGATGGAGTTATGGCCAACTGGACGGAGAAAAAGCCTATCGCTATGGACCACATACATCTCTCCAATCCAATCACGCCAACCGGATTTTGATACAAGATTTCCTACCAAATCATACTAAACCTCGATAACATGTGAATAATTGCCAAAGGTTAGGGTCACTTTACCAGGCATGTAGTGTCTTCCTTTTAGAAAATGTCAATGTTTGGGTATGACCAATTGGTTTAAGGAACGATCATCTAGGATGATGTCCAATTGTTCTTCAATAGGGAACGTTAACATTGACATAGAGGCCCAGTTCATAGTGACTGTTGTGGGTGGACAAAGACTGCATAATATTAGTATTAACAAAGTGTAAATACATATAACGATGTTATATATTTTCAGAAAAAGTTGTATAACATCAGTTAACCTTTTATTGCTTGTCATAACCAACTTTATTGTGGTAGACATGATAGCTTGAAAAGAAGTCTAATAGAGGAAATCATGTCCTATATCTTTGCAATCGGTCCAATGTTCACTAATCCTTCTTTGAGAATTTCAAGGAAGTAACTAGTATTTTCTATAATTTGATGTATCTTTTTTTTTGCTGAACCATGTGTGCCTCCTCCTTTATTAAAAACTACACCAAAACAAAGTTTAACTCTTTACAAGCTAAGAAGCTAAGAACTGTACAAAAAGGAAAACTATAACTATCTATTTATGCTATTGATATCACGTATACACAGGGTCCAAACCCCTTTGGGATCACAGACATGAAGGAGCACGACCGTACTTAAGCTTGAAGAAGGACCAAAGCTCAGTGCAATAGAAACAGTCAAAGAAGAGGTGTTGTCCATCTTCTTCATGCTTCCAACATAGATAGCAAATAGAAGGGAGCTGGAAGTTAAAATTCTATAAAGTGTCCTGAGAAGGTAAGTGCTGAAGGTAACATTTCCAAAAGAAAACAAGGATATTCCTAGGAATCAAGGATGCCCACACATCAGCAGTCCAGTTAGAACTTGAGCCTTGGACCTGCATAAGTCCCAACACTCTTTCAGCGACAAGGACACCTTACCATTAACAAGAATACAATCTTCAGTATTTGCATTGGGAACAGCCAGATTTTGAAGGAACCGAAGAACATCATCTCCTCCATGAATATTACCAGGGATTGCCCAATTACCATTACTCCAACCTAAGTTAATGATTCTAGAAACTCATGATAACTAGTGAATCAAATGATTTATTGAACATGTAGGCTATAGACAAATGAAAACAAAAGATGGATACAGACATAGTGGGGAATAATGAGGAAACAAAACAAAATTGTAGTCGCAGGGTATTGAATCTTATTGTAGGCCTCATCTTCACTCTACATGGTGGTGATGGTGGCAAGGAAGGATAATACAACTTTCCTTGTCACGATAACATGATTTAGACACCTTTAAGGAATCACACCAGTGGATTTGGACTGTTATCATCACAACTGTTGAAGAGTGATGATGAGTTTGGCATCACTTCATGGAAGAAGATGGGCCCTTTTTTGAATGCTTGGGGTCCCTATTTATAGGAATTGGTGTGTGATCAAGGCACATGAGCATATGAGCATTTTTCTTGCACTCCAAGAATCATGAGAGGTTCCTTGGGAAAACACTTAACTAATTAGGTAGGCATAGGGGTTAAAAGGATCTTTGTCACTGGACGAGAGCTTGTTATGTCTCCATTGATAACTGGAATCTGTCCTCCACTACTGGATGTGTTTCTTCATTTGGTAATGAATACAATGTTCTCATTAGTGGGAGATATAAAGAACTACATAGGTAGGTGAGGTCTGTGATCCCATCAATGGACTCTTGTCTACAAGTATGTAGGAGGATTAAGGAAGCTTTTTCATTATTTGGTGACCTACTCTTGTCATCGGTCTATGGATACTTATGAAAATGCATAGTCTTTGAAGTCTAAGGTTTTTGGAGCATGAGGACCATCAATTTATGGATACCAATGAAAATGTAAATAATACATCATTAGTTGGTTAATGAATAAAGTTCCAAGTCTTCAAGTTGGTCACCCACCTGACCATCAGTTGATGTGCTTAGCACTTTTTGTAGATTTCTATAGATGAGAAAGGATTGAGGTTTTCCATGTTGGCTAAATGGACATCTGTAAATCCCTTTGTTTTGATAATGACAAACATTTCATTTTTTTATTAATCTAACGTGCTACTTGAGTGTTGCAGGAATAAGGTGGATGACAAAGCAATTAGGGAAATCCATATGCTTACATATTTATATTTTCATGAAATGTAATCACTTTGTAAAAACTTGTACAAATATATAATGTACAAGTACTTAGATTTCATGTAAATCAAGCGTTAGATTCTCCCTAGCTAAACATCACATTTAGATAGGTCATCCCCTTCAATAGTGTCACATATGCACACTCATACACATACTTAGTGCTTTAATTGAAAAATTGAAATAGGGTCAATCTCGGTCGACTAACTCCTCGACCGAGACACTCTCGGTCGACAATATTCTCGACCGAGAAAGACCCAAGTAGCCGTTAGACACAGCTGACAAGGTGGTTGGCAGTTGGAGATAAACGTTGCATACACTTGATCCCGAGAGTCTGTCGGTCGACAAAAGTTCGACCGAGTAGGTGTCTCGGTCGACCATTTCTCGACCGAGATGGACTCTGACAGCAACTGCAGAATTAATTAATTAGCCGTTGCTAAAGCAACAAACTTGTACCTAACGGTTAGTTAAGCACTTAGAAACCCCTAGAAGGTGTCTAGAACGTCCTTAAGCACTTGTAGGACATTCCTATAAATAGGACATGCTTTAGGACACCTAAACTCACTTGCTTTTTACACTTGAGAAATCTTTGAGCATACATTGACTTTGTGCAACCTGTTTGTGAGAAATTGAGCATTGTGACAATTGGCTACTTCCCTTCTTAGCTCAAATTTCGTGTCCTATAGGCTAGCATCTCCTATCCACTACAATTACATTTCCATACACTTTGGTTAGGAGATCTACACGCTTGATCTAGGCAAATCAAGCCTTGTGCTACAAAAGGATAAGTTGTAATTTCTATTTTCTTTCTTGTTCTCTATTGTTGTTTGTACTCTCCTTGCTACTCCTAGGTTGGAGGCTGCGGGTTGGAGAGGTTGAAGATCTTCTTGGTGAAGAAGGGGACCTTGAGCTACTTCAAGAAGGCTGGTGCAACGGGAGGTTACTTCTAGAGAGGAAGGCTACATCACGGGGGAGCTTGGAGTTACTTCAAGAAGGCTACCTCAAGTTGGTGCATCTACTTCAAGTGAAGGTTGTTCAAGGGGTGTAAAGAAAGTATTGTATTTTGTGTAAATCCTTGTGAAGGTAATAAAATTAATACTTTCAAAATCCCAGTTGGGTAAGCAACCGGGTAGTGGACTGACAACTTTAGTATTTGCTAAAGTTGGAACCACTCTAAACACCTGTCTCCTTCTTCCATTCTTCAGTTGTGGTTGTTTGAATTAAATAATTGTTAAAATATTTAAAAACTCTATTCACACCCCCTCTAGTGTTTTTCAATTGGTATCAGAGCAGGCTTCAAGGAACCCTAACCAGGTCTTGAAGAATGGAGGGTGATGGTGATTACAACCACAACAAAAGGTGCAGCCTGAACAAATCTACAACATGCTGCAATTGGTGCTTAGGAACAAGCAACACAACATCTAGCTGCCCATGGAGATCAAAGAAGGAAGATGAGCACAAAGACTATCTTATTGCTACAACTAGTGAAGAAGAAGAAGAGGTAAGTCTTTTTGATTTATCTAAAGAAGAACTAGTTGCTAGTCTTGAAGAAACACATAATAAATATGTTTAGTGCAAGAAGAAATCAAAGAAATCTAATAAAGCAAATGATGAATTACATGCTAAACTTCTTGCTATTACATCTGAAAATGAAGATCTTAAAAAGATCATTGAAGATCATGATATTAAGATAAAATCTATAGAGGCAGATTGCAATCTTATTTCTTTAGAAAAGATTAATTTGCAAACTCAAGTGAACGATCTTAAAAAACAACCCATCTTGTGCACTCATCTAGATTATGACACTATTGTCAAAGAGAGAAATTCACTGTCATCTAATCTAGATCAAGCAAAACTTGATATCAAGAAAAGAATGGATGAGATTGCTAAATTACAACAAGAAGTAAGTAGTTTGAGTAATAATGGCATCCTTGATAAAATATTGGATAATCCCTATCATCAAATTGGGAGAAGAGGACTAGGTTACAAGCCTAAAGGGAAATCCTATCAACAACCTAGTTGGAAAAAGACACAAGCACATCAATCTATATATGTACCTAAAGGAAACACATCTTTACCCAAAAACAACATAGAACACAACCATAGAAAAAGATATGAGATTGACTCGATATGTTGTCATTACTGTTTGCGTCTTGGTCACTATTCCTTTTCATGTCCTTATAAGAAAAAGGATGTCGAGTTAGTTTGGGTTCCAAAACTTCCAAACTAAATGAACTGAATTAAGTTGAGATATGACCAAGGACCTTAGTTTCATATTTCTATGTTTATCTCAACTCAACAGAATAGGATAACAAATTAAAATCAAATACCTAAACATCTAACTTGCATAATTGTGTTTTACCAGGAAACAATTAACGGTAAACATTTCAGAAATCTTGTCGGTCGAGAAACTGTCGACCGAGAGAACCTTTGATCGAGAAATTGTCGACCGAGCAGGTCACTGATTTTCAGTCTGAAATAAATCTTCTGAATATATTTTAGATTGGTCAAATTATTATCTACTTGTCGTTAACTGTTTGCACATGCAAAACAAAGTATACATTCTGAGAATCATCTTTGAAAACTTATATGAGATCAATTTGCTTTATTCCCTAAATGACTTAAAACTGAAAATTTATGAATCATATTAATTTAAGTTAAATTACAGCTCTTTGATTCATTGACATAGAAATCATATATTGAATCTCACGTTGTTACTATTTTATCATTACATCATGGATATATTTTCATTATTCAATCTTCTCTAGATAACGTTGATGCTTGATTGATGATACATAGGCAAGCAAAATGATTTGTTGGTAATATGTTGTTTTTAATGCTTGCAACACATAAGATAAATCTCTCTCTGTTTGTATCCTTTAAGACCCGCAATATTAATCGTGCTTTCAGAATCTTATTAGGATACAAAAAGAAGTGAAATTTAATATTCATGAAAAATCAAGGACAAATGTTTTCATATTGAGTATTATTTAAAATACTTCAAATTGATATCAAATTAAATTACATGCAGACATTATACTTCATATATGAGTATTCAATTTGAAAATCTGCAAATTCGCCTCTTGGTTGAAATGAAATTTGACCAAGGGGCGCTATGGTCGTAGTCAAAGTCGACCTAAAATAAGTTTGACACAATAATTATTTGAATATCATTTTATATATAAAAAAATGTGATTAAAAGAACAATTAATTTATGATCACAAAATTGTCCAAATATTGGCAATAATAATCACAATATAACTCCCTTAGAAAATATATGCTCGACAAATTTAATCTACCATTTGCATTAAAATCAGCTTAAAAATTCATACTCAGTAAGTCTGTCGGTCGACGAATTCTTCGACCGAAAACATCTCGGTCAGCCTATCTCTTTCGACCGACATACCTCAGACAAAAGTAACATCGAACACACTTCCGGTCGACAATTGCTCGACCGAGCCAGTGTCGGTCGACAATTGTTCGACCGAGAATCAACCGTTGGGATATGACCGTTGGAATCCGACTGTTACCGTTGGGCGGCCGACCGTTACAAGTCGACCGTTGAACGGCCGAGTGGCGCGTCTAGAATATGACCGTTGCGGTCGATCGGTCGACAAATTGTCGACCGACCCGGTCACTGGATTGCTATAAAAAAGACCAAAAACGGGTCATTTCTTCACACACTCATATTCTTGCTTCCATAGCTTCTCTCTAGTGCATTCTTGTGCAACTCTTTAGTCTCTTCATCCCCAAAACTTTCTTGCTTCTTCTCCACCTTAAAACAAAGAAATGGCTTCATCCTCTACACGTGGAAAGAAGAAAGTTGCTAGCAAGAAAGGAAGGGAGGCTACTCCACCATTGACGATCATCAACGACATCCCCTTCGTCGACGGAGATGCTGGTGATCTCTATCTCAGGCTCTCCTCCAAGACTCCTCTTCCATGATGGCCGGTTGACGTCTTGGACTTCCTCAGCATCGTCGATCTGGAAGATCTTTTTGAGGTGCAAAATTTGAAAGAATTTCTTAACCCTTCCTTCCCTTCCTACTCTTCAAAAGTTGTAAATGAGTTCTATGCAAACCTAATCTCCCATTCCGAAAATGACCATACCTTCTTCTACTCTATGGTCAATGGGCATAGCTTTCGATTTACTGAAGAGGATATTCTTGACATGCTCAACATCGACTTAGATGAATATCAAGACACTCTTGACCTCACAATTGGAAATCCACTCAATACATTTTCCCAAGGTGATCATACCGTCAGTCTTAGTGACATTAAACGAGCCATTTTTCAATCTAATACTACGTGTCACGAAGATAGGGGTACCTACTATGCCATTAATCTCAAACCTGCTACTAGGATTGTCAATCTTATTGTTTCCACAAACATACATCCTAGAGCAAACAAGTCTGAAGTTCCTATTTTTCGCATGTGTTTAATTTATGCCATTATCAAACGTATTCCCGTAAATTTTATCCGCATAATCCTTAAGAACATGCTTGAGTTTTCTGGAAATCCCCCATATGCTGATTTTGTATGCCAAATCACTCAACACTTTCTTAAAACACAAATTGAGGATATGGGATACACATGGGAAAGAAGACCACAAAAAATAAGCAAAAACACAGTAGAGAAAATGGGAATTGATTTTGGTCACAAGAGGGCTAGGACGGAAGGTGAGACATCTACTCAAGATATACCACCACCACCTCCTCCTACCAACCTACCCTATCATCCCATCCAAAACACCCTAACCTATGTTGCTGGGTCACAATATCATCTAAGTAAACAACTAGATTATAACCATCATGCCATGACTTATCTAAACCAAAGAATGCAAACCCTTTCTCCAAACCAACCAGACGAATATCCTTATTCTTTAAATCCTGGCATGCTCAACCCATATAATCCTTCTTACAACTAGTACCAAACTCCACCTCCACCATCTACAGATCTCACGCACACTCAGTTTTCATAAATGCAACTACAAGATATTGCTGCTCATTTCCGATTTGATCGTGTTCCTACCTTCTTGGAGGCGTATGCCTTAACCAAGACAGGTGCTCTGGAGTGGCAAACTTTGGTCCAATATTATGGAGCTAAACCTTTTCTTGGGAAAGACCCTGATATTGATGTAATTCTTAAGTCTTTCTAGTGAGATTTGGAGTTGTATTAGTTGTAATGAAATCTTTGCATAATTGTAATAAAAGGGTTATCTCTACATAATTTGGTTATCTTTCCATGTTTGTAACAATTCCATGTTCGTAATGAAATTGGTTATCTTTACTTCTTATAATGGATATCTTTTTGGCATCATTTGAATATGGCTTATAAGACTATTATAGTATAGCATACAAAATAAGGGGAGTAATACATAAAAATAAATAAAAAAGGATGCAATCCTTGCAAATACCTAAAATTTAAAGTTGTGGCTAAATTGACCATCTATTGCAAAGCATTCATACCTTAATTTGGGATCTCTATCTAAGGGGGAGCATAGTATAAAATTAAGGGGGAGAAGTAATATCAAATATTCAACTTGGATATCTTTTTGAAATGACAAAGGGGGAGAAAAGAATATAAAATAAAATAAAAAATATAAATAAGTTTCATAACATCTCGGCCAGCACTCACTTGCAAAACAAAAATGGCTACAAAAGGTAATCTCCAGGTATGAAACTCATATGTTTTATATTTCCTTCCCTTATATTTTGGAAATGTTTGTCATCTTCAAAAAGGGGGAGATTGTTGGCTAAATGGACATCTGTAAATCCCTTTGTTTTGATAATGACAAACATTTCATTTTTTTGTTAATCTAAGGTTCTACTTGAGTGTTGCAGGAATAAGGTGGATGAAAAAGCAATTAGGGAAATCCATATGCTTACATATTTATATTTTCATGAAATGTAATCACTTTGTAAAAACTTGTACAAATATATAATGTACAAGTACTTAGATTTCATGTAAATCAAGCGTTAGATTCTCCCTAGATAAACATCACATTTAGATAGGTCATCCCCTTCAATAGTGTCACATATGCACACTCATACACATACTTAGTGCTTTGATTGAAAAATTGAAACAGGGTCAATCTCGGTCGACTAACTCCTTGACCGAGACACTCTCGGTCGACAATATTCTCGACCGAGAAAGACCCAAGTAGCCGTTAGACACAGCTGACAAGGTGGTTGGTAGTTGGAGATAAACGTTGCATACACTTGATCCAGAGAGCCTGTCGGTCGACAAAAGTTCAACCGAGTAGGTGTCTCGGTCGACCATTTCTCGACCGAGATGGACTCTGACAGCAACTGCAGAATTAATTAATTAGCCGTTGCTAAAGCAAAAAACTTGTACCTAACGGCTAGTTAAGCACTTAGAAACCCCTAGAAGGTGTCTAGAACGTCCTTAAGCACTTGTAGGACATTCCTATAAATAGGACATGCCTTAGTACTCCTAAACTCACTTGCTTTTTACACTTGAGCAATCTTTGAGCATACATTGACTTTGTGCAACCTGTTTGTGAGAAATTGAGCATTGTGACAATTGGCTACTTCCCTTCTTAGCTCAAATTTTGTGTCCTATAGGCTAGCATCTCCTATTCACTACAATTACATTTCCATACACTTTGGTTAGGAGATCTACACGCTTGATCTAGGCAAATCAAGCCTTGTGCTACAAAAGGATAAGTTGTAATTTCTATTTTCTTTCTTGTTCTCTATTGTTGTTTGTACTCTCCTTGCTACTCCTAGGTTGGAGGCTGCGGGTTGGAGAGGTTGAAGATCTTCTTGGTGAAGAAGGGGACCTTGAGCTACTTCAAGAAGGCTGGTGCAACGGGAGGTTACTTCTAGAGAGGAAGGCTACTTCAAGGGGGAGCTTGGAGTTACTTCAAGAAGGCTACCTCAAGTTGGTGCATCTACTTCAAGTGAAGGTTGTTCAAGGGGTGTAAAGAAAGTATTGTATTTTGTGTAAATCCTTGTGAAGGTAATAAAATTAATACTTTCAAAATCCCAGTTGGGTAAGCAACCAGGTAGTGGACTGACAACTTTAGTATTTGCTAAAGTTGGAACCACTCTAAACACCTGTCTCCTCCTTCCATTCTTCAATTGTGGTTGTTTGAATTAAATAATTGTTAAAATATTTAAAAACTCTATTCACCCCCCCTCTAGTATTTTTCATTCCATTGATTGATGAACCAATGGTTTCTATAATATTGATTATGAGTGTCCTTTTATCGACTAAGAGGTCATTAGTTGAAGAATAATCTCAACTAATGAAATTTCTTCTGCTCCAAAACTCAGTAATTTCCTACAAAATGATTGAAATTTATTACTAAATGGTGGAAATATCATTTAATGCAGGTAAATACAAGAATTATATTTTAAAGAGTAGAATAAAAAGGGAAATACAAGGTAAAATATGCATATAACACCAAAATCGGATTTTATCCAACCTTACATGTGGTATGACCTATGTGTTACCAAAATATTAAGTGTTTGGCTATGTATGTACATTGTGTTCATGCACCACCCAAAATACTATCTATTAACTATGAATCCCCTAAAACAAAGAGTGTCACTCTCAAATACACACACAAAATCTATCCCTCAAGTGTATGAGTTCGGACACATTCTAAATATTTCAGTCATACATAGGTCACTCCACCATCCACTTTATCCACCTCGTGCCTAAATAATATGACCCAAATTGAGGAAAATGTGGCATGAAACAAAGTGGTGGTTCATATTCATGGAAAAAAATCATATCAATCCAATCCATATAAAAAAACACAACTAAAGCTAAGCGTGGGAAAAAATTAGTAAATCTTAAGTTAAAATCTCTATTGAAGTCCTGTATAATTTGCCTTAGGAAAATATTTTGTGCCCAATCAGTAAATCGTGCATGGGCTTGTTTGTTGTGGCCATCTTTGGTGATCTAGACTAGAGGTTGGCTTCTCCTAGAGGGGACGAGATGGGGGTGGGAGGCGGAGAAGATGGTGAGAGTGTCACCAAATTGGGAGGCAGAGAAGAGGTGAGAATAGGGTGTGAGAAATAGAGTTTGACCATGGGTGGGATTTGTGGGGGTGCAGGGGGCTAGTGGAGTGAATGAGGGAAAATGAGAGAAACCTGATGAGCTCATTGAGTTATTGCGGGGAGGAGAGGGAGAGCGCCAACATACCTCTTCAGAAAGTTGCAAAGCTTGGGATGATTGGAGTCCCTCAAGCTCGTCGGCGCCTGAGGCGGTGCTTCAGGTTGGCTAGGTCCAAATCCTGATTGACGCGCACGGCCGGCAACTCTCCTCGACGCGCCTGTTCCAGGGACTCACCGTCGGTAGTGGACGGCAGCTTCTCTGCGGCCGAAAGCTTCTCTGCGCTGGCTTCCTTGCTAGGGCTCGTCGCGAAGGAGAGACTGGAGAGGGAGAGGGATCGCAAGCTTGCGAGAGAGTGGCACAGACTGAATTAGGGAGAGTCAGGGAAATTTGGAGTGCGATTGAGTGAAATTTGGAGCGGGAAAGGCAATATTGCCTTAGCAAATTTGGGTATGGAAATTTAGGATTGCCGCTAATTAAAAATACAAATGTTGTTAATTTTAAGTGCTTTTTAGAAACTCTATAATAGGAGGTTTAGTGGCATTTTAATTAAAAATGCTTGTATATTAAAAAGATAGTGGCTTTTTTTTATAAATGCCACTAGAATAAATGTCGCTAATGGGCAATTTTTCTGTAGTGTTGCTATGTATTTTTAGAATGCCATCAAATTCACTATTTGGAATTTTACTAGTTGAAATAACTTGAAGGTCTAATAAGTTTTGAGTGAGTTTTTTTAGCTCTATTCACTGAGTCTCTAGAGCCCGATCTAATAGGTGGATGGTCACATGTATCTGAGTTCATAGGATTAAACATTATCAAGGCACATTCAATTTCCAAAATAGATGATTAATATCATTAGGGTTCATAGAGGATAGGTGATTCATCCACACCAAAGTGATCATGGATATTAGGGCAAACTCTGATTGGAGTGAAGAAAACATATGATTGGAGAAGTCAGTAAGGTATATTTACAAGGTCATATCATGACATAACCATATTACAACATCTAAGATGGATCTAGTGTAGTGCGCATCATTATAGCATAATGGGGGGATCATTGACTTATTATTTCTTAGAGTGGAATAAGATATTAATCTCGAGGTTATTTGATCATTTGATATCATTTGAAATGACATAAACAATTAGAATGAAGTTCATCATTAAAGTACCACCTAAACATCACCTTCATAGATTAGGTCATCAAAAGAAAATGTAAATATTATGGCTTCCACGTGGGTCAATGTATATCCATGTTATTGATTAGATGATTAGGGGGTGCAAAAACAACATTGGTCTAAGATTTGTCATATTAGGACATTGATTACATTCAATCATGACTATTGACTACAAAACTAACAATCCAAAGGTATTATGTTTGAAATTATGTCTTGGAAATAGTTTTATTCCATAGGTCTCATCTTGCTTATTGTTTTGATACATAATTTTGTGTATATTCGACCATTATAGCATAATTAATGGTATTTATAAGGTAAGATAGAACTAGGGAAATAATTTATCTTGGTATATACCTAAGGTTGGCCTTTGGCTCCCTTGTGCAACCCACATGCTATTGGATGGCCCATGAGGTAGAGTCTGGCCTTGGGCTCCTAAGACTAAGTGGGGGCGCGCTTTCCCGGACACTCCCATGTTTCAACACCAAAATAGGGGTTGAACAGGGGGCACCGTCGTGCTCACCAACACATCACCATCCCTGACTCGAGATGAGAAAAGGTGTTACAACCCCAAATTTTTTGGGTTCATTTGGTGAGAAATGTGATTTCTCATAATAAAGATAAATGAACAAATAATGATTTCTTGTGATTGAATGCATGAATTTCATTTAAAATAGCCTTGATGATTGTGTTGTGGGCTTTATTGGCTATTGGGCCCAATAATAAGGAAATTCAATGAATAATTGAGAATTTTAGAAAAGAAAGATGTGGAAACCTCTAGAAGGCAAAAGAATGTGATCCAAAGATGGATTTCGTGCCTCTTGGGTTCCTTGGGTTCCAAGGAGTCCAAAGTTACATAGAGAATGCAATAAGAAAAGAAAGGATAAATAGATATTTCTTTATTAAAGGAAGAAATTGAAAACAATGGTAAAATGTGGAAAATAAGTGAAAAGAGGTACAATTGAGTTATCCTTGATGGATTTTCGTATCCAAAGGATTTCTAATATTAAAAGGTATTCCAACAAGGAGAATAAAAAGAGGGATAGAAATAAATCCTCAAGAAGAGATATTTTATTAAAAGGATAAGGAGAATATGTGAAATAGACATTTACAAGAAGATAAAGGTAAACCAATATTCTCCAATATGGGAATTCGTGCCTTTATGATTTATTGAGGTCCAAGGGACCCAAAATAACAAGATAATGGCAAAGGGAAAAGGATTAATAATTAATTTGGAGTAATTAAAGTTATAACTTGTGAAAGAAGGAAGACTTCTCATCCATTGGAATTTGTTTCCCAAATTTCGTACAAAGCTAGATAATGCTAAGACAAACCTTCCCTTAAAATTTGAGTTAAAAAGGATCAAGGGATTGGGAGATAAAAATTTCTCAAGTTTTTGCCAAATTTGGGAATAATTCCAAAATTAGTAATGTATTTTTCTTTTTGATGGAACGCGTGCTCTGAGGACCGTTGGATCTCAATCCAACGTCGGTCGCTCATCTTCAAAGTACACATGAACTGGGACTTTTCTGGTTACAGGAGGCATGAGCAAAGAAGGACGAGAGCCCCGAGTCAACTCCCGAGTTGACCATCGTAGCTACACTGTGCTCGTGCGAGGTTGAAGACGAAGGCATTGGTCTTTTACCAGAATACCCCTCCACGTCTTCTTTACTGGTAAGGATGTTCCCGTCCTTTAATTGTTTTGATTGCAACCAAGGTGTGAACTATCCTGGTCGCTGGATCCTAAGTGGACCAACGGACCACGGATCGAACGCTCCTTGTTTTTTTGAAAATAGCAAATAGATCAAATAAAAAGGGTTTTTCTTAATAAAAACATATCTTGAGCTAGAAAACTCAGATGAGGGAATTTAATACATTAAAAATGATCTGAAAAATATGAGGGATACACTAAAATTAGTTTGGGAACCTAAATTAGTATCTTCTTGCAAAAGTATCTAATTTGGATAGAAAAGGTATTAATTTGTGGTGAGAAACCCTAATTGTTGATAAAAGCTATATTTAATCTTGCAAATAGATTTATTCGAGCATGGTTAACTTGATTAATGATTAAGATAGATTTTAACATGTTTTGATGAGGGAATTGCAAGGTTTAGGGTTTTAAACCTAATATGTTGATTAATATGCTTAGAAACCCTAAATAAGAGGAAAAGAAAAGAAAAGTACTTATAATATGAAATTAGGGTTTCCTGTTGCTAAAAGATGAATTATAATCTTTTGTGAAAGAAATATGAAACAATTAGGGTTTGTAAGAGATTTTGTAAAATTAGGGTTTAAAGTAATAAAAAAATAAAGTGGAACCCTAATTATGCTCAAAACCCTAAAAAGGACAAATAACCCTAGGAAATAACTAGGATTAATAGATCATGTTGACATGATTAATGATAGAAAAATTGGATGCCTTTTTAGGATCAACCTGTGTGTATTTGCTTGATTTCTTGATTGGTTGAGTTATTTCTGCATTCAAGTCTGCTTAACAGGTATGTGGTTAATTATGGTTAATTGCATTAGTTTCCCAAGGGTTTTGTGAATGTTTCCTCGTACTGAATGCAATCTAAACAGTTGGATGTTCATACTTGAAAAATTATAAAGTCACTATGGTTATCAAAATTATAAAGAAGTGTGTATTCCCGCACCTACATGCCACCCTGATGGAAGATGCCATAAAGGTCAGGCCCAAGAGGGTAGACCCATGGGCACCACGAGAGGTGACCCCAGACACCAAGCTCAGGAATGAGAAGGTGGTCTATGATGCATGACTATAGAGCACCATGAGAGGTGACTCCCAGGAACCAAGCTCGGGATTGAGAAGGTGGCCTTAAGTCAATGGCAAATAAGAAACCCTAGAGGGGTATGCCAGGGTTAGGGCAAAATAGGTAGAGAATGACACACTGATAGTGTAAATTGTCTTGTTAAATAATTTGATTGTGATTATTAAATTGTTAGCCATATCCGTGAAATTTTGGATGTCTCCACATATCGGCATATTCCGATATGCTGACCGACATTTTGTTTGTCGGCATTTTAGGTACAAGCTTGAGAAGGACAAACAGTAAAGTGGCATATGTGAAATTAATTAAGAGTTAAAGTACAAAGGAGGATTAGTTAGAGCAGACTCCTGACGCGGATAGATGTAGATGACCCAGATTTGAAAAAGGTATGCAAAGTTTTATTTTGTACCAGTTTTCAGTTTAGTTAGTAAAATTTGTTAATTGTTATTGATTATTTGTCGAACCTTTGATCCTGTTAATTGGGATAACGACACTGACCTTTTGGTCTCCCTTAATTGGGGGTTACTGAGAGGCGGGGTCGTTATAATTGGTATGAGAGCATAGGTTCCTCACTTAATCTTCAATAATTAGTAAGTTTTACAAACTCCGTAGAACCCAAGGGAGTTATTAGAGGATTGTCCGAAGGACTGAGGTGTCTAGAAAAGGATCATGTCCAGGGGCTGGCAATATTTTCCTCTACACCGCTAGCCAGAATACGAGGACTCCCGAATTGTGTGACTTCCTGACTGATGTATTAGGATATGACTCGAAATAAGATACCTTTAGAACTCTCTCATCTTGTTCATCCCTTCTCAACTCAAATTCCATTAAGGGCCTTAAGGATTAGGGTTTTCTCTCTTCTCCTCACCCTCTTGAGGTATGGGTAAGGATAATAAGGTCTAAGGAATCCTCCACCAAATTAATGAAAAGCATGTAAATAAGATGTCATGGACATAAGCTTAATAGATTAATCACAAACTAAAGAATAGATACATGCTTAGGTCGTATGGCACGAGTTGTAATTGCCCTCAAGAGAGACCTGAGGATAGACCTCCTTGTCAGGAGGATGAGTAGAGAGAGTTAGTCTTGGAGGTAGAGACCTCCATTAAAAGTAAGACCTAGCACATCCTTTGTGGATGATGTTAACCCTAACCCTAAGTGAAGGTTAGAGAGAGAGATGACATGATGAGTTAGATGTCATGGTAGACCAGGTGATTGGATAGACATGCCTTGGATGCCATATGAGCCATGCGAAGTTGATTATCGATCACCTTTGGCAACCCAACTCTGGAAAGGGTCGTGCATGTTAGAGTGAAGGACAGCTCCTTCAATGATGAGGTTAGTGAAGAACCTGTAGAAACCTTATGGGATGTTGCAAGTAGGACATAGTTCGCACCCAGAGTACTTCAGTAGTACGAGCAGTAAGTTAAACCCGAGGCCATAAGAATAGGATGGATGGCTTACGAGATAAGCATAAGGGGCTATGGACAATCATGAGCAACCATAAGCTTGAGTATAGGCTTCACCCACATAGAGGTATGCCTGTGAGCTTGATCCTTCATGGAGATAGGACCTCTGGTAGTAAGGTTGGATGTAGAGTTAGCTCTAGAGAGAGAAAGCAGGACTCAAGCAAGAAGGTTGGATAGGGGAGAGTTGAGGATAATTCAACTTAAGTGGATGGTTGCAGTTGCCTCATGCATGATCCCTGGAAGCTGATGATATCTTGGTTGCCTCTAGAGGAACCAAACCCTAGAGAGAGGATGATGCTTCTAGTACCTAGGTGCCTATGGTACAAGTGGTTACCTGCTAAGATGAGACAACGAGTGCCTTAGAACCTGAGGAGGTTTGAGTAACCAGTTGTGAGGTATTATATCTAGTTGTTTGTCTGTGAGGAGGACTCAACTCTAAGGTGGTACTTATATAAAAGGATCATGGAAGTACATAACATACATTGGACATGCTTGATTCGTGGTTAAGAGAATGAGCATGCAGTTGGACACCCAAAGGTGGACCTAGGGTTCCTAGGCCTAAGAGGGGAAGTAGTGTACCAGATGCTCATGATGAGATTTGAGTCTATAGTTTTGAGAATGGTACTCATCATGTGTAGAGGAAAAGGAAACCCCTTAAGTTAAAGGTATGTTTGATGAACCCCTCACAACTAAGTTGATATAATGTTGAGGAAAGAGAACAAGTATGACCTATCATGGTTTAATAGGTGGTCTGCTTGTGCCTTAGTAGCTAATGGGTTAGGCATGCTCATGAGAATGTAAACCCTAAGGACGGTTGTGACCTTGTTGTCAAGAGTTGTAGTTTCCTCCAATCCTGGGAGAGGAACCCTTTGGTTGGGTGTTTACCAGTTTTTTTGGTAACCAAAAGAGGTCTCATAGGATCTTAAGAAACTAAGTGAAAGGTGCATGGCATTAGAATGAACCTGTAGACCCATAGATAACCATCTCTACGTGCATGTGAATGTGTTACCATGGAGGTAACCAGTATGGGGCCTGACCAAGGTGGGCAGGTTGCCATGACCCCTGTGAAGGGATGAAATTCAGCCCATGAATACAGAGAGAGAGATGAGAAAGGCTTGGGTAAGGTTCTAAGTTGGACATGTACTATGTTAGAATCCTATGTCTATCCTAGGGTTAGGTAGGGACAAGACCGATGGAAGTAGGAGTTGCCTAATTCCCTAGTTGCACATGACCATAGGGTCAGGAGGTAACATCTATCATTGTTTGAGGGCCATGGGTCAGGAGATTGATCACCTTCATGAACTAATGGGACCCAAAGGGCAGATGGGTAGGGCACTCTCTAGATGCATGAGGGAAGAGTGATGACCCCAAAAGTGTTGGCACCCTACAGACCTAGAGGAGATGACCAAGGATTGTGTGGTGACCAAAGTGGGATCGAGATCAGTTTTCCATGGAAGTAACTTTGATATATGGGTGTTTGTAGAGATATAAGTTGCACGTTTCAACTTAGATTTGAAGGTGTACTGGCAAGGTGGGATGTACCATCTCTACTCTTGGAACAGGAAGAACTCTGTATTTGGACTGCAGCCAAATGCTTATTTCCTCTTGTTATGGGAGTGAGAGATAGGACAATACACATGCTATACACCAAGGATAAAGATGGTGTGAGTTGAGACATTGCTACAGAGAGGATAACATACCCTGGAGGAGTGAACGATTCATGGATGGTTCACAAACTCTAAGAGAGTAAGGTAGTCATCCTATAAGGATGTTTCTAGTAGAAGCTTTGTGGAATTTGCAAGTTATACCAGGTTGAGTTTGATCACTAGGAAGATGAGCTCAAAGTGTTCTCAATGAAGAATTCGAATTTGAGATGATAAGTGGAATACATGGAAGTGTATGTCTTCAATGTTACCTAATACCTAAGGATAAGAAGTGGTAATGAATGCTCTGGTTGAGATATAGCTGCCTAGTTTAGCTAGAGGCTAGAAGAAGTGGAGGTTGTTTGGCTAACCCTAAGTTTGGAAAGGAGATATGTTTGGCTAACACTCAGATGTAACGAGATCTGTTGAACAAGCTAGTAGTTGTTTGGTTAGCCAGACTAGCCTGTGATGCAATAAGAGGATGGTTGTAGAATCCCAGATGTACTTCTTTGGAGAGGAAGGTGATGAAACCCCGACTAGAGTGGTTTAGGGTATCGGAGGAATCGATCTTGAGGAATCATGACATATAAGAGATCATGATTTTAAGATCACCATACACCATGGTACTAAGAAGATAGTAAGTGACATTAGTACTTTGGATGCCTAAGATGAGGCTGCACGTGGTATGTTGCCATGCAAGCCAGGAGGTGAAGGACGAATACCAGTAACCCAGTGCATTGATAAGAAGGATAAAGAGAGTTCCCAAGAGAGAATGGGAGTTCACCACTATGGATGTTGTGGTAAGTCTCCCCTTGACCAAGGAAAGTCATGATGCAATATGGGTTATGATAGATCACCTTACCTAGATGACATGAGAAAGAAAGAGTACTGTCAAGGGACAGATTGGGTTGGACTACACGTGAGAGAGACGATTCAACTACACCATGATACGAGTTCAAAAGTTCTTGAGTATGACCAAAAGGTTCACTTCCATGAGGTGGAAGTAGATACAGGAAGAACTCGATTTTAGTACAGTTTATCATCCCATACTAATGGTTAGTATGATCCAGACTAGAGGGTCTGATGAGAGCAAGTGTGATTGTTCAGGGTGATACATAGAGATAGTTCTTGTCCTTTGTAAGATGTGATAATAACCACCATAGTCTTTATCGAGATGAAAGAAGTTCTAGAAGGAGTTTGTGTCGGTCACCACTTCATTAAGATGATGATGGTGAGGGAGGCCTCGTGAAGGTCAGAAAAGAACCACAATGTATACATATGAAGTCGCTTTGATCGTGCAATGGCTTAGAGAGAGCCCAAAGGTGACATGAGTCATGAGATGATGCAAAGCAAACTGACATGCAGTTCACTGTGGAAGAATATGTGATGTGAAAATCCGACCCCTCCAAGATACAGCTGAGAAAGCTGAGTCCCCGATATATGGGTCCATTTGAGATGGATTGGTGGAGAAGATTGTGTTTAGCCTTACCCCTCAGGATAATGTAATGTATAATGTGTTACATGAGTCTGATCTAGAGCACTATGTGAGGTACCCAAGCCATGTGCTGAGCCCTAAACCTATTCAGCTTTATGAGATGCTGAAATGTCCTGAGTCACCTATGAGGGTACAATATGCCAAGGTAAGAAAGAACTCAGATGGAAGAATATGAGATGATGATGGTTCTTGGGAAGCTCCATGGAAGGGGGTGAAGCCACATGGGAGCCCTGATGGACATAAGAAAGGCTTATCCTGTTTGTTTGCTTGCTTGATGGAATTTTGAGGGCAAAATTCTTATAAGAGGGGAAGGATGTTACAACCCCAATTTTTTGGGTTCATTTGGTGAGAAATGTGATTTCTCATAATAAAGATAAATGAACAAATAATGATGTCTTGTGATTGAATGCATGAATTTATTTACAATAGCCTTGATGATTGTGTTGTGGGCTTTATTGGCTATTGGGCCCAATAATAAGGAAATTCAATGAATAATTGAAAATTTTAGAAAAGAAAGATGTGGAAACCTCTTGAAGGAAAAAGAATGTGATCCAAAGATGTATTTCCTGCCTCTTGGGTTCCTTGGGTTCCAAGGAGTCCAACGTTGCATAGAGAATGCAATAAGAAAAGAAAGGATCAAACAAATATTTCTTTATTAAAGAAAGAAATTGAAAAGAATGATAAAATGTGGAAAATAAGTGAAAAGAGGTACAATTGAGTTATCCTTGATGTATTTTCGTATCCAAAGGATTTCTAATATTAAAAGGTAGTCCAATAAGGAAAATAAAAAGAGGGATAGAAAGAAATCCTCAAGAAGAGATATTTTAATAAAAGGATAAGGAGAATATGTGAAATAGACATTTACAAGAAGATAAAGGTAAACAAATATTCTCCAATATGGGAATTCGTTCCTTTAGGATTTCTTGAGGTCCAAGGTACCCAAAATAATAGGATAATGGCAAAGGGAAAAGGATTAATAATTAATTTGGAGTAATTAAAGGCATAACTTGGGAAAGAAGGAAGACTTCTCATCCATTGCAATTTGTTTCCCAATTTTCGTACAAAGCTAGATAATGCCAAGACAAACCTTCCCTTAAAATTTGAGTTAAAAAGGAGCAAGGGATTGGGAGATACGAATTTCTCAAGTTTTAGCCAAATTTGGGAATAATTCTGAAATTAGGAATGTACTTTTCTTTTTGATGGAACGCGTGCTTTGAGGTCCGTTGGATCTCAATCCAACGTCGGTCGCTCATCTTCAAAGTCCCAAGAAAACTGGGACTTTTCTGGTTATAGGAGGATCTTCCATCCCGGATTTCTTGCAATCCAGTGGATGTGCAAAGCTATTATTGGTCCCTTTAGACTTGGGAGATGAAACTGCGGAGAATCATCCCCGGTTCGACTGGCTTTGGTCGCCGATTGGGAAACACCCAAATCTCGCAAGCCTGCTTCCCACCCTATATAAAGGGGATGGTAATAGAGGGTATCAACATCTCATTTTGCTGGTCCAAACTCTACGGAAGAGCAGAAGCTCTGGTGCCTTCAATTGCCGAGTTTACCCTGACCTCCACCCTCGTCAACTCAACAAGCCTCGCTGGAGTACAACGAGTGGGGGAGCGTCAAGGCGTGACCACAGCCTGTAATTGAATCCCTAGCCGACTTCAACGAAGGGAGGTGGAGCTCCCTGGACAAGCGGCATGATCAAAGAAGGACAAGAGCCCCGAGTCAACTCCCCAGTTGACCATCGCAGCTACACAGTGCTCACGCAAGGTTGAAGACGAAGGCATTAGTCTTTTACCAGAATACCCCTCCGCATCTTCTTTACTGGTAAGGACGTTCTCGTCCTTTACTTATTTTGATCGCAACCAAGGCGTGCGCTATCCTGGTCACTGGATCCTAAGTGGACCAGCGGACCACAGATCGAACGCTCCTTGTTTTTCTCAAAATAGCAAATAGATCAAATAAAAAGGGTTTTTCTTAATAAAATCATATCTTGAGCTAGAAAAATCAGATGAGGGAAGTTAATCATGAAAAATGATTAGAAAAATACGAGGGATACATTAAAATTAGTTTGGGAAGCTAAATCAATATCTTTTTGCAAAAGTATCTAATTTGGATAGAAAAGGTATTAATTTGTGGTGAGAAACCCTAATTGTTGATAAAAGATATATTTAATCTTGCAAATAGATTAATTCGAGCATGGTTAATTTGATTAATGATTAAGATAGATTTTAACATGTTTTGATGAGGGAATTGCAAGGTTTAGGGTTTTAAACCTAATATGTTGATTAATATGCTTTGAAACCCTAAATAAGAGGAAAAGAACAGAAAATTACTTATAATATAAAATTAGGGTTTCCTGTTGCTAAAAGATGAATTAGAATCTTTTGTGAAAGAAATTTGAAATAATTAGGGTTTGTAAGAGATTTTGTAAAATTAGGGTTTAAAGTAATAAAAAAATAAAGTGGAACCCTAATTATGCTCAAAACCCTAAAAAGGACAAATAACCCTAGGAAATAACTAGGATTAATAGATCATGTTGACATGATTAATGATAGAAAAATTGGATTCCTTTTCAGGATCAACCTATGTGTACTTGCTTGATTTCTTGATTGGTTGAGTTATTTCTGCATTCAAGTCTGCTTAACGGGTATGTGGTT
This sequence comes from Alisma plantago-aquatica, assembly GCA_963693085.1. Classification (NCBI taxonomy): domain Eukaryota; kingdom Viridiplantae; phylum Streptophyta; class Magnoliopsida; order Alismatales; family Alismataceae; genus Alisma; species Alisma plantago-aquatica. The sequence continues at coordinate 897,472,059 of OY856412.1, forward strand.
AATTATGGTTAATCGCATTAGTTTCCCGAGGGTTTTCTGAATGTTTCCTCATACTGAATGCAATCGAAACAGTTGGATGTTCATACTTGCAAAATTATAAAGTCACTATGGTTATTACAATTATAAAGAAGTGTGTATTCCCACACCTACATGCCACCCTAATGAAAGATGCCATAAAGGTCAGGCCCAAGAGGGTAGACCCATGGGCACCATGAGAGGTGACCCCAGACACCAAGCTCGGGAATGAGAAGGTGGTCTGTGATGCATGACTATGGAGCACCATGAGAGGTGACTTCTAGGCACCAAGCTCGAGATTGAGAAGGTGGCCTTAAGTCAATGGCAAAAGAGATACCCTTGAGGGGTATGCCAGGGTTAGGGCAAAAGTGGTGGAGAATGACACATTGAAAGTGTAAATTGTCTTGTTAAATAATTTGATTGTGATTATTAAATTGTTAGCCATATCCGTGAAATTTTGGATGTCCCCACATACCGACATATCCTATATGCTGACCGATGTTTTGTTTGTCGATTTTTTAGGTACAAGCTTTAAAAGGACAAACAGTAAAGTGGCATATGTGAAATTAATTAAGAGTTAAAGTAAAAAGGAGGATTAGTTAGAGTAGACCCCTGGCGCGGATAGATGTAGATATCCCAGATTTGAAAAAGGTATGCAAAGTTTTATTTTGTACCAGTTTTCAGTTTAGTTAGTAAAATTTGTTAATTATTATTGATTATTTGTCGAACCTTTGATCCTATTAATTGGGATAATGACATGACCTTTTGGTCTCCCTTAATTGGGGGTTACTGGGATGCGGGGTCGTTACAAAAGGGTTGGAAGCAGATGTAGAAAGTCTTAGAAAATGCCTAATAGCTCTCCCTTGTGTGAGAAGATTCTAGGGTGGCTGGACAGGTCTATTCAACGCTGCCACATGCCTTGTCCCTTCAGCAGAAGCCAACACCGACTGGCCTGAGGGGTTTGAGGAAGAAGTCAGCCAATCTTTTTAAGGACTCAGTAGAGACGATGCCAGGTTTATAATGTCCCGAGTGTGTCCGGTATGATGCATAGCTGCTTGTAGGAGGAGCCCATCGCCTACTACAATGGTTCACAGAGCAGGAAAGAGGGGGCAGAACAAGAAGATAACAAGATAGGGAAGTGGAAGGGAAAGGAAAGCAAAAGGAGGCAAGGGAGGGGTGTTGAAAGAAATCACCCAAGATATCTATGGTGTGTAGGGAAGTCATGATTCTCCAATAGAGTAGATGGAGTGGCCCAAGCTTCTCTCCCCTTAGAACATGTATCTCCATTGGTTCCTTGAGGTAGAAGGAACATTCTTTATTGTTGGTTGCAAAAGCAACTTTACTCCAATAGTAGGCAACATGGGGAGTTTGAAGTAGTTGATGCTATTCAGGGACTAGAATCAACAAGGAGACTGGTGTCTAGGTTCATCTCATGCTTTCTGGTTGGAGGAAAACCAAGGGTTGACTATTGGTGTAGGAGTACAAGGAGGTGAAAAGTATGTTGGTATGCACTAGTTAAAAAGCCTACAAACATGTAGGGTAAGGGGAGTAGAGGGATACAAGTAAGATATGTTCTTGAATTTGAGTCTCATAGTAGGAGGTTGTCGAAAAGGGTGACCCCATAGTCATATTGTGCAATAGTGGGCATAGTTGACTCAAAAGGCATGCATGTCGTCACACATTTCACTAAGGAATTATCATGTCTTATGTGCATAAAACATATATTAGACCAAAACTTCTAGCATTAGTAATCTTCTAGTGGGACCTCCAAATAACAAGAAATTTTAAACATGCTTCCTCAATAAACAAATGATTTTCTTGCCAAGTTTGAGACCATAACTCCAACCTTCTCTCATATAATTAAATTCTTTAAATAACCTTATAATTAGTTATATAAACATTGAATTGAATATAATTAATCATCAAATTATGATCAAACACTTCTAAGAATAATTCTTGTGACCATAAAAATCCTCATGATTTACTATTAAGCCTCTTGGATCTATTTATATATCAGTTGAATTGTTGACCTTATAAAACTCAAAATCAGGGTCCTTACATCCACCCTATCTTATATGGAATTTTTTCCTTGAAATTCGACTAATATCATACTCCAAACGACACAGTTAGGTTTCTATTACATTTAGGCCAACATCTCTAGGTTCCAAGGCATCCATACATCCCTGATGCACTCTTAGGTTGTCATCATAGAACTTAAAACATCTAGGATGTAGCTGTTCCGATTCATATAGATTGGAACATCACTTGGTGCATGATTCATAACATGACATAAGTTTTAACATTCGGTTTTGCATCCTTTTTTCCCATAAAGTTAGGATTTTGTTCTATGAAGTTCAAAAAAGGTATCTAGATTTGTGTCATTTCTGATAGAAGAGAACACATTCATTATCCTCATCGTCAGTTAAAGTTACCATTATAGTTATATATCATCACTAAGCTGAAAGTTACTTGTGTACATTAATTTCACCCCAAAGTTCTACATATTACCACTAATGATTTTCAATATTGTTCATTAGATGAGCGATTAAGCACGTATACACCATGACCATTAAAATTATGATCTAAAGGCATCTTCATTTCAAGATTATAACCTCCAATTAATATATCTCATATATGTCATGGGTTCATATTATGTCAGGCTTATAAGAGTGACTTATCATACATGCCAATTTTAAGACTTTGGTGAGATTCATATATATATCATAAATCATTTGAGCAACAAGATTAGTATCAACATTGGTGTTTCGTATTCATCTCACTTGTAGCTAAAACGATCTTCACAAGCCTGAGGCACTTGAGCTATGACCTACCTATGTCAAGGCAAGACATGCTAATCGCATATATCTATGTATAACAAACTTTTACCCATCTTCTCATAAATAAATTCAACCACTAGATTCCTTCACCCAGATCCATTAACCCAAATATGAGACTCATCATGAAGATCACACATCATATACATCATCTAGGGTCTTGGGACATCTCCCTCACCTAGGTGGAAAACATACATATATTTGAATGTCTCCTTCTCTAGGGTTAGATTATTTCATAGGAACTCTATGCTTCAACAGCACAAAATAAATTACAGATTAGGTGAATCATCATGTATTAAATTATGTGTATAGAAGAAATTATAGAACTCTATACTTATAAGTATTCTAGTTAAGGACTCATCATCATGTATTAAATTATGTGTATATTTCAGTATTTCACATATTTTGGAGGTTAGGTACTCTGACCTTCTCCCATGTCAATTTTATTGACATCAAGAATTCACCCTTATCTATGTCCCATACCATAGGTTTAATGATCTTGAGGACTACGTTGGTCCTAATCCATATCTCATGCAGTGTATCTCAACAAATACAAGAGTAGGCACAAACACTCAAGCCAAGCCACTATCTATGTTAAGAACATCAATTTGGTCACATGTTCCACACATGGTGCTAGGTTTATCTAGGGTTGTCTGATCAAAATAATCTTGTGTCATCAAAGCATAATTTACACTTCCAAAAACAAAATCAGGTCATCATCAACATCAACATAAGATCAAGATCATCATCATCATCAAGTTAGGTTATCTAGGCTATTCACTAGCCTAACCTATATCATGACTCTAGACATCTCGAAGAGACTACAATTGGAATCTAAGCACTCTCATCTAGACTGATGTTACATCTCTTTCCCTTAGGTTACATGGATACTCATTGTCATTCTGTGTGTGGTGACATTTTTCATATGTGCATGTATACTAATATTTGCAATAGTTTTTCCAACATTGAAATAGGATATGTAAACCACCATACTCCATTCAAATAAAATCAAAACAAAAACAATTCATGAAAATAATAGTGAGCTTAATTTCTTCCTTGACTTCTAAATAAAGCAAGCCAAGGATGGTAACTTCATCAACCAAGTCAAGTACACAAATGAACTACTTAAGCACTTTCGATTGGAGACTACCAAGCCGATGGAGACTCTCATGTCTAACACTACCAAGATAGATAAAGATGAGGAAGGAGAATATATAGATGTGAAGCTCTATAGAGGTATGATAGGTAGTTTATTATACCTTACTACCTCAAGACCAGATATATTGTTTAGTGTTGGCTTATGTGCTAGATTTCAATCAAGCCCTAGGAAATATCATCTTATAGATGTTAAGAGGATTTGATGTATCTAGCCAAAACTCAAAATTTTGTACTATGGTATCCTAAGTAATTGAACTTTACTCTTACTTCTTATAGAGATGCAGATTATATAAGTTGTTTGATTAATAGAAAGTTCTCAAGTGGAACTTGATTCTTCCTAGGGCCATGCTTAGTTTCCCTATTTTATAAGAAACAAGCTATTGTGGCTCTTTCAACTACCGAATTTAATACACTACAGTAGGGATTTGTTGTGCCCAAGTCCTATGGATGAAGCAAATGCTCCAAGGCTTTTATGTTTATTATGATGCTTCTCCAATCTATTGTGATAATACTAGTGCATTAATTTGTCTTATAATACTATATTGCATAGTAGAGCTAAACATATAGAGGTCTGACATCATTTTATTTGTGACCAAATTGCCAAGAAGGATATTTATATCACACATCTGGACATACAGAATCAGCTTGTAGACATTTTTACAAAACCTCTAGATAGATCGCAATTTAAATTCATTAGATCAAAACTTATTCTAACTTCTCTTGATGATATTCGCATGCAATCTAGATAGATGTCATCATACCTATATGTATATTTCTTAAATTTGATCATCTCTTAAATGAAAGTGCTATAATTGACATGTTTTTATGCCTTGTTTTGCTTGTTTTCAGCTATTTTTACAACAAAATAGTAGCCAATGATGAGTGAAATGTGCCTCAACATGTTTAAAACACATTATAATCTAGAAAGATAAATTTATATATCACTGTAGAGGCTTAGAATGAAATATTCTATGTTTTGGAGAGGCTGACCATTCAATCGAGTTTCTTGTGATACAACTTGATCGATCACTATCCAAAAACTAAACTGAAGTTCCTAATTGTTTGAGTCTTTGACACACATAACTCGATAAATCACATGATTGGACACAAATTCAAAAAGGGATCATATGAATTTTCTCCCTCTCAACTAGAGAAATTCGACCAAGACCTGACCTCCAGTGCTTCGTCCTCAAATTCTAGGCTAGAACAACCGCTCCTTCTCCCTTTCTAGCCCCAGATCAACCTTCCTTTCCTCTCTAACCGTGACCTAAGTGGTTTGGCGACCTACCTCTTGTGATTTCTCCCTCATTTGGTGGTTATCTCATGTGTATCTGACCATATGGCCTCCAACCGTAGGAAGAGATCTGCACCAACTGGAGCAACATTTGCACCAGCTTCTCTTAGGCACATCTCCTTCAATAATACCTCTTTCTTCTCAACTCAAGCATTGAATTAGTACAAGGAACTCCTTCCTAGGACTCCCTTTCCATTTTCAGCCTCGTTTGAACCTCATTTTTTAACAAGTGATGTGATTAAATAGGTAGCTAGGGTATCCAAAGCACATCACCTAAGTTCTTTCTGTGTAGAGCATGAGTGCTTGGCAAATTCCATGTCAAGCACGAAGGTTGTCTACAAATTCTATGCTAATCTGACATGGAACTACACCAGCATAATACCACCACCTAATACCCAAGTCATTTTGACTTTGATACTTGTCGAAATATAGATAACAATATCTGAGTATTCTTTGAATACTTATTTCCTTGGTTCTAACATCATTTCCTATTGGTTGGTTTCTCATCCCTCTTACCATGACCTATTCGACCTTAAAGATTTCTACAATAGCTTTGACTTCGTCCTTACCCTTCCGGACATCCATAAGTTCATTAACAAACTAGATGTCCCATTTTGGAAGAAGTCATCCCTACCCTCCTTTTCCCTTGATATAAAGAAAAGACTGATCACCTTAGTGGTCAATTGCAATATTCATCCCATGAGGAATCAAATGGAGATTGTAGAAAACATTGCAGTGATTGTGTATTGTATGTTGAACAAAATTGGAGTGAAGTGGGCTCATTATATTCTCCATCATATGAGCTTCTTTGACTCAGGGAAGAATACCACTGACACCAATCTCCCATATGCTAACCTGATATGTGGAGTGTTTTATCACCATGCTGAAAAATCCCTCTCCCATGACCTTGGATACAAACCAAGTCACAAAGGGGTTTGTGTTAATGAGATAGCCATCAAGAAGACTTTTCTTACTACCTCTTCTACCACACCAGGTGCCTCAACCTCCATCCAGGCCCCTCTGCCACCACCACCTGACCTAACCATGCCTCATTTTCTTTATCAAATGAAGCCCTCATGGGATATATGATACAACAACATGTGTATAACCTTAGGGTTTAGGATCACCTTCACCAAGACCTCTACTAGATCATGTCTCACATGAATCTCTCCTAAAACCATCCCTACCCACCCTACTAGGTGTACCTCGACGCTGACTATGCCTCTTATGCATACAATTAGTTCTACCCTGACCCCCCACCACCAACAACTTCTGTTCCACACCTAATGCTGATGGTGGACCTACCCTTGCCCTTTGTGCTCTTACTCCTCTAGCTCTTCCCTTTGGTCTTTCGGGTATGATGGGGTTGCTAATCCTAGTTTTGAGCAAGCAAATGCTTGACATGCATGTGGCATGTCTTGGGCTATGTAGAATGCCAAGTGGCCTGGTACCCATGATTATGGGCTCTTATTGATGAGGAGATGCCTGACTAGGATGCTGAGGAGGAAGATGGAGAGGATGTTAATGATGTTTATGGCTTAGATTATGATGAACATAACCACACTAAATGAGATTACTCAAATCGAAATGCAGAATTAACACTAATCATTATATTACCACAAATTAGGGTAAATTTGAACCAACTGCAATATAATATCTCAAGAGGAAGTATTTACTAAACCTACCTCAAACTAGCCATCTTTGATTCATATATATATACCAAAGGATGTTACATCTCATGGTCAAAGGTTATCAACCCATTATTGTACAACACTTTATAAACTGTCTACACATATATGCCTTTTATATAAACATAGGGCATAAAGCCAAAACCTACGTTTCGATATAGAAAACACAAAATCTCCCCAAAGACATGAGAGTACAAGGATGACACATATGACATCTACTACTAAGCTCTAGTAGTAGATCCAACCTCTATGAAATATTACTCCTCTTACTGCTCGACACCTGTGCCATGACCTCTACCTCCCCGTCCATGACCAACTAAAAAGTTTTGGAAGCAAAAGGGTGATATCACATCTCAGCGGGAGATATAACTCTTCACCAACATCTATTATAGGTATAATAGTTAAGTAAAGCAATAAATATTGGTTAAGCAGTTCAAGTACTTGCAATTGGAAAGTTGAACATCATATGTTTTTTTAAAAGGAATATGAAGAACATGTATAACTTTCATAACCTAAATAGTATAAGAAATAATGTATGGGGGTCATCAAATGTGATTCGTATTTGAACCTGAGCAAACATACTACATGGATATTTCACCATTTAATGCCGTAATGATTTGAGGTGTACCAATCAAATCCAACTGACTACTATGAAGTCGAAATCAGTACCATACAAGTTTAATGGAAGATATGGACTCCATGACCATCATCAACACTACTTGGTCAGTTCAAGTCTTTAACGCAGTGACACATTAGTCAAAATGCTACAGAAATCAACTTGTAGTCATGGCTATAGTCCTGTAGGGACAACAACTCATATTCAAGCTATGGTTCTATAAAACAACTAGCCTGCCTTAGTACATGGAACAACACTAGAGAATAAGCTCATACATGGTTGTTCTATAACAAGGTATCAAATTACTATATCAATGATTTAAGGGTGCAACGAAATAATTCACTTGCACCCCGCATATTCATAATATGCACTCTGAGTTTTCCATAGGGGTTACTCATTTCTCCATCCAACTAGATACTAACACTGAAGATGGGTCTATGTTATAGGGCAACTATATGATTAGGGTTGCACTTGATTAGACATTCCAATTGGGTATCTTTGAATGCATCAATAAAGTTACAATGTAATAACCCTAAACAAATTCTACAAAATTGAGAGTAAGGTACACTTCATAAGATATAAAACGTACAAGTTAAGAACTTGTCTCATCATCACAAGACACTTGTATCACAATCATTACAAGGTCATCAATATCACATCACTATGGGGTATCAACCCCTCAATTCCATCTCTAGAGGATTTCACTTTTTAAACTGTGTTTAAGGCTCTCAATAATTCATTAGGGTTTAATTCATATAACATTTGTGAAATTAACATCACAATATATCTCAACAATTGAGGTATGCTTATAATCACCACCCTATATTGTATAAGGCTCACCATAGCATTCTCAGAGCTATGCATATCCATTTCACTTGCAAAGTTAGGGATGCATAACATAAGAGAGAAAACTCTATTATTAAACAAGAATGTTCAAGTAAAGTTATCACATACATCACATGAACAACAGATTAGGGTTAAGGCTTCAATTGCATTCAATACGAGTTTATAACACCACTCAACTTCTAAACCCTAATGCCATCACTTCCCACTTTGTTAGAGAGTTCTAGAGTGACACACTATCATTAATGATCAACCATTCATGTCACATCATTTTATGTAGGTCAATACACTACATAATGATCATCTATACATGTATGAATGTAAGTGTATCAACCCATCACCATAAAGTGTAGAGGCCTAGACAAACACCATGTGGCATGACCGCAACACTTGGTGTTTTGACCCTTGACCATGATGATGTATCGACCTCAACCATTCTAGATGTATTAACCTCATAGGACACGAGTGTCTCGACCTCCAACCAAAGTGTTTTGACCTCCACACATCAAGGTGGTTCAACCGTAACTATCGATGGTTTCAACCCTAAAATGAGAAGTGTTTCAATATCAACCACATAAGATTTATTGGCTGTAACACTCTACATGGTCTTAACCACTATCATCACAAGTGTTTTGACCCTAATAGAAAGGTATTAGTCATAACAACGTCCATATGGTTACTACCTCCCAAAACCCTAAGTGTTTCGGCTTCTAAACAAGTGTATGGTCAAAACAACACATCCATACAAGTGTTACAACCTCATGCCACAAGGGTTACAAACTACAAAAGGTCTATCCCACTAACAACTGGTCATAACAGCTGGGAGGTCAGGGAATACTAACCATCAACCAAAGAACAAAAACCCTACAAAAGGGTGTTCTTTAAACCTTAGAACAAGATCATCTTTAAGGATCGTGATAAGAATATAGAAAATAGGTTTCTCACACATGCATCTAGTATCAAGATCAGTAATTATACTTAGATGAACATATTTTGATCAAAACAAAGAGGTTACAAGAACAAGATCTCATCATCTATTTCTCAAAATCTTAAAATTGGATTCAAGGATTTAGGGTTTACAAGAAGTATACATCATTTTTGAGATATAATATAGTTCAAACTTAACTATCATCACTTTCCTCACTACAAGAACATATTTAAAAGATCTAAAATAGCAACATATTAACTGCATATCATCAAGTTAAAGTTGCACATAATAGAGGAGGAGGGATTTATATAACCCACCTATAATTGATGATCCAAGCCAAGATCTCAAGATCCAAAGTAGAAAAGAAAGATCCAACTAGATTCAAACCTTTAACCACCAGATCTCCTTTAAAAGAGAGGAACACCTGGTTAAAGAAGAGTCCAAGTAAAAGAAAACACAATCCCTAACTTTGAACCAAGGTAGAAGATGAAGAAACCCTAGGTTAATGCATGATTTCGGCCCAAGAGAAGAAGAAATCTCCAAGAGAAATCACCATTGACCATGTGAAGCCCTCATGGTTGGGATGGAGGAAGAAGAATATGATGAAGAAAGAAAAAACTAGATCCAAAGTTTGAATCACTTAACGAAAGAAGAGATTCTCTAAGAAACCACCACCAAGAAGATGATATGGCACCAAATCCACGACTTGAAAGATGGATCGGCTGCCCTAGCTTCAATATCTACTCCTTCTTGCTCCTACATCTCGAAGGTTGATTCACATTCAATGGAGGAAGAAGAGGAAGTCGAAAAGTATCTCACACATAAAGAGAAAGGGATATATACCCCAAGGAAGAGAAAGGAAATGATTTGTGAGGTGACACCATTTTAGATCACCTAAGGACACATGTCCTTCAACCCCATGGTCTTATCCTCTTCCACATGAAAAAATACAAAAAATTCATATTTATCCAGATGAGCTCCATGGTCGATACCATCATCAAGGACACAACACATCCAAACTCAACTTGTTTCAACCCAAAACCATTATCTATTAAGCAAGGTTGAAACACTAATGGACAAGGGTTTGTTTTGACCTCTAGGTTAAAACCACAACCCTTAGGGTAGGTGTTGCAATCTCTACCCTCACCCAAGTTTGAGGTAACAGTCGCTACATCCAAACCCTAGCCAAGTCACCATTTAGACATGGTAACCCAAGAAACCTAGAACATCATGAACTATTCCATAATCAAACATTAATCATACAAAGTGTCCCATGCCACTATCTTCTCTCTCAGGGTGACAAGGTACAAGAAGAACTCTTTTCATGTGACATTTTGCATTTTAGCCCTCATTTAAGGGTAAATTACAACTAGTCTAAAACAACCACTTATATTGAAAATATGGTTCAAGTCTCAATCAAATTGGACCAAATTAGACCTGTCACATGATACTAAAGCATTCCATACAATTAAGTTAAGGCTTTAGAATCTTATTATGCAAAGAAAACATATTTAAGCAAAAAACTAGTTCAGGGATCTTACACAGATGATGGTGATAATGATTCTGATGATGATGATGGTGAGGCTACACCGACTTCCACTAATGCTCCATCTAATGGAGAAAAGGACTATCAACTTGAGGATGAGGATGACAATGACTGGGTTGATAAAGTAGATTATGTATATGTTTAAGTTTGTAGTCTATTACAATTCCCATATATATATATATATATATATATATATATATATTTACATAGAGAGAGAGAGAGTCATGCTAGAATACCACTTGAGTGTATTCAGAGAAGAATATACTCAAGTAGTTTTTCATGGTGCAATATTTTTTTCAAAAATCTAATCTGTTGATCTTCTTAAAAATCTTGTGAATAGATCATACGAAAAATTTGAGCACATTTGGACATTTATAGGTCATGTTATAAAGATTGCAAAAATTATGCATTTCAAATTAGTTTCGCGCGTCGATTTTGTTTCCCTTGGATGAGTGACTTACACTCATCCAAATGGGCTCAAAATTTGAATGTAGCCTAGTTATAGTATGACGATGAAGATCAATGATTTACATCTTGCAAAAAATAGTCTCGATATACAAACACACTTAAGTGTTTCCGTGCGATCTGTACACTCGAGTGTATTCTAGCCTAACTCTCTCTCTCTCTCTCTCTATATATATATATATATATATATGTGTGTGTATGTATCTTTTTGTAGACTATAATGTATTAGAAATTTGGGCACTGTATCTAAGACATACTATTTTCTCATCTTGTTGTTTTTAGTGGCTTCTGGTTTTTATTCCAAGAGACATGTTTAGTGTTGTAGTCTTAATGTTATGTACCTTAACTCTTTGGTTGACTATATCTTGTGAGTTCTTGGCATTTTATCCCAAATTTTATCATGACTCTAGATTACTTGTTTCTCTCCATTTTTGTATCTGTTTGGTGTGTACTCTATGTGGTTGCTTGCTGTAGTTTCTGCCTGTGGTGAAGACATGTGCTTTATAGCTCTTCCCCCATGCCTTTTTGATATGACAAAGGGGGAGAATGAGCTCAACCTTATTGTTTTTAGTGACTATGTGATCCTTTTTCTTGTTAATTATCTAAAATATCATGTGACTTGCAAGAGGACCATATAGTATATATATGTGCTATGGTTATTTGTGGAAAACATAACCATGCAGGCATGGGTAAGCATGAATTGAGGGGTAACAATTAACATTATTCATTCATGAATCCCCTTGCAATTCACAAGGTAAAGGTTTATCTTTCATATCCTTTTCAATATGTTTTGGAATGGTTTGTCATTATCAAAAGGGGGGATAATGTTGACATGAGAGTTATACATTGTCCATATTATGATAATGACTTAATCGTTCCATTCATATGTATCTAATATCTCTATTTGAGATTGATTTTAGGTATTCGGTATATGAAATGGATCAAATCCATCAATCCCTATTTTGATCTAGTTCAAGTCAAAAGAAATGCAAATGCACTTTTATGGAAAACACCCTAAAACCCTTACGGTGATTTTTGTAATTATTTACATTGATGTAATGACTTGTAACTAAGATGACAAAAATAGTTTCCCTTAATTCGAACAATTAATCACTTTGATGACATTCTCCAAATTCATTACATGATGTTTTTTGGTCTAGTTTCTCCTGTGACAAACTCGACCGAACCCCTTGAAGCATCTTGAAAATGTCTAGGTTTGGTCGAGTTGCATACATAGAACTCGACCGATCCCTACATTGACAAAAATTGATTGAAGCATTCGGTCGAGTTTCATCCATGATTAATTTGAGGGATGCTTCAAATTAGCTTTGTTGCATAGCGCAATCAGTCGAGTTACCTTTATTTGAACTCAAACAACTACACTTTATAGAATGTGTAGAAAAAGTGATGCTAGTCATTGGAGTTATGCAAACATGAAAAATAAATCTGGTGCAACCCCCCAAACGACTAGAATTTGTTCCTAAGTGCTCCTAGACACTAGTGGATGTCCCCAACTATAAATAGGTCCTCTTAGAGTTAATTACAAGGTTTCTCTCTATAAATATGAGTGAGAGAGTGTGATGGATTGAAATTTTTGAACCTTACTATGTAATGGTTAACTTTAATCCATATGTTGGAGTTATATTAAGATTCCAAGTTTTTTGATAAAGGTTGAGTGAAGATCAGATGTTGATAGTATGTTTAATGCCCCTAAGTGTGTTCCATCTTGAAAGAAAGATTGACTCATCAAATAAGTAATTATTGGCACTCAAAAATTTAAATTAATGCTTTTAAGATGATGATATAACCATGGTCACATTTTTAGGAAGTTTAGATTTTCCTAGAGCAAGTTATTTAGGTTTGAATATGATGAAATAATGCATATTTTGATGTCTTAATTACCAATGTTTGGATGATTTATCCTAAGACTATATATAACAGAAATTCACGTGGGAATATTTGTCATTTTGCATTTATAGCTACAGATTGGCATGTGGCCTCACCACATCCTTCAAATGCTCAGATCAAAGGGAGCATGACCTTTCTATCACCTTTAGTTTGAATGAGAAATGTGGAGTGGCGTGGTTCAATATCCATGCCACGATCTCTAAATATGTGGGTTGAGAAAGGAAATCATATCAATAATTTATCTCTCCAGACTGAGGAAATCATACCCCTCATCAAACTTTTTCGTGAGTATGGAGACAGTTCTATCACGACCTATCCTTGCCATCTTTGAGGCTTCCTTGGAGTTGCTGACCTCGATGCTGCTACAAGAATCAATACATGGAGGTTGGGGATATTTCTTGTCAGAGAAGATAAAGTAGCATCAACACAGGATGGGACCGAGAAGTTGTGGCATTGTACGCTGGACAGAGGAGTAGCTCTAGAGAAAATATGGGTCAGTGACATGTAGAAGCACTAATAGAGGAATCTGGAACCCCCACCCTTGCATGAAGAACCATGTAAATACAATATCTTCTCACCCATGGTCCAATCTACAACCATGACAACAACAACTACATGTGAGTTCCTCGAGTCTTGAAGGAGGAGGAACCCACAATAACATGTATGTGCCGGATGCACCCGGTGGACATGACGAAGGTAGGAGGATACTCTATTAGTGATCCAGAAAAGCCAACACTGGAACTAGGAAGAAAATTGCTCACCAGAGTAGTCCCTTATGGGCGACAGGGTCTGGAGTTGAGGTAGAGATCTAGAGCCCAACCGAGAAGCCATATTTCTATTGAGGTCTGCATGAAGATGTTGGTTGTTGGGGAAGAAGAATCAAATGGAGAGGAGGACACTACCTAGGGCTTGATGGAGATAGAACCTTGATTTGTGATAGTTATATAGGTTCCCCACGGAGCCCTAGATACAACTGTCACAGGTGCTCCTTGAGCAGCAATGGTGGCACTTGAGAGAGAAGCTACAAGTGGTGTGTTACGGAGTAAATAGGAGTCCATGTCATGCTAGGACAAAGGAGAAAAGGAAAGAGACCAGACCAGTTTTGAGAATAACGAATAAACTAGGCAAGCCAGACCAAGTGAACCACACCCTTCTTAGTGCCATGTGGTAGGTTCTAAGAGGCTTAGAAGGTAAATATTATTTTATATACTCATTTCTTCATTAATTCATAGTAATTAGCTCGTTTTACAAAAAAAATACAAACAAGATATCAAAATTCACAAAAAATGAGTACAACAACATGGAACCCTAATATCGGTCTTTTGATGAAAAAAATCACTTGGTATCATACAAGATGTATTATACTCATTTGATGTATAATAAATACCAAACGATGGACTAAAATTATGGAAATGTTCCTGTAACTCCTAAATGTGATGTATAATCCATTTGATGTCCAGATATTATAATGTTGATGCATGAAATTGTGTAACATGCGTCATATGGATAATTAGATCTAATAACCCTACATGAAATACAATAAATATGTTTATGCTCAATAAATCTTAGAAACTCCAGAATAGGTTTATAACACTATATAGAACACAATGTGGGACTCACATATCAATCTTATGCACATAATTCATGTTATATGAAGATGACTCTTAATACATATGTTTTAACCCTAATTTTGACTAGTGAATGTAATATAGGGTTAATACATGCACACAACGATATGGAAACTAATGGTCATACAATTGATTCTAATCCATAATAGAACATCAATAACATCAGTCCCACATAACAAGAAGAATAAGATAAGAAATAGTAATGGGAATATCCTAATGAACCAAGCTAAACCCTAAATTATTAATAACTAGGGTTAATGGTGATGAGAACCTTATGGTACATGTGATCTTATCTTAATCAGGGTTGACCAAGAGTGGTAGTTAACTCCAAGATTATGTGATGACTAGGATATCTCAGTTTAAGGTGCTCCCTTACCTCTTACTTGACCTACTATTTAGTATTGATGTATTATATGTGTACAAATAGTTGGCATGTGGTATTGGTTGAAATGATTGTTCTTAAGATATATGTTTCTTAATTTTTCATAGTTATGTCTATGAACACATGAAACATAATATATCTATTCCATTATATGAAAGCACTAATTTTGTTTGGTAGGATAGTGCTGGTAAGTGATCATTCTCTTTGGTAGAAGATCACATTGTAAAATGATCTGAATCTTTTGTGATAGATCATGAGGCCTTATATCTCAAACTCTTTGGTATCTCAGATGATGCATTATTCCCTCAAGTGGAAAATGCATGGAAGATATAATGGAAAATGTGCTTAAAATATGTGTTCTCTTTTGCTAATAAGAATATATGTTCAAGTAAATGCATTTTCTTATATCTATTTATTATTGCCAAGTATTATTTTTATCTTATCGCCAAGTCTTAGTAATGAGAGGTATATAAAAGACACGTAGGCATACTTAGTACAATATTTTAGAATATTGTGTTGACGTGTACCACATTTAAACTTTTGTTTAGGTTGTGGACATATGTTCTTGAAGAACCAGGATAGTTGAGAGTTGTGTGGTGAGAAGATGTATAGGTGGACCTATTGTCTAAAAGATCCTATTGTAGATGTAGTACATGCATATCTAAAAGTTTTTTGTTCAATTTGTAATATTAAATGTTTTAATAATTCGTTTTTTAATTACATGTTCAATGGTCAGCTTGTGTTTGTATGGCTTATTTATTGTTCATGTGCGTGTTCTATTATTGTTTCCTTCTGACTTCTTCTGATTTGCTTCTTCTTGGCCTAGTGTGTGGTGTTTGAATTGGGATTATCACTGAGGTGAGGGTTTCAATTTGGACATCACACATTAGATTAAGTTTTAGAAAATTCAGGGATGTCACAGGTGGTATCAGTGCATGAACAATAGCAAAGTCTGACAATTGCTCATTAGGCAACTCAAACTAAAAAAAACCTTGAACTTTCACTAGTACATTTTCGGTCTCTAACATCGCTTCCGTTAGCGTCACTTATATTAGAAAAACCGACCTAATAAGCTAAAACCGAAGCAACAAGTCATTAGAAAAAATTCGGGTACCGCTTTTAGCTATTGGGTCGGTTTTTTAAGGTTAATCGACGCTAGAAAAAGACCCGCGAAATCATCAAATTCACGGCACACATAAACATAGCATCGGTTTTATATAAAAACCGACCCAACATGCTTCTCGCGGAGAAAAAGAATTAAATTTTGCCTTTCACGCGTGGATCTATACCCTCTTGGGTCAGTTATTCTCTTTAACCGTCCCTAGAGGTCTCCGCGCAAAAACCTTTCGGGTCGGTTTTCCGAGACATCCGTCCCTAGAGGTCTCCACACAAAGACCCTTTTGGGTCGGTTTTTCGAGACAGCCGTTCCTAGAAGTTTAGCCTTTCGGGTCGGTGTTTTAAAGAATCGTCCCTAGAAGTATCGCGCAAAGACCCTCTTGGGTCGGTTGTTTGAGATAACTGTCCGCAGAGACCTGTTGGGTCGGTTTTTTGCTTAACCGACCCGAGAAGTCCGTAGATAATCCTTACTCTCTCACTCGCACTCTCACTAGCGCACACTCCCCACTCTCGCACTCTCTCTCCTAGCCTCACTGTCGACTCTCGTTCTCACTGTCGCTCACACTCGCCGACGCCAAGGTTGACGCCTCCAAAGATTTTCCGCCACCAGTGTGTCGTTCGTCGCTTGCCGCTCCATCACCAGCTTGTCGTTCGGGTCGTCGCCTCCATTGTTGCTCGCTAACTCACCGCCAAAAGCGTCGCCAAGGTCTCGCCGGGTCATAGCTCACCAGCTCGCCGCTGTTGCCGAAGCTCACCAGCTCACCACCAAGATCTCGCCGCCGTTGCCATAGACTAGCTCGCCGCCAAGGTCGCTCTTGCTTCTCCAAACGATTTCTCTGCCGCCAAGGCTTTCGATGCCACCACCTCTCCGAACAGATAGGTAAGTTCATTTTCCATTTCAGACTCTTGCTACGACCATGCTTGGTGTCACGGCCTGTGCTTTGCACGGCCATGCTTAGTGCCACGCTCGCCTTTAAGCCAAAAAATTTAGTTTTTAACTGTCTTCTAAATTTGAGTTGTACCATGGCCGTGCCGTGCTATACGGCCATGCTAGGTACATTGTACCACGGCCATGTCGTGCTATACGGTTGTGCTAGGTACAGTTGTACCATGGCCGTGCCGTGCTATACGGTCGTGCTAGGTACACTGATCGTGTTGGCTATCTTTTGCATTTGAGTTGTACCACGGTCGTGCTAGGTACAATGGTCGTGTTGGCTGTCTTTTGCATTTGAGTCTTGATTTACTTGATTTACTATTATCTATTATGAAAGATCCTGCATGATGTTTAATTTAAGCCTTTCTATTTATTTCTGTTAAGAGCACCTAATTGATTATTCAATTCAGTACATATAAATGAATGTTTATCTAGTAAACCAACCAATAATAAAAACATGTATTCTTTTATATCTACATCATGCAAGGGTAGACATTGTTTAGTTTTAGATTGACACTTTAGGGTTTATAGATGAGACCACCTATGCATAAATATGACAAATACATTTATATATAAACTTAGAAACCCGTTCAAAATTTATTCATTAGGAGTAAATTTTGGATAGTCCCCGATATGGGACTGTTTTTGGATATTTAATCTCACTTAGGATCTAGTTGTATAATGTATGTTTAGTTTTGAAGAAAATTTTTAGTAGTATTTCCTCATTTGTTCTCTGGGTACATATGTGAGTGGTTATTTGCCATTTACATTGATGTACTTGGAGAACTAAGGGGAAATGCTGTTGAAATTTTATTGAAAACTAAACATACATTATACAATTACTAGTGAGGTTAAATATTCAAAAATGGGATAGGTGGTACACTTTAGTATAAAAGTAATGAATTTCCTATAAAAAAAACATTACAACTTATAGTATCAATATTAAATGCTCAGTTTGATAATTAATTTTAATGTGATCTAGAAAATGGATCGAAGTTGGATGTCTATCAAGAACCGTTGCAGTCCAAAGTTTACCAAAGGTGTTGATGAATTTATCAGATTTGCTGAGGAACATAGGAAACTACCTACAGATAGGTTCTATTGTCCATGTAGAAATTGTGGTAACAATTTGAAAGTTGATACTGTTGAGGAAATTAAGAATCATGTCATATGCAATGGGATCATACAAGGTTATAATGAATGGTATTGGCATGGAGAGAAACTTAATTATGGATAAGAAAATGTCGATATTAATAGTGGTGACATAGAAGATATAGATAATGATGTTAATGTCAATGATGAACCGATTCAGGATGACCCGATTCAGGATGATATGGTTGATGAGATGCTACGTAGCTGTCAGGACAATGTCATTGATCCACCTTCTTTATTTGCAAACATTGTCCATGATGCTGAAAAACCATTACATAAGGGTTGTACTAAGTTCACGAGGTTGAGTGCTGTGATGCGATTATATACTCTTAAAGCTCAAAATCGGTGGAGCGATAAGAGTTTCACTTCATTGTTGTCTTTGTTAAAGGAAATTCTTCCTGAAGGCAATGAGCTTCCAATTTCTACATATCAAGCAAAGAAAATAATGTGCCCAATGGGAATGGAGGCTAAGAAGATTCATGCATGTCCAAATGACTGTGTGTTATTTCAGAAGGACTATAGTGATTTGATAAATTGTCCAAAATGTGGTGCGTCAAGGTACAAGACTACAAATTCAGCTAAGGCTAAAAATGGCTCTCCTGCCAAGGTGATGTGGTATCTACCAATAATACCATGATTTCAACGCTTATTTGCTAATACAGAAGATGCACAAAATTTGTCTTGGCATGGGGAGTTAAAGGTCAATGATGATGGCGTCCTACGACATGCATCTGATTCACCACAATGGAAGAAAATTGATTTATTATACCCTCAATTTGGTAAAGAAACAAGGAACTTAAGACTTGGACTCTGTACAGATGGAATGAATCCATATGGTACATTAAGCAACCAACATAGCACGTGTCCTGTTATGATTGTTATATACAATCTTCCTCCTTGGTTGTGTATGAAAAATAAGTATGTCATGTTGTCAATATTGATATCAGGGCCCAAGCAACCTGGAAATGATATTGATGTTTACCTTCAACCTCTAATTGATGACCTAACGAAATTATGGGAAGAAGGTGTTATGACATATGATGCTTCACATAAAGAGATCTTTACTTTGCGTGCTATGTTGTTTTGCACGATTAATGACTTCCCAGCTTATGGAAATTTGTCTGGATATAGCATAAAAGGATACAAAGCATGTCCTGTTTGTGAGGAAAATACTGATTCAATTCGACTGAAACATGGTGGTAAAATCATATATCTTGGTCATCGGAGGTTTCTCCCACCAGTGCATCCTTATCGAAGGCAACGCAAAACCTTTAATGGGTCAATTGAGGAACGAAGTGCTCCTAAACCTATATCAGGAAATGTTGTATATGATAGGGTGAAACATATTGTTAATGAATTTGGAAAGAGTTCAAGTAGTCGTACGCTCGCATGTGACAAATCTCTATACAAGAAGAGGTCAATATTCTGGGATCTTCCTTATTGGAGATTTTTGACAATTAGACATTGCATTGATGTCATGCATGTTGAAAAAAATGTGTGTGATAGCATCATCGGTACGTTATTGAACATACCAGGAAAGACTAAAGACGGCATCAACTCTAGAAAAGATTTAGAATTAATGGGTATAAGAAAAGAATTATCAGTTGAGATCAGGGATCGCCGCACATATTTACCACCAGCTTGTTACACTTTGTCCAAGAAGGAGAAAAAGACTTTCTGTGAGTGCTTGTATAATATTAAGGTTCCACAAAGATACTCTTCTAATATTCGTAGATTGGTATCAAAGAAGGATCAGAAGTTGATAGGTCTCAAATCTCATGATTGTCACACCTTAATGCAACAAATTTTACATGTGGCTATTCAATCTATATTGCCAAAGCATGTAAGGTTTGCAATCACAAGACTCTGTTTCTTCTTCAATGAAATATGCAACAAAGTGATACATCCTGATACTCTCGATAAATTACAAAATTATGTAATTGTTACCATGTGTCAGCTTGAAATGTACTTTCCTCCTTCATTTTTTGATATCATGGTTCATCTTGTAGTACATATTACAAGGAGGTGAAGATGTTGGGTCCAATTTTTTTACATTGGATGTATCCATTTGAACGCTGCATGAGTGTTTTTAAAGGTGATGTTCGGAATTGTTATCGTCCTGAAGGGAGTATTATTGAGGGTTATGTGGCTAGGGAAGTGATGGACTTTTGCAACGATTTTTTGAATTCCAATGAAACTTCTAGCGATCTAAAAAATGATCTTATTACTGAGTCTTATTGTGGCAAAGGAACTCTGGGAGCACGAGTGAAAGGAATTAGTCGTGAGTGGTGGGAACAAGCACATTTGTATATTTTACACAACATCGATGAAGTTAGTAGCTACATCACAGAACACATTCATCATGGCAGACCAAGCAAAACAAGTATTCGATATTGATGACCCAACAAATAAAAATAGGTCTGTCGTTCTTCATGGAAAAAGACAATTTACTGTGGATCCTATAAATGAAGAAGAATACTATGAAAAGTATGATGATTCCAGCCCATTTTCAGTTGGTTTGCCAAGTGTCAATGTTGAAGTTAACACCGATGACTTATATACACGTCAAGACCATGCTGAAGGAATTTTACTTGACTAACAACTCAACCAAAACTAGAGGCATGTATTATCATTCGAGCACACATTTTCTTTTATCATGTATACATTTTATTATATATCACCACTTGTTCTTTTATTATCACTTATGTTTTCTTTTATCATGTATATTTGCAGGTTGTTCTAAAATGGCAAGTGAAGATGAACATTCTGATCATGAGCATGAGGATGCTAGTGGTGATGTTAAGAAGAGTAGAGGTCCCACAGTGATGCGTCGGCTGCAAGAGCTTAGGGCAAAAGGGGAGAAAGTGTCAATCCAGTTTGAAAGGGGAGGAGTACCTATTGGGGAACACGCTAGTACTTTTAAGCATTATGTAGGGGCAACCGCACGCAGTAAGTTGCCAATAGATATAGAAAACTGGCATGATGTTCCTATTGGCTTGAAAGACCTCCTTCGGAAAGATATATCTGTGAGTTGAATTTTGATACTATATTATCTTGTTTTTTGTTTATTGATTCCAGTTTTTTGTTTTGACATATACTTTTTGAAATAAGATTATTGGTTCATTTGTATATAGGGTGTTTTTCATTTAAATGAAAAAGACCACATGAAAAGAGTGTTGCAGCGTTGTGGTGTACGATGGAGGGCATTTAAGACCTATCTCAAAAGGGATTATATAGATAATCCTAAGCAAAAGAAGAAAGCAACAGACGTATATATTTTTATAGATCCTGAGGTGTGGGACAGATTTGTTACACAAAGGAATTCAGAAGAGTTTCAGGTATACAATTAATGTTTTTATATATGTATATGTTTGCCAAGTTGTAAATTGCAATACCTCATTTTAAATGATCAGGCTATTCATGAGGCCGAAAAGGAAAGACGGGCCAAAAATGTGCATAACCATCACATGGGATCCCTTAGTTATGCCCAGCGCCGAGAACAACTGGAGAAGCAAATCTCTTCTAGAGAAGGGTCTAGCACAACTCAAGTTGAGTGTCCACCCCATTATAAAATTTGCTTGATGCTAGAAAAAATAAAGCAGGTGAAATTACCAACCCTGCAACTAAGGAGGTGGCACAAAAGATGGTAAGTTCATCACAATTAAGTAATTAAAGAGTAGGATTTAATAATATCTAATTGTTTGTGATTTAATATTTTCATTAAATATGAATAGGATGATCTCTAATTGTTTGTGATTTAATATTTTCATTAAATATGAATAGGATGATCTCTATGAGCAAAGAAAACAAGGAAAGTTCATACCAATTGGACGCATGGATGAACTATCAGTTGCTCTTGGTACGAAAGAGCATCCTGGCCGTGTTAGGGGATTAGGAGCTGGCATAGGATTCAAGACTTATTATGGGCCTTCAGAATCTAGAAGAGGTCGTACAGTTACACATGACGAGGTTGAAGAATTAGTATCATAGAAAGTGCAACAAATATTGTCTTCATTTCAGCCTATTCAACCTTCTCAACCTTCTCAACCTCCTCAAACCGTGCGTCTCTCAGATGATGAGGTACAAGCTCGTACTCCAATTGTAGAAGGTCATGGGAGCACTCCCAATGAACCACCACAACAATCTGCAGTAAGTTTGTTCTATATATGTTAATATGATATATATAATATAGTAGGTATCTGGTTTACCGCTTTGTATATAACTTATATAATTTCAACTAGGTTGGTATGAACTGTAAACTTGCAGTGGAGGTTCCAGAGTACAATGTTGTGGCAGCGGGTAAGGTATACAACATCGGTGGTACATTGCATTGTCAATCAGTTTCCGATGACATTTGTCGTGTGTCCATCCATCTTGTGTATGACGGAATGGGGGACAAACCACTACCCATACCTTCTTCTGAATATGGTACAGTTGATGAAGCAGAGGGTGCTATGGTGGGATGGCCTAGACACTTGGTTATCATTGACAAGGTATATCTACATGTTTTTCATATTTGACTAGCTACATATATGAACTCATTTAATATAAGTATGTATTTAATTAACAGGTTTGTAAACCAAAAAATAAAAAATCCTAGTAGTCGTCCTCCTATGCCCAAGCCTTCTTTCATTCCAAAAGTCGCATTCGATGAATTGGGAAATAAAAGTAAATGTTTGGCTCGATACTTAGCCAACCAAAGCCCAGGATCACATATGGGGGTCAATTTAACAGAAGATGCAGTTGGGAGGGACTTTGAGAATTTTATTTTTCTTGATGATATTATAGAGTTGTTCCGGTATGATTGGCTAAATACTTTGATATTAGAAGTATGGATAAGGTAAGAATTAATCAATATAGATTACTCGAATATATACATTTTTAGCTTATTTGTAACATATCAAATTTTTACAAATGTTTTACAGCCATTTATATACTGAGATGACAAACTTTGATATAAAGAATGTTGGATTCTTAGTTCCTTCACTCACTAGTCAAGTGCAGACACAAATGGATGATGTGAATGAGTACTTCAGTACTGCATTCAAATATTTTGGTAGTGTGGGAAAGGAAATTATTCTAATTCCTTTTAACGTCCAGTAAGTATTATAATTCAATAGAATTCTAATATTGACTAAATTATAATTCTAATTTTTGTTTTCAATATAAATTTACTCAGATCTAGACATTGGGAACTAGTGGTGTTTGTCCCAAAATTGATGACTTTCTATTATCTTGACCCAATGGGAAAAACAACAAGGGGTCACAAACTGAGATTGCCAACTATGGAGTAAGCATAAATTTAGTTTCTATAACATCAATTGTTATGCTTCAACATGATATTTATACTTAGAATTTCTATTTTGACAACTATCGTAATCAAATTGATTGATAGGGGTATAAAGGCTTATCGTGAAGGTGGAGGAATAATACCCCCAAAATTAAAGACACTGACTTTGAAAAATGTCAAGGTAACTACTTTGACTGCTTAGTCGTATATGTACAACTCTTACAGTAATGTATTAATGTCAAATTTTATATGTTAACTCTCTTATAGTCTTATAACTTTATTTGTACAACTCTGTTTGTAGCAGTTTACTAATATTAAGTTATAATTCTTTATTTGTAGTGTCATATACAAAATAATGACTGGGCTTGTGGCTACTACGTAATGAAGTATATGCAAACTATTTTGAAAGAAGCATCACTAGACATCCAGAGTATAGATAAGGTAATTATTAAAGAATAACATAATAAATTTACATATGAGATTTGCATCATTTTATAAAATATATATGAGCATGTGCTTTTTTTTGCAGATCTTTACAACTCATCCTTACACACTTGATGGGTTAAATGAATTCTGAGAAGAATGGTCAGATGCTTTTCTTAATGAAGTCACTATAGCATTGGATTGAAATTCATAACTTCATTTGTGTATGTAGATTTGAAACTCTATCAAAATTTACTTTTTGTAGTATGACATTAATATCACTTTTATACTTGCAATCTATCATTGTTGTTAGTATGTGCTATGTGTATGAATGTTAGTATGTGCTATATGTCTCATTTGAATGAATCTATCTCAGACTTGCAAGAATGTTAGTAAGTTTTGTGTATGAAGATTCAACTCAATATATGTGAATAATTGTTGTTATGAAACATCAATTCAAAAAAGGATTGGACATAAAAGTTTGCAAATGGCTTTGGAATGCATTTTTGGCTTACATCATTGCATTTGCAAGTCTATTTCTACTGCAGGTTTTGAATTGCGTAAAGCAATTCTATTTTGCAGGTTGCTGTACTGAAGATTTCTATTTCTGCAGAATTTTTCTTTAAAAAAAATGTAACTTCTCGGGTCGGTTATTGAAAAAACCGTCCCTATAGACTTCTTGGGTCGGCTATTCAAAAAACCGACCCAGTAGGTTCTATCCCAAAATTCTACAGCAATTTGAAGACTTCTAGGGTCGCTTATACAGAAAAACCGGCCCAATAGACACTTCTTGGGTCAGTTATACAAAAAACTGACCCAGTAGGTTCATGAAGACTTCTAGGGTTGCTTATATAGAAAAACCGACCCAATAAGTTCTATCCCAAAATTCTACAGAAATTTGAAGACTTCTAGGGTCGCTTATACAGAAAAACCGACCCAATAGGTTCTATCCCAAAATTCTACAGCAATTTGAAGACTTCTTGGGTCGGTTATTCCGAAAAACCGACCCAGTAGGTATTTTTTAAAGCTATTTGAAGACTTTTAGGGTCACTTATGGAGAAAACCCGACCCAATAGATACTTGTTGGATCGGTTATTCAGAAAAACCGACTCAGTAGGTGTTTTTACAGCTGTTTGAACACTTCTAGGGTCGGTTTTTGTTGCTCTTTTGGGTTGGTTTTTTACCTCTTTTGGGTCGGTTTTTTACCTCTCTTGGGTCAGTTTTTGTACTTTTCTTGGGTCGGTTTTTGTTCCCTCTAGGGTCGGTTTTTTTACCACTCTAGGGTCGGTTTTTCTACCTCTCTAGGGTCGGTTTTTTTACCTCTCTAGGGTCGGTTTTTTTACCTCTCTAGGGTCGGTTTTTCTACCTCTATAGCATCACTAGTACTGTAACGACGCCCACCTAGGCGTCGCCTAAAAAGTGATGCTGCATGCTTCAAAAAATCGACCCGAGAGACCAATTATGTACTAGTGTTTAAAAACCTTTAGGGTTAGGTTAGTCATCTTTTATAGACTAGATATGATCTAGACTTTAGGTTAGAACCTATATTATGAGAATTAGGTCTAGACTAGTGCTTGTTGTATAGAAAGTCCTAAGATGTCATTTTTTCCTTATAATGTGGTGGTATGGGACGTTACATTATTTAGAGATCATGTGCATCAAGGGAAGAGAAACCTTTTACATATGATGCATCAATATTTTGGGTAGCTACACTAGTATATACTTTGTTCTCACCCTTTTCACAAGGTGACATGACACTAGACTCTTTACTATGTGCGAAAGACTCATTTTGTGGTTTTGGTTTTGATTCCTATCGGATCGAGACTCAATAGTTTTATCTGATGCTTGGTTTATCGGAGAAAAACTATATAATATTTTATTATATATGTATGTATTACAAAAATGTGTCCCCACACATGTACGAGTAAGTGGTGTTCATGCAACCTAAGTGAAAGTGAGTGACATTAGTCTAGAAGAAAGAGTAGTTCTAGATTAGATGTCTGGAGCCTGGTTGGAATACGATATGGAATAGATGAAATATGATTAGATGATGATATAAGTCTTACATGGATGATATAATATGGATTATGATGACAAATATGTGTATTTGAGGACCTAAGTTCATATTTGAGGATTTGAGTTAAGTTTTGAGGATGCAAGATAAGATTTTATATGCATGTATGCATGTTTTTGTAAGTTAAGATAAGCTAAGTTAACACAAGGATGTGAATCTATATGAGCCTCAAGATCTTTTAAAAAGGAGGACCTATAGTCTTAGGACCATTTTTAGAGTTGACTCTAGAAAGGGTGAGACCCACAGAGAGAAGGTTAGAGAACCTAAATCCTATATATGACAATTTTGAGAAATATGTGATATAATATGTCCTATACTATAATAATCCTGAGTGATTGAGATGAGTTGCTTTATGCATGATTCTTATGGTCTTGTCAAACCCTAGATGTCCATGGGAGGACCAAACCATAGAGACAGAGAGAGGCTAGTTATTTATGTGCATATGAATATGAATACAAGAACCTACCATCTGGGTGAGGGAGGGAATCCCAAGACCCTAGAGGAGGAAACTATGAAATTTTGTGTAAAGCCTCATACTCGAGTTGGCGGTTCCTCATAGGAATCTAGTGGTTGTGTATATAAGAGAGAGTACTGTGATTTAGTTTGTGCTTGTGTGGCTAGATCTTGAAAACCTGTCGATTGGTTCCAATGAGGTAGAACTAATTATCCTTGACAAAGAGGTAAAATAAAGCCTTTTTCTTATGAGATACTCATAGATTAGAGTGAGCACAAAGAGGCTAAGCATGACACTACCCTCATGATATGGGTTAGGAAAACCTCAGTTGGACTAGATAGGGTTTTAATATACATTTAACAAGCCATTTTTATAAGTTTGTTTAGCACAACCCTGATATAATGTGTATATGTGTGTGATCAGACTTTAAGATATGATATGAGTTATGAAATAATGGAAACCTAGAGATGGTTTGATACCTCTCTATATATGGATGGTTAATCATATAAATGAGTAAAAATGATATTATAAGGTTGGTGAATAAGTAATGAAATCACAAAAAAAATCTACAACCTAATATGTGAAAGCAAAATGAAATAATATAAATGATAAACATTGAATGTGGATTTAATGTTAGTGCTTAATAAGGATGTTGGATATAGTTTGAAAAATTAGTACAACAACAATTATGGCACCTTCATATGATATAGATAAATAAAGTGGGTTAACTATTATTAATCTATTCTTAAAACACATAAGCTAATGTTTGAAACTTAATGTTTGGGTGACATGAGGACTAAAAATCCTAATTGGAAATATGATACAAACTAAGCTTCTAAATCATGTTATTTATCGAGTGGCTCACCTTAAATGCCTTTAAAATATGATAGATATGCTTTGGATATATGGTCATAGGTATCTTGTGTGGATATGTTGCTTCTAGAGTGGTGTCTTGAATATGAATGTCTTTGGCTTATGTTGAAGTAAAGATGGCTTAATTTTGAGGACAAAATTTCTTTTAAGATGTATATGATGTGATAGAGTGGATTTTGACTTAATTTCAAGGATGAAGTTACCTTTAAGGTGTGTAGGATGCGATAGATTGAACTTTTAAAACCTTAATGTCTAATGGCATACTTGAATCGATATGTTTGAGTTATACTAAGATTCCAAGTGTTTCAATAAAGGTTGAGTGAAGATCAGATGTTAATATTATGATTAATGCCCCTAACTATATGTCATCTTGATCAAACAATTGACTAATCAAATAAGTAACTATTGGAAGCCAAAAATGTAATGGAATGCTCTTATGATGATAATAAACCCACAATCAATTTTTCATAACATTTAGATTTTCCTAGAGCAAGTTATTTAGGGTTGAATATGATGAAATAATGCATATATTGATGTCCTAATGATCAAAGTTTGGATGATTTATCGTAAGCCTTGATATAACACAAAGTCACATGGGAAGATATGTCCTTTTGCATCTACATAGAAGATGCATAGCCATGGATTGGCTATATGGCCTCATCACATCCTTCAGATGCTCAGATCGAAGGGAGCATGACCTTTCTCTTGCCTTCAGTTTGAATGGAAAAGTAGAGTTGTGTGGTCCAATCTCCAAGCCATGATATCTGGATATGTGGGTTGAGAAAGGAAAACATATCAATAGTTTGTCTCACTAGACCGAAGCAATTAGACCCCTCATCGAACTTGTTTGTGAGTATGGAGATAGTTCCATCACCACATATCCTTTCCGTCTTTGTGGCTTCCTTAGAGTTGTTGACCTCGACGCTACTACAAGAATCTAAAGATGGAGATTAAGGATATTTCCTTCTAGAGAAGAGAAAGTAGCAACAACTCATGTTGGGACGGAAAAGTTTTGGCATCACACGATGTATAGAGGAGCAACACTCGAGCAAGGAACTAGGTCGGTGACATGTAGAAGCACCAATAGAGGAATCTGTAACCCCCACCCTTGCATGAAGAACCATGTAAGTATGATATTTTCTCACCCATGGTCCAATCCGCATCTGCGAAAACTATTGATATGTATGCCCATAGAGCAAGTCATATGATGATTGTAATGGGATACTTTGTAAATGATTTGAATAATAAGAAAGGCAATTTCCAATCTATATGTTTAAACTGCATCTGAGATGATGGTGTAACATGATAGATTTCTAAAGATTGTTTTTTTACTCAATGACGTATGCTATTAGGTTGAGGACCTAAACGATGAGATCGTACGGATGTTAAGAGTATAAATTCTTGTTTAGTCCCTAGTCGGTTGTTATTGTGGAGATAACCATAGACATCAATAACACTGAAGACTAGATTGTGTGTTGGTTGATGACAGAATATCATTAGTCATGATATGGTGATATCAAACCAAGCACATAGGTACTTGTTAGAGAACAAGGTACCGGACAGACCCACCGTGAGAGTGACACATGGAACCATGACTTGGTAGTCACAGTCAGCTCTCACAGTGATGGTGGTGAGTGTGATTCTTAGACCTGAAATCACTGCACTCAACACATGTCGTTGGGTACACTTTGACATCATCAAACGCAGTCCTGAAACATGGGTTGTTATAAAGGTGATGATTGGGTGGCTTTGACACATGGGGCTTTTGAGGGGCGATTGATAGATATGGGATTTGTCCCTCCTGAGGGAGTTTGGTATCCTCGGCCACTTGATGAGTAGGATTGAGAAAGGCATGTGCATGCACATGTGAATCAATATGTGATATTGATGTCACAATCATCTCATTCGGTCTACTTTGAGATCAAGGAAATGAATGAACATTGACAGGATGATTGTTCCATGCCTCGAGTTCATTCAGGATATCAGTGACAAAGGAATTATACATTCACTGTGTCACCATTCACGGATTGTAGGATGAAAGTTGTTCTCCAACTTTCTACTTTCACTTGGGTAGCACTGATGTGTGACTAGGCACCGCTCTTTGCTTGTGAAGTCATAAGTGTTATGGACTTTCACTGCCAACGTGAAATGGACCTGCAGGGTCACACACATAGGATTTAACCTGGAAGAGGAGTTTTGTCCACAAAGCAATGTTTAGATTGATTACTAAAGGAGTTTAGTAGTTCAATTAAACACTCAATTAATTGATAGCTCGATATCATATGGTTCAAGGTGTTGGACGCGTTGATTGGAGTGTCGGATTGATTGAAATCACATTTGACTGATTTTTCCCAACCTGCACTCCCAACCGATCAGCTCATATGATGAACCGGTCGGCTGAGGATGCTGAACCGGTCGGCTCATATGATGAACCGATCGGCTCATATGATGAACTGATCGGCTCATGCACAGAGTGAAACGATCGGTTCAAGTGTTGAACCGATCGGCTCAAATGGTGCAACCGAGCAGTTGGGAAAGTCATGTCGGCAAGGATTTTCCTTTGGTTTCAAATTGCCCAATTTGATTGGGAATTAAATTGGTATTTGATACCAATTGGGAAAGAAACAAGGAAAGTCTTTTTGAGCTGGATCAGGACCGTGAACCGATCGGTTGGAGTGCCTCAAACGATCGGCTCAGGTCCAACCGATCGGCTCAATGGCTGAAACGATCGGCTCAACAGTGAACCAATCGTTTCAGGTGCCGAGCCAGTTGCTTTTTGTGGAAAATCTCGAACCCTTCTACTCCTGCATTAGTCCCATATTGCTGGGCACAGAGAACCCTGTCCCATGACCCTCCAATATATATAGGGGTATTGGCGGCTTCTCAAAGTACAACTCAGTGCAAGTTGGTTGCTCTGTAAAGTTGTCCTTCTCTCTGGTTTTGGTAACCGAGAGAGATCCCGAGCAAGTGCTTCCCACAAAGGGAGGTGCAACATGGGAAAGACAACTGCAGTTGCAATTAGCAAGCAGGAGAGTGTGTTGGCGACTAGTACGTCAACAGGAGGGTGCGACTCCTTCCACTTCCTTGTGGGACAAGGAGACTGGAGTTCCAGGTGGTCCGTGTGGACTACTTCAGAGGTGGGAGGTCACTGCCGCTCAGGAAGACAACTATCATCAGACAGTCTGGTAGGAGGAGGAGTCTTCAGTCCTGGTGCGACCAGGAGCTGCACAGACACCGTCCAAGACCGGAGGTGAAGACCATGTAAGGAGCGTGGTACTGTTGCCGAGCAAGCCTCGGGACAAGGTATGATTCACAAACCATCTTTCCTATTATATAGACGTTGATGCATTTCCTTGTTATGGGTTTGGGGGAAAAAAAATTTTTCCGCTGCCTTCTCTCCTCTCCTAAAACCCATCAGTGGTATCAGAGCCACGTCAACTGTTCTATATTTTAGGATTATCGATATGATCAATTTTGGTTTGTCGCCTTTATTTATTGCATGCGATGCGAATAATAACGGCTTTATACATGTCCAATCCACAAATCCCAAATATACATATATGATATGTAATATTAATGCACTCGATACGCGTCGCCCTTAAACGAGTTTTGTGGTGGATGTGTAGCATGATTATGGCCTATAAACCCTATATCTGTGTGTGGTTGTTTGTGTGGTTGCTTGCATCTCGGTCTGTGCACCGATTCCCCTGTCTTATTCCTAATATAACTCGAAATAATTCGAGAATTCTTTTCTTACCTTTGCTCCCCCCGAATGTAACTCGGGGCTTCTCCTTTTAAAGCAATGTAATAAATAGGATAGATTTTATTTCCTGTTATGTCAAAGAACGGCGGACGACCTGAGACGATCGATTCAAGGCGTGAACCGATCAATTGGTGATACAGACGGCCAGTTCGAGGAACGAGACAAGCGGGTGGCGACCTGATGAGATGCATGATGACCGGTGAACCGATCGGCTGGAGGAGCTAGTCGATCGGCTGGTGGCACCCGAACAACCAACCTGATGGCGAGCTGATCGGTCATGGAGATGAGCTGATCAAACCCAGAAAGGCAGGCACAGATTTCATCTTGTAAAGGTTGCATGTGATGTAGACCTAGATGACCGTGATTCCTCTTGGCTCAAGGAATCACAATAGGATGGCCATAATCATTGCTTTTTATCATTTTGCATGTTTTCTGTGGGATATAGCATGTATATGATACTTACTATATATTGTGGTGATTGGATATGTATATGTATATAAAAACCAAATCCCTCATTAAATATTAAGTTTTAGATGCCTTCCAAATGCGACACACGTGAAAAACTTGATCGACCAAGTGTGGGCACGCCCTAGCGTGGTGCACCATCTATCTCGTGGAAGCGTGAAGGATGAATGTGTAGGTATGCCCTAGCAGGGTGCATGTTCATCGTGTTGGCTTTGGGTCGGACTTAACAAGGTGACCTAGATAGGATCTAGCGCATTTAGGCATGGAGATGATCATTGCAAGGAGTTTTATATGACATCTTTCAAGAGTTGCATATGATGCAATTGGCAAGAGTTGCCTACCTGAGAGATCTGAGTTGTGGGTGATAGCCCTAGCTGGTCCATGGCTCAGAGGATTTCAGGATCTTGACCCACTAGAAGATTGTACGCTGCAATCTTCCGAATTGATGGTGAGGGCTATCAATTTGAGTCAAAATAGTGGGAGCGGTAATTAATTAAAGGCCAAATTAACTATCGTCAAATGTTATTCAAATCAAATCAAAAAGGTTTTGACAAATGCAATTTTTCTCTTGTAGAATGGCAAAAGAATCATCTTTTAAAATGGGCAAATTAATTGAGAATAAATTCCATAACTGGTTGAGGACTGTGAGAAGTGTTCTGCACAATCTAGATATACCAGGAGCCTTAGAGTCCACTCTATGTACGCTTAATGTGTTGGTGAAGAAGAAAGTAGGTAAGGGAGAGAAGTGTTCTCTCGCCAAACCAATTTCTTCTATATGGAGAGGATGGAAGGAACAATGGAAGAAGAAGTCAGAGATAGAGATCTCTACTTATGGTGTATACGTGATAGAGATTAACTTTACTACTTCTTCGTCATGGGTACTTGATACTGGATGCGGATCTCACATTTGTTCAAATGTGAAGGATCTTAAGAGAAGTAGGCCTTTAGGGAAAGGCGAGGTTGAACTACGTGTTGCTAATGGGGCAAGAGTTTCCTCTAGTGTCTTAGGAACCTATGAGTTAACTCTACCAAGTGGGCTAATAATAGAGTTGAAGAACTACTATTATGTACCTACCATAAATAGGAATATCATTTCCGTCTCTTGTTTGGACAAAGATGGATTTGAATTTCTTATTAAGAATGGAAAGTGTTCCATTTCTAAAGATGGGATCTTTTATGGCAGTGCCCCTATGTCTTATGGTCTATACTTCATAGACTTGGAAACAAGTGTATACAACGTAAACACCAAAAGGCAAAAACTCAACGACTCAAAGAAAACATATCTTTGGCATTGTCGTCTAGGGCACATAAATGAGAAACACATTTCTAGACTCCATAAAGATGGTTATCTAGACTCTTTTGATTATGAATCAATAGAGACATGTGAATCTTGTTTGTTGGGAAAGATGACCAAGACTCCCTTTTTAGGTAAAGGTGAGAGAGCTAGTGATCTATTAGGACTCATACATACTGATGTATGTGGGCCTTTTAGAACTAATGCCAGAGGTGGGTATCAATACTTCATTACCTTTACTGATGACTTCAGTAGGTATGGCTATGTGTACCTGATGAAACATAAGTCAGAAACCCTTGAAAGGTTCAAGGATTTTATGAATGAAGTACAGAACCAGCTTGGTAAAAGTATTAAGGCACTTCGTTCCGATCGAGGTGGAGAATACTTAAGCCAGGAGTTTGAGGACCTTCTACGAGCCCGTGGTATTGTATCACAGTGGACTCCGCCTGGAACACCACAACAGAATGGTGTGTCTGAAAGAAGGAATCACACATTGTTAGATATGGTGCGATCAATGATGAGTTTTGCTGATCTTCCAATTTCTTTCTGGGGTTATGCTCTTGAAACCGCCGTGTTTATGCTTAACCGCGTACCATCTAAATCAGTTCAAAAGACACCATATGAGATATGGTACGGGAAGCGTCCCGATTTGTCTTTTCTGAAGATTTGGGGTTGTGAGGCTTACGTCAAGAAAATGTTTCCTGATAAGCTTGGACCCAAATCAGATAAATGTTATTTTGTTGGATACCCCAAGGAAACGAGGGGATACTATTTATGCCACCCTACTGACAACAAAGTGTTTGTTTCCAGGACAGCTGTGTTCCTAGAGAAGGAATTTATTTCCAAAGGAAGCAGTGGGAGGAATATAGAGCTTGAAGAAGTTCAAGCCCAACAAGAAAACATTGAACCGATAGATGTACAAGAGGAAAATGGAGATTCACAAGGTGTTGTGGAATCTCAGTCTCCTCAGGTAACACAAGGACCTCATAGATCTAGTAGGACTCGCCTTGAACCTGAGAGGTTTGGATACCTTGTAACTCAGGAAGGTGGAGAGTTGATCATAGATGATGATCCAACTACCTACGTAGAGGCTATGGAGGGACCAGATTCTGAGAAATGGCTTGAAGCCATGAGATCCGAGATGGAATCCATGTACTCCAACAAAGTATGGACTTTGGTGGAACCACCCGAAGGGATAAAACCCATAGGGTGCAAGTGGGTCTTTAAGAAGAAGACCAACATGGATGGCAATGTGCAAACTTATAAAGGCAGATTGGTTGCGAAGGGATTTCGACAAGTTCAAGGTGTTGACTATGACGAAACCTTTTCTCCAGTTGCCATGATTAAGTCCATCAGGATCATGCTTGCTATTGTAGCTTATTATGACTATGAGATTTGGCAGATGGATGTTAAAACCGCATTCCTTAACGGGAATATAAATGAGGATGTGTACATGACACAACCTGAAGGTTTTATTGATCCAAAGAATGCCAATAAAGTATGTAAGCTACAAAGGTCAATCTATGGATTGAAGCAAGCATCTCAGAGTTGGAATCTTCGATTTGATGAGGAAGTCAAAGTGTTTGGCTTTATCCAAAACGAAGATGAACCTTGTGTGTACAAGAAGGTTAGTGGGAGCTCGACCACATTCCTCATATTGTATGTGGATGACATACTTTTAATGGGGAATGATGTCTTATCCTTAGAGAAGGTAAAGACTTGGCTTGGGAACACTTTCTCAATGAAGGACTTAGGAGAAGCATCCTACATCCTAGGAATTAATATCTATAGAGATAGATCTAGAAGGCTTCTCGGACTAAGTCAGAGCACCTACATCGACAAAGTGCTGAAGCGGTTCAGCATGGAGAACTCAAAGAGAGGCAACATCCCTATGCTACATGGAGTCACCATCTCTAGAGCTCAATGTCCCCAATCTTGTGAAGAGAGGGAGCATATGAATGGGATCCCATATGCATCAGCCATCGGATCCATCATGTACGCTATGTTGTGCACACGCCCAGATGTCTCGTATGCTCTCAGCATGACGAGCAGGTACCAGTCAGATCCCGGGGATGCTCACTGGACAGCCGTAAAGAACATCCTTAAGTACTTACGAAGGACTAAGGATCAGTTTCTTGTTTATGGTGGCGAGGAAGAGCTGGTTGTAAAGGGTTACACCGATGCAAGCTTCCAAACCGATAAAGATGATTACAGATCGCAGTCAGGATTTGTGTTTTGCCTTAATAATGGAGCTGTGAGCTGGAAGATTTCAAGAAAGAAACAGTTGCCGATTCTACTACAGAGGCCGAGTATATTGTTGCTTCGCATGCAACAAAGGAGGTTGTGTGGATCAGGAAGTTCATTTCTGAACTTGGTGTAGTTCCCAGTAGTTGTGATGCAATTGAGCTTTATTGTGACAATAATGGAGCTATTGCACAAGCTAAGGAGCCCAGATCACATTAGCGATCCAAGCACATACTGCGGCGCTTCCATCTCATACGAGAGATCATACAGCGAGGAGATGTGAAGATTTGCAAGGTACCAACTGAAGACAACATTGCTGATCCACTGACTAAGGCCCTTTCTCAGCAGAAGCATGATGGTCATGCTAGGTCACAAGGAATAAGATTCCAAGGTGACTGGCTCTAAGTGCAAGTGGGAGTCTGTTGGTATGTATGCCCATAGAGAAAGTCATATGATGATTGTAATGAGATACTTTGTAAATGATTTGAATAATAAGAAAGGCAATTTCCAATCTATATGTTTAAACTGTTTCTGAGATGATGGTGTAACATGATAGATGTCTAAAGATTGTTTTTTTACTCAATGACGTATGCTTTTAGGTTGAGGACCTAAACGATGAGATCGTACGGATGTTAAGAGTATACATTCTTGTTTAGTCCCTAGTCGGTTGTTATTGTGGAAATAACCATAGACATCAATAACACTGAAGACTAGATTGTGTGTTGGTTGATGACAGAATCTCACTAGTCATGATATGGTGATATCAAACCAAGCACATAGGTACTTGTTAGAGAACAAGGTACCGGACAGACCCACCGTGAGAGTGACACATGGAACCATGACTTGGTAGTCACAGTCAGCTCTCACAGTGATGGTGGTGAGTGTGATTCTTAGACCTGAAATCACTGCACTCAACACATGTCGTTGGGTACACTTTGACATCATCAAACGCAGTCCTGAAACATGGGTTGTTATAAAGGTGATGATTGGGTGGCTTTGACACATGGGGCTTTTGAGGGGCGATTGATAGATATGGGATTTGTCCCTCCTGAGGGAGTTTGATATCCTTGGCCACTTGATGAGTAGGATTGAGAAAGGCATGTGCATGCACGTGTGAATCAATATGTGATATTGATGTCACACACATCTCACTCGGTCTA
The DNA here is from genome assembly GCA_963693085.1 of Alisma plantago-aquatica. Classification (NCBI taxonomy): domain Eukaryota; kingdom Viridiplantae; phylum Streptophyta; class Magnoliopsida; order Alismatales; family Alismataceae; genus Alisma; species Alisma plantago-aquatica. The sequence continues at coordinate 897,508,606 of OY856412.1, forward strand.
CTCTGAGATCAAGGAAATGAATGAACATTGACAGGATGACTGTTCCATGCCTCTAGTTCATTCAGGATATCAGTGACAAAGGAATTATACATTCACTGTGACACCATTCACGGATTGTAGGATGAAAGTTGTTCTCCAACTTTCTACTTTCACTTAGGTAGCACTGATGTGTGACTAGGCACCACTCTTTGCTTGTGAAGTCATAAGTGTTATGGACTTTCACTACCAACGTGAAATGGACGTGCATGGTCACACACATAGGATTTAACCTGGAAGAGGAGTTTTGTCCACAAAGCAATGTTTAGATTGATTACTAAAGGAGTTTAGTAGTTCAATTAAACACTGAATTAATCGATAGCTCGATATCATATGGTTCAAGGTGTTGGACGCGTTGATGGGAGTATCGGATTGATTGAAATCACATTTGACTGATTTTTCCCAACCTGCACTCCCAACCGATCGACTCATATGATGAACCGGTCGGCTGAGGCTGCTGAACCGGTCGGCTCATATGATGAACCGATCGGCTCATGCACAAAGTGAAATGATCGGTTTAAGTGTTGAACCGATCGACTCACTGGTGCAACCGAGAAGTTGGGAAAGTCATGTCGGCAAGGATTTTCCTTTGGTTTCAAATTGCCCAATTCGATTGGGAATTAAATAGGTATTTGATACCAATTGGGAAAGAAACAAGGAAAGTCTTTTTGAGCCGGATCAGGATTGTGAACTGATCGGTTGGAGTGCCCCAAACGATCAGCTCAGGTCCAACCGATCGGCTCAATGGCTGAACCGATCGGCTCAATAGTGAACCGATCGTTTCAGGTGCCGAGCCAGTTGCTTTTTGTGGAAAATCTCGAACCCTTCTACTCCTGCATTAGTCCCATATTGCTGGGCACAGAGAACCCTGTCCCATGACCCTCCTATATATAGGGGTATTGGGGGCTTCTCAAAGTACAACTTAGTGCAAGTTGGTTGCTCTGCAAAGTTGTCCTTCTATCTGGTTTTGGTAACCGAGAGAGAGCTCGAGCAAGTGCTTCCCGCAAAGGGAGGTGCAGCACGGGAAAGACAACTGCAGTTGCAATTAGCAAGCAGGAGAGTGTGTTGGCGACTAGTACGTCAACAGGAGGGTGCGACTCCATCCACTTCCTTGTGGGACAAGGAGAGTGGAGTTCCAGGTGGTCCGTGTGGACTACTTCAGAGGCGGGAGGTCACTGCTGCTCAGGAGGACAACTGTCATCCGACAGTCCGGTAGGAGGAGGAGTCTTCAGTCCCAGTGCAACCAGGAGCTGCACAGACACCGTCTAAGACCGGAGGTGAAGACCACGCAAGGCGCGTGGTACTGTCGCCGAGCAAGCCTCGGGACAAGGTATGATTCACAAACTATCTTTCCTATTATATAGACGTTGACGCGTTTCCTTGTTGTGGGTTTGGGGGAGAAAATTTTTTGTTTCCGCTGCCTTCTCTCCTCCCCTAAAACCCATCAAAAACAACATCCAGAGGTGAGTTCCTTGAGTCTGCAAGGAGAAGGTACCCACAAAGGCATGTTTGTGCTGGATGCACTCCACAGACGTGATGAAGGTGGGAGGAGACACTATTAGTGATCCAGAAAAGCCAGTGCTAAAACTAGGAAGCAAACTTCTCCTCGAAGCAGTCCCTTATGGATTGCAGGTTTTAGAGATGAGGTAGAGCTCTAGAGCCCAATCGAGAAGATGCATTGCCATTAAGGTCTACACGAAGATGCCAATCATTGGGGAATAAGAATCAAATGGCGAGGAGGACACTACCTAGGGCTTGACGAAGATTGAACCTTGATTGTAGGCAGTTACATAGGAGCCCTACGGAGCCCTAGATCCAGCCGTCATTGGTGCTCCTTGAGCAGCCATGATAGAACTTGAGAGAGAAAATGTAGACAGTAGCCATGTTACAGACTAAAATGGAGTATGTGTCATGTGTGGAGAAAGGAGAAAGAAAAAGAGACCAGACCAATTTCTAGACCAACCAATGAACCAGACGGCCTAGCTAAGCCAGACCAAGTGAACCACACCCTATTTAGGGAAACATGGTAGGTTCTAAGAGTCTGAGAAGGTAAAAATCCATGTATATATTCATATCTTCAATAATTCATAGTAATTAGCTCGTTTATCAGAAATTACAACCAAGATACCAAAATTCTCAAAAAATGAGTAGAACAACAAGGAACCCTAATATCTATATTTTGATGAATAAATCTATTGGTATCACACAATATGTATTATACTCATTCGATGTATAATAAATACCAAAGTTGAATTAAAATTATGGAAATGTTCCAGTAACTCCTAAATGTAATGTATAATCCATTTGATGACCATATATTATAATATTGATGCAAGAAATCATGTAATATGCTTCATATGGCTAACTAGGGTTGATAACCCTACATGAAATACAATAAATATGTTTATTCTCAATAAATCTTTGAAACACCATAATAGGTTCATAACCCTATATGGAATAAATGTGAAACTAACATATCAATCTTATGCACATAATTCATGCTATATGAAGATGACTCTTAATACATAGGTTGTAACCCTAATTTTTACTAATGAATGTAATCTACGGTTAATACATGCACACAATGATATAGAAACTAATGGTCATACAATTGATTCTAATTCGTAATACAACATTGGTAACATCAGTCCTAGATAACAAGAAAAGTAAGGCAAGAAATAGTGATGGGAATATCCTAATGAACCAAGCTAAACCCTAAATATCCTAATGAATCAACATAAACCCTAAATAAGTCATCACTAGGGTTAATGATGATGAGAACCTAATGGTACATGTAATGTTGTCTTAATTAGGGTTGACCAATAGTGGTAGTTGACTCTAAGATTATATGATGACTAGGATATCTCAGTTGGATATAAAAGAAACATAGGCATACTCAGTACAATATTTTAGAATATTGTGCTGACATGTACCACATGTAATCTTTTGTTTAGGTTGTGGACATATGCTCTTGAAGAACCAGGATAGTTGAGAATTGTGTGGCGAGCAGATGTACAGGTGGACCTATTGTCTAAAATATCATGTTGTAGATGTAATACATGCATATGTAAAAGTTTACTATTCAATTTGTAATCTTAATTGTTTTAATAATTAATTTTGTAATTACATGTTGAATGGTGAGTTTGTGTTTGTATGGCTTGTTTATTGTTCATGTGCATGTGCATGTGCTATTGTTGTTTCCTTCTGACTTATTCTGATTGTCTTTTTCATGCCCTAGTGGGTAGTGTTTGAATTGGGATTCTCAATGAGGTGAGGGTTTCAATTTGGACTTCACACATTAGATTAAGTTTTAGGAAATCTAGGGACGTCATAGGGGGTATCTGAGCATGAACAATAGAAAATCTTGAGATTTTCTCATTAAGCAACTCAAAAACCTTTAGGGTTAGATTAGTCATCTTTTGTAGACTAGATCTGACCTAGCCATTAGGTTAGAACCTAGATGTCTGAGAATTAGGTCTAGACTAGTGCTTGTTGTATAGAAAGTCCTAAGATGACATTCTTTCCTTATAATGTGGTGGTATGAGACATTACATTTTTTGGAGATGATGTGCATCAAGGGAAGAGATACCTTTTACATATGATGCACCTATGTTTTGGGTAGCTACACTAGTCTATACTTTGTTCTCACCCTTTTCACTAGGTGACATGACACTAGACTCTCAACTATGTGTGGGACACTCATTTTGTGGTTTTGGTTTTGATTCAATCGGATCGAGACTCGATAGTTTTCTCTGACGCTTGTTTTATAGGAGAAAAACTATATAATATTATATTATATATGTATATTAAAGACATATGTCCCCATACATGTACGAATAAGAGGTGTTCATGCAACCTAAGTGAAATTCAGTGACATCAGTCTAGAAGAAAGAGTAGTTCGAGATCAGATGTCTAGAGCCTGGTTGGAATATGATATATATGGAATATATGAAATAAGATTAGATGATGATATAAGTCTTAGATAGATGATATAAGATGTATTATGATGATAAATATTTGTAATTGAGGATCTAAGTTCATATTTGAGGATTTGAGTTCAGTTTTGAGGATGCAAGATAAGTTTTGATATGCAAGTATGCATGTTTTTGCATATTTTTGTAAGTTATGATAAGCTAAGTTAAGATAAGGATGTGAATCTACATGAGCCTCAAGCTCTTTTAAAAAGGAGAAACTCTAGTTTTTGGACCATTTTTAGAGTTAATTCCAGAGAGGGTGTGACCCATAGGGAGAAAGTTAGAGAACCTAAACTCCAATATATAAGAATTTGGAGAAATATGTTATATGATATGTCCTAAACTAGAATACTTTTGAGTGATTGAGATGATTTTATTTATGCATGATTCCTATAGTCTTGTTGAACCCTAGATGTCCACGAGAGGACCAAATTGTAGAGGTAGAGAGAGGCAAGTTATTTATGTGTGTGAATATGAATGCAAGAACCTACAATCTGGGTGAGGGAGGGAGTCTCAAGACCTTGGAGGAGGCAACTATGAAAGTTTGTGTAAAGCCTCACACTTGAGTTGGTGGTTCGTCATAGGAATCTAGTGGTTGTGTACATAAGAGAGAGTATCATGTTTTGTTTTGTGCTTACATGGCTAGAGCTTGAAAACCTATCAATCGGTTCCAATGAGGCAGACCTAATAACCCTTGACACGAGAGGTAAGATAAAGCTTTTTTCTTATGAGATACTCATAGAGTTGAGTGAGCTCAGAGAGGTTGACCATGAAACTACCCTCATGATATGGGCCAGTAGAACCTCAATTGGACTATAGGAGGTTTTAATTTACATTTAACAAGACATTTGTATAAGTTTGTTTAGCACAACCCTGATATAACGTGTATATGTGTGTGATCGGAGTTTAAGATATGATATGTAGTTAAGAAATAATGAAAAACTAGGTATGGTTTGATACCACTCTATATATGGATGGCTAATCATATAAATGAGTAAAGATGATATTATAAGGTTGGTGAATAAGTGATGAACTCAAAAATAAAGTTTACAACCTAATATGTGAAAGTGAAATGAAATAATGTAAATGATAAACGTTAAATGTGGTTTTAATGTTAGTGCTTAATAAGAATGTTGATTAGTTTGAAAAATTAGCACAACATAATGATGATGGAAGCTTGATATGATATAGATGACTAAAGTGGGTTAACTATAATTAATCCTTTTTTAAAACACATAAGATAATGTTTAATTCTTAATGCTTGGGTGACATGAGGATTAAAAATCCTAATTTAAAATATGACACAACCTAAGCATCTAAATCATGTTATATGTTGAGTGGTTCACCTTAAATGCTTTTAAAATCTAATAGATGTGCTTTGGATATATGGTCATAGGTATCTTGAGTGGATATGTTGCACCTAGAGTGGTGTCCCGAATATGAATTTCTTTGGCTTATTTAAAAGTAAAGATGGCTTAATTTTGATGACAAAATTTCTTTTGAGATGTATATGATGTGATCGAGTGGATTTTGACTTAATTTTGAGGATGAAAATACTTTAAGGTGTGTAGTATGTGATGGGTCATACTTTTGGAACCTTAATGTCTAATGGATTGAATCCATATGTTTGAGTTATACTAAGATTCCAAGTGTTTGAATAAAGGTTGAGTGAAGATTGGATGTTAATAGTATGATTAATGCCCCTAAGTATGTGCCATCTCTATTGAATGACTGAATCGTCAAATAAGTAATTATTTGAACCCAAAATTTTAAAGGAATAATTTTATGATGATGATAAAGCCATGGTCAAACTTTCAAGACGTTTAGATTTTCCTAGAGCAAGTTATTTAGGTTGAATATGATGAAATAATGCATATATTAATGTCTTATTTCCAAAGTTTGGATGATTCATGCTAAGCCTTGATATAACACAAAGTCACGTGGAAGGATCCATCCTTTTGCATCTGCGTAGAAGATGCATAGCCACCGATTGGCTATATGGCCTCATCATATCCTTCAGATGCTCAGATCGAAGGAATCAACACCTTTCTCTTGCCAATGCTCAGATCGAAGGGATCAACACCTTTCTCTTACCATCAGTTTGAATGGAAAATTTGGAGTGGCATGGTCCAATATCCATGCCATGATATCTGGATACATGGGTTGAGAATGGAAATGATATCAGTAGTTATTTCTCTTGCCAGACCGAGGCAATTAGACCCCTCATCAAACTTGATCGTGAGTATGGAGACAGTTCCATCACAACCTATCATTTTTGTCTTCAAGGATTTCTTGGAGTTGTTGAACTCGACACTGCTACAGGAATCAAAAGATGGATATTAAGGCTATTTCCTACCAGAGAAGAGAAAGTAGCAACAAATCATGCTAGGATAGAGAAGTAGTGGCATCGCATGCAGGATGGAGGAGCAATGATGAAGAAAGGAACTAGGATGGTGACATGTAGAAGCACCAATAGATTGGAATTCCCACCCTTGCATGAAGAACCATGTAAATATGATATTTTCTCACCCATGGTCCAAGTTGTAGCCGTGACAAAAGCTTCCAGAAGTGAGTTCCTCGAGTCCGCTAGGAGGAGGAACCATGATGACATGTCTGTGTTGGACACACCCCACATACATGAAGAAGACAGGAGGAGATGCTACCAGTGATCCAGAAAATCCAGTGCTAAAACCAGGAAGCAAACTATTTTTCAGAGTAGTCCCTTATGGATTTCATGGTCTGGAGTGAGGTAGAGCTCTAGAACCCAACCAAGATGATGCATTTCCATTAAGGTCTGCACGAAGATGTCGATCGCTGAGGAAGAAGAATCAAATGGCTTGGATGACACTACCTAGGGCTAGATGGAGATAGAACCTTAATCGTAGGTAGTTACATAGGAGCCCTATGGAGCCCTAGATCCAGCTGTCACTGGTGCTCCTTGAGCAGCCATGATGGCACTTGAGAGAGAAACTACAGGTGGCAGCTATGTTACATACTAAAATGGAGTCTGTGTCACACGAGGAGAAAGGAGAAAGGGAAAGAGACCAGATCGGTTTTTGGACTAACCAACAAACCAGGAAGCCTAGCTGAGCAGACCAAGTAAACCACACCCTCTTTAGGGAAACATGCAGGTTCTAAGAGGATGAGAAGGTAAAAATCCATGTATATATTCATATCTTCAATAATTCATAGTAATTAACCCATTTATCAGAAAAATACAAATAAGATACCAAAATTCTCCAAAAAATGAGTACAACAACATGGAACCCTAATATCTATATTTTGATTAATAAAACTGTTGCTGTCACACAATATGTATTATACTCATTTTATGTATAATAAATACCAAACATTGGATTAAAATTAGGGAAATGTTCCAGTAACTCCAAAAGGTAATGTATAATCCATTTGATGACCAGATATTATAAAATTGATGCAAAAAATCATGTAATATAATTCATATGGCTAATTAGGGTTGATAACCCTACATGAAATACAATAAATATGTTTATTCTCAATAAATCTTAGAAACTCTAGAATAGGTTCATTACACTATATGGAACACAATGTGAAACTAACATATTAATCTTATGCACATATTTCATGTTATACGAAGATGACTCTTAATACATAGGTTGTAACCCTAATATTGACTAATGAATGTAATCCAGGGTTAATACATGCACACAATGATATCAAAACTAATGGTCATACAATTGATTCTAATCCATGATACAACATCGTAACATTAGTCCCAGATAACAAGAAGAGTAAGACAAGAAATAGTGATGGGAATTTACTAATGAACCAAGATAAACCCTAAGTGTAATCTTTTATTTAGGTTGTGGACATATGCTTTTGAAGAACTAGGATAGTTGAGAGTTCTGTGGCGAGCATATGTACCGGTGGACCTATTGTCTAAAAGATCATGTTGTAGATGTAGTACACGCATATGTAAAAGTTTACTGTTCAACATGTAATCTTAAATGTTTTAATAATTCATTTCATACTTACATGTTGAATGGTGAGCTTGTGTTTGTATGGCTTGTTTATTGTTGATGTTCATGTGCCATTATTGTTTCCTTCTGACTTCTTTTGATTTTCATCTTTTTGTCCTAGTGTGCGGTGTTTGAATTAGGATTCTGACTGAGGTGAGGGTTTCAATTTGGACTACTGCATTAGATTACATTTTAGAAAATCCAAGGATGTCATGGATAGTTTTTTTGCAAGAGAGATACTCCAATGTAATTTTATAAATCTCTCAAAGCTTCCCTTTCCCAATCCCTTTCTTCAAGTGCATTGTTGGTGAAATCTTGTCCAAGTGAAGGAGAAGATGCAAGCTTATTCAAGCTATAGAAGAAGGTGCAAAAATCTTCTCTAAGGTGAAGGAGAAGGTCAAGGCTAAAGATCCAAGAGTAGAGTGAGTAAATCCTTCAAGGCAAAAGACTCAGTACAAGAAGGGGATTTCCTTGGTGAATGTGTCCATGTAACATCCCAAGATTTGAGGCCTTGAATAAAAAGATCTTATAAGGAATGATTGGACTACCCATATCACCAAGGTGCACCTCCTTTTCCAGGATCCCATCACTAAAGAACTCCATAGTTAATCATGCTCAGCTTGGAGTAGTACTAGGATGGGTGACTAGTCAGGAAGTTGACCCTGACTTGCGTGTGAGTGAGGACAAAGTGTGCACTTAAGGCTAGTGGTGGTCTGTGGGGCCGGTCGTCACTCCTAAAACTCTTCTAGAGCCTAGGGTAGTGGCCCCATCATTTACAATTGGTATTAGAGCCAATTCCCCTCCAGTAGGTGGGTCCCACATGGGCATGTGGCATGCCAGTCTTAAGTTGTGCGGTCCAGGAAAGTTAGAAAAGGCTATCCGTTGAGACGAGATGGTGCCACCCTTTTGCTACTAGATGTGGATGGGAGCTGGGTGCCCATGGGATATTCTAGGTCTATAGTGAAATGGGGAAGCAATTATGAGGCCGTATAGTTGAGCCTTGATGAGGACGCCTAGAGTCTAAGTGGGGAAGATTGTAACGTCCCAGGATTTGAGGCCTCAGAGAAAAATATCTTATAAGGAATGATTAGACTACCCATATCACCAAGGTGAACCTCTTTTTCTGGGAGCCCATCACTAAAGAACTCCATAGTTAAGTGTGCTCAGCTTGGAGTAGTACTTGGATGGGTGATTAGTCAGGAAGTTGACACATGCTTGTGCATGAATGAGGACAAAGTGTGAAGTTAAGGCTAGTGGTGGTCTGTGGGGCCAATCGTCATTCTAGAAACTCTACCAGAGCATAGGGAAGTTGGCCCGGGCATTTACAGTCCAATTGATTGCAAGAGTGGGTAAGACCTTTGTGAGGTCGAAGACTCTAGCTCTTGGATAGTAAGTCCTTCTTTGTAAGGTAATTGGCTCCCTTGACCTTAAAGGGAAGTTGGGTAATCTTGGCCCAGAAAAGGAAGGTCATCTTGTATGTCTTATAATAGAATATAAGTATATGTGGGTTGCAAAATTCTAGAGCTTGACCTCTCTAGATAGTGCATTGACTTTCACATAGTTTGGAGATCGGAACCAATCTACATAGCTTGTTCTTGGATTTGAGGCCTCGAATAAAATGATCTTATAAGGAATGATTGGACTACCTATATCACCAAGGTGCACCTCCTTTTTTGGGAGCCCTTCACTAAAAAACTTCAAAGTTAAGTGTGCTCAGCTTGGAGTAGTACTAGGATGGGTGATCAGTCAGGAAGTTGACCCCGGCTTGCGTGTGAGTGAGGACAAAGTGTGCAGTTAAGGTTAGTGGTGGTCTGTGGTACCAGTCATGATTCCTAAAACACTACCAGAGCCTTGGGAAGTGGGCCTAGGAATTTACAATCCAACTGATTGCAAGAGTGGGTAAGACCTTTGTGAGGTAGAAGACTCTAGATCTTGGATAGGTAAGTCCTTTTTTGTAAGATTATTGGCTCCCTTGAACCTAAAGGTAAGTTGTATCCTTATCCCAAAAAAGGATGGTCATCTTGTATGTCTTATAATGGAATATAAGTATACATGGGTTGAAAAATCCTAGAGCTTGACCTCTCTAGATAGTGGATTGACTTTCTTGTAGTTTGGAGATTGGAACCACTCTACATAGATTTTTCTAGTGCTTATTTCAATCTCTGTCATCCTTGCTATGTATGTTTACATTGCCATCAAATTCACTATTTGAAATTATGCTAGTTGTAGTAACTTGAAGGTCTAACCAGTATCATGTGAGTATTTTTGTCTCTATTCACCCCCTCTACAACCCTTTGATCCAAAAAATGGCAATAGAGACACGGTTTTCTTTGACACATATCCTACAAGAAAATAAGATGGGAGAAAACCTACTTGGGTCTCTCAACTAGGAAGGAGGTTTCTCCATGAGATCTCCAATCTTTTGTGGCACCAACTTCTTCTATTGGAAGTGGCAGATGTAGTTCTACCTTAAAGGGATGAGCTATGGCATGTGGAAAGTAGTATCCTTGACTACAAGGAGTCGGAGAGGTGATGTAGCCACTTGTGATGAAGCCAAGCTCAAGAAGGCACAATTCAATGCCAGGGTGATATGCATCATCTATGCTGCCCTCACCCCCTCTGAGCTCAACCAAATCTCATCTTGGGACACATCCCATGAGATTTGGAACAAGTTGTGCATCACTTATGAAAGAACAAAGCAACTGAAAAAGTCCAAGATCTACATTCTCAAGGGCCCCCTTGAGAACTTCAAGATGAGAAATAAGGAGAGAGTGGCTGAGATGTATACAAGGCTCAACACCATCATCAATGACCATGCTTATTTGGGCCACATCATGGATAGAGGGACCATAAACTTTAAAATCTTAAGGTCTCTCCCCAAGAGATGGGAATCCAAGTTAGCTTCCATTAAATAAGTTATAAGCCTTGGTGATATAGCCACAAAGGAGCTCATTGGAAACCTTCAAGCTAATGAGGCAAGACTTGACAAGCAAGAATAAGATGAAAACCAAGAGGATAAGGAATGAAAAAAGATCAAAGACGATGCCTTCAAAGCTCAAGTGGAGGCAATGATTCTCCAACAACAACTTGCTTGTCGATCCTCTCCTCCCTCCTCAAGTGAAGATGCAGGCCCTCATGACCATGAAGCTAAATATTCCAAGAGCAATCACTACAAGGGAAAGCCTTCCTCACCCTCCACATCTAGATGCTATGAATGTGGTCAAAAGGGGCAATACAAGAATGATTGCCCCAAGGTAAAGAAGGCCTACCATAAGAGAAGCTAAAAGAAGAAGGATGACTACAATAAGGAGGGAAAGTACAAGATGAGAGACAAGAAGGAAAATAAGAGAAAAGATGATGCTCATGCTACATGGGAGGAGTCATCTTCTAGTGATTCCAAATCAAGCAAGGGAGAATGCCACCTTGAAATCATGGCCTCTAAAAGTGATGACATTGGTGAGGTAAGTGAGGTAAGTTTGAATAATATTTCTAAGGAAACCCTCATTAACATGCTTAATGCTTCCCAATCTTCTTATTCTAATTGCAAATATATGAAAAAGAGGTTAGGGAAGATCATTGATGATTTGTATGCTAAGATTGATTCCTTGAACAAAATGAGAAATTGCATCTTGATAGTATTGACTCTTTGCAAAGCCAATTTCTTGATGTTGAGATCCAATACAATGGAGTTGTAGTAGAAAACAATATCTACCTTAAGAACATAAATGGTCTTAAGGAGGAGAACCAAACCCTCCTTGATTAGCTTGTTTTAGTTTAAACTGAAAATGAAGATCTTGCTTCTAAACTTGACGAACTTAAACTTGCTTATGATACTATTAAAGATGATAATAGAAATTATCTTGATGAGCTAATATTACTTAGAACTGAAAATTCTAGCTTGCTAGCTCAAGTTAATGATTTTTCTTCTAAGCCTTTGTTGCCAAGTAATGAGATAGCTAGTATTACACTTGACAGAGATTCCTTTCATAATAAAGTCTTTTGTTTGGAGGGACCTATTGCATGCTCAAGATGATCTTGCTGGTTTATCTTACATAGTTATTACTTTTAGTGAGGAAAATCACAAACTTATAGCTTCCTTGCAAAAAATCCTCACAGTTAAAATCCCTCAATGAAGTTCTAGATCACTCTACCACACAAGTTGCTACTAGTGGTTTGGGATATGAAGGGGGAGCTCCAAATAGAAGGAGAAAGGTTAAGGGAAAGAGAAAGAGAAAGGGACCTCCTTTTTTCCATGTAGAGTCTCCAAATCTAAGAACCCTATGGTTTTTATGCATTGCAAGAGTGATGGAAATTACTCTACATATTGTCTTTTTAAGGAAAAGGGAACCGTCCCAAAGAAGAAATGAGTTCCGAATCTAACTCTGGATCCCAAAGTTTGAGTTGGGCACTGACATCTTCCTTTATTGCAAGTAAAAGGCAATTGGATTGTTGATAGTGGCAACTCGAAACACATGTCAGGTAAGATTAGCCATTTCAACAAGTTCACCAAAAAGAAAGGAGGTACGCTGACCTTTGGGGCCAACAACAAAGGTAAAGTAATAGGTGAGGGTGATGTAGGTGACTCACTTTGCATTAACAATGTTCTTCTTGTTGATGGCCTACATCACAATTTAATGAGTGTTAGTCAATTATGTGATAATGGACATCTTATTTTATTTACCTCACTAGAATTCTTGCTTATATATTCCCTCTCTCACAATGTTATATATAAGGGAACTCAAAGTGAAAATCTCTTCGTATTGTTCTTGATTCTCTTAAGTCTTTTGTAAATAGATGGATTATAGTTGATATAAATGATATATCCCTTTGGCACCATAGTCGTGGTAATGTAAGTATGCATCAATTGAAGAAGTTGAGAAAAAAGGACTTGGTCAAAGGACTTCCCATATTGGATTCTAGAAAGGATGAGGAATGCCAACCTTGCATACAAAGAAAGGTTCTTCAAATCTAATGGAGTCCTAAGCACCAAGAGAGCTACCGAACTTCTCCATATTGAACTATTTGGACTTATGAGAACTCAATCGCTTTGTGGTAGCAAGTATTGCCTCATGATTTTCTATGACTTTTCTTGTTTTAATTGGACCTTCTTTCTTGTTTCAGATAGTGATACCCTTAATGTTTTTTTTAACTTTTTGCAAACAGGTTGAAAATGAAGCTTCTTTTTGGATCATCTCTATCCGTAGTGACCCTGGGGGAGATTTTGAAAATGACATGTTTGAACGATTTTGTGAGGAATTTGATTATTCGCATAATTTTCTTCCTCTTGTACACCTCAACAAAATTGTGTTGTAGAGAGAAAGAATAGGTCATTATAGGAGATGGTTACGACTATACTTCTTGAGTATGATACTCTAAAGAAGTTTTGGGCCGAAGTCATTAGCACCTCATGTTTTGTGCAAAACAAAATTTTCACTCATTTGTCCTTGAAGAAAACCCCCTATGAGTTATGGCATGGTAGAAAGCCATCTATTGATTTCTTTAATGTTTTCAATTATCCTTGTTTTGTTTTGAACACCAATGATTCTCTTGATAAGTTTGATCTGGAATCTTATGAGGATTTATTTCTTGTCTATATAACTACTAGCAAAGATTTTAGAATATATAACATTGAACTCTCTAAAATAGAACAATCTATCAACGTTAAATTTGTTGAAACTAACCCCTCTATTAATAAGAATATTATAAATGATTATGTTTTACACAAGGAGATACCTATATTGAAAGATCTCAAAATCACCACCAAGGGATAAGAGGTGCACATAGAAGAGGAGAAAGGATAATAAAAGAATTATCCAACTCCACATTTTGAAAATAATCATCCAAAAGATCTCTTTTTTGGTAATCCTTTTGAAAAGACAAAGACACAGGCTGCATTCAACAAAGAACAAGATGACAACACCTTCACCTCACAACTTGAGACCCAAGAATGTCGAATAAGCTATCAAGGATGATTAATGGATCCTAGCCATGAAAAAAGACTTAAAGAAATTCGAAAAGAACAAATTTTGAACCCTAGTGCCAAGACCAACTCATAGAAAGATCATAGGCACCAAGTGGGTCTACAACAACAAGCTCGACGAAAGTGGAAAAGTGGTAATGAACAAAGCAAGGCTAGTTTATCGAAGTTACAATCAACATGAAGGTATTTACTTTGATGAAAATTATGCTAATGTTGCTAGAGTTGAGTCAATTAGAATGTTACTTGCTTTTTCTAGCAAAAAAAATTTCTTTCTTTATCAAATTGATGCTAAAAGTGCATTTTTAAATGGTAGAATTGAGGAGGAAGTATATGTTGCTCAACCTCCTGGCTTTGAATATGACAAGCATACTAACCATGTTTATTTGTTGCAAAAATCTCTCTATGGACTCAAACAAACCCCTAGAGGTTGGTATGAGAAACTAAAGAACTTTTTCCTAGACAATAGCTAAGTCATGGGAAAAGTAGATTCTACTATATTTCTTAAAAACTTCTAGCAATTTCTGAATTATTCAAATCTATGTTGATAATATTATATTTGGTGAAACTAATCTTAATATTTGCAAGGAATTTAGCTCTCTTATATAGAGTGCATTCAAGATGAGCATGATGGTTGAATTACTTTCTTCCTTGGCTTCCAAATAAAGCAAACCAAGAATGATAACTTTATCGACCAAGGCAAGTACAAAAATGAATTACATAAGTGGTTTAGGATGGAGAGTACCAAGATGATGGACACACCCATGTCTAACATCACCAAGATAGATAGAGATGAAGAAGGAGAGAAGGTAGATGCGAAGATATATAGAGGTATGATTGGTAGTTTATTATACCTTACTGCCTGTAGACCAGATATAATGTTTAGTGTTGGCTTGTGTGCTAGATTTCAATCAAGCCCTAAGAAATCTCATCTTATCTCTATTAAGAGGATTTTGAGGTATCTAGCCAAAAATCAAAATTTTAGACTATGGTATCCTAAGTCAAGTTACTTTACTCATACTACTTATAGTGATGCACTTATGTAGGGTGATTGATTGATAGAGAGTGTATAAGTGGAACTTGATTCTTCCTAAGACCATGCTTAGTAACCATGTTTTCTAAGAAAGAAGATATTTCATCTCTTTATACTACCGAGGATGAATACATTGGAGCTGGGAGTTGTTGTACCCAAGACCTATGGATGAAGCAAATTCTCCAAGACGTTAATGTTTATTATGATACTTCTCCAATCTATTGTGATAATACTAGTGAAATTAATCTATCTTACAATCATATATTTCATAGTAGAGGTAAACATATAGAGGTACACCATAATTTTATTTGTCATCATATTTCTAAGAAGGATATTTATATCATGCATGTGGACATGAAGAATAAACTTGCTGACATTTTTACAAAACCACTAGCCAGAGAGAAATTTACATTCATTAGATAAAAACTACTTATAACTTCTCTTGATGATATTGACATGTAATCTAGCTTGATGTTATCATACATATATGTTTCTTGCTTAAAATTGATCATCTCTTAAGTGAAAGTGCTATAATTGACATGATTTCATGCATTGTTTCTCTTATTTTCAGTTATTTTTTGCAAACATATGCGTTACAGTAGAATAGTAGCCAATGATGAGTGAAATGTGCCTCAATATGTATAAAACACATGATAGGATAGATAATAAATTTATATAGCACTCTACAGGCATAGAATTAAGTTTTCTATGTTTTGGACAGGATGACCATTCAGTTGAGTTTCTCCTGATACAACTCAATCTATCGCTATCCAAGAATTAAACTAAAATGCCAGTTCGGTCGAGTTTCCAACACATAGAATTTGATTATTCACATGAATGGACACAAACTGAGAAGGGGATCAGCCGACTTTTCTCCCTCTGAACTAGAAAAAGTCCACCAACACCCGACCTCCAGTGCTTCATCCTCAAACCCTAGGTTAGACCAACCTCTCCTTCTCTCTTCCTAGCCCTAGATCACCCTTCCCAGTCTCTGTAACCCGTGACCTAGGTGGTTTTCGCAACCTGCCTATTGTGAGTTCTCCCTTGTTTAGTGGTTATCTCATCTCTATCCAACCATATGGCCTCCAATTGTAGGAAGAGACTACACTAGTTGGGGAAATATCCACACCAGTTTCTCCTTGGTACATCTCCTTCGATAATACCTCTTTCATCTCAACTCAAGCCTTGAATCAATATAAGGAACTTCTTCCTAGGACTCCCTTTCCATTTTGAGCCTTGTTTGAACCTCATTTTTCAATGAGGGAGGTGATAAAATAGGTAGCTAGGGTGTTCAAAGAACATCACCTAAGTGCTTTTTGTGCAGAGTGTGTGCGCTTTGCAAATCCATGTCAAGCACTGATAGGCCCAAATCACGCGTCCTGAAAGGGAGGTAGACTCAGAAGGAATCAAACCTTTGAGATTATAACCTGAAACCTTGAAGGACCCCCGCAACTTTTATTACGGGGTCGAAGTAGATATAACGGGTCGAACAAAGGGACGTGGTGATGTTTAGTATGCTTAAGATTTCATTCTCAAGTCAGATAAGCAAAACTATGGTTGAGGAAATTATGTGCTAGAACTAGTCTAGTGAGTTTTTTCACGAATCAAAACAAAATATAGAAAATAAAATAAAATAGAGTTTGCGAGATTCTACCAATTAGAGATAATTCTCAGCTATGTGACCATAAGTTGGGAAGTCTAGGCACCCGTTCTCAAGCGTAGACAACCCTCAAACACCTCAGCAAGCCATCTACGTCCAAACCTGGTACACATTGTGGTATCTGTTCCTGTGGGGTCATCCCACTCGCTCTCGCGCAGTGTGACTAAAACCCATTGATGCTATGAAACCTCTCTCGAGGATGACAAACCAACATCCAAGGATATTCTAGATACCTTCTCAGGTCTAGAATATCTTGGGATGCTAGGAACAGATGACCTTGAATCGTCCTCATCTCAGACTCTCATCCAAACTATATTCTCTTGTCTATTTCTACAACGAATCTCTCAATATAGGCAGAAATAGAAGTTCAAGCAAGAAAGAGATCAACCAAACTAGAAATCATAACCAAAAAGAGGAGATAGAACATAAAATGTGCTAGATCTGAATTAAATCTACTTGCTTAGGTAATAGTATATAAACATCCCCAAAATGGGCTACATAGCCAAGAAAGAGCTCAACTAGCCATGGACAAGCATAGCTGGCACCGAACAAAGATGGAAGAACATCATTTGTATAGAAACAAAAGAGAACAGTTGAAGAAAGGAGAAGAAGAAGAGATTTAGCCCATAGAGGAGAGGTGGCTCTCTTTCCTTAGCCTCCGTATAGGCCGGATCTCATATTTTAGTCATCTTCCTTGATCTTATGGACTCGTTGGCCTCCTCTCTCTCTAGATCCACCCCAAATAGTAGCTTGACGAGTGGATGTAAGTGAAAAAATGGTGGAAGATGGAAACACACTGAAGAGACGAGCATAGAACGAGCACTTTGGCCTTCTCAAACCTCTAGACTCTCACACGACACTCTGGGAACCTCACTGAGTCGAGACTAATAGCTAGAAAACTCACCAGATCCGAACCCCTCTTCAAGTGGAGAGGGGCGGGTATTTATAGGCGGTGCAGTCACAGTTCTGAACTAGATCATGGCTTCAGTTACCGCAGTCGTGGTGATGACCGCAGTTGCAGTCTATAGTTGAGGTACCTTCCACAGTCATGGTTAGGGTCTATGAATCACCTTATTCGAGGTCGGATATGCGGTCGAGGTGTAGGCCTCAGTCACGATTAGTTCATTAGTGGCGGTGGTGGCTTGGATAGAGGTCGAAGTGTATATCCAGACCACGGTCGCGGTGTGGTCTAATACCGCGGTCACGGTTGGGGTGAACGTGAGTACCGCGGTCGCAGTTGGGGTGAATGTGAGTACCACGGTCACGGTCAGAACTCTGATGACCGTGGTCACGGTGTAGACTTTAGCTGCTGCAAACATATGGATATGGGGATAAATCATGGAGAATAGATGTCTTTTTAGGTTCGGTTCCTGCAAGTCATAAAATTGGCTAGTTGAGCAACTTTTTCTATAAAAAGATATAAATTACTAAAAGAGAAGAAACATGGGTTATTTTGGGCATATTAAGGCTATAGTGACACAAAACCACAGATAAGTGCTTAGCATAAATACATAAATTTGGGTGTTATCAACCACCCCAAGCTTAAACCTTTGCTTTTCCTCAAGCAAAACTATTCTCAAAGAACAAAAAGATAACATCCAAATTAAACTTGGAAATAGATGTTAAGGCTAAGAATATATAGTTTAAAACATCAATACTCCTGATCCATATCATTTCAGAACAAACCCCACCAATCAGGCACAATCTTGCCAAAGCAAGGTGAAAGAGTGTCCAGGTAGGATTAAGCAAATTCACTACAACCTGTCGATACTCATGAGGGTTTGAATCATAAGTATACATTGTAAAAGAATTGTCACATATGTAAACACACGGGCGATGAGCAATGAACCATCATCACAAATTCATGTATACCAATCGGGAACAACACACATCTCACCTATTCAGGTCCTAGGAAGAAAAATGAAAAGACTCTAATGACTTTTGAGGATCCCTATCTACATCAGGCTGGTCCATGTAATCAGAAACAGTCCCTACAGTCCGAGCCAGTTGGCCCAGAGCAGTGAGACGAACTCCTCGTACTGCACTCGAACCAACCCTACTATTGGGATGATCTCATAGGTCTCCTAGGGGTTCCTAGTGACTCTCTAATGAGCTTTTAGAGTGATACTACTAGGCACGACATATCGCGTTCATGAGCATAGCATACACCGGATGGGCACCATCCTCAACTCTCCTAAAAGAGGCAACAAGCGCTCATTTATTCACACTCAGGCTTTTATTCTCTGCATTCTAATTTTGTAGGCTTGGGTGAGAGCTGTTTTGATTTTTTTTGGGGGGTTTTGTGGGCGGCCAAGCCTCTTTTACAAATTTTTAATTTTTCATCTTTTTTACTCAATCTAAGGTGAGAGGGTTCATAGTCCCTCAAGGAAAACACTTCAACTTGATTATAGCTCAAAACTCATCATTATCCACTTGATACTTGTGTGAAAAGATAGTAATTATGATTCACAGATCCTTAGAATAGAAGCAAGCATGTGGAACTGCAGCTCGGAGTCTTTGATCATGCTTTAGCTCTTTCCAACGGTCATATACCTTGGATTCGTCATTCACAACATTGATCAAGGGAATAAAGCTTTAAGATATGAAAAAGGCACATAACCTTAGATTTATAACCAAACTTAAGGAAAGAGTCAATGAGCAAGTCAAGCACAAGATCAAGCAGTTTAAGATGAAAAATTTAGGTATAATGATAATCACTTAGCTATAAGATTTGCATTGCATAGCCTTAATTGCAAAGCTACAAATAAGAAATAAAGTTTAACAAATATAAAATACAAGAAAAGGGAAGAATGCATGCATGCTAAGGAAGAATTAAAATAAATTAGGATTATGTGGGGTACACCCTGACCACCACCACCCCAAGCTTAAAATCTTTGCTCATCCTCGAGAAATTCTTCTGGTCATGGTGGATAAAGAGGAGAGCAGTTGCTTATTGGTAGTCACTATTTAGATATTGATCCAGGTTGTCTAGACCACTTAGTGTGTTCTCAAATTTCTGATTTAGGTCTTGTTGAAATTGAACTGCCTGATCAAAGCTTTGGGGCGGCTGATAGACATGGGGTCCAGGTTGATAATAAGACCCAGGGGGTTGCTGGAATGGTTGCTAATAAAATTGTTGAAGCTCTGGGGGAAATACCATGTCTAACCTTTCTCTGAGATAATGCACGTCTTGCTCCAATGTGTCTAACCGCCTTCCGGAGTCAGCTTTGAAACCTATCATGAAGTCATAGAAGTTCTCCTAGTTATCATTTGGCACGTACGACTGTTGTGGAGGGTGTTTTGAATACTCTATAGTAGGTATCTGTACATAGGGTCCTCCCTGATAAGGTATGTTGTGGAAGGTTGCCCCCATTTGTTGTCCTCCCTCATGAGTCCTTGGCACTGGTGGCACAGAAGAAGAAGCTCCTGCAGCTCTGCCTGTATGACGAACGTTACCTTGGGCTTCCAAAAGAGAGACATCCATAAATGACATTCGACATGCGAAATATGCATTTGCTGGTAATGAAATTTTGTGTTTGTAGTGAATGAAGATGTAGAGATAACCGGTGTTGCATTGTCTGATCATTCCTGAACAGATCAAGTGGTCTAAGTCTAACCTTGACCACTCAGCAGTATCATGCACGAGTGCCAATTGTTCATCCCTAATTCCCAAATGGCGTGCCATAAAAGTTATAATTTCCACCATTGGCATGAATTGGACCTATTTCTTGAAAGAGTAGTGAATGTGATGAATTATGAAGTTCCCCACATTCACTTTCCTTTCTACCACTACACACCACAGAATGTAGAGGTCAGCTGCACTGAGCGCCCCTTGACTGTCTTATTTTTCCAAGATACAGTTGGTTAGTACCTGATGTAGATAACGAATTATCGAGTTGTGGATGTGTGAGGCTTTGGAGCTTTTTGTGGAGTACTTATCTTCCCCTGTAATCATTTTCCCTACGTCAAAAGCGTTAAAGTCATGGTCCATTGTCTCTAGCCATCCGCTAGTTATTTCAGTGCAGTCTTCAACAGACCTTAATAACCAACTGTTGAGTTTTTCCATCGTAACCTCATGGGGTTGGTTTAGGAGACGAAACGTAATACAATGTACTGATGATCCTTGCATGGCTATAGCATGGCATAAAACTCACAAGTGAGTCTATGGTAAGCATCGCACTATGCGTACGTGAGCACATCAAGGCCAACAACTGCAAGGTATCTGTTGACTTACTCTTAGATCCCCAGTCTAAGTAGCATTCCTAGATCGGCGTACCTCGGTCCCGCAAGTCTACATTTGTCTCTAAGAAGAGCATCAAAACTAATCTTTTGCTTTATGCTTGGATATAATGGAGTAGGGATTGAGCTTTGATTGACACCACTATGAGTTGCTTGGTGTCTGTTCCCCTGGAAAGAATCTTGCAAGGAGGTTGACCGTCATAAGAAAATTGAACATTCTGCGGACTGTCTTCACTGATCTCCCGTGGATGAAGCTCTATGAAGAACTATTGGGCCATCTTGATACCCGGTCAAAGTTTGGAATTTAGCGTCGCGATGTTCTGTCCATATCATCTCCCCTGATGCCTCTTGCACCGACTCACCGCTATGGGTATCCATAGGCATGCCAGTAAGGCTACAGAAGCCAGAGCCGAATTCCTACGACCTGAATCCTAATGTACAAAGTATAACTTCATCTTCGTATATTGGGTTTGTAGTTCGGGAGGCATGTTGTGGGTAGGGGCTCCCATAATTCGATGGTGACGCTGAGCTCCCTTCCCCTTTCTTCCTGGTCATGGACTTTTTGAGCTTTTTGAAACCACTCTTCATGGCGTCCATGATGTCAATATTTTTGATGCATACTCTGTAGCTTTTACTGTGGCAGAGGTTGATGGAGATTCTTGAAAACACACCAAATCAGACTACGATTTGGATCTTGACTCAGTTGGAGACCACGATCGCGGTATCGAAGACCGCAATCACTGTCAATGATCATGGTACCACGACCTAGGTGCTCACGATTAGGGAGACCGCAATCGTAGTGTGTGTATGGATACCGCGACCTTGAATTCCTTACACCGCGACTGTGGTTATGAAGGTGACCACGGTGTGAGGGACCACGACTGTGAAACTGGCTTGATGACCTCAGCCCACAAATGTAGGACACCACGATCGGGTACACAAGGTGACTTCAACCTTCAGAACCGCGACCGTAAAGACCACGATCCTCCTTGCCAAGGCACTCTGATCGCTGACCTGCTTGTTACGAAGGGGCCACAGTCAGGACCTCTGAACTTGGCACTTCTTGGGGCGTTAAGCCGGAGAGCTGCAGGGCCACTGCCTAATGACCACGAAAGTGGTCTAGCCGTGGTTGCAGCTGCTGGTGTTGATGCATGTGCTCCTTCCCGACCGTCCTTGTCACACCTCGATCTCACACTAACCACTAATCACGAGATTAGGGCGCGACGGAGGAATTATCACATAAACAAATCACTGAGAACTTTTTCTTTTTAAAACCTCGTAATGATATCTGGATTATTATTATAAACTAAAACATAATAAACTATTGCGGAAGCATTTCAATTAAACTGGCTAGAGAACATAAACAGAGTTTACAACATGTAACATTGTTTAACAGAGAGTAAAACATAACAGCTAATTTACATCTTTTACACATTCGCCATACATACTCTCTCTCACCCACACCATGTCCCAAGGAACGAGGGGAAAGGACTAAGAGACCACTATCTAACTAACTACATATACCTTCTACAGATTAAGCGTTAGGATGAAAAGATCCTTCCGATTCCTGGAACTGTCGCTGACCTGAAAAATGTTTGAGTAGAGGAATGAGCCTACTCGCTCAGTGAATAGTATTTCACTTAGCCATCATCGGATAACTCCATATTTTACATTTAACAGGAATATGTGAATAAAATAACAAACTGAGCAGTTCGAATTAAACAGTGCAATTATCACAACAAAGTATACTGAACATTTAAAGAACAAGTATTATAAATTCTAAATCTGAACATACACAAGTTTCATATTAATCTACCTTAATTCTAAGTGATCATCTTTTAACTTATTCCCTGATCATATGCAGTGTACTCTGCATATAAAGTCTCGTAGCGAACTACGAACCCATCGTACAAGACTTAGCGACACACCTAGGAAATGCTAAGTCTGACTGCCATCCTGGTCTACGTCAGGACCCTCAGGCTCACACGGCCTCACTGCACTCTCAAAGAGTGTACTCTAGACTCCTCCTCTAACCTGAGTACACAGGCGGAGAGTCTGGGTTACCACCGTGACACACACACGGATTATTGTTGAATAACCCCTATTTACTCCAGTGCCACCGTGACACACGCACGGATTATTGTTGAACACTGCCTCTCTATCCTCGTGCCACCATGACACACGCACGGATTATTGTTGAACACGAGCCACCGACCATCTAGACACACGCTAGGTAGGTCATTTCACCCCTAAGGCACAGACCTCTCAAAGGGGTTCTACGGTGTCAGGGCATCTAAGTCTAACACATTTTATTATAACAAGAAAACTCTTATAACATTGTGTCTCTCTCTCACATATTCGACTACTGGAAAATACTGTAATTCTGCAATTCACTAGCTGAAACTAGAAATTCAACTTTCATAACATTTCTATATATAGTGCAACAACTATTCACTTATATCGCAATAACTCATAACTCAGCTATGCTTTCCTACAAACATATTCGTTCACTGTAAATAGATTTCATATCTATTCCACGTCTCTATACTGATTTCATATTACTGAACATTCAAATATACTGTATTGAAAGGAATACTCAATCTAAAATATTTTATCACATTTATTCGCATCCTACTGAAATTACTCGTAAAGCATACACATTTATTTTACTAATCATTTCATTTCATTTGAACTATGCAAATTAAAAGTCTAGGGATGATAACTATGCTCGGCATCCGAGTAATCTCTATTACCCACATATACACATAAATAACATTTTCATATACGCAATATCTACGATTAAACGAGTTAAACCTTGATAACTAAGTGAGATAATACTCACCCAATTCGGTGTGTTCGAATTTGTCCGGATCCATCCAGGAACACGTCCAGAGACCAGTTTCTGAGCACACGCAAGTCTTCTTTAACCTCGGTTCAGCCTGGGTTGAACGAAGTACACACAAGTAGCTCGCTCCTTGATTTGGTGTCGTTCTTTGCTATAGCTGTAGATCCAAGCAAAGGTCTCAAAGACGAGCTCATGGTGTTGCTATGTTGCTGCTGCTACTGCTATTCGAGCCCTAGCAGTCCGTGATCATTGCTATGTACATCTGTTGCTGCTACAAGGTTGGGGCGTCGCCCTTACTGCTTGGGCATCACGGTTGACCAAGGAAGAAGAAGGAGGAGACACCGCTGCAGATAGGGTGTCGAACATTATTTACTTGGTGTTGCAGCTCGCACCCAGTCGGCCCCTGGCCGTTATTGCAGTAGCTACTGCTACTCTTGCAAGATGGGGCACCGCCCGTGATAAACCTGGGTGATGGTGGCATGATGGAGGTGGGGGAGCTACAGAATCAGGCTTGGATTACAAAAGCGGAGTCGGGGCGGCCGTCTTGGTGCAGCTGCTCATGCCGATCGGGCACCTGGCCGCTGTTGCAGCTGCTTCGCCGGCCGCTGCTACTGGGCACCGCCCTAGCTGTTCAAGGTGCTGCGCACCTGAGGCAAGGAAGAAGAAAGAGGGTAGAGGAAAAAGAAGAACGGAGGTGGCACCCTGGCTGGTCGGAGGTGCTGCGCACAAAATCGCCCTCAATCGCGCCCCTCTGCTGCTGCAATCGGGCGGATAGGTTGGGCACTGCTCTGTCGGTTGCCCTGTTTCGATCGGGAAGACAACGAAATAAAAGTGCAAAGATAGTCGGCCCACTAAAAGGGATAAGGAAAATAAATAGCCAAATGTGGGTAAATTACAACCAAGGTCCAAAGAACTAGAAAACAGAATAACTTCTGCCTCGAGGGTCCGAATCAAACGATTTTTCTTGAAACTTTTCAAGCACGGAATCCACTATGACCTCGGAGCAAGAAATCATCCTAATTGGATTGTCTCACCTGATCAAAGCACTAAACACATCAGTCAGTACTTAATTCAACTTAATTAACATAATGATGCTATGATCATGGTACATATTAATTAACTTAACTATTAACACTTCAGTTAATATTAATTACATCAGATGAATCAATCTTGACTATTGATTCACATCTTAGGTTATCTTGATTAACCATGATGTTTAACAGAGTACTTAGCACTAATCAAGGTGTCTCACGCTAATCGAGATATTTATTGACTAACCCTAGTATGGGTTGTAACAATCTCCCTCCCTTATAAGAATTTTGTCCCAAAATTCCTAAAAGAGAAAAGGAAACTTGTTACGCATCTCAACTTCAAGCTCCCATGTAGCTTCCTCTAGTTTATGATACCTCCACAGAACTTTCACTAATGGTATCTCACGGTTCTAGAGCTTCTTGATTCTCCGATCAACTATCTGTATTGGTCCTTCAACATAGGACACATAAGGTCTAAGCTGTACAGGTTCTGGGTACATTATCTTTTTTGTACTAGGATAACACTTCTTCAGCATCGATACATGAAACACATCATGAAGACTTGCCAACTCAGACGGAAAATCCAACCTGTAGGCTACAGGTCCAATCCTCTCAATGATAGGATATGGGCCCATATACCTAGGAGTCAATTTACCTCTCTTGCCAAACCTTAGCACTCCTTTCCACGGTGAAACCCTCAGATAACTTCATTACCAACTTCAAACTCGAGACGTCTACATCTCTTCTCAACATAACTCTTTTGTCTATCTTGTGCAACTTTCAACTGTTCTCTAATCACTGCAATCTTTCCGATAGTTAAATCCACTATCTCTGGTCCAAAAATACGCTTTTCATCTACCCCATATCAACATATGGATGATCTACACTTTCTACCATATAGAGCTTCATACTGAGCCTTACCAAGACTAGAATGGTGATTATTATTGTATGCAAACTCTATAAGGCTCAAGTGTTCTTCCCAACTTCCATTGAAATGCAAAACACATGCTCTCAGCATGTCCTCAAGAGTCTGAATGGTCCTTTCTGACTGACCATCCGTCTGTGGGTGAAATGTTGTACTGAATCTCAACTTTGTGCCCAAGGCACGATGCAACTAATTCAAAACCTGGATGTGAACTTAGGATCTCTATCAGATATAATTGAAACTGGAATACCATGCAACCTGACTATCTTATCCACGTATATCTTAACCAACTTTAGGACATCAAAGGTTGACTTAACATGAAGAAAGTGAGCAGACTTAGTCAGTCTATCCACAATCACCATATCGAGTCACAACGTTTAGGTGTCCTGGACAACCCTATCACAAAATCCATTGTGGTATGTTCCCACTTCCACTTTGGTATAGGAAGAGATTGCAAGGTACCTGCAGGTTTCTGATGCTCAGCCTTAACCTGCTGGCACACACTACATCTAGCCACATACTCAGCTACATCCTTTTTCATACCTGACGACCAGTACAACTCCTTGAGATTCATGTACACCTTAGTGTTACGTGGATGCATAGCGTACATCGATGCATGTGCTTCCTCGAGAATCGTTTCTTTCAAATCACTGTCTCGAGGTACACAACATCTCATGCTAATACAACACACCATCATCTGAAAAACCTAAACTCTGGTCTTTTCCCCCTGTCATGTCATGTACGATCTGCTGTAACCCACTGTCACTCTGCTAAAGTTCTTTAATTTGATCATAAAAAGTAGGCTTGACTTGCATCTGTGCAATCAAACCACTTTGTTCTGTCACGCCAAAGTCTATGTTCAACTTCCGCATTTTTACTTGCAGGTCTCTCTTGAAACATGCCATAGAGAAAGCATCAGTTGTTGAACTTGACTTCCTACTGAGGGCATCTCCTACCACATTCACTTTTCCAGGATGATAATCTATCATTATATCATAATCCTTAATCAATTCTAATCATCTCCGCTGTCTAAGATTCAGATCCTTCTGGGTAAAGATATATTTCAAGCTCTTATGATCTATAAACACTTGGCACACCTCACCATAAAGATAGTAATGTCATGTCTTATGCGCATGAACTACAACAACTAATTCCAAATCATGTGACGAGTAATTCTCCTCATTCTATGCTACTTACTTCTTGTTACTTATCCTTCTCATTTTGATCATATAGAATAAACATCCCAAAAATTGAAACACACAAGGTAAGAATAGATTATTCCTCATTCTTATTATTACTCTAAGAATTTATTTCATATCGCACTTCACTTATATTGTATTTCTCCTTTTGTTTCAAACACATTTGTTACATTTCAAATTTGTATCTTACTCTTTTCTCTGAATCATTTTCATATTGTTTATCTACCTTTAAACCCTGGATTACTATCAATACTAGTTTACTTTTCATAGTGCAAATCTCATGATTTTGTTTTATAGAGATGCTAGTATTCAAGGTCAAATCACTAGCGACATCCCTTGAACTACTTCAACTCTAAACATTCTAGGGTTTGGTCCTTATTAGTAACATAGCATTATTGTGATGTGACTTTGCTTCCTTAGTTTGAAATCAAACTTTAGATCTCATAAGTTCATCCATCTACTTGTAATGAATACAACAGATACAAATAATCATCAATGAACTATAGATATATAACAGAAATGTAACATCAGCCAAGTTCTCTAGCATAACTTATTAACACAAATGCTACAAATAAACATGATACTTGTTACCCAAGCATCACACATGGATCACAAGGCCATTCATATATTGTCACCTCTCACTAGGCAACAACTTATTCACATGGCTCACAAGGCCATTCACATCTTGTCACCTCTCACTAGGCAACAACTTATTCATATGGCTCATAAAATCCGTACACATTATTACTTTTATTAAGCAACAACAACATCAACACACAAAAATCCAATCAACATTTATTATATAAATGTCACATCCCAAACTTGTCTATATTCATCATCTCATCATACCTGCATGGTTATTAGGCATGATAACAGTCATACAAGATATTCATCACATCATGTGATACAATAGTAACACCATCATTCCTTAACCAGGAATTAGGGTTCACTATCAAACAAGGCTTATCATTCCCTTTTCCCCAAATTAGGGTTAGGGTTCCCCATTTCTCATTAATTCAGACCCTCTTGAGTTAACCAACTTTATCTTGTATTAAGGTATTTTTCCTCTTAATGCATTCCATCACAGAATACTCACCCTTAGCATATAATGCATAGGCCACACATTAGAATTGTCCAGCTATCTCACATGATATGGACTTATCTTAGTTTAAGGCATAACTTTATTATAAAGTTGCCTATAAACAATCGCAATGATACACCCTCAACTAGGGTTTCACAAGGATACACCCTCAACCAGGGTTCACAATGATACACCCTCCACTAGGGTTTACTAATCATGTATTAGATCCATGCATTTGTTATGCATTATTGATTAGTACCATTAAGGGTATTTCTCACCTAATCGTTAAATTTAATCTGAACCTTATTGTGTTCCTTTATTTCTAATTAAGGATTGCTCATATGAGGTCCCAATGTTTGGTCTCCGATATCAGATCCAACTAATTCTTAGTTGTTCTAATCTTTCTCTTATATCTCAACATCTTAGTGTATGTACATATTTCACCATGATTCGGGTCTAAATTATCCAGAATCTACTTTTATTATAATTTTAATAAGAGTCGTTAGATCCCAGTAACGCATCCTACCAGCCGAACCAGGCCAAACCTGTAGTCCTGAAGCCAAGAGCTACTCAGGATTAACCAACTCCTATTAATCTCAAACATGTGGAAAGAATATCCACTTAAGGCAAACTCATTTAAACATAACTTCTGGTCTACTTAATACAAACAATATAAACAATAAATAAACCGATTTATGAAGAACAACAATATAAAAGAATCATTTATATTCTATAAACTGAAAATATAAATTCATACATATAAGAGCATTTCTAGTGATCTCCAATCAAATAAGCAATATAAAGCAAGAGTTGTATCACATTCTATGTTTAATCTTTTACTCCTACATAAATTTCCAATTTCTTAACCCTATGATTTCTAGGGTTTCACTCTAGCCTATCCTTCCTCTGCATACCTGGCCAGGGCATCCAGAGAATAATAGACATAGTAGCTTGATACTGGTCAATCTAAGTATTCAGACACCTGGCCAGGGTATCTAAACACTTAGACATCCCAGAGCTAAAAACACATCACTTCTTATGTATCTCACTTATAATTCTATCTTTTGATTCTAATGATCCCAGACGACTCAACTTAAGTTCTCAACTTGATCCTTGTGACCACATCATCTTTCTACCATCTGCAATAATAAAACAGAACACTTCCTGTTATAAAATTGCAGTTAGAAGGAAGACACCTAAGTCATAATCCTATTGGTCTCTTATCGTCCCCTGACCTTGACTTAGAATAACCATGTACTCAACCTATGCTTTGATACCAAGATGTCACACCCCGATCTCACACTAACCACTAATCACGAGATTAGGGCGCGACGGAGGAATTATCACATAAACAAATCACTGAGAACTTTTTCTTTTTAAAACCTCGTAATGATATCCGGATTATTTCTATAAACTAAAACATAATAAACTATTGCGGAAGCATTTCAATTAAACTGGCTAGAGAACATAAATAGAGTTTACAACATGTAACATTGTTTAACAGAGAGTAAAACATAACAGCTAATTTACATCTTTTACACATTCGCCATACATACTCTCTCTCACCCACACCATGTCCCAAGGATCGAGGGGAAAGGACTAAGAGACCACTATCTAACTAACTACATATACCTTCTATAGATTAAGCGTTAGGATGAAAAGATCCTTCCGATTCCTGGAACTGTCGCTGACCTGAAAAATGTTTGAGTAGAGGAATAAGCCTACTCGCTCAGTGAATAGTATTTCACTTAGCCATCATCGGATAACTCCATATTTTACATTTAACAGGAATATGTGAATAAAATAACAAACTGAGCAGTTCGAATTAAACAGTGCAATTATTGCAGAAAAGTATACTGAACATTTAAAGAACAAGTATTATAAATTCTAAATCTGAACATACACAAGTTTCATATTAATCTACCTTAATTCTAAGTGATCATCTTTTAACTTATGCCCTGATCATATGCAGTGTACTCTACATATAAAGTCTCGTAGCGAACTACGAACCCACCGTACAAGACTTAGCGACACACCTGGGAAATGCTAAGTCTGACTGCCATCCTGGTCTGCGTCAAGACTCTCAGGCTCACACGGCCTCACTGCACTCTCAAAGAGTGTACTCTAGACTCCTCCTCTAACCTGAGTACACAGGCGGAGAGTCTGGGTTACCACCGTGACACACGCACGGATTATTGTTGAATAACCCCTATTTACTCCAGTGCCACCTGACACACGCACGAATTATTGTTGAACACTGCCTCTCTGTCCTCGTGCCACCGTGACACACGCACGGATTATTGTTCAACACGAGCCACCGACCATCTAGACACACTCTAGGTAGGTCGTTTCACCCCTAAGGCACAGACCTCTCAAAGGGGTTCTACGGTGTCAGGGCATCTAAGTCTAACACATTTTATTATAACAAGAAAACTCTTATAACATTGTGTCTCTCTCTCACATATTCGACTACTAGAAAATACTGTAATTCTGCAATTCACTAGCTGAAACTAGAAATTCAACTTTCATAACATTTCTATATATAGTGCAACAACTATTCACTTATATCGCAATAACTCATAACTCAGCTATGCTTTCCTGCAAACAGATTCGTTCACTGTAAATAGATTTCATATCTATTCCACGTCTCTATACCGATTTCATATTACTGAACATTCAAATATACTGTATTGAAAGGAATACTCAATCCGAAATATTTTGTCACATTTATTCGCATCCTACTGAAATTACTCGTAAATCATACACATTTATTTTACTAATCATTTCATTTCATTTGAACTATGCAAATTAAAAGTCTAGGGATGATAACTATGCTCGACATCCGAGTAATCTCTATTACCCACATATACACATAAACAACATTTTCATATACACAATATCTACGATTAAACGAGTTAAACCTTGATAACTAAGTGAGATAATACTCACCCAATTCGGTGTGTTCGAATTCGTCTAGATCCATCCAGGAACACGTCCAGAGACCAGTTTCTGAGCACACGCAAGTCTTCTTTAACCTCGGTTCAGCCTGGGTTGAATGAAGTACACACAAGTAGCTCCTTGATTTAGTGTCGTTCTTTGCTATAGCTGTAGATCCGAGCAAAGGTCTCAAAGACGAGCTCATGGTGTTGCTATGCTGCTGCTTCTACTGCTATTCGAGCCCTAGCAGTCCGTGATCATTGCTATGTACATCTGTTGCTGCTACAAGGTTGGGGCGTCGCCCTTACTTCTTGGGCATCACGGTTGACCAAGGAAGAAGAAGGAGGAGACGCTGCTGCAGATAGGGTGTCGAACGTTATTTACTTGGTGTTGCAGCTCGCACCCAGTCGGCCCCTGGCCGTTATTGCAGTAGCTACTTCTACTCTTGCAAGATGGGGCGCCGCTCGTGATAAACCTGGGTGATGGTGGCATGATGGAGGTGGGGGAGCTACAGAATCAGGCTTGGATTACAAAAGCGGAGTCGGGGCGGCCGTCTTGGTGCAGCTGCTCATGCCGATCGGGCACCTAGCCGCTGTTGCGGCTGCTTCGCCGGCCGCTGCTGCTGGGCACCGCCCTAGCTGTTCAAGGTGCTGCGCATCTGAGGCGAGGAAGAAGAAAGAGGGTAGAGGAAAAAGAAGAACGGAGGTGGCGCCCTGGCTGGTCAGAGGTGATGCGCACAAAATCGCCCTCAATCGCGCCCCTTTGCTGCTGCGATCGGGCGGATAGGTTGGGCGCCGCTCTGTCGGTTGCCCTGTTTCGATCGGGAAGACAATGAAATAAAAGGGCAAAGATAGTCAGCCCACTAAAAGGGATAAGGAAAATAAATAGCCAAATGTGGGTAAATTACAACCAAGGTCCAAAGAACTAGAAAATTGAATAACTTCTGCCTCGAGGGTCCGAATCAAACGATTTTTCTTGCAACTTTTCAAGCACGGAATCCACTATGACCTCGGAGCAAGAAATCATCCTAATTGGTTTGTCTCACCTGATCAAAGCACTAAACACATCAGTGAGTACTTAATTCAACTTAATTAACATAATGATGCTATGATCATGGTACATATTAATTAACTTAACTATTAACACTTCAGTTAATATTAATTACATCAGATGAATCAATCTTGACTATTGATTCACATCTTAGGTTATCTTGATTAACCATGATGTTTAACAGAGTACTTAGCACTAATCAAGGTGTCTCACGCTAATCGAGATATTTATTGACTAACCCTAGTATGGGTTGTAACAGTCCTATAGTGGGGGCCTGGAAAAGGAGGGAAAATAGGTGGAAAGCAAAGTGGAGGAGGGAACTCAGTGGTTTAGGTAGGGGGTGACGCCTCGACCGTGGAGGTATTTATATACCAGCATCAGACCCCACCCTCACATGAAATGCTTGAACTAACAGATAAAACACTGGAAAAAGTGTAAAAGCTTAGTCAAAAGAGCAACAGTCGGTCAAAAATGTGGAGACAACCCGACATGTCGGTCAGACTAGGTCAGAAAAGCTTGCCCAAGGCATGCGTAACCGTGGTCACGGTCTCACGCATTCAGGACCGCGTTCGCAATTCTTGGCACTAAGACCGCGGTCGTGGTTCTTACTCAACAAACCGTGGTCGCAATCTTGTTGCCATGACGTAGTCATGGTTCCTTCCATGAGACCACGCTCGTAGTCTCATCTCTACCACGCGGGAAGAAGGAATCTATAGAGGTCAAAACACAAAGTGAAAACCAAGGTGTCACAATCAAAGAAGGGTTGATAGAGAAACGTACCAAAAGAAGTAGCTCGGGCACGAAGATGATGCAAAATGAACAATATCGTTGGTAGTTAGGGAAAGATAGAAATCAAAATGGCTTTATTTTTATGTGAAAAGTAAAGTAAATATTTAAAGAAAAATTGTGTAGGAAATAGGGGTGGTTGCCCTATAATTCCTACATTGAGATCCCAAATCCTTAGTTTTTGGGTTCTGCTAACCTACATCTCGATGCCTGTACCCAAGGTGTAGTGGTAGGGCATGAGGGAAGATGACCCACTCTAACTCTGGAGGAGGCTGAAATCTAGCCACCTGGAGACACCATCTCTATACTCATGCTCAATTGAACTGCATGGGAAGGAATTCTTATGCATCACATCTTTAAGGGTGCCTTCAAGGCACGAACATGAATAGGAAGGCCCATGGGCATCGACAAGGAGAGAGGTTGAGAGTTTTCTATAAGGCTCCTCACCTCTCTCTCCACCTTAGAGCTTGAGGTTAGATGCTCAGGTAAGTATTCCTGTACAGTCTGAGTCATCCAATCATTTTCTGCACAAGAAGTATCCCTGGTTGAATTTAATTATAATTCTAGGACCCCAAGCTTATCACACTCTATGGGGTCTGGGGTATCTTCATGCTCAGCAACCATGTTGCATTGGATTTTCCATCCTGCTCCGTCGATGTCCACCAAGCCTTTTAAGGGAGTGGTGGTAATTGTCAGCTCGTTCTGCTCCAACTTATCATCATCAATATATTCACTACTCCAAATTGAGTAGTTTTCATCTTCCTCCTCCTCAAACAATTTATTCCAGACCATAGTGGGTGTGTGGGTGGTGGCTAAGTGACAAGTCTCAATGTGAGAGTTATCATCTTGGTCTGGATCAATTTCTGATTCAGGTTCTTCAAACTAACCCCCTTGTTGTGAGTTTTCTTGATGTTCCTGGTGAGGATGGTAGTCATCGTCATCTTCATCTAACCATTCATGCATGCTACTAGTATCTTCCATTGGTTAATCATCTGAATAATCTGGATAAAATGAAGAGTTCCCTCAGGTTGACTGTTCTTCATCGAAAAATACCGAAACCAGTTGATGGTCTGAATAGGATGGTAGGACAAGATCCACTTTAGGCCCAATGGAATGGTTTGATGACTATAATCTTCACGATCTAGTGATGGCATTTGTAACCGAATGGTAACCAAATCGATGAGCTCTTGGAGCCTCCTGCCTTGTTCAACATCTTAATCATGAAGTTGTTGTACTTGAGAAGCAATGCTTTCAAGACCCGTCAATTCTTCCATACACCTCTGATGGGAATCTGTTGTATCAAACTGATGTTTTCAGACAAATCCTTATTCAACAGTTTGAAGTATACTTCTACTGCATTCTACAATCTTCGTTGCTAATTGGAGTTGACGCTCCGGTTTGCCTAATAGTTGTTGGAGCAGATTGACATGTTCTTGGAGATGAGGAGCTGAGGAGGTGAGTGTGTGAACACTTTCCCCAACCATCTCCACTGCCTTAATCAGTTCTTGATCCCATGATTGCATGGAATTCAAGGGTTGACTAAAAATCTCCATTGTTGGAATTTTAATATGCAACGACAGTGGAGGTGAGTATAACTCGACTAGTTGTAGGGAATGACCTGCAATTATTTGCCAATAGTCAGAACTATGGAAAAATTCAGGAGGACAGGTGGACAACATGAGTTGTCTTGCAGAAGCAAGATCCATGGCTGAAAAGGTATAAGAAAAAGGGAAACTATTAAGTATATATGGACAAGTATGTTTAAAACAAAAGAAAAACTATGCATATATATATATACAACCTTAAAAGTGACAGAATAAAATCTTCTAGGCATGTAAATGTGGAAAACCATGTCCCTGGAAACGATGCCAAAAAGTTGATAGGCCCAAATCGCACGTCTTGAAAGGGAGGCAGACTCAAAAGGAATTGAACCTTCAAATTTATAACCCGAAACCTTCAAGGACCCCCGCAACTTTTATTACGAGGTCGAAGTAGATATACGGGGCCAAACATAGGGATGTGGTGATGTTTAGCATGCTTAAGATTTTGTTCTTAAGTCAGATAAGCCAAAACTATGTTTGAGGAAATTATGTGCTAGAACTAGTCTAGTGGGTTGTCACAAATTAAAAAAACAAATTAAAAAAACAAATAAAAAAAACAGAGTCTGTGACATTCTACTAATCAGAGATAGGGAGTTCTCGGCTATGTAACAACAAGTTGGGCAGTCTAGGCACCCGTTCTCGGGCGTAGACAACCCTCAAACACCTCAGCAAGCAATCTACGTCCAAATCTGACACGCATTATGGTATCTATTCCTTGTGGGATCATCCCACTCGCTCAGCATAGTGTGACTAAAACCCATCGATGGTATGAAACCTCTCTCGAGGATGACAAACCATACATCCAAGGATATTCTAGATACCTTCTCAGGTCTAGAATATCCTAAGATGTTAGGAACAGACGACCTTGAATCGTCCTCCTCTCAAATTCTGATCCAAACTATCTGTAACGTCTATCTCGTGAAAACAAGATTAACTAATGCGGAAGCATTTACTAAGCAGCGGATTACCAAAAATCACTAAAAATTTAAAACTTTTTGTAAAGAGATCTTCAGACGGTAAAACTTTTTTCATAAAAAAACATGATAAGTTATTTACAAGCTGATCCATCATTACATCTCTATAATGTTATATCTCGAGATTACAACCATCAACTGCCATGTTAACTATACAAGGCAAGATATAAAAATCTCGAGGCACTGAGCTAAAAATCTCGAAAGCACTAACTATTACTCTGAGGACTTGAGAGTACAGAGACGACACATAGGACTCTAACTACATCTATACGTCGCATAACAACCAGTGTCTCCACCTGAAACTTCACTGCTGTCCCTGGTACCGTTGATGCTTCCCTTCACCTACTGAAGGATTCCTGCCTCCTCGTCCACATCCACCTAAAATATGTTTCCCACGGGGTGAGACAATTGAAAATTGTCCCAGCGAGAGATATAACTCTTCGCCAGAAACATTATTATTGTAGCTTAAAAGAATAAATGTACACAAAGAAGTTATGTTTGTTTAGCAGTAGTTAATTCAATGTCTTACAGATTATACCATTCTTCCTATTAAAAGCAATACAGCTATAATTTGATAAAACAACATGTCACTTATCTTTTTAAGGAATATTAAGAACATGTATAACATTGATTTACTATAAAACCTTTACCACAACATTAATTCTCTTCAGGCTTAGATCATATATCTAGTGCCTGGCATTATCACTGGGGAGTCATGGCCTATAGCCATACTCTTTTCACAAAGTGTTAGGATCTCAATCCCTCAACTTATCAAGTACATTTATACTTTTTAAATAAGTTCATTATCATGATTATAGAATCTAGATATTTGAACTCATATCTCACCATTGAATAGTTACTTCCACTTATTAGGTAATTTCATATCTTCATATCATTTGACCCAATAGCATTATAATTCTTGTTATATAAAACATTGCATATAGCTCGCAAACTCATGAACGATCTAAGATGATTAGCACATTATGTCACACACATGACTATTAATTGTAGATTACCTTTTTCTAAGCAACAAAGCATATAAGGATTGATAAGGCCTACAGAACATTTTCAGTGTACAGAACATCATAGCTCATACCTGGCTATGCTCATCGTCTCAACATATTTGCATGATTAGTAATCATGATACCATTTTCTATCAGTACTATGCAATACAAGGGTTATTTACATTCATAACCCATTAGTCTGTATTTGAGCTTTACATAGGATTATCCTGTAATAGAATTTCACATAGTAACACCCTGTATTAGGATCACATCACATATTTTTAACATTGGGATATCAATCCCTAACCATCTCATAATTGTGATTCAGGAATATGGGTGTTCAAACCCTTGAATCCTCATAACACTTGTTACCAAGTAACATCTTATCATCCAGTCATTTTAACAATATGATCTTTGATTATAACAATGCATATATTCCTCATGGCTCATCTAGCCTGTCAAGTTCATATGTTACCACTTACCAGGTAACATAGCATATCATTAATCTTAAAGCTTATAAAGTGTTTTCAATGCATATGACATCATAATCCTTACTTGGATATGATCATCTCATTATGAAAACCTGTATGGTCAACATTTACTGATATCATGCACATTGTAACTATACCAACACATTACAAGTTCTTTCCATATTGAATATAGAATACCATGGTCGTGCTATCTTGCACGGTCGTGCAAGAGTAAGCCACCACGGCCG
The DNA here is from genome assembly GCA_963693085.1 of Alisma plantago-aquatica. NCBI lineage: Eukaryota > Viridiplantae > Streptophyta > Magnoliopsida > Alismatales > Alismataceae > Alisma > Alisma plantago-aquatica. The sequence continues at coordinate 897,545,674 of OY856412.1, forward strand.
TGCTTCATTACACGGTCATGTAACAGAGGATTCACCACGACCGTGTCATATTACCACGACTGGTTTCTAGGGTTAGGATTCTCATTTATTCCAATTAGAGTTATTCAACCCTTAGCTTGATTAGGAATAGTTATTCCTTATCTCATACTTCAATCATAGAGTTTCATTCTTAAAAGCATAACTCATAATTAGGGTTTACTTGTTCATATCATCACATCACCCTAGATTAGGGTTTACTATTCACATTACATCACATTACCCTAGATTAGGGTTTACTATTCACATTACATCACATTACCCTAGATTAGGGTTTACTATTCACATTACATCACATTACCCTAGATTAGGGTTTACTATTCACATTACATCACATTACCCTAGATTAGGGTTTACTATTCACATTACATCACATTACCCTAGATTAGGGTTTACTATTCACATTACATCACATTACCCTAGATTAGGGTTTACTATTCACATTACATCACATTACCCTAGATTAGGGTGTACTATTCACATTACATCACATTACCCTAGATTAGGGTTTACTATTCACATTACATCACAATACCCTAGATTAGGGTTTACTATTCACATTACATCACATTACCCTAGATTAGGGTTTACTATTTACATTACATTACATTACCCTAGATTAGGGTTTACTATTCACATTACATCATATTACAGTGAATTGAGGTCATTCCATTATCATATATGAAGATTACTTTCATTCATGCCCTCAATAAGGTTAAGATTCATTAATCATCATGATTAGGGTTTCCATGATCTCACTATGAAGGATCATACCCTAATTATGTATATTCATACATGTTGGAAGTATATTACTTGATTCTCATACATATAGGGAGTCTTCTCTCTCCTATTACTAATAGATGATGTTTACATCACTCTTGGTTAGACTAAGTCAAAGCATCTTTGATAACATAAGTCATGTCATCACCATTATGGTCATTAGGGTTTGCTTGATCAAGGGGTACTAGTCACACTAACCCACTAAGGGTACTTTTGTAATGTTCACCATTGATCATATCATGCATCAATCAACTAAGTACTTGTTTCCCTTAATCACTTCATGTACCTTTAGGGTTTAGGTTAATCAACTACTAAACCATCTTGACCTTTAAGGCATCAAACATTTTTGACCTTAATAGACCCCAAACGATTTTGCACCTTCAACCTCCAAATGGTTTTGAAACCGCATGGATTTGTTGACCGTTTGGTCCCTTTGACTTTCAAGATCGCATGGCCAAATACACACTCAAGACCATTTGCCCTAGGTGAGGTGAAGACCGTTTGGTCCCGTTGACTGTTTGGCCAACTTTGACTTTGAAACCGCATGGGCAATTTGATCTTGAAACCGCATGGCCACCAAACGGTTTTGAGACCATTTGGACCCAAACGGTCTTGAGACCATTTGGTCCAAACATCTCAAAACTGCATGGACCCAAAAGTGTATCAACTCTTCCAATTGAATTAGGGTTTTCAATGTTGAACCCCTCAATCAACCATGCACTTGTTAACCAATTATAAATTGGGTTAATTAGGTCAACCCTCTACTAATTTTACACTCAATTGACCCTCAAATGATTACCAATTAGGGCTTCGATCAAGTGAATTAGGGTTTCGAATTGATCACCCTTCAACATGTATCAACATGAGTCTAATTGACCTTGAGACCATTGAACCATCATTCAATTAGGTCATGACCTGACTCCAAACGGTCTTGAGATCGTTTGGAGATCCTCCAAATGGTCTTGAGACCGTTTTCTCAAGTCAACATCAAAAACTAACTTAATCTATTAAGGTTTGGATCATAGATATGATCATTAGGTCACTAATCGATTATATATCAACTTGTTGCCTTTCAATCTCCAACCACTTAACCATGGTCAACCCTAGACCTCCAAACGGTCTTGGGTGACCCCCAAACGGTTTTGAAACCGTTTGGACATCCTACAAACGGTCTTGAGACCGTTTTCCCCTGATGTCATCAAAACCCAAGTCATTCACTTAAGGGTTGAACCCTAATTTAGGTCACAAAATCAGCAGTTGATTATTCAACAACTTGATGTGATTGGACCCTCAATTGATCAAACCCACTTGACCCTAGACCTCCAAACGGTCTTGGGTGATCACCAAACGGTTTTGAGACTGTTTGGGTGATCCCCAAATGGTTTTGTAACCGTTTGGGCCACTCAACCCAAACTTCAACATGATTACATCATTGAAATCAGCAATAGACCCGATTAGGGTTTAGGTGAGTAAAGTGCCTTCAATTGGTGATTCTCTTGGAATTAGATGATGATTTTTGGTGGGTGATTAGTCCATAATATGTAAAACATCCCTAAAAATGTTCAACGCTTGGTCAACACATCCAAATGGTCTTTGAGACCGTTTGCTCCAAATGATCATGTGAAATCGTTTGCCCTCCAAACGGTTTTGAAACTGTTTGCTTCGAAACGGTTTTGCAAACCGTTTGGGCAAGAGGTGGAGGACCATTTGATAAAGTAGGATCAGGATGAACTTTGGAATTAACGCCACCTTCTTCTACCTCAAGAATATGGACTGTTCTTCACGGTTTTGGTTGCAAGAACACATAGAAGTGTGAAAGAAAGGAGAACAAGCAACGTTTTCAAGGAAAGAGCATGCATAACAAAACTTTAAGGTTTAGAGTTATAAAACCCGCCTTAGAATCTGATCTAGAGCTCCAAGATCCGTAGCTTTAATGGTGGTTTGAGCTCCACAGGTCGTCCAAGGTCCTTTCTTCAAGAATTGGATGGAGAAGATGGCTAGAAAGAAGATTTGTGTAAGAAAGACTATCAAACCAACCTTGTAGCAAGACTTCCTCCATGAATCCAAGCTAGATGGTGATCAAAACTTACCCAATTCAGTTTGGTCATCCTCCTCTGCTCCTGAGCTCCTTCTTAGTCCACCAAAGCAAAGAGATAAGTAAAGGGATGAAGGGAAACGATCCCTTGCTTGTGGAAGGAGTTTGCTTATATATTTTGGGTATGTTTTCAAGGCAAGGAAGGTTATTTCTTTTATTTCTCAAATAGGTCCTTCTCCCCTCCTTTGCCACATTTCTCCCTTCTTATCACACGAAAAACCCCTCTTTCAACCAAGGTTAATGAAAAAGGAACCAAAGACCTTACTAAGTTATAGATGTATAAAAGGCCATTTTGCTTAAAACTTGGTCATTTAGATATAAGGATTATCTTTCCTATTTGATTACTCAAATGAGGCGCCCTCCTCATTATCTTTACTCTAATTTATGCCAAGATGCATGAAAGATACTCTAGAGGGTATATTTTACATGTTGCACCTATGTTTTGGGTAAATTGCACTTTACACCAAAACTAGGTTTTTAAAGCACAAGGATTGCTCTACAAGCTATATCTTGGTGCCCAAGCTTGGAGAATCCATATTACTACATCATATTCATTCTTATGATGTCTTAACATCAGAGGAACATCTTAACATGTGCAATTTGCAGGTTGACCCTCTACTTGGGAAATTTGCACTTTAGTCCAAAATAAGCAAACATTGTTTCAACATTGTTCAAACAGGACCAAAATTGAAACCTAAGTTTCTTATGAGCCCTAATTACTTTTCCCAAGATAAGATTAAGCATCTACTCAACCTTATTAGGCAAACATCTAGGGTTAATCAATAACCCAGTTCAGGGATGTTACACTATCTTCTCTTGTCTATTTCTACAATGAATCTCTCAATATAGGTAGATATAGAAGTTCAAGCAAGAAAGAGATCAACCAAACTAGCAATCATAACCAGAAAGAGGAGATAGAACATAAAACGTGCTATATATGAATTAAATCTACTTGCTTAGGTAAAAGTACATAAACATACCCAAAACAGGCTACATAGCAAAGAAGGAGCTTATCTAGCCATGGACAAGAATAGTTGGCACCGAACAAAGATGGAAGAACATCATTTGTACAGAAACAAAAGAGAACAGTTGAAGAAAGGAGAAGAAGAGATTTATCCCATAGAGGAGAGGTGGCTCTCACTCCTTAGCCTCCGTGTAGGCCAGATCTCACCTTTTGGTCCTCTTCCTTGATCTTCTGGACTCCTTGGCCTCCTCTCTCTCTAGATCTGCCCCAAATAATAGTTTGGTGAGTGGATGGAAGTGGAAAAATGGTGGAAGATTGAAGCACGCTAAAGAGACGGGTGAAAAATAAGAATTTTGGCCTTATCGGACTTCCAAACTCTCCCACGACGCTTTGGGAACCTCACTGAGTCCAGACAAATAGCAGGAAAACTCCCCAGATCCAAACCCCTCTTCAAGTGGAGAGGGGTGAGTATTTATAGGAGGTGCGGTCACGGTTCCAAACTAGATCATGACTTCAGTTACCGCGGTCATGGCGATGACCACGGGTTGCGGTTTGCAGTAGAGGTACCTTCCACGGTCGTGGTTACGGTCAATGAATCACCTTGGTCGAGACTAAATCTGCGATCGAGGTGTAGGCCTCGGTCACAATTAATTCATCAGTGGTGGCAGTGGCTTGGATAGCGGTCGAAGTGTGTATCTAGACCGCGGTCGCGATGTGGTCTAATACCGCAGTCGCAGTTGGGGTGAACGTGAGTACCACAGTCGCGATTGGAGTGAAAGTGAGTACTGCAGTCGCGGTCGGAACCTTGATGACCACGACCGTGGTGTAGACTTTAGTTGCTGCAAACATATGGATATGGGGATAAATCATCGAGAATAGATGTCTTTTCAGGTTCGGTGCCTGCAAGTCCCGAAATTGGCTAGTTGAGTAACTTTCTCTATAAAATGATATAAGTTACTAAAAGAGAGGAAACATGGGTTATTTTTGGCATATTAAGGCTATAGTGACACAAAACCACAGATAACTGCATAGCATAAATACATAAATTTGGGTGTTATCAAGCACGAAGGTTGTTCAAGAATTCTATGCTAATCTAATGTGGAACTACACCACAATATTGTCACCACCTAATTCCTAAGTGATAGTGCAATTGTTCAATTTATGTTTATTGAAACTCGACTGACTACACTATATAGATGTGTAGAAAAAGTGATTCTAGACATTGGAGTGTTGCAAACATAAAAAATAGATCTGTTGCCACACCCCAAATGACTAGAATTCATTCCTAAGTGCTCCTAAACACTATGGACATATCCAAGTATAAATAGGACCTCTTGGAGTTTATTGTAAGGTTTCTCTTTCATGCTATTCAAGCTCATAGCTATAGTTGAGTGCATCCAATACACTAGAACCAACTTTCTCCCTCTTATTTATAAAGGCAAATGTCCATACAAGTGAGATAGGCTTTTTTTTGACAGAGCTACTTCATTGTAATCTTTTAAAGCTCTCAAAGCTTCCCTTCCCAACCCCTTTCTTCAAGTGCATTGTTGGTGAAAGCTTCTCCACATGAAGGAGAAGGTGCTAGTTCTACAAGATATAGAAGAAAGTTTAAAAACCTTCTCTAATATGAAGGAGAAGGTCAAGGTTGAAAATCCAATAGTGGAGAGGGTAAATCCTTCAAGGAAAAAGACTCGATGCAAGAAGGGAATCTCCTTGGCAAAGGTGTCTAGTTGATTGCAAGAGTGGGTAAGACCTTAGTGAGGTATAAGACTCTATATCTTGGATAGGTAAGTCCTTGATTGTATGGTTATTGGCTCCCTTAACCTTAAGGGTAAGCTAGACATCCTTGGCCCAAAAAAGGAAGATCATCTTGTATGTCTTATAATGTTATATAAGTATACATGGTTTGTAAAATCCTAGATCTTGACCTCTCTAGGTAGTGGATTGTCTTCCTCCTAGTTTGGATATTGGAACTAGTCTAAATAGCTTCTTTTAGTGCTTGTTTCAATTTCTCTCATCCTTTCTATGTATGTTTAAATTTCCATCAAATTCACCATTTGAAATTGTGCTAGTTGAAAGAACTTGAAGGTCTAACTAGTTTTGTGTGAGTGTTTTTATCTCTATCCACCCACTCGCTAGATCCCTTTGATCCAACAGGTGGATGGTCACCTATATCTGAGTTCATAGGTTAAACATTATCAAGACACATTCAATTTACAAAATAGGGTTCACATAGAGGGTAGGTGAGTCATCCACACCAGTGATCATGGATATTAGGGAAAACTATGATTGGAGTGAAGAAATCATAAGGTTTGAAAAGTCAATAAGGTTTAGTTACAAGATAATATCCTGACATAAAAGACCATATTGCAACGTCAAAGGTGGATCTAGTGTAGTGTGCATTGTTATAGAACAAGAGGGACATTGTTGACGTATTGTTTCTTAGATTGGCATTAGATACTAATCTTAAGGTTGGTTGATCATTTGATGTCATTTGAAATGACATCAACAATTATAATGAAGTTCATCATTAAAGTACAACCTAAAAATCACCTTCATAGATTAGGTCATAAAAAGAAAATGCAAATATTATGTCTTCAACATGGGTCAAGGCATATTTATGTTACTGTTTGATGATTAGGGGGTGCATAAACAACATAGGTCCAAGATTTATCATATTAGGGCATTAATTACATTCAATAATGATTATAGATTACAAAACTAACAGTCATAAGGGATTATGCTTGAAATTATGGCTTGAAAATAGTTTTATGCCATAGGTCTCATCTTGCCGATTGTTTTGATATATAAATTTGTGTATATCTGACCATTATAGTATAATGGTATTTATAAGGTAAGATAACACTAGAGAAATAATTTAGCTTGGTATATGCCTCAGGTGGGCATCTGGCTCCCTTTTGCATCCCACGTGCTTCTAGATGGTCAACCTTTTATCATATAAATAAATTCTTCAAATAACCTTATAATTAGCTATATAAACATTGAATTGAATATAATTAATCATCAAATTATGATCAAACACATGTAAGAACATTTCTTCTGACCATAAAGCACCTCATTATTCACTATTAAGCCTCTTGGATCTATTTATATCTCAGTTGAGTTGTTGACTTTATAAAACTCAAAATTAGTGTCATTACATCCACCCTATCTTATATGGAATTTCATCCTCAAAATTAAACTGCTATCATACTCTAAATGACACAGTTAGGTTTCTATTGCATTTAGGCCAACATCTCTAGGTTCCAAGGCATCCATACATCCCTGATGCACTCTTAGGTTGTCATCACAGGACTTAAACACATCTAGGATGTAGCCATCCCAATTCATAGAGATTGGAACATCACTTGGTTCCTGATCCTAACATGACATTGTTTTAACATTAGGTTTTGCATCCCTTTTTCCCATTAATTTAGGATTTTTTTCATATGTATGCAGTTCAATAAAGGTATCAAGATTTGTTTAATTTCATACTGGAGAGAACACATTCATTATCCTCACTGTCAACTAAGGTTACCATTATAGTTATATATCATCAGTCAGCTGAAAGTTGCTTATATAGTTTAATTTCACCACAAAGTTTTACATATTACCACAAATTATGTTCAATATTGTTTACTAGACATGTGGTTTACCACGTATACATCATGATCATTCAAACTATGATCTAAATGCATCTTAATTTCAAGCTTATAATCTTATATTATTATATCTCATATATGTCATGGGTTTATATTAGGCCACGCTTATAATAGTGACTTATCATTCATGTCAAAATTATAACCTTAGTGAGATTCTTTATATATCATACATCATTTGACGAACACGATTATTATCAACATTTATGTTTTGTAAGAATCTCACTTGTGGCTAAAAAGAGCTTCACAAGCCTGAGCCACTCAAGCGATAACCTACCTATGTCAAGGCAAGACATGCTAACCGTATGTATCTACCCACAACAAACTATTACCCATCATCTCAAAAATAAAGTCAACCACTAGATTCCTTCACCTAGACACACTAACCCAAATATGATGCTCATCATGAAGATCACACATCATATACATCATGTAGGGTTTTGGGACATCTCCCTCACCTAGGTGAAAAAATACATATATCTGAATGTCTCCTTCTCGAGGGTTAGATTATTTCATAGGAGCTCTATGCTTCAACATTATAAAAGGAACCAAAAATTAGGTGAATCAACTCATATACTTAGAAGTACTCTAGTTAGAGACTCAACATCATATATTATATTATGTGTATATTTCAATGTTTCACATATTTTGGAGGTTAGGTACTCTGATCTTCTCTCATGTAAATTTTTGACATCAATAATTCACCTTTATCGTATGTCCCATACCACGTGTACAAAGAGATTGAGGAGTATGTTGGTCCTAATCCATATCTCATGCATTGTATCTCAACAAATACAAGAGTAGGCACAAACAAGCAAGCCAACCCACTATCTATGTTTAGAACATAAATCTAGTCACATGTTCCATACATGGTATGAGGTTTAGCTAGGGTTGTATGATCAAACCCATCTTGTGCCATCAAAGCATACTTTATGCTTCCAAAAACAAAATTTGGTCATCATCAACATCAATATTAGCATCGACATCAACATCAAGATCAACATCATCATCATTATCATCATCATCATCATCATGAACTTTGGTTATCTAGGCTACTCACTAGCCTAACCTTTATCATGATTCTAGACAGCTCTGGAGACTACAACTGGCATCTAAGAACTCTTATATAGACCGATGTTACCACTTTTTCCCTTAGGTTACAATGGTAGCTCACTGCCATTCTACATGTGGTAACATTTTTCATATGTACATGTATACTAATATTTGAAATAGGTTTTCTTCAATGTTGAAATACGTGATGTAAACCATTATACTCCATTCAAATAAAATCAAAACCAAACCAATTCACAAAAACAACATTGAGCTTACTTTCTTTCTCAGTTTCCAAATAAATCAAACCAAGGATGGTAACTTCACCAACCAAGGCAAGTACACAAATGAACTACTTAAGTTCTTTGGGATGGAGTTTACTAAGTCAATGGACACACCCATGTCTAACACCACCAAGATAGATAAAGATGAAGAAGGAGAAAAGGTATATGAGAAGCTCTATAGAGGTATGATTGGTAGTTTATTATACCTTACTGCCTCTAGACAGGATATAATGTTTAGTGTTGGCTTGTGTTCTAGATTTCAATCAAGCCCTAGGAAATCTCATCGTATACTTGTTAAGAGGATTTTGAGGTATCTAGCCAAAACTCAAAATTTTGGACTATTGTATCCTAAGTCAAGGGACTTTACTCTTACTACTTATAGTTATGTAGATTATGTAGGTTGCTTGATTGATAGAAAGTGCATGTGACACTTGCTTCTCCCTATTAACATGCTTAGTTTCCCTATTTTCTAAGAAACAAGCTATTGTGGCTCTTTCAACTACCGAATTTAACGTACTATAACTGGGAGTTGTTGTGCCCAAGTCCTATGGATGAAGTAAATGCTCCATGAATTTGATGTTTATTATGATGCTTCTCCAATATATCGTGATAATACTAGTGCAATTAATCTGTCTTACAATCCTACATTGTATAGTAGAGCTAAATATATAGAGGTCTGACATCATTTTATTTGTGACCACATTGCCAAGAAGGATATATATATATATATATCACACATGTGGACATAGAGAATCATCTAGTAGACATTTTTACAAAACCTCTAGCTAGAGAGAAATTTAAATTCATTAGATCAAAATTTCTTCTTGCTTATCTTGATGATATTGACATGCAATCTAGATAGATGTTATCATACTTATATGTATCTTGCTTAAAATAGATCATTTCTTAACTGAAAGTGATATAATTGACATGTTTTCATGCCTTATTTCACTTGTTTTCAGCTATTTTTCACAAATGTATTCTTTACAACAAAATAGTAGCCAATGATGAAATGTCCAAAAACATGTCTAAAATACATGATAGGCTAGAAAAATAAATTTATATAAAACACTAGAGGCTTAGAATTGATTATTCTATATTTTGCAGAGGCTAACCATTCGGTCAAGTTTCTCGTGATACAAATTGATAGATCGCTATCTGAGGACTGAAATGAAATGCATTTTCAGTCGAGTTTCTCACACACAGAACTTGACAGATTGTACGATTTGACACAAATTAAAAAAGGGATTGACTAGCATTTCTCCCTCTCAACTAGAGAAAGTCGACTGACACCCGACCTCCAGTTCTCCATACTCAAACCCTAAGATAGAACAACCACTCCTTCTCCCTTCTGAGCCTTAGATCAACCTTCCTTGCCTCTCTAACATACAATCGAGGTGGTTTGGTGACCTACCTCTTGCAATTTTTCTCCCTTGTTTGGTGGTTATCTCATCTCTATCTTACCATATGGCCTCCAACCATTTTAAGAGATCCACACCAGCTGGAGCAACATCCCTACTAGCTTCACCCAGGAACATTTCATTCAATAATACCTTTTTCATCTCAACCCAAGCTATTGAATCAGTAAAAGGAACTCCTTCGTAGGACTCCCTTTCCATTTTGAGCCATTTTTTAACCTCATTTTTCAACAAGTAAGGTGATTAAAGAGGTATCTAGGGTGTTCAAAGCACATCACCTAAGTTCTTTCGTGTAGAGCATGTGTGCTTTACAAATTCCATGTCAAGCACAAAGGTTGTCTACAAATTCTATGCTAATCTGACATGGAACTACACTACCATAGTGCCACCACCTAATACCCAAGTCATTGTGACTTTGATGATAGCTAGAATCTAGATAACAATATCCAAGGATTTTTTTAATACCTATTTCCTTGGTTTTGATGTCATTGCCTATTGGTTGGCATCTTATCCCTCTTACCATGACCTATTTGACCCTGAAGGTTTCTGCAAGAGGTTTGACCCCGTCCTTACCCTTCCTAACATCCATAAGTTCGTAAAGAAACCAACCATCCCATATTGTAAGAATTCAAACCTACCCTCCCTTTCCCTTGATATAAAGACAAAACCAATCACCTTTGTGGTCAATTGCAATATTCATCCCATGAGGTATTAAACGGAGATTGTATAAAACACTACAGTGATCATGTATTGTCTGTTGAACAATATTGGAGTGAAATGGGCTCATTATATTCTCCATCATATGACTTTCTTCGACTCAGGGAGGAATACCACCAACACCAATCTCCCATATGCAAACCTAATATGTGGAGTGTTTTATCACCATGCTAAAAAATCCCTCTCACATGACCTTGGCTAAAAACAAATCACAAAGGGGTTTGCATTAGAGAGATAACCATCAACAAGACTATTCTTACTGCCTCTTCTACCACACCAGGTGCCTCTAACTCCACCCAGGCCCCTCCGCAATCACCATCCTGACCTTACCATGCCTGGTTTTCATTTGAAATAAATCCCTCATGGGATTTATATGATACATGAATAGGCGTATAACTTTAGGGTTCTGAATCTCCCCAGGACCTCTTCCAGATCATCTCTCACATGAACCTATCCTACAACCATCCCTACCCACCCTACCAGGTGTACCCTAACGCTGACTATGCCTCTTATGCATAGAGTTAGTTCTACCCTGTCCCTCCAGCTCCTATTGCTGATGGTGGACCTGCCCCTACCCCTGGTGCTCTTACTCTTCAGAATCTTCCCGTTGGTCCTGCTTCCACCCTACTTCATATATATACTATATGGTCCTCTTTCAAGTCACATGATGTTCATATTAATGACAGGTACATAATATCACTTCACTAACTCTATTACAAGCCCACATGGCAGTGATAACTCATAGGTTCCAAATGCACTAACAACCACTCTTGCTCTATTAGCGATGCACAATTGAAGCTCATCGTTCCTTAAAGGTCTACTTCTTTTCATAAATTTGAGAAAATTTGAGATCCACATTTCGTGTCAAGTTCCCAAGACAAAGAAGTAGCAAAGTCTATCGTAATTATGAGATCTCTATCCCTTGCTTCATCTTCCTTAGTCTGTTAAGCTAAAATGATAGTTTACTTTTGCACTTACCCTTCTCCTTATTTTGAGTGTAGAAGCCTTGGACATTATCTTAGCATCAAAACTTTTCTTAGCCTTATATTTTCCCTTGGTCTCCCTTCCACTCATCACCATCATTGGTTTGTCCTTCTTCATTCGTGTATTGGCATTAATCAACATGCCATTCACTTTAGACAGTGATTTGGCCTAGTTACTCAAGTGAGATCACTCGATAAACTATCTATATGGTTCAAGACAATATTGTAGAATCATATTTGTGGCCAACTCTTGGCCTAAAGAAAACCCAGTCTCTCTAGATGATCCACATACCCAATCATATTGAGCACATGGGCCTCTATTAGATCTCCCTCTTCCAAGTTTCACTCAAACAATTCTTTGGAGACATTATAGCTTTCTTGCTTTGCATGATTCTTAAGATGTGTTACCATCTCGTGAATGTGCATGCTTTCATGTTTTTTATGCAAGTCATAGTTCAAAAAGACCAACATACAATCTTTGATGTTTGTGACATCATTGACATGTTTCAAGTAAGCATCCATTTCAACCTTAGGCACATTTGGAGTGGGTTCCTCTGGCACTACTGTTTCTAGGACATATGGCTTGTTCTCATTGGTGAGAACGTTTCTCAAAGTCTTGAACAAGTCATTGTATTTGGTCATGTTCAATTTTTCCTTTTTAAGGACTGATTGCAATATGAGTGTTTTTTCCATTTATCTCCACAAGAAACATTTTTATTTTGTCAAAACACTTTTGATTTGATTCGATAATATTGATGACATTAATCAGGCCTTTGACTAATAATCATTCCCACTATTTTGTTCCAATGGATAGCCCTTACTATAAATTTGAAAGATTGTAGTGAACAATATTCTAGTGAGCCTACATCCAAAATAATTAAGTTGTTACCCAGCCAACATTGGCGCTCACAACTAATTATTAAGGTAGGTGGCATTTTCCGATTACATCTCATGCAATTTTTGTATAGATGGTATGCACAACTCCTTACCATAGTCTATCTGCACGCTTCTAGACACTTAATCCTATCAAGGTAACCTAGTTAAGCCTAACCCAACGCACCACGCTAGGGTGTGCCCACACTTATTCGATCAAGCTTTTCATGTGTGTCACTTATGGAAAGCATCTTAGACTTAATATTTATTGAGGGATTTTATATATAAGTACATATACACATCCAATCACCATATACTTAAAATATGTATCATCTAAATACTATATCCAAAAAAGAAACCACACAATCACAAACATATGATGGTTATGGCCATACTAATACAATTCTTTGAAGACACAAAGAATTGATACTATCTAAGTTATTACATTAGATGTAGCAATGTGTACTAGAAAATATGTTGTTGGGAACATGACAGTTGATCGAATGGACTCTCCAGCCGATTGGTTTGAGTGTTAGTCAGTCAAATGGCTCATGGATCATGCAGTTGGTTGGACTCCTCCAATCAATTAGTTGGGTTTCCATTCGATCGATTGGCTCCTCCTATTGGTTTGCCTCCTTATTCCTACAATCAATTGACTCGACTTCCCATTCGGTCGACTTGCCTAATCCAAAGCATCTTCTCTTTGTTGAAACAAAAAGTAAAACTATCATATTCATGTTAATGGATTACATTCCTAAAGTGAAACCTTGAGTTACTTTCAAGGGGAGTATAGAGAGGAAAACATTGTTTACAATTGGAGAAAGAGATATAGAGGCTCGATATACATATCGAATAAAAGGTAGGAATAAAAAAATTAAACCAAGAATACACATCCATAAGGGGTTTGTCCATAACCACGCATTCATCCACCATTAAAACATTTTTAGGGTGAGGCATATAGATTGCATATATATGTATATGTACGTGTATATATATATATATATATATCAATGTATATATATGTATATATATAATACGAATCATATGTGGTATTTGATCAAATATGCACATTATTCATTTCAAATATTAACATTATGTACAATAAAATAAATGACAAAACTAAATTCAATCGCATGAAATAATATCGCGATGCACCCTAAATTGACGTGGCTCAGATACCATTATTAGGAAATAAGGATGGTAGATAAGGCAACGAAAACAAAAAAAATCCTTATTCCTAACCAGAAGATCGCGTCAAAAATGATGTATCTAGGAAAGAATTCTATGAGGCATGTACCTGGTCATGAATCAAGTCCAACGACAATCCTCACAAAGTGTGTGCTTCTTCTTCAAGTAGCAGATAAACGGTTGTTGGAAGCGGCCTCCTAGTGTAGCACCATGGATGGAGGTTGATGATATTAACCCAATGTGATGGAAATAGCCTCCACACCTCTAAAACATCTATGCACACCATCGGGAACTCATGTTGTTCTTCCATAACTGGTCGAAAATAGTTGTCCCTCATGTTTTCAACACGCTAGTGTTGACTTCCCCCCTTTGGCTATCTCTCCCTTGTAGGGGTAAGATGCTCCCAGATATCACGTCACCATAATGTTGAGATTAGGGGATTTCACCTAAGAGCCTTGGCCACCCCCCTTATATAGGAGTGGATGGGTTAGAGGACATGTTTTTATTCCAAGAGGACATGTTTAGTGTTGTAATCTTAATATTATGTACATTAACTCTTTGTTGATGATATCTTGTGAGTTATTGGTGTTTCATCCCATATTTTGATCATGACTCTGGATTGCTTGTTTCTCTCCATTGTATATGTTTGGTGCGTATTATGTGTGGTTTCTTGGTGTACTTTGTTCCTATGGAGAAGACATGTGCTTTACATATGTTCCTCCCTTCATTTTCGATATAACAAAGGGGGGTAAATGAGATTAACCATATTGTTTTATTTCTTATGTGATCCTTTTTCTTGTCAAATATCTGAAATATCACATGACTTGCTAGAGGACCATATAGTATATATATGTTCTATGGTTATTTATGGAAAAACTAACCATACTGGCATAGGTAAGCATGAATTGAGGGGGAAAATTAACATTGTTCATTCATGAATCCCCTTGCAATTCACAAGGTAAAGGTTTAACTTTCATATCCTTTTCAATATGTTGAGAAATAGTTTGTAATTGTCAAAAAGGGTGAGAATGTTGACCTGAGAGTTATACATTGTCCATATTTTGATAATGACTTAACCATATCATTCATATGTATCTAATATCTCTACTTGAGATTAATTTCAAGGATTAGGTACATGAAAAGGATCAAATCCATCAAGCCTTATCTTGATCTAGTTCAAGTCAAAAGCAATGCAAATGCACTTTTGTGGAAAACACCATAAAACCCTTAGGATGATTTTTGTAATCATGCGCATTGATTTAATGACTTGTAACTAAGATGAGAAAAATTAGGAGCCCTTAATTCGAACAATTAATCACTTTGATGACACTATCCAAAATTCATTATAGGATGTTTTGCGGTCGAGTTCTACTAGTGACAAACTCGAATGATCCCCTTGAAGCATTTTGAAAATGTTCAGGTTTGATCGAGCTACACAAAAAAAAAACTCGACTGATCCCTGCATTGACCCAAACTAATTTAAGCATTCTGTCGAGTTTCATCTAGGATAAACTCAAGCGATACTTCAAATTAGCTTTGTCTCATACTACAATCGGTCGAGTTACCTTTATTGGAACTTGACCGACTACACTATACAAAATGTGTAGAAAAAGTGATTCTAGCCGTTGAGAGTGTTCCAAACATGAAAAATAGATCCTCTACAACACCTCAAATGACTATAATTAGTTCCTAAGTTCTACCAGACACTAGTGGACATCCTCAAATATAAATTGGACCTCTTAGAGTTCGTTCAAAGATTTCTCTTTCATGCTATTCAAGATCTTAGCTATAGTTGAGTAAATCTGGTCCAATAGAGCCCCCTTTCTCTCTCTTGTTTATAAAGTCAAACGTCCATATGAGTGAGATAGGTTGTTTGTGAGAGAGCAACTCCATTTTACTCTTGTAATTCTCTCAAAGCTTCCCTTTCCCAATCCCTTTCTTCATGTGCATTTTTAGTGAAATCTTGTCCAAGTGATGAGAATGGTGCAAGTTTCTTAAAGCTATAGAATAAGGTGCAAAAAGCTTCTCCAAGGTGAAAGAGAAGGTCAAGGTCTAAGATCCAAGAGTGGAGTGGGTAAATCCTTTAAGGAACAAGACTCGATGAAGGAAGGGGATCTCCTTGGTATAGGTATCCAAGTGATTACAAGAGTGGGTAAGACCTTGGTGAGGTAGAAGACTCTAGCTCTTAAATATGTTAGTCCTTGGTTGTAAGGTTATTGGATCTTTTGACCTTAAAGGGAAGTTGGGTATCCTTGGCCCGAAAAAGGAAAGTCATCTAGTATGTCCTACAATGGAATATAAGTATACATGGGTTGCAAAATCCTAGAGGTTGACCTCTCTAGGTAGTGGATTGACTTTCTCCTAGTTTGGAGATTGGAACCACTCTGCATAGCTTGTTCTAGTGCTTATTTCAATATCTCTCATTATTGCTATGTATATTTACCTTGCCATCAAATTCATTGTTTGCAATTGCGCTAGTTGAAGAAACTTGAAGGTCAAACAAGTTTTGTGTAAGTGTTTTTAGCTCTATTCACCCCCTCTTAATGGTATCAGAGACACGATCTTCTATGACACATCTCCTATAAGATGAGAAGATGGGTGACAACCTGCTTGGGTCTCTCAACTTGGAAGAAGGTTTCTCCATGAGACCCCCAATCTTTTATGACACCAACTCCTTCTATTGTAAGTAGAAGATGTAGTTCTACCTTAAAGGGATGAGATACGACATGTAGAACGTATTCATACTTGACTACAAGGAATCAAAGAGGTGATGTAGCCAAGATCAATAAGGCTTAGTTCAATACCAAGGCAATAAGCATCACCTGTGCTGCCCTCACCCCCTTCAAATTCAACCGGATATCATCTTAGGACACATTCCATGCGATTTGAAACAAGTTGTGCATCATTAATGAAGGCACAAAGCAAGTGAATGAGTGCAAGATCTACATGCTCAAGGGTCTCCTTGAGAACTTCAATATGGGAAAGAAGGAGAGAGTGGCTAAGATGTACACAAGGCTCAACACCATCATCAATGGGCTTCCTTCTTTGGGCCACATCATGGATCGAGGGACCATCAAGTACAAGATCATAAGGTCTCTCCCTAAGAGATGGGAATTCAAGGTAACATCCATTGAGTAAGTTACAAGCCTTGGTGACATAGTGTAACACCCGGGCCCACTGCCCAAGGCTCTAGTAGAGTTTCAGGAATGACGACTAGCCTCACAGGCCACCACTAGCCTTAACTGTGTGCTTTGTCCTCACTCATGCATAAGTCAGGGATAGTTTCCCGACTGGTCACCCATCCTAGTACTACTCCAAGCTGAGCACGCTTAACTATGGAGTTATTTAGTGATGGGCTCCCATAAAAGGAGGTGCACCTTGGTGATATGGGTAGTCCAATCATTCCTTTTAAGATCATGTTATTTGAGGCTTCAAATCCTGGGACGCTACAATCTCCCTCACTTAGACTCTTAACGTCTTCATCAAGGCTCAACTATATGGCCTCATAATATGACCCCATTTTAGTGTAGAACCACAATGGCCCATGGACACCCAGCTCCTGATCACGGAATACCCACGCAAGGGTGGCTACGTCAACCCTGGACAACCCTTTCCTACATGCCTGGACCGCACGACTCAAGACTAACATGCCACATGCCCTTGCTGGCCCCACCTACTGGAGGGGAATTGGCTGTGATACCATTTGTAACACTCGAGCCCACAACCCTAGGCTCTAGTAGAGTTTCACGAATGACGATTGGCCCCACAGACCACCACTAGACTTAACTGTGTGCTTTGTCCTCACTCACGCGCAAGTCAGGGACAACTTCCCAACTGGTCACCCATCCTAGTACTTCTCCAAGCTGAGCACGCTTAACTATGGTGTTTTTTAGTGATGGGCTCCCAGAAAAGGAGGTGTACCTTGGTGATATGGGTAGTCTAATCATTCCTTTTAAGATCGTGTTATCTGAGGCCTCAAATCTTGGGATGTTACACATAGCCACAGAGGGGTTCATTGGAAACCTTCAAGCTCATGAGCCAAGACTTGACAAGTAAGAAGAAGATGAAAAGTAAGAGCAAAAGGAATAAAAGAAGATCAAATACAATGCCTTCAAAGATCAAGTGGAGGCAATGATTCTCTAACAAAAACTTTCTTGTTGGTCCTCTCCTCCATCCTCAAGTGAAGATGAAGGCCCTAGTGACCACGAAATTAAATATTCCAAGGGCAATCACTATAAGGGAAAGCCTTCCTCATCCTCCACTCCTAAATGCTATGAATGTGGTCTAAAGTGGCATTACAAGAATGATTGCCCCGAGATAAAGAAGGCCTACCACAAGAGAAACTACAAGAAGGATGACTACAAGAAGGAAGGAAAGTACAAGAGGAAGGACAAGAATGATAGTAAGATCAAAGATGATACTCATACCGCATGGGAGGAGTTATCCTCTAGTGATTCTAGATCAACAGAGGGAGAATGCCACCTTGCACTCATGGCCTCTACAAGTGATGAAACTGGTGAGGTATGTGAGGTAAGTTTGAATAAGAGTTCTAAGGAAACCTTCCTTAAGATGCTTAATGCTTCTTGATCTTCTTATTTCGATTGCAAATATAAGAAGAAGAGGTTAGGGAAGATCATTGATGATTTGTATGCTAAGATTGATTCCCTGAACAAAATGAGAAATTACATCTTGATAGTATTAACTCTTGGCAAGGCCAATTTCTTGATCTTGAGATTCAATACAATAGAGTTGAAGTAGAAAATGGTATCTACATTAAGGAAAGAAATGGTCTTAAGGAGGAGAACCAAACCCGCCTTGATGAGCTTGTTTTGATTAAAACTAAAAATGAAGTTCTCTTAAACTTGCTTGTGATACTATTAAGATGATAATATAATTTATCTTGATGAGCTAATCTTGCTTATAACTGAAAATTTTATTTTTATTGCTCAAGTTAATGATTTTTCTTCTAGGCCCTAGTTGCCAAGAAATGAGTTAGCTAGTATTACTCTTGAGAGAGATTCATTTCCTACTAAAGACTTTTGTTTGGAGGGACCTATTGCATGCTCAAGATGATCTTGCTAGTTTATATTCCAAACTTATTACTATTAGTGATGACAATCACAATTTTAGAGATTCCTTGCAAAAAATACTCACAATAAAAAATCCCTTAATGAAGTTCTAGATCACTCTACCACACAAGTTGCTAGTGGTTTGGGATATGAAGGGGGAGCTCCAAAGAGTAAGAGCAAGGGAAAGGGAAAGAAAAAGAACAAGGGACCTTCTATTTTCCATGTAGAGTCATCTGGATCTAAGTAAGTGCATTTAAAGAGTGATGGCCATTACTCTACATATTGTCCTTATAAGTAAAAGGGAACCAACCCAAAGAAGAAATGGGTTTCAAGCTAACTCTGAATCCTAATGTTTGAGTTGATCACCGACATCTTCCTTTATTTCAAGTAAAAGGAAATTGGATTGTTGGTAGTGGCTACTCTAAACACTTGCCATGTGAGATTAGCCATTTCAACAAGTTTACCAAAAAGAAAAGAGGTACGATGACCTTTGGAGACAACTACAAAGGTAAAGTAATAGGTGAGGTGATGTAGGTGACTCTCTTTGCATCGACAATGTCCTTCTTGCTAATGGCATGCATCACAATTTAATGAGTGTTAGTCAATTATGTGATAATCTATAACTTGTTTTATTCACCTCACTAAAATGCTTTCTTCTAGATTCCCTCTCTTACAATGTGATAAATAAGGGAACTAGAAGTGCAAACCTCTTGTTATTGTTCTTGATTCTTTTAAGCATGTTCTTGATAGATGGCTTATAGTTGATATTAGTGATATATCTCTTTGGAATCGTAGGCTTGGTCATGTAAGTATGCATCAATTGAAGAAGTTGAGCAAAAAGGACTTGATCAAAGGACTTCCCAAATTGGATTTTAGAAAGCATGAGAAATGCCAACCTTTCACATAAGGAAAGCAAACAAAGTCCTCCTTCAAATATGAAGGAGTCCTGAGCACCAAGAGATCTATTAAACTTATCCATATTGATCTATTTGGACTTATGAGAACTCAATTGATTTGTGGTAGCAAGTGTTGCCTCATGATTGTCGATGAATTTTCTCGGACCTTCTTTCTTGTTTCAGAAAGTGATACACTCGATATTTTTTCAATATTTTGCAAAAGGTTAAAAATGAAGCTTCTTTTGGATTGTCTCTATCAGTAGTGACCATGGAGGAGAACTTGAAAATGACATGTTTGAATGGGTTTGTGAGGAATTTGGTTATTCGTATAATTTTTCTTCTAATTGTACACCTCATCAAAATGGGGTTGTAGAGAGAAAGAATAGGTAGTTATAGGACATGGATAGGTCTATTCTTCTAGAGTATTATACTCCAAAGATGTTTTGGGCCGAAGCCATTAACACCTCATGTTTTGTGCAAAACTGAATTTCACACATTCATCCTTCAAGAATAACCCTGTAAGTCATGGCATGGTACAAAGCCATCTATTGATTTCTTTAATGTTTTTAGTTGTACGTTTTTTGTGTTAAACACCAATGATTCTCCTGATAAGTTTCTTCTAAAATGTTACAAGGATTTCTTTCTTAGCTGTAGGAATACTAGAAAAGCTTTTAGAGTATATAATATTGAATTATCTAAAATAGAACAATCTATCAATGTTAAATTTGTTAAAACTAACCCCTCTATTTCCATGAATATTATAAATGATGATGTTTTATATGAGGAGATACCTATCTTGAAAGAGATCTACATCACCAAAAAGGGAAAAGAGGTTCTCATAGAATAAGAGAAAGAAAAATAAAAGAAGGATCCACATCCATGTTTTGCAAAGAATCATCTGAAAGAGTTATTTTTTTAGGTAATCCTTTTTAAACGGTGAAGACATAGGTTGCATTCAACAAAGAACTAGCTGACAATGCCTTCATCTCACAACTTGAGCCCAAGAATGTCAAATAAGCTCTGAAGGATGATGAATGGATCCTATTCATGCAAGAAGAGTTAGAGCAATTAAAAAAGAACAAAGTGTGGACCTTAGTGCCAAGACTAAGTCCTAGAAAGATCATTGGCACCAAGGGGGTCTACTGCAACAAGCTTGACAAAAGTGGAAAAGTTTTAATGAACAAAGCAATGTTAGTTTGTTAAGGTTACAATCAATGGGAATGTATTGACTTTGATGAAACTTATGATCTTGTTGCTAGATTTGAGTCAATTAGAATGTTACTTGATTTTTCTAGCCATAATTTCTTACTTTATCATATGGATTCTAAAAGTGCATTTTTAAATGGTAGAATTGAGGAGGAAGTATATGTTGCTCAACTTCTTGGATTTGAACATGAAAAGCTTCCAAACCATGTTAATTTGTTGTAAAACCTCTCTATGGACTCAAACAAGCCCCTAGAGGTTGGTACGAGAAACTAAAGAACTTTTTTCTAGAAAATAGCTAAGTCTTGGGAAAAGTAGATTCTACTCTTTTTTTTATAAACACTTTTAGAAATTTCTTGATTATTGAAGTCTATGTTGATGATATTATATTTGGCAGAATTGATATTGATCTTTGCACAAAGCTTATCTCTCTTATGTTGAGTGAGTTTGAGATGATCATGATGGGTGAGCTTACTTTCTTCCTCAATTTCCAAATAAAGCAAACCAAGGATGGTAACTCCATCAAAAAAGGTAAGTACATAATTGAATTACTTAAGTGCTTTGGGATGGAGAATACCAAGCCGAAAGACACACTGTAACATACTAGATCTCAGACCCTACCTTGGAAGTTGACATTTTGGACTTAGCCAAACTAGGTTGAAGGTTAGACCTAAATAGATCTTTTGTATAATCCCAATGAGCTAATACATTTATAGATCACCTTCATGTAACCTAATTCTCTAACATTAATCTTAGGTTTATAATACATAAAATATGCCACATAACTCATTTTTGTGGTAATATGAAGATAAGAAACTTAATTGGATAAACAATTTGGATAATGGGCCATTAATAGGCCATATGACATATCTCATAAAAATAAGTCTCAAAAGAGGAAACAAACTTCAAATTCGAATTCAACATATCAAAATTAGCCTACATGTCAAATTTCATCTAATTTGGACCACCTTGAAATATTAGGATAAGTTTAGGAGAGAGAAAATGAGTAAAAGGAATAAGTAATAAATAATGTGATTATATAACTTCAAAATATATAAATAATGGAAAATTAATATTCTACACATCAAATATCACTTGTGGATAAAGTTTGGTCCAATTTGGATGTTGTTTGTACAAGTTATGCAATTTTAGGTACATTATGGACTTTTATGCAATTTACCCAATTGGGAGGTTTTCTTTGCAAATTATCAACTGAATTTTAATAATTAACGAGATTTTAAACCATTGGATAACCTAGTTTCACCTTGGTTTGATGGTATTTCTTTCCAAGGGCATTATAGGGATTACCCTCTTTATAAAGATGCTTATCCTTAAAAGCTATCAACCAATGAGGTTATTTCTTTCTTGCAAAATGGTGGGGATGGCCTAAAATAATATATGGGCTCAGGACCGACTTTGGATATGCATGAAGCCTCTATGAGCTATCCTCTTGAATGGCCATCAATCCCTAGGCTAAAGACACATGGAAAGTCCCTTAAGACTCCTCATTCTTCACCTCTTTCTATATATAGCCATTTATACCCCTTCCCAACTCATAATTCGAAAACTCTTACTCTCCTTTTCTTTCCTCTAGCTTATATAATAGTTCCTTCTATATTTGTCCACGAAGTTTCATCCCCAAGGCAAGAGAGGGATCCTACCTTGGTGAAGAAGGCTCCTAGGGCTTCCAAATTGCCCTATTAGGGTTTCTAAAGCTCCTCCTTGGTAAATTCGACCAAAACTAGTAAGTTCCCTCCCTTCCTTCCCTATTTTAATATTGATAGTATTTCTCACACCTTCCTCCAGGTCGGAATCATGACCTTCCATGATAAAACTCCACTAAGAACCCTAAAACATCTCATCTCCATGCTCTTTTTCTAGGGTGTATCACCTCTAAGTTGAGAAGGAGATCTTTTTTCAAGAAAGGAGCTAGGCTTGGAACAACCAGTCCTTCTAAGACCGTATTCTTGCTTTTTAAACCTTATTATCTTCCCTAGGTGTGATCTTCATAACTACCTTCCCATATATTTCTTATTACATGCTTAAAAATCATGATCTTATGTTAAAAATTGACGATGTGTCGATTTCTAATTGGTCGATTTTCAATAATTCATAACTTTTGATTCGTTTATCCAAAAATTAAAGTAAAATATGTTCTGAACTCAGAAAAACATGTTATTTTTAATAAAAACATTTCCAAGTATTGTTTTTCAGTTTTTTCGAAAAGTGTTTTTAGAAAATGAATTAAATATCTAAAAATCACCAAAAATACACTTTAACCTTCATAACTCCAATATATGCAAAATTATATGTTTTCTTAATCAGAAAAAACTAACTAAGTCAGTGGTGATATTGTTGAGGTATGAATATAGGTTTTGTGTAAAAATTTCATATATTAAGGTTTCAACTCTTTAATATATATATGTTATTCTAATACATGAATATGAAATTGGAAATAGGACAAGTGGACCTTGATTTCAACTAAAGGTTTGGAAAATATGTTAATAGGACTCTAAGTAAGATATATGTGCTATCCCTATCTATGTATGTGCTATCCCTATCTATGTATGTGCTATAAATCCTTATTTGTGTATGGTGTATCCCCTATTCCTCTATAATGAGCAATTCGCCTATCTTTTCATTCTCTTGAATTTGACCTACACAATATGTCTTATCTTTTGTTATCATGGTTCGTGTGAACTATCTTGCTTGTTATGAACTTAGATATTTTCTTGATATCTTTTCTTGTGCCTTGGTTCATGTTGGTCTCTTATATTGGTATGTGCCACTTTGAAGTGGATGTTATATGTTTGCGTTGTCCATTGTGTGATGGCAACCTTTGTATCATCTTCTGACTAAACTATTTACTTGCCTCTACATCAAACATGCTACGTGATTCAGTAGCACTAGAGTAGTGTAATTACATTGGTTTTGGGGCAGTATTCCCCTATTGTTTATTTGGAGGGTGGCAATATACCATTCCTCTATAATCGAGTGTGGCAGTAATCCATACTCAACTTTATATATTTGGGAAATTGGCAGTATTCCTTTCTCTATCAGGTTTCAACTTTATGAGGGTTCGCCGCCAATTGTGTTTATATTGTTCTAGGGCTATGTTTATCTCACATGCATGCATGTTGATTATTGTGGGGTGTGTGCCCTACTACTTTCTTTTGTGCCAGTATTGCACAATCTTTATTGTTTCGATCATGGCAAGTATCTTCTTTTATTATGAGATGATGATTCTTTTCTTTGATGCCCGATTGGATAGTCCTTATCTCTCGTATGGGAAGCATTTTACATTTGAACTGCTTATTGCTTAAATTGCTCAAAGTATCATTTAGCATACACATACCGGCTTTTTGCTGATGTATTTCTTTTCTTCTTCTCTTTTGTGGGGTATGCTTCCATCCCCAGGTTAGATAAAGAAGAGGAAAACTTTGACGTCAACCTTGTAGCTGAGCTTTTGGGGAGACTTGAAGAGGTGGTTAGATGACCCTCAGCTTGATCTTTGGCTTATATGATTAGATTTCCTTTTTGACACCCATATGCGGTGAAGTGTTGTATCATGTTATCGAGCATTGTAAATTGTTAGATAATGATATTTTCCGCTGCTACTCCTTGTGTAATGATACATACATGTTGAAAGAATTGGTCTCCATCCCTTTGACGGAAAACTTTATGTGGTGTTTGCCTTTAAGGGATGTGGTCTTTTCTTTTTAGTAGAGGAGTGGTTTCACTCCTTTACACACACCCATGTCTAACACCACCAAGATAGATAGAGATAAAGAAGGAGAAAAGGTAGATGAGAAACTCTATAGAGGTATGATTAGATTTTAATTATACTTTACTGCCTCTGCACGAGATATAACGTTTAGTGTTGTCTTGTGTGCTAGATTTCAATCTTGCCCTAGGAAATCTTATCTTATTGCTGTTAAGAAGATTTTGAGGTATATAGCCAAAAATCAAAAATTTGGACTATGGTATTCTAAGTCAAGTGACTTTACTCTTACTTCTTATAGTGATACAGATTATGTAGGTTTCTTGACTGATAGAAAGAGCACAAGTTGCACTTACTTCTTCTTAGGACCATGCTTAATTTCCCTATTTTCTAAGAAACAAGCAACTCTGGCTCTTTCAACTACTGAGGATGAATACATTGTAGTTGGGAGTGGTTGTACCGAAGTCCTATGGATGAAGAAAATTCTCCAAGAATTAATGTTTATTATGATACTTCTCCAATCTATTGTGATAATACTAGTGCAATTAATCTATCTTACAATCCTATATTGCATAGTATAGGTAAACATATAGAGGTAAAACATCATTTTATTGCAAACAAGGATATTTATATCACACATGTGGACATGAAGAATCAACTTACTGACATTTTTACAAAACCTCTAGCTAGAGAGAAATTTACATTCATTAGATCAAAACTACTTATAACTACTCTTGATTTTATTGAAATGTAATCTAGCTAGATGTTATCATACCTATTGTAACGCCCGGGCTCACTGCCCACGCCTCTAGTAGAGTTTCAGGAATGACGACTGGCCCCACAACCAACACTAGCCTTAACTACGCACTTTGTCCACACTGATGGGCAAGCCAGGATCAACTTCCCGACTGGTCACCCATCCTAGTACTACTCCAAGCTGAGCACGCTTAACTATGGAGTTCTTTAGTGATGGGCTCCCGGAAAAGGAGGTGCACCTTGGTGATATGGGTAGTCCAATCATTCCTTATATGATCATTATATCTGAGGCCTCAAATCCTGGGACGTTACAATCTCCCCCACTTAGACTCTTGACGTCCTCGTCAAGGCTCAACTATAAGGCCTCATAATCTCTTCCCCATTTCAGTGCAGACCCATAATGGCCCATGGACACCCAGCTCCCGATCACGGAATATCAGCGCAAGGGTGGCTACGTCAACCATGGACAGCCCTTTCCTACATGCCTGGACCGCACGGCTCAAGACCGGCATGCCATGCCCATGTGGGCCCCACCGACTGGAGGGGAATTAGCTCTGATACCATTTGTAACGCCCGGGCTCACTTCCCACGACTCTAGTAGAGTTTCAGGAATGACGGTTGCACCCACAAACCACCACTAGCCTTAACTGCGTACTTTGTCCACACTGACGCGCAAGCCAGGATCAACTTCCCGACTGGTCACCCATCCTAGTACTACTCCAAGCCGAGCACACTTAACTATGGAGTTCTTTAGTGATGGGCTCCCGGAAAAGGAGGTGCACCTTGGTGATATGGGTAGTCCAATCATTCCTTATAAGATCATTATATCCGAGGCCTGAAATCCTGGGACGTTACACCTATATGTTTCTTTCTTAAAATTGATCATCTCTTAACTGAAACTGCTATAATTGACATGTTTTTATGGCTTCTCTTATTTTCAGCTATTTTTCATAAATGTATGCATTACAGAAAAATAGTAGCCAATGATGAGTGAAATGTGCCTCAATATGTTTAAAACACATGATAGGATAGAAAAATAAATTTATATAGAACAATAAAGGCTTAGAAATAAATTTCCTATATTTTGAACAAGATGACCATTAGTCGAGTTTCTCCCAATACAACTTGACCGATCACCATCCAAGGATCCACCTGAAATTCTAGTTTGGTTGAGTTTTGACACATAGAATTCAACTGATTGCATGACTGGACACAAATTAAAAAGAGGATCGATCGAATTTTCTCCCTGTCAACTAGAAAAAGTCGGCCAACACCCGACCACCAGTGCTTCATCCTCAAACCCTAGGCTAGACCAACCGCTCCTTCTCCCTTCCTAGTCCTATATCATCCTTCCTTGCCTCTCTAACCCACGACCTAGGTTGTTTTGGTGATCTGCCTCTTGCGGTTTCTCCCTCGTTTGATGGTTATCACATCTCTATCTGACCATATGTCCTCCAATCGTAGGAAGAGACCCGCTCCAGTTGGAGAAACATCTACACCAGTTGCTCCTTGGCACGTCTCCTTCGATAGTACATCTTTTATCTCAACTTAAGCCTTGAATCATTACAAGGAACTCCTTCCTAGGACTCCCTTTCCATTTCGAGCCTTGTTTGAACCTAATTTTCCATTGAGGGAGGTGATTCAAGAGGTAGCTAGGGTGTTCAAAGCAAATCGCCTAATTGCTTTGTGTGTAGAGTGTGTGTGCTTTGTAAATCCATATCAAGCATGAAGGCTATCAATGAATTATATGCTAATCTAACATAAAACTACACCACCATAGTGTTACCTCATAATACCTAAGTCATAGTGCAATCGGTCAAGTTACCCTGATTGAAACTAGATTGACTGCATTGTACATAATGTGTAAAAAAGTGATTCTAGCTATTGGAGTGTTACAAACATAAAAAATAGATCTGTTGAATCACCCCAAATGACTAGAATTTGTTCTTAAGTGATCCTAAACACTAGTGGACATCCCCAACTATAAATAGGACCTCTTAGAGTTTATTCCAAGGTTTCTCTTTCATGCTATTCAAGCTCCTAGCTATAGTTGAGTGCATCCATTCCACTAGAGCCCCCTTTCTCCCTCTTATTTACAAAGGAAAACATCCATACGAGTGAGATAGGCTATTTTTTTTACATAGCTACTCCATTGTACTCTTGTAAAGCTCTCAACGATTCCCTTTCTTGACCCCTTTCTTCAAGTTCATTATTGGTGAACGCTTCTCCAAGTGAAGGAGAAGGTGGTAGCTTCTTCAAGCTATAGAAGATGGTTTAAATAGCTTCTCCAAGGTGAAAGAGAAGGTCAATGTCGATAATCCAAGAGTGGAGTGGGTAAATCCTTCAAGGAAAAAGACTCGGTGTAAGAAGGGGATCTCCTTGGAAAAGGTGTCTAGTTGATTACAGAAGTGGGATAGACCTTGGTGAGGTAGAAGACTATAGCTTTTGGATAGGTAAGTCCTTGGTTTTATGGTTATGTGATCCCTTGTCCTTAAAAGGGAAGTTGGGTATCCTTGGCCCAAAAGAGGAAGATCATCTTGTCTGTCTTATAATGGAATATAAGTATACATGAGTTGTAAAGTCCTAGAGCTTGACCTCTCGAGGTAGTAAACTGAATTTCTCCTAGTTTGGAGATTGGAACTAGTCTAAATAGCTTGTTCTAGTTCTTGTTTCAATCTCTCTCATCCTTTCTATGTATGTTTAGATTGCTATCAAATTCACTATTTGCAATTGTGCTAGTTGAAATAACTTGAAGGTATAACATGTTTTGTGTGAGTTTTTTTAGCTCTATTCACCCACTCTCTAGAACCCTTTGATCCAACCAGTGGATTTTCACCTGTGTTTGAGTTAATTGGATTAAACATTATCAAGACACATTCAATTTGCAAAATAGGTGATTAATATCATTAGGGTTCACATAGAGGATAGGTGAATCATCCACACCAAAGTATTAATGGATATTAGGGAAAACAGTGATTGGAGTGAAGAAATCATATGATTTGAAAAGTCAATAAGGTTTAATTACAAGGTCATATAATGACATAAAAGGCCATATTGCAACATCAAAGATGGATCTAGTGTAGTGTGAATCATTATTACACAATGGGGACATCGTTCACTTATTGTTTCTTAGAGTGGCATAAGATACTAACCTCTAGGTTGGTTAATCATGTGATGTCATTTGAAATGATATGAACAATTAGAATGAAGATCATCATTAAAGTACAACCTAAACATCACCTTCATAGATTAGGTCATCAAAAGAAAATGCAAATACTATGGATTCAACTTGTGTCAAGGTATATCCATGTTATTGATTTGATGATTAGGGGGTGCATAAAAAACATTGGTCCAAGATTTATCATATTAGGGCATTGATTATTCAATCATGATTATAGATTACAAAACTAACAATACAAAGGGATTATGTTTGAAATTATGGCTTGAAAATAGTTCTATGCTATAGGTATCATCTTGTTGATTGTTTTGATATATAATTTTGTGTATATTCGACCATTGTAGCATAATTAATGGTACTTATAAGGTAAGATATAACTAGGGAAATAAATCATCTTAGTAAATGCCTGAGATGGGCCTCTGGCTCCCTTGTGCAACCCATGTGATGATGGATGGCCCATGAGGTCAGGTCTAGCCTTGGGCTCCTATGACTAAGTGGGGGCGTGATTTCTCGAACAACCCCTGTTTCAATTCCAAAACAGAGGTTGAACAGGTGGCGACGTTGTGCTCGCCAGCGCATCAACAATCCTGACTTGAGATGAGAAAAGGGTTGGAAGCAGAGGCAGAAAGTCCAAGAAAAGGGTTGGTCACTCTCCCTTGTGTGAGGAGTTTCCAGGGTGGCTGGACAAGTCTATTCAATGCTGCCTTGCCTTTAGTGTCTTGTGCCTTTAGCAGGAACTTGTTGGATCTAGGGCTCTAGAGGGGGTGTGAATAGAGATTCAAAATTCTCATAAGAAAAGCTAGACCTTCAAATTATATCAATAGAAACCAAATGCTTCAGATCAATTTGAAGTCCTAAATAAGCAATCATATTAAGGATGAGAGAAATTGAAACATGCACTTAGATAAGGTGGTTAGAGTGATTCCGATCTCCAAACTAGGAGATAGTCAATCCACTATCTAGAGAGGTCAACCTCTAGGACTTTGTGATCTATTTATACTTATATTCCACCATAAGAGATACAAGGAGACCACCATACATCCAAGGACTTACCTACTCAAGACAAGAGTCTTTCACTTATACAAGGACTTACGCACTTGATCAAGATGTCTTCAGCCATCAACAAGGACTTACCAAACTTGCATCAAGTATTTGGCCTTGAAAAAATTACCCACTCTTCTTGAATCTTTGCCTTGCCTTTCTCCTTCACCTGGAGAAGATCTTCACCTCTTCTTCAGCCTTGAAGAAGACCAACAACTTCACATTCACTCAAAGTAGCTTGCTTCAACCTTTTCTCTTTGAGAAAGGGGATTGCAAAGTTGGAAGGAATGAGATATTTACAAGGACACAGAGCTAGCTCTCTTACAACATGCCTAACTCACTCATAATCATGAAATGCTTTGTAAATGAGAGAGAAGATAAAGGAGCTCAAAGGGTTGTATCACACTCAACTATAAGTACCAAGGTTAGAATGAATGAGCAAGCTTGGAATGAATTCTAAGGGGTCCTATTTATAGCTAGGGTGTCCCTTGAGTTTGGGATCACTAAAGAACAAAAAATAGCCAATTTACAACTTGCAACAGATCTATTTTTGTTTACAAAAACTCTCCAATGGTTATAATCACTTTTTTTGCATGTTTTGTATAGTACATTTGGTAGAGTTTCAATAAAGGTAACTCAAATGATCCACTAATTGACAAAGACAATTTTCAAACTATCTATTGAGTTTGTTCTGGGAAACTCGACCGATAAGTTAAAATAAGTTTTTCTTAGTTGATCGATTGGTCAAGTTTTGTGAGTTTACAACTTGACCGATTGGTCATTTTAGGAAGTCCATCACTGGATCGGTTGACTTTCCAACTTGATCGACAAAGTGCCTGTGACAAATTTTCCAAAATGATTTTGAGTGACCAAACGTTGGAATTAAGTGTCTCTGATTTTTTTCACATCTTAGTTACAAATCATATCATCAATATAAGTGATTACAAAATTAATCTAAGATGATTTGGAGTGATTTCTCAAAAATCACACTAGCATTTCTTTTTTACTTGAACTTGGACAAGCTAGGGCTTGTGTAATTTGATCCTTTTCATGTACCTAAAGCCGAAAATAAATCTTGAACAAACGTATTAGATACATAGGAATGGAATGGTTAAGTTATTATCAAAATATGGACAGTGTGTAACTCTCAAGTCAACATTCTCCCCCTTTTTGACAATGAAAAACCATTCCTCAATCATATTGAAAAGGATATGTAAAGTTATACTTAGCCTTGCAAATTGCAAGGGGATTCATGATTTTAACAATGTGGATTGCTCCCCCAATCTATGCTTACTCTTACTTGCATAGTTAGTTTTTCTACACAAAGAAATATCACATACATACTATATGTTCCTTTAGCAAGTCACATGATAGAGCATATAATGAACAATAAAAGGATCACATAGGTAATAAAAGCAATATGGTTGATCTTAAAAACATTTAACTTTTCTCCCCCTTTTGACATTATCAAAAAGGAAGGGGGGTAGAAGGGCACAAAAATAGATGTTCTCCAATCACAACCAAAACATGCATCTACAAGATAAAACATGCAACCTCATTAGCACACATCAGATAGAGACAAGAGAGACAAGCAATCTAAGTCAGAATCAAAATATGGGAAACATGACACCAACTCATGACATATAAGAAATCAAAGAGTAAGTGTACATATGATTAATATTACAACCTAGAAAGCATGTCCTAAAAAACAACTACAAATCAAAATGATGAAACCAACATGCTGATAGAAATAATACATCGTATATAATGTGCCCAAATATTTTTAGTACAAAATAGTATAGAAAGATATATTTGATCAACATCTACAAACTACAAACTAAATTGTCTATGATATTTATGTCCACAACATCATCATTATCATCAACATCATCAGTAGAGGCTTCTAGATCACTGTCATCATCTCCGTATGAAGGTGCAACAGAGGCAGTAACATCACCTTCATCACTTGAACCACCACTAGAGACATTAGAACCATCCTCATCATCATACTCAGATGCCCCCTCACCAGCAGCACTAGCTTCTTCATCAGCCTGATCTGGAATCTCCTCATTGGCAGAAGGACCGAAGCCATGACCAGGCCACATGGCATTCTGCTCAGCCCAAGACATACCAAGGTCATGTAGTTCTTAAGCTTGAGGATAAGAAGGACTTGAAGTGACAAATACTAGAAGAAAGGTAGCTATAGGACTGGAAGGGAGAGGTAGCATAGGAGGGGTAGATTTGATAACCTCCCATTTTGTGATGTTATCTTACTATTTTTTCTTAATTTTCCATAATCTTTCTTAGATAAATTATATAGAATCCTTAACTTTCCAGTTTATTGTGAATATACCAATAGAATAGCATTTCTCCTTTTCTTCTTATAGAAAAACCCAAAAAAATTGCAAAAGCCCCAAACTGGTCCCAAGACCGTATGAAGCCAAACGGTCCCAAGACCGTATGAACCCAAACGGTCCCAAGACTGAATGAAGGCCAAACAGTCCCAAGACTGAATGAAACCCAAATGGTCCCAAGACCGTATGAAGGTCAAATGGTCCCAAGACCATATGAAGGCCAAATGGTCCCAAGACCGTATGAAGCCAAACGGTCCCAAGACCGTATGAAGCCAAACGGTCCCAAGACCGAATGAAAGCCAAACGGTCTCCAAACCGTGAGGACTCAAATGGTCTCTAAACCATGAGAGTCCAAACGGTCTCCAAACCGTTGAAGACCCCAACGGTCCCAAGACCGTTCAAGATTCCTTGGAAGCCTATGAATAGGACCAAAGGGGTCTTCATTTGGGAAGAACTTTTAGTCACCCAAAGGATGCTCCAATGATTCTAGACCTGTTTCAACCTTCATCCATCGCCCCAAGGCTGCCAGTCTAAGATCAACACTCCATCCTCAATCTGCTTCCTCTCTAATCGACATAGAAGATGGGAAGTGAAGGATTTATCACCAAGGCAACCACGTGGTGTAAAGATAGTTGTGCTCTACTCCAAGGGGTCAACCTTCCTCCCTCCTATGTGAGATGATGTTTACCTTCTCTCTTCCCACCTCCTTCTTTGTTCTTGCAATGAGCGAGTAGTTCCATACACTAGGGTGCGGGGAGTAGCCCCGCTACCCATTTTTTCATTCCATGCATTGTAATTCATGGGTTTGCAATAGAGAAATACTATCTTTTCAGTTCATCATCAATCGTTTAATGAATTCTAGTTGTCTGATCACCAACTTGTGTTATCTATTATCTACTAGTGCAAATTGTCTACGTTTGTGCTTTTAGATTTGAATATTGATTGCATGTTGGTTCTTGACGTATGTAGTCACCATATATCTATTTCGGTATCTAGGAACGTTTTTCAAGGAGTGGAGTAAACTCACCTCCATCATTGTACTTTAATACTATGAAATGGAATCAGTTGACATATGAAAGTACAACATTGAAATGTTGAGGAACACACTTTGTGAAGGGAGTGATGCAAAGTAAGTGACCATTCATTTAGGGATGGCTGGCATTGCAACACTCCTACGTTTCTCATAGTTGGTTATCTAAAACAAATCTAAGTCTACAAATAAACTAACTGATTAGATTCTTTTCTTTGCAAGCCATGTTATTATGATGTATGTTTTGATCCATGTGTAGTGGTGGTGAAACTCGATCACATCCTAGTGGTTTCAAAACATTGTTTACAACTTTAAGTTTACTTTCCTGCCATTTACTTTCTTTGCACTCTAGTTTAATCATCAAATCAACTATTCGGTCTAAATATCAACTCTTAAATAGATAAGTAGAGTTATAAAATTTTCCATCTTGTTAAACCTTTAATAAGATTGTTGTCTCATGGATTTGACCCTCAACTGTACTATGATAAGACTTCCACGTATCATAGCATACATGGGTGGATACCTTATTATAGCACATGAAAGGCTAAACTTAGAGACTCACCATCTCTAGGATTTTTAGTGGTGCACGCAACTCCATGCGAGTGGAGGCTCCATTAAAAATTGGTGATGTTGCTGGGGAAAATGGAACGTTTTAATTTCATTTATCAACTTACTAGTTGATTAGGATTTTACACTTTACCTTGACAATACTTCATATGTTCTTGATTTCATCATTTCTCCACATCATCTAAAGTGTGATTTTTATTCTACTCATGTAGAAAATGTGTATGCAACCATCACATAACCTCAGATTCTCCCCTAAACTAGAGTACGACTCTGAGGTAGTACGAAGCTTCCACCGACGCATCAAACTCAACTGCCAACGAGCTAGACAGATGGCTGAAGAACAACCCCAAGCCACCCTAGTAATGGAAAGAGTCAATGCAGATATAGAAGCTCAGAGAGCACAACTCATTGCTGATATAGGTGTTCAAGTCCAAGCTGAAGTTCGAGTTGAAGAGCAGGCCCACATCCGAGCTGAAAATGAAGCAGCCACAATAGCTGCTTAGTTATTAGTAAGGAACAAGAAGCTTCGAGATTACACTGTTCCTAAGAATTCTGAGGACAATCACCCAGTTCAGCCACCGC
This sequence comes from Alisma plantago-aquatica, assembly GCA_963693085.1. NCBI lineage: Eukaryota > Viridiplantae > Streptophyta > Magnoliopsida > Alismatales > Alismataceae > Alisma > Alisma plantago-aquatica. The sequence goes on from OY856412.1 coordinate 897,580,118, forward strand.
TCATTAACGCTCCTAACTTCGAGATTTGAATAAAATGGATCCAAATCATGCAAGGCATCTAATTTTCTGGAAGCACTAGAGATGATTGCATGGACAATTTGTAGCGATTCAAGGCACTTTGCCGATTGGTACCACAAGCTGGAGCCACTTTTGATGCAATCATGCTCCGACTTTTCAACTTCACTTTGTCTGGAAAGTCACTAAGCTGGTACAATTCTTTAGATGGAGAGCCAATCACCACATGGGTTCCCTTGGAAGAATTTTTTTTGGAGAAGTTCTTTCCTCCCTCATTGACTTACGAGATTAGAGGATAGATCAACCAATTCCTTCAACTACCTGGAGAGTCACTAGCAGAATCATGGGAAAGATTTCAGGAACTTCTGAGAAAATGGCCACATCACAGAATCTCAAAAAATCAGCTCATAGAATAATTTTATAGAGGGGTAAGTGATGAAATAAAAAAAGTTTTTGGATTCCTCATCTGGAGGAAACTTCATGAGATACAATTATGAGGATGCCTGGAGGATCGTCACGCTCGGAGCCGAAAACCAATCTAATTGGGGAACTCCATCCACAGGAGGAGTCCTAAAAGTTTGTAAGGCTGAAGAATCTATAGAAATGAAGGCCATTGGTGAAGCTTTGAAAACCATAGCTCATAAACAACAAGCCCTTGAAACATCATTTGAATAATATGACAGAAAGAAGAATTCACAAGTTCAACAAGTCAAAGAAGCTATCGAGACTTGCGAAGCTTGTCATGCATCAGACCACCCCACATTATCATGTGGTCTTTTATACAATGTGATGATGAATATGCAGATACCTCAGCCACAATATGAACCAATCATTGAACAACCTGAGGATCAACTACCAGAGTAAGTTAATTCTATCCACACCATACCGGGTCAAGCATACTCTAATCTAGATCAACCAAGAAACCACCTCGGGTTTCAGTATGGGAATCCCACGGGGACTGCCAACTCACAACACCAAACACAAAGTGGACCCTTTAACAGACCACCACCTGGATTCCAAAGAAATTATAACCAAAACTAAGGAAATTATAGAGGTGGTTTTCAAATATTTGTCCCTCCAAGAAATTCCTCTTCATATCAATACACTCACCCTCTACTACACCCTCAATTGTTACAACCTCGGCTACAACAACCACAAATTCAACAACTATAGTTGACAACACCCCAACAACAACAACCTCAATGACAACACCAAATTACATAGTATCAACAAGAGAATGCTCCACCTCTGCCAACAGATGAATTGTCCCTGATAAGGAAAATGCTACAATCGCAACAGACCATGTTTGCCAACCAGCAAGCTCAACAAAAAGCTGTAGAAACACAATTGGCACAAATTGTAGATCAGTTAAAACCTCCGGTAGGAACTTTTGCTGGTCAGCCAGAATTAAATCTGAGACATGATCAACGCAAAACAGAACAATTGAATGCAGTCAACACAAGGTCTGGTCGTGTTCTTACTTAAGCTACCAAAGTTCTTCAAGAAGAAAAAGATACAAGTGAAATCATCCCAACTGAAAGCACAAATTAGGAGGCTGAAAAGGAGAAAGAAAAAGAGCAAGTTCCCAAAGAACCAAAGGTTCCACCATACAAGCCCAGGATACCCTATCCAAGAAGATTGAAGGAGACCAGACTAGATTCTAGATTCTAGAAATTCAAGGAAGCAATGAAGACGCTATATGTTGATATCCCGTTCCTTGGCGCTCTCTCTGAAATCCTAGCTTGGTCTAAATATCTGAAGACTTTGTTATCAAAGAAATATATGACCGAAGAACACGTGACCGTCAAATTAGCCCAGACCACTTCTGATATTATTCTCAACAACATGCCGAAAAAACAAAAGGACCCTGGCTCTTTCGGCATCCAATGTTCTATCAAAAACACCTCTTGCAAAAAAGGATTTGCTGATTTGGGGGCCAGTATATCTATTATGCCATTTTCTATGTGTAAAAGATTGGGGTTTACCAATTTGCTACCCACAACAATGGCCATCTAGCTGGTTGATTCTACCATTACTGCACCTTTGGGAATCATTGAAGATATCCCAGTAAGAGTGGGAAGGGACTCTGTGACAAACGATGTGCCAGATTAGGGTGGTAGTTCACTCATGACTCCCCTAACCTAGGTCACATCCCTATTACGACCACCTCTAAATTTTCCATATGATTGATTATTTAGAGTTTGGAAAGGTATTCCCTTCCACCCTATTGTGATTGGTTGACCTAAGCCTAATAGGTTAAACCCATGGTTGATACTCGATCCTAAATATCGATTTGATAATGATCTTGATATATGACAATGTTGACTATAGCTTGTGGTTTATTTCCTAGATAGACCTAGGTCTACATCATTCATCAACCTTGGAAACATGATAATGAAATTATGATATGTTGCTCGAATATTGGTTGAATAATGTTGCTCAAAATTGGATATAGATGAATGATACCCCCTAAGGTCTAAATAGGAATCTAAACCCTAGCTTCAAAATTTTGGACCTATGACTTTTGATCTCGACTCTTGATATTGATATATAATATTGCGACTCACGATTATCAAATCTCAATAATGGTACAAATCTTATGATCACACTATTTGGACATTAAGATGTATGACTAATGACTTCAACATCCCAAATCCTGAAAATTTTGAAATGATGACTATATTGACTCTTTTGATTTATGACTTAGGGTTTTGCTCTCATTAGGACTAGGGTGGGACCTTCCCATTGATTTTGAGCTCGAAATGATGATATGATGTTGTCTCAAAATGTTGAACTATTAAACCTCAAATCATGGATATATAACCCACCTAGGACAATGGAGAAGCTAAGACCCTGAGATTTTGGGATTGAAAGTCACCTTGCACACTTGATTCAGGATATCTATTTGTTTGACCTAAAATATGATATGTCCAAATTTGTGATCAATATGATGTTTTCCATATTTGTGACTTATATGATGACTTTGGACAATATATGTGCTGATTTTGATACTCAATTGCTCAATGATGAAATAATGTTAGTACCAAGTTGATTATGATATGGAACATGGAATCTCAATTGTGATTTTTGGGACTAATTGAAGTTTGAGGACATGATTTTGATTTTATACTTGAGGATACCCCAGTATTTGAGGAAATGACTTAGGTTGAATAATATCAATTTTTGAGGATATTTTGAATTTTGGGGACAAAATTCTTTTAAGGAGGGAAGGATGTGACAAAGTGGATTTTACAATTATAATAAAATAATTACTCTTTTGACCTCATTTTATCCATTAATGGTCCTAAATTAATTTTCTTATCTACATAAGAAAGTTGAGACTCAAAATCAAAATATGGTGATCAATGTAGTTTTATACACATTATCACACCTCAAATTAGATGTAATCATCACTTTGTCCAAAGAAGAAAATTGATCTATCAAACTTCATCTTTTGGTCCTCAAACTTTTTCTAATGGTTCTCCATGTTTTTGTGAGACTTTGGTCCAAATTTGAGGTCAATTGGACATTCCTACAAGTTCCTATGAATTTTAGAAGTTTTTGGGCTCAAATCCCTTTATAATTGCCTTTTATTGGCTTTTCCATGTCAGCAATCCCAGGGAAAGTATCTGGGGGCAATCTCAGCCCTTGGATGCTCCCTCTCGTGGATTGGGGGTCGATCTAATGGCCTGGGGGTTATCTTCTACCTCCCGCTGATTGCGGGAAGGTGTAATTGCGGCCCAAAGGGGCAATCAGCCCCAAGAGGACTCGATTCAAATTTCTGAGCGGACAAAAAGACCCACCTCACGATTTCAAACTGATCTAGCCCTATTTTGACCATCGTTCGTTCTCTGTTGTGCCGCCAAAAGGTGTCCCTCGCCCTTCTTTTCTCACTCCGGCGGCTGGGCTACATCTAGATCACGATCTAGCCCTAAACCCCACCCCAACAGTATAAAACGGGTCCCTAAGGTTCGCCATCAACTCACCATAATCAAGAACCACACCCTTGCTCACGCCCTCAGCTCCTAACACCCCAATATTGCCCTGTCTTCCTTCTGCTCACAGTGCGGCGCCGCCGCCCAGCCCTTTTGGGCTTTCCTTCTGCTCGCCACCTTTCCCCGTTTTGGAACTCACCACTGCCTTCGCGAGGCCTTAGAAGATCTGGATGGCACCCTCACTTCCCTCCATCGGCCCCCGTTCTCCCTTCTCTGCTAGCGCCGGTGAGCCTCCCTCCGCCTGGTTCCCACACTTGTGAGGGACTGCTGCGCGAGGAAGAAAGGTCCCAGACCGGCTGGTCCAGGAAGGGTAGCCCCGGTCCAATACTTAGTTGAACCAGGGTTTAAACCAAGAAATAGAGCATTGCACCAACCGAACCAGCTTTTGAACCGGCCCACTAAGTGAACAAGCTGTGTGCCTATGTGGCACAATCTGGACCACTCGTCCTGAATCGAACAGCCCTCATTTTTCCGATTTAAGGTATTTTGCTCCTCTCTATTCAGAAAATTATTAAAATGCTGAGATCTCGATTAAATCATAGAAATTGCATCGTAACTCCAAAAATGATGAACAAATAGTCCTTTTTGATCAGAAAAATCCAATGGATTGTTTGAAAATACTTTTGAAACCTGATTACAAACGATGCTCACTGATATACTTAAATATAGATCTCTTGCTTAGTTAATTAGTCTAAATGACTCAATGTTGTGATTAGACTTTGAAAACCTTATATCTTAACTCTGATGATTATCTTGAGACATGAAGTCATACTTGACTAGACTAGATCTAATCTTGTTGTCTTAACCACTTTTGTATATTAATCTTATGCCTTGAAGGTAATTTTGATGATATCTTGATAATATGATTGATCCAAATCTTATGGCATATCTAGATCTATTGACCTAAAAGTTGATCTCTATTTTACTTATCATAACTTGATCTAATATTGAACCCCAATGATGTTAGAACTTGATAAATGATGTAAAGACTTGATTTTTGGACTAGCATATTGACCAGGATAATTAGGGTTACTGTGACAAAGTGGATTTTACAATTATAATAAAATAATTACTCTTTTGACCTCATTTTATCCATTAATGGTCCTAAATTAAATTAGGACCATTAATGGATAAAATGAGGTCAAAAGAGTAATTATTTTATTATAATTGTAAAATCCACTTTGTCACAAAAGATCACTTCCCTCTACCTTTCCTTGATGAAGTCCTTGAACATCTGGTCCACCAAAAATTCTTTTGCTATCTTAACGGTTATTCATGGTTTTAACAAATTCTGATACACCCCGAAGATCAAGAAAAGATGCCATTTACTTGTCCTTTTGGAACTTACACCTTCAGAAGGATGCCTTTTGGGCTGTGTAATGTGCCTGTAACATTCTAGAGGTGTATATCTTACATATTCACAAGATTAACTGAGTCCATCAGGGAAGTATTTATGGATGACTTTTCAGTCTACATAGGTTCTTTTGATAACTGTCTACTTAACCTTGATAGAGAATTAAAAAGATGTGAAGAAACAAATCTGATCCTAAATTGGGAAAAATGTCACTTTATGGTGACAGAAGGTGATGTCCTCAGACATCGAGTGAGTGAACGAGGAATTCAAGTGGACAAAGCAAAAATTGAGGTCATTTCAAAATTGACACCACCAAAAGACATCAGGGGAGTATGAGACTTCCTAGGCCATTCTGGATTCTACCAAAGATTTATTAAAGACTTCTCAAAAATAGCAAAGCCCATGACTCAATTGTTGACTAAAGATGCAGATTTCAATTTTGATCAAGAATGCTTACACAACTTCATGACCCTAAAGAACGCTTTAGTCTCTGCACCCATACTAAGAGCACCTGATTTGTCACAACCCTTTGATATAATGTGTGACGCCAGTGGCTACGCTATAGGAGCAGTTTTATGGAAGAGAATAGATAAGAATCCATATGTGATATACTATGCATAAAAAATGCTTGATGAGGCCCAAAAGAACTATACAACTACAGAAAAAGAGTTCTTGGCAGTCATCTATGCTTTTGAGAAATTTGTTCTTATCTGATCGGATCAAGAGTCACAGTATATACAGACCATTCCGTAATAAAATATCTGATTCAGAAACAAGATGCAAAACCCAGACTTCTTTGGTAGGTGTTGATGCTTCAAGAATTTGACTTGGAAATAAAAGACAAAAGTGGGGTAGAAAATGTTGTCACTGATCACTTAAGTCACACTGAGCCTCAGGACGATGACAATATACCTATCTGAGACTCACTACCTGATAACCAACTCATGAAAGTCACCAGTGGATTTGCTTGGTACGCTGACATAGTAAACTATCTCGCTACAGGAATTGTCTATCCTTCTGCTTCCTACCACGACAGAAAGAAATTTCTTCATGACGTCAAACCGTACTTTTGGTATGAACCATACCTTTTCTGCTTATGTGTAGATAGATTATTTCACCACTACCTTCCTAAAGAAGAAATTATTCTAGTCTTGGAACATTGTCATTCTGGCCCTACCGGGGGGGATATGAGTTCGAAAAAAACTACTCTTAAAGTTTTACAATCAAGTTTCTTCTAGCCGAAAATAGAAAAGAATGCCCATGAATTTGTACAATCTTTCAATAAATGTCAACTCTCAGGAGGGTTATCCAAATGAAACAAAATGCCACTAACTCTGTGGCAAGAGATTGAACTCTTAGATGTATGGAGAGTGGACTACATGGGTCCATTTCCCCCATCATATGGATTATCCTATATACTGGTTGTTGTGTACTACGTATAAAAATGGGTAGAAGCTATACCCACTGTGTCTTGCCACTCCAAATTTGTTATCAAGATGTTCAAGGATATCATCTTTCCCAGATTTGGGGTTCCTAGAACAGTCATATCCGATGGAGGGTCACATTTCTTAGAAAGAAGCTTCGAAGCTCTTCTGCGAAGATACAGAGTAAAACACAAGGTCAACAAACCTTATCATCCGCAGTCAAGCGGTCAAGTTGAAGTCTCAAACAGACAATTGAAAGCTATTTTAGAGAAGACTGTCAAAAGACACCGTACAGACTGGTCCACCAAGCTCCCTGATGCTCTTTGGGCATATCATACCGCTTACAAAACACCAATTGGAACAACTCCATTTCATTTGGTGTATGGAAAGTCATGCTATCTTCCAGTTGAATTAGAACAAAAATCTTGGTGGGATATCAAACAGTAGAATTTTGATTTAAAAAGTGTCAGCGAATATAGACAACTTCAATTACAAGAACTAGAGGAACTACAAATGATTGCCTACTAGAGCACCATGATCTACAAAGAAAAAACTAATATGTGGGATGATGGGCACCTTAAAAGGAAAGATATCATTATCGAAGATAAAGTCCTTCTTTTTAACTCCAAACTCAAAATGTTCCCCAGAAAACTTCGCACAAAGTGGTTTGGGCCATTCACCATCAAGCACATCTACCCAACTGGAGTTGTCATCATCCTTGATGACAATGGAGGAGAAAGGACTGTTAATGGACATAGAATGAAGAAATATTATACTCCAGCCGATAAAACTCCAAGACAAACCATTGAAATTCATGATCCCACTGCATCAATCTGACCAAGCCAGAATTTCATCGAGCCAGTGACGTAAAACCAAAGCGCTACTTTGGCGGCAACCCAAGAACTAAGTATCACCTTTCTATTTTACTTTGCTTAGTCTTGATGATTTTCTAGTCTCGTATTTGATTATTTCTTAGACCTATCTTCTTCGATAAAAAAATATAAAAATTTACATAAGAAACCAAAACAAATATAAAAATATAAAAATCAATAACCAAAATAGTCTTTTCCTAACGGTTTTGAAGCCGTTTGGTCCTCATGGTCTCGGAACTATTTTGACTCTGACGTGGAATACTATCGCACTAACAAACTCAACCGGGGTTGAAATCCCCGGGTTTTTACCAAAACCTCATGCAATAATACCACCCGCAAGCAGACAGGCCTTATCACAGATCCCAAAGGGAAACATTTTTAAGAATCTTTGTTAGTCGAGTCTAGCTCAAGTAAGACTAATATTTATAACATTTGGTTGATTCTAGGTTAACTAAACTAATTGCAAGAAAGTAACGAGCAGAATTAAAGTCTATCTAGATTAATGATATGGAATCGCTAGGATGGTCTCGAGTTTCACCACCACTACACATGCAAACGCATCCAAACATCAAACATCAAGGTAAGATATAACAGTCCAAATAGAGTTGCTGCAAAAACCCCCCATACGGGCGTTAGGTTTGCGTAAGAGTCACCTAAGGTATCAGATGTCTCGTCACCATCCGGATCATACACTTACGGCTCCAAAGATAAAGAAATCTAACAAAGGTTGTGAACCCCCTATACTGGCGTTAGGCACATAGAAGTGTCACCGTAGGTAAGATGGCTCGTCCCCTCACGGATCACACACTTACGACCTCAAGGAATCCTATCAGAAGTTCTTGTCAAGGAGTAAACTGTGCTAATTGATAAGCGAGAAGGTGATTAATCTACAAGCAAACATCGACAATTAACTAAGAATATGTAGAAATCCAACTAAGGTTGTGAACTCCCTATACATGCGTTAGGCACACAGAAGCATCACCATAGGCTAGATGGCTTGTCCCCTCACGGATAACACACGTACGACCTCAAGGAATCCCATTATATTTCTAGTTTGGGATTCAACCTCGTTAATTGACATTCGACCCTACATAAAGTAGTTCTCAAAACACAGGGAAGAAAAAGATGAAAACAAGTAGGTAATCAAACTACAAACATTAACGATTTACAACGAAATGAGAAGTTATATACATTACCATGAAATGTTTAACAAAAGGACATGCTTTCATGGGAAGTGGGGCTAGTCCATGCACCCCAGCGAAAAGGAACTACTCGCTCATGATGTGAGAAATAAGAAGAACAAGAAAGAGAGATAAATCTTCCATGCACATGATGCAGAAGTTAGTCGCAGCTCAGTGAAGATGATGTAGTCTTCTACGTTGCGTCTGAGTAGATCTGGACAAGGAATGAGGGACGTCAAGACAGATGGAGCAGTCTTTCTCACTCCTCCTTCCTTCCCTTCTCAGTCTCCTTGATTGCAGCTCGAGCAGTGGGTGGAATGACAACAGTGTGAATAGAACTGGATCAGACATGTGTACAAGAAGGATGTCAGCGTCCCAAGACCGATGCCCAAATGAGGACCCTTCTGGTCCTATTTATAGGCTTGGGTCTGGTCCTCACATTTTTGGTATGAGTCCTTCTCACGGTTTATCCCAAACAATTTGCTGACTTGGGACCAAATGGTTTAGCATTTTTATCTCAAACAGTTTGTTATGTATATGACCAAACGGTCTTGGTATCTTTATGAAACAGTTTGGGGACATTGCCCAAACGATCTTGGAATAAGTGACCATACAGTCTTGAGTTATTAAGTCCAAATAGTTTGGTTGCTTTAGAGGAGCAACCGGTCTCAAGTGACCATACGGTCTTGGTAGTCAGTAGCTCCATACAGTCTTGTATATATGCCTCCAAATAGTTTGTGTTCGATTGCCCCCATACGGTCTCGGCTACTCGCGATCCCTAAGTGCCCAAACGGTTTGCTACTTATCTTCAAACCATCTTCTCTATCAGTCTTACAGACCAGTATCCATCCAAATGATCCTTAGGTACATTCATTCTTGGAGTGCTCTGTTCTAAATGGTCTTGCACGACCGTTTGGTTTCATGCAACACTCCCAAACGGTCTTGATCGCGACTTGACACTATCCTGCTTTATCAGTCTCAGAGAACGTTGTAGGTCTGGATGTGCCGCCAACCAGTTTTCTCCCATCGGTCTCACGATTTGGTTGATGTACTAGTGATTGATTTTGAGGACCGGTAGCCTCCAATTGTCCGCGCTATCGGTGTCAATTGGTCAAATGGTCTTGTGTAGTAGGCATGATGGAGAGTGGGTTGTTGGGTGGCAGGGGATGTAGGTGCATGGAGGTGCAATGCCCACGACGGTTGGAACTAGGGTTGCGGAGGGTAAGAGAAGGAAGAGGAAGAAGGAAAGCAGTGGGCGGCGGTGATACCGGCGGTGAGGGGTAGGTTCTATGAGGATGATGGAGAGTGGTGTGGAATGGCAACAGGCGACGCCGAGATTTAGGGTTATGGTGGGAGGAAGAAGAAGAAAGAAGTAGGGTCCTTCAAACAGGCTTGAGCAAGTTACTGCCCATACGATTTGAGAAAGTAGCGACCATACTGTCTTGATAGCAAGCCACTGGCCAAACGGTTTTGAGCGCTTGATGCCTTGATCGATCTAGAATGACGATGACGTCAAACGGTCTTGGAGACGAGTACAATCCAAACGGTCTTGGGGTAGAGGTCACCCATACGGTCTTGTGACCGTATGGATGAGACCGTATGGTTGAGACCATATGGTAAAAACCCATTGGTCAAACCAAGGATGAGTGAAGGTAGATCTAGGGCGAAGAAGAGTGCCCCACACTTATTAAGGTTTGATATGGATGATGGTTGATTGAGATGAAGATCAAATGGTGGTGAATTTTGTGGATTAGGGTTGAATGGAGGTAGCTGACATCTGATGATTGAACCTCATAATGACCTGCACAAAATCAACATAAACTCGGTTAATACTTTGATAATTGAACTAATTATGCAATTTTGCACATTTTTATATATAGTAGATGGAATTGGGTGTATTGAAGAGAATTGAGCCTAAGATGGTGATTGAAATTCATGATGAATATGCATTCATCAAAATACCCTGAACTTAAACGTTTCTCATCCTCGAGTAACTCAAAATCTGAAACAGTTGCCAAATGAATACTTCCAATTCGTGTGATTGCCTCATCATCACATCACGATTGTTTTCATTCTACTCAGTATGACTCAGTATCTCTACCTCCTGAGACCACTAAACACATCTTATTGTATCTTCATTCCTGAGTTCGCTTTCCAATATCACTTCCTCCCCACTTTTTCCAACAACAAGCATGTCAAAGAGTTTTGTAAGAATCCAGAGACACCCACAGAACAACAAGAGTGCAACTGATCTGACACTGGTGTTTTTCATTGTGTCTTTAGGTAGAAAAGGGAGTGAAGGGTGGTATGGAAAGAAGAAATAAATCTCTCCTCTATTAGACTCAAGATTTTTATTATATTATTTGAAATTTCATTTATTGCATTTTTTGGGTGCAAATCTCTCCTCTATTCGACTTGAGATTGTGGTACACCCCTATTAATTTGCAAGGGGTATGGAAGAATTGGATATAGAGGGAAGTGGGGTGCCACCCAGAACTTAGGGTTTGGTATTATTTTGGCTATTTTGTTTCTTTTTTATAGATGGACGGGTATGAAGATGATAGAAGAAGTGTAAAAGAGAGTTTAGATCAGAATGCGACTTGATTTACAATTATGTGCACTGGGTTGTTCTCTTTATCGTACTCTACTCAATTAATGACTTGATGGGGATCCGGTGGGGATTCCATGTTATTGTTCCACTAGTTAGTTAGGAAGCATGTCATGTTTGATCCCTATTAGTTCGACAGACACTTGTCATTTTCGCATAAGTATCATGATGTTAGGAATCATAAGCTTCACAAGATGATTTCAATCAAAAGGCTAGTTTTCATAAGAAGGTCCTTTTGAGGATCTGCTTCGAATAAGGAGGGTATAATGATTCAAAATGCATAGAAATTGAAACGAAAAGTGTCAAAACTTCATCCAGTATCTGTTCAAATTTCTTTTGAAAACTTTAAAAATTTTGAAAATTTTGGTCAAAAATGCAATGATGAAATCTTAAGTCTGAATTAGATGGGTGAAGGTGGAAGGTGAAGTACGTATCACCCACCTCCACCCCGAACATAGAAATTTGCTCGTCCTGAGCAAACTCTAAATCTGAGATGGAGGGGAAAATTCATGCTGGTCGGACCACTAGATGTGGTTGCATTCTAATCAGTGTGCGTCCTCCATTTGAAAATCTCAATAATAAAGACCAATCAGAACATAAGATAGCATCTCACGATGTAATTTTATTTGGTGCAAAATTATCTAAAAAGTAAAAACAAAATTAAGAAATGTTTCTAATTCAAAATTTAAACTGAATTCAAATTTATTTATCGGGTTGCCTCCCGACAAGTGCCTTTATTTTATGTCGATGGCTTGACTTGATTCCTTCAACTTTTATGGTGGGTATGTTGGATTGGTAAGATCCAACATTGCTTTAGAGCTTGTGTCGGAAGAGGTGAAATATCTCTTCAATCGTTGACCATTTGCCACAAATTTGCCTGACTTTTCACTCCATAAAGAGAAAGCACCATGCGGGTAGATGCTCTTCACAATGAAGGGTCCAGACCAGCGAGAACGGAGTTTTCCTGGGAATAACCTCAGTCTGGAATTGAATAGAAGAACTTGGTCTCCGACTTCAATGTCCTTTCTTTTCATATGACCATCGTGCCAAAGCTTTGTGTGTTCTTTTTAGATTCGTGCATTCTCATAAGCTGTCATTTGGAGTTCTTCCAGCTCCTGGAGTTGTAGAGTCCTGGCTTGGCCTGCTTTCTTCATGTCAAAATTCAATTGTTTTATTGCTCACCATGTTTTGTGTTCTAGTTCTACAGGCAGGTGGCTTGACTTTCCATAGATCAGTCAAAATGGTGTAGTTGTGAGAGGATCTTTAAAAGCAGTTCGATAGGCCCACAATGCGTCATTGATCTTTACTGACCAATCTTTTTGGTTGCGGCCTACTGTCTTTTCCAAAATAGCCTTGAGTTGACCATTAGAAACCACTACCTGTCCACCTGTTTGTGGGTGGTCGGGTGAGGCTACCTTGTGAGTTACACCATATTTCCTTAGCAATGCTTCAAAGCTTCTTTCAAGAAAATGAGATCCTCCATCAGATATCACAATTTGTGAGACTCCGTAACGGGGGAAATAATGTCTTTGAACATCGTGATGACGGGTTTGGAATCACTAGTGACATTCGGTATGGCTTCAACCCATTTTGAGACGTAACTCACCGCCACTAGGATGTAGGAAAATCCATGAGAAGATGGGAAAGGACCCATGTAGTCCACACCCCAAACATCAAATATCTCAATTTCTTGCCACAACTTCAGTGGCATCTCATCTCTCTTTGTTATGTTACATGTTATTTGACATTTGTCACATGACAGAACAAAGTTATAGGAGTCTTTGGATATGGTTGGCCAAAAGAATGTGCACTGTAAAACTTTTATAGCAGTTTTCTTAGAACTCATATGGCCTCCAACTGGGCCTGAGTGGCATTGTTCTAAAATGAGTTTTGCTTCTTCTTCAACGATACAACGTCTGCAAAGACCATCAACACATAGTTTGAAAAGGTATGGCTCCTCCCAGTAGTATTGTTTCACATCATGTATAAATTTTTCAGTGCATTTTTAGTGCATTCAGGATGGATAACCCCAGCAGCAAGGTAGTTCACATAATCTGAGTACCACGGTGTAGCTTCTGAGACCTTCATTAGTTGGTCATCTGGAAGGGATTCGTTAATTGGATTTTTCTCGGTATCTAGAGTGTGGATGCGACTCAGGTGGTCTTCTACAACATTCTTTGTACCCTTTTTATCTCTTATCTCTAGATCAAATTCTTGCAAGAGGAGAATCCATCTTATCAACCTGGGTTTGCTGCATGATCTGTGTGGACAATGACTTTTGAACCTATGAGGTAGGATCTGAACTTTTCAAAGGCATACACAACTGTAAGGAGTTATTTCTCAATAGTTTCATAATTCCTCTGAGCTTCATCGAAGGTCTTCAATGCATAGTCGATCACGTAATGTTTCTTCTCTATACACTGCCCTAGAATAGCACCCACAGAATAATCACTGGCATCACACATAATTTCAAATGGATGATCCCAATCAGGAGCTCTAATGATGGGTGTTGTTGTAAGGGCTTGCTTCAAGTTATTAAAACTCTTCACACATTCTTCGTCAAAATGGAACTCATTGTCCTTTAATAATAAGTTCATCATTGGCTTGGTTATTTTAGAGAAATCCTTAATAAACCGTATGTAGAAGCCTGCATGGCCTAGGAATGCGTGGACTTCCCTTACATTTGTCAGAATGGTGAGCTTGGAAATCACTTCGATTTTCACTCTGTCTACTTTGATTCCTCTATTTCTGACTCTATGACCAAGGACAATGCCTTCCTTTACCATAAAGTGATATTTCTCACAATTTAACACGAGGTGTGCTTCCTAACACCGTTTGAGGACAAGGGAAAGGTTCTTTAGGCATGAGTCATACGAATCTCCATACATAGAAAAGTCATCCATAAAAACTTCCATAATAGTTTCAGTGAGGCCGGCGAATATAGCTGCCATGCAACGTTGGAAAGTTGCATGCGCATTACAGAGACCGAACAACATCCTTCTAAAAGCATATGTTCCAAATGGGCAAGTAAAAGTTGTTTTCTCTTAGTCATCTTGATGTATGGGTATTTGATAGAAACCGGAGTAACCATCAAGATAACAGAAATATTCTTGGTGAGCCAATCTTTCTAAGACTTGATCAAGAAAAGGCATTGAGAGTGGTCATTTTGACTCATCTTGGTGAGCCAATCTTTCTAAGACTTAATCAATACACATCCTCCACCCTGTGACTATTCGAGTGGGGATGAGCTCATCGTTTTCATTTCGTATCACGTTAGTTCCACCTTTCTTCGAGAAAACATGCACGGGGCTTACCAATGGAGAATCTGAGATCGGATAGATAATTCCTATCTTGAGCAACTTTATAACTTTGAGGCAGACAAATTCTCTCATATTCGGATTAAGTTTCCTTTAGTGTTCAACAATCAACTTGTGATCTTCCATCATAGGGATTTTATGCATGCATAGTGCTTGACTGACCCCAGTTAGATCACTCATCTTGTAACCTATTGCTTTTCTTCTTTCCTTTAATTCTGTCAAGAGTTTATCTTCTTGTTCTACCGTTAGATATGAATTTATGATGACTGGACAGACCTTGAGTTCATCTAAAAACACGTATTTCAGTCCCTTAGGTAGGGGTTTCATTTTAGGAGATTATGGTTTTTCACATGTTTCTTCAG
This sequence comes from Alisma plantago-aquatica, assembly GCA_963693085.1. Lineage (NCBI taxonomy): Eukaryota > Viridiplantae > Streptophyta > Magnoliopsida > Alismatales > Alismataceae > Alisma > Alisma plantago-aquatica. Next base: position 897,595,246 of record OY856412.1, read on the forward strand.
TAACATTCACTCCTTTAAGTTCTTCAAAGGTAGCTTCAACATCTTCTTCTACAGAGTCGAGAGATTCGATGCAAACTTTCACTTGTTCATCAATAGGTTCTTCAACTGATGGGTCTGTTAGAGCAACTTATAATGGATCATCTGACTCATGATTCTCTTGAGTGAGAAGTGACATTTTCTCTATGCAATCAATGATATATACTTCTTCTTGCATGCTTGGTCTTCGCATACTTTCAAAAACTTTGAATCCGAGAGTTTCTTTACCAAGTCTAAGAAGCAAGGTTCCTACTTCAACATCAATTAGAACTCTTGCAGTGGCGAGGAACAGACGTCCAAAGATAAGAGGATATATGGCATCATCTTTTATGTCCATGATGACAAAATCACATGGAACATAGGAATCTTTTCCTACCTTGACAGGTACATCCTCAATAATTCCCAGTGGACGTTTTATTGAATTGTCTGTGAGTTGTATAGTCATGCCAGTTGGGAGAAGTTTAGAAAACCCTAGCCTTTTGCAAAGGATGAGTGGCATGATGGAGATGCTACCACCAAGATCTTCCATCCCTTTTTTGCATGAAGAATCACCGATATGGAAAGAAATCCCAAAAGATCCTGGATCTTTTTGCTTCTTTGGCATCTTATTCTGGATGATATCTAAAGTGGTTCTAGCTAACTTGACTGTCTTATATTCTTTAGTTATATATTTCCTGGTGAGGAGTGACTTTAAGTACTTTGTCCAGGCTGGTATCTCAGCCGGCGCATCCAAAAAGGGTATATCAACATGAAGCTTCTTCATACCTTCTTTAAACTTATTGTAATGAGTATCAAGCTTGGTTTTCCTTAAATGAGTAGGGAAAGGTATATGAGGCTTGTATACAAGGATATCAGGTTCTAGTGTCTCAGTTTCTTCATCAATAGGTTTCTCAGGACCTTCCTTGTCTGTCTTATCAGTAGTTACTGACGTTTTTGGTTGAGACTCAGGTGTTGTTGAGTCTTGGACAATCACAGGTTCATCCTCATCTATAATAACCATAGGTGTCTTGACATGAGGATCAGAATAGTCTTTCCTTGACCTGGTGGTGACTTCTTTCAATTGTTCGGGATGCTTAGGATTGTTCTTGGTTTGGCCAACAAAAGTTCCAGAAGGTGACTTTATGCTAGCTACAAGTTGAGCTAGTTGAGACTCAATAGCTTTGTGGTGGGCTTGTTGGTTAGCTATCATAGTCTGCTATTGTTGTTAGTTTGTCATCTAGAGAGACGAGACTGGCTTGTTGCCCTTGCTATTGATAAGAGACTTGGTTGGGATTCTGGAACTGAGAATTGTTCTGATTATTGTTGAAGTTCCTATTTTGACAATTTCCCCTAAAATTTCCTTGATTCTCAAAATTCTATTGTTGATTATACTGGAATCCTGGTGGGCTTCATTGTTGATTTTTTAAACCAAGTTGACGCGAGCTTTCCGCTCCCAAAGGATTTCCATATTGAAAACTAGGATGATTTCTATTCTGATTCAGATTGTAATATCCTTGACCAGGGATGGTGTTTACAACATTGAGGTTTTCTATCTAAACATTATCTCCTTGGCCACATACATTGCTTAGAACAACATCATATAGAACATTGCATGCCAAAGTGGAATGATCAGTTCCCTTACATGCTTCACAGAATAATGAAGCAGACTTGATTTGTTCTTATTGTTGAGAGGGCGAACGTCCTCTTCCAATCATGACAAGTGATGATTCAATATGGTCTTGCTTGTCAACTAGGAGTTTTAGGGTTTCAGTGATAGACTTGTACTCAGGAGTAGCTTCAGCCTTAGCTACTTTCAATACTCCTTTGCCTATCGATCTACCCCAATTAGCTTGATTTTTAGCTCCAAGGGTGACGACCCTCCATGCGTTGTCGTAACTTGAACGCATGAAGTTTCCTCCAGACGAGGAGTCTAAAAACATCTTCATATCATCATCCACACCCCTATATAAAATTTCGATGAGTTGATTCTTAGGAATTCCATGGTGTGGACACTTGCGTAGGAGCTCTTTGTATCTATCCCATGATTCAACAAAGGTTTCTCCAGGGACTTGAGTGAAATTTGTTATTCGTCCCCTAATTTCATAGGTGAGAGAAGGTGGGTAATTTTTTTCCAAAAAGACATTTTAAAGTTGTTCCCAAGTGGTGATGGGTTCACTTTGCAATGAATTCTACCAGCTTATTGTTATCACCAAGTGAATACTTGAAGAGACGGAGTCTAATTGCATCATCAGATACTCCATTTTACTTCATCATGGCGCATAGATCAATAAACCCCAAAAAATGTTCTTGACTATCCTCTCCTTGCTTACCATAGAATGGGTGGTTTTGAAGCAAGGTGATCCAATGTGCTCATATCTCAAAATTATTAGCATTGATGGGAGGAGGTTGAACTGGATGATGAGCGTCATCAGCTTTAGGGATACATAATTCTCTAAGGTCCTTCTACAGTTCTGCTACTTGTGTTGCTGCTTGGGCTGCTTGGATCTCTATTTCAACTACAACTCTGGCTTCTTGCATGAGCCTCTCTCTCTCTACATTAAGGGCTTGAGCCACCCTTCGAGCTATCTCTTCTTCTTGAGCCATTCTTTCTTGGTTCTCTCTGATCTGACAATGAAAAGTTATGTCAATCTCAGGATCAAAGCTCGTTGTGAGTTTGGGACTGTCCGAATGGTGCATGCACTATGCTTTGGGTTGTACCTGAAATGAAAAATTTTCAAAAGTGAAATCACGGAGTAGAGTCAAATTCAAGTTGATGATCAATTGTATCAAAATAAAAAGCCAAAACCTATATTAGTCTTAAAAGAACTAGATTTGACTAACCGATTCTGTTGTCCCCGACAATGGTGCCATAATTTGACGTGGAATCTTATCGCACTAACAAACTCACCTGGGGTTGAAATCCCCAGGTTTTTACCAAAACCTCATGCAATAATACCACCCACAAGTGGACGGGTCTTATTGAAGTATAGTTAAGGATCGAATCCCAAAGGACAACATTTTTAAGAATCTTTGTCAGTCGAATCTAGCTCAAGTAAGACTAATATTTATAAAGATTGGTTGATTTGAGGTTAATTAAACTAATTGTAAGAAAGTAAAGAGCAGAATTAAAGTCGATCTAGATTAATGATATGGAATTGCTGGGATGGTCTCGAGTTTCACCATCACTACACATGAAAACGCATCCAAACATCAAACATCCAAGCAAGGTATAGCAATCCAATTAGAGCTGCTACAAAAACCCCACATATGGGCATTAGGTTTGTGTAAGCATCACCTAAGGTATCAGATGTCTCGTCACCATCTGGATCATACACTTACGACTCTGAAGATATAAAAATACAACTAAGGTTGTGAACCCCCCTATACAGGCATTAGGTACACAAAAGCTCACCGTAGGCTAGATGGCTCATCCCCTCATGGATCACACACTTACAACCTCAAGGAATCCTATCAGAAGTTCTCATCAAGGAGTCAACCACATTAATCGATAAGCAAGCAGGCGATTAATCTACAAGAAAACATCGACGATTAACTAAGAATATGCAGAAATCCAACTAAGGTTGTGAACCCCCTATACAGGCGTTAGGCACATAGAAGCATCACCGTAGGCTAGATGGCTCGTCCCCTCACAGATAAAACACTTATGACATCAAGGAATCCCATTCTATTTCTAGTTTGGGAGTCAACCTCGTTAATCGACATTCGACCCTACATAAAGAAGTTCTCAAAACACAGGGAAGAACAAGATGAAAATAGGTATGTAATCAAACTACAAACATTAACGATTAACAAAAAAATGAGATGTTATATACATTTCCATGAAATGTTTAACAAAAGGACATGCTTGCATGGGCAGCGGGGCTAGTCCCCGCACCCTAGCAAAAAGGAACTACTTCCTCATAATACAAGAAACAAGAAGAACAAGAAAGAGATGGAAATCTTCCATGAGCATGATGTAGAACATAGTCACAGCTTGGTGAAGATCATGCAGTCTTCTACGTCGTGTCAGAGCAGATCTGGACGAGGAATCAGGGACTCCAAGACAAACAAGGCAATCTTTCTCACTCCTCCTTCCTTCCCTTCTTGGTCTCTTTGATTGTAGCTCGAGCAGTGGGTGGAATGACAACGGCGTGAATAGAAATGGATCGGACCTGTGTACAGGAAGCCTGTCGGCGTCCCAAGACCGATGCCCAAATGAGGACCCTGCTGGTCCTATTTATAGGTTCGGGTCTGGTCCTCTCATTTTTGGTGTAAGTCCTTCTCACGATTTGGCCCAAACGGTTTGCTGACTTGGGCCCAAATGGTTTAGCATTTTTATCTCAAACGGTTTGCTATGTATATGACCAAACAGTCTTGGTATCTTTATCAAACGGTTTGGGGGACATTACCCAAACGATCTTAGAATAAGTGATCATACGGTCTTGAGTTATTAAGTCAAAACAGTTTGGTTGCTTTAGAGTAGCAACCAGTCTCAAGTGACCATACGGGCTTGGTAGTCAGCAGCTCCATACGGTCTTGTACATATGCCTCCAAACGGTTTGTGTTTGATTTCCCCCATACGGTCTTGGCTACTCGCAATCCCTAAGTGCCCAAACGGTTTTCTACTTATCTTCCAAACAATCTGCTTTATCGGTCTTGCAGACCGGTATCCATCCAAACGATCCTTAGGTCCAATCATTATTGGAGTGATCTATTCTAAACGGTCTTGCATGACCATTTGGTTTCATGAAACACTCCCAAATGGTCTTGATCATGGTTTCACACGATCCTACTTTATCGGTCTCAGAGAACGCCGCAGGTCTGGATGCGCCACCAACCGGTTTGCTCCCATCGGTCTCGCGATATGGGTGATGCGCTGCTGATTAATTTTGAGGATCGGCGGCCTCCAATGGTCTGCGCTATCAGTCTCGGTTGGCCGAACGGTCTTGTATAGCAGGTGCGATGGACAGTGGGTTGTTGGGCGGCGGGGGATGCAAGTGCATGGAGGTGCAATGCTCGCGGCAGGTGGAACTAGGGTTGTGGAGGGTAAGAGAAGGAAGAGGAAGAGGAAGAAGGAAAGCAGTGGGTGGTGGTGATGTCGGCGGCGAGGGACAGGTTCTGTGAGGATGATGGAGAGTGGTGTGGAATGACAACAAGCGGCATTGAGATTTAGGGTTATGGTGGGAGGAAGAAGAAGAAAGAAGCAGGGTCCTTCATAAGGACTTGAGCAGGTTACTACCCATACGATTTGAGAAAGCAGCGACCATATGGTCTTGATAGCAAGGTGTTGGACAAACGGTTTTGAGTGCTTGATGCCTTGATCGGTCAAGAATGAGGTGACATCAAACAGTCTTGGAGACGAGTACAATTCAAATGGTCTTGGGGTAGAGGTCACCCATACAGTCTTGTGACCATATGGATGAGACTGTATGGTTGAAATCGTATGGTCAAAACCCATTGGTCAAACCAAGGATGAGTGAAGGTAGATCTGGGGTAGAGAAGGGTGTCCCATACTTATTAAGGTTTGTTATGTATGATGCTTGATTGAGATGAAGATCAAATGGTGATGAATTTTGTCGATTAGGGTTGAAAGGAGGTAGGTGACATGTGATGATTGAACCTCATAATGACCTGCATAAAATCAACATAAACTCAGTTAATACTTTGATAATTGAACCAATTATGCAATTTTGCACATTTTTATATATAGTATATGAAATTGGGTGTATTGAAGCAAATTGAGCCCAAGATGGTGATTGAAATTCATGATGAATATGCATTCATCAGAACCAATGGTATCGAAATTGTTTGGTCCATACGGTCTCGAAACCGTTTAGACCCAAACGGTCTCGAAACCATTTGGTCCTTACGGTCTCAAAACCATTTTGTCCCAAATGGTCCCAAAACTATTTGGTCCTTACAATCTCGAAACTGTTTGGTCCTTACGGTCTCGAAACCGTTTGGACCCAAACGATCCCAAGACTGTTTGCTTAATGAGAATTTGTATGGTCACCTCTCCTTTTTCTATAAATATTACTTGACCCCCTCCCTTTTCATTCCTTTGACTCTCGAACTTTCTCTCACGCAAACCCTATTCCATTCTTTCTTTAATCCCACACGACCAAAGCTCAACCACTGATCTGTTCTAACTTCCAATGCCACTGCCGCCACTCCGTTCTCGCTTCCGTTCTCACTTTTGACGCCACTGCCACCATTCCCGTTCATGCTCATGACAGCTTCCCCGTCATTCTCCCAGTCGCACTCATCACAGCAAGGTAGATGGTACTCACAACCATCGCCATCGCTACAATGTGTCTTCCTTTCTTTTTATCATTGCTGCTATCACCATTACTGCCACAGCTATCACCGTTGTTGCTGCCATCATTGCTGGCATTGTTTTTGCTGTCGTTAATCTGCTCGTCGCTGTCGCCGCTTCACCTTCCTCATGGTTTCGCCTTCATAGCAGTTTCGACTCGAACGTTCTTAAAAACTATTTGGACCCAAATGGTCGTGAAACCGTTTGAACCCAAACGGTCATGAAACTGTTTGGACCCATTTGGACCCAAACAGTTGTGAAACCGTTTGAACCCAAATGGTCTTGAAAATCACGGTTTCACCCTTAACAATTTCATTCTTAACAGTTTTTGTTCAAAACTGTGAAGCTTACACAATGTTGCAATCCTTTCAACATTTATACCATAATTCCATTTTTATTAAAATTTCAATCTTTTCTAACATATATGATTTCTTATTCAATTTTTAGAATGGCATCACCCACAAAAGAAGTTTTTGACACCCACCTCTGGACCAGGGAGTCGTTGATGGAGTGTCGGAATAAGCTCCAGCGCATCCTTGACCAATGCAAAAAATAGGCAAAGCTCTGATTGACTTGCCCAAGGTCATCCATGACCTTGAGTGAGTCAACAAATGTTTAACAGAAGATTTGGTTGAAGAAATTGAAGATCTTTCTTCAACCAATGAAGGTTCAGACTACGCATGAAATTCTCAGGAAGAATCCCCACCTAAAAAGTCAAAGGGCAAAACGAAAGCTCAGGAGGCCACTGAAGAATGACCTATAAAAAGTTGGGCACAAAAGCAAGTCCGGCCCTCAACTGCAAGAGAACAAATCCTAGCAGGACATGCCACTCATGTTGCCACCACCACGACAATAGCAACACCAGCTGATCTCTATATTCAACAACTGCAAGCTAGCGACAAAATCCTACGACCAACCAAGTACGTCTGCTCCAACATACTGAAGAAAATGGGGATCTACGACAGAGTACTTGCCCTACTCGACAACACCAATATTTTCAAACTCTTCTTCATCACAGATAATTCCTACGTTGAACCCACACTGGAGTTCTTCACCTACCTCACCAAAGAACCCATGGACGCAAAACACAAATCCAAGGACAGAGGTGACAGTAAGCTTGTTACCTCGCTTTTCGGAAAGAAGGTCGTTTTGACCGAGAACCTGCTGAATAAAATCTTCATCGGCAACCAAGATCAGCTAAAGAAGGCTAAGAAGGTAGGTTTGGACCACCCCCAATTCAACAGGCATACCTTATGGAAGTCTTTGATAGAAATTCTCAGTTACGAACAAAAGACTTGCAAAGCCTCCAACATTCATTCTGGCCTGGTGTGAACTCTGCACAAAATAATAACAGGAACTCTATTCCCTAGGACAGAGAGCGGGAATGTTATCATTTTGGACCTCTTCACACTGTGGTCCATCCTAAAGGGGTAGCCGGTCAACATCAGATGACATTTGATACATAATCACACATCTTATGCCCTCGGAAAGGAAATCTGCATGGGTGGCCATGTAACATCAATTTTGAAATATCTCAAGATGGACAGACCACTTCCAAGATGTACTGTGATAAAGGGAGACATCCTAACAAACAAGCAGATTCTAAAGAATACATATATCATAAAGGAGAAGGATGCCAAACTTCATTATATCTTCTACCCAACTATCAAAGCATCCAGGACACTGCTACCACTTCCAGAGCTCACTGATTATAACAAAGACAAGCTCCTCTTAACTGAAGAAGAGCTTGCTAACCTTCTAGCCTCCGTAAAAGGAAAGGACAAACAAGAAAATTAAGGGCAAACAGAGCATAGCGTCACCGACCCAATGACACAACCAAAGAAAATTCCAGTAACATGGCCGTGTAAGCTACGCACACAGAAGCAACAGCAGTCGGGGATGCCCACATCGAAGATTAACCCAGAGGTAGAACACCCCCACAGTGTAAAAAGAATCATGAATCCAACACCAAAATCCTTCATCTTGGATCTGGATGTTGGGTTCACCTCTATAACCACCCCCACCACACTCCCATCTTCCACCATTCCACCATCTACCACTCTTCCACCATTTTTCACAATAATACCCACCACAACCCCTTCCTCCACAACCACAATTTCACCTGCATCTTCAGCCTCACTCATTTTTTCCTCAGGTGTCTCATTCTTCACCACGACGCTCGATCTCACGTTCACTTCCACCACATTCCCCCCAGCATTCTCGATTCCACCTTTTTCACCCACGATGCCACCACCCTTCTCATTTGCCACCTCCCCGATATTGCTGGTGACTCCCTCTACAGTCGCCACACAATTTGTGGGCCCATCAATAGTGTCTCTTTCACAAGGCACCACCACCATTCCACCTAGACCCCAGCCATCCTGAGTAGTAGCAGAAGAAACAACAAAGGATGTAGCAGCAGAAGCAACAGGTGGAGGGGTTGGGTAAAAGTGATTATATGCATAGGATTCATAATCACCTCCCGAGTAGGATTGGTAGGTAGGGTAAGGATGGGCATATGATAGGTTCATGTTAGACATGATAGCACCGAGATCCTGATGCATGTGCTACTGAACCTAAAGGTTATAATAATGTTGATGCATTATGTAGCCCATGAGGGTTTCATTGGATACATGAAAAGAGGTGAGGGTAGGTCAGGATGGTTGAGGTGGTGGAGGTGCATAGGTGGAGGTATAAGCTCTAGGTCAAGTATAGGAAGGGGTAGGGACACTCTTCTGAAGCGTGGTCTCACTAATGCAAACTCCTTTTCAGGAAGGTTTGTAATGAAGGTCATGAAAAAGAGATTTTCTAGTGGCAGTCTAAAAAAGACCACAAATTAGGGTTGGGTAGGGTGGGTGGGTTCATCAGGTGTTCTTACCAGAATATAAGTAGGTCATGTGATGGAGGACATATTTGGCCCACTTGACTCTGATGTTCTTAAAGATATAGAGCATAATCACCGCAATATTCTTTACAATTTTAGTTTGGTCACTCAAAAATCATTCTAGAAAATTTGTCATAGGCACTTTGTCGGTCGAGTTGGAAACTCGGCCGATCCAGTGATGGATTTTCTAAAATGACCCATCAGTCAACTTGTACACTCACAATACTCGACCGATCGATCAACTAAGCAAAACTGATTTTGACTCATTGTTCGAGTTTTCCATAATAAACTCAATCGATAGTTTGAAATTGGCTTTGTCGGTTAGTGGATCGGTCGAGTTATCTTTATTGAAACTCAACCAAATATATTGTATGGAAAATGTTAGAATTAAGTGTCCCTAATTTTTTCTCATCTTAGTTACAAGTCATATCATCAATACAATTGATTACCAAATTAATCTAAGGTGAATTGGAGTGATTTCCCAAAAAGCACACTTTCATTGCTTTTGACTTGAACTTGGACAAGCTAGGGCTTGTGTAATTTGATCTTTTTCATGTACCTAAAGCCTGAAATAAATTTTGAACAAACATATTAGATACATAGGAATGTAATGGTTAAATAATTATTGAAATATGGACAATGTATAACTCTCAAGTCAACAAAACCAACACTGGCTGGCCCGAGGGGTTTGAGGAAGAAGTCAACCAACCTCTTTGAGGGCTCAACAGAGATGATGCCAGGTCTACAAAGGTCGGGGTGTGGCCAGGATGATGTAGAGGTGCTTGTAGGAGGAACCCACCACCTACTACTATGGTTCAAAGAGGAAGCAAGAGGGGGTGGAACAAGAAGAAAATAATATAGGGAAGTGGAAGGGAAAAGAAAGGAAAAGGAGGCAAGGGAGGGGTGTTGAAATAAATCACCCAAGATGTCAGTGGAGTGTAGGGAAGTCATAAGTCTCCAACAAAGTAGATGAAATGGCCCAAGCTTCTCTCCCCCCATCACATGTATCTCCAATGGTGCCTCGAGGTAGCAAGATCATTCTTTATTGTTGCTTACAAAAGCAACTTCCACTGTAAGAGTAGGCAACATGAGGAGTTTAAAGTAGTGGATGCTTTCCAAGGACTAGAATTAACAAGGAGACTGGTGTCTAGCTTCATCTCATGATTTTTGGTTGGAGAAAAATCAAGGGGTTAACTATGGGTGTAGGAGCTCAGGGAGGTGTAGATTATGTTGGTATGCACTAGTCAAAAAGCCTACAAACATGTAGGGTAATGGGAATAGAGGGATACAGGGAAGATATATTCTTGACTTTGAGTCTCATAGTAGGAGGTGGTAGAAAATGGTGACCACATAGTCATAATGTGAAATAGTGGGCATAGTTGACTCAAAATGCATGCATGTCATGGCACATTTCACTAAGGCAATTAACATGGTCTTATGTGCATAAAACATGTAATCGACCAAAACTTCTAGCATTAGTAATCTTCTAGTGGATCGTCCAAATAAAAAACAATTTTAAACATGGCTTCCTCATCAAACAAAGGATTTTCTTGTCAAGGATTTCCTCATATAATTGAATTCTTCAATTAACCTTATAATTAGTTATATAAACATTGAATTAAATATAAGTAATCATCAAATTATGATCAATCACATCCAAGAATATTTATTTTGACCATAAAGCACCTCACAGTTCACTATTAAGCCTCTTGGATCTATATATATCGTAGTTGAATATTTGACTTCATAAAACTCAAAATCATGGTCATTACAGCCACCCTCTTGGCCGTAATCATCAAGTCACTTTCCCTGAGTTTGTCATGCAGCTCTGTACATAGAAACCACCTGTGAAGCATCCACACATGTGGTTCTCCTACCTGAATCTCACTCAATCATCCCTAGTGACCCCAATCATGTTCACAACCTTTTTGTTTTGTCGAGTCTGCATCCATGCACCGCATCAACCATTGAAGCAACCGACCACTCTAAGTAGTCTCTCTGTTCCCTACAAGGAGTAGAGACAAAAACCACTATAAGGAGCCACATCCATCATTCCACAGCGTCCACTCTATGTAGTCTTTCCGTCCCCTTCATGGAGTAAAGAAAACAACCACTAGAAGGAGGGATGGTGATGAACATCCTTCTGTTACATCATGATCTACATGAAAATATAAGATGATGCTAATTCCCATCGCCCATAGTGAATTCCCAAGGTTATTTGTCTCCTTGACAATGTCAATTCCTATTTAGATCATGCTTCAATGGTGTCACACATGTCATGTTGACCCAACAACACGACATGTAGTAGCCAAGGATCTGCTCTGTCATGCAAGTTTTGTCTAGATCAAAATTCACATAGCATGTTGGCCAACCAATATAGTGTGTTGACACAAGTCTATCATCTCCAACATCATCCAGATTGATAGTTAGATGGTGATGTGCCACTGGAGATTTGGTTTACGCCTTTGACATCCTACATAGTGTGTAGGACCTCCACACGGCAAAGAGCAAGGAGTCTGGCATTTTTCAAGCAAAGGATAGAATGTCTCACCATTCTCACACGATGTGTAATCAGGAGTCTATATCTCACTCCTGACCCTACATAGCATGACCACACCCTACACGGTGGGTTGTGGAATGCCTGTTTCAAGTAAAGATTTCTCCATTCATATTTTATATTCAGTTTGTTTTGCATATTGACTCCTATTATTGTTTTTCCAAACTAATATCCATTATGATAGTGACACTCCTTTTCCTACCAAGTTCAATTCCTATAATGTTTCTCCTCTTTATATTGGGTTTCTAATCTGGTAGTATTTCTATTTTGTTCTTTTCTACATACTGCACCTCTCACTTTTATCTTTTTCCTTTCCCTCCCTCTCATCCATCATGTGTGTGTCTTCCACGTGAGGGGGGTGGGTCATATTTCACTTTTTCTAAACCATCTACTCACTCTTATCATCATGTGCAAGGGGAATGAAGGAGAGAGATAGATATAGAAAGAAGGACATGGGAACAACATGCGAGAGAGTAAGTGAAGAGAGATAGAGAGATGAGAGTAATATATTCCATGTTATCTTCATGAAGCTTCATATTGTTCAGCACATCTGCTCATCATTTTTAGGTAACTTTCATGGATCTCCAGTGCAACATTGACACCGAGCTTCTCATATTCATACCACATTCTGTACATAAGGACAAGATTTTTTCAGCTAATTCTGACCGCTTTTCCCTTTGATGTTAATTTCATTCGAGTTGATCAAACATGACGCATTCTCATGAGACATGACAAGAGTTGTTGCGGCTGATTCTGACTTCTTGTACTCTATGGTGTGAATGGTGTTGTAGATGGTTGATTCTTCACTCTAAAGGTTATCATCTTCAAGCCTCTAGAAATTTGTATCTATAAGGATTCGTCCAGAGTGACATTCACCAAGCTACTTCACGACAACTTCTCCTAGTTGCATCTGCTACTATGTGTTTATACTTTAGCACCTCGTAGTGTGTTCGTGCCACGTTATGCACGTCTTTAGTCTTCTACACTAAATCTAGTTGGTTACACTTCTCATACAAATTGAGGACACCACTACCTCTACATCTACATTGTTGTCTCCATGTCAGTGTTTCATTATGTATGTGGGATGTGTTGATGTGCGCTTAATCCAGTCACACATTCCTCTCTGGTGAAGATGATGTAGTCGTGGTATTTATGATTGTTTACTTCATATATTCTTCATTCCAGATGCACTTCAAAATAAAGACATTCTCTAAAAGCTCGAGCAATTTCCACCCTATAGAACACATCTCAAAGAGGTATCATCATATGTTTTTTAGGAAGTATTATTTAAGGGGAAGTAACAATTTTTGTATGTGGGGAGTGACAATTCTATCTTTCATTTATTGTTTATGTAATGCATGGGCCCACTTCCCATGGCTCTAGTAGAGTTTTAGGAATGACGATTGTCCCCAAAAACCACCACTAGTCTTAAATCCAAGCTTGGACATGTGTTCACCCATGCTCCTGCTTGAGCATGAGTGTTATAAAGTATTAGCCTATTTTGTTATTAGGTTAATCAGTCTATTATGTACATGGGCATGTTAGCCCATGCCCATTAGGATTTAGTCTTCTTCCTTTTGCTTCCTTGTAACTGACTCCTCTCCTATATATGTGGTATGGGTGTACATATCAATATAAGCACAATAGACTCAACTCACAAGAAGAAGAAGAAAAATAAGAAGATGATGATAAATTACTCTAAAGGATAAAAAATAATGGTAAATATGTGTTTCATATATTTTAGTTTGCTTCAAGGTGAAGTTTCACTTTAATTGATGGATTCTAGATGTCTCTAATGTGATAGGAAAGAGAAAATGTGATTTACTTTAAAATTTTAATTAAAATATGTAGAGTTTCCAAAACATAAAACTAATGCTAAAGTCATATAGTACATGTCCCAAATAGGCTATGCGTCAAATTTCATTCAATTTGGAGTTTGTTTACACCCTCAACTGAGAAGAGAGAAAAAAAGAAATAAATATATCCACACTTTAGTCCAATTTGGTTTAGGAATCCATTTAATGTGTCACATGGTCGGTTTTATTTTCCTTTTATGTACACATATCTGATATGTTGGATCCGTGATCGTACGGCTCATAGGTCATCCTCAACCTCACACTGAAATGGGAAATAAGCTCCTTATACTCGCGATTTTTGAATCAGGATTTCTCTCTCGGTTCTCAACCTCATCACGATATTTCTTCTCCATTGTGTCCCAAATTATATTCCACACACATACATACCTAACTCAATACCTATCATTGTGAATTTAGGAAACACGTAATTTAGGTTCTTAGCTTCTTGAACCTCCCACACCCGAAACCCTAGAAGTACACCCACACCCATAAATAGGACTACCCAATCCCTCGTCTCTCATTACCTAGTCTTGATATTCTCTCAATTTCTATGTGCATCACTCATTTGGTTGTTGAAGATCAAGTTTCTATTCTTGTCTTGAGCTTCTATTCCTGACCTCGGTTGCACCAACACTTCTATTGGCAAGTGTGGTACATTCTTAGAACTTCCTCTTTCTTTTTGTACAACTGCCCGATGAATTATCTTGATATGTTGATTTGCCCAAATCTCACAAGCTTGTTGCTCGTAGTCCATGGCATGAGCTTTGGAGGGAATGATTTGCCCATGTGAAATCTTTGTTCTACCCTCTATTTCTCTTGTTACTTTGTTTTTGCGTGCAAGGAAAGTTTAGTCATTTTGCCCATTTTTTTCTTTGTCTTGGATGAGTCAAACTAAACCTCTGACTCGTTGACATGGCTGCCTCTGATTAGGCCAAGTCTGCAAGGTTCGGCCCCACTCACCCTCTTTCTCACACAATTATTCATTACTTATTTGGATTTTTCTAATTTCCTGATTCAAGTTTAATTACTTGTGCAAGCTCAATCATTGATCCAATCTATTCCTTACTCAAGTGAAGATGGCTCCCCAAGTGACCTTGAAGACCAATACACCAAAGGAAAACACTTCAAGGGTAAATCCTCCTCATCCACTTATAGGTGTCGTGAATTTGGACAAAAGGGTATTGCAAGAATGGATGTCCAAAAGCAAAGAAGCATCAGCTAACCACCACAAGGAGGGTAGACATAAGAAAAGAGATAAGAAGGAAAGTAAGAACAAAGAAACAAACCATACCACTCTTATGTGATTCAAACTCAAATGAAGATGAATGCCACATGGAACTCATAGCAAGCATTAGTGAGGAAATTTTTGACGTGAGGTAAATCTCCACAAAATTTGTAAATATGCTCTTATTGAAATTATCCATCCTTCTAATACCTCTTATTCTAAATGTAAATCTTGACATAAAAAATTAGGTAAAATCATTGATTACTTGTATGAAAGAATAGTAATTCTTGGACAAAATTAAAATACTTTAAAGGGTAGCACAGATACTTTTTAAGATCTTAATCTTGATTTTGAACTTCAATATAATGGAGTAGAAATTGAAAATAGTGTTCATCTAAAGCAAGTAAACTTTCTTAGGTTTAAAAAAAATATCACAATGAACTTACTGTCCTTAGAATTATAAATGGTAGATTTCTTGCCAAAGTTGATGATATTGAATATAGACCTATATTTCCTATAAATGAAGTTGCTAGCATTACTCTTGAGAATTATTCTTACTTTGCTAAATCCATCTATCTAGAGTCCAATGTTTTACATGCTCATGATGATATTGCTACTCTATCATCTTTGATTTCTACTTTTAGTGATGAAAACCATATGATTAGAGTTTTTTTGCAAAAAAATCTCCAGGTAAAGAAGTCCCTAATCAAAGTCGTAGAGTGCACTTCTCAAAAGGTGGGTAGAAGTCATTTATGATTTGGCAGTGGCCAAAAGAGCAAGAAAAAGAAAAATACAAAGAGTAAGGGAGATCCAATATTCCATTAAGAGTCCTCTGGCTTAAAGTCCAATTTGGTTTATTCTCATTGTAAGAGTGATGATTATTGTATTACTTTTGGACATTTCAAGAATATTGGTGACACCACTATATTTATTTGAGTCCCCAAACTAACCCCAAATCCCAATGTTTATATACGACACCAATCTTTGTTTCCTTGTTGGCTAATGGAAAGTGGATATGAATGCTCCAAACACATGACTGGAGAAAATAACCACTTCAAAACTTTCACAAAGAGGAAAGATGAATCAATGACTTTTGGTGACTACAAGAAGGGTAAGGTGGTAGGTTAGGGTGATGTAGATGATTCTCTATGCATCAAGAATGTTTTTCTTATGGATGGGCAGCATCACAATTTAAATGTTACCCAATTATGGGATAATGGTTATATTGTTATTTTTACCTTTCTTAAATGCTTTCTTCTAGATTCACTTACAATGTCATATTTAATGCAACTAGGATGGGAAATATTTATATTATTTTTCTTAGCTCTATTTAAGGCTATCATTGGTAACTTCCTTTTAGTTTATAATTATGATATTTCTTTGTGACATCATAGGCCCACATGTCAATATGTATTAATTGAATAAGTTGAGAGAATGGGAATTATTCAAATGGGTTAATTTGAAAAAGACGAGAAATGTAAACTTGTACGCAAGGGAAGAGAACCAAATATTCCTTAAAGTCTAAAGGAGTCCTTAGAACTAAAAGATCTCTTGAACTTATTCATATTGATCTATTTGGACCAACACACACTCGAACAATTCATGATGGAAAGTATTGTTTGGTTATTTTTGATGATTTTTCTCATTTGACTTAGCTTTTGTTTTTGGTTGCAAAAAGTGATACATTTAGTGTTTTCTTGATTTTTTTGCAAAAAGATTAAGAACAAAGCATCATGTTGAATGGTATCTATCCATACTGGCTGTGGGCAAGAATTTGAAAATGATTTCTTTGAAAAGTTTCTTGAAGAATCTGGTTATGTGCCCAAGTCCCCCATACACCTAAACAAAATGGGTTTGTATAGAGGAATAATAGATCCTTGCAAGTGATGGGTAGGATAATGCTCTTAGAGTATGAGACTCCTATACAGTTGTGGGATGAAGGCATTAACATTGTTTGTTGTGTGCAACATCTGAGTTTCACTTATTCTTTGCTTAAGGAAAACTCCCCATGAGTTATGATATGGTAGAAAACCGATTATTGATATCATATGTGTTTTTATTGTCCATGCTTTATTTTGAACACCAAAGGCTTGCTTTCTAAGTTTTATTTTAGGCCTTATAATGATTTGTTTCTTTTCTAACACTAGTAGTTGAGTATATAGAATATTTAACATGGATCTATCTAAACTAGAATAAATTATTAATATAAAATTTGTTGAAACTAACCCTCTTCATTAAAAAAGTGTTCTTTATGATAATGTGCCAGATGAAGTTATTCCTAGAATGAGACAAATAGACATAAAAAATAAAGGTAAAGAGGCTCTTATTAAGAGAAAGAAGGATCCCACCCCTACCTTTTAAAGATCATCTGAAAAAGCTTATGACATGTAATCCTTTTAAAATAGTGAATGCACAAGATGCTTTCAACAAAGAACAAGGAAACAATTCCTTCATATGCCAACTTACACCAAAGAATGTCAATGAATCTCTTGAGGACGAGGAGTGGATCCTAGATATGCAAAAAGAACTTGATAAATTTGAAAAGAAAAAATTATGAACCCTTGTTCCACGACCAAAGGATAGAAAAATCATTGGAACGCAGTGGGTCTACCAAAATAGGCTATATGAGTATCACAAGGTGGTAAGAAATAAGACGAGATTAGTAGCATAAGATTATGACCAACATGAGGGTATTGTGTTTTATGAAACCTATGCTCTTGTTGCTAGATTAGAATCCATTCATATGCTACTTGCATGTCCTTGTCATTTTTTTGCTTTATAAAATGGATGCTACTAAAGGTTCTTTTATAAATAGAGAGTTAGAGGAGGAACTCTTTGTGGGTAAACCTTTCAGATTTGAACATGATGAGCATATGAATCATTTGTATCTTTTACAAAAGGCTCTTTATGATCCAAAAAAGCCCCTAGATCTTGGTATGAAAAGCTAAAGATCTTATTAATTGATAATGGATATTTCATGGGTGAAGTAGACTCTATTGTCTTTTTGAAACATGCTTCTATCAAGTTATTGGTTGTTTAAATTTATTTTGATGATATTATCCTTAGGGGCACTAATCTAGATCTTTTCTAAGAGTTTAGTATCCCCATGAAAAGTGACTATCATATGAGCATGGTGGGGGATCTTATATTCTTCCTTGGATTTCAAATCAAGCAAACAAAGGATGGAAACTTCCTCAACCAAAGCAATGACACAACTAAATTACTCAAGCAATTTGGGATGGAGAATACAAAGCTAATAGATACTCAAATGTCTGACACTAACAATATTTATAAATTTTAAGAAAAATAAAAGGTAGATGATAATCTCTACAAAGGTACAATTCGTATCTTATTACATCTTACTACCTCTTATAATATTTAATGTTAATTTGTGTGCTAGATTTCAATCTAGCCTTGGAAAATCCCATTTTGTAGTAGTAAATATGATTTTGGATACCTAGACAATACGACAATCCCCCCTGTGGTATCCTAAGTCAAGGGACTTTATTATAACTGCTAATAGTTATGTAGATTATGTCAGGTGCCTAATTGATGGAAAGTGCACATATGGCACTTGCTTTCTTCTTTGACCGTGTTTATTTTTTTGGTATTGTAAGAAACAAAAAATTGTGTCACTATAAATTACCAAGGCTAAATAAATTGCCACCAGTAGTTGGTGTGACAAAGTCCTTTCAATGAAGCCAATGATCGAAGACTTTGATGTTCAATATGATGATTCTCCTATCTTTAGCAATAATACTAGTATTATAAACTTGTTTTACACTGTGATATTTCATAGTAGAGGTAAACATATAGAGTATTTTATTCATTAAAGATTGATATGAAAGACATATATATTACTCATTTAGAAACAAAAAATGATCTTGTAGATATTTTTCCTAAATCTCTAATTTTATTTGATCTAAATTTTTTATCACTTCTTTTGATGATATTTCTATGTCTCCTATGTAGAGTATTCATAATATGCCCTCTACCATGGCCTAGCATGCCTATGATCTACTTTTTTTTTGCTTGAATATGCCAAGTTTGAAATGCTTCTACACATATTTTTGGGTTTAAACACAAATTACCTTATTTTCTCCATTTTAATGCTAAATAACTTGTGCCTCACTACCATTCACATGATATATAAGATCACTTGGTACATTTATGTAGGTATATATGAATTTAAATAGTTTTTTGGGTTTTGATATAACAATTATTGTCCATCGAGTTTGTTTAGGGGAAACTCAACCGACGTGTCTAACTAAGAAAATACCACTAGCTATTTCTGACCGACCTGACTTGCAAACTTGGACAAAAAAATGTTCCATAACTGATAAAGGTCGCAACCATATGAGTTTCCCCCTCTCAAAAAGATAAACTAGACCAACTACCCTTCATTTTGGTTCTTCCTAAACTTATTTACCATCTCCTACCCAAACCATAGCCCCTTATGCTCACAATCAACCTATCTCCTTACCCTAACCTTCTTAGGTCATCCTCTTCCTTATTGCATGCTTTATCTCGTAAGTGGAGTTCAATATTCATAAAAGGAATTCCATTGTTTATTGTTATGATGATCCTACTTCTTCTCCTTCATCATGGGCACTCATATATGACATTGTTACCTTTATTAACACCTATGCCATGAACAAGTATAATACCTTATACCTCAAACTCTGTTACCCTCCATTCCTACGTAGATAAGGGATTACATGGCTTAGAAGTGATGAATTTATTTTTGAATCAATTCCTTAGTGATTTTTGTCTTGAACACCTATCTTATTTTAATTATCACTATTACAAAATGGTTGCAGATCAGCTCTATGCTAATTTAACATGGAACTACACTACCACTACACCACCAAAGACCCAAGTTTATCTCTCTTAATGGTATCTAGATTAAATTTTAAATCTTATTGGACTCCCCAAATCCCGATTTCTATGGATGGGGTTGCATTTGAAAGAAAACCTAGCATCAACATTTTAACCTACTTTGACCTAAAACATTATGTAAGTGTTTAGATCCTAAGCTTACACTCCATGAATTCCACATGTTCCTTAAGAAATATGACCATCCCTATATGAAAAAAGCTACCATTCCTTCCACTACCTTAGATACCACGAAGTAAATCATTGCACTTATAATAAATTGCAATGTTAACCCAATGAAAAATCAAATGGATGTTACTGAAAATTGTAGTGTTTTTCAACTATCTCCTGAAGGAAATTAAAATCAAGTGGGCTTGTTACATTTTTCACCATATGACCCACTTTGACTATGAGAAGAACACTAGGGATACCCATCCTCTCCTAATCTTATGTGTGATCTCTTTTGATACCTCACGAGAAAGTCTATTATTGCTTATTTCAAATATCAATCTAGTAGGAGAGATATAGTGATCAATGCGACCTTTGTTAAGAAGGTTTTCCAAATATCAAGATCTTCATCCACCATTGCTGGTTCTTCTTCCCACATAGTTCTCCCAATCATTCCTCTTCCACACTTGTTCCACCTAGACCTAGTTGGGATTCTTTCTTTGTGTCCAATGAGTCTCTCATGGGATACATGATGCATCGTAATGGATAAAATATGTAGGTTCAAGATCATATCCACTGAGGTCTAGTTCACATAAATACCAAACATGAATTTATATTGTCCTTCACCTTATCCTCCCTACCATCCCTCTTTTTCTTCCATAAACTATGCTACATGTGCATTTGATCAACTCTACCCCACAACTCAATATGCACCTTCTACTGCCTGCTCTATCCATGCTATCGCTGGACCCACATGTGTGACCTCACACCCATCTCCTTCTTTGACTCAAATTCTACTTCTTCCAACTAGTCCAACTTCTGCCATCCTTTCTGGTTTTTATTGGAGTGTTGTGCCTACCTTTCCTTAGCATAAGAACAAGCCTCTAGTGGCCAAATGACTTGGTCCCAAATCAATGCAATATGGCCTACCACACCACCCTTTTATCCTTCAAACATTGGCATGGATGTTGATGAGGTCCTTGAGGATGATGAAGAAGATGATGGTGATGCTTATGGTGATGAAGATGGTGAGGATGATGATGGTGAGGATGAGGCTACTGATGCTCATGCTCCTTCCTTTAGACATGATGACATTAGTGATGTGGACTATGATCCAACTTAGGATGACTAGTTTTAGGTGTTAGAGTGTCCTAGTGCTTGTATTTTGTGATTTTATCATGTATTACATCTAGAACTTTCATATTGTGATACTATACTTACTTTTATGTTGTTTTAAGATATTTTTTTATCATAAATTCATTTTCATCTTGTTGCAATCACCATATTATATACTCTAAACTTTGTTTCTGATGCTTTCCTAATTAGACTTGGAGTATGTGTATGTTTCATTTGATTATGACTATTGAGAATGACATATGTTGGATTGATGATTTTGCTGCTCGTGATTGGATAAGTCCCTCTTAATCTCTTCTACTCCTTTTTTTAGATATGAAAAAAGGGTAGAAAGGCTTGGCTACATATTGAAATAGATCTCATTGTCTTTCTCTTTGAATGCTGATACTTGAATGGAAATATCATATATATAATGTTGGTCTTGTTTGGAATAACTAACCCAACAAGAAAAGGTAAGCATGAATTGAGGAGGATCACATGTTATCTCATATTCATTATCCCCCTCCCCTAATTTCAAAGGAAAAATATTCAAATTTAAACCCTTTCAATATTTTTAGGAACGTCATCTTCAAAAAGGGGGAGAATTTTGACCTAATAGTTTTACATTGCCTATATTTTGATGATCCTCAAGTATTCCATTCATGAGTATCTAACATGTATACTCTAGAACAAGTTTAGATATATAGGTACACAAAAATGATGAATTTATCAAACCCTAATTTGCCAAAGAACAAGTCAAATTCAACATAAAGTTATGTTTTGAATATTAGACAAAATCTCTACTAAAATTGTGTTAAAAATCATTAACGATGAATGTATGCCTTTATATTTCAATTAGTTGATCATTATATTCATTTTGAATAAATACATATGCACTTCAAAGCATTTTGTTTTAGCTAAAATAGGAAGGTTTGTCAGCCAAAATTTCCCTAAGTTTGATCCCGAGGTAGCACAACCAATAACCATCCTCCGCTTGATAGGAACATCTATTGGATGAGTTTTTTAAAAGGTAACTCAAACAACAACACAATATTGTAAAGTTCTAAAATGTGCATGTAGCCATTTGGAGAGGGTGAAAACTTCAGAAATGGATCCCTTGGAACCCCAAAAATGGATACAATTCGATCTAAGTGTCTCTACAATCTAATAGGCAACCTTAGCAATAAATAGGGAACCTTGGACTTAGTACACATTTGCCTTCTATGTTTCTATGCTATGGTTCTGTCGTTGTGCGTACAAGAGCTCCTAATCTCCCTCAAGCTTGATTACTTCTCTACTTTCATTGGAGTGAGTTATACTTTCTGTAAGAGAGATATCACAGTTGTGATCTTTGTAAAACTCAAAAACATCTCTTATCTAAACTCCCTTCTCAAATCTTTATTGGATACTCTCTCCTTGTATAAGGAGGTGAAGATCAAGGTTGAAGATCCAGATCAAGGGTCGGTAAGACCTTGGAGAAGGACTAAGACCCTTTGTCAGTGGATAGTAAGCCCTTGGTAAGTTCTTTTATCCTTTGGCCATAAAGTGAAGCTAGTTAATCTTTGTTTTTTAGAAGAGAAAGTATTCTTTTTA
This sequence comes from Alisma plantago-aquatica, assembly GCA_963693085.1. Classification (NCBI taxonomy): domain Eukaryota; kingdom Viridiplantae; phylum Streptophyta; class Magnoliopsida; order Alismatales; family Alismataceae; genus Alisma; species Alisma plantago-aquatica. Next base: position 897,617,848 of record OY856412.1, read on the forward strand.
TAACTCTTATAAGAAATATAAGGCGGGAATCAAGTGTTCAAAATCATAGTGGTTGACCTATCTAAGTAGTGTACATCTCTAGATTTAGTGGTTGGAACCACTATAGTTGATTGTGTTCTTTGGTGATTTTTCAATCTCTCTCATACTTTCCTTTCTTACTTACTTGCACCCAAATTTCAATATACCTTGATGGCCTAACAAATTTGAGTAAGTATCTTTATCTATATTCACCCCCTCTAGATCCCATTGTTCCAATACTCTTGAGACAAAAAAGGATGAGTCATTCATTGGAGGATAAGGATCATCGATGCAAGAGATACATGCACATAGTTCTTTAGTGGTAGGAATTTTCTCCTACATCATGAATTGGTCTTTAATTGACTTCAATTCAAGTCAATGTCTGGAGATAATTTGTATAAAATGTATTGTTCCTACTAATTATGTAGTTCTTCAAGATTAATAGTAAGTTGTTGATAAATATTAACTCATTCCATAGATTTGGAAGGTAGCCAAAATAATTTGGCAGGTACTGACCTATTCTCACATGATATGCTCAAGAACCTTGAAAAAATAAAAGATATCTCTTGCATGTGAATACAATTTCTTCAATATTTCCCACATAAGCTTTGTAAACCTATACACCATAACCTATTGGGACACAAATTATTTCATGATATTTAACATAGAATATGCTACCCAATCATTGTTCACATCCTAATCTTCCATCATAGGACCATGCACTCCTTTTATGAGGATGCATTTATATCTATAAGAAAACAATTCTTACAATGCAATTATATGTCCACACCAACTGGGGTGCTTGTGGTAGAGATCTTTTTTGCGTAGTCACTTTTACCAGACATAGTGAGACACTTATGAAATTCTTCAAAATAATAGATAGAATGAACTCGTGATCATGACAATAAGATTAGTGAACATGTGGTTCTAAATCAAGCATCAGCCACAGTGTGCATATCCATGAGTGGACTAAAGAAGAATAAGAGAGACTGGTTTCTATACTACATACACTGGCCCTACATTGGTGACAACTATTCTAGAGAGGAAAGGTGGATAGAGGTCAGGGAGGGAGGGAGAGAGACTGAAGACTTGGATTGTTTTTGATGCAGGATTTTCACACAAGAAAATTCGAAAGGGTTGAAATCCCTAGGTTTTATCTAAACTACATGTATGATAATCTCACTAGAAAGAGGATAGATCTTATTGTTGTACAATATTAGGATCAAACCCAAAGGAAAACCCTTTTGAGAATTGTTTGATCAACATAGAAGTGGATTTGGTTTTATTAACCTAAGTTTGTAGTAGTAAATCTGCTGAATTCTAGTTACCAGTTGATGGAAACACTAGTGTGAATGGGTTTCAACACCACCACATATTGTTTTCTATTTCACTGCATTACAACACACACAAACATATTACATTGAGATAAGATAAATCCATCCTTTTTTAATAAGGATTAAAATCAGACAAATATTACTCTAGGCTCACCATCGTCTTACCTAGAGGTCATGTATCCATTACCTTGGGAAACACCTATTCAAAATTATCATCAATGGATAAACTAGTATCTAATTTATATCCTTTGTCTAAGTTTTGAAGTTTTCTACACCCAGTTCAAGATAAACACACATATATGTCATCCAAACATATAAACAATAAATAAACAAAAGATTCAAAATGTAATAGAGTTCACATGAGTTTAGATGAAAATAACATGGAAAAAATAGGTAGAAGGGATACTACATGTATCCTAGTGAGGGGACTACTCACTCCTCATGGAGATAACAAGATAAAAATGTACACAAAAAAATTCATAGTCACAAGCAAACTGGTGAGCAACGGTGTTGTGAAAATGCTTATCTTCTTGGTTAGGTCATATTGAGGGGAGCATAACATACAAACAATTATTTGTATAGTGGAGTGGAGGTCAAGTGTTGTTGAATGAAGGTTGATTGAGATAGCCAATGAAGGAGGGAAATCTATCAACAAAATGATGCTTGTCAGTTGAAAGGAATATGTCAAGGTGAGAAATTGGCTTATCTCTTTTGAGGGTGGTCGATCAAGCTACAAAGTGACAAAGATTGATCGATGTATCTCTTTTGAGGTCTATAGGTTTAGGTGGAGTGCATGTCGACCAATCTATCTCTTTTGAGGTTGATCAGATGAGGTGGAGTGTAGGTCGGTTGATTTTTCTCTTTTGAGGTGAACTGGGTTGAGTCTTGCAATAGATTAATGTAAGGTGGATTTGTGAATGGAGTAATATAGACTCTTAGTGTCATTGTGTATCTTAAAGTGGAGGAAACAACTTCCTATTTAAAGGAAGGAGAGAGGAAGACTGACAACCTCTAAGGAATGCGATGAGGTGCCTATCGGGAATGCATCGATGGTGAGAAGATGAAGGATCGCGAGCTTTGGTTGGTTCATGTAGGTCGATCAGTTAATATCGGCCAATGAAGCTCTATTAGTAAAGGTCAATTACTAGATGGTTGATCTATAGGAACTCAATGAATGTCCCTCATTTTGGAAGCTGATGGGGGTGATTATTAGTGTATCTCAATCATCAGAGCTTGATCAGCAGAGCTCAATCAATATATATTGTTAGGAATGTATCAATCAATAACTATATTGGTGGCATGTATATGGAGTGATCGATTAGTGTACCTCAATTGGATGGTCGATGAAGAGATTGATCAAGTGGTTGAGAGAGAAGGTCGATTAATGATTTGAGCTAAAAATATTGACCGATTTGCATTCTACACAAGCCCAAAATCCATTTTGGGTTGGGGTGCTGCCCCATACCTCAAGAGAGACTTCTCCCAACTCCCTCCCGCTGAAGGGTAGAGGGACCCCCATGCCGCACTTGTATGGAGAGATGAAAAATAGCTTCATTCAGTTTTACTTAGATTTTATGTTAATATTTTAGGGTTTTGATTCTTTTCTTTACTTTCTTTGAAGGGGTAGATAGTCAATCCTCTGGCTTTAGGAGGTTCAAAAGGGTCCTAGAGTACATTGGATATGGGGGGTATTTATATGATATATTTAGGATTGAAGACTCTAAATAGAAGAGACTGGAAAAGGTGACACATTGCAATGATGAACCATGTAGGTATGATATGTGTATTTTGGGGGATCCACCACATGTCACCAAAGAATTGATCTGATCCACTGCGTGGCTTGAGCAGGATAAACCTTTTTTCCCAATTTTCCAAATACTCTAGGAATTTTTTGGAGAAAATAATAAAAAAATGGATCCCAGAATGGATAGAAAATTCAAGATTATCCCCCATCTTTATCAGAGAAAAAGGAAATTGAATATTCATGTGGAAAAAAGAATATTTTTACTCCAGGATAATTCAATTGGGAAATTAATAAAAAGGCTCAATTAAAGCACAATTGTTGGGAATGTTTCACTCAACTCTGATAGAAAATATTTTCTATCCAATAATTCTCAAATTGAGTAAAGGTTGGTGAAAAGGAATGGATTAAATAGGTGGAAAATTTGGAAAATATGGGAAATATGATAAGTGTGGAATCATGTAAAATGAGGTGGAATGGACTATATTATTACCTAGATAATTATAATTAGCATAAATTTCTATTTAGTGAGAAAAAATGGGGTGTCAAGAGTATGCCTCTATTAAGATGATGTCTGAGATAAGAGTAATAACCACATGCTTGAGCCATGTTTGACCCCCTATTCTTGGTCACTAAAGGCCAATAAGGTTGGACTCATCCATGATGTTTTGATAAACCTTGTAGAGGGTGAAAGATGTAGGTGATGTCTTTTCCTTCCAAAGATGTATCAATGAAATAGTCATTCTTTAAAAATATAAGATTGGGCATTAACAATTCTATAGAATAAGGTTCCCTTCCTATGGGAAAATTACATGTATTTCACCAATCATTCATTCCCTTGAAGTGGTGATGAATCATCTGAGTTTCATCCCTGGTGAGATCTTATCATATGCTCATTCTAATTTTTACATAATTACATGTATGATTCCCTCAATAAGTAAAGCCTTAGTGAGAAAAGGTGAATGTGAAAAATGAGTAAGATAGAGGTTTGTTAGAGGTCACTACAATTGAGATTTTATGATCATTCAAAGTATGGAAATTACTCAAATGTAAATATCTTAGAAAAGAATCACTATATCTCTTCTTCTTCCTACTTATATTTTTTTACAATTGGAAATCTGGAAGAGTGGACCATATTAAGGTTAGGACGACGACCCTAAAAAGGTGAAATTTGGTGACTTTGTTTGTCTAGGATATGGCTTTGATCACTAAAGATTAGAGATTGAGTGTCATAAAAATTACTAGCATAAAGTTACCTTAATGGCCAATGTTTGTGCTGGTCAATTGTCCCCTCCCTAGTATGGAAATTACTCAATTTTAAAATATCTTGGAAAAGAATCATTATCTCTCTTCTTCCTACTTTTATTTTCTTACAATTGGAAATCTGGAAGAGTGGACCATACTAGGGTTAGTACCATGATGCTAAAAAGGTGAAATGTGGTGACTTTCCCTATCTAGGATAGGGATTTGATCACTCAATATTAGAGATTGGGTGTCAGACAAATTCCTAGTATAAAGTGACCTTCATTGCCAATGTTTGTGCTGGTTAATTGTCCCCTCCCTAAATAATCCTTGATCTAAATGGGATAAAGTCCATGATAAGAGTGTCAAAACTAGTTGAGGTTGGGCATTTGGTAATCATCTAGTGATAAGATGGTCTTCCAGACATGTTGCTCTAGTAGTTTAACATTTGTTCCCCTAGATTGTTGATAAGAGTTGTCACTTGATTTGAAAGTTCTCACCAGATGTTGGGATAAAAACAAATGGAAGTTGAAGATCTAATTTTAGTTTGGTTTTAGGTCATGATTGAGGATTGTAAAAAGATATAAATGTGAGGTAATGGCCATATATTTGGTCATAGGATGTAGGAAGATGAATCCAAGATTGGTTTATTTTTTGGTCATGATCTAGGATCATAAAAAAGATGTATGAAAACTGAAGCTTTATATTGGCTCAATTTTAGGTCGTGATACTAGATCGTGAAAGGATATGTAAATTGAAGGTGTAAAATTGGTTTAGTTTTAGGTTATAGTCCAAAGACCGTGAGTATGTTAGGGTCTGACCCTACAAATAGTCAAAGAATAATTCCCCTGGAAAAAAGGGAATTTATAGATTTTTATTTGAGGATTTAAAATCTATATATTTTTATAATTTTTGTCATCTTATTTTTATTTTACATATTTTATATGATTTTTAGAAGGATTCTAGAAATTTCATTGAAAAATAGGGACATGTATGTAATTTTTTGTAAAAACATTTTTTAAAAGAGGGGAAATGAGAGGATGTTGAGCACCTCTTCCATTTCAATCATTATTGAGAATATACCATGACCAAGAAGCTTGACTTGAGCAAGATACAATGGTGGCAGTGTGAACAAAGATAAGATCGACAACACATCATCATAATCCACCATTTGGTGCCCTACGAATCAAGGCTTTCCATGAGAGCAAGATACAACTTGATGTGAAGCAATTTCTGGTGATGACGGAGCTTAAAATTGTTGACTATGGTGTTATTTCCAAGTGGTTCTAAACTCCATTCATATTTGGCATGGTATAACCTTCTTGATATTTGGTTTGGCCATTTTGGCCCTTAGTGGTGAAACCTAGATTTTGTCTTTCTCAATATTCTTTGCGGTCTGGAAGTTAAAGAACTCCAAATGTGAGTTTTGATTCATGATTAAGCATTTTTGTTGTTTTTGTGCTTTTGTGGTCATCTAATGTCGGATTGAGATTATTTGAGTTGGTGTGTGAAACTTATGTTATTGCAGTTGTGAATTTTCATATTGCAATACGTAACTATCATGAGAAGGAAAACATTCCTCAGGGGGACCCCATCATACATGAGCATGATTCTGGTGATGATGTGGGGATTGAGGTTGATTCACGGTATGCTGTCTTTATTTGAATGCATGTCTAGATATGAAATTTCTTATCTATGTTTGATCTAGGTAGATGTTATGGTGGTGTGAATAAGAGTGTGTGATACCTTCTTCCAACTAAAAGGTTCATGGTTCATCCATGCATACGATGGATGAACATTCACCATCAAGGTTTTCAAGTTGGCGACAAGGTATAACTTGGACACTTTTATCCTTATCATATTTCCTTTTCTTATTGTGCTTGAGTTGAGATTTATCTGTGGTAATGATTTTCTGGCTTTGTCATTTTCTTTGTCATTCAAAGTTTTGGATTGTTGAACATGTATATAACGATTTGTTAGAATGAGTTGTCAATATTTTATGTTGGGATGATATCTGTTAGAATGAGTTGTCAATATTTTATGTTGGGATGATAGCTGAGGAGTTAGAGTTACTTGAAGGGATTGTCTTTGGAAGCATTTGTTTCTATGGATAATTGTTAGGATTTATCTTATCCCCTTTAATTGAGTATTTCCTCTTGGAGACTAGTACTTTTCACATTGATTTTGTAAAGTTGGTCTTCGATGAGTTCATTGGAATCACTATTTTAGGTTCTGACAAGACTCTCATTCACAACTTGCTAGATAGAAAGAGTGGGGGTGATATCACCTTGGAGGAATACTGAAGTGAACCATAACGGGATCAATATGTGTTCTAGATATGAAGTCAAATTCACTTATTTGTGTGCAACCTTCTTTCTCAAGTGAGAGATTTGGGGCACTAGTGAGTTTTGGTTTGGTTCCCTAAGGGTCAGGGTGTTCCTCTTTGTGATAATCAATGGTTGCCTTTTTGGTAAATAGAGATGAGATTGGATTGTTCTCCTTCATTCTTGCCCTGGACGCAATTCCTTCTTTTAATTGGGGTGGAGGCGTGCAGTCCCACATATTAACAAGATTGATGAGGTATCTTCAAGGTGACTTCTTCGTGAAGGAAATTGTCTAGAGTTGTAGTGGCTTTGTGGGCCTAATTGTGGTATGTCTTTACTTGTAATTTTTTACATAGATTTGGAATATTGAATTCCTTGGTCTTAATTCTATAAGTATAGGGATATGAGCACATCTGGAACAATAGACCTATCAATTTGAGCAGTCAGAGGGTTATTTGTGTGCTTCCCTACCTACTTTTCATGACTAGGATGGGTGCAGTAGTTGTGTGTTGTATAAGAAATGGAGATGTGAAACATAGATGATGACTTCTGTTGAGGTATATGTAAGAACCCTGACCTACATTTATGCTTAAACATGCTTAATTAACTTATTTGGGTTCTTAATTCCTTAATCAAACCTTAGTTTATACTTTTACATAAATGGATAAAGATATTTCAAATTTACTCTAGTTTTGACTTTGTTTGCTTAAGTCTTGCAATTTATGTGCGTATGTGTACCTGTATTTAATTTTCCCATTTCTAGGATTCAATCTATAATTTTCACACATGCACGTTGTTCTTCATACTACTCTTCATAATGTTTGATATAGTTTCATCTTTGGATTCCAAGATTCATAATCAGATTGTTTGTTCTTTCCCTCTACGGTTGAGAACTTAGGGTTTCTCACCTAATTGATGGTTTTTCCAAGTATGTTAGGGATTTGATGGTATCAGCTAGTAGGTGAATGATTTGATGGTTTCTCCTTATGGTAGAAGATCCAATGGCCTTCCCTTGAAGTCCATAATTGACACACCCCGATCTCACAATTACCACTAATCATGAGATTAGGGCATGACTATGATGATTACACTTAATACAAAGTTCACTCGCGGTTTTTTTCCTATTTATTTCAAACTCTTTGTTTTCTCACATCGAATCACATAAACTAACTTTATAAAAGAATCTAACATTGATTTCTCTAATCTGATTTCAATAGTAAAAATGCATGTATAAACATAAATTATGTTTCTCATACTTTTGAACACATAAAACTTGTTGATTCACATATATTGCTAAAAGAGGAATAATTTTATACATCATCATTTACAACTCTCTCATATTTCTTTACAAGGACCTAGAGTCACAAGGACTGACTGAACTTAACTTATACTCAGACTTAACTCTTGTGGAAAATCTACTCTGATGCAAAGATATCTTCTTCCCATGTGATTTCCCTAAAAATTGTGAGTAGAGGGGTGAGCCTACTCGCTCAGTGAATGAGTACTTCAAAGAAACAGGCTAAAGCACTGATATAAATACAAATATACTTTTGAGCAATTGATATTAATCATAACAACAATAAGCTTTAAAGAGTCTAATAATTGGCAATCATAAATATGGCAGGATACTCTAAATATCTATAAGAGTGAATCAATATATGAAATGCTTGATTGATCATAAAGAGAACTAATAATTTAGAAACATACAAAGAATAATTGAATAACTGTACACACTTGTTTGACCTCTCATTCATTTTATTATGCCCTGATCGTATGCAGTGTACTCTACATATGAAGACTCATAGTGCACTACGATCACACCGTACAAGACTTAGCAGACACACCCGGGAAATGCTAAGTCTGACTACTCTCCTGGTCTGTAATAGGGAAAAGGCTCTCTGGCCTAAACTGGACTCCTCCTCTAACCTGAGCACACTGGCGGAGAGTCAAGCCAACTCTTGGCTTTTCTGTACTCTAGTGCCACCAGGACTTCTGGTTGATGTTAAACACTACAAACTATAATTTATGGAGACTTCCACTAGGGCTTCATCCCCTATTCCACCTGATAGCACGTTGTGACCCCCGTATACTGGACACTGCTAGGGTTAGGTTGTTTCACCCCTAAGGTGCATACCTCACATAGAGGTTCTACGGTGTTCAGGGCTCCTAAGTATATTATTTTATTATTCCTAGAAAGCTCTTTTCTGCATTGTACCCTTCTCTTACTTATACTTGACTCTGGTATCTCTATGGTATCGCGTCTACTTATTTAAAGTTACAATAAAACCTGTATATCATTCTAAACTAGGCAGAGCGGTATATTCAAAACATTGTAATATATTGAGTAATCAACATACTATACATGCAGGCAGACTAAAATTCTTAAATAAACAGATTACATGTCCACTTGGCACATACACACTAGAATCATGCAATTTATCATCTTATTACACTGATAAGAGTTAATTACTTGACATATGAGTAATCGTCAATAACACTTGTAAATTATCTGTAATTTCTCAAAGAACGTGCATATCAACCCAAATCTTGAGTTTGTGCATCTCATAACTCAATTAAGAGTTAATAACTTATCATGACAAGAATTATTAATAATAACTGAGAACATTGATATCACAATACTTGATTCATTGAACACCCTACCCTTAGGGTTTCATTTAATCACAACAAATGCTACAAAGAAAGGTGTAATACATCTATCACATACTTTTCAAATCTTTAAAACACCTGATACCTGGGATCTCAATCCAATATCACATTATTGGGAATTCTCACCCTTCACATCATTATCATAATTACTGGATCTGGGTATTCAAACCCTTAGATCATCACATATCATTGCTACCTCTATAATAGGTAACCATTACCTCTAGGTCCTTAGACCAAGGTATTCATTTCACTGGTTATACAAGTATTCTCATGGCTCACAAGGACATCACACATCTTTTCACCTCTCACTAGGCAACAACTTATTCCCATGGCTCCCATAAAGATTTCATGTGACATAAACATTCACTGAATAAAGACTACTATCAACAAATCATATAAAATCAATATATGTATGAAACCTTTGAACTGAGCTAAATTTGGGCTTCCATGCCATTCACTGGGATATCATGCATCAATAAAAACATTGAATAAATAAAGTCTATAATGTTAAGAAAATCCCTTCAAATGGATTTCACGATATCTATTCACAAATATCCAACTTTCCTCGCATCTAGGGTTTCACCCTCTTCACTGAGATACCAAACAAACACTACTCACTTTAGTTGAAATCCAATATAGTATCTGACATAGATGTACTATGAATTTGGATAAAAATCATTTAAAACCAAGGGGATCTAGATAAGTAACTTTCTCTATTTACGTATACAACAAATTTTAGTCATAAACAGATTCCCTATATTTAAGTTTACTCTTATAACCTCTATGAATACTTAGGGAATTCTCATTAAAATGCACTGTATACATTTCTAATATGATTTTATCATCTGAAATTCATTCAAACAAAGGAAGAATCCATTTCATATCATTTTGCAACAACTTAGAACAAATAGACAATTCAGGGTTTGTAGTCACATACTAAGAAATTAAAGATTATGGTTGATTTAACTAGTTTTCATGCAATATACTATTTAAAGGAAGTTCTCACTCACCCTAAGGTGTGAAGAAACCTTAAAAACGTATCCCATATCTGAAAATCTCGAATCCATATCAAATCCCTAGCAATTCACCCAATCCTTCTTCCTTTCAACTTGGAAACCCTAAAAATTAGGGATTATGAAGAAAGAATGAGAAAAGGGGAACTTTTGATACCATTTTGGATCAAATCAGAGGAGGGACATAATTTTGATATGTGAGAGAATATTCACCATGAAACTATATCTAAAGAAGCTAAACTTAAATGATTTCATCATTCCTCGGACCGCAAAACCCTAGGTCAGCATCGCCATCAATTTCTCCTCTCAAACCCTAACTCTCTCTCTCTCTAGGATTTCGTTTCTCTGGATTGAATCATGATTTATGAGATCTCCTTGTGTGTTAGGTTGACCATATAGAGCAATTGACCTGCTTGGGTCAATTGCACATTGACCCCTCACTAAACTTTTTCTTATTTCTGCAGATTTTTCTGTCATTAAAAGGTTTCTGTGAATTCGTATATTTCAGAGATCAAACCTTCTCCAAAAATTATGATAATTTATAATATTGTGTATAATTTGGTTGAAAATCTTTAGTTAATATTTGGGATCATTCTAGTCTTCCATTAAATAATTAAAAATCGAATAGTGCACTGCTATCCAGAATTTTGTAGAAATGTCAGTTACTGTAATTTGTCTACTGATAAGGTATAAACACATCAAAAAATTATGAAAATTTTATATGTTTTTTATTATTGAGTTTCAGATATCTTATTAAAATTTCAGCAGATTTGGAGTTACTAATAAATTAATAAAAATAAAATACTACACTGCTAAAAAGCACTCTGTCATCATTTTGGTCGAAGTATTATTCAACTGAGAACCACATTCAAAGAACACTCAAATATTATGACATTTTTCTCCAATATGAATGATTGAGTTATCCATATCATATACAAAAATAAATTAAATATAAATTTGTATAAAATATGAAAAATCATTTACCATACTGTTATTCTGATCAAATTCCATACTCATGTACCATCAAAACCCTAATTTCAGCCAACTAGGGTTTATATTTCTCAAATAATAAAACACTTAACGTTCTTATTAGGGTTTAAAACATCATAATTAAATTATCATCATTAATTAGATTTAAGCAAAGATCAATCCAATTAAGCATATAATCATCCAAGTAAACCCTAGTTCACCAATTAAGCTCAGATGCGGTCATAACCATTCTCCCCCCCCTAAAAAGGTTTCATCCCCGAAACATAAATATGCAAGTAAAGTACGTTCAAGGTTTATTTTAAGCTTATGAAATCTTACATGTCATTATATTCTTGTATTTCATACTTGAATACAGTTTTCAACATTAAGTCCTTTATTCCTTTACTAAATCACAACATGTTTGAAATAGTCCTTAATGATAACAAACAAATTCTCTATGCCACAATCAATCATAGATAGAGAGAGAAACAACCATTTCAATATTTTCATACTCTTGAGGTTTTACCTCAACATTGATAATCTGATCCAACTATCTCAATTCATACTGCTAAATACGTACTATTGTTATGTATTACCTCTAAATCATAAAAGAGAGTTCACCGTATTCTTTTGAATTTTACTATTATGCTACTCAAATAGCAAAATAGTCTTGAGTTAAAAGACTATATTCAACAACAATTGTACATTACAACTCACGACATCCCCATTGGATCATGGATGCATAAGGTGAAGCATTACCATCACATTCCATACTATTCTCAAGTATGAACCCACACATAATTCAAGGTGTAACCATCGGGTTATAGCATACTAGGGTTTCAACAACTGTAACAGAATACTCCATAATTGTGTTAGTCATTCAAGGACTATTCATACCCCATTACCATCACTTAGTTATATTAAATCTAGGTATAACAAGCTACACCTCATTAGGATTACATATCAATACAATATGGTTATCATCCCTTCTATTCATATGAGTGAATAGGAAAGACTACCTTATTCATGGTAACCCTCCATTTGTCCCATCATCATTCAACCCATATCACCATTCCACAATTGTAAAATACTAAGACGGATTACTAGTATGAATGACTTAAACTATCAGACACCTTTAATTAATATATTTCTTGCACATGTACACTAAAATCATACATAAACCAATTTATATCCCTTAATATACCTTCAACAAATTATACTTCTAAAAACAAATTCACATATTACTAAAAGCCATTGTTTTCTCTTATCTCTCTCCTCATGCATTACTACTTACTTTTTGCTACTTACCCTTCTCATTTTAATCATGTAGATTAAACATCCCATTAATACATTTGTCGTATGTAGGTTTAATTAGTTATCAATAAGGATACTTGACTAACTAGCACTTGATTGAATCTCCTAACCTCTTTCTTTTATAATCTATATTACTCCACCATGTTTCAAACCCTTCCTTACTTTCCATAATCCTCTTACCATATACAATTCTTCCACCTATTATCTTTAACTTCTACTTTTCTCTTATGATCATGTTTCTTATTCATGTGTACGATCAGGTATACCATTTTGCACATATTTCTTTTTATCCTTCTACTAATGTGAAGTTGAAATTCTAAACCAATAATCTCTCTACTAGTTTCAACTCATGTTTAATACATTACATATCCTTCATTTTAAACCAAACGACTCATGCATGGGTGAAACATAGTTCCTCTTATATCAAGTTTTTCCTTCTTGTGTATAGTCTACCTTTGTATGACTTATTCATTTTGTTAAGCTACACTTTTGTTCTTTTTTTCTTTTTTTTTAGAAACTAGTTTGTTGTTCTATAGAGACTGGGAATCCAAAGTTAGTAAGGATGAATGTATTAACTTCACAATAAATGTATGCATTACATGCTCTCAATTATATCATAACCCTCATTCCTTAATCAAGCTCATCATTTCCAACATTTATCTTTGTTTTAACTTAGTTTCTTATCCTAGTCTTATGATTTACATGTTCATCTAATTCTATTTACTTTAACTCTTCTAAATACTCTTCACTTATATTTAGTTATTGTCTACTTAACTCTTTTCTTCTATTTTCCCTTTGCTTTGAAGTACATAAAAATATTGTACTCTATTATATAGTCCATTCCTCAAGATTGATTCTTACTATCTTGGCCCTTCCATACCTTTCTCATATCTTTTTCATCATATTTCATATTTAGAGTTCATATAATAATAATAATTAAACTTAATCTGAACCTTATGTCATGTTTCTTTATTCCCGATTAAGGGTTTCTCATATGAGGCCCCAAAGTTGGATCTCAGATATCAGTTCCAACTGATTCTTAGCTATTCTAATCTTTCCCATATGTTTCAACATCTTAGTGTATGTACATTCTCACTAAGATGTGGGTCTAATTTATCCAGAGTCTACTCTTATTATATTTTCAATAGGATTCATTAGATCCTAGTAATGCACCCTGCCATCCAGACCAGGCCAAACCTACAGTCCTGAAGCCAAGAGCTACTCAGGATTAACTAACTCCTATTAATCTCAAACATGTGGAAAAAAATATCCACTTCGGAAATCTCATTCAAAGATCATTTCTAGTCTACTTGATATAAAGAATGTAATCAATAAATGCTACAACTGCATAGTGTACAAAAAATCTTAAAGACCCATATATATTTCAAAATATTGAATATCTGAATTCAAGCATATAAGAGCATTTCTATTCATCTCCAATAAAACATCAATATGAAATGAAAGTTCTATCTCATTTTATATTTATGCTCTTAATTCATGTTACTTATCTTGTTTCTAACCCTAATATTTTTAGGGTTCCTCTCTAGCCCATCCTCCTTCCACTGTATACCTGGCCAGGGTATACATGAAAAAAAATAGACAGAGTAGCTTGATACTGGTTGATCCAACTCAGATATCGGGCCAGGATATCCAAATACTCAAATCCCCAGAGCTAACATCATAACATCTCCTATCTGCCACACTTATGACTCTAACTTACTAACTTAATGGTCCCTGACAACTCATCCTAAGCTCTGATACCAAATTGTCACACCTCAATCTCACAGTTACCACTAATCATGCGATTAGGGCATGACTACGAGGATTGCACTTAATACAAAGTTCACTCCCGATTTTTTTCCTATTTATTTCAAACTCTTTGTTTTCTTGAATTGAACCACATAAACTAACTTTATAAAAGAATATAAACGTTGATTTCTCTAATTTAATTTCAACAGTTTAAATGCATGTATAAACATTCATTATGTTTCTCATACTTTTAAACACATAAAACTTGCTGATTCGCATATATTGCTTAAAGAGGAATAATGTTATACATCATCATTTACAACTCTTTCACATTTCTTTACAAGGACCTAGAGTGACAAGGACCGATTGAACTTAACTTAAACTCAGACTTAACTCTTGTGGAAGATCTACTCTGATGCAATGATATCTTCTTCAAGTCCATGTGATTTCCCTAAAAATTGTGAGTAGAGGGGTGAGCCTACTCGCTCAGTGAATGAGTACTTCAAAGAAACAGTCTAAAGCACTGATATAATTATAGATATACTTTTGAGCAATTGATGTCAATTATAACAACAATAAGCTTTAAAGAGTCTAATAATTGATAATCATAAATATGGCAGAATACTCTAAATATCTATAAGAGTGAATCAATATATGAAATTCTTGATTGATCATAAAGAGAACTAATAATTTAGAAACATACAAAGAATAATTGAATAACTATACACACTTGTTTGACCTCTCATTCATTTTATTATGCCCTAATCATATGTAGTGTACTCTACATATGAAGACTTGTAGTGCACTAGGATCACACCGTACAAGACTTACCGGACACACCCGAGAAATGCTAAATCTGACTACTCTCCTAGTCTGCAACAGGGAAATGGCTCTCTGGCCTAAACTGGACTCCTCCTATAACCTGAGCACACAAGTAGAGAGTCAAGCCACCTCTTGGTTTTTCTGTACTCTAGTGCCTCCTGGACTTCTAGTTGATGTTGAACACTGCAAACTATAATTTAAGGAGACTTCCACTAGGGCTTCATCCCCCATGCCACCTGATAGCACGTTCCGACCCCCATGTATTGGATGCTGCCAGGGTTAGGTCATTTCACCCCTAAGGCACAAACCTCACATAGGGGTTCTACGGTATTCAGGGCTCCTAAGTCTATTATTTTATTATTCCTAGAAAGCTTTGTTCTACATTTTACCCTTCTCTTACTTATACTTGACTCTGGTATATCAATGGTGTCGCGTCTACTTATTTGAAGTTACAATACAACATGTATATCATTCTAAACTAGGCAGATTAGTATATTTAAAACACTATAATATACTGAGTAATCAACATACTATACATGCAGGCAGACTAAAATTCTTAAATAAACTGATTACATGTCCACTTGGCACATACACACTAGAATCATGCAATTTATCATCTTATTACACTGATAAGAGTTAATTATTTGACATATGAGTAATCGTCAATAGATCCTGCAACTTATCTATAATTTCTCAAAGAACGTACATATCAATACAAATCTTGAGTTGTGCATCTCATAACTCAATTAAGAGTTAATTACTTATCATGACAGGAATTATTAATAATAGCTGAGAACATTGATATCATAATACTTGATTCATTGAACACCCTGCCCTTAGGGATTCATTTAATCACAACAAATGATATAAAGAAAGGTTTAATACATGTATCACGTACTTTTCAAATCTTTACAACACTTGATACCTGGGATCTCAATCCCTTATCACATTACTGGGAATTCTCATCCCTTCACATCATTATCATAATTACTGGATCTGGGTATTCAAACCCTTAGATCGTCACATTGCATTTTTACCTCTGTAACAGGTAACCATTACCTCTAGGTCCTTAGACTAAGGTATTCATTTCACTATTTTTACAACTATTCTCATGGCTCACAAGGCCATCACACATCTTGTCACCTCTCACAAGACAAAAACTTATTCCCATGGCTCCCATAAAGATTTTATGCGACATAAACATTCACTGAATAAAGACTACTATCAACAAATCATATAAAATCAATATATGTATGAAACCTTGGAACTGAGCTAAATGGGATATCATGCATCAATAATAACATTGAATAAATAAAGTTTATCATGTCAAGAAAATCCCTTCAACTGGATTTCACGATATCTATTTGCAAATATCCAACTTTCCTCACATATAGGGTTTCACCCTCTTCACTGAGATACCAAACAAACACTTCTCACTTTGAACGAAATCCAAGATAGTAACTGACATATATGTACTATGAATTTGGATAAACAATCATTCAAAACCAAGGGGATCTAGATAAGCAACTTTCTCTATTTACTTATACAAAAAAAATCAGTCATAAACAAATTCCCTATATTTTTGTTTAATCTTATAACCTCTGTGAATACTTAGGGAATTCTCATC
This sequence comes from Alisma plantago-aquatica, assembly GCA_963693085.1. Lineage (NCBI taxonomy): Eukaryota > Viridiplantae > Streptophyta > Magnoliopsida > Alismatales > Alismataceae > Alisma > Alisma plantago-aquatica. The sequence continues at coordinate 897,634,668 of OY856412.1, forward strand.
AGAATGCATTTTATACCTTTATAATATGATTTTATCATCTGAAATTCATTCAAACAAAGGAAGAATCCATTTCATATCATTTTGCAACAACTTAGAACAAATAGACAATTCAGGGTTTGTAGTCGCATACTAAGCAATTAAAGATTATGGTTGATTTAACTAGTTTTCATGCAATATACTATATAAAGGAAGTTCCCACTCACCCTAAGGTGTGAAAACACCTTAAAAACGTATCCCATATCTGAAAATCTCGAATCCATATCAAATCCCAAGCAATTCACCCAATTCTTCTTCCTTTCAACTCGGAAACCCTAAAAATGAGGGATTATGAAGAAAGAGTGAGAAAAGGGGAAGTTTTGATATCATTTTGGATCAAATCAGAGGATGGACGGAATTTTGACATGTGAGAGAAGATTCACCATGAAACTATATCCAAAGAAGCTAAACTTACATGATTTCATCAATCCTCGGACCGCAAAACCCTAGGTTAGCATCTCCATCAATTTCTCCTCTCAAAGCCTAACTCTCTCTCTCTCTAGGATTTCATTTCTTTGGATTGAATCACGAATTATGAGAGATCCTTGTATGTTAGGTTGACCATATAGAGCAATTGACCTGCTTGGGTTAATTGCACATTGACCCCTCACTAAACTTTTTCTTATTTCAGCAGATTTTTCTATCATAAAAAGGTTTCAGAGAATTCGTATATTTCAGAGATCAAATATTTCTCCAAAAATTATGATAAATTATAATGTTGTTTAAAATTGAGTCATAAAGCTTCAATTAAAATTTGAGATCATTCCAAGCTTCCATTAAATAACGAAAAATCGAATAGTGCACTACTATCCAGAATTCTACAGAAATGTCAGTTAGTGTAATTCGTCTACTAATAAGGAATAAACACATCCAAAAATTATGAAAATTTTACATGTTGTTTATTATTGATTTTCATATCTCCATTTAAAATTTCTGATCATTTGAAGTTACCAATAAATAGTTAAAAATAAAAAACTACATTGATGAAAAGCACTCTATCAGTATTTTGGTCGAAGTATAGTTTGACCAAGAACCACATTCAAATATTCTGAAATTTTTCTTCAATATGCATGATTTATTTTTACATATCATACACAAAATTCAATTAAATATAAAATTTGTAGAAAATATGAAAAATCATTTACCATACTACTATCCTGATCAAATTCCATACTCATGTGCCATCAAAACCCTAATTTCAGCCAACTAGGGTTTATATTTCTCAAACAATAGAACACTTAACGTTATTATTAGGTTTAAAACATAATAATTGAATTATCATCATTAATTATATTTAAGCAATGATGAATCCAATTAAGCATATAATCATCCAGGTAAACCCTAGTTCACCAATTAAGCTCAGATGCGGTCATAACAATAATCTGATGATTTTTTTGATGGTACATGTGCACAATTTGATGAGTTCACTAATAGTACATGCCAATGATTTCACTAAGGCATGGATTAATGGATAACCTTGGTAAAGATCTGATCGAAGTTCTGGCATGCATGGATAAGATAGATTTCGAGTTTTGACACATTTCATTCCAGTTTTTCAACCTTTTGACACCTTTCTCTCTCTTCTTAGATGTATATACCCTATACATCTCTCCCAAACGAACCCTTTGCATCCCTTGTCTTGTTCTTTCTTCTAGGGAAACCTGAGACCATCATTTTATGAAGAATAAGCTCTTAGAGGCTGAAGCTTGGAGAAATCATGGATGCATGTGATCTAGGGTTTGGATCAAGCTTCTTTAGGGATGTTTGGAGATTCCTAACCTAATTTCTTTCCATAAACAAGTAATATATTATTATATAACCTAGTTTTCATGTTGTACTCATCCTTCTCTCCTAATCCATGGGTGGAACCCTATAGTTCTTGATGGAAGGTCGTGCATGTGGTTTAAGAAACCCGTTTCTTCTCTCTTTTTCCTTAGGTCTACCTCACTCTTGAAGAAAGGAGCTACCTTGGAGTTTTTGAAGTGTAAATCTAGGGTTAATTTGAGGCACCTTATTCTTTGGACGTTCACCTTCATCTTGAGGTGAGTTATATAATTGTCATCCTGTTTCTTTCTTTAATTTAACTTTTTATAAATATATCTTGCCCTAAAACTTGGCATTATCTATAGAAATTATCTCATGTGCATTACTTTACGTACATGCATATGATAGTTGTGTCTTATGAAACTATCCTTAGATCATATAAATGTTCCTTCTAGTATGGGCATGAACTATCTCAATTTTTAAGGTATGAAAGGATGGTTTTACTTAGTGTCAATAACTAATTTCTCCCATAGTATAGAAATTGATGGTATTACCTAGTGCTAAGATTGATCGTCATACTTAGTCATTGAATCTATGGTTATAATTGTCCTTGGAATAATGGTTTTATTAAATAGGTAGGAGATGATAGTATTACCTATAATGGTAAACTTTGTCGCTACTTGGTAAATGAATCAATGGATAAGTAATTCAATAATACTATGTTTATGTTAACTAAATGAGTTGATGACCTTGCTGAACATGTTTTGATAGCTTTGATTTTAGTTAAGTGTCTTGATAAACTGATGGTTTTGATTTTGGATGAGTGTTTTTGATGATCCGATTAATTTGATTTTGGTTAAGTTCTGTGATGATCCAATGGCTTTGATTTTGGTTAATTGTCTTGATGATCTGATGGCTTTAATTTTGGTTAAGTGTCTTGATGATGTGATGGCTTTAATTTTGGATCAGTTACTTAATTATATGATGGTTGTATTTTTGGTTAAGAACCATAATAATACAATGGACTTGTTTTTGACTGAGTACTCTCATGATCTGATGAATTTTCTTTTTTGTAAGTACCCTAAAGATCTGATAGTTTTATCTATGTTCATCAATGAACCAATGGGTTTACTTGATGACTATAATAAAGTTTTATCTTGCACAAGATTTGATGGTTTTAATGTCCTTGAACTAATGGATTCCTTTTTCTAAATACATAAATGAATAGTAGTTATGTTTTGTCCAAGTTCACTAATAAATTGATGGTACTGTTTTTGGTTGAGTTCATCAATGATCCAATGGTTATCCTTTTGACTAAGTGCTTTGACAATCTGAAGTTTTTGTTTTTAACTAAGTACATCAACACTATTATGGGCATTCTAGGTATAAAAATTGATGTTTTTGACTAAGTATAATATTGAACCAATGGTAGTATTATATGTGTCAACCAAATCAATGTGTTAACAAAATGATGGTTTACCTATGTGTTTACCTAAGTATGCCAATGAAACAATGGTCTATTGTGTACTGCCTATGTGCTATAATGAACATATGGTTTATCTATGAATGTTGATTTATGATACATATCACTCTACATTGTTGAATAATTCTTGTAATGATTGATTGGTGATGGTTTATTACCTTTACCCTCCACTAATGTTGAAATGATGAATGGACATAATAAATTTTGTTAAAAGTTACTATGTTATGTTACATGTGGGAATTCCATAACAATTCTTATGATTAATGAACTCGGATGCTGGGTCTGAAGGTAATAGTGTGTTGGTGACATGTTGATCCCTCTACAGGGTATTGAATGATAATGATTTACTTAAGGAACTAATGTTGTTTTGGACTGGAAGGCTTTTGGGCATGTTTTGAGCCCTGATGGAAATATAGTATCTTCATGGATGGCAATGGACTAGTAGCCTATGATATTGAGATGAAGAATATGTTTCATACATTTTATATCTTTTGGAGTTGTTATACACCGATTATTATATTGAAACAATATAGTTGTTTGTATGTAACTTGGTTTACACAACCTAATTCACATGATTGGATTAACTAATCAAGTGAAACACTAATTATGTAGTGTCATGTTCCGTAGAACTATTCTAGTGTCTGGACTTTTTGGATAGTAAAATAATATCCTGGAAGGGAAACTGGGAGTCGTATATTATTGAGTATATGCGGGTGTAGGGAGGGTATGTCCTAGACAACCTAATCCTAAGGTTTTAGAGAGTGATATAGGTTGTTTATCGGGTGAATATATATATATATATATATATATATAATGTGATTGAGGAAGGTTGTATTCTCACCTCAGATGATAGGTTTGAATACCCTAGTTTCAAGTGCCATGTCATCTATACCTAGGGAAGACTAGGCTGATTGCAACATGACTAATATGTCACTCTGACAGACTCATACTGACTAAGGGGAAGAGACCTTAGGATTCCTGCTTTCCTAGATCTTGTACGGAGCTGATGGTGACTTATTAGAGGTCAATTGGAAGTTTGAGTGGTACACCTCAAACTCCCCAATGCTTAATAATAGATGTAATTCAACCATTTAGCATATCTGTTAGGGTTATATCGTAATTCACATTGTATTATAACCCTTTCTTTGTCTCTTTTATTATCTATATGATGTATAATGCGGCAAGCAAAATCAGATGTGCTTATGGTGCTAGAAATGTCTAATCTTTTGTTGATAATGTTAATCGTCTAATCCTACAATTAGGACTATGACTATTAATGTTCTTAATAAAGGTTATATTTGGCATTTTAATTCAGTAAAATCATATGCTATACCTATTTATTATATAATCTTCTATAAGCAATAAACATTGTTGAGAGTTATATCTCTCGCTTGGACATGGATCTCACTTTGTGGTTCGCCACATTATTTTAGGTGATTTTCAGCAATGCTGTCAAACCCATGGAAATGAGGAGGAGATGTTTTGGAGAACCATAGAAGATGGTTGGCTAATTGTCTAGTATGTCCTAGAGTTGTCCCTATACTCTCAGGTCTGGGTAGGAAAGTTTTGAAGATGATATTTTACTAGATCGAGTTTTTGATAAGCATTTTGATGTTTGTACGTGATGTATATGTGGATAACACCCTATGTATATGAGTTGTGCATGACTCCACCGCATAGTTGTAAATATACTTGGTATGATGTTTGACTTTATGCAAGATTTTGGGCCTTTTATAAATGTTCTTGGATATATTTAAGAGGATTTCATTGGTTTTAATTATGCCCCTTTATAGTGATGGGGTTAATTAGTGACCGATCGTGTTTTGGTTTTGGGTGATTGTGTTTAGCATGGAGGGTTACCACATTTGGTGGTATGAAAGATTAGGGTTTGTTGAGTCTAAAAGGACAATAGGACTTAAGACTAGTATGATAACTAAGTGATGAACATGACACAAACATAATGCATATTGCCTAAACTCAGTAGTTGGATGCCATGGTCATGTATTCAGTTATGTAAGGTAAGGTTGTATGGAACTCTTTAATTGTTATCTTTCTGATTGCTCTGACCAAGTAGTTAGTTGTAAACATTCCAAAGAGAATAATAAATAAGAAATCATTACGAAAATGTACTGATATTAACACTAAAGACCAATAAGATTCATATCTTAACTCATCAAAATATGAGTGTTTTGTGAATTAAGAAAAGACATCACACCATGAAGCTTAAATCTAAATATAAATAAGGTAAAAGGAGTTCATGAAACTATGATTCTAGGAATTGATGTAGTAAAAGAGAGATGAATCTGTGTTATCAAAATGACTTAAAGTTTAAATTCATATAAGTCTTTAATGACAAGTGTGGTATGCGATAATAAATTAGAACAATGACAGATGAACAAAGTGAAACTTGATTTAATCTCACACCAATCCATGTGTGTAAGAAGGTGTTAAGGTAAAATTATCACGACAAGTACAAGAGTAAATGAATATTATCTTTATTAAATGAAAATAAGGTGGAATATGATCAGCTAACCCTTGGTGGTTGAATATGAAACATGGTAGAATGAGAAGACACACACAAAAATGAAAAATAGTTAACAAAAAGTGCAATGAAGTAAGTTAATCATGTTAACTTCCTAAGCAAAAGGAAATGAATCTAAATGAGAAAATGAGTTGTACATAAAAGGTTATGACTTTCTTATTTGTATAGGCATGATAACCTCTTGCTAGAAACCCCTTTTGTTGGTTTTTCCGTGTTATACGAGGTCCACCCCTCCTATGTTCTTTCTTTTTTAGGATGCAACATTCAAGTGGATATTGTGCCACTTGATATACATAGATTCGATGTAATACTAGGGATGGATACCTTGGAGAAGTACATGGTTGTTTTTTAGTATAGTTCCAAGGTCGTGACATTTTGTGATTAGGACTCCTTTTGGGTTTTCTAAGTAGATAAGAAGATTATTCCTACTTGTTTTGCATGGTAGAGAAATTGATGAGACTAGGGTGTAAGGTTTTATTGGCACATGTAGTGGATACCAAGGTGATGATACCTAGTATACAGGGTGTACCGGTGGTATACAAGTTTGAAGATGTTTTCTAGATATGTTCATGGTGTCCCACCACTATAGAGAGATTGATTTTGAGATCCACCAATGTTGTTTGGGAATAAATAGGATGGTTCTATAAGACTTTATATATATTATCAATAGTTGAACAAGGCCACAATGAAGTACAAGTATCTGTTGTCGAGGATGGATGATTTGTAAATAAGTTGAGAGGTGCTACACTATGCCCCAAGATAGACCTGAGGTCGAGATATCACCAGTTGAAGATCAAGGAGGATGGCATGCTTAAGACTATTTTTAGGACAAGGAATGGTCACTATGAGTTCATGGTTATGGCATTTTGGATAACCAATGCACTGGAAACTTTTATGAGTTTGAGAAACATGGTGTTCGTACTATACATTGATCATGTTGTCATGGTATTTATAGGTGACATCTTGATATACTCTAGAGATAGTCAAAAGCATGAAAAACATATTCAACAAGCATTGGAGTTGCTGAGACAACACTAGTTGTATGATAAGTTCAGTAAGTGTGGGTTTTGATTGACCTAGGTGTCTTTTCTGGGTCATGTGATATCTACAAAGGGTATTTGTGTAGACCCTAAGAAGGTGAATTCAGTGATGGAGTGGGAGCAACCTAAGACACCGATTGAGGTCCAAAGCTTCCTAGGACTAGAAGGACACTATAGGACGTTCATTTTGACTTTTGTACAATTGTTGTACTTTTAACCAAGCTGACTAGGAAGGGTGATCCTTTTTATACTTTTATTTGAAATGACAATTTTCAACATTTTTTTTAGTTGTTGAATGAGAAGTTGATAAGTGATCCAATATTAGTGTTGCCAAAGAAAGGAAAAGGTTATATTATTTTTTGTGATGCTTCAAAGAATGGCTTGGGATGCATGCTGATAGAGGACAAGAATGAAATTTCTTTTTCTTGATGATAACTTAAGAAACATGAGGAGCACTATCCAACCCATGACCTGGAGTTAGCTTCTATATATCTATCTTTGAAGAGTTGGAGGCACTATCTATATGGAAAGTGTCAAATCTTCACAGATCATAAGAACCTTCAGTATATCTTCTCATAGTAGGAGTTGAACACAATACACAAAAAGGACTATGACTGTACTTTAGACTATCATCCTGGGATGGAGAATATGGTAGCGGATGCACTGAACAAGAAGTCATGTTCAATAGTGTTTGTACACAAATCAAAATTACACTCCATGATGAGTCACAAGTAGAACATGCTAGAGTCCTTTCAACAAATAAATATACAGTTGGAAGTATATCTATTTGTAGGATTGTTAATACAACTACAAGTCAAACTAATGTTGTTACAATAGAAAAAAGTTTGGAAGCGAGAAGCATGATGGATTCAATGAGTTAGATGATGGCAAAGTATGTTTCCACAACCATACAATGGCTCCAGATGTTGATGGTCATCCACAAATTACATGATGGGAAAATATGTTTCCATAATCATACAATAGTTCTGGATGTTGATGGTTTGAGGAAAATAATACTTGAGGAGGCCCATTATGTAATGTATGTGATGTATTACGATAGTAAAAAGATGTATAACAATATGAAGGAATTGTACTAGTGGCCAAGTTTTGAATCATGATGAGGCAGAGTTTATGGCCAAGTTGTTAGAAGGCTAACGTGAAAGATGAGAAGCTTTAGGGACACAATTGAAGATAACCATATCCTTCACCCGCAAAAAAGATGGTCAATCAGAACGGAACATTTAAACATTAGAGAACCTTTTGAGAACATAAATCCTATAGTTCTTGGCAGTTGCGATGCTCACTTGAGCCTAATCCAATTTGCCTACAACAACTACCAGAGGAGATCAAAGTGACTCAGCACCAATTGGAGGCAACCCAAGACAGATACAAGTCGTGTGTTGATAGTCATTGTAGGCCTTTAGAGTTTCAACCTAGAGACTGTGTGTATCTCAAGGTTTTCCTTGGAAGAAGTATGCTGGAATTTAGTAAGAATGGTCAGTTGGATCCTATGTTTATGGGACCTTATCTTATCTTCGAACAAGTTGGAAAAGTGGCATACAAGCTGGAGTTACCACTAGAGTTCCACAAGATACATGATGTCTTTCATGTTTCATGTTGAGGAAGTGTAATCCCTATACATAATAGACGATACAACCAGTGGAGGATGAGTTGGATGAGGATATTTCTCATGTGGAGGGTCCTGTGTTGATTCTAGATAAGCATGTACTAAAGATGGGGAAGAAGGGCATGGGCTTAGTAAAGGTGTTGTGACATAACATGGTGTGTAGGAAGCCATAGGAAGTACACATCCTTGTTTGCTTTGGATTTTGGGGGCAAAATCCTTGTTAGAGGTTTACGGTTGTAAGACCCCTGACTTGGATTTATGATTAAACATGATTTATTAACTTAATTGGGTGTTTAGTTCCTTAATAAAACCTTACTTTATACTTTAACATCAACTAATAAAGCTATATTTCAAATTTGGTCTAGTTTGGGCTTTGTTTGCTTAAGTTTTTCCATTTATGTGCTTATGTGGACCTTTATGCAATTTTCCCATTTTTAAAGTTCTATCTGTAATTTTCACACATGCATGTAGTTCTTAATAGTATTCATCATATTTTTTGATATAGTTGCAGGTTTGGATGCCTAGATGCACCATCATATTGTTTTCTCTTTCCCTCTAGGGTTGAGAACTTAGGGTTTCTCACCTAAGTGATGATTTTTCTAAGTATGTTAGAAATGTGATGGTATCACCAAATAGGTGAATGATTAGATGATTTCTCCTTGATGTATAAGATCTGATGGCCTTCCCTTGAGGTCCATAATCTATTGGATTTTATGATGATATATATGCACAATCTGATAGGTTCTCTGGTAGTACATCTTAATGATTTCACTAAGTCATGGATCAATGGATAACCTTGATAAAGATCCAATGGAAGTTCTGACATGCATGGATAAGATGCATTTTGTAAGACCCTTGACATTTATTTTTGGTTTAACATGCTTTCTTACCTTAATAGATGCTTAAAACCTTAATGTAACCCTAATATGTGCTTTTTTATCATGTGACAAAGTTAAGTTTTAAGTTTGGTCCAATTAGGACATTGCTTGAGCAAGTTACGTATATATGTGTTTGTTTTGGGATTTTATGCAATTTACCCATATATAAGGATTTTCTTGTAATTTTTCAATGATTTTTGTGCCTTACATATTTTCATATCATGCTTGAGATAGTTTACATTGGGGCACCTAGATGAACCTTGGTTTTGTGTGTGACATCTACCTAGGGTTGAACTTAGGGTTTCCTCTCATAGATGGGCTACCTTGAGTGCTAGAACTCAATGGTTCTTCTAGTTTAGTGGGATCTAATGGATTCCTTTAAGCTTTGGTATATGATGGTGGTACTTTGAGATGTGAAGGTTGAGGGCTTTCCCTCTTGAAGATCCCTGGACCAATGGTTCATCAAGAGAGGCTCTCAAAATGATGGTGATGCTAGGGTTTCCACCCTTGTGACCAAGAGGTCAAGATTCGTTGGTCAACCTACTATTGGAGGTCTATGGCTCACCTAGGAGTCATGATTCGATGGCCCTCTTGACTCCCACAACCAATGGTCCAGTTGTTCTGCATGGATGTGATGCTTTAGACCTTGAACAAATGGCAAGCATGGCTTGACACCTCAACCTTCTTTTCTCTCTCACCCTAAGCCTAATATACCTCCCTCCTTGCATGCAAACGAGTTCTTTACACACCTAGATCATCCTCACTTCTACTTGGAGCTCGTCCCTCTTTCATGGTGGAGGAGAAGGAGTCAAGGTAGTGGAAGCTTGTCTGATCATGCTTGCATGTACACTTAGGGTTTGGATCTATCCTCTGTTCAAGCTTGTGGATCTTCCTTAGCTTGTTCTTGACCTAAGAAAGTAAGATCTCATTCTCTCCCTCATTCTCCTTACTTCCCTACCATCTCTCTCTTCCTTCTTGGTTAGATCCATGATGTTTTTTGGCAGAGCATGTACTAGAGGTTGAAGACGCCTTCTTTCTTGCTTCTTCAACCTAGGGTTTGCTTGCTTTTGGAGAAGGAGCTAGCTTGGCTGAGTGGAGTGATCAAGCTAGGATTCCTTCATTTTATCATGAGATACCTTGCTGTTTAGAGCTTCATATTCAACCTTGAGGTGAGTTATATAACTCTCTCCATGTTTTTTGCTTACTTCTAGCTTGCATGTACTAGATCTTGCTCTAAAATGAAGTTCTACAAAAAAAGATGCTATCTTTGCCTGGGTTTTAGCCTATGTTGTAGTTTTTGAGCTATTAATCTCTTTATATGTACCTTTAATCCTTTTACATGATCATTCCTTGGTAATGGAAGCTAAAGTCCTTGCATGCATGTGGAAAACATTTGCTTTGCCTCTATCAAATGATGGTTCTTACTTAGCATTTTGAGCTGATTTTCCTTCTTGTTTTGCAACCTGATGGTTTTATTTTGGTGCTACTTTACTTGACCTTTCATTCCCAATTGATGACTGGTGTTAAGTTTCTATTTGAGACTTTCTTTTGTGCATGTAACCGATGTTTATGTTCCCCCTCACAACTGATGGCTTGGTTTCTCCACAAATGATGGTTTAAATACTCCATGTAGTGGGTTCACTCGATGGTTCTCTTCTCTCTACAAAACGATGGTTTTTACTTGGTCTTTGGATATGTATTACACTTTTCAACCACAACCAATGGTCTCCTTAGGTCCAAACTTGATGGTACCTTTGAGTTTATAACCAATGGACCTAATGATTCTAAGATTCGATGGTCCACATCCAATGGCTTTTAGGTTCCAACATTCGATGGTTTCATTGATTCTAGGTCAATGGTTTGATTGGGTTTTGAGCTGATGGTTCTCAACCAATGGTTTCACTGATGCAAGATTCGATGGGCTACATGGTGTTCACATCTAATGGTGGACCTAATGTTCACAATCTATAGCTCTTCCGATATCAACAAATGATGGTGTTTCTAGTACTTGCACTGATGACCTTTCTAGGTCAAATTTTGATGGTTCTCTTTGTCATGACTCGATGGTTTCTCTATGTGTATGATTCAATGATCTTGTATATCTTGAATCCAATGGTTTGTATTGATGTACATGATTTAATTGTAACATACCAAATCCTAAACTTTTATCCTATTCCAAGGTTCAGAGGTTAGAGACCCTAGTTCTTTGGGTTTAGTCAAACAAGGATAAAGATATACACAATAGTAGTTAATTGAAACCCTAACATGTTAATGCATGAATAAATCACCCTAACATAGCAACATATAAAAAAATATTACAATATACCCTCATATTAATCATAAGATCGATAAAGGATATATAGAATATGTCACATGAGATAACGTTGATTAAGGTATGTTGATGACCGAGGTAATATGCATAGGAAAAATATGTGTTCATAATTGAGAAAAAATGTTGCATTATCCAAATAAAGATATAATTTATAAACTTAATGAGATAATGATAAGATAAATGTGTTCTATAATTTTCAATAACCCTTTAGAACAAAGAAGAGATAAAAACATAAATAGTAACTCTTTAAGCAAGATAAAGTGATAATGAATTATTTAATATGAGAAATAGTGGTAATAATGAATGAAGGGATAAAATTAATAAAATGAGAACTAATTGGTTAAGACAACTTCAGATCGGTTTTCTTTGGATATGTTTTGGCTTGGAAGCCAAGTTTCACCAATTTAGAATAATGATAATCACATCTATTTTATTTAGAAAAGAAAAGGTGATTTTCCTCCATAATATCAAATAATTTATTCACTAATTCCAAAAGAGAAAACTAATCTTGGATTTGTAAAATAAGCCTATGTGTGAATTTTCAATTAATTTGTAGAATCTTTGATAAAAAGATGAGGTTAGGAGAGGGAAAGTGTGTAGAATCTTCAAAAACATTAAATAATGTACAAAAAACTTCAACATGTGAAATTAAGGATAAATTCATATCCAACATACTTAATATGAATTGTGGGGTGAAGTTTCATCAATTTTGGAGAATCCTAGAGTAATTAATGCATGAGGAAAGAGAAAAAAAAGATTTGTTTATTTAATGAATCAAAAGTCTTAAAAAGGGAAATCTAATTGCATATTCGAATTCTCACAAATAGTCTAGATGTCAAATTTCACATAATTTGGAGTTTGTTTCCACCCTTTTTGGAAGAGAGAAAAGATTAAATAATTAAACACTACACTTTGGTTCTATTCAGATTTTGGCAATCATATTATATGTCACGCAAATATTTTTATTTTTTGAATTATCATGTAACGAGGATCGTCAAATGGAGGAAAGGATGGCCCACGTTCATCCTCTTCCTCATGCTGGACGAGAAACAAACAGTTATTGAGTTGATCAGTATTTTCATGATTTCTCACTCGATACACAATCTTTTCACATGATTCTTTTGCTAAACATTTCCAAATTGTTTTCCACTTCTTTTGAGCCATAACTCATGTAGTTTCATCGAGGATTCAAGAAAAACCCAAAATGTGGGCACCAAGCTTCTCAGCCGATTGGCGTATATGCCCTAAACCAAACCCCCACCTATAAAAAGTTCTATCCCAACCATCCTCAGATCTAGAGAAACTCTCCTCTTGTGCCAATTGTTTCTACTTTTGCATACATTTCCACTGATGACCATTACTTGGGATCAAATTTGTGGAGTCCAGCACTTCCCCTCCATGCCACATCGGTTCAATTGTGACTAGGTGTAAGTTCGAGCATATGCGACCTTCATTTCGGTAGCTTTTGATCGTCGGTTGATCTTGTTTAATGGGTTCATTCAAAGTCCTCCTTGCTCTAGCCTGTTGCTCGAGTAGCAATGGTGTGGGCTCACAAAGGGGATTATTCTCCCTGGTATAATCCATGTGCTACCCTTTTGCTTCATCTTTCTTCACATTTTCTCACTAGGGGCAATGATATCTTTTCCTCCCCCTTCTATCTTGTTTCTGTTCTGAGTCGGGTTGTAGTGTGGCAATGGAACCGGGGGCTGAATTGGTTAGCAATGATTGGGCCAACTCAGATGCACGACCCTCTCCCTCTCTCTCATTTTCTCACAGGTCTGATGTTGATGTGTAATTTTCTAATTGGTTCATTTTGGAAAATTCATATCTAATTATTTATAGTTCAGATAAATAAAGTAAAATATGATCTAAAATTAGAAAAAATATGAGTTTTATAATAGTATTGGTTTTATTACCAATTTATAATGTTATAAATATGTCATTTTAATGGAATTTTCTAATTATATAATAACTTGCAAAATTCATAACTAAAAATAGTTAGAAAAATATAATAAAATATGTTTTGAGATCAAAAAATATAGTCTAAAATATGGCATGTTTTTTATAACTTAATTCACTTATGCCAAAAAGGTGATTTTTTTAGTATTGTATAATTAATGTGAATGTAACCCTAATTCCACTTATATGCATAATAGGTTCTTTGGAGTCCTAGGATTGGGTCTAAGACAGAATAGATTCTTAAGAGAGGTATGATTGCATCCCACATTATTTCTATATTGAGAAATTCTAATTCCTCCCATAATGTATGTTTGCATCCCCCATTATTCCTTTTGAGCAATTCACCTATTTTCTTATTTCTCTTGGTCCTACGAACAATAGCCTATACAATATTCTTTCTTTTGAAAATTATGGTTCATTACTTTATTTGGTACTGATCTTGTGATCATATTTGGACATTATCCTTGTCTCTTTATAATGACTTGTTCATGATGAAACTCTATATGATGACATGTTATGTCTTTTTCCCACTTGTGAAGTGGAGGTATATGTTGGTCATTTTTGTGGTGACTACTTTGTAAATTTGACTATACTTTTTACTTGCCTTTCTATTAACATTGTTATGTTACTCAGTAGCCCTAGAGTAGTGTAATCACATTGGCTTTTGGGTTATGTTCCCTTATTATACTTTTAGGATGGAGGTTATGTGTCCCATACCCAGATTTCAAAATTTATGATGCTTGGCCCACATTTTTATATATTGGGGAGTTTGGTTTTGTGTTAATCTCTATCAGGTTTCATGCCTTTGTCTTTATATTGTTCTAGTGCTATGTTTATCTCACATCCATGCACATTGTTATTATAATGATGGGTTTTGTTCCCAAAGATTATGTGTGATTTTGTGACACCACTTTTATTATTGTTTTTATGGAAAGTAATCTCCTTTTTATTCATCATTTATAATTATCTTCTTTTATGCATTCTTTGGGTAGTCCTTACCTTCTCTATGGGAAGCATTCTTTACTTGATGTCCTTTTATTCCATAAATTTCTCAACCCTATTTAGTATTCACATACCAACGTTTTGTTAATGTATATATTTTTTCTTCTTTTGATGGGGGTACACTTCCAACCCCATGTGTTGGAAAAGTAGAAGACGGTCAAGGTGGACTGGACCACAACAAGTGTAGTTGAAACCTTGTGGGAAACTTGCTTGAAGTTTTTAGGTGATCCTCAGCTAGTCCTATGTTTAGTTAGTTTTTCCTTTTTCACACCTTGTGTGCTGAAGCATAGTGATGATAACTGGCTTTGTAATGGTTAAATACATCTTTAAATTCCACTGCTACTTTGGTTTTATGATACATACATGTTGAACAAATTGTTATCATCCTTTTTGAGAAAAAATTTATGTTGGTGTTTTGTTTGGGATGTTGCCTTTTTATTTTAGCAGGGAGTGGGTTCCCTAAGGGATCCCACTCCTTACAACATGGTATTAGATCCAGTGGATGTTGGCTATCTAACTATTTCAATCTTATGTCCCTTAGTATGTTTACCTTTTTCATAGGTTGCTTATACCTAGTACCCTTGCCTTGTGCAGGGAAAACCCTCATGGAGGGAGATAACTTGACTATTGACAACCAGTCCAGTTATGAGACATCCCCAGAATGCTAGGCTTGGGATGCCAAGGATGAATCCTCCCTTTACCCCTCCAGTGACTCAAGGTACTACTCCTTATCGAAGTGGACCATTAGTAGGTCAGGAAACCCCAGCCTCTGTTAGTGCGGGCATATCTCCTGAGCAAGAGTTGTTTGTGTTTTGAAAACTTTTTACAACAACTATGGCAGGGAAGTTGAGCAACCCACCTATGTCTGATAAGCCTAAGGAGTATTCAATAATGGAATTCATGAATATTCAACCACCCTCCTTCAAGGGTGAAGGTGAAATAGAGATGGTCGATAAAGTTGATGATTGGGTACTAGCCATAGAATCGACATTTGATGGTATGTCATCTCCTCCACACCAGAAGGTTACAATTACTTCATATGTTTTGGATGAACGTGCTCGAGTTTGGGGGAACGGGATAGAAAGGACTCATGATGTCTCTACCATGACCTGGGAGCCTTGTTGGTGCTTTTTCTTGGGAAGTACATCTCCATTGCTATCGTAAACAAGAAGGAAGATGAGTTCTATAGTCTGAAGCAAGGTTCACTGACTATTTTTCTTATGTCTAAAAGTTCATGTTGCTTGAGAGATATGCTTCTGAACTTAGTGAAGAACATAGAGTTGACCTATATTTGCAAGGACTCAACTACAATGTGGGACATGCTCTTATCCCACAACTTCCTCTGACCTTTCAGCAGATGGTAGATAAATCTTTGGCCATGGAGTTTTACCTAGGGTTTCAACCTTGGGAGTTTGACAAGAAGAGGAAGCCCTTAGGAGATGAACAAAAAGGAGAAAAGTGTGCTAAGCGCAATGGTTATCATCCTCTAGGGAAATGCTCTAAATATAAGAATCAAGCAATATATCAACCTGACTTTTGCCTTGTATGCCATCATTGCAATGAACCTGGACATATTTGCCATAGATTCCCCCAACTTCATAATGGACAAGTTCCAACGTGAAAACAACAACCCCAAGTACCTCCACAGAATAATGAAAACAATAATAAAGGAATACATTCTGGATGAGGTTTTTTTTTGGATGGCCAATAATTCTATGATGATGATCATGTTGAAGGTAACCCTTATTCCCATAGTTAGACTTTGAATTTATGTTTCCTTTTTGCATGATACCTTGTGGATGTATGTAAGGAAGTTACCCTTGTACCTATAGATTTGCTTGACTTATTAGGATGAATCTTTTTGTAAGGGGTGGTAAATAGTTGTTTGTTAGTTATGGATGTTTATATTTTGAGGATGAAATTCCTTTAAGGGGTGGTATGTTGTAACATATTGAATCCTAAAACCTTATCCTATTCCAAGGTTAAGAGGTTAGAGACCCTAGTTCTTTGGGTTTATCCAAACAAGTATAAAGATATACACAATAGTAGTTAATTGAAACCCTAAAATGTTAATGCATGAACGAATCACCCTAACATGTAGACATATAAATAAAAATGACATAGTACCCTCATATTAATCATATGATCAATAAATGATACATAAAATATGTCACATGAGATAATTTTGATTAAGGTAAGGTGATAAGTGAGATAATATGCATTGGAAAACTATATGTCCATAATTGAGAAAAAATGTTACATTATCCAAATAAATATAGAGTTAATAAACTCAATGAGATAATGATAAGATAAATTCCTTCTAGAATTTTTTATAACCCTTTAAAACAAAGAAGAGATGAAAAGATAAATAATAACTCAGTAAGCAAGATAAAGTGATAATGAATTATTTAACATGAGAAACAGTGGTAATAATGAATAAAGGGATAAAATTAATAAAAGGAGAACTAATTGATTAAGACAACTTCAGATTCAGTTTCTTGGGATATGTTTTGGCTTGGAGGCCAAATTTCACAAATTTAGGACGATCATAATCACATCTATTTTATTTAGAAAAGAAAAGGTGATTTTCCTCCAAAATATGAAATAAGTTGCTAAAAAATTTCAAAAGAGAAAACTAATCTTGGGTTCGTACTCTACATATTAAAATAAGCTTATGTGTGAATTTTCAATTAATTTGGTAAATCTTTATTAAAAAGGTGAGGTTAGGAGAGAGAAAGTGTGTAGAACCTTCAACAATGTTAAATAATGTACAAACACTTCAACATGTGAAATTAAGGGTAAATTCATATTCAACATACTTAATATGACTTGTGGGTGAAGTTTCATCAATTTTGTAGAATCCTAGAGTCATTAATGCATGAGGAAAGATAAAATAAGATATGTTTCATTAATGAATAAAATGTCTTCAAAAGGGAAATATAATTTCATATTCAAATTCTACATACTCAAATAGTGTAGATGTCAAATTTTATTCAATTTGGAGTTTGTTTGCACCCTTTTTGGAAGAGAGAGAAAATATTAAATAATTAAACAATACACTTTGGTTCTATTCGGATTTGGCAATCACATTAAATGTCATGTGGCTATTTTATTTTTGATTTCTCATACAACGAGTACCATCATATGGAGGATCAGATGTCTTGCAATCGTCCTCTTCCTCAGACCTCATAAGGAAATAGACAACTATGAGATGATGTGAATTTTCGTGATTTCTCACTCGACACATAATCTTTTCTCATGATTCTTTCACCAAACATTTCCAAATTGTTTTCCTCTTCTTTTGAGTTGTCACTCATGTATGATTGTTGAGGATTCAAGAAAAACCCAAAATGTGGGCACCAAGCTTCTCAGTCGATTGGTGTATATGCCCTAAATCAAACCCCCACCTATTAATAGCTCTATCCCAACCATCCTCGACTCTAAAGAAACTATCCTCTTGTGCCAATTGTTTTTGTTCTTGCATGTATTATTGTAGATGATCTTTACTTTGGCTCAAATTTGTGGAGGCCAGTGCTTCCTCTCCACGCCACCTCGGTTCAATCATGACTAGGGGTAAGTTTGTGCATCTGTGACCTTCATTTAGGTAGAGATCGTTGGTTGATCTTGTTTTATGGATTCACCCTCAATCCTCCTTGATCCATTCTTCTACTCGAGCAGAAATGGCATGGAATCATGAAGGGGATGATTCCCCCATGTATAATCCATGTGCTACCCTTTTGCTTCATCTTTCGTAGCGCTTTCTTGCTAGGGGCAAAGATGTCTTTTCCACCCCCTTCTATCTTGTTTCTAGTCTGAGATGGATTGTCGTGTGGTAGTAGAACCTGCTAAATTATCCAGTGATGATTGCGCCAACTCGGATGTGCAACCCTCTCCCTCTCTCTTTTGTTTTCTCGGGGGTCTGATGTTGATGTGTAATTTTCTGATTGGTTCATTTTCAAAAATTCATATATAATTATTTGTAGCTCCGAAAAATGAAGTACAATATGATCTGATATTAGAAAAATATGGTCTTTGGAAAGGTATTGGTCTTATTTCCAAAATCTAATGTTATAAATATGTGATTTTAATGAACTTTTCTAAAAACATAATAACTTGCAAAATTCATAACTAAAAATATATAAGTCATAAAAATATAATAAAATATGTTTCAAAACTAGAAAAATATTATCTAAAATATGGTGTGGTTTTTATAACCCAATTCATTAATTGTTAAAAGGTGATTTTTAAGGTTTTGGATAATTAATGTAAACCTAACCCTAATTCTATGTATATGCATAATAGGTGTTTTGGAGACCTAGGCTTGGATCTAGGACTGACTTTGGACTGATTAGCTTCTTAATAGAGGTATAATTTCATCCCACTTTATTTCTATATTGAGCAATTCTAATTCTTCTCATAATGTATGTTTGCATCCCCTTTTATTCCTTTTGAGCAATTCACATATTTTTTTGTTTCTCTTGGTCCTATGGACAATAGCCTACACAATATTCTTTTTTTTTTTGAAAATTATGGTTCATTACTTTATTTGGTACTGATCTTGTGATCATATATGGACATTCTCTTGGTTTATTTCTTATGTTTTGTTCATGATGGAACTCTATATGATGACATGTGATGTCTTTTGCCCACTTGTGAGGTGGAGGTATATGCTTGTCATTTTTTTGGTGACTACTTTGTAAAATTTGACTATACTTTTTTACTTGCCTCTCTATTAAGCATGCAATGTAACTTAGTAGTCCTAGAGTAGCTTAATTGCATTGGATTTTGGGTTATGTGCCCTTATTATATTTTTGGGATGGAGGTTATGTGCCCCATACCTAGATTTTAGGTTTTGAGGCTTGGCCCAAATTTTTATATATTGGGGAGTTTGGTTATGTGCCAATCTCTATCAGGTTTCAAGTTTAAGAGGCTTGGCCGCCTTTGTCTTTATATTGGTCTAGTGCTTTTTTTTTCTCCGATGCATTTAGGTTGTTATTATAGTGATGGGTTTTGTGCCCAAATATTACATGTACTTTTGTGGCACCACTTTATTATTGGCTTTATGGAAAGTAATCTCCTTTTTATTCATCATTTGTAATTATCTTCTTTTATGCCCTTTTTGGGTAGTCCTTACCTTTTCTATGGGAGTCATTCTTTACTTGATGTCCTTTTATTCCATAAATTGCTCAACCCTATTTTCGTATGCACATACTGACATTTTTCTGACGTATATATCTTTTCTTCTTTTGTTGGGGGTACGCTTCCAACCCCATGTGTTGGACAAGAAGAATACAATCAAGGTGGACCTGGACCACAACAAGTGTAGCTGAAACCTTGTGGGAAAATTTCTTGAAGGTTTTTTGGTGATCCTCAGCTAGTCCTATGTTTAGTTAGTTTTTCCTTTTGTCTCACCTTACATGGTGAAGGATAGTGATGATAACAAGCTTTGTAATGGTAGATGCATCTTTATGTTCCGCTGCCACTTTGGTGTTATGATACATACATGTTGAATAAATTGATTATCGTCCTTTTTGAGAAAAAATTTATGTTGGTGTTTGGTTTGGGGTGTTTCCTTTTTATTTTTGTAGGGAGTGGATTCTGTATGGGATCCCACTCCTTACATCTATGGTGGTGTTTTGACTGAGTAACTATAATCTAATGGTTGTGCTTGATGTACAAAGATCTAATGGTTTAGTACATGATTTGATGGGAATGTTAAGTGTGAGGTTGGTGATTGGTTTAACATGATTTGGTAGTCCTACCTTTTCCCTCATATGAACATAAACTAATGGTCACAATAAAGTGTTAATGTGTACCACTAATTCAATCTACCTAGCTGAATATAACCTAAAAGTGATTATATATGATAGTCTAAGTATATATGTCTCCCTTTATGTTGTTATGATGAAGTTATCTCTTATAATGTTAATGAAGATCTTGCTATATTAACTAATATACACTGTGATTAAAGCAATAATATGCTAAGTCTATGTATCACGTGCATGATGGTGATTGTTGAACCTTTTACAAGGTGTTGAAAGATAATGATGTTCTTACAAGAGTTGTCTAAATGACCTTTGGGCATGAGTTGAGCCCCAATGGAGGTGCAACCCTATTTATGATTAACAAGGACTGGTACCTTGGGGTGATGTGATAAGGATTTATATCCTATGATGGTGTGATGACAAGTATAGACTCATGGATGGTAATGAAATAGTAATATCTCATGTGTTTATATTTTCTGGAGTATTTATACATATATGCTTTCTAGAAATAAATTAGAGTTTGTATGCCCACCTATTTAATGCATCCTTAATTCACCCAATTGGCAATAACTAATCAAGTGAAACCCTAATCATATAGTACCATGTGTTGTAAAACCATTCTAGTTTCATGATTTGATGGATGGGGAAATGAGTATTTCCTCAGGGAAGCTCGAGTCACATGCATAATTGTTGAGTATGCATGGGTGCATGAGATTGTGTGTCCTTGACATCTTGATCCCAAAGTTTGGAAGATGATTGCAGTCATACCTCATCAGGAGAATGACTATGGTTGTATCTCTGATAATTGTATATGTGATGCGACTGTGGAAGTTGTCGTTGTATGTTGGATGATAGGGTTTTGAATACCCTAGTTTCTAGATCCATGACATATATACTAAGGGCATACTAGGTTTTATCATCTTTCTTATATCTTGATGTAGGAAGCTTGATTGATATGTCACTACATTTGACTCGTACTGACCGAGGGGGTCTCCTCGATCTTTACATAATTGATTGCTACTAAGCAGTGGTCACTTGGACTTTGAGTGGTATACCTCAAACTCCCCAAGTCTTAATAAAAGACATAATACATCCATGTAGTATATATGTTAGGATTATACACAATAATTCGCATTCGACGATAACCCTTGTTTTCTCTTTTTACATATAGATAATGTATAGTGACATAAGAGAAAGTAGCCATTCTTATGTTGTTAGATAAACTGATGTTGTTGATTATGTTTATGCTATTAGTTATGCTCATTATTCAAGATATGCTTTACTGTTAGCCATATTGATAATGTTAGTCTTGTTGATGATGCTAGCTACATTTATGATATTAGTCATACTTAGGATTATAGTTATGGCCATGATGTTAACTACATATGATCTTATGAAAATAATGTTAACCTTTCAATGCTACAAATAAGACTTTGAATTGAACTTTTCTCAAGAAGTTTTAAATCTGGAATTTCTATTCTGTTATATAAATAGCTCTATCTATTTAATTACTTAACCTAATGCAATCAATAATCATTGTTGATAGTTATATATCTTACTGGGACATGAGTCTCACCTCATGGGTCACCACTTCTTTCTAGGTGATTGGTGCAACAGTAGTAGACCCATGGCAGTGAGAAGGATCCATGGTGATGGACCTTAGATAAGGTTGTTTAGATATCTAGTGTGTCATAGAGTCATCCTTGTACTCTCAAGCCCAAGTGGGAAAATTTTTGTATGATGTTTTAATTGACTTGAGATCTTGGTAGCATTTTGATGCTTGTGCATGTGGTAAATATGGATTTCATCTTCTATATGTATATGTTGTAATTGAGGCAACAAGGTATTTGTATATAATACTTGGCATGATAAATGAATACATGAAATATTTTGGGCTTCTATGTAAATAATTCTAGATATGTTTGGAATTTAACCAGTTTTAATTTTTCTCTTTTTACACTATGTGGTTAATTAGTAATCAGTCACATTTTGAGTTTTGAGTAATCTCATTTAGCATTATGGGTTCTCTCAAGTTGGTATTGGATCTTTAGGTTCGCTGAGTCTATAGGGACACTAGGACTTGGGACGAGGATAATAACTAAGAAAGTGAACGTGACATGTAAACATAATGCATGCTACCTGAACTCAATACTTGGATGGCCTATCCAAGTGTTCAATTATTGAAGAAAAGGTAAGAAAGATAACTTAAAAAAGGAAGAACTAGAAGTTGAAGTGATATCTGAGGGAGTTAGATCAAAATAAAAATGTAAATGAAAGAGGTCAATGAAGGAGAAAAATCTTGATGTAGGTGAAGAGGCCATAACCATCAAGGACCCCTATGCACCAAGGATACCTTTCCCAAACAAACTGATAAAGACTCATCTGAGAAATAGGTATGGAAAGTTCTTTGAAGTTGTAAAGAAGTTGCACCTAGACTTTTCTTTTCTAGATTCTATTGAAGAAATGCCAACATATGCAAAGTTATACAAAGATCTTATTACAGAGAAAAGACGAAAGGACAAAGTCAAAACCATCAAGATATAAAAGATGTCCAATGCCTTTGCACAAGCAAAAATGCTAATTAAACAGAAGGATCATGGAGCCTTCACTATCCCATTCAGTGTGGGAAACAATGAGGTAAGACAAGGGTTAGCTAGTCTTGGAGCAAGAATCAACGTGATGCCACTCATGTTATCTTAGAGGCTAGGCCTTACTATCATGGTATAACTATTAGGGATTAGGGACACCAGAGAAGACAATGGAAACAAATGTTTTGCCCCTATTCCTATATCCAATGGATTCTGACAACAACTATGTATCTAGGAAAAGGGTATGCAAGATATATACCTCATAATGGATCATGTCCAATGACTACCCTTGCAGTGGCATGCTTCTTTCACAAGAATATCTCAGATAGTTGTCGGTGGTGGCCTCTTGTTGTAGTACTGTGGATAACGGTTTACAATTTCCTCCTATCTGGTGGAAATGACCTCCATGCCTCTACGTAGTCCTCACAGACTTCTGTGAACTCCACATTGCACTACCGAAGCCAAACGGGAGGATTTTTCCCTTTGAACATCAATGTGCTAGTGTTGTTTTGCTCTCCTGTGTTATCTCTTCCTTGTTGTCTCTCCCTTTTACTAGTACGACTGGCTAGGGCTGTCTAGTTACCACAACTAGAAGGGACAACACTTGTCATAGAGTGTCATGTCTCTTTAAATCCTTGACTTCCCTCTATTTATAGGAGGTACAAGGTTGGGCTTTCGAGATCAACTAGGAGTCAAAGAGACAAAATTTCATGAATGTTCTAGAAGCTACAAACCATGGAACGATCGGTTCACACTTGAACCAATCGGTTGACATGTGAAACGATTGGTGCAACACTTGAACAAGTCGGTTCACTTAGTTTCCTATTTTAAATCACATCGACTTTCAATAATAAATTAATGCACAACATGATGTCATCATCAATCCTTAATCTAGACATATTGGAAACTAAATCTAGATATTCATAAGTTGAACATTCATTTTAGACTTTGAACCAGTCATTTCACTAACTGAATCGGTTGATTCATGTCCCAGTTCAAGGAATGTTCAACCAATGTATCATACATTGACATGACACTTGAATTAATTGGTTCAACACTTGAACCAGTCAGTTCATAGTCGTTCCAGTTAATTGTTGTTTACTTGAATGCCTAAACACTATAGTAATCAAGTTAAACCATATTCATAAGTAAACTCCTTTTCCAGGTGCATCCTATGCATGTAACCTTATATGTCCTAGGTTATGTTTGCAATGAATGTCCATAACCAATTTATGACTTCACAAGGAATGAGAGGTACCTAGAAACACATCATTACTACCCAAGTAATTGGGAAGTTGGAGAATAACTTCAACCTATAATATGTGATCAATGTTATATTGAATGTATAGTTCCTATGTCACTGTCATTGATATCCAAATTGAACTTGAGTTGGTTGTCTAAATGACCTTTGGGCATATATTGGTTTGACCTTTGGGCATATATTGGTTGTCTAGAATCGATCATTTCAACACTTCAACTGGTTGCTTCACATTCATTTTAGTCATGTGTTGTTTAAATTGAATACTAAACACTTTAGTAATCAAGTTAAAACATATTCATGAGTAAAATCCTTTTCCAGGAGCATCATATACATGTGACCCTATAGGTCGCAAGTTATGTTTGCAGTGAATGTCCCTAACCAATTTGTGACATCACAAGAAATGAGCAGTATGTAGAACTCAACATTGCTACCCAACTAATTGGAGAGTTGGAGAACAAATTCAACCTACAATTGATTATCAATGTTATAGTAATCGTATAGTTCCTTTGTCACTGATATCCAGATTGAATTTGAGGCATGGAATCATCATCAGCTTCAATGTTCATTCCATGTTCCTTGAACTAGAGCAAATTGTATGAGATGCACGTGAGCTTACATATTACATATTGAGTCACATCAATGTGGCCATACATTTCTCAATCTCACTTATCAAGTATATAGGATATCAATCTCCTATAGCAGGGACAAATCCCATCTAAATCACCCACAGTCAATTCCCATGTGTCACAATGCATCCGAGTATCAACTTTATGGTTACCCTTATTTAATGTCACGTTAGATGATGTCAAAATACATCTAACGACATGTGATGAGTGTAGTGACTTCAAGTCTAAGAAACACAATCATCACTATCATATGAGAGCTAATTCTTACTGCCATTCTGTGGTTTCCATATATCATTCTCAAGCTGGGTCTGTCCAATACACTATTCTCTAACAAGTACCTATGAATTTCATTTGATATCACATATCATGACTGACGATATTCTATCACCAACCAATACACACTCTAGTCTTATGTATTATTGTTGTCTATTTTTCTTCTACACTAATATATGACTGGGGACATAATAAGAATGTATGTTCTCTTATCAAACATAAGATATCATTGCTCATGTCCTCAACCTAAAGACGTATGTCATCAAGTACCATCATTCCTTAGACATCTACCATGTTTGTGTCATCATCTCATGATTGAGACAAATATAATAGATGGAACTGCCTTCATCATTATCAAATGAGGTATATAATGCCCCATTACAATCATTATATGATTGTCCCTCTAGGCATACATACCAACAAAAATTGGGGATGCAAATTCAACTAGCAGACCGTTCCTTCACAAGGCCTATCATGTGAGTAGAGCATGTTCCCTTTCATATGGGAATATTCTTCATTCCCTATGATATAGTGGTGATAGACACCATGGAAGAATGATCATGTCTGATGATAGGTGGAAGACCTTTCCTCTCTATAGGAAGAGCTTTAATATACATTGAAGCATGAATAATTTCTATAAGGGTAGGAAATGACCATATCAACTTCCGTGTACAAGACCCCATGAGGGGACCTTCCCTTTTTGAGCCAATCTACTTCATGGACATGTATAACTAGTTTTGTGAAGAAGTTCAGGAGAAAAATGGTATTGTTGATTCACTAATGAGGGCTCTGAAGAACCCTAGTCTATATGTAGGAGACCCAAAGGATGTTGAAATACTAAAGAATTTGAACCAACCAGAAGATGATTACAACAATGAAGAATATATCGTTATAGAAACTGTGAAATACACTTCACAATAACACACCCCCAAAGAAACAAAAGACTCAAAGCCTAATCCAGAGTTGAAACAACTCCCTGAAGGCTTGAAGTACGAGCTTCTTGATAATGAGGAGAGGAACCCCAACATCATAAACTCTTCTTTGACAGAATACCAACAACAAAGCTACTAAGTGAAGTCAAACAAAGGGCAAGGCAACTGGTTGTTATGTGGAAGATATTGGATGACTGAGACCAACCGACTACATGCATAGAATCCATCAAGAACAAAGCATGAGACCTCTCATCTAACCTTAGAGGAATCTCAATCATAACATAAGAGAATTTATAGAAAACAAAATCATAAAACTCTGAGATGTTGAAATTA
This sequence comes from Alisma plantago-aquatica, assembly GCA_963693085.1. NCBI lineage: Eukaryota > Viridiplantae > Streptophyta > Magnoliopsida > Alismatales > Alismataceae > Alisma > Alisma plantago-aquatica. The sequence continues at coordinate 897,661,109 of OY856412.1, forward strand.
TCTATCCCATTAGAGATAGAAATTGGGTTATCCGCACCCATGTAGCACCCAAAAAAGTGGGTATGACAGTAGTTCAAGGTGTAAATGGCGATGAAGTAGCAACAAAAATGGTCAATGGTTAGAGAATGTGCATGGATTAGAAAATTAAAATGCCATGACCAAGGAAGATCAATTTCCATGTCGTTCGTTGACCAAGTTTTGAAATGCTTGGCCCACCACTCATACTTCTATTTCCTCAACAAGTACTTATGATTATACCAAGTCCCGATAAACCCGTACGACTAAGAGAAGACAACCTTTACTTGCATATACGAACATACTCTTTTAGGCAAATGCCATTCGGCCACTGCAACACACCAATGACGTTCCAAAGGTGCATGATTTTTATGTTTGTGGATTCCCAGTAAGACATCATGGAGGTGTTTATTGATTACTTCTTAGTATATGGGACCAACTTTGATAGTTGCGTAAGAAACTTATCTCAAGTTTTAAAGTGTTGTGAGGAAAAACAACTAGTGTTGAATTGGAAAAAGTGCTACTTTATGGTACAAGAATGAATTGTAATAGGTCACCAAATATCTAACAAATGAATTGAAGTATATTTAAGCAAGTTGGAACCCTATGTCCAAACTCCTTGTCAAAGATGATGTTTTTGATTTCAATGATGAATGCCTAGAAGCTTTCAAAACCCTGAAGCATGCACAGACTACTACCCCAATCCTCAAAGATCCAGACTGGGATCTCCCCTATGAATTAGTGTGTGATGTGAGCAATTACACGATCGTAGTAGTGTTAGGACAAAAGAAGGATAAAAACACCACATTATTTATTATGCGATCAAAACCCTCGACGAAGATCATCCCAACTACACCACGATTAAAAAAGAGATTCTATAAATAGTTTACACTTTTGACAAGTTCATGTCCTATCTTATAGGGTCAAAAGTGATAGTCTATACAGACCATGGGGCTATACAATATCTAATGCAGATGAAAGATATGAAGTCGAGACTCCTAAGTGAAAAACACTAGAGGGGGGGTGAATAGAGTTTTTAAATTATTTTAACAATTATTTAACTCAAACAACCACAATTGAAAATGGAAGAAGGAGACAAGTGTTTAGAGTGGTTCCAATCTTAGCAAATACTAAGATTGTCAGTCCACTACCCGGTTGCTTACCCAACCGGGATTTTGAAAGTATCAATTTTATTACCTTCACAAGGAATTACACAAAATACAATACTTTCTTACACCCTTTGAACAACCTTCACTTGAAGTAGATGCACCAACCCGAGGTAGCCTTCTTGAAGTAACTCCAAGCTCCCCCTTGAAGTAGCCTTCCTCTTTAGAAGTAACCTCCCGTTGCACCAGCCTTCTTGAAGTAGTTCAAGGTCCCCTTCTTCACCAAGAAGATCTTCCAACCTCTCCAATCCACAGCCTCCAACCTAGGAGTAGCAAGGAGAGTACAAACAATAATAGTGAACAAGAAAGGAAAATGGAAATTACAACTTATCCTTTGAAGCACAAGGCTTGATTTGCCTAGATCAAGCGTGCAGATCTCCTAACCAATGTGTATGGAATTGTGATTGCTGTGGATTAGGAGATGATAGCCTATAGGACATGAAATTTGAGCTAGGAGAGGAAGTAGCTATTTTCCAATATGCTTAATTGCTCACAAACAGATTGCTCAATGTAAATGTATGCTCAAAGATTGCTCAAGTGTGGAATCAAGTGCTTTTAGGTGTCCTAAGGCATGTCCTATTTATAGGAATGTCCTACAAGTGCTTAAGAACGTTCTAGACACTTTCTAGGGGTTTCTAAGTGCTTAACTAGTCGTTAGATATAAGTTAGTTGCTTTAACAACGGCTAGTTAATTAATTCTGTAGTTCCTGTCAGAGACCATCTCGGTCGAGAAATGGTCGACCGAGACACCTACTCGGTCGAAGTTTTGTCGACCGACAGGCTCTCTGGATCAAGTGTTTGCAATGTTTATCTCCAACTGCCAACTACCTTGTTAGCTGTGTCTAACGGCTACTTGGGTCTTTCTCAGTCGAGAGGTTTGTCGACCGAGAGTGTCTCGGTCGAGGATTTTGTCAACCGAGATAGACCATGTTTCAATGTTTCAAATGAAGACATTAAGTGTGTGTATGAGTGTGCATATGTGACACTGTTGAAGGGGATGACCTATCTAAATGTGGCGTTTAGCTAGGGAAGATCTAACGCTTAATTTACATGTAGTCTAGGTACTTTTACATTATATATTTGTACAAGTTTACAATTGATTACATTTCATGACATTTACAATCATTCAAGCATATAGATTCCCTAGTGCTTTGTCATCCACCTTATTTCTGCAACACTCAAGTAGCACCTTAGATCAACAAGAATGAAATGTTTGTCATTATCAAAACAAAGGGATTTACAGATGTCCATTTAGCCAACAATCTCCCCCTTTTTGAAGATGACAAACATTTCCTAAATATAAAATAAGAAAATGTAAAACATGTGAGTTTCATACCTGAAGATTACCTTTGTGAATTTCTTCTCTTGTTTATAAAATGTGTGCTTATTATTCCCCATGAATTATGGAACATGAAATCCAATTCTTTAGGGAATATAGCAACTTTCAATGTAAAGCCAAGAGTTTATGAAACTCATTGATTGAGTTTGGCACAATTACTAAGTTTTATATTTATTTATCCCCCTTTGTCATTTCAAAAAAAAATATCCGTTAAAAATAAAACTCCCCCTTAATTAGATGTCCCAACAAATTCAATGACAAAGATGTCCATTAAAAGCCAAAATGATGCAAATAAACGACATTGTTAAGAAGCACAAATATCAAAGAAAACATCTTCCAAAGAAGTGATAAGCAATTGCTTCCTTATTTTGTTGAATTGGTCTAGTGGAAGCGGTTTTGTAAAAATATCAGCCAATTGATCTTCTGTATCAACATGATGAAGGGAAACATGATTTTTAGAAATATGATCCCTTAAAAAGTGATGATGGATTTCAATATGTTTAGCTCTGCTGTGTAAAATAGGATTGTGTGCTAAGTTTATAGCACTTGTGTTGTCACAAAAGATAGGTGTAGATGAAAGAATAAAACCATAATCGTTAAATACCTGTTGCATATAAAGCACTTGAGCACAACAAGATCCGGCTGCCATATATTCAGCTTCAGTTGTAGAAAGGGCAACTGTGTTTTGTTTCTTGCTGAACCAAGATACTAAAGCTCTCCCTAACAAGAAACAGCCACCACTAGTGCTCTTGCTATCAAGTCGACAACCAGCATAATCAGCATCAGTATAAGCTTTAAAATCCAAGGATTGTCCTTTTGGATACCATAAACCAAAACATGTAGTGTCGGCTAAGTATCGAAGAATTTGTTTAACTGTTTGAAAATGAGAGTGCATAGGTTGTGATTGAAATCGAGCACAAAGACCAACGGAAAACATGATGTCCGGTCTAGAAGCAGTTAAGTAAAGCAAACTACCAATCATGTCTCTATATAAGGAAATCATCAATAGGTTCCCCATTTTCATCCTTATCAATTTTAGTAGAAGTGGCCAAAGGAGTAGTAGCATGTTTGCAGTGTTCCATCCCAAAACGTTTTAAGAGTTCTTTAGTATACTTTTCTTGGCTTATAAAAATCTCGGCAGGCGTTTGTTTAATTTGGAAACCAAGAAAGAAAGTTAGTTCACCCATGAGGCTCATTTCAAATTCTTTTTGCATAATGTCACTAAATTGTGTGCACAACGATTCATTTGAAGCTCCAAAAATAATGTCATCAACATATATTTGAACAACTAGAAAATCAGATGTATATGTTTTGAAAAATAAGGTAGAATCTGAATTTCCAATAGAAAAACCATTATCAAAAAGATATGTCTTGAGCCTTTCATACCAGTTCCTAGGTGCTTGTTTTAAACCATAAAGTGCTTTCTTAAGTTTATAAACATAGTCACCTTTTTCCGGTATTTCAAAATCGCGTGGTTGGGCAACATATACTTCTTCTTGAATGATTCTGTTTAGAAATGCACTTTTTACATCCATTTGGTAGAGTGTTATGTTTTTATGTGCAGCAATAGCTAGTAACATTCTAATAGCTTCAAGTCTAGCTACTGGTGCATACGTTTCATCAAAGTCTATTCCTTCTTGTTGATTATATCCTTGTGCTACTAACCGAGCTTTATTCCTTATTACTTCTCCTGCCTCATTTAGCTTATTCCTAAAAACCCATTTAGTTCCAATGATGGTTTTATCTTGTGATTTAGGAACTAAATCCCATACATCATTTTTTGTGAATTGGTTTAATTCTTCTTGCATTTCTATTATCCAATAATCATCTTTAAGAGCTTCAGATATCTTCTTAGGTTCAATGATAGAAACAAAAGCCATGTTTGCGACATCCTTAAAGGAAGACTGAGTTTTTACTTTATCATTTGGATTTCCAATAATTAATTCTTGAGGATGATCCTTAATAAGTCTAGGTATAGGTTGTGTTTCAGCTTGGTTATTATTTTTAGTATCTTTCTCACTATCATTTGGTATGTTTAAGTTTTCGAATTGATTAGTAAGATCAATTATTTCTAGATTTTCTGATTTGGACTCTTCATGAAAAGAGACACGAATAGATTCCTCAACTTTTCTAGAGATAGTGTTGTAGACTCTAAATGCTTTGCTAGAGGTAGAATATCCCAAAAAGAATGCTTTGTGGGATTTAGAATCAAACTTATCTCTATCATCTTTGGTATTTAAGATATAGCATGTAGATCCAAAGGTATGAAAATAGTCAACTCTAGGTTTCTTAGAATGTATTATTTCATATGGAGTTTTCTTCAAATGAGAGTGAACAGTTACTCTATTTAACACATAGCATGCGGTGTTTACAGCTTCAGCCCAAAAGGTTTTGGTGTGTTATGTTCGAGCATCATAGTTTTAGCCATTTCTTGTAGTGATCGATTTTGTCTTTCAACTATACCATTTTGTTGTGGAGTGCGTGGAGCAGAAAAATTGTGAGTGTACCCTTGAGATGTGCAAAATTCTTCAAATACATGATTTTCAAATTCTCCACCATGATCACTTCTAATGGTACATATTTTGCTTTGTAATAGATTTTCAATCATGGAACAAAATTTTATAAAAATATGAATAGTATCATCTTTGGTTGCAATAAAATGTACCCATGTATATCTACTATAATCATCAACAATAGCAAAACAATATCTTTTGCCACCAATAGATTGTGTCCTCATGGGTCCAAATAAATCCATATGAATTAATTCTAAAGATCTATTGGTGCTAAGTACATGTTTAGGTTTAAAAGAGGTTTTTGTTTGCTTTCCCAATGTACATGGTTCACAATTTTCAACTTGATCAAAGGATAAAGTAGGCAAACCACGAACAAGATCATATTTCACTAACTTTTTGATAACATGTGAACTAGCATGTCCTAGCTTTTTATGCCATAGTTGTAAAGTATTTTCATTTGCAAGCAAGCATTTTCCTACTACAGATTTCATAGAGTTAGGTCTAAGAATATAAAGATTTCCAACTCTTTTTCCTTCATAGACAACATTTGTAGTGTTTTCTATTAATAATTTGCAGCAGGTTTTGTTAAATAAAACATCATAGCCACTATCACATAATTGACTCACACTTATTAAGTTATGGTGCAAACCATCAATGAGTAGAACATTCTTTATTTCGAGGTTTGTACCAATGTTACCTATTCCAACGATTTTACCTTTACCGTTATCTCCAAAAGTGACTGTTCCACTCTTCTTTTCTTCAAGAGTTTGAAATGCATCCTTGTTTCCGATCATGTGTTTGGAACATCCACTGTCGACCACCCAATCCTGCATTAAAATGTAGGTTTTGGTACCCATGTGATGGTCCGATATGGTTAGAAGCATTTAAGTACAGACTGTATAAAAAATCTGATTCAGAACTTCAGTTGGTCGATAATTGTTCGACTGACATCTTTCTCGGTCGACTAATCGTCGATCGAGAAGGTTGCTGTATTGCAAATGAAGAACAAAAAAATACAGAGATTCTGCTCGGTTGACCAACTTTCGACCGAAATAGTTGCTGTTGATTTTGATTTGTTACAGGCATCTAGTCGGTCGACAAAAGTTCGACTGATTATATTTTCAGTCGACAATACTTCGACCGACTAAGTTTCTATTTCAGTACAGCAGTTCAGAAAATTACCATAATGCATGAAACCTTTTATTAGGTTGAGATAAGACAATATAAATTGCAAAATTGAGCGTTTGATCATATCTCAACTAAATTGCATTCGACTCTACTAAGTTTGGGGTTTTGGGACCCAAACTAAGTAGGAATCCTTGGTCTTATAAGGGCATGAAAATGAATAATGTCCAAGACGTAGACAAAAATGACAAGTAATGGAGTCAACTTCATTTCTCTTTCTAGGAATTGTGTTCTTAGGTACAAACATAGTCCGAGTTCTTTTGGGTTGATTTTTTTTTTGAGCATATCCTAAACCTTTTCTTCCATTGAAACTAGAGGAGGCTTTTAGGATGTTGTCAAGGATATCTTTTCTTCTTAACTCATGTAGGTTTCTTTGTAGCTTAGCAATGTCATCCATCTTCTTGTGTAAATCTTTTCTTGCTTGATCTAAATCAGATAATAGGGAGTCTCTTTCTTTTACAACATTGTCATAGTCTAGATGGTTACACGGAATTGGTTGAGTCTGAAAATCTTTTAGTTTAGCTAACAATTCAGTCTTTTTTTGAGAGAGAAGATCAAAGTTTGTTTCTAGAGTGAGTAGCTTTTTAGTGCAGTCATTTAAAGATGTTTTTAAAGACAAATTCTCAAGATAAATGTTGTTCTTTTCAGAAGAGAGATCGTTTAATTTAGCATATAGCTCATCATTTGTTTTGATAACCTTCTTTATTTTCTTTTTGACATCAACATACTTATCATGAATTTCTTGTAGACTAGTAATTAACTCTTCTTTAGGAAGATCAAGTAGGCTTACCTCTTGAGAGTCTTCATCATCTTCTCTTGCCATTAGACATTCTACTTTTTCTTCTCCACTTTCACTTTCACTTGACTCATCCCATGCAGCTTTATAGGCTTTTTCTCCCTTCTTCTTGTGTGAGCTTTTCTTTCCTTTCTTTGCTTTAGGACATTCATTTTTGAAAGGTCCTTTCTTTCCACACTCAAAGCACCTAGGAGGAGAAGAAGAAGAACTAGAAATTTTGTTAGATTTAAATCTTTTATATTTCTTACCATTGACAATCAAGGCTTCTTCTCCTTCTTCTTCACTTGACTCCTCACTTTTTGGTGTGATTATCTTTGAAGCTTTTAGAGCCACATCCTTCTTCTTTCCTTGCTGAAGTTCACGTTCTCTTCTTTCTTCCTCTTCTAGGGTTGCTTCATGAGCTTCTAGATTGCCTATGAGTTGCTCCATTTTCAGTCGAGTGAGGTCATTAGCTTCTTCAATGGCTGTCACCTTTGGCTTGTATTTAGGAGGAAGTGATCGAAGGATTTTTTATACCTGATCTTCTTCAAGAACAGTTTTTCCTAGGGCATTTAAACCATTAACAATAGAAGAGAATTTTGCAAACATTTCACTAATAGATTCATTTGGATCCATACGGAAGTGTTCAAACTTTTGTTTAAGCATGCTAATCTTAGAATTCTTGACTTGAACTGTACCTTCATAAGTTATGGACAGTCTATGCCAAATGTCATAGGTTGTGTCACAGTTTGATATCCTATTAAATTCTCCTACTGAAATTGAACAATATAAAATGCTTACAGCTTTGGCATTCATTTGAGCCAACTTTACCGTATTTGCATCCCACTCTGCATATTGTGTTTGAGGAAGCTCGTATGGGGTCGACACCATCCTCCATAAGTCCCAATTGATGCCTTGGAAGTAGAATTGCATCCTTCTCTTCCAATATGTGTAGTTTGTTCCATCAAACGCTGGAGGTCTAGCAACAAGTGTCCCTTCAAGGTTAAGGTTGTTAAGCACCTTGTCACCCATTCTTCAAGACCTTGTTAGGGTTCCTTGAAGCCTGCTCTGATACCAATTGAAAAACACTAGAGGGGGGGTGAATAGAGTTTTTAAATTATTTTAACAATTATTTAACTCAAACAACCACAATTGAAAATGGAAGAAGGAGACAAGTGTTTAGAGTGGTTCCAATCTTAGCAAATACTAATATTGTCAGTCCACTACCCGGTTGCTTACCCAACCGGGATTTTGAAAGTATCAATTTTATTACCTTCACAAGGAATTACACAAAATACAATACTTTCTTACACCCCTTGAACATCCTTCACTTGAAGTAGATGCACCAACCCGAGGTAGCCTTCTTGAAGTAACTCCAAGCTCCCCCTTGAAGTAGCCTTCCTCTTTAGAAGTAACCTCCCGTTGCACCAGCCTTCTTGAAGCAGTTCAAGGTCCCCTTCTTCACCAAGAAGATCTTCCAACCTCTCCATGAATAGAGTTTTTAAATTATTTTAACAATTATTTAACTCAAACAACCACAATTGAAAATGGAAGAAGGAGACAAGTGTTTAGAGTGGTTCCAATCTTAGCAAATACTAAGATTGTCAGTCCACTACCCGGTTGCTTACCCAACCGAGATTTTAAAAGTATCAATTTTATTACCTTCACAAGGAATTACACAAAATACAATACTTTCTTACACCCCTTGAACAGCCTTCACTTGAAGTAGATGCACCAACCCGAGGTAGCCTTCTTGAAGTAACTCCAAGCTTCCCCTTGAAGTAGCCTTCCTCTTTAGAAGTAACCTCCCATTGCACCAGCCTTCTTGAAGTAGTTCAAGGTCCCCTTCTTCACCAAGAAGATCTTCCAACCTCTCCAATCCGCAGCCTCCAACCTAGGAGTAGCAAGGAGAGTACAAACAATAATAGTGAACAAGAAAGGAAAATGGAAATTACAACTTATCCTTTGAAGCACAAGGCTTGATTTGCCTAGATCAAGCGTGTAGATCTCCTAACCAATGTGTATGGAATTGTGATTGCTGTGGATTAGGAGATGATAGCCTATAGGACACGAAATTTGAGCTAGGAGAGGAAGTAGCTATTTGCCAATATGCTTAATTACTCACAAACAGATTGCTCAATGTAAATGTATGCTCAAAGATTGCTCAAGTGTGGAATCAAGTGGTTTTAGGTGTCCTAAGGCATGTCCTATTTATAGGAATGTCCTACAAGTGCTTAAGGATGTTCTAGACACTTTCTAGGGGTTTCTAAGTGCTTAACTAGCCGTTAGATATAAGTTAGTTTCTTTAACAATGGCTAGTTAATTAATTCTGCAGTTGCTGTCAGAGACCATCTCGGTCGAGAAATGGTCGACCGAGACACCTACTCGGTCGAAGTTTTGTCGACCGACAGGCTCTCTGGATCAAGTGTTTGCAACGTTTATCTCCAAATGCCAACTACCTTGTTAGCTGTGTCTAACGGCTACTTGGGTCTTTCTCGGTCGAGAAGTTTGTTGACCGAGAGTGTCTCGGTCGAGGATTTTGTCGACCGAGATAGACCCTATTTCAATGTTTCAAATGAAGACATTAAGTGTGTGTATGAGTGTGCATATGTGACACTGTTGAAGGGGATGACCTATCTAAATGTGGTGTTTATCTAGGGAAGATCTAACGCTTGATTTACATGTAGTCTAGCTACTTGTACATTATATATTTGTACAAGTTTACAATTGATTACATTTCATGACATTTACAATCATTCAAGCATATAGATTCCCTAGTGCTTTGTCATCCACCTTATTTCTGCAACACTCAAGTAGCACGTTAGATCAACAAGAATGAAATGTTTGTCATTATCAAAACAAAGGGATTTACAGATGTCCATTTAGCCAACACTAAGATGGGAACTCCTACCACAAGAACCAAAATTGTTGTGGTTCACCACTTATCTCGAATTGGTGTAGCCTAACTCAGCTCCAATTAATGACAATTACCCTGATGAAGCTCTATGATGGTGAAACACACTAAATTTTGGCCATTAAATCTAGGTTTACCCAATTAAGTCTATATACACATTTGTTCCTCATTTATAGATTCATTATATGATTTGATTCATTTATCATATTTTGGTGTCATTTAACCTGATCTACAAGTGTTTGTGTTTATATAAGTTACGTCTTCATCATTTCACAATTTATTGCAATGTCACTCCTTGTTCATAATTCATTTTATCCTACTTGGTGTCATTTGGTTCAGTTTGGAGAATGCGTAATTGCCTTGATTAGCCTTTACACTCACTTAGTATTCTTTACTTGACAGATAATGGCTTTAGAATCGATGAAAGTGTCAAAACTATTTTTCATCTCATATCAATTTGGAAATCAGCTCATGTAATGAATATCATTAATGAGACTTAATGTATCCAAGAAATTATATATATATATAATATAATATAATATAATATAATATGAAATAATATAATATAATATGATATAATATAATATAATATAATATAATATAATGTTTTTATGTTACACATGAATGTTCACCTCACGTTACAAACTTTTACTAGAGGCATCAATGCCTAAGAAACATATATTTATACTACGTAAAACAAGCCGTTTTGGATAAGTCGTGAAATTTTTTCTAACATTTTTATAAATTACAAACATGGCATTTGTATCTAAGAAAGCCTGTCCATAGAAGGGGTTTGATACAATTTTCTCTATTACATTTTGAAATTATGTATTGGTCAATTTGTGTGTACACCAAACTTTCATCTTTGATATTTTAAACTATATAATATATCAAGAGACTCGTCTGTACTAAATAAGAAAGCCCACAGAAGGGGTTAGATGCAATTTCCTCCATTACTTTTTCAAAATACATATTGATCCCTATCTGTGTATGCCACACGTTTATCTTTAATTTTTTTAATTATATATTGTATTAGGAGATTCATCGATACTATATAAAAAAGCCCGTAGAGGGGTTGGTTGAAAATTTTCTCTATTACTTTTTGAAATTACATACCAGTCCATATGTGTACACCCCACTTTTGTCTTTAATTTTTTACATTATATATTATATTAGGAGACTCATCTATATTATATAACAAACCCCAAGGAAGGGACTGGATGCAACTTTTTCCACTATTTTTTGAAATTATATATTGGTCCATGTGTGCGTACACCATACTTTTGTCTTAAATATTTTAAAAATACATATTGTATTAAGAGACGTCATCTATACTACATAACAAAGCCCATAGGGGGTTGGATGCAATTTTCACCATTATTTTCTAAAATTATATATTGGTCTTTGTGTGTATGTCACACTTTTGTCTTTGATTTTTTAAATTATACATTATATTAGGGAACTCATCTTACTATATAAGTAAGCTCACAATGGGGGGTTAGATGCAATTTTCTATATTTTTTTGAAATTACATACTGGTTCTTGTGTGTGCACACCACACTTTTGTCTTTAGTTTTAAAATTATATGATATAATACAAGACTTATTTGTATTATGAAAGAAAGCCCACAGAGGGGGCTGATTCAATTTTCTTTGTTATATTTTGAAATAATGTATTGGTCCCTTTGTGTCTACGCTACACTTTTGTCTTTAAATTTTTAAATTATATATTATATCAGAAGACTCATGTATACAGATTAAGAAAGCCTGTGGTGGGGGTGGGATGAAATTTCCTCTATTATTTTTTGAAATTACATATTGATCCCTATGTGTGTACACCAAACTTTTGTCTTTAATTTTTACATTAGCATTGTATTAGGAGATTCATCTATACTATAAATGAAAGTCGACAAAGAGGTCGGTTCCACATTTTGTCAATTATTTATGAATTACTAGTCCCTATGTGTACACCACACTTTGTCTTTAATTTTTCAATTATATGTTACATTAGGAGACTAGTCTATACTATATAAGAAACCTCATAGAAGAGGTCAGATGCAATTTTCTCCATTATATTTTGAAATTACATACTAGTATGCGTATGTACACTACACTTTTATCTTTAATTTTTGAAATTATATATTGCGTTAGGATACTCATCTATACTTTATAAGAAAGCCCATAGAGGGGGTTGGATGCAGTTTTTTCATTATTTTCTGAAATCACATACTGGTCCCGATATGTGTATACCACACTTTTGTCTTTAATTTTTAAATATTATATTTGGAAACACATTTATACTATATAAAAAAGCCCACAATAGGGGTTGGATGCAATTTTCACCACTATTTTATAAAATTACATATTGGTCCCTGTACACCACACTTTTGTCTTTAATTTTTGAAATTATACATTACATTAGGAGAGTCATCTATAACATATAAGAATGCCCATGAAAGGGGTCGGATGTAAATTTGTCTATTATTTTTTAAAATTACAGACTCGTCAAAGTGTATGTACACCACACTTTTATTGTTAATTTGTAAATTATATATTATATTAGGGGACTCATCTATAATATAAAAGAAAACCCATGGAGGGGGATGGATGTGATTTTATCAATACTAGTATATGTTTGTGTACATCAAAATTTTGTCTTTAACTTTTTAAATTATATATTATATTAGGATACCCATCTATATTATATAGGAAAAGCCTGTGGAAGGAATTGGATGCAATTTTCTCCATTATTTTTTAAAATTACATACTGATCCATGTGTGTACACCACATTTTTGTCTTTAATTTATGAATTACATATTATATTAGGAAGCTCATCTTTATTATATAAGAAAGCCCACTTAGGGGGATGGATGCGATTTTCTCAATTATTTTTGGAAATTACATATTAGTCCCTATATGTGTACATCACACTTTTGTCTTTAAATTTTAAATTATACATTATATTAGGAGTGTCATCTATATTATATAAGAAAGTCTAGGGAGGGGGTTGGATGCAATTTTCTCTATTTTCTTTAAATTACATGTTGTTATGTATGTGTACACCACACTTTTGTCTTTAATGACTTAAATTATATATTATATTAAGAGGCTCATCTAAGCCCACAGAGGGTGTTGGATGTAATTCTCTCCATTATTTTTTGAAATTGTATAATGGTCACTCTGTATACACCATACTTTTGTATTTAATTTTTTATATTGTATATTATATTAGGAAACTCATCTATACTATACGAGAAAGTCTGCAAAAGGGGTTGGATACAATTTTCTTTATTATTTTCTAAAATTATATATTAGTCCCTGTGTGAATGAGAAGACCTATTAAGATATGTATTGTACATATTTATTGCATCTTCCTTTCTTAAAGTTTAACCTAGAAGTGCCCATTGCATTCTACTAAGGCACGCATGCAAAGCACATGTTTATGCCAAGCACTAATAAATAAGGAGTGCCATGACCTTATTTAATGTCCATAGTAAGGAATAGAATCCCATGAACTGTGAAACACGAGCAAGCTACCTTGTAACTCTCAAACATGAATTGATAGAACTGTCCATATATCACATATTTATTTTTCTAGTGACTAGTAATGTGCGGTCTCTGATCTTTCACAATCATTTGTAGTTTCTTTAGCATGTTAATTTAGGAGTTACGCTACCCACAGTCACTTATACACCCGTTGTCCCACCCGATTCTTCGAAAGTCCGCAACAGTTTGAAGATGTCTGTTCCACCTATTTTTTTAAATACAAATTAACTCCACGTCAATCAACTCCATGCATCAACTGAAGAGTCCTGAGATTCTCTCTTCACTCCTCTCTCCAGCCCTCATTTTTACTAATTCATTTTCTCTCTTGCAACTCCTCCATCCAGCCTCATTCCACCCCACTAACATTCACACGTTTGTACATTACATCTCTTCCCCCAGCTCTCACCAATCTTTCTACTTCGGACGTACAATACTCCAATTCAGCTTTCTTCGTTCACCTTCTTCGCCATAGAGCTTCGCTACAGCAACCTCACCACATCTACCTCCATCGATGTCGCAATAGTACAATACTGCTCTCGTTCAAGGGATTCTTCATCGCATACTCATCTTCCCATAGATCTCTCCGCCGTAGAATTAGCCCAATACAAGTACAATACTTGCGCTAAGTTAGGGTGCTGACGGTCCTGCTGGAGCGTGCTATAGTGAATGGCCTCGCTTGGTGCTTTCTCAACTGTCCTGCCCAAGTATTGTACCTAGTTCCAGAACAAGTACAGTACTTGTGCCATGTAAGGCTGCTGATGGTCCTACTACACCGATGGTCAAAGAGTTAAAACATAAGTATAGTTGTAACATCCCAATCTTGTTATGCAAATTTTCCAATATACTTTATTCCTTGCATGCTCTTTTCCTAATTAGATAATTGTTGAGGAATTAAATGCAATTTGCCCATGTTAGTTTTGCAAAATCATTTTATTATGTCCAATTGCTATCTTATCCTTGTTTTATGCAAATAAAATGTTCCATGTATATCTATACCCTTTTTGTTTAAGAAAATGAGAATAAATGCTTTTATGTCCAATTTTCTCTCTCATATGATAATGAGTGATCTACATGCTTAATTTCTTACTTAATGGCCTCTATCTTATCAATTGAAAAGAAATAATATTTAGGGCAGGTTTTTATGTTTTGTAATCCTTATTTGAGAAGTTAATGGTTTTAGTTACACTCAGCATGGTCATTTAAGTACAAGTAATGATTTTTGCTATATTAGGCCTAAAACGTGTACAAGCATAAAATCTAACCCCACAGGAATATATTAGACACACAAATACACCTATGGTTCAAATTTGAACTCTTTTGGACCATGTTTGACAATTCAAATCGATTTTGAAAGATTCGAATATTGTTTGGCCAAGAATTTAGTTTGATTTCATTAATTTCCTTTATTTCCCTAAAGTTCCGGTTCTATTGAATGCCATGCGTTACTTCTGCTCTATTTCTTGTGCGGGAACACAGCAACTATTGGATCAAGATCCAACGACGTGTCTGTTATCTTCTACCTCCGTTTTTCCCCGTAAACAGGAACCGTTTCACAGTAGTTCCTTATCGATCTCTCTCTCCCTCATTATGAGGCCGTTTAACTTGATTTCTTCGCCAACGCCTCCGGCTCATCACCCCGATCTGAGAAAGACCTTACTCACCTTCTCCCTCAGCCTATACAAGAACCGCCAAAATAGGGCTCGCAAACGCCCCTTGCACAGACACCACTACAGCCGCTAACACCTCCATTTGAGCAGCCAGAGAGCACCACCGACCCCCTAGCTGTGCTCCTCCATGATCAACTTCTCCCCCAACGGCCTCATCAACCGTGACCTACTCCTCCTGCCCCACCAGTGACGGCGACCCAAAAGCTTCAAGCACCGATCACCTCAGCCCAATCCCGGCCACGGTGAGCATCCCCAAACCTCTATCTTTGTTCTTGCGGCCTTGGTTTGCCTCGTGTTAGCCCCAGGGGTTGTACCCTATAGAGCCCATTAGAAGTCATCGCCGACGCTAGTTGTTGCACTGTCTGAGGGCTTCTCCTACCTAGGGGACAATGCCACAAGCTTTGTTTGACCACGGCGAACGTTTCTCGACCCTCGACAGATGGTTTTCACCATGGCCTCTATGATTTCTGATCTCCGACTTGTCTCCCCTGTTTTCACGTTACCGCACGAAGCAGTGTCTTCCCGGGCTCGTTCCTCATCACAACAACCCCCTCACCTTCGTTTTTCCCTCGTGAGTGCTTCATTCAAGCTTTCAGGGCTCCAGTATCCCTTTTTCCCTCTCTCATTACTTTCCCTTGCTGAATGCCAAGGTCTGGTTGCCTTCCGGAGAGTCGAGCTCACCGCACCAGGTGCGGTTTGACCCTCAGTAAAGGTCTCTATTTTTTTGTGACATCCGAACGGAGTTTGTGCTCCTATTAGATTTGCCTGAGTTCAGATACTCCATCAGGTCGCCTGTCAGGATCGCCAATGTTGCTCGCTCGCACCTGGTGCCATGGAGCAGGCAGGGAGCAATCAAGGTCATGAGATGACCTTGGTACCCCTGTCAGCCCATTTTGATATTTTTCACCCGCGAGGGTATTTTCGGGTTTTAATGCCCTATTTCTTTGATTATTGAGGCAAGAAACGCGGCCTAGTTGGCCAAGACCAATTGGGCCAAGTCATATGCTGGCCCACTGTTTCTGGATTTGGATATATACATATATACATGGCTTTTTCTTGATTTCTGATTGGTTCAGAGTGCAAAATTCATAACTTTTGCATACGACCTCAGAAAAATATAAATAAATATGTTTTGGAAAGGAGTTTTTATGAGGAATCCGATTTTGTGGTTTTTAACGACTGATTTTGATATTTTCAGATCTCAATATTTATATGAGCAAATTAGGGTTTAATGATGTATGATGAAAGATAATCATATTAATTTCAGGTGATTAAAAGGATCCAACCAGTCAAACTAGGTTTGACTTAGGTGTTTTAGCTCAAGGTAAGCGGGCCATGCATATTTGGCACAAATACTTTGGTTTATTGGTTGTTATTTATGACTATGCACATTATGTGGTTTCATGAATTATGAATGTCTATCAAGAATGCATCATGTATAATTATCATTGATTTCTTGTTTGTTTAATTATACTCTATGCTATAAACCTACTTATGATTATGATTATGATTATGAAATTAAAGTTAAGGAATCATGTTCAAGAAGGGAAAACCCTGTTATGGTTTATGAGGGACAAATCCCATTATGATTCAAGGGGGAGGAATCCCATCATGTTAAAGTTCAATGATCATGTTTATGTTTAAGATAATGTTAATACCATGTTAATAATCAAGTTAGATGGAATGGAATTAGTTTTTATGCTCCCGAATCATGGACCTCAAGGGGTCGTCAAGGGCTTTCCTAGCATCAAGGGCTTTCCTAGCAATCATGTGCTCCTCCGGGGGCGTCATAGAGGGATGCATATACTTACTATTTAATTCAGCATGCAATTTATGAATCATGAATGCTTAAGAAAATCCATGTTAAAGTTTATGTCAAGTCACGTAAAGTCAATTTTATCATGTCAATTTATATCTACTTTTATGTCATATAAGATGCCAAATACCGCTTACTGATGTGTTGTTTGTTTTGCATGGCTGGGGACGAGATGTCCGCAGAAGTTGGAGCTAAAGGGAAGGAGATAGCTTAAGGAGTTCCACGAATCCAAGGATCTAAGAAGTTGTTTCCTGGTGGGACGTCCATCTATGGAGATCCTATCTTTCATATATTATCTAGAATATGTGTAGCTTTAGAACCATGTTGTAGTTTTCCTTACAAGAATTCATGTATGCATCTATGTTTCTATGAATGCCAAGTGTTGTTTATTTCTTGATATGAGATCATGGATGTGACAATCCCTCCCTGATATGCCAAGTACCCCACATTATGGATAATGTTGGGGATTAGGCTGTGCTTCCGCTAGGTTGTGTATGAAACCCAAGGGAGGGGTGTTACATTAATGGTATCAAAGCAAGAAATAGATGGCCACTAAGGCAACAATAAGGATTCATGCAATTCACCCTAGGATGAAGAAATAGAAGTAGAGAACATGATTATGTATTCAAGTATGTCTAGAGAACCCTAAAGATGACTACAGCCCTCACCTCATTAGATAAGTACATGTTAGCATGCTCATGTAGTTGAAACCATACCCTAGATGATGACATGTTTCACCTTGTCTCAATGGTAAGGGCCACCCAATTGATATTTGAGGAAAATGTCATTTAATGTGACTTTTTATGTGTCTTACCTTCTTAATTGTGTGTGTGGTATGGGACACATTTGCAAATAAGTATGTGAGATGTAGCATAAAGAGATCCAACAGTTCTAAATATGTGCTTGATCACCACATATAAAGAGCTGAAGGATATATGACCTAAGGTTAGACAACTATGAAGATGTAGTCATGGTAAGTGAGAGGTAGATTCCCTAAGTGTAATCAGTTAGGTGTAATGTTAAGGAGTAAGTATGAGACTTAGTAAGTGTAGTTAGGTAATTTATGTTGAATCATAATGCTTTATTTTATATGCCTCCTTCTAAAATTAAAATTTGTATGGAAAATTTTCAATGTTTATGTGCAACCCTTAAGGTGGGTAGGAACTCTAGGAAATTTCCAGGACGAAATTTATTTAAGGTGGGTAGAATTGTAACATCCCAATCTTGTTATGCAAATTTTCCAATATACTTTATTCCTTGCATGCTTTTTTCCTAATTAGATAATTTTTTAGGACTTAAATGCAATTTGCCCATGTTAGTTTTGCAAAATCATTTATTATGTCAAATTTCTATCTTATCCTTGTTTTATGCAAATAAAATGTTCCATGTATATCTATACCCTTTTTGTTTAAGAAAATGAGAATAAATGCTTTTATGTCCAATTTTCTCTCTCATATGATAATGAGTGATCTACATGCTTAATTTCTTGCTTAATGGCCTACATCTTATCAATTGAAAAGAAATAATATTTAGGGCACGTTTTTATGTTTTGTAATCCTTATTTGAGAAGTTAATGGTTTTAGTTACACTCAGCATGGTCATTTAAGTGCAAGTAATGATTTTTGCTATATTAGGCCTAAAACGTTTACAAGCATAAAATCTAACCCCACAAGAATATTCTAGACACTCTAATACACCTATGGTTCAAATTTGAACTCTTTTGGACAATGTTAATTTGACCCTTCAAAACGATTTTAAAAGATTTGAATATTGTTTGGCCAAGAATTTAGTTTGATTTCATTAATTGCCTTTATTTCCCTGAAGTTTCGGTTCTATTGAATGTCACATGTTACTTCTGCTCTATTTCTCGCGCGAGAACACAACAACCATTGGATCAAGATTCAATGGCACGTCTGTTATCTTCTACCTCCATTTTTCCCCGAAAATAGGAACCGTTTCACAGCAATTCCTCGTCGATCTCTCTCTCCCTCATTATGAGGCTGTTTCACTTGATTTCTTCGCCAACGCCTCCGGCTCATCACCCCGATCCGAGCAAGCCCTTACTCACCTTCTTCCTCGGCCTATACAAGAAACGCCCAAATAGGGATCGCAAACCCCCTTGCACAGACACCACTGCAGCCGCTAACACCTTCATTTGAGCAGCCTGAGAGCACCACCGACCCCCTAGCTGTGCTCCTCCATGATCAATTTCTCCCCCAGTGGCCTCATCGACCCCGACCTACTCCTCCTGCCCCACCAGTGATGGCGACCTAAAAGCTTCAAGCATCGACCACCTCAACCCAATTCCGGCCGCGGTGAGCATCCCCAAACCTCTATCTTTGTTCTTGCGGCCTTGGTTTTCCTCGTGTTAGCCCCAGGGGTTGTACCCTATACAGCCCATTAGTAGTCATCACCGACGCTAATTGTTGTGGTGTCTCAGGGCTTCTCCTACCTAGGGGACAATGCCCCCAGCTTTTTTTGAAAGCAGCGAACGTTTCTCGACCCTCGACAGATGGTTTTCACCATTGCCTCTATGATTTCTGATCTCTGACTTGTCTCCCATGTTTTCACATTACCGCACGAAGCAGTGTCTTCTCGGGCTCGTTCCTCATCACAACATCCCCCTCACCTTCGTTTTTCCCTCGTGAGTGCTTCGTTCAAGCTTTCAAGGCTCCAGTATCCCTCTTTCCCTCTCTCCTTTCTTTCCCTCTCCGAATGCCAAGGTCTGGTTGCCTTCCGGAGAGTCGAGCACACCGCAGCAGGTGCGGTTTGACCGTCAGTAAAGGGTCTCTGTTTTTTCGTGACAATCGGACGGAGTTTGGGATCCTATTAGATTTGCCTGAGTTGAGCTACTCCATCAGGTCGCCTGCCGGGATCCCCAATGTTGCTCGCTCGCACCTGGTGCCATGGAGCAGGCAGGGAGCAATCCATGTCATGAGATGACCTTGGTACCCCTGTCAGCCCATTTTGATGTTTTTCACCCGCGAGGGTATTTTTGGGTTTTCATGCCCTATTTCTTTGATTGCTGAGGCAAGCATCGCGGCCTAGTTGGCCAAGACCAATTGGGCCAAGTGATATGCTGGCCCACTATTTCTGGATTTGGATATATACATATATACGTGGCTTTTTCTTGATTTCTGATTGGTCCAGAGTGCAAAATTCATAACTTTTGCATACGACCTCAGAAAAATATAAATAAATATGTTTTGGAAAGGAGTTTCGATGAGGAATCCGATTTTGTGGTTTTTATCGACTGGTTTTGCTGTTTTCAGATCTCAATATTTATATGAGCAAATTAGGGTTTAATGATGTATGATGAAGGATAATCATATTAATTTCAGGTGATTAAAAGGATCCAACCAGTCAAACCAGGTTTGACTTAGTTGTTTTAGGTCAAGGTAAGCGGGCCATGCATTTTGGTATAAGTACTTTGGTTTATTGGTTGTTATTTATGACTATGCACATTATGTTGTCTATCAAGAATGCATCATGTATAATTATCATTGATTTCTTGTTTGTTTAATTATACTCTATGCTATAAACCTAATTATGATTATGATTATGATTATGAAATTAAGGTTAAGGAATCATGTTCAAGAAGGGAAAACCCTGTTATGGTTTATGAGGGAGAAATCCCATTATGATTCAAGAGGGAGGAATCCCATCATGTTAAAGTTCAATGATCATGTTTATGTTTAAGATAATGTTAATACCATGTTAATAATCAAGTGAGACGGAATCGAATTAGTTTTTTATATGCTCCCGAATCATGGACCTCAAGGGGTCGTCAAGGGATTTCCTAGAATCAAGGGCTTTCCTAGCAATCATGTGCTCCTCCGGGGGCGTCATAGAGGGATGCATATACTTACTATTTAATTCAGCATGCAATTTATGAATCATGAATGCTTAAGAAAATCCATGTTAAAGTTTATGTCAAGTCACGTCAAGTCAATTTTATCATGTCAAGTTATATTTACTTTTATGTCATATAAGATGCCAAATACATCTTATTGATGTGTTGTTTGTTTTGCATGGCTGGGGACGAGATGTCCGCAGAAGTTGGAGCTAAAGGGAAGGAGACAACTTAAGGAGTTCCATGAATCCAAGGATCTAAGAAGTTGTTTCCTGGTGGGACGTCCATCTATGGAGATCCTGTCTTTCATATATTATCTAGAATATGTAGCTTTAGAACCATGTTGTAGTTTTCTTTACCAGAATTCATGTATGCATCTATGTTTCTATGAATGCCAAGTGTTGTTTATTTCTTGATATGAGATCATGCATGTGACAATCCCTCCTTGATATGCCAAGTACCCCACATTATGGATAATGCTGGGGATTAGGCTGTGCTTCCGCTAGGTTGTGTATGAAACCCGAGGGAGGGGTGTTACATTAATGGTATCAGAGCAAGAAATAGATGGCCACTAAGGCAACAATAAGGATTCATGCAATTCACCCTAGGATGAAGAAATAGAAGTAGAGAACATGATTATGTATTCTAATATGTCTAGAGAACCCTAAAGATGACTAGATCCCTCACCTCATTAGAGAAGTACATGTTAGCATGCTCATGTAGTTGAAACCAAACCCTAGATGATGACATGTTTCACCTTGTCTCAATGGTAAGGGCCACCCAATTGATATTTGAGGAAAATGTCATTTAATGTGACTTTTTATGTGTCTTACCTTCTTAATTGTGTGTGTGGTATGGGACACATTTGCAAATAAGTATGTGAGATGTAGCATAAAGAGATCCAACATTTCTAAATATGTGCTTGATCACCACATATAAAGAGATGAAGGATATATGACCTATGGTTAGACAACTATGAAGATGTAGTCACGGTAAGTGAGAGGTAGATTCCCTAAGTGTAATGAGTTAGGTGTAATGTTAAGGAGTAAGTATGAGACTTAGTAAGTGTAGTTAGGTAATTTATGTTGAATCATAATGCTTTGTTTTATATGCCTCCTTATAAAATTAAAATTTGTATGGAAAATTTGCAATGTTTATGTGCAACCCTTAAGGTGGGTAGGAACTCTAGGAAATTTCGAGGATGAAATTTATTTAAGGTGGGTAGAATTGTAACATCCCAATCTTCTTATGAAAATTTTCCAATATACTTTATTCCTTGCATGCTCTTTTTCTAATTAGATAATTTTTTAGGACTTAAATGCAATTTTCCCATGATAGTTTTGCAAAATCATTTTATTATGTCCAATTTCTATCTTATCCTTGTTTTATGCAAATAAAATGTTCCATGTATATCTATACCCTTTTTGTTTAAGAAAATGAGAATAAATGCTTTTATGTCCAGTTTTCTCTCTCATTTGATAATGAGTGATCTACATGCTTAATTTCTTGCTTAATGGCCTCCATCTTATCAATTGAAAAGAAATAATATTTAGGGCACGTTTTTATGTTTTGTAATCCTTATTTGAGAAGTTAATGGTTTTAGTTACACTCAGCACGGTCATTTAAGTGCAAGTAATGATTTTTGTTATATTAGGCCTAAAACGTGTACAAGCATAAAATCTAACCCACAAGAATATTCTAGACACTCTAATACACCTATGGTTCAAATTTGAACTCTTTTGGACCATGTTTGATCCTTCAAATCGATTTTGAAAGATTTGAATATTGTTTTGCCAAGAATTTAGTTTGATTTCGTTAATTGCCTTTATTTCCCTAAAGTTCTGGTTCTATTGAATGTCACACGTTACTTATGCTCTATTTCTCACGCGGGAACACAGCAACCGTTGGATCAAGATCCAACGGCACGTCTGTTATCTTCTACCTCCATTTTACCCCGCAAATAGGAACCGTTTCACAACAGTTCCTCGTCGATCTCTCTCTCCCTCATTAAAGGCTGTTTCACTTGATTTCTTCGCCAACGCCTCCAGCTCATCACCCCGATTCGAGCAAGCCCTTACTCACCTTCTCCCTTGTCCTATACTAGAAATGCCCAAATAGGGCTCGCAAACCCCCCTTGCACAAACACCATTGCAGCCGCTAACACCTCCATTTGAGCAGCCTGAGAGCACCACCGACCCCCTAGCTGTGCTCCTCCATGATCAATTTCTCCCCCAGTGGCCTCATCAACCCCGACCTACTCCTCCTGCCCCACCAGTGACGGCGACTGAAAAGCTTCAAGCACCGACCACCTCAACCCAATTCCGGCCGCGGTGAGCATCCCCAAACCTCTATCTTTGTTCTTGCGGCCTTGGTTTGCCTCATGTTAGCCCCAGGGGTTGTACCCTATAGAGCCCATTAGAAGTCATCGCCGACGCTAGTTGTTGCAGTGTCTCAGGGCTTCTCCTACCTAGGGGACAATGCCCCGAGCTTTGTTTGACCGCGGCAAATGTTTCTCGACCCTTGGCAGATGGTTTTCACCATGGCCTCTATGATTTCTGATCTCCGACTTGTCTCCCCTATTTTCACGTTACCGCATGAAGCAGTGTCTTCCCGGGCTCTTTCCTCTTCACAACAACCCCCTCACCTTCATTTTTCCCTTGTGAGTGCTTCGTTCAAGCTTTCAGGGCTCCAGTATCCCTCTTTCCCTCTCTCCTTGCTTTCCCTCACCGAATGCCAAGGTCTGATTGCCTTCCGGAGAGTCGAGCTCACTGCACCAGGTGCAGTTTGACCCTCAGTAAAGGGTCTCTATTTTTTCGTGACAACCGGATGGAGTTTGTGCTCCTATTAGATTTTCCTGAGTTGAGCTACTCCATCAGATTGCCTGTCGAGATCGCCAATGTTGCTCGCTCGCACCTGGTGCCATGGAGCAGGCAGGGAGCAATCCAGGTCATGAGATGACCTTGGTACCCCTGTCAACCCATTTTGATGTTTTTCACCCGCGAGGGTATTTTCGGGTTTTCATGCCCTATTTCTTTGATTGATGAGGCAAACATCGCGGCCTAGTTGGCCAAGACCGATTGGGCCAAGTCAGATGTTGGCCCACTATTTCTGGATTTGGATATATACATATATATGTGGCTTTTTCTTGATTTCTGATTGGTCCAGAGTGCAAAACTCATAACTTTTCCATACGACCTCAGAAAAATATAAATAAATATGTTTTGGATAGGAGTTTTGATGAGGAATCCGATTTTGTGATATTTATTGACTGATTTTGCTATTTTAAGATCTCAATATTTATATGAGCAAATTAGGGTTTAATGATGTATGATGAAGGATAATCATATTAATTTCAGGTGATTAAAAGGATCCAACCAGTCAAACCAGGTTTGACTTAGGTGTTTTAGCTCAAGGTAAGCGGGCCATGCATATTTGGTACAAGTACTTTGGTTTATTAGTTGTTATTTATGACTATGCACATTATGTGATTTCATGAATTATGAATGTCTATCAAGAATGCATCATGTATAATTATCATTGATTGCTTGTTTGTTTAATTATACTCTATGCTATAAACCTAATTATGATTATGATTATGATTATGATTATGAAATTAAGGTTAAGGAATCATGTTCAAGAAGAGAAAACCCTGTTATGGTTTATGAGGGAGAAATCCCATTATGATTCAAGGTGGAGGAATCCCATCATGTTAAAGTTCAATGATCATGTTTAAGATAATGTTAATACCATGTTAATAATCAAGTTATGTGGAATTGAATTAGTTTTTATATGCTCCCGAATCATGGACCTCAAGGGGTCATCAAGGGCTTTCCTAGCATCAAGGGATTTCCTAGCAATCATGTGCTCCTCCGGGGGCGTCATAGAGGGATGCATATACTTACTATTTAATTCAGCATGCAATTTATGAATCATGAATGCTTAAGAAAATCCATGTTAAAGTTTATGTCAAGTCACGTCAAGTCAATTTTATCATGTCAAGTTATATTTACTTTTATGTCATATAAGATGCCAAATACCGCTTACTGATGTGTTGTTTGTTTTGCATGGCTGGGGACGAGATGTCCGCAGAAGTTGGAGCTAAAGGGAAGGAGACAGCTTAAGGAGTTCCACGAATCTAAGGATCTAAAAAGTTGTTGCCTGGTGGGACGTCCATCTATGGAGATCCTGTCTTTCATATATTATCTAGAATATGTGTAGCTTTAGAACCATGTTGTAGTTTTCTTTACAAGAATTCATGTATGAATCTATGTTTCTATGAATGCCAAGTGTTGTTTATTTCTTGATATGAGATCATTGATAACACCAGTTTTTGTGACGTTTTTGCCCTTTATTTTGTTGTCAAAACTGCCCGTTTCTGCTATTTTCCTCTATTTTATTAGCATTTTCGCAATAATTGGCCAAGCAATGCTCCTAATCCAATTTTCCTATCTTTTGCAGAGTTTTCCTCATTTTTGTGCAATAAGGCCGCTCCGGCCCATGAATAAGTCCAAGACTGTTTCGGCCTCCCTGACGCCCGATACAACCCATGCCCGACAGGGGTTGGGCGACACAATGACGCTCAAAAAAGAGGTGTCACGTGAGAAGAAGCTGACGGACGACACGCCTTCTACCCGATAGGGAGCCCTGTTCGCCTCGACAACCTAGCTTGTCGGGCGACACAGCCACCCACTAGCAGGCGCGTCGCCCGTCACGTGACTGATAGCAGACACCTCTGCGCCGAGTGATACCTGTATCGGCCGTCCATCGACCGGCGCATAAGGGGGGCACGTGGCGCTTCGAGCACCATAACTCCTCCCAGCCAGCTGACTATAAATAGAAGCTACAGGGATCCGAAAAGACAGTTCAGAGTTTGGAATTCGGACAGTTGGGAGCTTGAGCCATCTTCCGAGGAAACTGCGAGAGCACAAGTATCGTGCCCCAGTGTTTGTCTCGGGCGACACTAGGTGAGCTTCTCCTCATCCCGAGAGGGAGGGGTCAGTTCACTTAGGACCATCCCGGGCGACACTGCGGGCCGATATCGGCCGACATAGATGAGCGACACAAGTGCCCGACAGCAGAATGCGTAGCTCTTAGCCTGACACGATATCGAACTGATACGCTTAGCTTGTTGAGCGTGCCGCCCGAGAGGGTGTGCCGCCTGACATGAGCATATCGACCAGGGTCCTTGAGCGATACAGTCGACAGTCGGTGCGTGCCACCCGACACCTCTGTATCGGGCTAGGCCTCTGACCGATATCGGGCAGGAGAGCTAGAGCACCCTGTCGACCTTCTACATCAAGGAGACGGCACCTATATTTTAATTCTGTTATTTAATTCTTTATTATATGCAATGTATTAAGACCTTTAAATGTTTATGGAAATAGAAAAGTTTAATTACTTGTTGCTCTATGCTTGGTGCATAATGTTGGATGACTGCTCTGTTTAATATCTGAACTCTAGCTTGCATGTTTGGATCGTGTTTCGCTTAGCTACCGAATCGTGTTTTCACGTCGCAACAACTTCGAGAGTTGTGTTGTGGCTCTAGTGTTTGGTCCAATTCTGGAGTACGAGAGTGCCTGGAACGGAGTTGTTTCTGTAACATTCCACTCTAACTAAAGCCCGACAACCTCGAGAGGGGTGTTGAAGTAGAGGTTAGAGGTACCCGCTCTGAGAGGAGGGGTGCAGGATGTTACCGTTGCCACTTGTTTTACTATAGTCTTATCCTTCGTACCTTGTTTGAGCTCTAGTCTTTATCTTTCTTCTTCTGTTGCATGAAAACCCCTAAAAACTGCTAAATGACTAAAATCTTAAATCTCTCTAGTAGCTCCAGTTGGAGATAGTTTTCTTATTTTATTTCGTGACATCTTGTTGTTCCCTTTTGGGAATTTATATCTCTTTATACCTATCGGAGTGTAGCGTGTCGATTCTAGGTTCTCAACACTACCCCCTCGTCCCTGTGTTCGACCCTGTATGACTACTTTGACCCCGTAAGAAAAGTTGCGGGGGCCTAGAAGGATTCTGGTTTATAAATGTAAAACCTCGACTACCTCAAATCCGCCTCCACTTTTGGACGCACGATTTAGGACAGACAACTTTTTGGCGCCGTTGCCGGGGACGAGGCAAAAGCGGTACTGTAGACGAACCCGAATCCACTAACTACACTCCAGTGCCTCAAGCTTAGAAATGAGCTTGACAACACTCTTTTTCTTTTTCTTTCCTTTCTTATCATTATTCTTTGCCTTAAAATAAAAATTCAATTTTTTTAACTTGATTTTATGTGCTAATAATGCAGGTACCTCAGAAGAAAAGGATACTCCATTCGACTGAGAACCTATTCCAGCCGTCATGCCTCCTCGAGTTGAGCCACCCCAGTCCGAAGGTGAACACCCAGGGCGGGCTAGGCATGACTCGCCTCCTCCAGAGGGCAACGACAGATATGACGGAAATGATCAACGGGAAGATCCAGAAATGGATCAATCTGAGGAGGACCATCGTCGTAACAGACATCACCACCGCTGAGATCGAAGCTATAGCCAATAACACAGCTACCACCACCACGACCAGGTCCACAGAGAGGCTAGCCCCAGAACTGCCGACGACAACTGCTGATCAAGTTGTCGTCGCTCCAACCATACCAGCACCAGCAACAACGGTAGTGGCTGAGAAAGAGCCGGTGATCGTTGAGGTCACCGGGATGGAAACTTCGGGATCTGCCATGGAAGAGACGGTCGTAGTTCCCATCCCTATTTCAAGAACTGTAGAGGTGGGAGAGGAGCTTCAGCGGGGCAACAGCAACGAGATGTTCGACGAGATCATGAGGGAACTCGAAAAAACACCATCACTGCCGCAAAAATCCCCGCCTGCAACAGTCGAAGAGATCGTCGACAGTGCAGAGGTGGAGCAAAGTCCGCCCTCACCGCGGCCATCCCCAATCAGAAGAGAAGGCAAGGCGGCAGCACCTGAAAAAGCACTGACGCCCCGCCTGGCGACATCTGGATCGTGTACGATTTTCATAGATTCTACCTCTCCGGGTGGACCTTCACGCGAGCTAGATGTCGCGAGGACAGAAGGGAGACCCATTGGACCCCCTCCGTCACTCGGAAAGATGCTCAGAAACAAACTCGACGATATGCGCGAGGTAACAACCATCAACTCTGCTACTTGTACTTCCCTAACCCGCAAACTTGCATCTTTTCAAGACAGGCAGGACAGCCATGAGATCAGGCTGAACAGCCAAGAGAGAGAGCTACTGACTCTAGCGAGCCTAACCGGCGGACTAGAGGCCTTGAATGCAACAATACAGTAATTTCTCCAATGACTTGACAGGCTCGAGGAGAGGATGGACAGAAGTGACGATCATCCGCGCCGGAGGTAGCCGAGACGGTCGCCATCACCTCCCAGCCGGGATTCTCATCCCTCTTCTTCAGGTTCCCCCTCGGGAACGGCGTCCCCATCCTCCTCTTCTAGCGGGCGATCATCAACACCCGAGGACGGAACGCAACAAGGATCTGCCGAAGGGTCTCCCAGCAGACAGGAGAGCTCTTTAGATTTGGGAGATGCTAACGTCTCCATCCCCCTAGATGAAGTTGAAGATGATGGCGCAGATATCAGCGTCGGGGGAGACTCGTCTGATGAGTCCGAGGGAGAGGTGGGGGATGTCTACACAGTGAATAACAGACGTCCACCCCGAGGAAAGCGCTCGTTTGCGGACAAATTCCATGAGCCATCCGAGATACCCTCCTTTGAGATGGCTGATTTTGACAGACGCGCCATCGGATATATGACGATCAGAGACCAGAAGCTGCTGAATAAGGTCTTACGATCGCAGGCAGATGAAGATGAAGTCGTCTGGACTGACGGCAAACTTTCAGTACGGCGGAAAGTCCTTCGCGGGATGTTCTGCACGCCGGCTGTAGTCGGTAAGAGACTATTTAGGGTCCTGGAGTACGCGATAATAGAAAGCACCTTCAGCAGGACAGGTCAGAGACAAATATACACAGCCACCCCGACCTTGGCAAGAAAGCTGATGAAGGGAGATCAAGACTCCCGTGCGGTGGTCGACATGCTGCAATACGTTGAAGAGCATAGATCAAATCTGGTGTTGGCCCCGTACAAGCATCACAACGTGTGGTTTCTCTGTGTGGCGGACATCAGAAACCGCGACGTCCAGCTGCTGTGTTGCAGCAATGATGAAGTACCACACTCCGGGGGTATTTTCTGCCGCCCGGAGGACGGACAATTGAAACGTCTGCCAATACGCCTGCTACGAGCTTTAAAGCAAGGAATTCAACGTCTTCAAGGACCTTGGAACTACTTCTCTATCCGAAACCTCCCTGAATAGGCAGAAGAGGGGAGCGGAAACAGTGCTATCTCCATCCTGTGTGCCATTGAAGCGCTCAACTCAATCGGAAATTTGGGATTCCTCAAAGGCACATTCTTCTATCAACGCAGGGGCGTTTACGCCATGATACTGATCAAGGACAAGCACTATTTTTGGGACGCAGGTGTGTCGGAGCAGCTGCTGGACAATGATGTAGAAGAAGATTCTTCTCGATCCAGCAGCCCAGAAGAAGAAGAAGAGATAGCAACCGAAATTCATGGGGCGGGCAAGCAGCTAGCAATCCTGAAGAAAGTGCATGGGAAGGAAGACACTGCTTTGCCCGAAGCTTCTGAAGGGCAGATCAAAAATTTCGACCGCTTTTCGTGTTCAACTCTCACACAGGAGCAGGTCAACATCATCCAGAAGAAGCTAGCTGACTCAACCCCATCAGATGTTGCTTTTCAGGCAGGAGATGTCGTAGTCCTGGCCGATGATCTAAGGGACATGGTGAAGGAAGGAGGGTGCTTGGATGTAACAGTTGCAGCCGCTTACATCCAATATATACAGCCAAAGCTAGAACATGCATACATAGCTCATCCTTTGCTTTTCAACGATATCTGCCTCGCCGACAAAACAGGAGCGAAGAAAATTTTCCTGTAAGAATTGAAGGACGGCATCGCAGGCACTATCTTCCTGCCTATTCTGCATTACAATCATTGGACGCTCCTGGCGATGTATACTCGGCAACGAGCAGGCATTTTCTACAACAGCTCGGACAGCAACAAGAATCATCCAGTGCCGTATACATCGGAACCTTTGACACCCATCGAACGCTTAGTTT
This sequence comes from Alisma plantago-aquatica, assembly GCA_963693085.1. Classification (NCBI taxonomy): domain Eukaryota; kingdom Viridiplantae; phylum Streptophyta; class Magnoliopsida; order Alismatales; family Alismataceae; genus Alisma; species Alisma plantago-aquatica. The sequence continues at coordinate 897,691,059 of OY856412.1, forward strand.
GAAAATATTACGACGAAGTGTCAAAGATGATCGAACCGTTCCTGGACATACAGGGAGGAAAATGGAACGAACTCCAGTTCTGCCACCGCAGTCCGCATCAAATTCCTTTATCCAACGACTGCGGCATCTTCGTTCTAGAATGGATGGCAAGTGAAGCAACGCCTGACCAGCTCCACCACACAGGATATCACAGCAAACAAGGAGAATATGTGTGGGAACTCCTATCTAACGCAGGCGCAACCTCACTGGAATAAACATTACCTCACCTTATCTACTTCACAACTCTGGGGACAGAGTGTGGAGTAAGTTTGGGGGGGGTACCATGTACCAGTGAGGGAGGTACAAAAATTTTCTGATCTCTCTGACTTAAATTCCTCATTCTTTATTCTTTTGTTCTTTCCTGTATCATGTGTACATATATATGTTTATATCAAAAAAAAAATTTGAAAATTTTGCTTATTTTCTTTGTGCTGCCACTGCTTGCCAAGTTTATTTTCTTTGTGCTGAATGTGACACAAGTTTCGTTATATCATTCTGATAATGCTGCTCCAAACAAACGAAAAGATTATGTTTTTTTCCCATGCCAAAAATTTCGAAAAAATATAATAATCTCGCAAACAGCTAAGAGACGAGTATGGAGAAGGAAAAAGCTGCCCAAACAGCAGAAATCTCTTTTGTTTCCCTTTACCCAACAAAAATCCCAAAAAAAAGAGAGAAGCCTTATGAGCGTGAATAAAAGCAGGAGAGTTGTGCCCAATAAAAGAAAAAGAAAAAAATATATACACCACTTGTTTTCCAAAAGTACCCATCTTTAGACATGGTAGATCTGGGGCAGTGGTACGTAGGATGTGAAATCACTGCTCTAAAGCCAACTGGCTTGGACTGCAGGGACCACTTGCCCGTTAACGAACCCTTACCTGGATGGACTGATGGGAGACAAGAATGAAAAACCCCAAAAAGCCTTAGCCTACCCGATACACAACTTTCTGCCCCAAAAATAAAGTTGTTTGGTGCGTAAGCTAACTTCGGAATCATACAACAAAGTCTCGTCGAAGCTGTAGAGAAAAAATTTATTGAAAAAATAAGGCAAGGAAACGCATGGTCTTTTGTTTGCAGTGAAGCAGCATTATCTCTAAAGACATTACTATACTTGTTTTACCGCTTGGCCTGAAAGTTATACCAAGCAAAAAGAAGCATCACAAAATATAGTTTAAATATTAATTGAGGACAATCAAAACGCTAAGTTTGGGGGAGTTGATAATACCAGTTTTTGTGACATTTTTGCCCTTTATTTTGTTGTCAAAACTGCCCTTTTCTGCTATTTTCCTCTATTTTATTAGCATTTTCGCAATAATTGGCCAAGCAATGCTCTTAATCCAATTTACCTATCTTTTGCAGAGTTTTCCTCATTTTTGTGCAATAAGGCCGCTCTGGCCCATGAATAAGTCCAAGACTGTTTCGGCCTCCCTGACGCCCGATACAACCCCTGCCCGACAGGGATTGGGCGACACAATGACGCTCAACAAAGAGGTGTTGCGCAAGAAGAAGCTGACGGACGACACACCTTCTACCCGACAGGGAGCCCGACTCGCCTCGACAACCCATCTTGTCGGGCGACACAGCCACCCACCGGCAGGCACGTCGCCCGTCACGTGACCGATAGCAGACACCTCTGCACCGAGTGATACATGTATCGGCCGTCCATCGACCGGCGCATAAGGGGGCCACATGGCGCTTCGAGCACCATAACTCCTCCCAGCTAGCTGACTATAAATAGCAGCTACAGGGAGCCGAAAAGACAGTTCGGAGTTTGGAATTCGGACAGTTGGGAGCTTGAGCCATCTTCCGAGGAAACTGCGAGAGCACAAGTATCGTGCCCCAGTGTTTGTCTCGGGCGACACTAGGTGAGCTTCTCCTCATCCCGAGAGGGAGGGGACAGTTCACTTAGGACCGTCCCGGGCGACACTGCGGGCCGATATCGGCCGACGTAGATGAGCGACACAAGTGCCCGACAGCAGAATGCGTAGCTCTTAGCCCGACACGATATCGAACTGATACGCTTAGCTTGTCGAGCGTGCCGCCCGACATGAGCATATCGGCCAGGGTCCTTGAGCGATACAGTCGATAGTCGGTGTGTGCCGCCCGACACCTATGTATCGGGCTAGGCCTCTGACCGATATCGGGCAGGATAGCTAGAGCACCATGTCGACCTTCTACATCAAGGAGGCGACACCTATCTTTTAATTTTGTTATTTAATTCTTTATTATATGCAATGTATTAAGACCTTTAAATGTTTATGGAAATAGAAAATTTTAATTACTTGTTGCTCTATGCTTGGTGCACAATGTTGGATGACTGCTCTGTTTAATATCTGAACTCTAGCTTGCATGTTTGGATCGTGTTTCGCTTAACTACCGAATCGTGTTTTCCCGTCGCAACAACTTCGAGAGTTGTGTTGTGGCTCTAATATTTGGTCCAGTTCTGGAGTACGAGAGTACCTGAAACAGAGTTGTTTCTGTAACATTCCACTCTAACTAAAGCCCAACAACCTCGAGAGGGGTGTTGAAGTAGAGGTTAGAGGTACCCGCTCTGAGAGGAGGGGTGCAGGATGTTACCGTTGCCGCTTGTTTTACTATAGTCTTATCCTTCGTACCTTGTTTGAGCTCTAGTCTTTATCTTTCTGCTTCTGTTGCATGAAAACCCCTAAAAACTGCTAAATGACTAAAATCTTAAATCTCTCTAGTATCTCCAGTTGGAGATAGTTTTCTTGTTTTATTTCGTGACATCTTGTTGTTCCCTTTTGGGAATTTATATCTCTTTATACCTATCGGAGTGTAGCGTGTCAATTCTAGGTTCTCAACACTACCCCCTCGTCCTTGTGTTCGACCCCGTATGACTACTTCGACCCCGTAAGCAAAGTTGCGGGGGCCTAGAAGTATTCAGGTTTATAAATGTAAAAGCTCGACTACCTCAAATCCGCCTCCACTTTTGGACGCGCGATTTAGGCCGGTCAATCGTGCATGTGACAATCCTCCCTGATATGCCAAGTACCCCACATTATGGATAATACTTGCAACCGGATTAGGCTGTTCTTCCACTGGTTGTGTATGAAACCCGAGGGAGGGGTGTTACAATAGTATTTCCCAAGAACGAGTATAATACTTGCAACACAAGTCTCTCTTGGTTGTTGTACGTCTCGTATTGTACATGTAAGAAAATACATCATGTAAAGGATGTGATGATCAGAGAGTTGAAGCACAAGTACAGTACTTGCCCAACACAAGTAATCCTAGAACAAGTACAATATTTGCAACACAAGTCTCTCTTGGTCGTTGTATGTCTCGTACTGTACGTGTAGTACAGTACATCATGTAAGGCTGCTGATGGCCCTGCTACACCAATAGTCAGAGAGTTGAAGCACAAGTATATTACTTTCCCAGCACAAGTAAGCCCAGCACAAGTACAATACTTGCAGCACAAGTCTATCTTGGTCGTTATACGTCTCGTACTGTATGTGTAATACAGTACATCATGTATTGTACATCATGCATTGTATTGACATCTCATACTGTACATCATGCATTGTATTGACATCTCGTACTATACATCTATACATAGTACTAGTTTGAATATAAATAGTAAAATGTACAATACTTATAGATTAGTGACAAAATATAGAATATGAAGAAATACGAAAACAATAAGTAATGTACGTCTATACATATTTTGAATTTCAATACTTTATAAAAAAATAGAAGGAACTACCAATGAATAAAAATTTGAATTTTAATACTTTTCGTAACTTGTGATGGACTTAAATATTTGTGGGTGGGTGGATACATTGTCTGCACTTTACATGTATTTTGCATGACTTTTGCATGGGTAGTAATACAAAAACGATTACAGGTCAAATGTCTCTCGGAAATGTTGCTGGCTGTATTTTTTTCAGATTTGGGTGGGGCAGCGGGTAGGTAAGTGACTATGGGTAGTGTTTTTCTAGTTTAGATGACGATGGGATTACAATAGCTTAGTGAGCTAAATATAATTAAAGTAACGGTTGCAATGACTTATATGCATGAGTCAATTCTCGAAGATTAATGCTGGTGTATTTCCTCATGCGAGATAATAGATTATCCACAACTGCTATCTTTTACCATGGTCAACACCATTAATAGGTACATTTGGAGATGCTATCTACCGTGATATCACATATAGAAAACATAGTAAATTCTAGAAGAAGAAAATCCATTATTGTGCATTGAATTTGATAAGTTGTTCAACACAAAGCGTCCACATTTTCTCTCATGCCGAAGTAAGTTGAATAGAAATTGTGACCATATGCCACACCAAATTTGATAAGTAATATCTTTGGAACCAATAGAAATTAATAAACATGTTAATAGATATTAATTGATTTGATAATTTAACCTTATTATAACTCTTAATATTTTGAGACTGATGTTGTAACGGTCGTTCAAATCAGAATATAGTATATGGCCGTGCACTATCTTAATTGTTTAAACCAAAATATGGAACGTACATTGATTGACTAGGATAAATGATATGTATTAAATTAGCTAGAATTCAAAAACGTCATATCCATCTTGTTATTTCCTCAACCTTTACGTTCAGCCAAATTAGAGTTATGAAATATCAAAAATAAATTAAGATAATGTACAATTATATGATTCGTCATTGTTCTTTCTTTAGATAAGCTGCACTAGTCCTTTCTCCTTCCATCTTCTTCGGCCTTAAGACGTATGATTAATATGATCAACTTATCAATCCCCAACAATTGAGCATTAAATACTTTCCAACTTATTAACCCTCTGGTTTTTTTTCTTCTAAAAAATGAATTGATATAAAAGAAATGAAAAATGACTCTTCACCTCCATGATTAGTAGTTTTCTCCAATGGAATTGCCATTACGTATTCACCATCACGAGGTAGCTAGTTTACCAACCAGCCGATCATGAATTGGAAAACAATGTTAACATAACAATATATCTCATCCTTCAATAAAGAGAAAATGAAGAGACAACCAGACCCATTGTTTCCAACGAGAAACAAACAAATAGACATATTAGGAGAGAAAAACGGCCCGCAAATATAATTATCTTCCCATATATATAGATGGAGATTGAGAAACTCACGCACACTAACCTCCATCCTCTTGCCTTTACAACCTCATTGGCTCTTGTGTGTCCTTTATGGACATGGCACAATAGCATGCTCTTCTCATTAAAATTCCTTATCCTTCATTCTTTACCCTTACGTCAATCAATTATATAATTCTCCACCGTTACCTCTTCTTCACCAATAACCAAGCCAATATTTAAAACATGATCTTGATACGGGGATCCACATGGTTGTGAAGACCTTCCATTACTATTACTCCCCCAACATACCCCATGATTCTTATATATTTCAATACATGAACCATAGAACTTTATATTTTTCCTAGATAAATACAAGAGCAGTCATCCCTAGTGTTTTTCTCATGGACGGTAAAGTAAGGAAGAGATCGGTAAAGCTTAGATTAAATCTGGTAAAAACGCACGCTAGGGTTAGCGCCGCTCAACCCTCAGTGGCGGTCAAGAAGGTGAATTCCAAGATCTGTGGAGGGGAGGGGATCATCCCCTCCTCTCTCACAGGCCTCACCTTCATGGCCTCATCGGAGAATCAACAAGCCATTGCAATACCGAAGAAAACATGGAGCCAAGTCCTCGACGACACAAATACCATCTAGGAACACAATTTTGCCCCCCAGAGAAGATCGATGGTAAGAGATTCATCACAATTGATGATCCAACATATGACGCAATGGAAAAATGTTGGGAGCATACGGCTATCTTGTATGTTATGGGCAAACATCCTTACTACTACCATCTTCTTGCCTGGATTTGTGGAGTATGGAAGCCCAAGGGAGGGTTTGATCTGTGCTCAAAGCCTGATAAGTTCTTCCTCCCTGATTCAACTTCACTAAATCTAAACAAAGTATTATTAATGGTGGTCCTCACTGGTTTGATAATAGACTAGTCATTGTGACGGACTATAAAATGGGGGATGATCTCCATAAAGACTTCTTTAGCATATTGCCTCTGTGGATTAGCATACCCAGTATGGCTAGGAATTGGTTACGAGAGCCATCGGCATAATGGCCAGTGGTGTTGGGAAATTACTTAGAATCGACTATAAATCTATTAGCCAGGAAACGTTGGGGGGAGCCAGAGCTCTGATGGAACTCAACTCTGAGGAGGAACCACCCAATAAAATATGGGTTAATCTCCCTAAGAGAGATCCTATCTCAGTATACATCAACTATGAATTCATACCTAAGCGTTGCCAGAACTGTAAGGTCTTTGGTCATGATCATACATATTGTCCATTAAAGATTATTGATGAAGTTCCTTTATTGAACAAGCCCAAAGAAAAGCAACAATGGAGATAGGTTGGAAAAGGAAAACAAATCACAATCATCATAGAGAAGACAAACAATATTCCAACCAGTAATAGTTTTGTGAATCTTCTTGAAGATGATGATGATGCAGTTGTTGTTGTTACTAATGCTCGTAAGGAGTCAGGTGTTAACATAGTTGTTCCAGATGATGTTGTTGTTCCAGAGTCTGGTGTTAAAGCTTATGTTGAAGCGGGTACCTCAGATGAAATTATCGATGTTGGAAAAAAATCTTCCACGAGACCCTTCGTAGTTGATGGCATCACTGCAACTATTGATGGCCCACATAAAGATATGAACCCTAATACTGATACTGGTACAAGTTCCAATAAAATTGGAAACTCTTCAAATAAGGAGTATGCTAAGATTCCGAGGTCCTCTAAGGCTGATAGGTCACATAAGACTCATTCCTCCTCTAGGGGTCATTAATGACCTTCATCATGACCAATGTTCATAGTTCTGGGAAACCATGAAAGAAAATGGAGGTAAGGAGAACCATTATGGAAGAAAAAGCATCTATTGCCAATCTTGTTGAAACTAAGATCAAAACCCATCTTATCCACACTTCTTATAAGATTTTTCCTAATGGTTGGAACTAGATTTCCAATCATGACTATGATTCTAATGGTCGTATATATGTTGGTTGGAATCCTAAGTCTTGGGATATCCTTCCTCACTGCATGGATGATCAACATATCACTACTACGTTAATAAGGGTGGTCTTTGTCTTACTCTTACTGCTTTGTATGCAAGGAATCAAGTACAAGATTGTGCTAAGCTCTGGAAAATATTGGAGGATCTATCTTCTTCTATACATGAACCATGGTTGGTTACTGGTGATTTTAACAAGATCAAGAAATGTGAAGAAAAGGTGGGTTGTCGTGAGGTTCATTCTATCTTATTAAGTTCCTTTAGTGCTTCTATTGATAATATTTACCTTACAGGACTTCCTTATATGGGCAATGAAGTTTATACCTGGCATAATAAACAAGGTGCTTCTAAACGTATTCCCAACAAACTAGATAGGGCTTTGTAATGATGATTGGTTAAACAAATTTCCTAGCTCTAAGTCCAAGGTTATCACATGCACATACTCTAATCATTCAACTATTAATGCTAACATGAGGAGAATCATTCACAAAAAGAAACCTTTTAGGTTCCTCAACTTTTGGTTGGAGTGGCCAGGATGTTGTGATGTTATCAAAGATGCTTGGGATTCACCATCTATGGATAACCCTCTTGTTTCATTCAATCATAAATTGAAGCTAGTGAAGAAAGCTCTGAAATCCTAGTCAAAGAATTATGTGAATCTAAAAAAACTTATATCCAGAGAGAGGATGGAGTTTGATGATATTTCTACAACATTGAGGCGCTCACCTCTTGACCCAGATCTAATTGTGGTTGAAAAGATCACCTACAATAGAATGGAAACTTTAGCTAATGCCGAGGAGAAATACTAATGGCAAAGGAGTCATTTAGATTGGATTGCTAATGGTGACAGAAATACCAAAATGTACCATGCCTTTGTTAAGAGAAGGGAGGTTATTAACTCTATTATTGAGCTATTTGACAATGAAGGTAATCTTATTCAAGATGATGACAATATAGCTAATGAAACTCTATCCTTATTTGAAATCCTTTACAACCAAGAACCTTGTCTATCTAATAATAGTCTGGATTCTGACTGGATTAACACTATTAAAGATGAAGATAATACTTTATTATGCAAAATTCCATACTATGATGAGATTAGATATGCTGTTTGGAGCATTGGTCCCAAAAAAAGCCCGAGTCCAGATGGATTTAATGGTTATTTTTATAGAGAAAATTGGAACTTGATCAAAGATGATTTGGTTAAATCTATCTCTTGGTTCTTTGAAGGAGGTAGTATGGTCCACCAAATAAACCATGTCTTTTTAGCCCTCATCCCTAAGAAGGACATGGTAGCTTCACCTATAGACTTCAAACCCATTTCTTTCTTCTCTATGCCTTATAAGGTCATCATGAAGATCATATCTCAAAGACTTTCAAAGGTCCTTCCTAAGCTAATTTCTTCTAACCAGGGCACTTTTATTCAAGGTAGGAATATTGAAGACTGTTCCATGTTAGCTGCAAAATTTACTATCAACTTCAATCAAAAAAATAGTCCCCTGTTGCGTGCATAAAGCTCGACATCACTACGGCCTTTGATTTGGTTTGTTGGTCCTACTTATGGAGATGTCTACACAGTCTTGATTTCTCAAAAAGATGGTTGAATCTTATCAAACAATGCATTGGTAGTCTTTCTATATCCTTGCTTATTAATGTCTCTTCTAACGGCTTTTTCAAAAGCTCCAATCCCCTTAGACAAGGTGATCCCCTTTTCCACTTCGTTCACTATTGCAATGGAGGGTCTTCACAGAATGATTGATAAAGCCAATACCATGAAGCTTATATGTTCTTATCCCATCAAGCGTACAAAAGTTCTCAATCATCTATTATTTTCTTATGATGTTCTCATCTTTATTGAAGGGAGGAGACGTAGTCTGCAACCTCTCAAAACCTTGCTCCAAGACTTTGGGAAGCTCTCGAGTATGCACCACAATGTCAATAAGACACATATGTATCTATATACTTCTTGCAAAAACAAAGACTCCTTAATGGCATGCCTAGAAATACAAAAAGGTGATTGGCCGACGAAATATTTAGTATTTCCTATGGCTGGAGGGAATTTTAGGAGGAAGCACTTCAAGGAATGCCTCGATCGATTGAGGGATATGATATGTAAATGGCATGAACCTAAAATATCTATGGCTAAACATATCACCTTGGTGAAACACTATACTATGGGACTTATCAATTATTGGATGAGACAAAGCAAAATTCCATCTTTTGTTCTAACTAGAATGGAAATATTGATGAGGGATTTTATATGGGGCAGCCACATTCATCCTGTAAGCTGGTCCAAGCTTTCTTTCCCTCTTCAAGAAGGAGGATTGAACCTCAGAAGACTAGAGGACCTTGTAAATTTTCATACCTTGAAGAAGATTCAGAAGCTTCTTCATGAGCCATGTACCTGGAGCTACTTTATGTGCAGAAGATACAGTCTGAACCTTGTCTTGAGATAAGGTTATAATGGTGGTCACTCTATGTGCTGGCGTAGGATGCTAACCATGTACCCTATATTCACCTTTTCAAATGATTTATCCATTTTAAATACATGTTGACAGTCACTTACTTTGAATTCGGTCTTCAACAATCTTTGGTTGACTCTTCATCATCCTAGATGGAGTCTCACAAGCTATAAGGCTTTGATGAACATCCTCCCGACATTGGATAACATTTCTAAATGGAGAGATGTACCTGATCCTTACTGCCAACTATGCCAATGGGATATTGAATCATTTGATCATATTTTTGGTTCGTGAAACTTCTAGAAATACCTCTGGGACAGATCACAATTGAAGCTGAACCGCAGATTTCCATATTCCCTTAGGATAGCCTTAATTGCAATGATAACAAATCAAAACACAATGGAGTCATTGAGCTGTGGGCCTTAACTGGCTGTGTTCACCATATATGGCTGGAAAGGAACTGTAGAATGCACGGAGGTTCCAAATCTGACTCTATCATCGTGTTCAAGAAAATTGAAAGGGACATCAAGCATCTATTTGAATTTCAAAAGAAGAAAATTTCCAGAGTCTCTTCCTTGATCATTAGTAATTGGTCATTAGCATAAAGGGGGCTTATTTACTAGTTGATATGTTCTTTATAGCCTCATAGGCTGATAATCCTTTTATAAGCACCATGTGTGCATGTTGTTTGTAATCTTTGTCCCCATTTCAAGGGGTTGGAAATATATTTACGATAAATTTTCCAAAAAAAGGAAGAGATCTGTAGAAACTAATCTGCATAGTCAAAAGTAAGTAGCATCTCAACCATATACATATGTACATCAACATACAAGTTTATAACCATATGTACATAAAAAAATATAGACTTTCTAATTAAACATGTAATTGCAAAGATAAACATTACATATGTAATCCTATCAAGTAGTTAGGATTACAAATAGGATATCCTTTTATATATAAGTACCAATGTATGCATATCATTAAGGGAAATCTACAATGTGTTTATATTAGTTCATTATAAAAATTTAGTTATCAACAAACATACCACTTGATTTGACTTTTGTAAATGCACATATACATATGTATGTTGTCAATGTATTATGCTCCCATACCATGTTGCATTTAAACATGGCATGTCAAATTATCATGGACAAATTTGTTGTTCCTAAGTATTACTCAAACCTATAGTATGTATTGATAGTCAATACATAAATCTAGTTTTGATATTCACCATAACTCCTAATGTAGAGACAAGTTAGTAAAATTATTACTGAATTATGATTAATTAGTCTACATATAATTGATTGAATAATATATTTGTATCTCACCCAATTCTTATGTTTGCTAATTACATTTTTGTTAATACAAATATGGTAGAGAATAGTGTTTAAGATGTTTAAATAAAATTTCATGGGCTTACGTTAACATTTTATCAATATACATCACATTAACTAGAGCATGTGATTTAAAAAAATGCCAAAATTTAGTTAAATAATCAAATACATTAGTTCTAGTTCTATTTGTATGCATATTAGTCTATAAGTATATCATTGTAAAAAACTAGAAAAGTTTGTTTTCAAGTACTTGGGAATAAGATAGTTCAAAGTGGTATTTACAAATACTCCAATTGACATATTCACCTTGTTAGAAACTTTTCATGTATAATTTATTTGATGTATGAAAGATATTAAGTATGAAAAATGATAAGTGGGGACTAATCAATCATATACTAACCCTAAAGTATAAATATAAGATAGATAATGATTAATTTCATCAATGGAAATCATAACATCATCATTGAAAATAAAGAAAGATTATGAGCCAATGACCATGATTGTGACCAATTTTCCTATTTGTATGTAGCATCTACTTGAGCCTTTGTGGAAGACTTTTTTTTAATTGATTGATTGATTGCTCATGAATTAGGGTACCAAATTTCCATTTTTATTTGGAATGTTATTTTCATCATTGATTGCATGCTTAATTAGATAGTTGGTTGGCTTAAAATTGTTGGAAACCTTAGCCCTCCTCGTTGAAAATCATGATCAATAAATCTTGTAAAATAATAACACATTATTTAAATGTCTAAAAGTGTAGGCTAGTGCCCATAATTTAGTGGAATAACACTTACATGACTATGCACAGAGAGAAGGACATGAGGTCCCTTAGAGTACTGTGAAATGGAGTTGGTGTGTTGTCATTATCCATGGAGAGAACATATGGCTTCCCAATCAACATAGACATTGAAATTTGGTATCGGATGTCTTCAGTGTGCTTCTTGTAAGAATCTTTCTTAGCCTTAGGTGGATTACAAAGAGGTTCATCTAGCTCTAGGTCCTATAGGACATATAGCTTGTGCTCATGTGTGGGATTGATTCTCAGCAATATGAACTAGTCATGGAAGTTATTCCCATTTAAATTGTCCTTCTCAAGGACTAATCCCAGAGAAAATTGTTGTTATGTGCTTCCATTTGATTCTACAAGAGAAATTTGTAATTTTTGTCAAAAATCTTTCTTTGATTTGATTTGATTTGATTTGCATTTACAAAGTTCAATAAGTCCTTTAAAAACTACAACTCTCATTATTTTATTAAAATTAATAACCCTCAAGTATCAATTCAGAAGATTGAAGTGCACAAACTTCTAATGAGCCAATATCCAAAACAATTAAGTTATTATCTGACCAACGTCAACATCCATATTCAATCAACAAGGTAGGAAACATTTGCCAACTACATATTATGCAATTCCTAGACAGATGGTACATGAAAATCCTTGTCATAGTCATCTTCATGTCTTTAGGTGGACACCTAGTTAAGCCTGACCCAAAAGGCAACACGATAGAAATGTACCTCACTTGGCAGGTCCACATAACTACCATCACACTTCCATGAGATGGATAGCACACCACACTTGGCATGCCCATGCATAATCAATCAAGCTTTTCATGTGTGTTTCTAATGGAAAGCATCTTAGACTTAATATGTTTGATTGGGGAATTTTATGTATATCATACACACACACAAATATATATATATATATATATATCCAATCAACACGTACTATAGTACGTATGATATACATGCTATATCCCATAAATGAAAACATGCAATATAAAACATTAGCAATGGTTATAGTTGTTCTGTTATAATTCCTTAGAGCCATAATGATATACTATCACCTAGATCTACATCACATGTATGAACTTGTTGTTTGATTAGATCTGTGCTTTAACCAATCTGGGTTGATCAGTTCAACCCTTGAACTGGTCAACTCACCTCTTGGTTGTTCAGTTGGTCAATGGAGCGATCTTCTGGCCTCTGGTCTGATTGATCTCTGGACACCTTCAATCAGTCAATTGCGCCATTATCCAATTGATTCATCTTCTACTATCAATCCTCCTTGGTCCTCCAAAATGTCGACTCATCGGAAGCTGAGCATCATTTTCTTGGTAACAAGAAAAAGAAATTATGATATTGCTATTAAACTTATTACATGATAATGTGGTACTTTGAGTTACATTTGAGGGAAGAAAAGGAAATAAAAAATAATACTATTACATTTGAGAATAACAAGGTAGAGGCTCTATAACATACTGAATTCTAGACATTTTGCCTTTTTGGTCCTCTTTTCCATATTTTCCTTTCATTTCTATCTTCTTTGGCCTTTTTGTGTAATTTGTGAAGAATATGATGGATAATGAGCATTTGTTCACCTTTTCTATCAATATTTGGGTTTATGCACAAATACCTCAGTGAAGGCTTAGTAACGGGTGTAGTATGTAAAATGTCCACCTAAGTGCTAAAAAGAATAAATAATTTTGTCCTAGAACTTTCTAGTGCTTTTTAGAATATGAAAAAGAAAGGAAATCTCGAAATATACATAAAGAAGATGATAAATGTAATAATTGGAAATAATATGGGATATAATGGATAAAAGGAGATAATGAGGAATATATTGTCTCAAAAATCATAAGTGGAAACCCATGAAGATAATTTGTATATCAATCTCATTTTCTTGACTTATAAGAAACTTAAGGGCCAAGTATCACCTAATTCGGAAGATAAATGCATATATTAAAGTCTTTATTAAAAGAAAATAGGAGATAAGCCAATAAGGTGAAATAAAATATCTAACATCCTCAAATTGGAAAAATAACTCCAAATTCGTAATCTACATATCAAAATTAGTTTATGTGTGAATTTGTATTTAATTTGGCCAATGTTTAATATTTTATTTTATTCAGGAAAGAGAAAATGACTTAAAGACCAAAAATATTAAATATATATTGAAAAAAATTAATTAATGCAAAAATCGTGTTCCACACATTTAGTATTGCTTATAGGCCTAGTTTCATATTTTTAGGAAGTTTCTTGATGCCTCTGATAAATCAAAAGGTTAAAATAAATGAAAATATTTAATTGTAATATATAAAATAATAAAAGTCTTCAAAAAAATAAATAATGCCAAATTCCCTTAAAATGAGAAAAAAATATCTTGGTTAATTTTTTGTAATAAAAAATAAAAAAAAGTTATAAATGGCCATTACCTATAGTTTTTCGTAGGGATGGTAGTGGTCTTCTACATGTTAAAATAGACCTTTGTATGAATTTTGAATCAGTTTGAAAATTATTTGTTGAGAAGATAAATTTAGGAGAGAGAAAGTGTGCAAAACTTTCAACTCATTATTTAAAATATCAAACAACTTCAACAAATAGAAATAATGACAAATTCATATCCAGCATACTTAATAAGACTTATGAATGACGTTTTATAATTTTTGGATAATCCTATATTCATTAATGAGGGAGGAAAGAGAAAATGAATTTTGAATTATTTAACCTATGAAAGTACTCAAAACGCAAAAATAATTCCGTATTCTGATTCTACACGTCAAAATAAGTCAGGGTGTCAATTTTGGTTAATTTTGGATAATGTTTAGGCCTCCAAAAGAAGAGAGAGAAAAACATTTAAATTAGATAATGCACTTTGGTCGAGTTCTAATGTAAATAGAATTAAATATCATGCTAGACTTGGACTCCTCCGCATGATCCAACAACTCGTGGCCCTCAGTGGATCTTGATCCATAGATCCAACGACTCTAGAGTTGTCTTCTACCTCAATGAAATTAAAATGTGAATATCTTGAGCTACGATTAACCAAATTTGATGATTTTTGGTTCTACGGATTCATCGCGAGATTAATCTTCTAATTATTCTAAGGTTTTTGTGTTTTCATGAACTTTTGAGAAACCCCCTAAATAGCCGAGGTGTTTCTCTCACTTCACCTAGCTAAACCCTAGGCTAGTCCTCCTTGCCTATAAATACCTATACCTGAAGCACCCCCATCGTATTTGCAACTTGACGCACTAGCTAATTTGAATTTTCATCCGCTTTTGAGCCTGCTGCGAGCCACCAAGGACATACAACTTGCGGCACTCATAGCTCCATGTACTCTCCACCTTCGGCACAATTAAAGGTATCATCAAATCCCTCATGTTCTAAGTTTTCCATCACATACTTGCACTTCGAATTTGGTTGAGTATAGCACAAACACCCAATCTTTCCCCAAGCAAGCTGCTGCTTGCTTGCAGCCATGGCATGAGCTGGGTTGGGGGAGACAACCCGTGGCTTTTCACTATTTTACCCCCGCTCTCTTCCTCTCTTTGGTACAAAGTGTCTACGTTGCAATTTCTTATCGGTTCATTTTCAAAAATTCATATCTTCTAAACCGTGAGTCCAAAAATAAATCTAAAATATGTTTTGAACTCAAAAAAATGTTTTCTTTATAATAAAAATATTTTCAAAGGTTTATTTTGAGTTTTTTCGGAGGTGAATTTTTAGAATATGCATTAATTAAGAAAAAATCACAAAAAATGCATATAAAAATCCATATCTTCAAAATACATAATATTATATATTATTTTGATCAGAAAACCCTAAATAAGAAAATGGTGATGTTTTTAGAGGCTAATTCAAAGGTTTGCATAAAAAGTTAGTAACTTTAGGGTTTTGACCTTTTAATGAATGAACTTATCATTAATACATGATCATGGTTATCATATTAGGGAAAATGGATCTGATCTTGTGTAAAGATTATGAAAAGTGGTTCTAAGACTCTAAAGATTAAAGGTATGTGCTTAATACACTTTAGTTGGGAATATTTGTGCCTTGACCTACTTTTCAATAATGAGGCTTCATTGAATCCTATTTCTTATAATCTTGATTCTTTTGCTATACTTTCCTCATAATCAGTTTGGAATTTTGTTCTTGGGTCTTGGTACCCCTTTCGCATATTCTATTTAAATGATGTTATTACTTGTCATAGTTTCTAGCATGTTGATTTTATTAGACTAATTAACTAGTGTAGTGGTACTTGTATGTACAACCACCCATAGTTGGGCATGTATTTAATCACCCCGGGGAATGTGATACTCTACCCCACACATGAAATATGTCTAGGTGACTGGGAATGTGTTATTCATCCTTCATCCTTTGGTTGAAGGTCTGGTAGGTGCCTCAACCCTACAAAGTTAAGGTAGTCAATATTAATCATACATGCAATGTTGTTGTTTTACTTTGTTTATGGCAATCATCTATTGAAATATTCTTTTATATAAATGGCCTCATTCTCTTGATTTTCTTCATCATATGATGAACCATAGCACGTTTTTACATATTTTTCTTGTCTTGATATCCTGGAATAGTTTCTGTAACACATAATTTTATTTTCCTTCCCTTTTGTTGGGTGCTTTCCCAACCACCTACATGTGGAGCAAGGTGATGGATATGGCATGAAGATCTTAGCGTTGGCATGGACTTAGCTGATGAAAATGTTGCTTGGAGACAAAAGTGTAGTAGTATAGACTTACCTCTATCTAGATCCTAGTTGTGTATGATGATGTAACCCTAAAAGGGAGATTTTTGATGTATTTTGTACAATGTTTTATGAAATTGATTTAGTCAAAAAAATTTATTCTGCTGCTTTCCAATGTGTTTTGTTTACCATATTTTAGTAGAGGGTGGTTTATCCCACTCTTTACAAGCTCGGTATGAAACTGAGATAAAATAGGAATGAACAAACCATTCAACCAAACACAAATATTAGGGTTATTATCCATAAATATGCTACACATACACCATCAAAACCAAATTTAGGTGAAATTGTAAATTGCATATATATATGATATTGTATATTAAGTTGATATCGTATGTGGTATTTGATCAAATATGCACATTAATCATTTTAAATATTCACATCATATGCAATAAATAAAAGGTGAAAACCAAAATCCAATCACATAGACTAAATCTCAAAACACATTAGATTGATGTGGCTCTAATACCACTGTTGGGAAATATGACATCAGATAGGAAGAGAAAACAAAAAAAATAGCTGCCATATTCCCCTTTGGCAGATGATCCCGTAAATAACATGTAATGGAAATGATGGTTTACGAGGTCATATTGGGTCCTAGAGCAAATCCAGTGACTATTCCTTATTGCAGTGTGTGCCTTTCTTCAAGTCACACTTAGATGGTGTCATCAACAACTCCTCACAGACAAAAACTTGATGTTGTCCTCCTAATGAGAAAAGCACCACACCTCTATGGTAGTCCACACAGACAACTGAGAACTCCTATCATTCTAGTAGAACTAATAGGAAGGAGTTGTCCCTCCACGTTGTTGTAGTAACACCAACTTGCTCTCCCATAATTGTTCACCCTTTCTATCCCTCCCTTTGTTGGGTAATACTTGCTCAGGTTATCTTGGTTACCACACTCAGAGAAGACAAATAATTGTCAAAGTCAATTGAGTTATTTATGAGAAGCCCCCAGTACACCTCTATTTATAAGAGGGTTAGGGTCAAGGTTCCCAGTCTAAGTGGGAGTGAAAGGGACAAGCATTTTATGAATTTTTGCAACCTACAAGAAATGAAATGGTGAGTTTACAGGTGAACTGATTGTTTGGCATGTGAACTAATCACTTTAACCCTTGATTTGGTCATTTCATCATCCTTCCTAATCACAATTCTATTGTCAATTATAATCAGATTTTTGCACAACATACAATCAACATAAATCCTTGAATCAATCGAACTGATTCACCAACCACTCAGTTCACAACCTGAGATGATTGATTCATGTACCTAAGACAATTGATTTAGTTCATGAATTAGTGGGTTCATGGTTCATAACTACCAAAGTTGGTTCAATTGGTCTGACACACTGAAGCGATTGATTCAACACTTGAATCGGTTGGTTCACAATTTAGTCAATCAATATTGAACCAAAATTGTTTGAATTAAATACCTAACTCTTTAGTAACCACGTTTAAACCAAATTCATGAATGAACTCCTATTATAAGTGCATCCTATGTGTGTGACCCTATAGGTTCCAAGTTACATTGGCAGTGAATGCCCACAACTGATCATGACATCATAATCCATGAGTATTGTCTAAAAACACATTATTGTGACCCAAGTAAATGGAAAATTGGACAAAAACTTTAACCTTCAATATGTGATTGGTGTTATAGTGGTTACCTAATTCCTTTATCACTGATATTTAGATTGTACTCAAGGCATGGAATCATCATCCTTTCAATGTCCAATCCATGTTCCTTGATCTAGAGAAATTTTTTTGAGATACATGTGACCTCAATATCATATATAGATTCACATGTGCATGCACATTCTTTTCTCAGTCTTACTTATCAAGTGTCCTAGATATCAAACTCCAGTAGAAGGAACAAATATTATCTACATCACCCACATTCATCCCCACATGTCACAATGCATCTGATCATCATCTTTATGACAACCCTTATTTAAGATCACAATGGATAATGTCAAAGTACACTTAACTACATGTGATGAGTGTAGCATTTTCAGGTTTAGAAACCATAATCACCACCTTCTCTATGAGAGATGATTATGACCACCAATCATGTCTTCCATGTGTCACTCATAAGGTGGTTCCATCTGATACACTATTCTCCAATAAGTATCTATGTGTTTGGTTTGATATCACATATCATGACTGGTGATATTTGTCATCAACCAACCCAAACTCTAGTTTTAGGTGTCATTGTTGCCTATATGCCTTCCACAATTACATACGACTAGGGACATAACAAGAATGTACATATTATTAACATCCATGATCTCATTGTTCAGGTCATCAACCCAAAGACTTATGTCATTTAGTAATGTCATTCTTTAGGCATCTATTATGTTTCATCATTATCTCATAACTGATTGAAACATAACAAATAGGAAGATTGCCTTTATTATTAATCAAATGTTTATATGATATGCCATCTCGAACATCATATGATTGGATCTCTGGGGATACATACCAACAATACATACTTGGGAATATTTAATCATATCCATTCATGTGTAAGTGTGTGAATAAACTTTCATGCATAGGGGAATATTATTCGGATAAACTTATGTTATTAGTTTTATTCTCACTCTATCTAGGGTGTTAGGGTCATAGATTTAACTTTACCTAGGTTCCAATATGTTATAGTATAGTCTGTAAAACTGACTGAATTCTACGTGACATTTATTTTTTTACTAATTTTAAATGGGCTTGGGTTGGAAACAACTCTAGTATCACTAGTGACCATAGAATATAGAAGTTGCATTTATTTCTAACAAAACAAATACTTCCCCTTTATAATCATATGGATATTGTAAGGAGTTCATGGAGTGTGAATTGAAATGATGCACCTCTAAATAGAATCTACTACAAAGTTAATGGAGTTGAAGAGGCTATAATTAAGTGGAATAATAGTTTAGTTAGTAATCTTTGTTCTAAGAAAGAATTATCGAAGAAAAAGTGTTCAAACTCCAAGAAACAGAGATATCAGTCCTAATGATATCCAAATGAACAGAGGTCATCATAAACTAAGGAGTGCAATATTACTCTTGTGAATGAGGAGTCCTTGTATAGACAAAAATCTAGGGTCTAGTGGAAGCATGTTTATTACACTAATACTAATTTTTTCTGTACTTCTATTATTATTAAGAGGATAGTTAAATTTCCATCATTTAAAATAAATGATGATATCATATTTGATCCTAACATTATGTCTAAAAAAGTTGTTTCATATTATCAAGATTTTTTAACTACATTAATTTTGAATTGTATTATGACAAATAGTTCCTACCTAAGTTGAAGTTTGAATATAAGAATGCACTTAGCAATATGTTAGTAAGAAAGAAGTTGATGAAACATTTATGGATAAGATAAGTCTCTTGGACAAGATGGATTCAAAACTAAGTTTTGCAAGACATCTTCTGAGATTGTGGGTGGTGATGTTTGTTGAATTTCTTATATAGTTACAATACGCTAAAGGAGTGTAGTAGGACCTTTATACTGTTATTCCAAATCCAAAAGAAGTATGATCTATGAAAGTATTTTGTTATGTATCCTCCTCCAATAACGTCTAAAAATGTACCATAATGATTTTTGACAAATACCTATGAAAAGGTTCTCTAACGACCCCACCCCTCCACAACCCCCATTTAAGGAAGGCTAAGAATCTGGTGCCATTATCCTAAAATAGGATCAACTCATTTTTCATATAATCAAAAATAATTAATAAATTCTACCACAACTAATCTTAAAATAGGATAAAAAAATTTCTTTTCACATACCTTTCAAAAATAGGATTTTGGAACTTTACCCAAAGTAGATAAAACCTCCAATATTTGTTAGATTTATTCTTCAAATATCACTTTAAATGTTCATCCACTTTCATGTATTCATAAAATACCTACAAACAAAATGTCGGCCAATATAACAGGTTATACTGGTATGTGGGGGAACCAAAATCTTGCACATAAATTGTAACAACATATCCACATCAAATATTTATTACCAATCAAAATTTACATTTTCATTATGAATTCCCAACCATTGTACCCATCCTATGGTATACCCTCTCTTAGGGTTTAGTCCTTGCAATGGACATTTGTCTACCTTCTCAATCATGAGCTCGGTACCTTATGGGCCACCTCTCAAGGTGCCATATAGACTTCCCATCCAGGGCTTGACCACCTATGACCTCCCCTCTTGGGCTTGGTCTGACCTTCCCTCCTTGACTTGGTCTAACCTTCCCTCCTGGGCTTGGTCTCATCATCTTAAATCATAAATCCAGAGGTGGTATGTAGGTTCGAACAAGTCATAAGCAATATATGGTGATAATCATAGCCACTTTATAGATTGTAGGAATTAAAGTCATCCAAGCATTTAATTTCAAGAAATCAGTAAAACCATGGAAATCGCCTTGAAACTAAAGAAATTAGCCATAAGTGTAACCACATACCTGACTTGAGGTCTCAAATATAAGTAAGATATCCAATCAAATCAAGATGTCCAATCAAGCAAGACAAGCAACCAATCAAGCAATCTTGATTCTGAAAACATGTATAGTGCCTAACTGTTACTGTCATGTCCCAAACAACTCCTTATTGAATTGGGACACATTTCTAAGGTTTCTAAGCCTTATTCGGATTCATTAGGGCTTCTTAGATTTATTTTTTAATCTTTATCCTTTTTAGGTCAAAAAACCCTAAATCAACTTTTCTACCCATAAAAACCCTAATTACTCAAATTATCCACATTAAGGGTCTTTAATCTCAAATTCTCAAGTTATCCACATTAAGGGTCTTTAATTTTAAATTGGCTTTAGAACATCATATCTCTATCTTATTCATGGATTTTCACAATTAAATAATTAAAAGTCATATTCACCTAAATTAGGGTTTCTAAGCCCATTAATGCACTTTCATATACATGGTACCCTAAATTGAGCCAATTATGTACAAAGGTCATCTTTTTAGACATAAATCTTCCTTTTATTAATAATAGGTTAATATTGGTTTTAAATTATCAAAGAAAACCTATTAACATCAAAACTTAGGGTTTTTCAATAAGAAAACCATTAAAGGTGACAACTTTATATACTTTTTGAACTATAAATAGAATCAGGCTTCAATTATATTTTTAATGGATTCTAATTATTTTTATGATAAATTTTCATATATTACTTGCCATGATCCAACCATCCTATGGTTTTCTAGCATATTCTCAAAATTAACCAATTTGGGAAAATAATAGCCCGCCAAATCAGCAAGCAAACCTTACCTCGCGACAAATCCATGTGGATCCAGACCAGTGAATCACCTCCCACCATGTGTCCCTGATCGTCTCAAGAGTCACACATTCGACGTCAGGATAAAAGGCTTCCTTGCCCCTCTGCGCCTTCTCTAGAGTCGAGGGAAATATGGTCCTTTGCTCCTTTTTGCGTCTCCTTCCCTTGCGGTCCCTTTATGGTGGCATCACACATGGACCTCAATGGAGATCGTGCAATAGCATGAATGAGAGCACGATCTAAGATATGAAGATGCCACCTGCACTCGTAGTGCTCAACCCAAGTTGGGGGGTTTCCTATTTATAGGTTTGGGGGTATAGGGTTGGCTCCCCAATCTCACCGCCAAACACAATCCCAATAGAAATTGGGCATTTCTCCAAACAGCCATGAAACCTAGAAAAACCTTGGTCATCTAGGTCCAAAATCTTCTTCGGAGTCTACCTGGGAGATTTCCTCGCTTGCACAGACTTTGGATCATGCAAAAACTGAGATCTAAGATCTCATTTTGCTGCTCCTCTTTGAGTTTGACTCAAGCTAGAAGATCTATGCACATCATTGGATTCTAGATCCAATGGCTCTCAGCAACGCCCCTCAATCCTTAAGTAATTAGAAAAGATAAATAGATGTGAAATTAATACATTATACATGCTAATCATATCACTTTAGTATAATTATAAAAATCCATATATCTCCAGCCGTTAATCCTTTTTCTTCCAAAATTTAAGGGAAACTTTCTAATGACTTTATCTACACATGTGCAAAGTTTGAGTCCCAAATTCAAAAGCATGAGACACTTTTCTTCATATGCAAGTTATCACTTAATAAGGCATATTTGTTCATATTTTCTCTCCCTTTCTATTCTATTTCCTTTATTTGGATTCCCTTTACCAATAGAAACCATATGGATTCGAAACCTAATCCATAATGGTATGTTATACATCTTTCTAGAGAGTTCTGCCTAATTCTCAACATTATCTTAATTTCTTTTCTTTTTTATATATTTTTAGACTTCTTTCAACTTTACTTTCCTTTTTATCACATTGGACTCACTAAATCAGTAGGATCCATGAAAACATATATTCAAAGGAAATATCACAAAAGAAATCTATTCATAAATCATACAATTTTGAGAATTAGGCAGGTTGTAACATCCTTCCCCTCTTATAGGAATCTTGCCCTCAAAATTTCACCAGACATACAAACAATACATGATAAGAACTTTCCATGTCCATCTTAAGCTCTCATGTGGCTTCATCCTCTCCATGGTGCTTCCAAAGAACCCTTATCATCTCTATCCTTTACTCCTGAGCTCTCTCTCACCTTGGTATCTCATACCCTCATAGGTGACTCATGGTAAGTCATCCTCCCTTGGAGTTCAATAGGTTCAATGCTCAGCATATGGCTCGGGTACCTCACATAGTTCTCTAGACTGGATACATGGAACACATCATGCATCATATTATCCTGAGGGGTAAGGCTAAACAAAAAGCAGCTTCACTAATCTATTTTGAAATCTCAAATTGACCCATGTATCGGGGACTCAAATTTTCTCTATTCTTAGACATAGCTCGAAGCGATCAGATTTCAAAAATACATGCTCACCCACATTGAAGTGCAAGTCAGTCCGCTTCGCATCAGCTCGTGACTCCTATTGATCATGGGCTTTCTCATCCATTGCTTGATCAAAGTGACTTTATCATCATACAACTGTGGTTTCTCTTACCTCTACAAGGTCCACTTACTGACATCATCCTAGTGAAGCAGTGGCAGACACATCCTCCCATAAAGAGCTTCATACATCCCGATACTGGTCATGGTAGCTGTTATAATAAACAAACTCTTATAGGGGTAGGTATTGCTTCCATGATCCACCCCAAATGAGAACAAATGCTCTCATTGGATCTTTTAAAGTCTAGATCATGTTGTCTTGACTGTCCATCATTCAGGGGGTGATATGTTGTGTTAAACTTCAATCTAGTATCGAGTTATTTGTGTGTCTACTTCCACAATATGGAAGTGAACTTAAGGCCATGTTCAAGAATATTTGAACTCGGATCATTGTGTAGTCAAACTAACTCTCTCGCATATTTCAACTAGATCTATCATACTAGTAATAGTCTCTTTGGTAAGGCGATCTACCATAACCCATATTGTACCATGACCTCTCTTCGTCTAGGGAGACCCACCATAATGCCCATGGTGTCCTACTCCCATTCCACTTGGGAATATCCAATCATGTATAAAAATCCACTGGGTCTCTAGTGTTCAGCCTTCACCCACTAGCATGTATGGAAGCTGGTCACATGCATCTTCTTTCTTCTAGGACTTCACAGTACCACTGCAAACCTTAACCATCTTGGTAGTACCACATTGTACTTAAATCATGAGCTTCTTTCATGACAAGATACCTTAAGGGTGAATCCTCAAAAACCCTAAAACACTCTAGTAGTGGGTTTCACCACCTACTCTTCCTTAGGGGTGCAACTAAGGTTCCCCTAACAAACCTTTCATCTCATCAGGCTCTAGGCTAACCAGACAACCACTAACTCGACCAACATGTCTACTTATATCTAGATGTTAGCCACATAGGTCTCGTTTTCTAACGATCATAGGGTCCACCTAGCAACCTCTTCTAGTCACCCCACTGGCTAAACAAGATAGCTTCACACTTGAGTTGTGTTTCGACTAAGAGCATCTATTACCACATTAGTCTCCTTGTGTTCTATGTGATGGTGAAGACATAAACCCTCATATACTCTACTCATCTCCTTTGTCCCTAGTTTATGTCTGTCTGAGTCAGGAAAACTTCAAGCTCTTGCTTCCATCATCTCATTTACCAAACCCAAATATGGGACTCATAGATTCCCAGCTACTCTAGATAGGTATGTCCTTATATGATGATTACCTTTGTTCATTAACACATTCATGTCATCTATCCAAAATACTCTCTAAAGGGTGTGGTACTTCTTCCATCCTCAATTTTATAGAAAGGTTTCAACTCATATCACCTTTATTCTTAGTATGGAATGCATTTTTTCATGTCTCTCACACCCATAATAAGATAAAGGAAGCATTTGGATGTAGTCCAAATACAGAGTTCATCCCATTCCAGTAGTAGAGATGGTGCATCACACATCGCCACTACAATTTTCAGTTTAAGTTGAAACATACTTCTCATGACTCCACACCATGAATATCTCAATTCTAGGTTTACATCAATGGGAAGCCTTTCCCCATCACTTTTTAGTTTTAACATTACTCATATATACAATCCTTAGTCATTACCTCAATGTCTCTAGGGTTCCAGTACTTTTGGGGCGATCTTACCCTCATGCATCTAGGGAGTGACATTCACATCTACCCCTTAGGACCCATGAACTCATGAATATGACCAACCTCCTAACCCATGGGCCTTGAGAAAAGGTAGTTGTTACCTCCCGAGCCTATGGTCTTGTGCATTCAGGGAAAAGTCAACTCCTACTTCCGTCGGTCTTATCCCTACTTGACCTTAGTATTGACTTAGGATTCTACTGTAGCTCGTAGTTCCTTTGTTGATACTCATGCACATTTCATTCTTGAATCCTCACTCGAATCTCTATCATCTTTCTGGTCACTCATGGTTAACCTTACATCCCTTCATTGGAATCATGGCAACCTACCAATCTAGGTCTGGACCCATACAAGTTACCTACATGACAACTTACACTTATGCCCCTTCGAGATGGCCATGCATGGGTCAATAGATTCATACTCATATTATGTGCTCTTACACTTAGCCTCTCAATCTCTTATAAGTGACCTCTTAAGGTTACCTCATACCTAAAATAAGAGTTGGTGCTCACTCCTACAATATGGGTCCCTTCCCAAGATAGGAGAAAGCTATCACTTGATACCAAAAGAGTTCACACAATTTTCTTGCATCCAAGGTTTATACCACCATTTATAAGCCTAGATCCTATCATGCTACCTATACATGTGGATAGCAAGTGGAAAACCTATTAAACCATTTCTAAGTCCCTTATCATATCATATATGTTCATCATTCCTTAGGTTTGGACCCATATCATACATACATATGTCACTGACTTGTGTGAGTGGCTCATCAATCATATATCTTAGTTCAAGTGGGTTTCCTTTTGTTCCAAAATATGGGGGGTGCCACGCTTAATTACTATGAACTCACTCAGACTCATGAGCATTATGTGCACCATGTACTGCTACTTCCCCTCCCAGGTTCATCTCCTATGCACCAACTATCTAAATTGCAAGCTCAATTGCTCAAACATGAACCAAACCTATACAATATATGGCATATACTACCTAACACTTTCTCATGTGAACAATCCTTAAAGTCCTACACAAGGACAAGCAACTGGGTGTGAGGCCTCACAACTTGTTATCAAACCATGCCTCTTCAGGGTCTTTGGAACTCTCTTTCCTACACCTAAAATGTAGGCACTCGTATCATCTATATGTTTGTTCAGGAAGCCTCTTTATCTTTTCTAGGGTTTGTTTCCTCTAAAGGCATCCAAGGTATGACAAGCCTCTAAGGATCATGCATGAGGCAACCACATACATCTACTCAGGGTCGTCTATTCTAGGCCACATCATACCAAAATACTCATGATTCCTCATGTCTCAGAGTCTAGGTCTCCAACCTTCTTCATCGGGCTCTCTCTCTCACTCTCTCTCTCTCTAGAGTGAACCCTATAACTATTCCTACCACTGGAGGTTCTCTCTTTGAAGATGGGTCAAGATCTTAAGGATCACATCTATCCCTACCTGGATGAAACGTATTATCTAAACTTATGTCTGGCCAAGATCATCCAAAGCTCTGCATGCCTATCTCATAAACTATCAGGCATAACCCTTCTAACTTAGGCCTAAAACCTATTGTCAGCCTTGCTACCACTCACTTCCGTATATGTGCATGCCTCTTTTCAATTCATATATGCCCATTAGGGTTCCTATATGATCACCACTCACATTCTCAATAAGGGAGCAATCCCTCACCCTTACCATGAACGCCCCACCCAAGATCGGGTCACCAAAAAGCACTACAGGTCAAGCAACCCCTCCCAATCTATGCTTCTCAATTGTACCCAAAACCACTATGTAAAGCATGCAAGCCTAACCCACGTACTTGCATGCACGGTCAACTATGATATCCAACATATCGTGTCTTCTCTTTCTCTATCCACCGCTTAAGGTTTTGGGTTGAGCATCATCCTCAGGGGATGCATCCAGTCTCTCCCATTTCCTGGAGGCTTCTTCCTCCAAGACTATCCTTCTCCTCATATTCCTACAAGATGGTCAAAACTCAACATTCTCTTGAGGGGTATTCAAGTGCACAACAACATGGCCATGCAACCTAAGCATGTAACAAACCTCAATCTAAGTTTCATCACTAAAACTTATGTCCATGAATTCTTACATGCTTTTTACTATCTGGTGGAGGATTTCTTAATCCTTAGTACTCTTAACCCTCAAACTCAGGAGGAGGTGAAGAGAGAGAAAACCCTAACCACTTTCAGTTTCTCTATAAAGGGTAAAGAAGGGATAAAAATAGATGAGAATACCTAGAGGTATCTTATTTCGAGTCCTTAGTACTCTTAACCCTCAAACTCAGATGGAGGTGAAGAGAGAGAAAACCCTAAGAACTTAGGGTTTCTCTACAAAAAGGGTAGAGAAGGGATCAAAATAGATAAGAATACCTAGAGGTATCTTATTTCGAGTCAAAATCTTAGATTTTAGCTAGGTAGTCACATGGATTCTGGGAGTCCTCATAAACCAACTAGTGGGGTAGAGGAAAATCTTGCCATCCCCTGGGTCATGATCCTTTTCTAGACACCTCCAACTATAGAAAATACTCTAATAACTCCTTTGGGCTCTAAAGAATTTGAAAATTTTAATAATTATTAGAGATTAGATGGAAAACTAGGCTCTGATACCAAATGTAATGACCCCACCCATGAGAAACGCCCACTTAAGGAAGGATAAGAAGTTCGTGTCGTCATCCCAAAATAGGATCAATTGGTTTTGCAAACAATAAAAAATATTTAATAAATTGTACCACAACTAATCTTAAAATAGGACAAAAAATTTCTTTCCACATACCTTTCAAAAATAGGAATTTGGAACTTTACCCAAAGTAGAGTTCTATCTAACTAAAACCTCCAATCTTTAGTTAGCTTTATTATTAAAATATGACTTTAAACGTTCATCCACTTTCATGTATTCCTAAAACTCCGACAAACAAAATGTTGGTTAGTATAATAGGTTATACTAGTATGTGGGGGAACCAAAATTGCACATAAATTGTAACAACATATCGACATCAAATATTTGTTACCAATTAAAATTTCCATCTTCATTATGACTTCTCAACCATTGTACCCATTCTCTAGTATACTCTCTATTAGGGTTTAGTACTAGTAATGGACATTAGGCTACCTTCTCAATCCTAATTTTGGTAGTTTATGGGCCACCTCTCGAGGTGCCATGTAGTCTTCCCATCCAGGGCTTGACCACCTATGACCTTCCCTCCTAGGCTTGGTCTGACCTTCCCTCCTAAGCTTGGTCTCTCATCATGTTAAATCATATATCTAGAGGTGGTATGCAGGTTCGGGCAAGTCATAAACAATATATGGTTATAATCATAGTCACTTTATAGATTGCAGGAATTAAAGTCATCCAAACATTTAATTTCAAACAATCAGTAAAACCTTAGAAATCACCATGAAACTAAAGATATTAACCATAAGCTTAACAACATACATGATTTGAGGTATCAAATACAAGTAAGATATCAATCTAATCAAGATGTCCAATCAAGTAAGTCAAGCAACCAATCAAGCAATATCGATCCTAAAAACATGTATAGTGCCTAACTGTTACCATCATTTCCCAAATCGATCCTTATTGACTTGGGACACCTTTCTAAGGTTTCTAAGCCTTATTAGGATTCATTAGGGTTTCTTAGACTAATTTCTCAATCTTTATCCTTTTAGGTCAACAAATCCAAAAATAGCTTTTCTACTCATAAAAACCCTATTCACCCAAAAGTATCCACATTAAGGGTCTTTAATCTCAAATTGTCTTTAGAACATCATATCTCTATCTTATACATGGATTTTCACAATTAAAATCATTACAATTCATATTCACCTAAATTAGGGTTTCTAAGCCCATTAATGCACTTTCATATACATGGAACCCTAAATTGAGACAATTATGCACAAAGATCATGTTTTTAATCTAAATATACCTTTTATTAATAACAAGTTAATATTAGATTAAATTATCCCCAAACCATTTACATAAAAACTTAGGGTTTTTCATTAAGAAAACCATTAAAGGTGCAACTTTATGTACTTTTCAAACTAAAAATAGAATCAAGCTTCAACTATATTTTTATTGGATTCTACATATTTTTTTTATAATTATCATAAATTACTTGCCCTAATCTGAGCATCCTATGATTTTCTAACATATTCTCAAAATTAAACAATCTGGGCCAATAACAACCTACCACATCAGCAAGAAAACCATACCTTGTGACAAATCCACACAGACCCAGTCCAGTGAATCGCCTCCCACCATGCATCCTCAATTGTCTCATGTGCCACACGCTCAGTGTCAGGCAGAAAGGATACCTTGCCCCTCCATGCCTTCTCTAGAGACAAGGGCAATCTAGTCCTTTCATCCTTTCTATGTCTCCTTCCCTTACAATCCCTCTACGTTGGTGTTGCACCTGACCCTCATTGGAGTTCATGTAATAACACAAATGACAACATGATCTGAGATACGAAGATGCGTCCTGCGCTTGTGATGCTTGACCAAGTCAAGGGGTGTCCTATTTATAGGTTTTTGGGTCTAGGATTGGCTCCCCAATCTTGCCACCAAACACAGTCCCAATAGGAATTGGGAATTTCTCCAAACGTCCATGAAACTTAGCAAAACCTAGGTCATCTAGGTCTACAATCTTCTCCTAAGTCTACCTAGGTGATTTCCTCGCTTGCACAGACTTTGGTTTGCACGAAAACTGGGACCAAAGATCTTGGTCTGCTGCTCTTCTCTGAGTCTGGCTCGAGCTAGAAGATATGTGCACACTGTTGGATTCTAGATCCAATGACTCTGATCCATGTGCCTCAATCCTTAAGTAATTGGAAAAGATAAATATATGCGACATTTAATACATTATACATGATAATAATATCACTTTAGGATTATTATGAAAATCCATATCTCTCCAACCATTAATCATTTTGCTTCCAAATTTCAAGGGAAACTTTCTAATGACTTTATCTACACGTGTGTAAAGTTTGAGTCCCAAATTCAAAATCATGAGAGACTTTTCTTCATTGCAAGTTATCACTTAATAAGGCATATTTTATTCATATTTTCTCTCCCTTTCTATTCTATTTCCTTTATTTGGATTCGTTTTACCATTAAAAATCATATGGATTCGAAACCTAATCCATAATGGTCTTTTATACACCTTTCTAGAGAATTCTACCTAATTCTTCTCATTAAATTAATTGCTTTTCCTTTTTATTCATTATTAGATTTCTTTCAACTTTACTTTCCTTTATACTTCTCATTTGTTACCGGCATTTCCCTCTCTAGGTTGCTCTGACCTCTCTCTTGAGAAAGGGCGATCTATGGTGGTTGCCGCCCAGGGCGAGGTGGGATCCTCCACCTTGCCTGCTTCTGGTTGCTGGGGCGACCCGTCCACGGATGTCATAGTGGGTCGGGGATGGTCTTCCACGGTGTCCAGGCCTCTTGTGGTGAGCCGTAATCTCGCCCCGGTTGCTGTCAAGGGAGACCCTAAAGGTCCTAGCTTCAGAGCGGATGACAGGCGACCATGGATGAAGATGTCGGAGCCGGTTGTTGTTGAGATGGATGAGTTCCATAAGTTCTCAGTGATTGTCCAAGTTATGGGGAGCAAGTGTATCATTATCCAACTCTATGGGTGTATGATCCATAGCTGGAGACCGAAGGGGGAGCTGCAATGTTCACCGTTGGTTGGTAGTCTTTTCCTGGCCCGGTTTGCTTGCAAGGAGGACTTGAGGGTAGCCTTGGACAAGGGCCCGTGGTTTTTTGATCGCAATTTGGTGATCACAAGACAATGGACTCCAGCGGCGGATACTAGGCGAGCCTCCCTTACTTCAGTGCCCGTCTGGATCACCCTTCCGGAGGTCGAACATCAATAGTCAAGGAGGGCCATCACCATCATCTCCCGTGGAGTGGGGGAGCCCAGAGTCATTGACTTCCATACCGAAGGGCGATATGAAGGTGTTGCTCATGTCTGTGTGGAGGTCATGGAGGATCGGAAGCCGTCTGAGGTTGTGATGGTTGAGATGCCTGATGGGAAAGAGCTCGAGTTCAAGGTGGTTTTCGATGCTCTGCCACAACTTTGTAGCGATTGCAAAGTGTTCGGTCATTTTACCAGTGAGTGCCCTGGTGAAAGAGCAGCGCTCCCTACACCCCCGTTTGCTCGGGCGAGTGATAAGAGTAGAAGACCTGAGCCTACCAAGCGTGGGAGATCTAAAAAACCCTTTCACAGAGGTATGGGGAACAATATCGATGTTGTGATGGGTAAGTCTACGCCGGCTGTGTTGACGGAGGGTGTTGGACCCTCCTCTGAAGTGATCGAGATCACTGGATCCATATCTGCTGTGGGGGATCCGTTGCTGGAGACTGGAGAGCCTCAAGTGGTGGCAACTGAGGGCAACGGGCTAGGGACGGGGACGATCCTTGAAGGTGTAGATACTCGGGTGGCCGCTGAATATGAATCTGAGATCGCTGGACAAGAAGTAGAGGTTAGTCGGGAAACTGGTCAAACTCAAGTGGAAGGGGAGGTCGTCGAACACTCTGTGAATCCTTTTCAGGTGTTGGAAGATCAAGAATCAGAGGAGGTAGCTATACAGAATGCCAATAGAGTGAGAACAAGGAACCGGAGTGGTGTTGAGAAGACACAAAGAGGTAGAGGTAGGGGCAGAGGTAGAGCTGGTGGACGTGGTAGCTTCCCTGTGAGAGGGGAGGTAAGTACTGATGTCCAATGACCCTACTGGTATGGAATGTGAGGGGAGCTTCTCTTCCTGGGAAGCAAGCAACCCTTAGACACATCATCCAGGAAAGAAAGGCATCACTGGTGATTTGTTTGGAAACAAGGATCCGAAGAGAAGTGGCAGAGAGAGTTAAAGGCTTGTTCCCTGGTGGTTGGAGCTGGTGCTCAAATTTAAATAGCATTAAAGGAGGTAAGATTGTGGTTGGGTGGAATCCATTAATCTTGGATGTACAGCCGATCTTTGAGAGTGACCAGCTGGTAACTGTGAGTTGCATCAACACTGGTGGTTTTCATTGTGTGCTTTCTGCAGTATATGGTTCAAATTCAGAGGTGGACAGGAGAAGGCTATGGGACCTCTTAGTTCAATCTACTCAACATGCTCTCCCTCAATTGGTTGTAGGTGACTTCAATCAAGTAAGGAAGGCGAGCGAGAAATGGGGCGGGCTACCGGTATCAGAATCTGTCCTGAACAGATTCAATGATGTTGTTGATGCCTCTAATCTATTTGAATTAAATATGAGTGGTGGTCTGATCACTTGGCACAATAAAGGGAACCCGATCAGACGTATATCCAGTAATCTGGATCGTGGTTTAGTGAACAAGGCTTGGTTAGACATCTTTCCGGAGGCTGCTCTCAAGCTTGGGGGTCACCCTAATAGTGACCACTCGTGGATGGTGGTCCAACTTACAAAACAACATCAAGCTAATCGGCCGTTTAGATTCCTAAATCACTGGCTTTTGTGGCCCTCATTCGAGGGAGTGGTAAAAATAGTTGGAATGAAAAGGTGGTTGGTAATCCTCTCTTCGTGGTGGTGAATAAACTAAAAAGTGTTAAATTAGCCCTAAAAGCTTGGTCCAACAATCTAGTTGACTTACCTAACCTGATCAAACAGGCTAGAGATGAGTTTGACAAAGATGCAACTGAGTTAAGGATGCATCCGGCTGACCCTGGATGTATGGAAGCGGAGAACAAATCAGGAAAAAGAGTTACCCAACTTGAAAAAGCTCATGAAATAGTCGGTTGGCAGAGGAGTAGGCTGAAGTGGCTTAAAGATGGTGATTGCAATTTAAAGATCTTCCATGCTGCGATAAAAAGAAATAACATGAAGGATTCATAACCTGATTGATGATAATGGGAATCTTGTGGATGAAGTGGCTAAAGTGGAGGAGATGGCTGTCAGGTTCTTCACCGAGCTGTACAATAGAGGCGGGAGCAATAATCACAACAGGGTGTCCTTGCTGGATAAGAAGGTTAATGATGAGATGAATAGAGACCTTCTTAAGTTGGCGACTGATGAGGAAATAAAAATTGCTACTTTCTCCATAGGCGCTTCAAAAGCCCTGAGACCTGATGGGTTCAATGCTAAATTCTTTCAAAGTTGTTGGCATATTATTTGCAAGGATGTCTGTAATGCAGTGAGATGGTTCTTAGTCGGTGGGAGAATGGTGCACCAAGTCAATCACTCGTTCATCAGGATGATTCCTAAGAAGTCGGGTGCGGGTGCTATGAATGATTTTAGGCCAATTGCTTGCTATTCTGTGATTTATAAAATCATATCCAAGTTGTTGGCTAGATGTATGAAGAGTATCCTGCCTGTCATCATATCCCCTAACCAGGCTGCCTTTGTGAAGGGCAGAGCTTTACATGATAATGCCCTCCTTGCTACTGAGTTCCTACGTGAGTTCCAAATTAAAGGTAGCACTAAGCAGGTGTGTATTAAATTAGATATCTTGAAGGCGTATGACCATGTATCTTGGAAGGGTTTGTGGTGCACTATGGAGGCTTTGGGTTTCTCTAATAGATTCATTAATATCCTTTTGTAGTGCGTACATACTACTTCTTTCTCTGTGCTCATCAATGGCGTACCCAAAGGATTGTTCAGAGCCTCTAACGACCTCAGGCAGGGGGATCCGCTTTCACCCTTGCTTTTCACGATCAATATGGAGAACCTCTCCTGTTTTTCCTACAAAGCTGAAGAGGAGGGAGCTATTAAACCTTATAAGGTGCGGGGTACCAAGGTCTTAAACCATATGATCTTTGTTGATGATCTAATGTTCTTCGTTGCTGCTCATGCGAAAATCTTCAGAGGGGTCAGAGCTGTGTTGGAAAGATTTGTGAATATGTCGTGCTTATATATCAGTGACATCAAGTCGCAGGTGTTTTTATCCAAATCTTGTGATTCAAGGAGAGGTCGTCAGAAGGTTGCTATTCAATTGGATATTGGGTCCTTCCCTACCAAGTACTTAGGTATTCCCATCTCTGGGGGGTCTGGGAGGGGATCTAATTTCAACATGTGTTTGGACAATCTTCGGCTTAAGGTGGATAAGTGGGCTGGCCTTAAAATCTCCATGGTGGGAAGAGTTGTGCTTATTAAAACAGTGCTGCAGAATATGATTGGCTTTTGGTGTAGATTGGATGATATACCAGAGTTTATTCTGGGAAGATTTAGATCTACTATGGCAAGTTTTCTGTGGAGTGGCAGGCACCATGCTATTGCTTGGGCTGATGTTGCTCATCTGAGGCATGGGGGGGCTTGGTTTGATGGATCCATCTGACATTATGTGGGAAGCCACTGCAAAAAGAATCTATAGTTTTTTGATGGAACCGAATAGTTTTTGGAGCACTTGGATGAAAACTCGGTATGGTCCTTGCCTTGATAGTGGATTTGGTGGTGTGGTTGGATGCTCTAGGATCTGGCGCAACATGTGCGAGATCTGGGGTAGCTGTAAACATAACTACGAGGTGATTGAGGGGAACTGGAAGCTGGTTGCGGGGGGTAAACCTTGGCGGCTGAATCGTAACCAGCCTCAAGTTCCTTGGGATCAGCTGATTTGGAGCAAGAGCCACTGTCCTAAGTGGAGTTTCTGCACTTATAGAGCTATTTTTGGTAGGCTCCCCACTAAGGATAGGCTGAATAGATGGGGAGATGTTATGGAACCTGGTTGTGTTCTTTTCCGACAGGAAAATGAAATGCAGGAGCATATTTTCTTCGAGTGTGTGTACACTAAATACCTATGGACTCGCTACTCCCTCAAGCTCATGTGGGGTGGTACCCCTATCCCTAACCTTCAGTCTTCCATGATATGGATTTTACAAAGGAGTAAAGGTGATAGACATATGAGAAAGTTTGCGGGCCTCGTCTGGTCTAGCCTGATTTTTCTTTTTTGGCAGGAGAGAAACAACAGGATCCATGGCAAAAGGGGTAAGGACAAGTTCCACCTTTTTGATGACATTGTAAATAACTTGGCTTGGTTTTATAAAGCGAACCCAGGTACCTTGCTTAAGGTCAAACCCGGGGTCAGGTTGATGTGGGGTCTGGCTTGACCTTGTATAGTATACAGAGTGTGTTATACTCCTATACGCTCTTTTGTAGTTCTTTTGATGGTTAGTAATATTTTACCTTATCTAAAAAGAAAAAAATTTACTTTCCTTTTTATCACATTGGACTCATTAAATCAGTAGGATCCACGAAAACATATATTTGAAGGAAATATTGCCAAAGAAACTCATTCATAAATCATACAATTTCATACATGTACATTTTATTGGAAAAATTGCATTTACAACCATATAAGAAAAAACAAGGTTGTAACATGTTCCTTCTTCTCTAACTATGAGAACCAAATTGTTGTTATTCATGGTAGGAGGATTATGAAATTTTACTATCTAATGAAATGAATACCTTTTATAAATGAAACTGATCAAGCAAGTTTCATATAAAGGTTTATTTTCTAAAGACTATGATTTATAAATAGAGAATCCACTTTTTCTATTATGATGAAAATGGAATTCCGGTCATGTTGGCCAAAGTGGAATAACTCTTGTTTAAGTTTTACCTCTTTTCACATTCTTATAAATGGTTTTCCATCTAGACATTTTTGTGTGTTAGCTGGAGTAAGACAAGAGGAACTGATTTCCCCCAATCTCTTTGTGATTCCTATGGAAAACTTATTTACTATTACTCTAACAATGTTTAATCATAATGATTTGAAACACATTGATGATGAGTATTTTCATGAGTTTGAATGTATTTTTAGATTATCTTAAGATTTAATATAAGGATAATGACTCAAATCTATTTCCCTAATAAGTATTTTTATGAGTGTGAATCAATTTTTGGTGTGAATATTTAAACAAATAAAAACCAATTATTCATCGATAATTATAATGATGAAAATCTTTCCAATATCATTATGACTAAAGTGGTAGACTTCCTTTATAGAAATATATGTCTTACATTATTACCAGTACTATCTCAATATCAATAAGTTTTTCAAAGTCAAACTAAAGCTGAGTTCCTATAAAATTATATTGTTGTTGTTGGTTGGGAGAATTGAGTTGATAATCTATGCACTTTCCTATTATCATACATTTGTCTTGTGGCTTTCCCCTACCCAATTTTGTTATTCTTGAGCTTATAAAGCACTTTAAGAACATCATAAGGGGTGATATATTAAGGAGTCAAAGCATATTCACTATGTTTTTAGGGATCAAAAGGGTAAACCTTAGAAATAAGGTGGCTTGGGAAATTGTCATGTTTAGGATTCAGATTCTCTCGAGATTATTATAAACCTTTAAGATATTGAAAGCCATACAAGCTCTGTGTGGGTTAATTGGTTATGTGAAAAACATCTGAAGAATGTTACCATTTGGTCTGTTAATCCCAATACAAATGTAATGTTCCTTTGGATACATTATCCCATGCACACATACTATCTCTTGCATCATATAGTTCTATGTGGGAAATGGTTAGAAAACCATTCTTTGGAAGTATCCTTACTGTGGGGTTGGCATGAATATACTTAACATGTAGTGTTCAACTCCAAAGGAGACTTTGTATAGTTAAACATTTGAGGGCTCAAAGTTTAATTAGTTATTATAATTGCCTTTCAAATTTTAGAGGGATCCAAGATGCAAAGGAAAATATTACCCAAGCAATGTATTAACTAGAGATATAGCATTCTTATCCATCAGAAGTCTACTTTTGTCTCTCTCAAGGATAGATGATAGATTTATAGTTACAAAAATCCATCTCTAGATTGGGCTAGCTAGATTTGGTTGAAGAAAATGTGTATGAGGGTTTCCATCTTTCTTTTGAAGTGCTTCTCGAATCATATCCCTAATCATGATGTTATGAAGTAGTTCTCTCTCTGTATTACTTCTATATGTCGTATGTGCAAGATGGAGAAGGATAACCATAGTCATATTCTTTTTTGATTTGATTATTTTGGTATTATGTGGATGCATTTTCAAAGGGAGTTCGGAAGTATTAATGGGTGCATGGATTATCTATTGAATCTACCTGGGAAGGTCAATGTTTATGTTTGTTTTGTTCTTTATCACCCTTGTGTTGACAGAATAAGAGAGTTTCTCAAGATAATACTTTCTCTCCTAGTATAATTTTGTCTTTCTTCATATATTAAGTAAACACAATGCATAGTTAGTTCTTGTCTTTCTTTTTGTACAATTAGTCTTAGCTATTAGATAGATGTTACATATGAACTCTTTAGTATTTTTTAGTAAGATAAGGTAACACTCTTAGTTGCAAAAAAACATGCTTTAGGATTATCTTCTCATTCTGAATTATTCAGTTTGTCTATGCCTTCTCATTATCCTGGTCCTATGATTTGTGCTTATTGTCGTGTTGGGTCTTATTTAGTTTTTATTTGTATACTTGTTGACTCTTATCTTAGATTTGATGTTATCTTATGATTTATTCACATCCAGACTTATGGGAGACAAATGAAATAAGTTGAAAAGCCATATGGTTTGTGGGTTTCTAGAAAAGAGGAGAATTGAAAGGGTGCCATAAGAGGTTGACATAGAGGAGAGAGGACGAGATACTTTGGTTGGGTAACTCTATTTTCATAATGAAAAAATATTGAGAGAGGACAATCTCTAATAACATTTCCACATAATATTGGTAAAAGTTCAGTCTTTTTTTCTAAATCTCAACTTTTGGGTATTCTCTCAGGACTTTTTGGATATGTATATTCTTTTTTTTTATTCTTTGGGAATGTTTGGAGTGTATCTCACACAATGGGTTATATGACACTTTCATAGGTACACATAGTGAAATGTGTGTATGACACTTTCGTTGGTGCACACTTAATAAAATCTATGATGATACATGCCATTACCAAGGGCTAGCGTCTATATTTTCCATTCCACTTTCATAGGCAGACATATGATAAAGCTCAAGTTTATATCTTTTTTAATGTAACTTTATGGATTGTGCATGCAGTTATAACTAGTTAGCCAAGCGTACGAGATGGTATACATGTATAAAAAATTTTGATTGAATTTAATGTCTATAATATATGAATTTAGACATCTCATATCTCACTTAATAAAAAAGTATCATATGTACATATAAATAGACTAATGTTATTCCAAGTTTGGCTGAATTCCAACTACTTGCTAGATTTTACATACCTTAATGTGCTCTAGTAATTACAACGACCACTTCTATTTCAATATGGAATCTCCACCTACCTAATTTGTATGTCCATGCCCCCATGCTCTTCTCTTTGGACTTCACTCCAAAGGATGAATGAGAGTATGATAACAACAATAACCAAACCTACCATGGAAGGCATATGTTTGAGAACCAGCATTGAAGGTTTGATACATGTAGTAAACAATTTTCTAATTCTTATGTGGGGGTAAATTCATGGGGAAAATGTGGAGCATATGCATACCATTAAGATAGGTAGCGATCCTAAGATTGAAATGGGGGTGATTGATTTAAATTGTGGAGCTCACTGAATCATGTACAATCTCTAGTAGTTGTACAACTATGTCACACTACTCAAACTTGTAGATCAAGTTAATTACTTATATGTAGTTATTTAGTCATGATCATGTGGGACAAGAGATTGTAAATCCGTACAAATATTTAATGAACTCCAGTGAAATTATATTTTTACATGGCTGTTTTTGTCTAATTTGATAACAAACTTTTTCTCACCTACATGTTCTAGAAATTACATAAATTGAAATAAATACTTTCAGAGATCAAAGGACCACATGTATTATGTCCACCTATGATGTTGTTAGGGGATGGATAGTATAACAATCTCTCTTAGTAATTTCACTTATCATGGTATAAAATGCTAATGTAATTTCTCAATATCTTATAACACAATCCTTTTGCGTAATTCCACCAGTGATGCAATGGGAGAGAAGCCAAAATTCAATAATGATATAGGGTACATAATTAATGAGTAAGAGGACCAACAACAAGAATTCCTCTAAAATAGTTGATTTTTATTTAACTTTAGGGGTATGGCTCAATGAGTGGTGTTGTGTCTAAATTTAGTTTCCATTTTAGATTATTTCAAATGAGCCATAAATGCAAGACCCCAATCAAGCTCAAAACTACTTTAAAGTCCTTCTCTTCGGACCCAAATCCTCAATGATGTTTTTTTGGTTGGAAGCTCCCATCCCAACTCACCAAATGCATGTGTTTTGCAAATGGCACACATATGTACTCGTATTTTCATACATGTTATTATTTTTGTTTCAAACTTTTGCTTCTATGATACATCAAACATGTATAACTTCATATTAAGTTTACCTTAAAATAATATACAATATGCTATTTTAAAACATAAAAAAATCATTAACAAATTTTGCCTAGTAAGTTATGGGTCTTTCCTAATCTGGGTCTACAAGTAGAGGATCCTGACTCACCTTAGTCGGGTTAGTACAAGTATGCTGCTTGGTCTGATTTTGATCAATATTTTTGAATTTTCCTCATTCTATAAATTTTGCAAAAATATTTGAGCCTATAAAATTTAAATTTTCCATCATTTTGAGTTAAGAAAGATATGATTTTATTTTTTTCACCACAATTTTGTTACATGAATTTGAGATGGGATGGAATACCAATAACATCTAGCCCCAATCCTTTGTTTGTTTGTGGTTAATTTGTTGAGAAATTTGGAAAACAACACAAATTTGATTCAAGGCGTATAGAACTAGAACCAAATGGACCAAACCTCATTTTCTCATTCCATTTCTTCAAATACACATTAGACACATTCCTATCTTTTTGCAAGAGACCATTATAGTATTCAACCATCATTCAAAAAATTATCATTATTTCTACCATCGTCACAATAAAGGCACATAGACCACCACCATTGTCATCCCTATCATTAGAAACATCATAATCATCAGTGTTATCAATACTACAACATGATGGAAAAGGACATTTTGAATAATGGAAGGATAACACATATTCTTCATCACTATTCTGGATTCCCCTAGTGTCAGCAATCATAATTACTACCATTATCATTTCAACCATCACTGCGTCATCATAAAATATTATGAATTTATGCTTAGATTTAATTAACTAATGGTTGAATGATGAATTTTAGATTCTTATCTATAAAATAATCTATAGACAAGTATTAAACAAGTGTAAGTATTAACTCTATTTCTTTGTTTCTATGATATACTTTTAAGGCAAATTATTTTTGGAAACCTCCATGAAAAGTTAAACTGTATGCATGAACTCTAATTCAGATTAGTAGAACGGATAAACTGGGATTTATGTATAACATGGTTTGCACCAGAACTAATGGGTTGCACACTTGGTTTACCTTACTCCTCCTATGTTGGGCCTCCACATATCAACGAGGGGTCGGGGAGAGGAAGTCTCCTTGATGACTCATTTTTTTTCTAATTCAGATTAGTGGAATTTTAAACATGTGATTATATGTCAAAGTTGGGGGAGATTCATTAAACTATAGTATGATTGTAGGACATGTTTATTGGGATAGAATTGAAGATATTGTGAGTTGACCAACTATAACCAGGGAGTTTGTTCTTACACATTATCACTCATGTACTACTACAGTAAGTAGTTTTTTCATAACATGTCATTGATCCTTTAAAATTGTTTCTATAATGTTGTGGGGTTCAATATTCAGTACTAAGAATGCTAGTGTATCCCTTAGTTTCTAATTGAATTCAAAAAATCACATTCATACCTTAACCTCTCAAACTGGATTCAGATATAATATATGCATTTAAATCCAATTTCCTTATATTGACTCAATATAGATGCACCATAAAATAACTGAGATAATAAGTTAAAAATGATATAAGTTGATGTAGTGTAATCGATTAAACCTAATGAAAATGAAGCCAATAATAGTGTATCATTAGACAACACCCAATAAAGTTAGTTATGCAAGAACCCAATCTATATAGATAATAAATCATACCTAGCGTTTAAAGTTAAATTGAGTCAAATCATTGTATATATAAATATATTATATGTCTAAAAATCTGAAGCTGAAATTACTAACCCCCCACAATATTTGAGACACTAACTCCATTTGAATAATCCTAAACACATAGATAGATCAAAATTAAAAAACCTAACTACAATAAATTATTACTCCAATTGAAAAACTAAAGACATTTTTATTACATGCCCACAAATTATCGAGGAGACCAATTTTGTAGTATTTAGATGATGGTAACCTCCTTAATTAAAATTTGAAAGAGAACTACCTAATAGCCTAGATAATCCTAATTATCTACAATTCAAGTCTTCCTTTCAATTTCTTTTTCTAGATATGATGGTTTGGATTTTCCCCCCCTATCTAATAATGACCATTCCTTCATTTCTATGCTCCTCTTTACCTTGCCAGCATCCTTTTCAATGTAAAAACTCTAGTTTGGGCAGAATCTAGTGCCCTCACCCGTCATCTCCACCTGAGTCCTAGTCAAACAAGGACTACTGCGCAACCAATTTTTCCCACCTTTAGTCTTTCAATTTTATATTAAAATAACTCAATTTTCAAAATTATTTTTCATGATCTATTCTGTACACTCCCACCATCATATTAAACGCAAAATTTCTTAGTGTTTGTTCGGTTTGAATTAAAGGTTCTTTTCAAGTTGCAGTAGGAATTTATACAACTTGAAATTTAAAGGAGTGGTTCCAAACTAAATAAAGCATGCTTGGAAGAAAGTAGTGAAATACACATTTTATACAGTCTTCATGATTCATATTTGCTTATAAGAGCAATGTCGCTTTTAAACCTAACCGCTCCCATTCTGAATGCGGTACAAACTTGAGGGCTCTAAATATACAATGAATGATGACCACTTACTACAAAACAATGTTTTCTTAAGAGAAACAAAATGAAATACACATTTAAAAATACAAAAATGAAATGAAATATGTAGTTACAACATATAAAACGAGCTTCGAAAAGAGCACCTCAAGACAAGGTACTATTAGCAAATAAGAGGAGTATGCAGATTAGTTAATGAAGTAATCTGAAATGGATGTTATTGCAGAGACCGTCAATTAATGGGCACTAGGTAAGCAAACGTGTTAATCATCTTTCGGCATTTGAGCATACTTCGAATACAAACTTCCAAATCTTGATATGTATGAATAAATTATATCTACGAGTGGTTTCAAAAAGAAGTATCATTAAATATATTTTCATTAAAATACAATCATATTAGCTGTGTGTGTAATAGAATGTATTTTATTGATTTCAAACTACATTTACTTCTGATTTTCACCAAAAGGTTCCGAAGATTAGTCATTTTATGAATTTCAGAAGGATGCAGATAGATGTGGTGTCTAATTGGTCAGTAGTGATCCGTTGGCACTCAAGAATGAAAAGTCTGATCGACTTACATTGAGTGACACATGAGTAACCTGCACAAGTGTCACATTGCTGGAAGTACCTTACATGTAAAACGTTAAACGCATGAGATAACAATGCTTGATCCACAAAAAGTCAAACAACGATATGGAATAAATTATGATAATATGTTATAATAAATATCCGTTTGAGTTGCTTCCCAACACGGAGTATGTTAGTGTTCTAGAAGCCATATTCTATTACATATTATAATCGTACTTTAGACTACAAATATACCAAATAAGCCTTTGAGTTTATTTAGTTTCCTGTCATGCGGACATAAATTGTTTTTATAATCAGAAGTTCTAAAAGGGATACATCAGAAAAGAGTCGGTAATACACATAGTTAGATGTAATTTAAACAAGATAATATCTTTTAATCATTTTAATCTTACTTGAGTCTGTAGGCAGGCATAAAAAAGGATTCAATCTCTTTAACTCCCGCAGAACTATGTGACTGGATTCAAGAAGATTATGATTATACACTATTTTGAGTTACCAAAGCATCTTCATGCTAACACCACTACTGTCAGCACTGGACGAGGTAAGAATAATCATTTAGTTAGAGTAGTCTGATATATTGTGATCGGGACCATCAAACCACCACAAATGATTTCTCTTCGGTCAATATGGGTAATACTAACATAATGATGCGTGAGTTAGGATCCACATATACCATTCTCCACATCATGCTAGTCCAAAACTACATCCTATAGAAATGTA
This sequence comes from Alisma plantago-aquatica, assembly GCA_963693085.1. Taxonomy (NCBI): domain Eukaryota; kingdom Viridiplantae; phylum Streptophyta; class Magnoliopsida; order Alismatales; family Alismataceae; genus Alisma; species Alisma plantago-aquatica. The sequence goes on from OY856412.1 coordinate 897,734,279, forward strand.
ATTACTTCTTGATTTGCAAAGCAGCATGCAAGCAACCGATGATGATTTGCGTCGTTAATGTAACTCAATGGAAGTGCATATAGAAAATGCTACCGCAGTCCATACAGTAAGAGATCATGCCAGAAAGTGAGTTGTATTCTTAGCAGCCAGCTCAGAAGCTTGTTCAAAGAATACAAACAAAGGGTTATATAACATCCAAAATAGTAAATACAATAAATAAGTAAATATAATAACCAAGTGAACAAGCAAAAGACATGCTTTGAAACTGAATATGGATATTGATAGTTAGGTCTAGATTGGATCAAGTAATACTAATTGATTTATTTATAAAAATAATACTTGAGCAATAAAGATGAATGATGAAAAATAATTGATACTATTGTATACTAGTACTCATCTTAGAATATGTAATTAATCATGCAACTAAAGATAATATGCATTCTAGGCTGGAGATTAAGGCTGCATAATAGTTACGGCACGCCAAACAGAATTACAATAGATCAAGCGGGATAATATCCAAACTTAAGTGATGAATGTATTTCAAATGATTACAATCAATAACATTGTACATTGTGAGGTTGTTGGGAACAACGAATATTGGTCACGTAAACTAGAGGATAACTTTTATTTATGATCATTGCAAAAGATGATTAAATCAGGATAGAAGATAAGTTAGGAGGTGAGGAGTATGTATATGTAAATAGGAAGCTAAAGTAGATATATAATTAAATTCGGCAATTAAGGCTTTGATGGAGCTAATTTTAAAAAAAAATAAGCCATAAAGGGAGAAAAGAATTCTACCATGTCAAAAGTGTAACATGATATCTTACATACATTTAGTTGACGGATTACGTAGTAATGTTTGGCCAAGTTTGGTTGTTTAATTATGTCAGGGTTACATATATGAGAAAGTATCACTAAATTTATATTGGAAAAAATCATGGGCTAGAAAAGTGAATCACTACTGGTTGAGTGTTGATTTTATTTTTCTTATTGAATTAGGGTTGGAGATTAATTGTGGTTGTTTCACTATAAAAAAGTGCATTCATTTTCTGAAATATGTCTTCCGTTCATCTTAGATAATAGAATCACTTACCCAATAGAGCCGAAATGGATGCAAAATAAATATGTATGGTTTTTCTTTGGCTCTAGGATTGTGGATTATTGGCAACCTAGTTTCAATTTAAGGAATTTATTATGATGGTTGATAAAAAAAATTAACTAAGATTCCAGACACAGAGATGTGACAAAATTTCATGTATCATAATAACATGTTTACTGCAATTGTGGTGTTGTGCCTTTGAAACAAGAACTTCGAGTACATAGGTTCTGCTGTTTCCTTTAATATTTTCCTAATTATATAATGTAAATAAAAGTTTCCATCAAAATGGAACCATGGAATAAGGAATTCTCAAGTGAGAGTGAATGTAGTAGTGGACTACGTGAGGGAAGATTAAGAAATTTGTGGTTTTGGTGATTATTTTGTATGGAAATCATCTTCTATGCTTGTGGGATTTTGTGAAAGCCATAGTTTGAAAATATTGTATAATTTGAGTTGTGTTTGTTTGTATTGGCCATTTAATCCACTACACTTCTGTGTGTTTTCTTATAAGATTTGTCAGGGTAGTAATCTAAACTAGTTTCATGACAATCTCATTATGTTTTTCTTTTAACCATTGCTTTTGTGTGAGGGATGTGGTGTGTTTCCCTAATGTAACCAAACAAACTAGAAAAAGATGGTCCCAAAGGGGAGAGTCAACACCACAAGTACTAGGTATCTATGTCACTTTCTATCCCCGAAAATGATGCCAAAAAGCTTGGTGTGTCCCGCCATAGGTACACACACTAATCAATTGGATTTGACTACATGCGCCCCACGAGCTTGAGACACACTTGATATCTTTCAAAATTTATAAGGAACCTAAACCAACACACCTACTTTTAATAACACAATTGCCTGTAAGTGCATGGGGTCATGTCGTAGTATAGGAGGGTGGCAAGTATAGGGTCAATCCACATGGAGAAAAGGGGACAATAGAGCTAGGTCAGTTTTAGATAGGTTCCTACTTCGGAGTCTAGGGTTGAAGGGTGAAGGTGGTTGATGATTACACTAATGGTAAATAAGAAAGTAAATGAAGGAAAACAAACAAGATCAAAACCTAAGTTAACCCTAGACATTTAATTCTAATGAACAAAAAAAAGCTAAGGCAAGAAAGCAGAGCAAGCTAGGCTAATGTAAGCAAGTAGAGGTCTACACTACACTAATCTAGCAAACAAATCACAAGAGAAATTATAGACCTAAACTAGCAAGAACTAGGTAAGAACATGGCAAGAAGCAAACTAGGCAAGACAAGAGCTAACTAAGCGAACACTAGCCAAGCAAGATGGCAATTAGGGTTTTAATGCAATAAAGGGTAGTGTGGGTTGTTTGGGGGATGTACTTTTCAATTAGGTTGGGGGTGACATGTGAACATTATACTTTCATTTAGATTATCAAACCAAACAACAGTCTAGAGTGCAATGAATCACCTTAAACTGCTAACTAGCCATGGGTAAGATGGGTGTGTTAGGGGAACTAGTTCCTATCACCTCCTACCACCCTTAAAAGGTTCAATTGGGTTAGGGTTTAGGTGTAATTCAATTACAGTCTAAACAAGGCTAGGTTTTTGGGTTAGAGGATCTTAGGGTGATTAGGGTCTGAGGGTAGTACTGGAAGTGGAATTGAGGTTTTAGGCCTCGCATTACCCACATTCTAGCCTTTAGAAAGCTCTAAGCAAATCACAATAAATTCATCTAAACTAGATAATTAGATCTCTCAACTAGGGTTAGGAGAATTGATTAGCATGTAGGATGATGGGTGGCTAGCTAAGGATCCATGAAGGAGCAAACCCCAAAATTCACACATATAAGAAATTTCCCAAATTCCTAGGTGATTTCAAGCACAAACCAACTAGAAATCCATAGAGATGAGATAGAAATATAAAATAATAATTAGAAAAAGAAATTACAATATTTACATATCATTTTCCCCCAACATTATATGAAAGTAACATTTTGAGCCCCAAACAGCCCACCTAAGGGGCCTAGCTACTCATGGAAATGGAATATACAAAAAGAAAGGATAAAGAGGTAGAAGTACACATGGAGATGGATGTAGATGGAATACTCCTCCTATCTAGAAGTGGCAAGGTCTTTCTCCCTCCTCCTCCAAGGTGCAAGGGCATGTGATGATGGTGGAATAGGGTCATAACACAAGGAAAGTAGGGTTTGGTGGTGGAAATGAGGTGGAGAAGTGAAGGAATGGATGGAATGCAAAAATGGGGAGCTAGGAGGGTATAGAAGGTAGATAACCTCATTCCCCAACCACCATCCATGTATATATAGGTGGTGGGGAAACACCAGGTCAAGTGAGGGGTAAAATAGGAAATACAATGGAAGAATTGTATGTAGCACGACCATGCTAGGGAACACAATCGTGGTGGGTAGGAGTGAGCACGAGCATGGTGAATGGGAACCGCCGAGGTGAAAATGCTGAAAAATTTCAGGGTGTTATGGGGTTCTGGACTGATGGTGGCACGGTCAGGTGGTCAACACGTCTGTGGTGAGGCAAGGATAGAACGACTATGGTGTCTTGGAGATGATTTGTGCATTGTTGACACCGCGGTCATTCTGCACTAACTGTCACATGGTCGTGTTGCATAGCATGGCCATTCTAGGATCTTATACCATGGCCATGATATGCAGCATGCTCATGTTGCTGAGTGAAGTCTTAGTAACTTGTCTCTATTGATTTTGATTAGGCTAGCATGGCCGTTCTATGGCACCACAACCGTGCTGCTCTTTGTGTCAGCACTTTGATCTCGTACATGGTTCATTATTAGACATCTTTGCTTCAATTAATCTTTGGAAACTAGGGATAGGTTAAGGGGGGATTGGACTTCACTTTGGGCCTTTGTAAGGTTAGAGAAGCCCTAGGATAACTCCTTATCTCTCTTCCAACCAAGCATGGTCCAAATACCTGAAAAATAGGCAAATAATGTCCATAATTACATGTTATATGAAATTACATATTAGGGGAAATAACATGTAATCTAGTAGGTATAGATGTGATTGAAATGCAATACAACATAAGATGGAGCCCTAAAATAGGGCTGCATAAGGATGGAGACACAAAATAAAAGTGGTACAACTCTTATGAATAACTTAAATTCAAATTGAAATCATATTTTATGATGCAATATAATTGATAGATGTATCTATTATTGGGTTTTACATGGTCAGAGTAGGAAGCAATTTTTTTTTTAATTAACCATAAACCCATAACCAGCAGATCACATCAACATCTACGTAATGGGAAGGATGGTTTTAGCGAGATATACATGGTCCTGAGGCTTGCTCAATGACAATACCATGCAACTACTGCGGTCTTCAACCACATGTCTTCAATGGCATGTGTGTAGCTCCTAGTCTTGACCCAAACTATAGTTGAATGTCATCCTCCTGAGCGGCAGAAGTCTCCCACCTCTATAGATAGTCCACACAGACTATAGTAAACTCTTGTAACGACCCCGCCTCCCGGTAACCCCCAATTAAGGGAGACCCGAAGGTCAGAGCCGTTGTTCAACTAACACGATCAAAGGTTCGACAAATAATCAATAATAATTATGAAATTCTACTAACTAACTGGAATTTGGTATAAAATTAAAACTTTGCTTACCTTTGAAAACTTTGGAAATCTATCTATCCAGAGCTTGAATTATTCTATCTAATCCTCCTTGCACTTTATTTCTTATTTCCACAATGTGTCACTTTACTGTTTGTTCTTTCAATTGTTGTTCCTAAAATGCCGACAAACAAAACGTCGGTCAGTATATCGAAATATATTGGTATGTGGGAACAACCAAAAAACTTGCAAATATGGCTAACAATTTAATCACAATCAAATTAATTAACAAGCCAATTTACACTTTTCAGTATGACATTCTCCACCGCTTTTGCCCTAACCCTGGCATACCCACCTTAGGGTTCCCTTTGCCAATGACTTAAGGCCACCTTCTCAGTCCTGAGCTTGGTGCCTGGGGGTCACCACTCATGGTGCCCACTAGTCATGCAATATCATAGGCCACCTTCTCATTCCCGAGCTTGGTGTCTGGGGTCACCACTCAAGGTGTCCATTGGTCTACCCATTTGGGCCTGACCTTTGGCATCATCCATCAGGGTGGCATGTATGTGCGAGAATCCATACTTCTATTATTAATGTGATGATCATAATGACTTTATAGTTTGCAAGTATGAACATACAAACTGATAATTTCCATTCAATGTGATTAACCATCCGGAAAATCCTCGAGAAACTAAGGCGATTATTCATAATTAACCACATACATGTTAAGCAGACTTGAATGCAGAAATAACTCAATCAATCAGGAATCAAGCAAGCACACACACACAATTGTTCCTGAAAAGGCATCTAATTTCTCTATCATTAATCATGTCCTCATGATCTATTACTCCTAGTTGTCTTCTAGGGTTATTACTCCCTTTTTAGGGTTTTGAGCATAATTAGGGTTTTACTTCCTTTTTATTACTATTACCTTACTTTTATAAAATACCCATCAAACCCTAATTATCTTGTCTTATTTTCCATTAAGGTCCTTAAGATCAGGTTTGGACCACGAAAACCCTAGTTTTCAGATTACTATATCTTTTCTTTTCTTTTCCTCTAATTTAGGGTTTCTAACATATTAATCAACATATAGAGTTAAAAACCTTAAACTTGTAATGCTATCATCAAAACAGGATACAAACCATCTAAATCAGTAAACAAGTTAACCATACTCGAATTAACATATTTGCAAGATTAAATATATCTTTTATTAACCATTGGGGTTTCTAACCACAAATTAATCCCCTTTTTATTCAAAATATGTACTTTTACAAAAATAGATAGATTTAGGCTTTCAAACCATTTTTAATATATTCCTCATATTTTTTTGATCATTTTTCATGTATTGACTTTTTGCATCCGAGTTTTCTATCACCCGATACGATTTTATCAAGATAATTCCTTTTTAGGTTTATTTGCTATTTTCTAGAAAAATGCAGGGCCGCCCGATCCATGGGCCGCGGATCCACTGAGTATCTAACGGCCACAGATACGCGCACCTATTATGTGTGATCAAAAGAAAGCAAAGGTCGATTCTAACCTCGTCACTACTGAAGGAGGCGAAGGGCAAATTGGTCAATCTGCGGTTCTTCTCTTCTTCTATCTCTCAACTTCATTGTTGTAGCAAGCGGTTGACTCTCGGTTGTAGTGCTCTCTCGCGTCGACGGTCCAGGGAGCTTCGTCTCCCCTCTTCGAACTTGACGACGCCTTCCATCACTTGCCGAGGACACACCAAGATTGTCCCCCACTCGCCGGACTCCGGCGATGGTCTCCGAGATGCCGAGGGTGCAGGTCAAGACGAACAGGGCAATTGAACGCACTAAAGCACTCCTTGCTTCCTTCCATAGAGCTTGGGCTAGCGATTAGGGATGTTGATTCCCTCCATAACCCTACCCTATATATAGGGTCGGGGCAAGGTCCTGCCCAGTTGGGCGTTTCTTAGATTGGCAACCAAACCCAGTCGAACCAGGGATGAATCCCTTCGGTTTCGACTCTTGGATTCAAAGGAAACATCAGCCAGCTTTCCAACCCAGTGGATTGCGAGGAATCCAAGAAGGAAAGTTCCTCTATAACTTGCGGAATCACAGTCCCAGTGGAACTTGGGTGATGATTGTTGACCGTTGGATTAAAATCCAACAGATCTCTTTGCACTCGTTCAAACAAAGGAAAGGTCTTTTCTTTTAATTCAGAAATAATTTCCAATTTGAAGATAATTTGCAAAAACGATTTCTCCCAAACCATAACTCTTTTCTTTATCAAATTTTAAGGGAAGGTTCCTTTTAATATTGCCTAGCTTTTTACGAAATTTGGGAAACAACTTGTAATGGATGAGAAGGTTTTATTCTCTCCCAAGTTATCTTATCCTATTAATCAAATTAATTTATATTCCTTTTTCCTTTGTGATTATCTTGTTATTTTGGGTCCCTTGGACCTCAAGAAAACCCAAAGGAACGGATTCCCACATTGGGTAATATTGGTTTGCCTTTCTCTTCTTTTAAAGGTCAAATTCTCATATTTCCCTTTTATTAATCAATTTCTTTTCCTTTTTAATTCTCTTTTTAAGGATTTCTCTTTATATCTCTTCTAATTTCCTATTGGAATTCCTTTTAACATTAGGAATCCTTGGGATTCGAAAATCCACCAAGGATAACTCAATTATACCTCTTTTCACGTATTTTCCACCTTTTATCATTATTTGCAATTTCTTTCTTAACAAGGAAATACTTAATTGGTCTTTTCTTTTCTTATTGCATTCTCTATGCAACTTTGGACTCCTTAGAACCCAAGGAACCCAAAAGGCACGAAATCCATCCTTGGATTGCATTCTTTTGCCTTCCAGAGGTTTCCACATCTCTCTTTTCTTAAAAACTCAATTATTCATTTATTAATTGAATTTCCTTGTTATTGGGCCCAATAACCAATAAAGTCCACAAAGCAATCATCAAGGCTATTGTAATGAAATTCATGTAGTCAATCTTTATTTTTTCATTTATCTTTAATATGAGAAATTACATTTCTTAGCAAATGAACCCAAAAATTGAGGTTGTAGCATCCTTCCCCTCTTATAAGAATTTTGCCCTCAAAATTCCATCAAGCAAGCAAACAGACAGGATAAGCCTTTCATATGTCCATCATGGCTCCCATGTGGCTTCACCCTTTCCATGGTGCTTCCCAAGAACCTTCATCATCTCATATTCTTCCATCTGAGTTCTTTCTTACCTTGGTATATCATACCCTCATAGGTGACTCAGGACATTTCAACCTCTCAAAAGCTGAATAGGTTCAAGGCTCAGCACATGGCTTGGGTACCTCACATAGTGCTCTAGATCGGACTCATGGAACACATTACACATCATATTATCCTGAGGGTCAAGGATAAACACAACCATCTCCACCAATCCATCTCAAATGGACCCATATATTGGGGACTCGACTTTCTCAGATGTAGCTTAGAGGGGTCGGATTTTCACATTATATTCTCCCACAGTGAACTACATGTCAGTCTGCTTTGCATCAGCTCGTGACTCATGTCACCCTTGGGCTCTCCCTCAGCCATTTCACGATCAAGCGACTTCATCTGCACACACTGTGGTTCTTTTCTGACCTTCACGAGGCCTCCTTCACCAACATCATCTTAATGAAGTGGTGACCGACACAACCTCCTTCTAGAACTTCTTTCATCCCGATAAAGGCTATGGTGGTTAACATCACACTTAAGAACTGTCTCTTTGTATCACCCTGAGCAATTTCACTTGCTCAACTCAGACCCTCTAGTCTGGATCATACTAACCATTAGTTAGGGTGATAAGAGGTACTAACATCAAGTTCTGCATGTTTCTACTTCCACCTCATGGAAGTGAACCTTTAGGTCATACTCAAGAACTTTTGAACTCGCATCATGGTGTAGTTTTACCATCTCCCTCTCTTATGTAGTTCAACAAAATCTATCTCATGACAGTACTCCTTTCTTCTCATGTCATCTAGGTAAGGTGATCTACCATAACCCATATTACATCTTGACCTTCTTGGTCAAGGGGAGACTTGCCACCATGCATAGTGGATGAACTCCCATTCCCTCTCTGAGATTCTTAACCTCTAAGTCAAAGAACGGGGTTATTGGTGTTCGTCCTTCACCTTTGGCTTGCATGGCTACATGCTACATGCATCTTCACATCGAGCAGCCAAAGTGCTACTATCACTTACTATCTTTGTAGTACCATGGTGTTTGGTGATCTTAAAACCATGATATATGGTATGTCATGATTCCTCAAGATCAATACCTCAGAAACCCTAAACCACTCTCATTAGGTTTCATCACCTTCCTTTCCAAAGAAGCACATTTGAGGTTCTACAACCATCCTTTCGTTAAATCATGGACTAGGCTGGCTAACCAAACACTCATTAACGTGTCCAACATATTTCCTTACATCCGAGTGTTAGCCAAACTTATCTCTTTTCCTCCTCTTAAGGTTAGCCTAACAACCTCAACTTCTTCTAGCTTCTAGCTAAACTAGGCAGCTATATCTCAACCAGAGCATTCATTACCACTTCTTATCCTTAGGTGTTAGGTAACGTTGAAGACATACACGTTCATGTATTCCACTTATTATCTCATTACAACTCTAAGTTTCTCTTCATCGAGAAGCTCTAAGCTCATCCTCATTGTAATCAAACTCAACCTTGGTTAACTTGTACATTCCACATAGCTCCTGATAAAACATCCTCATGAGCTGACTACACTACTTTCTCTTAGTGTTTGTAAACCATCCATGTATCATTCACTCCACCAAGGTATGTTATCATCTCTGTCCTCATACCTTGTAGCAACGTTCCAACTCACATCATCTTTTATCCTTGGTGTATGGCATGCATATTGTCCTATCTCTCACTCCCATAACAAGAGGAAATAAGCATTTGGTTGCAGTCCAAATACAGAGTTCTTCCTATTCCAAGAATAGAGATGATACATCCCACATCGCCAGTACACTTTCAATTCTAAGTCGAAACGTGCAACTTATGTCTCTTTATCACAAGCATCATGATATCAAAGTTACTTCCATGGGAAACTGGTCTCGAACCTACTTGGGTTTACACACAATCTTTGGTCATCTCCTCTAGGTCTATAGGGTGCCGACACTTTTGGGGTCATCCCTCTTCCCTTATGCATCCAGAGAGTGCCCTACTCATCTGCCCTTTGGGTCCCATGAGATCATGAAGGTGATCAATCTCCTAACCCATGGCCCTTGGACAATGATAGCTGTTACCTCCCGACTCTACGGTCATGTGCAACTAGTGAATTAGGCAACACCTACTTCCATCAGTCTTATCCCTACCTGACCATAGGATAGACTTAGGATTTGTTATAGTACATGTTCAACTTAGAACCTTACCCAAGCCTTCATCATCTCTCTCTACATTCATGGGACGACTTTCATCCCTTCATTGGGGTCATGGTGGCCTGTCTTCCTTGGTCAGGCCCCATACTGGTTACCTACATGGTAACACATCCACATGCACTTAGAGATGGATATCTATGGGTCTACAGGTTCATTCTCATATTGTGTACTTTTCACTTAGCTTCTCAAGATCCTATGAGACCTCTTTAGGTTACCTCAAAACCAACAAAACTGATATACACCTTACAAAAGGGTCCCTCTCCCAGGATGGGAGGAAACTACAACTATTGACCACTAGGTCACAACCGTCCCTAGGGTTTACATTCACATGAGCAAGCCTAACCCAGCAGCCACTAGGGAACAAGCATACCACCTATTAAACCATGCTAGGTCATACTTGTTCTCTTTCCTCAATCATTAGATCAACTTAGTCGTGAGGGGTTCATCAAACATACCCTTAACTTAAGGGGTTTCCTTTACCTCTACTCATGAGGAGTACCATGCTCGAAACTATAGAGACTCAAATCTCATCATGAGCATTGGGTACACTGCTTCCTCTCTTAGGCCTAGGAACCCTAGGTTCACCTTTGGGTGTCCAACTACATGCTCAACCTCTTAACTATGAATCAAGCATGTCCAAGGTATGTCATCCTTTCATTAGAGAAACACCTCAGAGTTGAGTCCTCTTCTAGGACAACCAACTAGGTACAAGGCTTTAAAACTTGCTACTTCATCCTCTTCAAGTTTAAGAAACTCTTCTCATGAGGTAAACACCTATACCATAGGCACAGAGGTACTAGAAGACTCATCCTCTCTCTAGGGTTTGGTTACTCTCATGGAAACCAAGACATCATTAGCCTCCAAGGGTCAAACATACGTCAACCACTATCATCCACTTAGGTCGCATCATCCTCAACTCCCACTGTTCCTCAAGTTTCGGGGTTTTAGGCTTCCAACCTTCTTGCCTGAGGTCTGCTCTCTCTCTTGAGCTAATCCTACAACCAACCTCTCTATAAGAGGTCCTTTCTTCATGAAGGATCAAGCTCACAATCATACCTCTACGTGGGTGAAGCCTATGCTCAAACTTGTGTTTGCTTATGATTATCCATAGCCCCTTATGCTTATCTCCTAAGCCATCCATCCTGTCATTCTGGCCTCAGTTTAAACTTACTGCTCAAACTACTGATGTACTCTGGGTGCAAGCTATATCCTACTTGCAACAACCCATAAGGTTTCTATAGATTCTTCTCTAACCTCATCCATGAAGGAGCTATCCTTCGCTCAAACATGCACGACCCTTCCCAGGGTTGGGTTGCCAAAGGTACTCGGTCATCAACTTCTCATAGTTCATATGGCATCCAAGGCATGTTTATCATGACATCTAACTCATCATGCCATCTCTCTCTCTAACCTTCACTTAGGGTTAGGGTTAACATCTTCCTCAGAGGATGTGCTAGGTCTCTACCTCTAAGACCAACTCTCTCTACTCATCCTCCTGACAAGGAGGTCTATCCTCTAGTTTCTCCTGATAGCAATGACAACTCGTGTCATACGACCTAAGCATGTATCTATTCTTCAGTTTGCGCTTTATCTATTAAGCTTATGTCCATGACATCTTATTTACATGCTTTTCATTAATTTGGTGGAGGATTCCTTAGACCTTATTAACCTTACCCATACCTCAAGAGGGTGAGGAGAAGAGAGGAAACCCTAATCCTTAAGGTCCTTAATAGAATTTGAGTTGAGAAGGGAGGAACAAGATGAGAGAGTCTTAAAAGTATCTTATTTCGAGTCATATCCTAAGATATCGGCCAGGCAGTCCCACAATCCGGTAGTCCTCGTATTCCGACTAGCGGTGCGAAGGAAAATATTGCCAGCCCCCAGACGTGATCCTTTTCTAGACACCTCAATCTTTTGGACAATCTTCTAATAACTCCCTCGGTTCTATGGAATTTGTAAAATTTAATAATTATTAACGATTAGATGACGAACCTCTGCTCTAATACCAATTGTAACGACCCTGCCTCCCGGTAACCCCCAATTAAGGGAGACCCGAAGGTCAGAGCCATTATTCAACTAAAAGGATCAAATGTTCAAAAAATAATCAATAATAATTATGAAATTCTACTAACTAACTGGAATTTGGTATAAAATTAAAACTTTGCTTACCTCTGAAAACCTTGGAAATCTATCTATCCAGAGCTTGAATTATTCTATCTAATCCTCCTTGCACTTTATTTCTTATTTCCACAATGTGTCACTTTACTGTTTGTTCTTTCAATTGTTGTTCCTAAAACAATGACAAACAAAACTTCGGTCAGTATATCGAAATATAATGGTATGTGGGAACAATCAAAAACTTGCAAATATGTCTAACAATTTAATAATCACAATCAAATTAATTAACAAGCCAATTTACACTTTTCAGTATGACATTCTCCACCGCTTTTGCCCTAACCCTGGCATACCCACCTTAGGGTTCCCTTTGCCAATGACTTAAGGCCACGTCTCAATCCTGAGCTTGGTGCCTAGGGGTCACTGCTCATGGTGCCCACTAGTCATGCAATATCATAGGCCACCTTCTCATTCCCGAGCTTGGTGCCTGGGGTCACCACTCAAGGTGTCCATTGGTTTACCCATCTAGGCTTGACCTTTGGCATCATCCATCAGGGTGACATGTAAGTGTGAGAATCCATACTTCTATTATTAATGTGATAATCATAATGACTTTATAGTTTGCAAGTATGAACATCCAAACTGATAATTTGCATTCAATGTGATTAACCATCCAGAAAATCCTCGAGAAACTAAGGCGGTTATTCATAATTAACCACATACTTGTTAAGCAGACTTGAATGTAGAAATAACTCAATCAATAAGAATCAAGCAAGCACACACACACAATTGTTCCTGAAAAGGCATCCAATTTCTCTATCATTAATCATGTCCTAATGATCTATTACTCCTAGTTGTCTTCTAGGATTATTACTCCCTTTTTAGGGTTTTGACCATAATTAGGGTTTTACTTCCTTTTTATTACTTTTACCTTACTTTTATCAAATATCCATCAAACCCTAATTATCTTGTCTTATTTTCCATTAAGGTCCTTAAGATCATGTTTGGACCACAAAAACCCTAATTTTTAGATTACTATATCTTTTCTTTTCTTTTCCTCTAATTTAGGGTTTCTAACATATTAATCAACATATTGAGTTAAAAACCCTAAACTTGTAATTCTATCAGCAAAACATGTTAAAAACCATCTAAATCAGTAAGCAAGTTAACCATACTCGAATTAACATATTTGCAAGATTAAATATATCTTTTCTCAACCATTAGGGTTTCTAACCACAAATTAATCCCCTTTTTATTCAGAATACGTACTTTTGCAAAAAGAGATATATTTAGGCTTTCAAACCATTTTTAATATATTCCTCATATTTTTGTGATCATTTTTCATGTACTGACATTTTGCATCCGAGTTTTCTATCACCCGATACGATTTTATCAAGATAATTCCTTTTTGTGTTTATTTGCTATTTTTTAGAAAAATGCAGGGCCGCCCGATCCATGGGTTGCGGATCCACTGAGGATCTAACGGCCACAGATACGCGTGCCTATTATGTGCGATCAAAAGAAAGCAAAGGTCGATTCTAACCACGTCACTACTGAAGGAGGCGAAGGGCAAATTGGTCAATCTGTGGTTCTTCTCTTCTTCTACCTCTTGACTTCGTTGCTGTAGCAACACTGGTCAACCGCGAGGTTGACTCTGGGCTGTAGTGCTCCTTTGCTCGCGCTGACGGTCTAGGGAGCTCCGCCTCCCCTCTTCGAACTCGATGACGCCTTCCATCTCTTGCCGAGGACACACCAAGATTATCCCCCACTCGTCGTACTCTGGCAATGGTCTCCGAGATGCCGAGGGTGCACGTCAAGACAAACAGGGCAATTGAACGCACTGAAGCACTCCTTGCTTCCTTCCGCAGAGCTTGGGCTAGCAATTAGGGATGTTGGTTCCCTCCATAACCCTCCCCTATATATAGGGTCGGGGCAAGGTCCTGCCCAGTTGGGCGTTTCCTAGATTGGCAACCAAACCCAGTCGAACCAGGGATGAATCCCTTCGGTTTCAATTCCTGGATTCAAAGGAAACATCGGCCAGCTTTCCAACCCAATGGATTGCGAGGAATCCAAAAGGGAAAGTCCCTATGTAATTTGTGGAATCACAGTCCCAGTGGAACTTGGGTGATGACTGTTGACCGTTGGATTAAAATCCAATAGATCTCTTTGCACTCGTTCAAACAAAGGAAATGTCTTTTTCTTTTAATTCAGAAATAATTTCCAATTTGAAGATAATTTGCAAAAACGATTTCTCCCAAACCATAACTCTTTTCTTTCTCAAATTTTAAGGGAAGGTTCCTTTTAATATTGCCTAGCTTTATACGAAATTTGGGAAACAACTTGTAATGGATGAGGAGGTTTTCTTCTCTCCCAAGTTATTTTATCCTCTTAATCAAAATTAATTTATATTCCTTTTTCCTTTGTGATTATCTTGTTATTTTGGGTCCCTTGGACCTCAAGAAAACCCAAAGGCACGGATTCCTACATTGGGGAATATTGGTTTGCCTTTATCTTCTTTTAAAGGTCAAATTCTCATATTTCCCTTTTATTAATCAATTTCTTTTCCTTTTTAATTCTCTTTTTAAGGATTTCTCTTTATCTCTCTTCTATTTTCCTATTGGAATTCCTTTTAATATTCGGAATCCTTGAGATATGAAAATCCACCAAGGATAACTCAATTATACCTCTTTTCACATATTTTCCACCTTTTATCATTATTTGTAATTTCTTTCTTAACAAGGAAATACTTAATTGGTCTTTTCTTTTCTTATTGCATTCTCTATGCAACTTTGGACTCCTTGGAACCCAAGGAACCCAAAAGGCACAAAATCCATCCTTGGATTGCATTCTTTTTCCTTCCAGATGTTTCCACATCTCTCTTTTCTTAAAAACTCAATTATTCATTTATTAATTGAATTTCCTTGTTATTGGGCCCAATAGCCAATAAAGCTCACAAAGCAAACATCAAGGCTATTGTAACGAAATTCATGTAGTCAATCTTTATTTGTTTATTTATCTTTAATATGAGAAATTACATTTCTCAGCAAACGAACCCAAAAATTGTGGTTGTAACAACTCTAGTCATGTTGAAGGACATACTAGAAGGAGTTGTCCCCTTTTGTCGGTGTACTAGTCACTGACACCCTCTCCAACAACCAGTTGCTTTTTTGTAGTTGTATTTCCCTCGATGTTCCTACCTGGATGGGTAGAACTTGTTTGGGCTCTCTCGGTTACCACAACCAGAGAGGACAACAACTTTGCAAAGCAACTAATGTTTTGAGTTGTGTCTCTGGAGAAGCCCCCTGTACCCCTCTATTTATACTAAAGGGTAGGGTCAGTGTAACATCCCAGAATTTGAGGCCTTGGATAAGACAATCTTAAAAGGAATAATTGGACTACCCATATCACCAAGGTGCACCTCCTTTTCCGGGATCCCATTACTAAAGAACTGCATAGTTAAGTGTGCTTAGCTTGGAGTAGTACTAGGATGGGTGACCAGTCGGGAAGTTGATCCTGGCTTGCACGTGAGTGAGATTAAAGCATGCATTTAAGGCTAGTGGTGGTTTGTGGGGCCAGTCGTCATTCCTGAAACTCTACTAGAGCCTTGGGTAGTGGGTCCAAGTGTTACAAATGGTATCAGAGCCAATCCCCTCCAGTAGGTGTTAAGGTTAGTGGTGGTTTGTGGGGCCAGTCGTCATTTCTAAAACTCTACTAGAGCCTTGGGAAGTGGGTCTGAGTGTTACAAATGGTATCAGAGCCAATCCCCTCCAGTAGGTGGGGCCCCCATGGGCATGTGGCATGCCAGTCTTTGAGTCGTGCGGTCCACGCATGTTGGAAAGGGCTATCTGAGTTGATGGAGCCTCCCATGCACTGGTAGTGTCCAAGCATGTTGGAAAGGGCTATCCGAGTTGATGGATCCGCCCTTGCGTTGGTAGTCGTGGTCGGGAGCTGGGTGTACATGGGACATTTGGGTCTACACTGAAATGGGGAAAGATTATGAGGCAATATAGTTGAGCCTTGACGAGGATGTCAAGATTCTAAGTGGGGGAGATTGTAACATCCCATGATTTGAGGCCTTGGATAAGACGATCTTAAAAGGAATGATTGGACTACCCATATCACCAAGGTGCACCTCCTTTTCCGGGAGCCCATTACTAAAGAAATCCATAGTTAAGTGTGCTTAGCTTGGAGTAGTATTAGGATGGGTGACTATTCGGGAAGTTGATCATGGCTTGCACATGAGTGAGATTAAAGCACGCAGTTAAGGCTAGTGGTGGTTTGTGGGGCCAGTCATCATTCCTGAAACTCTACTAGAGCCTTGGGAAGTGGGTCCGAGTGTTACAGTTAGGGTTCCCAATCTCTGCAGGAGTAGAAGGGTCTGGAATTTGCATGAACAATTTGTACTGCGGAAGGCGAACCAGTCTTTTCATAAATGAAATGGTCATTTGGCAAGGTGAGTCGATTGGTTCACTTTTGAACCGGTCAGTTGGGAGTGTGAACCGGTCGGTTCACTTAGTGAATTGGTCATTTCACTTCCCAAGCTTACCCACAATTGACTTTCCTTATTTGTTTCTAATTAATGCAAAGACTCATTCTTATCCCAATCAAATTGAACAAGTGAAATGAAAAACCTTTTTCCCACAAATCAAAAAAATCCAACACTACTCGTTTGGATAAGTGAACCGATTGGTTCACCAGAGTGAACCAGTCATCTCATTGGCCATGAGACGATCGGTTCACCCAGTAAACTAGTCGGTTTGTGGTCTAGATTGTGCAGAACACAATCAATTCAGTTCTCAATCAATCTAACACTCTAATTTGTTGGTTCAATACTTTAATTTGATGATTCTGAGTCAAGTCTATTGGTTGAATGTTTTATTGAGTACCTAAATACTTTAGTAATCAATCCATACATCATTCATGGATAAACTCCTCTTCCAGGTTAATCCTTTGTGTGTGACCCTATAGGTCCCAATTCACATTGGCAATGAATGTTCATAACTAGATTATGACATTATAAGCAAATATTGGTGCCTAGTCACACATCAATGCTACCCAAGTGAAAAGGAAAGTTGGAGAACAACTTTGACTCCTACAATCTGTGATTGGGGTTCCAGTGAATGTATAATTTCTTTGTCTCTGATATCCTGAATGAACTCAAGGCATGAAGTTGTCATCCTTTCAACGCTCATTCATGTTTCTTGAACTAGAGAAGATTGTTTGAGATATATGTGACATCAATATCATACTTATTCACATGTGCATGCGCATGCGTTTCTCAGTCTCTCTTATCAAGTGGTCTGGACATCATACTCCCTTAGGAGGGATAAATCCCATATCTATCACTCACAGTCTATCTCATGCGTCAAATCCACCCAATCATCACCGTTATAGCAACCCATGTTTCAGGACTGCGTTTGATGATGCCAAGGTGTACCCAATCACATTCGATGAGTGCAGTGATTTCAGGTCTAAGAATCAAAATCACCACCATCACTATGAAAGATGACTCTGACTACCATGTCATGGTTCCTTGCGTCACTCTTATAGTGGGTATGTCCGATACACTATTCTATAACATGTATCTATGTGCTTAATTTGATATCATATATCATGACTAATGATACATTATCATCACCCAACACACACTCTAGTCTTGATGTGTAATTGTTGTCTATCAACCTTCCATAGTGACATCTGACTAGGGACATATCAAGAATGTGCATACTCTTAGCATCTGTATGATCTCATTGTTAAGGTCTCAACTCGAAGACATACATCATTGAGTATTGTTATTCCTTATACATTCATTCTACTGCATCATTTATCTCGTTACTGATTGAGCTAGAATAAATAGGAAGCTTGCCTTTGATATTTATCAAATCAATCAGAACATATGTCAATCCAATCATCATATGATTGGCTCTCTGGGCATACATACCAACAGACTCCCACTTGCACTTAGAGCCAATCACCTTTGAATCATATTCTTAGTGATCTTTAAACACGTCCCACATGTTTCTACTGCACTAATGCTAATACAGTGAGTTAGCAACATATTGCTTTACTCAGTATACTGCATGTTTCACATTTCCTCGCTGTACAAAATTTTGTATGATATGGAATTGCCGCAATATGCTATCTGATATTCCTTTCCTAACATTTAGCTCCATTGTTTGACTTAGTATTTCTACTTTGTCATCGATGGTTGGAATATCTATAAGTTCATCTATATGAACTTCTAGATCCATATAGTATCCTCTATTGTTCATAACATAAGGATACTCGACATTCCCTTTTAGAATTAAATGGCTTTTAATTTTATTTGGAACATTTCCATACTCACTTTTATATTTTGTATTTTGTGATCATTTTTCTTTCATTTTGGAAGCTTGCATCAGTGTAACTCATTTACACTCAACTCTTCCTTTTATCACCATAGAACTATTCCTTTAATACTTCACAAGTACTTAAATAAGTTTTTTATGGTATTCTAGTGACTCTCACTAGAAGTATATAGACATCCACTCGTCATGTCCAACACATACGAGATAACTGGATGAGCATGTCATATTGTCATGTCCAATACATACACGATGATGAATGCATATATATTTTCTTGTCATGTCTGATACATACAAGATAATGGGATGATTACATACATGATAGATCCAATTGTGAATGCACAAGGCATCTATCTATGTGTTCCTATTCTTCATAAGAATTGGGGACACTTGGCAGCTTGAGAGACTACTCCATGTAATATGGACAATTTTTCTCCCCTGAACCCTTCAGCACATACTGCCAATGTATGCTCTTTTTTTATTAGGTCAAGAGAATTTCGAGAACTATCTCTATAGGTCTATTCCTATCACATAAGACATTTCTCTTTATTCCTTAAAGAAAGTATTTCCTCACCAATTTCATTTTATTCTTCATCATCATGTAGAATATGAATATGCTCCCACTTAATCTTTGTAATCACAGATCCCTTCTTTATTTTGATACATCAGTCAACCTTTTGACTATATAATCAAATTAAAGACTCCAGTTCTGAGATGCTTGTATTTAATCAATCATATTGATTAATCATTTGTAACTTATAGGTTGCATTTGCATTAATGAAATTATAAAACCCTTCAGGTTGTGTCACGTATACAACCTTATGTTATTCCTTCTAGGAATGTAGTTTTAATATCCATATGCCAAATTTCATAGTCTTCAAGTTGCAATAGAAAGCATGATCCTTTCTTTAACTGTCATCTAATGTCAGTCTTAACACTTAAGACCCAATTGCACTTGTGGGTTTTATCCCTATAAGTTCTACCATTAAGGTCATACCTTGTTTGGTTCACATGGAAGTCATTTTAGATCTTATGGTTTCAAGCCATAACTCAAAATTTGGTTCCTCAACATCATCTAGAAACATCATTGGCTC
The DNA here is from genome assembly GCA_963693085.1 of Alisma plantago-aquatica. Lineage (NCBI taxonomy): Eukaryota > Viridiplantae > Streptophyta > Magnoliopsida > Alismatales > Alismataceae > Alisma > Alisma plantago-aquatica. The sequence continues at coordinate 897,753,894 of OY856412.1, forward strand.
ATCATCATATGAACAATTCATCACCTTTGAGTTTGTAGGATATCATTATCCATCAAGATCAAGGTGTTTTTCTACTAGATATATGAGGTGTATCTATTACATAAGGAATTTGAGATTCCACAACACTTGTGATTCTTAATCTCCTTTTGTACCTTTATTTAGTGTAAAGAATGTTCTTTAGAAGAATTCTAGAAGATTTATGATCATGCTCTTACTATATAGAGTATGATTACTTCTTTAATTTATACATCATTATGCCTTAATCATGAGTTCTCTATGATTCACTATCATAGTTACTCACAAGGTCCTAAAACATTTGGTTTAAGTACCTTATTCATTGATCATATCAAGAATTAATACTTTTTACCATGTTTGTTCTTCATTTATGATATTCTGAACATTTCAATATATCCATCTATGAAATATTAGCATTTAATCCAATAGGTATGTATATAAATCAATATTTATCATACCTAATAGAATAGTCATTCTCCCACTACATCTAGTGAAGATTGACTTGTCATCATGCCTAATAAACAAGACATTCATATCTCTTAACGGTTCATTAACCAAGAGAGTCTAGTTTATCCATCAACATGGAACCTAGAGATGAATTTCTCATTCATTTATTTAGATGATAATGCTAATTTAGTGTTTGAGTCATCGATAACTCTTAGTTATTATTATTTTATCTCATGCATACTGAGTACTACAAGATAAATAAGGCATTTCCATTGATGGTCACATATTTTTGAAATTGAAACATGAACTTTATTGATAGACATCCTTGTCATTACAAGATGCAGTAATAAAATGTTTATATATATTGGAAAAATGAAATAGCAGTTCATCACTCTATTACATGCCCTTTAGGATGAAACAAACTAAAAGGTACTACTATCTATGGCAGCAACACTTGCTCCAATGTTGATGAGTGTTCCTTCTTGGTCTTTTCATAAAGGCCATCACTTCTTTTCAGATCCTGCTCATCATATAAGTCAGATATGTATCTTGGTATCATATACCTCAGATAAAGAAGAATTTAAAGTTTATTTCATAATACTGAGGTGGAGACTTACATCCCCTCCTTCTTCTTCTTTCGTTCATCTATGTAGAGAGGGAAATTTCTCTTCTAATGTCTTGGCTCATGACAATGGTGGCATTTGCCTCCCTTGTTCACCCCTCCCTTGGCTTTGAGAGTTGAAGATGACTTGGGATGCTGGATAGCATCAGAACCTTTCTTTACTTTGCCCTTGCCCTTAGACTTTCCCTTCTTTTTGCTGATCATCATCATAGATTTGGGTTTGTCTTTCTTCATCTATGCCTCATTTGTCCTCAACATGCCCAACAACTCTATCAGTGATCTGTCAAAGTGTTTCATATTGTAGTTCATCACAAACTAACTGTAGAATTCTGGCAAGATTGCAGTATCACATCAGTAGCCAACTCTTGGATTAGAGGGAATCCCAGTCGAGTTAGGTTCTCCACATACCCAATCATCTTGAAAGTGTGAGGGCCTACTGGATCTCCTTTTGTCATGACACACTTGAACAATGCCTTGGAGACATCATATCTCTCTTATTGTGCATGATCTTGTTACATGTTCTTGAGATGTTGAACTATCTCAATGACTTCCATGTTCTCATGTTGTCTCTACAACTCATAGTGCATTGAGCACAACATCAAGCACTTCACATCAATGGCATCCTCAATATGCTTCTTGTAAGCATCCCTTTTAGCCTTTGGTGTGGTGGGAGTGGGTTCATCTGAATCTGGTGTATCTAGGACATAGAGCTTTCACTCTTGAGTGAGAACAATTCTCAACGTCCTTAACCATTCGTGAAAATTGTTCCCATTTAGCTTGTCCCTCTCAAGGACCGATCGCAATGAAAAGTGATTATTATTTACAGTCATTTGTTTTACAAAATGAAAATTTGCAATTTTAGTCCAAAACTCTTTTTCGTTTGATTTGATTTGAAAATTGATGACATAATTAGGTCTTTAATTAATTATCACTCCCACTATTTTGATCAAACTAGTAGCCCTCACCATCAATTCAGAAGATTGCAGCATAAAACCTTCTAGTGAGAAAGATCCTGACTTCGTCTAAGATATGGACCAGCAAGGGTTGTCACCCACAACTATATTCTTTCAGTTAGGAAACTTTTGCCAATTGCATCATATGCAACTCTTGATAGATGTTATGCACAACTCTTTGACATGAACATCTGCATGCCTCAAGGTGCCTAATCCTATTAAGATCACCTTGTTAAGTTTGACCAAAAAACCAACACAATGAATATGCACCCTACAAAGGTAGACCCACATATTCACCATCACACTTACACGAGATAGACAGTGCACCACGCGAAGGCATACCCACACTTTGTCGATCAAGCTTTTCATGTATGCTGCTTTTGGAAGGCATCTTAAACTTAATATTTTGTTGAGGGGTTTTAATATGCTTATATGTATCCAATCATCACATATAAAGTATGTATCATATACATGCTATATCCCATAAAAAACATGCAATGACTATAAATTAATCATTATGGCCATCCTATTGTAGTTCCTTAGAGGTATAAGGAACTACGGTCATCTAATGTCTACATCACATGCAACCTGTTGTTGATGAAGATCTGTGCTTTGTCTGTTCTGGGTTGATTAGCTCATCCTATGACTTATCGGATCACCTCCTGGATGGTCGATTGGTTGTCACCAACCGATCGTCTGGCTCCTCCAGACAGTCGGTTCACTGGGTCATCAGGCTCCTTATCAGGCCACCAACTGCTCCTCAGTCAATCATCTTGATCCATGAAGAGGTCATCTTCAGTCTTCATCATAATAAGAAGTAAAGCTAATCCTATTTTACATAATATTTGTGAAACCTCGAGTTGCATTCAAGGGGAGAAAAGGTAGAAGAGAATCTCGAGTTATCTCGAGTTACATTTAGAATAGAAGAAGAGGGCTCAGTGCACAAACTGAGATGCAAAAAACCATAACCAACCACACACATGCACATAGGGTTTATAGGCCATAATAATGCTACACATCCACCATCAAAACTATTTTAGGATGACGTGTATCAATTGCATATATACCATACCATATATGTATATATTAGTTTGGGATCACATGGTATTAATCGGATATTCACATTAGTCATTTAAATATTTGCATTGTATGCAATAAATAAAAGAAGGTAAAAACAAAATCCGATCATATCAATCATCCCAAAATATAGAGTATTGACATGGATCTGATGCCACTGTTGGGTTTTACATGGTTGGAGTAGGCAACAAAAGTAAAAATTTTACTTGACAATAAACCCATAACCTACAGATTGCATCAACATCTATGTAATGGGAATGATGGTTTTAGTGAGATATACATGGTCTTGAGGCTTGCTTAGTGACAATACCTCACAGCTAGTACAGTCTTCAACCACCTATATTCGACAGTGTCTATGCAGCTCTTGGTCTTGACCTAGACTACAGTTGATTGTCGTCCACCCGAGCGGTAGAAGTGTCCTATCTCTATAGATAGTCCACACAGACTATCAGGAACTCTAGTCATCCTAAAGGATAGACTAGAAGGAGATATCCCCTTTTGTCGGCGTACTAGTCAGCGACACACTCTCCCACAAGCAGTTGCTTTTCTATAGTTGTGTTTCCCTCACTATTCCTCCCTAGATGGGTAGAACTTGCTTGGGCTCTCTCGGTCACCACAACCAGAGAGGATAAAAACTTTGCAGAGAAACTGATGTTCTGAGTTGTATCTCTGGAGAAGCCCCATGTACCCCTCTATTTATAGTAGAGGGCAGGGTCATGGTTCCTAGTCTGTGCAGGAGTAGAAGGGTTCATAATTTCCATGAACAATTTGCACTGCGACAGGTGAACCAATCATTTCATAAATGAAATGGTCATTTAGCAAGGTGAGATGATCAGTTCACTTATGAACCGGTCAGTTGCGAGTGTGAACCAGTCGGTTCACTTAGTGAACCGGTCATTTCACTTCCCATACTTGCCCCCAATTGGCTTTCCTTATTCATTTCTAATAAATGCGATGATTAATTCTTGTCCCAATCGAATTGAACAAGTGAAACAAAAAACCTTTTTCTCACAAATCATAATAATCCAACATTGCCTGTTTGGATATATGAACCGATCAGCTCACCAGAGTGAATCGGTCATCTCATTGGCCATCAGCCTATCAGTTCACCCAATAAACCAGTCAGTTGGTGGTCCAGATTGTGCATAACACAGTCAATTCGGTTCTCAATCAATCTGACACTCTAATCAGTTGGTTCAACACTTGAACTTGATGATTCTGAGTCAATTCTATTGATTCAATGTTTGATTGAGTACCTAAACACTTTAGTAATCAATCCAAACATCATTTACAGATAAAATCCTCTTCTAGGTTATCCTTTGTGTGTGACCCTATAGGTCCCATTTCACGTTGGCAGTGAATGTCCATAACTAGCTTATGACATCACAAGTAAAGATTGGTGCCTAGTCTCACATCAGTGCTTCCCAAGTGAAAAGGAAAGTTGGAGAACAACTTTCAATCCTACTGTGACAGAGTGAGTTTTTCTATATATTTTTCTCTCACCTACAATTTTGTTTATTCCAATTATTTCCTCAACCATCTCTCTCACTAAATTTATGAAATGGCCTATCAATTCCACATAATACAAAACCCTAAATGTCACATAAAGGTGAATTTTAAGAGTTAGTACACTTAATCAATAGCTTTGTTGACCCTTCAAATTTCAATTCTAGTTTTGCACCATAGCTACATCATGACACTATAGAGCTATGCCATAAAACTCATTACAATCAGATTTACCAATTGAGAGTTATTCACATCTGAAAAATAATGTGTATAATGTCATTTAGTAACTCTAGGACCTAAGTTTCGATTTAATAGGGTAATAATTGGTCACACAACCCATTAAGTTGTTGGGCGCAGACCATTTAACTAGGGCTTTGACCCCAGCCATTCGATATGAGAGCCACAGATCCGTTTAGGGATCCAAGGGTCGAGAACCCATCTTCAACCTTGCGTAAAGGGCGGGGAGGAGATGACAAACCCGAGCTTCAGCCAGATGCCACCTCACCCTTTTTCTCGAATTTTCATCTGAGTAAATATCTTCAACTCAACAAAACGAGGTCAACTAGCCTTATCTTGACCCCCCTCACTCTCAGAATAGGGAGAACAGACCCCCCTTCTCCGCTCCTCTCCCTCCGATGGTGGAGGTTTTAGGGTTTCCTCTTCTAGCCACCACCGCACCTATTTAAGGATACCCCAAGATCCTCCGCACATCCCTTTTACCTTAAACTCACTTTTTCGAGCCCGATCACAACCCTTTAACCCTTGTTTTCATCGCACAGTTCTCTGCGTCGCCACCGCACTACCCCTTTTGGGCTTCACGCCTCCGCACCTCCTCCTTCTCAATCACCTACTTCCCTCAACTCACCAACACCAAATGAAGCTGGGCGGCTAGTTCACACCGAAGCCAAAGGCCTACTGCTCTTTTTCCCTCATCTCGTCGGTGAGCCCTCCACCACAATCTGGAGCTTGCTCGTGCGAGGAACCACTGACCAGGCCAGGACCCGCAGCGCCAGTTGGACCAATCTAAGAGCGCCCGATCAACAAACTAGCCCCTCTCTCGTGATAGTTGGGATCAATTTGAGTCATAGATCTAGATGGATCTGACCATTGATCGAGGTTTTATTCTTTTCTTTTTATTTATTTACTCAAGAAAATGGATTATCTTATAAAAAACCTAGAAAATGCTGGGAATATCAGATTATAGTGAACCTATATACCATTTTCATCATAAAAATGAGATCTATCCAAATAAAATATAATTCGGACCTAGATCTGAGCCCTCTTTCAAAAGTAATAGCCTAAATCCCTAATGATCTTTTTATCATTATCTTTTGTGTAATAATAGTCCTCCATGATTAAGATCTGACTTGTGGACATCCTAAACCCTAATTGAATCCATGATCACCATGTTTCTCGAAACCCTAATCCAATAGAGACATTTGACTCAATAATTATGAAACAATCTAAATTCTAGTTTTCTATTTCTACATGTGTATACCTCATGCATCTACATGCTAAAACTTAAATATTTAATGGACTGACATGGTCATGACTGACCTAGAAACTCTAAGATCCATCTCTGATCCTTTGTACTATGTGAACCCTAGAATGGAAACGTTGATGATTTAAATCATAATAGAAACCCCAATTGTTGACTTTTCCTTTTGGATGATAAAAGGTATGATTAAAAGGTATGAGACCTTAGTTTAACATCTGATCTTGTGACTCCAAAAATAAGATGAAAATCATGAATAATCCCTGATCTAATCATTATAAGATAAAAGTACTCATATCTAAAGAATAAACCTTAGTCGTGGGTCATATGGACCAATAGTAACAAATATACCCTTGATTTCCTTTCAGGGTGATCTTGTTATTGTTCTTCTAGACTCTTAGAATCTAGATCTAATCAAAATAGGTACATGGTCTTATTAAGTATAAGACTAGTTTTCTTTGGTTGCTTATGATAAGGTGTATCTTATTTGGAACTATTTTTCTTATACTTTGATTGGTTGAACTACTATGCTATATGCTTCGCCAAAACTTAATGAAACATAAAGGACATTGTGATGAGTTGTAGCTACTAGTGCACATGGCCCAGTATGGATGTATGTTGCCTAACATGGATGTATTGCCCATGTTAGATGTATGATAAATTAATTTTGCCCATATTGGATGTATGAGAAGTGCTTGTAAAATTGTAGTACAACTGCATCAAATGAAATGTATAAAAGATATGTTTACCTGATTTTTTGCCTTAAGCAATGGTTTTCCTTTCTTTCTTCTTTCTTTAAGAATTTTTATACATGCAACCATATTATTGTATCTTTTACCACGTACCCACTTTTGTTGATGATTTTTGTTTCTCGCATTTTCTAGGTACAAGGAACAAACAATGCATCTTCAAGTACCAGAAGCTAATAAATAATGAGCATGGAGGATAGTAGATAGATCTCCACTTCTTATCTTATCTCTTTTCAATTAGATAGTTACTTATTCTTCTAGATGATGTATAGGATATTCTAAATCCTATGTATTTTGTTTTTCCTTCTATAGAACTATTCCTCTCTTCTATCTCAAATAAATTTATGTAATGACTTTATTATCTTCAATGAATGGATGTTTGTGTGGCTAATTAATGGTGTTGTGAACAATGATCTTGGCTTGTTTCTCTAATTTAGTTGGCTACCTTAATCTCTTGTATTTTCCCTTCTGAAATTTATAGATATGTGTGCACGCATATCTATGGATGTCACTAAGGAAAGTATATGGAAATTGGGATGGTCACACCGACAGTCTGTGATTGGTGTTCCAGTGAATGTATAATTCCTTTGTCTATGATATCTTGAATGAACTCAAGGCATGGAGTTGTCATCCTTTCAACATTCATTCATGTTTCTTGAAGTAGAGCAGACTGTCTGACATATGTGTGACAACAATATCATGTGTTGATTCACATGTGCATGCACATGCCATTCTCAATCTCGCTTATCCAGTGGCCTGGACATCATACTCCCTTAGGAGGGACAAATCCCATATCTATCACCCACAGTCTATCTCATGCTTCAAAGACACCCAATCATCACCGTTAAAACAACCCATGTTCCAGGACTACATTTGATGATGTTAAGGTGTACCCAATCACATTCGACAAGTGCAATGAATTTAGGTCTAGGAATCACAATCACCACCATCACTATGAGAGATGACTCTGACTACCATGCCATGGTTCCATTTGTCACCCTCATGGTCGGTCTGTTTGATACACTGTTCTCTAACATATATCTATGTGCTTGATTTGATATCATATATCACGATGAATGAGACATTGTCATCAACCAACACACACTCTAGTATTGATGTGTCATTGTTGTCTATCAACCTTCCACAATGACATCTGACTAGGGACATATCAAGAATGGACATACTCTTAGCATCTGTATGATCTCATTGTTCAGGTCCTCTGTAACATCCCGGGATTTGAGGCCTCGGATAACATGATCTTAAAAGGAATGATTGGACTACCCATATCACCAAGGTGCACCTCCTTTTCCGGGAGCCCATCTCTAAAGAATTCCATAGTTAAGCGTGCTCAGCTTGGAGTAGTACTAGGATGGGTGACCAGTCGGGAAGTTGATCCTGGCTTGCGCGTCAGTGTGGACAAAGTGCGCAGTTAAGGATAGTGGTGGTATGTGGGGCCATTCGTCATTCTTGAAACTCTACTAGAGCCTTGGGCACTGGGCCCAAGCATTACAAATGGTATCAGAGCCATAACCCCTCCAGTAGGTGGGGCCCACATGGGTATGTGGCATTCCAGTCTTGAGCCGTGCGGTCCAGAAAAGTTGGAAAGGGCTATCCGTAGAGACGAGATGGAGCCACCCTTGCGCTGGTAGCCGTGGACGGGAGTTGGGTGTCCATGGGCCATTGTGGGTCTTCACTGAAATGGGGTCAGATTATGAGGCCATATAGTTGAGCCTTGACGAGGACGTCAGGAGTCTAAGTGGGGGAGATTGTAACATCCCAGGATTTGAGGCCTCAGATAACATGATCTTAAAAGGAATGATTGGACTACCCATATCACCAAGGTGCACCTCCTTTTCCGGGAGCCCATCTCTAAAGAACTCCATAGTTAAGTGTGCTCAGCTTGGAGTAGTACTAGGATGGGTGACCAGTCGGGAAGTTGATCCTGGCTTGCGCGTCAGTGTGGACAAAGTGCGCAGTTAAGGCTAGTGGTGGTCTGTGGGGCCAATCGTCATTCTTGAAACTCTACTAAAGCCTTGGGCAGTGGGCCCAGGCGTTACATCCTCAACCCGAAGACATATGTCATGGAGTATTGTCATTCTTTAGACATTCATTCTGCTCCATCAGTTATCTCATAATCGATTGACCTAGAAATAAATTGGAAGCTTTCCTTTGATATTTATCAAATCAATCAAAACATATGACAATCAAATCATCATATGATTGGCTCTCTAGGCATACATACCACCATCTATCATATGGATATATATATGAAATGATAAATAAAAGTCAACATATGGTCTTAAACAGAATTTTTTTTCAATAGTACCCCTCTCTCATTGATCCTCATCCCTTATTGCACCATTTACCTCTCTAAAAATAGTGTTTAGGGAAGTTTTAGAAGCAACATGGGACAAAAGGAGTATAAATTTGTATATGTGAAATGTGATTGCATAGAAATACAACATTTTTTTGTGAGAAACTATGGATACTACATGGGAATAACACCCTTCACCACCATAGAATTTCTCTCAACTAAGTTATTTTATTGGAGAAATACAATATTGGTTTTGCTGATACAAAATTATTAAATATTTACCTATCCCAATTTATTATATCCAACTAAATCATGATATGTTTGGTCTAAAAATAGCTTTTCCCATGCATAAATTTTTTGATGAATATATAAATATTGCATGTACAAAGTTCAAAAATGATTGACTTTGATACATAAGTGATTGAGAAAGTTTGCTACCCTCTTAGGAACCTTTGTAAAGGAAGATTAGGCATCATTATAAATATGAGTGATTTACAATAGGAACATATCCTTTTACTTTTATATTATATTTTTTCCATCTTGTTAATTTGATAATCATTAGGGTTATCAATAATAAAGTATGAGAAATAAATATCTTCACATTTCTCAACATGTCCTTGTATAATAGTATCTGTTCAAATATTGAACGTGTACATTCTAAAATATGCTGGAAAATGTATCCCATATCCATGCTAGCAAAGAATCTCCCTATCAATGAATTTCATCCTAAAAATATCAATTTAGATGTTGGCCACACATTCACCCCTTTATCCTCTTACACTTCGAAAGAAATAAAAAAACGAGAAGGGTGAAAAGTACTATATATGTAGTTGGTTGTGCTTATAATCAAAGAAATATTTTTCACTATATATACCATATCTTGACGTCATTCCATTACCTTGGTGATATGGTACAAAATCATTACATAGAAAGGCATCTTGAAGTGGAGGAAGAGATAAAAAGGATTAGAAGAAGTAGAGCAAATATTTATATGCCTTTAACTTCATGACTACTTCATATAGATTGTGCTTTTAAAGATATATTTTTGGAAGAATTTAATGATATGTTATGGGTTCTCATCCAATTTCACCTATTGCGGAGTCAAGCTTCCATGCCTAACATTTTTTTGTTGTCTTAAATTCTTACAAAGTTACAATGATATGAGGAACGATAAGAATCGGAAGTTGCACATTGAGCATTTAGGTTGTCATGGTGTAGGCCTTGGATATGGTGTAAAGTCTTGTTCAGCCGTTATAAAAAATCATCAACATGTTCCACTTAACTATGAATCTAAGGTTTCCTTGTGGACACTTATATATATGGTCACCATCAAACATATATGTGGTTTTTTGACAATAAATTGTAAATAGCAGAATGAATTTCTAACAAAAAAAAATATTCCAATAAATGGTTCCGTAATGAAGTTTATTTTAGGATGACTATATCTATAATATGATATAATTATTTACACACAAAATTTTGTAAATTCCTTCACAGAGGCTCGAGATACAAATTGGGCTGCTAATCATTTTTGTATGGAATTGAGAAGGAAGAAAACTAAGATAAAGATTTATGTTACATATGAAAAAGAGCACCCGTGATAAATGCCATTTTATTATTTCCTATGTAAATTTAACATTGAATATTGATAAAAATTATATGAAACACATATCTACTTGCATAAATATACTTGAACGATGGGAGAAAAGAATAATTAGTATGTGATTGAATGGAAATTGTGATCCTATAAAAGCAAGTAAATTATATCAAGAAAAGAAGATACTTGAGGTAAAACATGTCGTATGGTTTTTGTACTTAAGATTTGTGTTCATTATAAGGATGAGTATCATATATGATTTTTCTTTGTGATCAAGCACAAAAGGTATATAAGAAAGGCAATAATACTTATTTTATGTTTTATGTATTATGTGTTAGCAAGTGGCACCTACTCAATAGAACATTGAACTATAATTCTTATGATATTATCAAAACTTTTGTAAAAAAATATAGTTACAAAAGCATTTAAAGAGAAAGAAACAATATAGAGGTGATTAAGAAACCCATGATATCCTTTTTAAATTTTGAAGAGGACATTAATTTAGTGATAATGTGTATGTGAGTTTGTAATATTTCACCAAAATTTGGAGATGAGAAAATTATAATGTAAAAGGAGAATTCTTAATAATTGGAAAGTAAATGTGGAGTTTCTCACTGTTCACCATATATTGCATATGAGAACTTCAAAAATAAATTGTGCTATAAATTTTAAGAAAACCAACTACAAGAATTCATTTGAACTTGTTGGATAATGTTTGACAATTATCATTAAAAAGATATGCATATGTAAAGCAATGTTTTTGGATTACCATACGGCTAATCAAAATCCTTATATAGAAAATATATTTGATTATAACTGACATCTCCTGGAGACAATATAACTCTAATTTTCAATACAATGCATGAACCTACCAAAAATATCTCCAATGGAAGTGAAATAGGCAATACAATTGAACTTATCTTGGAAAACAAATTTGACTGTGTATTGGTATTTTTCGGTCAATGTTTTTTTGGACCTCAATTTTTATGTCAAATTTAAGTGATGAATGTGTTGTAAAGGTAATATAACAAATTTGCTTTTTTGGGGTAACAAAAGAACTTTTTAAAAATTACTAATTTTTGGGAGAATGCATTATCCTCCTTAAGATTCTAACATAAGGACATGACTCCCAAAAGATAGAGAAAACTAAATAAAATCAGTTGTAAGTCATTTTAGGCAACATAAATATATATGGTGGATTGGACCCAGTATATGAATTTTTGAATATAGGTGTTATTAGTTTGTGTGAACATTCTTGAAACAAAAAAAGAAAATTTTGTTTGATGTCGTACCTTGTATGTTTGAGAAGACTAGAAGAAAATTGAGGATAGGATGCTTTGTGGGTCTAGTGGTGACTTCTCTCATTCTTCACATTAAGAGGTAGAGGAACAATATAATTCATGTAAAAAGGGTTTGTGATACCCTCAATTTTCTTGATACCATTGTAAATTGCTTAGTTTGGTGGGGCAATGCTAAATCGGGTATACTCTCAGGTGTTTAACCTCAAGTGATACAAATGTGGGGTCTTAAGTAGACCATTGTGTATTACACAAATATTTTTCCTATATGCCATTTTTGAGATAGTAATACTTTACTTTATCCAAAAAGGATGAATTATTTTTAAAGAAATACAACTTTTACCTACAATGCAAACAATTATTCTTATATGAAATCTAATTAATTCTATATATAATAATGCTTGACCAAAACAATGAGTCTAATTCTTCAAAAAAAAATATTTATTGCAAATCTATTATGTCATCATTTGTATTTTCAAACCGATTTCAAATAACAACTTTTCCTTGGAAAACAATATCTTGATTGGTTTTAATATGGGGAATGATATACATTAGTTACATTTCTTTCGACAATGGTCCTAATTATTTGATGGTAGTATTAGTTTTTATTAACATTGTCAATCTATATATCATTTAAATCTAGAAATATTTTCAATCATGAAGATATTTTTATATTTAGACATGAATGAAGCCTTTAATGCATATATCATAGAAACCAAGTAGTTTATGCAACTGCTAAGAGTAAAATATAGGAAAATACAAAGGATAGACATCTTTGTATATATATTCCTTGATTGGATATATATATATATATATATGTATGTATATATATATAATATAATACAAATGATAGGCATCTTAGTATAATAGTACAATAAAGGCATAATACAAATGATTTTTATGAAACTTGTCCTTTTACGGTGCAATGGATTAGGCATTGAACCACATGAGATAAAATATTGATGTCTCTTAGATATTTCAAATTCACAACATAGTAAAGTTTCATTTCTTCTGGAAAGGGTCCCAATTTTTTTATGGTAGTATTATTTTGTATGAGAACTCTCAATATATATTTCATTTAATTATAGCCACATTTTAAATCATTGAGATATTTTTATAGTTAGACCTGAATTCATCTTTTTAATCATATATCATGGAAAGAAAGTCATTTATACAACTACTAAGAGTAAATTAAAGGCATAATACAAAGGATATACACTTAGCATATATATTTTCATTGATTGGATATAGACATAATACATATATATACATTCATTGTATATATAGATATACATAGGATAAAAGAATTGTGTGCTCGAGTATATATGTCTCTCTCTCTCTCTCTCTCTCTCTCTCTCTCTCTCTCTCTATATATATATATATATATATATATATATATATATATATATATATATATATATATATATATATATATATATATACTAGTAAATGCACGTGCTTTGCACGTGACCTCTATGACAAAATAAACTGATATAATAAGTCGAAGACAAAATATGTTTGATAATAATGAATGTTTTAATAAACACAATGCACCCATTTAAATTGATTTACTATTGTAATAGTGTTGTAAATGTAAAAAAAATCCTTCATTCAATTTATTTTTTGTATTTGTTTTTCTTCATAGCTTTATTGTCGGGATGTCTTCTATTATCTTCATCTTGTGACTATCTGGTTGATTAGTAGTCAATGTATTTCTTCTTTTTTTTCTCCCATGCATAGATTTGTCTTGATCATCTGATTTGAGTGTGTCTTTATTATCTTGGATATATTCTTGACATTGGAAATCTTTTTGAACCTCCTTCACATCAACTTGGTCATGAACTTATGTCTTGATGATGTTTGCAACATGTTCAATTTTAATGCATGTGTAATCCATCTTGTTGATTTCAGCTTTCATAGTAGCCTTAATTATGCAAGAGCATTTTCTTGTAAGTACATTTTGTAATGTCCTCTCATAATCAGAGTAGTTATGATCCTGTAATTAAATATATCAAACATAATAAGAATGCATAGATATGTATATTAACATAATAGATGGCATATAATACCTTTTGTTTTAATAAGTCACCAGCAGATACACTCATCAATTGTTCAGCTTCTTTTCCAAACAAAGTAGTCCATATGTTTCCAGTATCATCAGCCTGCTTAACTCGTAGACAATAACTATATTTGTATATAAGTAATGTAATGAGGTTCTTTTAAAAAGAAAAATATTTCATAGTAAAATTTGCAATAGCTATCATGATGTTACCTGAACTCAACATTAACTACTACATGTTCACACTTAGGACAATATTTATCATCGTCTTCAATCTTGATTTTCTTTTTGCATTGGGAGCATGATAAGTAAACCATGTCATGACTCTTATCAATTTCAGCAATTCTTGCTTCGATTTTATAAATATTATTATATAAAAAATGAAAAGCAGCATTATATAACCATAATTATATATATTTAAAATGTATAAACAAATGTAAGAATAATTATATAGTTGTGGATGCAAGTTGAAACTTCAAAGTACCTGTTTCAATTGGTTGACATTGTCTTGAATCAAAGTAGACAATTTTGTTCTTTCAGTTTTGAAATTACCAAAATCAAATGATGGAAATTTACATCTCCTATTGGAGATTGCTTCATCATTATCATAAAACCTATAAAATAATTGTAATTGTTATATACTATGTAGCAATAAGAAGTATTAAATAAAATGTATGAACAAAATATATTATATCAAACCATTGTTTTAGTTCCTTTGCCACTTTATTTGAAGAGTCTATCTCAATGACTGTATCACTTGTAGTAGTGAGGCCAAATATACCTACAATGGATTTAGTTAAAATCTAAGATGATTTAAATGATTTTAATCATTCACATGAGATTACCTTTATATGTGTTTGTTTTAAGATAACATGCTAATATTGTGACTTTATCATCAATCATATTTGTAATAGTTGAATTATCATATGATGCATATTCATTCCATAAGGTGATTACTATAGGCTCTGTAGAACTACAAAAGCGTAACAAATAATCAATGATAATAAATAAAGCACCATATATTAACAAATTAAAATTAGAAAAAATTAAATCTTACGAGGAATCTGCTATCAAGAAATGTTGGCATTGCACAAGTGATCCATCAATTTTCTTTGTGACATGTGTCTTTGAATCGGCATTAATCAAAATGCCAACTATATCTGATAATTGTAATAGGAAATAAAAAAGATAAATCTCACATGCATATACATTGTTCACTTTACTATCAAGCAAAGATTTAATAGTCTTGAAATTTTGCATGCTTTCATTTTTGAACTCCAAAGTGGTCAAATCTGAAGATCTTGATACCTCCAACTTTGTGAAAGAATGAATTGTAATCTCATACTCTAATTTTGATTTATCAAATCGATATTGTTCTGGAACTTCCTTAATATTGGCATTTGATAGTTTATAGAGGGAATTTGTTTGCAAAATAGGATAGAACTTTTCAATCACATCGTTATACATCACTTCTCGTATGCTTTGACCCTAAATTGTATGACTATCGTTAATATATATTGTTATAATATTGATTATAATTTGCAAAAAAATACCTTTGTGTCTGCAAATCTCAATTCTAAATATTTTCCAGATCTTGTTGTGTTTGAAAATGTTTTGACATCATCTTTTTGAACCAACTTGCAATGTAATTCCCAATTTGATTGACTTGGTGTCAAATCTTCTATTGTTATGTTTTGCATCTGCATTTGTTCACCTGTAATGTAATGTAGTTGTCAATATTTATAAGATTTCTTATAAGATATATCTTCAATTTCCAACTTATTATGAATGGCAGTTAGAAAGCATTTAATAGATAAAGCAAATATGTGTTTTGTATATATCTAGCTAAATGAATAAATTGAGAAATCAACTTGATTTTATTTAAATGTATCCAAATAAATATGTATGTTGTTATTAGACATCATGTTGATAAACTCATAAATATATTGGTATGGATTTTCCAATAAAATGTTAGTATGTTAATTCAATAAAATACAGAAAACCATTTGTGCTTTATTTGAAAAATATTAAAGTTGATAATAACATTTTCACATTATTTTTATTCTATTTCAAAATTAGAAATAGATGCCATTATTGTAACATGTATAATTTGCATCAATTTCCCAAATGTATTGTGAAGGTTAAATTATATATTAGATTCTATACATAACACCGTGCTTGTCACAATATTTTGTATGGTTTTTTAAATAAATCAATTTTTTATTTCCATGATTGTTATCATAAAGTAAAATTGTTTCTTGAATTTTTTTAAACAAAATAAAGATAGGTCAAATCTAGTTTTATCTCATTATTGGTTTTGTGATTTTTCAAACCAATGTAAGTCTATTATCTTTTCGATGCTTGCAAAAAATAGATGATTATTATATGATATAAAAAACCTAAATAAAATAATGGCTAATTTAAATTTATAGTTTTTTCCCCTAAAAGTTTGTAGTATTGAACTTAAATGATAAATAAACTTCTAAGTGATAGGTATGATATCTTTCTGTTGTCTAAACAAACAAAGGTGATTAAGAATATTCTTTGTCATATTACTAAGTATCTTGGATTTCTCATTTTCTTCTTCTTAGTTATATCCTCCTATATTGAGTTTTTTGCAATTTAATATTGCATAAATAATATATATTTTAATGAAATATGTTATAATTTTTTTTGAAAAAAATGATAGTCTGATATTAAGAATCTATGATGTTATAATGTAAATAAATGTTTTTCTTGTGTCGACAAGGTTATTGTATTTGGTACCCGTTTAATTGGATTGACTTTCCCCCTATTTCCTTCTTCATTATTGCACCAAACTTATCTAATTCTCACATATCACACACGTACCTTTCACAAAGCAATATATTCCAAATTTATAACCAAGTACTATTGAATTTTGGTTAATAAGGAGAAACTGATATGCTCACCGAGTAACATAGATGAAATATTATGATATGCAAAAAGAATTGACGAGCAGCAATATGTGGGACACACTTTTTAGGGTAGAACAAAAACTGGGGACCTGATCAGGGTGCCACTGATTGGTACAACAAAAGATTAGACCCAATAGCCATAAAATAAACACATTGAACCATTGTACGTAATTAAATACATCATATGTTTGAGAAAAAGATACACGAAAGCAAATAAGTAAAAGGAGTAAATATAGTTGTAGCAAAAAAATAATATGTTGGAATCCTTACCAGTCGCACTTGGTTGGTCTTCACTTGGGACAATTGACAATCTACTACTTGAAACGACTCACTATATATAGATAACTGAAGGATGGTTGAAGTGGAATTCACAATTAGAGTTGAAGTAAGAGATGTGGAGTCCAAATAGGATTGTATTTACTGAATTAAAAAGTCAATATATTCTTAGAAGATAATTACATAATTTTATTGTAATAATTGATTATTTATTTAATTATTTATATACCATACATAGTCCCACGTTTTAAAGAGGCACGCAGGTATCCTAATTATAGTTGGAATATGATATATATGGGGATATTGGCTTTTAAATTGTTCTCAATCCAACTTATTATTTCCGTGTGGAATCAACTTATTTTGATATTGTTTATATTAATTTTGAGAAGTGTCTACTTTCAATAGGGATTACTGAATGATATATGTTGATGGCTTCGCGTGGACATTATATCTATATCAGTCACGTAGTTGTCTTAAATACGCTGCTAGCCGATTTCCAGTCTGATATACGTGTGGCATTGGGATATTACTTTGATTAGAAATTCTTTTGTCGTCCATCATCACAAATTAATTCATGGTTGAGGATAAGTAAATCACTCTGGTTACCCATATTATTATTATTGGTTAAATAGAGCCCTTTCTCTTCACACAGATCATACTCTCATCACTAATTATCAACATTTTGGTGACTGAAACAAAGATAAAATAGTAGTAAAATAAATACATTAAATCATGATTAAGCAAATGACACCAGCAACGTAGCTAACCCAAAGAAAGATACTGTCACTTATACTTACCCAACACAATCTACAAAGACTAACGTGAATTTGAAGCATCAATATAAATACTGAATGTAAGAATATGTACGTAGAGTGCCTTGTAAACTAAATATTCAAATTAATAAATTTACCCACATTCTTACTTGTGGACCGTATGGTTCAGAAAAAAGAAAATTGATATACAAGTGTTAGTACCTTAATTTGGCACGATGATCTGAATCATTATACACAATATATTTAGAAGAATTGCATCTTTCCGAAAGGGGTTATCTATTATAGCTCGTGGTCTTTGACAAGGTACACCATAACATCTATGACATACAGAAGTATGTATACAAATAATTTTTAGCAAGTTGTATTCTTATGTTCCCAAGCATTCATGTGGCAATATGTACAGTCCAGCAGGAACAGATGGAGAACGTCCAGCAGGAACAGATGGAGAATGTACACGGTACACATCTAAATATCTGTGTCCTGTTGAATAGACATTTAAACAAAATAATATGTTGGAATCCTTACCAGTCGCACTTGGTTGGTCTTCACTTGGGTGACTTTGTTTAATTTGATGTACCATGTTTGTAATACTCTATTGTTGACCGTATAAAGATGGATCGGAAGGCAGGTAGTGGTTGTCCTTTCCTGTATTTGCAAGTCAAAATCGCACAGCTTGCACAATTGACAATCTACTACTTAAAACGACTCACTATATATAGATAACTGAATGATGGTTGAAGTGGAATTCACAATTAGAGTTTAAGTAAGAGACGTGGAGTCCAAATAGTATTGTATTTACTGAATAAAAAAGTCAATATATTCTTAGAAGATAATTACATAATTTATTGTAATAATTGATTATTTATTTAATTATTTATATACCATACATAGCCCCACGTTTTAAAGAGGCACGCAGGTATCCTAATTGTAGTTGGAATATGATATATATGGGGATATTGGCTTTTAAATTGTTCTCAATCCAACTTATTATTTCCGTGTGGAATCAACTTATTTTGATATTGTTTATATTAATTTTGAGAAGTGTCTACTTTCAATAGGGATTACTGAATGATATATGTTGATGGCTTCGCGTAGACATTAAATCTATATCAGTCAGGTAGTTGTCTCAAATACATTGCTAGCCGATTTCCCGTCTGATATACGTGTGACATTGGAATATTACTATGATTAGAAATTCTTTTGTCGTCCATCATCACAAACTAATTCAAGGTTGAGGATTAGTAAATCACTCTGGTTACCCATATTATTATTATTGGTTAAATAGAGCCCTTTCTCGTCACACAGATCATACTCTCAACACTAATTATCAACATTTTGGTGACTGAAACAAAGATAAAATAATAGTAAAATAAAGACATTAAATCATGATTAAGCAAATGACACCAGCAACGTAGCTAACCCAAAGAAAGAAACTGTCACTTATACTTACCCAACCCAATCTACAAAGACTAACGTGAATTTGAAGCATCAATGTAAATATTGAATGTAAGAATCTGTACAGAGTGCCTCGTAAACTAAATATTCAAATTAATAAATTTACCCACACTGTATGGTTAAAAAAAAAGAAAATTGATATACAAGTGTTAGTACCTCAATTTGGCATGATGATATGAATCATTATACACAATATATTTAGCAGAATTGCATCTTTCCGAAAGAGGTTATCTATTATAGCTCGTGGTCTTTGACAAGGTACATCATAACATCTATGACATACAGAAGTATGTATACAAATAATTTTTAGCAAGTTGTATTCTTATGTTCCCAAGCATTCATGTGGCAATATGTACAGTCCAGCAGGAACAGATGGAGCACGTCCAGCAGGAACAGATGGAGAACGTACACATCTAAATCTCTGTGTCCTATTGAATAGACATGTAAACAAAATGAAAAATAAGTTAAAATATGTAAGAGTTGTACTACAGAAAATAACTAACGTGAATAAAGTTCATTGTTCGTGCATACGACAGTCAGAATCCTTAAGTTGGTTTGTAGAGGTTATTCTGGCAATTATATTTATTGCTATGTTTAAAATCTATGTATGGTTCAAATGATTAAGCATTGACATCAGCATGACCACCATGTCTCTTAAGATCTACATAAAAATGGCAGTACTTAATAAGGAATATAAAAAGTTTTTCAATGCCAATGTAATAAGTTGTTATGAATAACGTGGAAGGTACCAAATGAACAATACCTTGTTTAGAAACATTTTCATAGCCCCCTTTCTCAATTCCACTTACAGACTCATCGCATATGCTGGAAGTTGTGTCCCACCACCTTCATTGTGATGATCTATCTGCTCTTCTATTCAGTGTGATTGACCTGTAAAAATTAGTCTTCATGAACCTTTGCTAAGAGTCAATTTAAGTAGTTTCTGGTTCATCATTTTCCATTCTACAGTTCCCTTACCTAAGATCAACCTGGCCAACGTAGCTCAGGTGGTAGGCACGGTGTCCCCCTCCGGGGGGATCCCGGGTTCGA
This sequence comes from Alisma plantago-aquatica, assembly GCA_963693085.1. Classification (NCBI taxonomy): domain Eukaryota; kingdom Viridiplantae; phylum Streptophyta; class Magnoliopsida; order Alismatales; family Alismataceae; genus Alisma; species Alisma plantago-aquatica. Next base: position 897,774,516 of record OY856412.1, read on the forward strand.
GTCCCCTGTTAAGCGCTGTATTTATCACCCGTCAGTTATCCGGACCAATGCTAATGAGAAGCACGTGTAAAGAAACATCCAGGATGACATGAGCAACTCAGATAACATGATAATCCCTATCTCTATGTAACCCAACAACATATCCAACATGGCCTTCACAAGTACATTAATTTTAGATTGACCGACATGTCAGTGCCTGCATTAACATATGAGGTCGCAACATATATTACAAATAAGCTTAGTGTCAGTTTGAGTGAATGAAATAATCTTCTTTTAGAAATAATACTTACAGTACAAAAATATAAATGTATATATCGAGAAACAATAGGTTCGGCAGTGTACACAATTATTCAATATATGAGTGTAGAATCCATCAACGTAATATGAATATTAATTGGAGGAGGATATGTGCTTTGATAAACTAAGAGTGTCATGCTCTTGTAAAAAATATTGTTCCCTATATGAAATTAGTAGTTCGATATAGCTAGATATTTAAAATGCTAATGAGAAGTAGGTGCAAAGAAGAATCCAAGAAGACAAGGGCAGCGCATGTAACATGATGTAAATATATGTTTCTAATGTAACCCAGTAAAATCTGCACAATGGCGTTCATAAGTACATAAATTTTAGAATGACCAAAATGTTAATCTCCTATATGAACATGTGAAGAAACAATAGAAATTTGGTTTATTCTTAGAGGTGATTCTTGTCGCTACATATACCTAATAAAGACTACTGCCATGTGGATAAAACTGTAAGCGTATCCAGCTATCAGTGATGAAAATGGTAGTTCAAGTAACATGATGCAAATATCTATATCTAATTAAACCAACAACATCTCCACCATAGAGCTATGATAGTTTCTCCTTCATTAATCTTAGCTGAGCATCAATATCGACCAAAAAGGAATAAATAGTGTTCTTAGCATGACTATGATGCCCTTTGACAAGAAGGAATAAATAGTGTTACATGACCAAATCTCTCTATCAATCTAGGAATGGAGTTATTATATAAGGTAGTATTGAATCCAACTTCCTTAATTTGTGATATTCACATTGCTTCTTTTCAATATGGTTGAGCTCTATAAATTTTTCCACTGCAGACTGTTATTAGAATTAATTTAGTAAATAATACGATCTGAAACCTATAAACTAAGAAAATTATGAATATAAATCTATAGACATACATTTCAAACATAAATGTGTCAAGGTATGTATTGTGCAACTGTAGAATCTACAACTTATACAATTATTCTATATATGAGTGTTGAATCCATCAAAATGATATGCATAATCAACTGAGGAGAAATTATGTCCTAATAAATAATATGCGTGCTCTTCTTAAGTTAAATGTGTTTACAAGTGGTCATATATACAAGGAGGACTAAGGTACACTACACATGAGCATATTCACAAATTCGGTATTCGGGATACGTACGACCCAGCTGAAAATTTTGGAAATCGGGAATTATGCAGAAATTGCAGATAAAAATTGGTCAACATACGGTAGATGTTCGGTCAACTATTCGGAAAAAAGTCGGCAAAAAACGGATTACATATATACATAAACACATACAAACATATATATACACACATATAATGATTTAAAATGACTAAACATCAAAATGATTACCCTAACATTAGAAGAAGGGGAAGAAGTCAGAGCAGTAAGCAGCAAGCACAAATCAGGGAAGAAGGGGGAGAACGGAGGAAGATGGAGCATACATGTAGAATGTTGAGCGCTACTCCTCCTAGCTCAGGGTGTATCACGGGATAGAGAAGGAAGGTTGCACGGTTTAGTGGAACCCTATTGCAAGTAAAAAAGGACGTGGAAAAAACAAATGTGAAGCAAAAGTACAGAACTGTATAAAACGGCAAAAACACGTATTGAACGCGTTTAAAACGCAATACGCGAATAAAACGTGAATTGAATAGCTCACATAACATCATAAAAATCTCTATCTCGATGTAACCCAACAACATATCCAACATGACCTTCACAAGTACATAAATTTTAGGCTGACCGACATGTCAAGCTCCTACATTGACATATGAGGTCGCAACATATATCCCAAATAAGAAACAACATGTAGTGTCATCTTGAGTGAATGAAATAATACTCTTTTAAAAATAATACTTATCAAAATAAAAGTATATAGGTATATATTGAGAAATAATTGGATCTGAAATTATACAATTATTCAAAATATGTGTAGAATCAATTAAAATGATATGAATAAAATTTGGGCAGGATTTCTGCCCTGATAAAGTAAGTATGAGCATCATACTCTGATAAATATCTTCAATGCCAATGAGAAGTAGGTGCAAAGAAACATCCAAGATGAAAATGGCAGTTCAAGTAACATGACGCAAATATGTATTTCTAATAAACCAGCAACATCTCCACCAAGAGCTCTGATAGTTTCTCCTTCATTAACCTTAGCTCATCATCAATGTCGACCAAGAAGCAATAAATAGTCTTATTAGCATGACCATGATGCCCTTTGACAAGAAAGAGTAAACAGTGTTATATGACCAAATCTCTCTAGGCCAGTATTTAATCCAACTACCTTAATTTATGATATTCACACTGCTTCTTTGCAATATGGTTGAGCTCTATAATTTTTTTCAATTTAGTAAATAATAGTATCCGAAACTTATACACTAAGAAAAATATGAATATAAAATATATAGACATACATATTAAATAGGAAACGAACTGTATCATTCTAATTAGAAAATTGTAAACGTATCAAAATAAGAGCTTGAATCTTCATCGTTTATGAAGAAGTCAACCTAATGAATATATGTTTATGAAGAATATACTATTGTTGTTGCATTGCTTTATATACATACCGAAAGGATCAAATCAATCAAGAAGTTACTGAGCTTACATACGCTTTGTGAATTTTTACATATATAAGAGAAGGTGTTTTTTAATTAGATAGGATTTTTTTTAATAAATTAAATTATCATTGAATCAAGTGTTTATATACAATTAGAGATGGAGATCTAAAATTGAATCATGATTACAAAGCACACCATTTGGATATAACAAGGAAATAAATAAATAAAAAAGATTTTTCATGCCTACATATGCTTTGTGAGCTTTTACATCTAGATGAGATGTAATCTTCTATATCATAAGTCTAAATATTCAGCTCATCAACATAAGAATTGTGTTCCTTTAAGTTTCTTCAGTGTCAAAATATTAAAATTCAATTTTAAATAAACTAAAATATAGGAGTGCATTCCAAGATTTTGCATCTAAATATAAAGTATATTACATACTATAGAGAATGCAAGTAATACTCACAATCTAGTAATGTTCAAATTCATACATAGCAGCTTTAGAGCAGTATGGTTACAAACTTTTGATATTCACCTTGCTTCTTTGCAATATGGTTTGAGGTCTGTAAATTTTTTCATAGAAGGCTCTGCTAATACTCAATTTATATAAACAATGCAGACTGTTATTAGAATTAATTTAGTAAATAATACGATCTGAAACCTATAAACTAAGAAAATTATGAATATAAAATCTATAGACATACATTTCAAACATAAATGTATCAAGGTATGTATTGTGCAACTGTAGAATCTGCAACTTATACAATTATTCTATATATGAGTGTTGAATCCATCAAAATGATATGCATAATCAACTGAGGAGAAATTGTGTCCTAATAAATAATATGCTCTATAAAATGTGACCTGAATGTAATGGGGAGTTCAATCCGATTTTCTCTACTCAATGCTAATGAGTAGTACGTGTACAGAAACATCCAAGAAGACATGAAAAGCTCACATAACATCATAAAAATCTCTATCTCTATGAAACCCAACAACATATCCAACATGACCTTCACAAGTACATAAATTTTAGGCTGACCGACATGCCAAGCTCCTACATTGACATATGAGGTCGCAACATATATCCCAAATAAGAAACAACATGTAGTGTCAGCTTGAGTGAATGAAATAATACTCTTTTAAAAATAATACTTATCAAAATAAAAGTATATAGGTATATATTGAGAAATAATTGGATCTGAAATTATACAATTATTCAAAATATGTGTAGAATCAATTAAAATGATATGAATAAAATTTGGGCAGGATTTCTGCCCTGATAAACTAAGTATGTGCATCATACTCTGATAAATATCTTCAATGCCAATGAGAAGTAGGTGCAAAGAAACATCCAAGATGAAAATGGCAGTTCAAGTAACATGACACAAATATGTATTTCTAATTAAACCAGCAACATCTCCACCAAGAGCTCTGATAGTTTCTCCTTCATTAACCTTAGCTCATCATCAATGTCGACCAAGAAGCAATAAATAGTCTTATTAGCATGACCATGATGCTCTTTGACAAGAAAGAGTAAACAATGTTATATGACCAAATCTCTCTAGGCTAGTATTTAATCCAACTACCTTAATTTATGATATTCACACTGCTTCTTTGCAATATTGTTGAGCTCTATAATTTTTTTCAATTTAGTAAATAGTAGTATCCGAAACTTATACACTAAGAAAAATATGAATATAAAATATATAGACATACATATTAAATAGGAAACGAATTGTATCATTCTAATTAGAAAATTGTAAACGTATCAAAATAAAAGCTTGAATCTTCATCGTTTATGAAGAAGTCAACCTAATGAATATATGTTTTTGAAGAATATACTATTGTTGTTGCATTGCTTTGTATACATACCGAAACGATCAAATCGATCAAGAAGTTACTGAGCTTACATACGCTTTGTGAATTTTTACATATATAAGAGAAGGTATTTTTTAATTAAATAGGATTTTTTTAATAAATTAAATTATCATTGAATCAAGTGTTTATATACAATTAGAGATGGAGATCTAAAATTGAATCATGATTACAAAGCACACCATTTGGACATAACAAGGAAATAAAAAAAAGAAGATTTTTCATGCCTACATATGCTTTGTGAGTTTTTACATCTAGATGAGATGTAATCTTCTATATCATAAGTCTAAATATTCAGCTCCTCAACATAAGAATTGTGTTCCTTTAAGTTTCTTCAGTGTCAAAATATTAAAATTCAATTTTAAATAAACTAAAATATACGAGTGCATTCCAAGATTTTGCATCTAAATATAAAGTATATTACATACTATAGAGAATGCAAGTAATACTCACAATCTAGTAATGTTCAAATTCAGACATAGCAGCTTTAGAGCAGTATGGTTACAAACTTTTGATATTCACCTTGCTTCTTTGCAATATGGTTTGAGGTCTGTAAATTTTTTCATAGAAGGCTCTGCTAATACTCAATTTATATAAACAATAGGAACTGACATTTATAAACTAATAAAAATATAAATATAAATATAAATATTTGAAATATGCGTGAAGAATCGATCAAAATGATATAAATATCATTTGGGGAGGATCTTTGCCCTGATAAACTAAGAGTATCATAATTTTATTAAAAATTCATGCATGAAATTGGGAGTTTGATATCTCTAATATCTTCAATGACAATGAGAAGTAGGTGCAAACAAACCTTCAAGACGATAACGGAGGCTCAAGTAACATGATAGAAATACATATCTCTAACTAAACTGGTAACATCTCCACCATGAAGCTCTAATAATTTCTCCTTCATTAATCTTAGCTCAGCATCAATGTCGACCAAGAAAGAACAAATATTTTTATTAGCATGACCACCACGTCCTTTGGGATCTACATGATATTCACAATACTTAATAAGAAAAATAAATAAATCTTCAAAAAAATCTGAAATAAATAGATATGAATAGTGTGATAGGTAGAAATTGATAATCACTCATTTAATAGGATTTCTAATGTCATTTTCCAAATCTCTGTATCTAGCTAGGTATAGAATCATTATGTAGGCTAGTATTGAATCTCACATCCTTAATTTGTGATATTCACCTTACTTCTTTGTGATATGGTTCAGCTCTAAAAATTTTAACACAACAGGCTCTGTTTAGAATCAATTTAGGTAATAAACAATAGAATCTGAAACTTATAATAAACTAATAAAATATTAACATAGAATCCGTAGACATACATATTGAATTAGAAACGATTTGGGCCCTACTGAATAAGAGGAGTAACATTCTAATTAGAAATTTCTAATATGTATGAAAATAAGAGTTTGAACGCAGTAGTCTTCCTTCAACACAATGAATTTGAGAATTTTTGCATCTAAAGAAACGTAATATTGTGTAAAATAAGATTAACTATTTTGTTCCTACTAACATAATTCTTACTACTACATGTGTTGCAAAATTGAATTGAGAGAGCTAAAGCCAAACCATGACTTCAAATAGTTACACACCATTTAGACAAATATAAAAAATAAAGAAATAAGAACAAACATATACATATCTTCTCAACTAAAAATATATTATATACATTTTCCATCAAAACTATATTCAATTGTAATTGTGCATCACCATAGGAGACATACTCACACGTGGTTGTGTTGCATAATAGGAAAAATAAACAAATTATACTTGATGTTTTAGTATCAAACTTTAGTTTGAATAAAATCATAATTTCTACAACATAGATGAAGTCGATTGAAAATCACCTAAGAAACTTTGATCATATGATGTGTAGCATGATATATTATTTGAAAAGAATGGAATGTGGTATACTACTTTCTCATGTTCAATGACAATACATTAAGTGGGAGCTCTTCATTACCATAGTTACTGAAGCTTGATCTTTCTGAATTTTTATCCCATCACCTAACATATTTAGTAGGATTTACTCATAAAAATATGAGTGACCAAGTAACAAAATGTCAACAAGGAAAAACAAAAATTTGCATTTTCATTACCTTTTTGGTTTATCGATCAAATGTTTCGGTATAAACAATATTTTTTGTGCAACATTTGTATTCATCAGTAGTTGATGCTTGAATCAAAATCTTGGTCATGGATTTTGAAATTCCTCTAGACATTGCAACATAAAGTTGTCCATGAGAAAATACAGGTTTTGGCAAGTATATGCCAACATGTGGGATCGTTTGGCCTTGTGCTTTATTTATAGTCATAGAGAAGCATAAACGAATAGGAAATTGTTTTCTTCTGAATGAGAAAGGATAGGTTGTATTTTCTTTTGGAAACATTGGAATCCTTGGCAAAAGAACTTCTCTTCCAACATTATGACCAATAGCTATTCTTGCTCGAATGATATTTTGTTGAAAATCAACACAAACCAATCTTGTTCCATTACATAGGCCATTTGGAGGATCCAAATTTCTCAACAACATAATGGGACAATTTTTTTTAAGAATCAACTTGTATGGTGGCATCCCAGGAGGTGTTTCACCATTTAGAAATTCTACTTGATAATTATGATTTGTCTCATCAATTGCTGTATCAAAACTGAGATAAGTATATTCATTGCCTGGAAACTTTTTTATTATCATGTCATTTATGTCATCAACATATTCATTCTTGGTTGTCAATATTGCTCTTGTTGTCATATAATCTGAGCAATCACTTTTTTCAAATAAAAGAGGAAATATTGATTCAATTAGTCTTAATTTTAACATCTCATCATTATCATATTTAATTAACATATCCCGAGGAATATTGATCATATCCTTCACTTTGTATGGTTCACTTCCTTCACCAATTCTCATTAATAATTCTGAAAATTCAGGATCAAGTGCAGCTCTCATATTTTTAGTAAGATGTAATTTTTCCATTGAAGACCACAAATATGATTTGACCAATGATTCTTCAATCGTTTGTGAACATGTTCCTTTAGGGACAGGCAACACTTGTCTGAAATCTCCACCAAATATGACTACCTTACCACCGAAAGGCAATTCTTCATTTTCTAGTATATCTTTCATTGAACGATCTAAAGCCTCGACTGTATGTTTCTTTGCCATTGGAGCTTCATCCCAAATTATCACTTTTGCTTCACGAATTAGATCAGCTAGACCACTTTGCTTTTTAATAGAACAAGTAGATGAAATATTGACATCAAGCGGTATTTTAAATCTAAAATGAGCAGTACGTCCCCCTGGTAATATTGATGCCGCAACACCACATGTGGCAGTAGCAATTGCTATTGAGTTATTACTTCTCACTTGAGCTAGAATCGCACGATAGAGAAATGTTTTTCCCGTCCCCCCTGGTCCATCAACAAAGAATACTCCATTGGCTTTATTATTTATTCTTTCCATAATAATATCAAATGCATACTTTTGTTCATCATTCAATTTTTTTGCAGCTTGAATATCATCTATAGGAGTTTGTATTGCTAGCTCATCTAGTATCTCTCTTGAAATATTATTATTTAAATCTCTTTTCAAAGATGTGACAGGCAAATCAAAATCTTTGATATTTTTCCCCATACTTTCTAATATAACTTGAATGTCATGTATTGTCATTTGAATTTGATCTTCAACTGATACTTCATTATCTCTAGAAAAATCTTACATCATGTCTTTTAAAAATGTAGTCCATAACATTTTAGCATCATCTGGTTCACAAAATACCAAAATAATTGCAAACAATCTTCTCAATGCTTTTGGCATCTGATAAGAGGTTGCCTCTTGTAAACAAAAATATGCCGCATTATCACATTCAAGAAGATCCCGATGTTGAGCTGCTTCTCTAAATGTAATATAAGTCACATCATTAACTGTACGCAAATCAATAAAAGAAGTAGCCCCACGTACATGATTTAAAAGTATTCTCAAGTAATATCTTTCACCTTCAGAGGGATTTGCAGCACTAAGACGGCCAATTGCTTGAAAAGACTTTCTAAAAGTCCAACAGAAAGAAGACTTATTCCAAAAGAACTGTTCAGGAAATTCTCTATATAAATACTTTCTTCCCTCGGTATTGTTAAGATTAAATCTAAAATATTCAGTAAGAATCGTCTTTCCTGTTTGCCCTTCGCTAATAACATGACAAAGGTCCTTCGATTTTGAAAATGATACAAAATGCTTGTTTGGCAAATGAACTTGTAAAGGGATAACATAAGGATACATTTCGTTGAGATTGAACTGAAATATCCTCCACATTGCTTCAGGAGGTGAAACCCATCTTGCATCTTGAAAATTTTTTATCTCATCTATTTCTTCAGGGTGTAAATAAACAGTTACTCTATCATGTCATTTGTATATATATTTGTATAAATATTTAACAGCCTTTATACATGAACATATCTCGACATTTATATGGCAGTTGTAACGCTTCAATAGGTAAGGATTGTATGGTACAACCCACTGATTATCAACTATACAATTTCTCACTTCCACCGTGACACCATTATTTCTTCTCCTATATATAGGGTATGAGTTTATTCCCTCCATTGAAATTTGATAGTAAGGCTTTGGATAGTGTGATTTACACACATTATTTAGCATGCAAGGTGAGTTCTTCCTTAACTTTCCACATGGACCATGAATCATATGCTTCAAAACCATCTCATACAGTAAAGGGTATCTTCTTTGTTTGGAATTTCAGCACAAACAATGCAATCATACTGATCTGGGGTAGTTATTTTATCTTCTTGCTTCAAAATGATTAGAAAATGGGCATGAGGTAATCCTCTTTTTTGGAATTCTATAACATAAACATGAGCAGCTACTCTTCCAAATATTTGATCCTTAAGTATTTTATGTTTCAAGTCCTCAAGTTTTGCCCGAAAAATACAAACGATCAAATCAGGCCTATTAGATGAGTGTTCCCAGGCTTTTAATGAAGACTTTATTTCATCCCATTCAGGGTTGCATGTAATAGTCAGAAAAATATCGGGTTTCCCATATTTATGCACCAAAGCCATTGCATTCAAATATCTTTTTCTCATATCATGTGGACCTCCTATGAAAGATGCTGGTAAAATATTTTTTTGACCAATCTTTGATGCCCTAGTCTCACCATTATGTACTGCATCAACTATACCATCATACAAATCTCCCCTTATATCATTCTGATGTTTATAGAAATAGTCCAATCTTGTAGTTTCAATCTTGATATACATATCTACCACATATTGTTGAAGTAGTCTTCCACTATGTAATAATAATGTCTTCACAGAGTCACAAAATTGAAACAAATAGCAATAGTATTCTCGAGTTGACACATAAAGTTTCCTTTTATTTTCAAGATCTAATAGAACAATGTCAAAAATATTACACTTTTTACAAAAATAATCAAGGAAACAAAATTACAACATTATTGCATTTCAAATAATAAAGATTCAATTATTTTATGTATTGCATCAACTATACCATCGTACAAATCTCCTCTTATATCATTCTGATGTTTATAGAAATAGTCCAATCATGTAGTTTCAATCTTGATATACATATCTACCACATATTGTTGAAGTAATCTTTCACTATGTAATAATATTGTCTTCATAAAGTCACAATTTGAAACAAATAGCAATAGTATTCTCGAGTTGACACATAAAGTGTCCTTTTATTTTCAATATCTAATAGAAGAATATCAAAATATTACACTTTTTAGAAAAATAATCCAGGAAACAAAATTACAATATTATTGCATTTCAAATAATCAAGATTCAATTATTTGGCTTCAAACAACTAACAATAGTACTCACGAATACGCCCCCCAAAAATGGCTTTAATTTTAAACATAAAAAATAAAGTATGTGACAATGGAATTAGTATGAAGCTTATCACATAGTATTTTATGCTAAAATCTAAATGAAAATAAATTATGTATTAGACACAATAATTTTCTATAACTTTAGTGCCTAAAAATTGAACATTTATCTCTTATTATTAAATATTCAATCAAGATATAATTAAGAGAAAAATTAAATTTATGACCTTATAAAAATAACCATTAGATTAAAATATGACAAGCAATATTACTCACAAAGAGACATTCATTTTCTTATAATTTTGAGTATTTACATGTCAATTAAAATATATTTCAGCATAAATTGCTATGCAAATAACAAATTATTAAGCATTCAAATACAAACTATGTAAAGTAGTTGATTTTAGCACATATATTTATTTCATAAATAAAAAGAATATGTCGACGTACCTTGATTTTCTTCATTTAACATTTGTTCAAATGTGCTGAAACTCAATGTTGGATTGTTTAACTCAGTATTTGGATGATATGTCGACTTGCCATTTTTACCTCATAGTATATCTCTATGCCATCCACATTCGCCTTTAGGGAACAATATTGGATATTGCAATGGATCATAACATCCAAAATATGACTTTACATTATATGTTCGTCCTCCAGTACCATGAACAATGACATCTAAACAATATCTTCCATTTGGGTTGTTCCCACAATGACATCTAAACAATATCTTCCATTTGGGTTGTTTCCCTCGACCCAGATTGCAGCTACTTGAGAAATTATTGGTTCATTGTCTACTCTTTGATCAACATCACATTTTCTTAATATTGCAATACTATGATTGTCTAATGAGTTATAACTCCTCAAACTTCTAAGAAACTTTGAATATGGATTTATTTGCAAGATTGATATCAACTTTTCAATTGTTTGAGGATTTAATTTAGAAATATGCTTCGGTCTATTCTCAACTTCATGTTCTGTGTCAAAAAAATATAGTTGTAAAAATCTAGCTATGTTATCAGAAGGAAATAGTGATGAAATCATGTGGTATGCTTTTCCTTGCACTCTAAATGTATAGATACCATCTTTCATGCTAGCTAAATCTTTATCTAAATTTCCAACTCCAAAAGAAGTAAAGGAAAAAGCATTATTATATCCACATATAAGATTTCTGAAGTCCTTTGCTTCCGTAGAATTAGATGTATATAGCAGAACAAGGTCTTCAGGTGTTGGGTTAATTTTTATAACCACTTCTCCTTTATGACAACAAAAAGTTGGAGGTTCAGATTCAAATCTCATAGCTCCACAATAGACACAATTGGGACCAATTGTCACTTTATGTGTGCCACTCATTTCTATTGCTCTTATTTTTTGTCCATTTGACTTTGACTTGTGAACATTCCAATAATCTTGGTCTCTTTTACGTTTCTTGTCTACAAAGATATATAAAAGTTACTTACTCAACTACTTTATTGATAGATATACAAAAAAATATAACGAAGAACATAGGTAGTAAATATAGCAATTACCTTGTTGATAAACATCTTGTTTGTTTTTTTGATATGCTTCTCTCTTCTTTATTAGTATTGCTTCTTTCATCTCGTTTGACATATTTGCATAATGTTGCCTTCGTTTCATATTTTTTTGTAGTACAATATTGATATCAGACACAACATAAAAATCTAATATTATAAATATACATGTCATTGATGATATAGATAATACCTCTTCATGATTCTTATCTACTGTTTGAATGTCCATTACTAATGTCAACAAGACTTTTTTCTTTACCTGCAAAACATACACATGTGTATGTATTACCCAAAATGCATTACCTACTAATTCTAATGCAAGTAGCATATATTCCATTTATAATGATAGTTATTAGTTCAAACATGCAGTTCGTTTCTATTCATAAATGCCCTACACATTCTATGTTCCAGTCTTATGCATTCAAATTTTGGATAGATGCAACATGCCAAAGCATGTGTTCCACAAATATGTAGTGATTTGTGGACATGTTTTAGAATGGTAATATTATGACTAACCAACAATGGACTGCAATAAGGACGGTACATAAAAAATTTCACAGTGACTTTAATCATTCATTCTAGCAACAATTTTTGCACTATATGAGCTGCTTTAAATAACTCCAAATGTGGTCTGCAGTCACCGGGCTATGGACATATCTATGAATCATAATTAACAACAACCTAGTCGATAAACCATGATCGCATGCGGGAGGGTGAATTATAATATGGAGGTCACCGTGCACATACAAATGTGATTGAAAATCATGCAAGCCCCAATACTCATGGTCGTTTCCATTCCATGCATCAACAAGAAAATCAGAAGCAACAATTATAGGTAAGTTGGGAAACCACTATCTTTAGGAATTGTTATGACTGAATGCACAACATTGCCGATCTTAAAAAAATATGTGGCAGACATTATTCAAACTCATTTTTGCTATAACCAATACGAAAAGTTTCTAAACATTAGCATTACGCATGTGTTTTTTCCCAGTCATGATCAGATAATATCAGTAGTCAATCATTGGTTAAATTCTAATGCAAGTAGGTTATCAATCTTTATCCGAGATGTGAACATGAACAATTAAAAGGTAAGGTATACTTACCAGTGATGGATTCCGTCTCCAGATGAGACCGTCAAGTATTTTTGTGCCAGAGGAATAGACACGCCTATGTGGGCAAAGGGAACACTTCTACTTGCCGATGAAAAGGAAACTCCCACTCGCTGTATGCGTTATAATCGGCTCGAAGATGGGCACAGAGGGCGATTAGAATTATAATAGAGGGAGAAACATAGATTCCGTCAGGTGAACTAAGCAGGGAGAACAATTTACAGAAGGGAAAAAATGAACTGAATCTCTATACCTACCGTGAAGAATCCTGGCTCCAGATGAGATGCAAGTGCCAATGCGGTCAAGGTATACCTATCCGTAAAGGATTTTGCCACTGGACGAATAAAGGGTGTGCCAATCAGATGAACTTCCAAGAGATGGGAAACTGCCCAAAGAATACAAGGTGCGCCAATCAGACGCCCACTGCCGATGAAAAGGAAAGTCCCACTCGCTGTATGCGTTATAATTGGCAGGAAGATGGGCACAGAGGGCGATTAGAATTATAATAGAGGGGAAAACATGGCTTCGGTCAGGTGAACTAAGCAGGGAGAACAATGCATTGCCCAATCCACCAGCCGATGCCGTCCATCTCATATTCTCATACTATATCCCGTGAATGATTTCTCTGCAGCAACAACCAACACGCCCTCATGATCGGTCGCTATCTTGATTTCTGTTATGGCCATAAATTTCAATTGCTTGGCTCAAGCTATCCCCATGACAAGGAACCCACGGCTGAAGGCTTGCAGCAAGATGGGTATCCACGAAATCCCTTTGTCTTTTCCTTTCTCCCAGTCGGAGCTACCACCACCGTAGGTATAGAAATTACTAAGCAGGGAGAAAAATTTACAGAAGGGAAAAAATGAACTGAATCGCTATACCTACCGTGAAGAATCCCGTCTCCAGATGAGATGCAAGATGAACTTCCGAGAGGTGGGAAACTGCCCAAAGAATACAAGGTGCGCCAATCAGACGCCCACTGCCGATAGAACCATCCGTCGTCTGGCGATCATGGCTACTGGCGATAGAAATGTCAGGGAGATGGGCAAGCAGGACGAGGGGAGAAGTAGGGCTGTTTAGGATTGGGCCACCCCTGTGACAACAGAGAACGGATGACTGTCGGCGGAAGGTGTAGGGACGAGAAGGTGAAGAGGAGGAAATCCGGCGGCTGAGCCTGCTGACGGTGGTGAAGGAAGTGGCGGCTGTTCCTGCTGACGGTGTCGAAGGAAGAAGCCGCTAGAAGTGGAAACGGGGGACGGGGAGCGAGCCAGGCGGCAGGGAACAGGGATACAGTGTGATTGTATGTAAGGATGGATTTTAAAAAAAATGAATTTTTTTATTAAAAAGGTTTGGACGGAGACGAGTCTAGGCGTTTAGTTTGGTAGGATAGTAGATAATACAAAGGAAAGGCATCTTAGAATAATAGTAAAATAAAGGCACAATACAAAGGATTTATATGAAACTTGGCCTTTTATAGTGCAATAGATCATGTATTGAACCACATGTGATAGATTACTTATGTGTTTCTTTATTGTTTATTATTTTTTCATACATCATATGATTTGTAACTAATGTAAATATAATTTTAAGAGATAGTCAGTATTTCTATGACATTTGATGAAAGAGATTATATCAAGTATGTGTATCATATTTGTATGATATATATAAAATGTATAATATTAACGAATACATTCGATGAAATAGAAATATTTTGAAAGTAACTTTTTGATATATTGTTAACATGGTGAATTTTATAATATGCATCATATTTGGTTAATAGAAATTGAGATATAAATTCGAATAAAATAACTAATCAACATAAAAATAAATTTTAGAAAACTTAATAGAAATTGTTTTACAACATTCACCAAACGTGACCATTTGTAAGGCATTTTTGCTACAACCTAAATGATTCTATGTGTTGGTATGTTTATTCCATGTGCCCAAACTTTTTGCATATACATTCTAAATACACCAAAAGTTTGGCATATTATATATGAATGAAAAAGGATTTGTTTAGGCATTTATGGCTATTGAATGTGTCATAATTTTAGGAACATTCACTTTCACAATGGGATTGCACAAAATATTCAAGGCATTTATCATAAAAGTAAATGCCTCTATTTTCATTGCATTCATCTAAAAGGGTGATACTTTGAAAATTGAATTCAATGAACTTACTTTGATTATTATTTATATGAACATAATAGTTAGGTTTTTTTCAATTAATCTTGTGATTGTGGAAGGCTAGGACAACTAGATATAGTGGCATTTCATATTTTTTACCTTTCTATCAGAGAAGGGTAGGAGAATTAGCTATAGTGGCCGGTTAAATAAAAATGATTTCAATTCACTCTCAGCTATATACACTATTATGTGACATGTATGTTATACTAGTTCTTTTTTTCTAAAAGCATCATGTATTATATATTAAAATAGAAGACAACATCATATGTGTATGAAGTCCCTTCTACAAGAGTTCCCACTGGACTAGTAGTAGAACGATGGAAATGGGGAGCATCAAGGTATAAACACCACAAGAAGGCTCACCAAGAGTAAGCACTTTTGGTGTTTAGACCGGAGAAATAGGTAGATCCTGTAACATGATTTCTTATGAATGTTCACATGTTGGGGGGTACTATTTGGTATAAACACCAAAATGCTAAACATAACAAAATCATGAACAACATATCTTTAAGCTCGATAAACCACGAGGCGAATCATGGGATAGGTTGTGAGGCATATAAGAAACTAGGAAGATGTGGATCATCATGGTCCTCATTTCACATGATAGGGGTGTGTAATGGACTTGGTGAACCCTGAGCTAGAATATGAATTATGGAGGAGCTATAGGAAGAGTTGTGATAAGGGAAGAAAAATCAATTACTTATGAAAGGTCATCTTTATTTGCATCCATTGTTTTAGTAGGGATACTATATGTACCATTGATATTTCTATTTCATTCACCGATATGAACCATAGGAAATGGAAAATGAGATTCTTTTTTAAGAAATAAAAAATGAGAATGTTATAAAAATAAATACAATGGTTTGGTATGTGTTTGGAATATGTATGTTGTGATTGAGTACATGATGTTTAGATGATTGTAAGTTGAAATAAGAGAAAGTGTGCAGTAAGGATTCAAGGTTATCTCGATAGACCATAGATGAAAAGGGACCATGTTATTCGTTTTGTGGAGATTTTGACCAATATAAGTTTGTTTTCAAAAATCTCCTGTAAAAAACTAATTATGGTTAGCCTAGTCCTAATAAACCATAGTTTAAAAGTGAAAGGTGCAAATGAACAACTGAAGGATACAAATATGTGTGTTTTTATAGAGAAATTGTGTCCCCAAATACAAGAGATATTATGATTCACTTGTGGGAAGTATATAAGCTCCCTGATGTTTTGTAGGACGATGTGGTATAGTGTACTTGATTGTCTCTTAAAAACGTCATTTCTAATGCAGAGTAGTGACTTTGTGGCTTTAAAGAGTGGGGCATGGGAAAAGGGAGGGTGTATATAATTGAGTTAGAAGGTTGGATCACAATATAAGAACAAGGGTCAAACCACAAAGAGGTTAGATATTTTTTTATTTAACCAGATAAATTGGATGGCTTTGAAAGTATGGGGATATTTGGAAATATATTTCTCAATGAAAGAATGTTTAAATGAGATTAATATATTACCCCATTGTCTTTTTGGGGTTTCTGAGGAGAGATTGGAGTTGATAGCATAACAAGAATCAACAATGGACATGTTTTGTATTCCGTGCTCCTCTTGTAACTTGAATGGACAAAGGGTATCCCAAGATATAGGATGGATCTCATTGTACCGAAGGAAATGTTTGTGAATTTTTTTCTTATGGGGAGGAATATGTAACTAAGGAAGCAGAAGGATGTTGTAAAATAATTGCATTAAGAAAATCAAAATGAACACCTAGGGATTAAGAGAGTGACTAATCCTTCCTACGATTTTCTCTTTGAGAGGGTGTAGAACTTGGTTCAAATAGAGGATATGAGGGTGCTTGGGGATAGGGAAAACCAAGTTATTATTTGGGAAGATATCGAATATTGCTTTGGAAGAAAAGCTAGTATATATTTTGGTCTTTCAAGGGAATGTGACTATAAGAACCTTGACCTAGCCTTTTGCTTAATTTTGTTTGATTTGTGTAAATGAGATGCATAAACCTTAATTTAATCTCTTGAGATTCCCTGATAACATGTGACATGCTTATGTTTTCATCTTGGTCCAATATGATTAATGTTTGAACTATCTTTACTATATTGGTGCTTATTTGGGCTAGATTACAATTTAGCAATGAGTGAGGGTTATCTTGCAAATTGTAATATGTGGGGAGTGTTCCTTGTTCATTGTCATCATGAGAGAGAAAATGATGATATGGGGCACCTTGTTTGAAACATGGTTGATGATGCGACATCACATAGTGATATTAGGGTTTCTAGGGTTTGCCTTGTTGATATGGTGAATTTGCTAGGGTTTGAGTGTTGCGACCACTACACACTCATGCATGAATATAGAGACCAAAACACATACCTTCAATATTGTTGTTTCAACCATGATGACCTAGAGATGGGTTGGTCAAAAGAGTTTGTCCTCTAGTGAAGTGTATCGGCCATTTGTATATGGTGACATAGTGTTTTGGTCACTACTAGTGCATAGAGGTGTTTTGACCGAAACAAAAGATGGTAGCCTACCTAGATGGTAGCAACACTTTATAGATAAACATTACCCTTTGAGATATGCATGTGAGTGGAGGTAAGGCTATTTTCTTTGGAGGGCATGTGTGCCTTGATAACCTCTTATGTTGACACCTTATGACCTCTTACTTCTCTCCTACATTGTGTATATAATCCCTCAACTTCCCTTGCAACATCTTTTTCATCCCTACTCTCTTTCTTCTACATTGTGATCATTCTTGGAGCTTTGGGTGTAAAGAAGGTCTGATCTTGAAGCTTGGGTGGCCGATCAACCTTTCTTGTTGAAGATTTTGTTCTTGATCAACACTTTGGTGGTAATTCTTTGTGGTTCTTCTCTTGGCAAGTGATTTCCTTCTTTTGATCACATTTACCCATTCTAAAAAACCCTATCTTCTTCATCCTTCTCAGCCATGAGACTATGGATCATCCAGGGTGGATTTTTTGGAAATCTCTTCTTCACAAGGGTCGGAGACTATGTTTTGACATGGTGGAACCTGAGTGAGAAGAAAACCTCTTCTTTCTCTCTTAAATCAAACTAGGGTTTGATTTTTTCTATTCCCTGAGATCTCCTTTGACCATGGTTTTCTTTTATTTTCTAGAGGAGATCTTATGGAAGAAGGATGGAACCAATTGGTGTTTCTTTCTCTCTGTTGGAGCTTATAATCTTCTAATTTGATCTTCAAATCAAAGGTGGGTTATATAATGTTTCCCTCATCTATTATTCACATCTTAAAACATGATTATATGTTGTTGTTCTAAATCTTACAAACATGTTTCTTATTATAGTAGAAGAAGTGATAATGTTTTAGGGTTTAATTTTGAAGTATTCTCAAGAAGATTACTCTTTCTTATAAACCCTAAATTCTTGTACCCGATTTTTTTGGTGATTGGAAGATTGATGTGTTTCTTTGGATCTTTATCTATGGAGCTGTGTCACTTTGTGTATGGTTCATTTACCATGAATAATAGGAGATTTTTAGTTTGGTAGCATACATAAGAAACTCATTTTTTATTCCTCTAAATATATAGTTCTTTTGGTTATATCATATGACCCATGTTTTAGGATTAGATGGACATCCTTGTATGGAGAATTCCTCTTAGTTGGCGTTTGTTGTTCCTGGGTTTGATCATCTGTTTTGACCATGTGTTGGACTTGTTTTGGAGTTGGGCACATGGCTGGCCTGTGGTCTCTACACCCCTTCTTTGGTCGACACACATGTGCGTGATTGCTGCAACTACAACAACCCTAACCCTAAGGGGTAGCTGGTCTTAATGCAGTGTTGCTGCTCAATTATTACTCTATTCGTTGACATTACAGTTAAGATAGTGAAGTGTGATGGTCGTAACACTTGTCTAGGGTCATGTAGACGTCATAGCAAGGTTCTTCAAGAGACATAGTTACCACACATGAGTTGGTTCCAGGCGCAACACACCATGGAAGGATGCTCGATACACCTTGGTGTAGTAGAGGTTGTAATGCCTAGTTTGGGTGTCACCTAGTGTCACGGTCACAACACAACATTAAGTTATGTTCGCTACAACCTATATGTGTTGCAGTCGCAACACATTGTTGTGAGTCAAGGTCAACACATACACATATAGTTGTTGCATAGAGTAGGTTGCTATACATACTACCCTATCGACCGCAATACATGACTAATGGCCTACTCATGATGATGTGATCATGAAGAACTAATCATTAACAACGGTGCTTAACCCTAGTACTCTTCAAACATTTGGGAGGTGATGAAATTATGGTTTAGTGGTGAACAAATGTTATGAAACCCTAATCGGTTATATATGAAACCCTAACCCCAATCTAGAGATGTGAGATACATTTGCTCAATTTACTAGAATATTATTATCATGTGATAGTGTTTTCTCTCTCCTATTTATGTAACCCTAACCTTGTAGGTGAGATGAATGGAAAAGTTATGTAAATGCTATGGTGATCTTATATAATACAAGGTGGTGACTATGAGCATTGTTGAAACATATTGTGATATTGAATGAGCAGGAATTATGTGATTAGGTCTAAAGACCTAACAAGTACAATATACACAGTTTGAGGTGGATCTTATACAGATGTGATTGAGGTATCGATATCCCATAGTGATGTGATATTAGGGATGGCCTTGTAATTGCAAGTGATACAATTGTCATATGATGATGAGACAAGTTCTCACTTTGTAAGTTTTATATCAACTGGAATTGTACCTTACCCTTAATGTTGTAGAGTTTGTTTAGGGTTTATACATTATAAATTGATTAATGCATTAAAAGATACCAGTTGGAATATCTAATCAAGTGAAACCCTAATCATGTAGTTTCCTTGTACCATAGATCCATCTTTAGGATCAGTATCTTGTTGGTTGGTGAAACGAATAACTCCCATGAGAAACTCAGAGTGCATATTATTGAATATGTGGGTTACAAGTTGAGGTATCTCCTTGAATCCTTAAATTATTATTTATAGTGGTATGATGTCTTCTTTATAATGATAATGTGTGATCCTATTCTCTAGCCTTGTGACATGTACCAAGACAAGCTAGTTGTTTTACATGACCATAGCTTTGACTATGAGTTGATGTCTACAAGACTATATCCTTGACTATAAGTTTTTGTTCTATAGTATGAATGATATGGCACTGTGTTGCAGAATCAAACTGACCGAGTAGTGAAGGTGATGATCATGGAGTCTAGTTCTTCCATCGATCTTGTGTGGTATTGATTTTGACTTAGTAGTGGTCAGTTGGATTTCAGTGATACACCTCAAATCCTTAGGGCATATAGATTAAAAGGAGTCAAAACAACCATGTAGTATGTTTACTTAGGGTAAAATACGATTCACATTGGATGACCCCATGCCTTGTTTCTTATAATGTTTAGTTTATAAGAATTATACGCGTTCTTCATATTCCTTCTAAAAGCATAAGATGTTCTTCTCCTCAATTGTAATGGATTAAACTTCTTAAACAATGTCATTTGCCCCACTTAACTGCTCTGTTATGCTATTGTTCTTGTAATAGATGTTTGTGAAGAGTTATATCTCTCGTTGGGATAGTGGTCTCACTCTGTGGGTTCCAAATCTTTAGGTGGTCTGGATGAGGAGGTAGAGATCGTACGGTAGGTGCTGAGCAGCAAGGAGAGTAGTAATTGCTTAAGGTAGGATATGTTGTTAGAGTTTGTAGTAGAGTTCTATGTGTTGTCCCTATACTCTTAGGTATTTGGGGACATTGTTTTGTTTTGTATTTCGACAAGTAGATTTTTGGCTTTATGCCATGAGTGTATAGAAATGACATGTACATCTGAACAGGTTGTAATGTGTAACATTGGTGGCTTGAAAAACCTTTGAACATGATATGTAAGATCTTTTGGCATATATGAAATATAGATCGACTGAGTTTGAGGCTTGCATGCGATATATTTTAGTTGATATGTTGTGACAAAGTGGTTTTTCTGGCTTAATTCCGAGGACGGAATTTCTTTTAAGGTGTGTAGGATGTGATGGAGTGGACTTTTATAATCCTAAATGTCCAATGACATAAGTATATTCGTGCATGATGAGTTATTTTGGAAGTTACAAGTGTTTTCTCAAAGTTTGGATAAAGTTAAGGATGCACGTATGAGATATGTCATGACATAACCTAAGCATCTAAACCCTGAGTTTAACCTTGAATGGATTGTTTGTGCACCCAGATGGTTGTAAAACCCCCCAAATAGTGTTGTGGATGAAGACATGGTAGTTTTCCTTGGAGTACAAGTATGGTTGACTTTTGAGGACGAAAGTTCTTTTAAGATGTAAATGATGTGACAAAGTGGTTTTTCTGGATTAATTCTGAGGATGGAATTTCTTTTAAGGTGTGTAGGATGTGATGGAGTGGACTTTTAGAATCGTAAATGTCCAATGACATAAGTATATTCATGCATGATGAGTTATTTTGGAAGTTACATGTGTTTTGTCAAAGTTTGGATGACAAACGATAAGTATATTATGATTAAGTTCCTTAACCTCATTCCTTTTGAGGTATTTAATCAGATGATCAAATAGATGAGTTTGGTCACCAAATTTTTGTAGAAGGTATCTCGAGAGGTAAGGAAGCCATGGTTAAAATTTGGTGGCATTTGGATCTTCCTAGAGGAAGTTATAGAGGTTTGATTTTTGTGAAATAACATGCATATTGATGTGTTTTGAGAACCTAAGTTGGTGATCAATATAATGTGTCACACGCCCCTTTAGTTTGGGTGGGTTGTGTTGTCCGATCCTAACCTTTGATAACTAATCTAGTGGCTGGGAGTGATGACTTAAGTGAGCCACAGATAAGCTCATCTGGAGGACTGACTCAAGCCTTTGGATTCGAGATTAAGGGTCCTTGTGTTGTCCCTAACCTTACGGTTACTTCCTTGACCGCAAGCAGGGACCACGACTACGTGGTGCTCATTGATCGTGGCTTAGGAGTGGACTACGTGCGAGGGTAATCGATCGGATAGTAAACGGATGAGAGAGAACCATATCATCCTCTCTACAACTTCTCCATTGGGGAGAGTAGTTTAGGCGTAGGAGAGCACTACAGAATCAGAGGAGGCTTCGACTTAGTTTAAGAAAGGGAAAACAAAGCTCGAGGTCAGGGGAGAAAGATGCAGGCATTTGCAGTGGACTTTGAGCTCCCCCTCATGGCTGCCAACCTCAGATCGGTTGACGACGGAGATGGTGCTTGGGGACAGGTGCAAAGTGTTCCTCATCGAGAATGATGGTGATGCATGAGTTCCTTAATGCTTATCAATTATTTTCGCACCATCCACCTTGTGTAATGAGAATCTGGGGTGGTTTTCCCCTTTTGCTCTGCCACAGCTGGAGATAGCACCAACAAGCTCCTCGAATCTATGATAAGGAGACGCCAACAAGAATCGTGCAAGCCTGTGCAGTTGAGGGAGCCTAGACAGATCTTGTAGACCTCTTTATAGTTTGTGAGGAGGATGGGATTGTCACCTTTTCCTCACCGGAGTCAAGCCGCACGACGGCGGCTCTGTTCCTGAGTCCGCTGCAACACGATCATGAAGGAAGAGAGAAGGCGATCCAAGCCCAAAGGTGAACTGGGCCCAGGCACCCTTGAACCGCCGACTCAATGCGACTAGGATCCAGGGAGTCGCACCCAAGCAGAGCCATGTGACAGCTGCTGATTGGCCAGAATAAGGTAATCAACTTGAAAATCCCCAGTAATTTATAGATCTTAGATAATTCACAGTAAATAGCCCGTTTATCATAAAATTACAAACAAGGTACCAAAACGTTCAGAAAATGAGTAGAATAATATAAAATCATAATATCGGTAGTTTGATGATTGAATATTAGTGATATCCTATAAGATGTATTATTCGTAGTTCTTGAGTAATAAATAGTAAATGATGATATAAAATTATGGAAAAATGTCAGTAATTCCATAATCATGTTTATAATCCATCTGAAGTAAGAAATAATGATGTTGATGTACAAAATCATGTATTTTACCTAATGTGGCTAATTAGGGCTAATAACCCTAAATAGAATGTAATAAATACATACATGCTCAATAATTGATGAAATTTACACAGTAAGCTCATATCAGTATATGTAACCCTAGTTTTACTAATGAGATCATGATGGTACATAGAATCCCAGTTTTATTAAGATGAACCTTGAAACATGTGATGAAACCCTAATTTGAGTAATACATGTAACTTATGGTTAATATGTATAAATAATGATACGGAACCTGATATTCAGATTATGTATCCTAATCTGGAACATAACATCAATAACATAAATCCCACATAAGGATGAAGATAAGACAAGTAATAATGTATATATCCTAATGAACTAAGCAAACCATAATGAATGTAATTAGGGTTAAGTTGAGATGTAAGAGAATGAGAACATGATGATAGTATATAATCTTGTCTTAATCAGGGTTTGACCAAGATATAGATGGCATGAGGAATATATGTGATGATTAGGATATCTCTTTGGAAGGTACGCCATTACCTCTTACTTGGCTTATTATACAATATGCTTGTGTTATATGCATAGTAAAATACTTGGCATATGATATTGAATGAAATTATTGCTCTTGTATGATATGTTGGTTGGTTTTCTATACTTACTGCTATGAACATATCAAGCATAATATATCTGTTCCATTATATGAAAGCACCAACTCTTTGGCAGTGTGCTGGAAGTGACCAATCTCTTTGGTAGTAGTCACATTGTACATATGGAAGCACCAACTCTTTGGTAGTGTGCTTGGACCCGACTCTTTGGTAGTGGTCACATTGTACATATGACCCAATTCTTTGGTAGTGATAATAAAGGCCTTGAGATATAATGGAAACTGAGCATAAAATATGTGTTCTCTTTTGTTAATGAATATCTTTGTGCAAGTATATGATTTTCTTATATTTCTTCTGTTACTGCAAAGTATTAGTTTTATCTTATTGCCAAGATATGATGAGAGGTATATAAAAGACACGTAGGTGTACTCAGTACAACATTCTTGAATATTGTGCTGATGTGTACCGCATGTAATCTTTTGTTTAGGTTGTTATTATGCTCTTGAAGATCCAGGATAGTGAGAGTTGTGTGGCGAGCTGATGTACATGTGGACCCGTTGTCTTAAGATCCTGTAGTTTAGTGGTAGTACATGTATATGTATAAGTTTGATGTTCAATATGTAATATCAAATGTTGTAACAATTCATGTTGTAATTATATGTTGAATGGTGAACATGTGTGTATGGTTTTATTATTGTTTATGTACATGTGCTACTGATTGTTTACTTCTGACTTCCTTGATTTTCTCTTTCTTAGCCTAGTGTGAGGTGTTTAAATTGGGATTCTTGCTAAGGTGAGAGTTTCAATTTGGACGTCACACATTAGATTTAGTTTAGAAAATCCAGGGATGTCACATATGTTGTGTTGAGAATGGTTTTAATTTACCCTATTAAATAGTAATATGATTGTTACTGATAATTTCACACTTTATTTTGAGTAATCTTGATCAGTGGCGAAGGGTGTCACAATTTGGTTGGTATAAAATGTTTAGGTTCACTAAGTCTATAGGGACATAGGATTAGGGTTTGCCTCTTCTAGTGTCCTCCAATATATCTTATGGTCACTTCTACTTATACAAAATAAGAAGAAAGGTAGAAAAGATGTCTGGAGAACATGAAAAACATGATGCCTAGAGCAGTGTTGTTTCATAAGGAGGTGATGTTAGGAGTAAGAGAGGGATGATGGTGTGTCATAGATGCCTCATATTGACCCAATAAATGTACCTAACCCTGCTTTTAAGTCCATGCTTTGACAATTTATGTCTATAATGACACACATGGTGGATGGAATGCTTGCAACCCAACCTAGGGCAAATGTCCCCGGTGTTGAAACCTAAGGTTCTGGAGAGACTTTTCATAGACTTTGATGTGTGATGGTGTTAGAGTATGTTTGTACATCTAATATAGATGATGCTAATATGTGGTTAAGTGAGTTTGAAAAGGCCTTAAGATCTTTAACATTCTCGAAGAAGACTAGGAAAAACATGTTGTATACTTGTTGAAAGGGAGTGTTTCCATTGGTGGGACATTGAGGAGGAGAAAAGGTCGGGTGTTGTTATTACTTGGGAAGAATTATGACAAAAATTCATGAGTTGGTACTTCCCGAAGACTTATTTGGATGAGAAAATTGTACAATTTGAGAAGATTCAAAAGGGATCTAAGTCGATCAGTGAGTATGAAGCTAAGTTTATGGAGCTTCTGAGGTTTTGTCTGCATATGGAGACAACAGACAAGGAATGGATCAAGTGCTTTGAGAAGGGTTTGAGTACTAAGATGAAAATGTCGATGTCGACTTTAGAGAATAGAGAGAGGTTTGTCATGTTTTTGGAGTCTATAAGGAGGGTGGAGAGGTGAGTAGTGGAGAAGCACGAGGCTAAGGCTAAGAAGAGGGTTGCACGGTATCAAGGAGAATCTTCTAGAGGGTTCAAGAAGCTTAGGTCCTTAGTACATCAGTATCAGAAGAGGTTGGTGGTTCACTCACAGTGGACAGCAAGCTGAGTCAGTGCTCATAGCCTTCTTCCTGTGGGAGCTCATAGTGCAACATCAATATCAGTGGTGGGGACGTCTAGGATGTAGTATGAGAGAAAAACTTATTTCAAGTGCAAGAATGTGTGGCATAATATGTGATTTCGTCCTATGAATGATGAGGAGGTAACTCAACAGACAAGGCAGAGTCAACAAGGATCACAACTATGACAACAATACAGTGGCAGTGGCAAAGGGCATAGGCAATCGTCACAGGTTGGTTCTTTAGGGCAATATGGCAGAGGAAGGGGGTGATAATAGGAAATGGCTTGATTCTATATGATGAGTCATCCAAAATGAGTCATTAACACTCAGGTCATGACATGTCAGGTGGAGTTATTTCATTCTGATTTGTTTTCTTCACTTTTTAAATTGTGTTGGTTGACCCGATTGCGACACACTCTTTTATCACTAGAGATGTGATTGCTAACTGTTTCTTGCCTGTTAGTCATAGACGTGATAGTATTCATTTAAAAACCCCTCTATTTGGTTGCATGGAGTTGTGGGAGGTGTATTCATCTTGCGTTCTTTCCTTTTCAGGATGCAACATTCAAGTGGATCTCATACCACTTGATATGCATGGATTTGATGTGATCCTTGGGATGGATACTTTGGAGAAATATCAGGTGATGTTTGACTGTAGTGCTAACGTGGTGACGTTTGTTGATGGTGATGTTTCTTGGGTCTTCCAAGGTGATAGAAAGATTCTTTCAACATGTCTAGTTTCAGATATGATAGTAGAGAGGTGGATGAGACAAGGTTGTCATGCATTTGTGGCACATCTGGTAAATACCAAGGCAAGGATTCCTAGTATTCAAGAAGTGCCAATTGTACAAAAGTTTGAGGATGTGTTTCTTTCCAGGTGTACCCCATCCCAGAGAGATTGATTTTGAGATCAATCTAGTTTTTGATACCCAACCTATATCACAAACACCGTATAGGATGGCACCTGTGAAGATGCAAGAGTTGAAGAAGCAGTTGCAAGAATTTATTGAGAAATATTTTATTAGACTGGGCACATCTCCTTGGGGTTCTCCCATTCTGTTTGTAAAGAAGAAGAATGGATCAATGAGGTTGTGCATTGATTATTGACAATAAAAAAAGATGACAATTAAGAACAAGTATATGTTGTTGTGTATAAATGATTTGTTTGATCAGTTATGGGGTGCCACGGTCTTCTCCAAGACATACTTGAGTTTGGGTTATCACCAGTTGTGAATTAAGGCAGACGACATAGAAAAATTAGCTTTTAGGATGAGGCATGGTCACTATGAGTTCGTGGTTATTCTATTTGGACTAAGCAATGCATCAAAATTGTTCATGGATCTGATGAATAGAGTGTTCAAATGTCACTTAGATCAATTTTTAGTTATATTTATAGATGATATCATGATCTACTCCAGAGATGGATAGCAACACGAGCAACACCTACATTAGGCTTTGTCTTTGTTTAGACAACATAAGTTGTGTGTGAAATTTAGTAAGTCTAATTTCTAGCTAAAGGAAGTGGCTTTCTTTGGGCTCACAATATCTTCCATAGGAGTCTGTGTAGACCCAAAGAAGGTGGAGTTAATGCTGGAGTGGGATCAATGGAAAACACCTATAGAGGTTCAAAACTTCTTAGGCTTGGTAGAATATTACAAGAGGTTCATTAAGAACATCAATGCAGTGGCATTACCCCTAACTAAACTAACAAGGAAGGATGTGTTGTATGTATGGGATGATAGACTTTGACATTCTTTCTAGCTTCTAAATGAAAGGTTGACAAGTGCACCAATGTTAGTGATACCAGAACAAGGAAAGGGATATATTTTCTTTTGTGATGTGTCCAAGAATGGTTTGGGTTGTGTGTTGATGCAGGACACGAATGTGATTTCTTTTTCTTCGTGACAACTTAAGAAACACAATGAGAACTACCCAAAACATGATCTGGAATTGGTAGCCATGGTCCATGCTTTGAAGATATGGAGACACTAAATTTATGGTGAGAAGTGCCAGATCTTCACTGACCATAAGAACGTGCAATACATCTTTTCAAAGCAGGAGTTGAACATGCAGTAGTGACACTGGATGGAACTGATTAAAGACTATGATTGCACCATAGATTACCATCCAAGAAAGGTGAATGTGCTGACAGATGCTTTAAGTAGGAATTCTTCTTCATCATCGTCTTCTAAACATACACAATTGAGGTCTTTGGTGTGCCATAAGAGAGACATGCCGGTCTCCTTGTGTCATATCAATATACAGTTGGAGATATGTTTGTAAGTAGGGTATGTTGGCACAATTGCAAGTGAATCTTACATTGAGTAAGTAGATTAGATATGTGCAACAAAATGATACTGTGACACAACAAGTCTGAGAAGAGTTTCGAAATGAGAAGCGTGATGGCTTCCATGAGTCTGAGGATGGGACCATATGTTATCATGGTAGGGCAGTTGTTCCAAATGTGGATAATCTGAAGATGTTATTTCTAGAAGAGGATCACTCTTCTATGTACTCTATGCATCCATGCAACACCAAGATGTATTAGAATATGAAAGATTTTTACTAGTGGTTAGGGTTAAAGTGTGATGTATCCAAGTTCATGGCTAAGTGCACAATGTGTCAGTAGGTTAAAGCCGACATAAGAAGCATGCAGGGACTTTACAACCATTGTATATACCACAGTGGAAATGGGATCATATTATGATGGACTTCATGGTTGGATTTTGAAGGACATCCATTGGTCATGATTCCATCTGGGTGATAATGGACATGTTGACTAAGTCAGCACACTTTCTTCTTATGAATATGACATATACAACTGAGAACCTTGCATAGGTATATGTCAATGAGATAGTATAATTGCATGGTATCCCAGATACTATAGTGTCAGATAGAGGTCCATAGTTCACTAGTCTCTTTTGGGAACGTCTGCATGCAGCGATGGGTACATAGTTGAGGTTCAACACTGTGTTTCATCCTCAGACATATGGACAATCTGAGAGGATGATTCGTACTTTAGAGGATCTATTGAGAGTCTGTGTATTGTATTTTTTGGGAAATTGGGATATCCACCTTAGTTTGATATAATTCTTCTACAACAAAAGCTATCAAAGGAGCACTGACATGGCACCATTTTTGTAGATCCACTTTGTGTTGGTATGAGATAGGAAAATATCAATTTTTAAGACATGATCTTGCGTAGAAAATGACAGAAAAGAATAAAGTGATTCAGTAGCAGTTGAAGGTAGCGTAGGATAGGTAAAATTCTTATGCTGATAATCGTCATATGCCTTTAGAGTTCCAAGTGGGAGACATGGTTTACCTTAAGGTTTCTCCTTGGAAAGGTGTTTTGTGGTTTGGAAAGAAGGGTAAGTTAGCTCCCCGTTATATGGGACCTTATCATGTGGTTGCACATGTTGGGAAGGTGGCCTATAAGTTGGAGTTGCCACCTGAGTTGCACAAGTTGCATCCAATGTTGCATATCTCTATGTTAAGAAAGTGTCACCCAGACATAGAGTTGGCTTTCCAGCCCGTTGAGGTAGAACTGGATAATAATATGTCTTATGTGGAAGGTCCCTTTCTGATCCTGGATAGAAGGATCAAGAAATTGAAGAAGAATGACATCATATTAGTGAAGGTTTTGTGGCATCATCATGGTATAGAGGAAGCCACGTGGGAGTTTGAGAACAAGATGTGGAAGAACTATATGTCTCTTTTTGCGTAGGATTTCAGGAGTGAAATCCTTGTTAGGGGTTTATGGTTGTACAACCCCTGACCTAGCCTTTTTCTTAATTGTGTTTTCTTTGTGTAAATGAGATTCTTAAACCTTAATTTAATCTCTTTAGATGCCCTAATAACATGTGACATGCTTATGTTTTCAATTTGGTCCAATTTGATTAATATTTGAACTATCATTTCTATATTGGTGATTGTTTGGACCAGATTGCAATTCACCCATGAGTGAGGGCTATCTTACAAATTGTCTCATGTGGATAGTGTTCCTTGTTCCTTGGAATCATGATACATAAAATGATTCTATGGGGTTCTTTGTTTGAAACATGGTTGATAATGTGACATCACATAGTGATATTAGGGTTTCTAGGGTTTGCCTTGTTGATATGGTGACCTTACTAGATTTTGAGTGTTGTGACCACTACATCACTCATGAGTGAATGTAGAAAATAGAAAAAAATACCTTAGGTGTTGTTGTTTCGACCATGCTGACCTACAAATGGGTTGGTTGAAGGAGTTTGTCCTCTACTAAAGTGTATCAACCATGTGTATATTATGACCCAGCGTTTTGGTTGTTATAAGTGCATAGAAGTGTTTTGATCAAAAAAAGGGTGGTATCCAACCTATATGGTTGCTACACTTTTTGGATAAACATTACCCTTTGATATATGCATGTGAATGGAGGTAACACTATTTTATTTAGAGGCCATGGGTTCCTTGATAACCTCTAATATTGATACCTCATAACCTCTTACTTTTCTCCTACCTTTTCTATAAAATCCCTCCTCTTCACTTGAAAGCATCATTTTTTACCCTACTCTCTGTCTTATCTCTTGTGATTGTTCTTGGAGCGTTAGGAGCATAAAAGGTCTAATCTTGAAGCTTGGGCAGCTGATCAAACTTACTTGTGGAAGATCTTGTGCTTGATCAACCCTTTGGTGGTGATTCTTGTTGGTTCTTCTCTTGGTATGTATCTCCTTCTCTTGATCATGTTTTCCCTTTATTAAAAAACCCTATATTCTTCCTCCTTACCGGCCACGAGACTATGGATCATCCATGGTGGCTTTTTGGGAGATCTCTTCTTCACAAGGGTTGGAGACTATGTTTTGACATGGTGCTACTTGAGTGAGAAGAAGACCTCTTGTTTCTCTCTTAAATCGATCTAGGGTTTGAGGTTTTATAATGCTTGATCTCTCCTTTCACCATGGTGTTCTTTTCTTTTCTAGAGGTTATCTTGTGGTTGAAGGATTGAACCAAGTTGGGGCTTCTCTCTCTCTCTCTCTCTCTTGGAGCTTATAATCTTGGAATTGGATCTTTAAATCAAAGGTGGGTTATATAACTTTTCCCTCATATATTATTCACATTTTAAAACCTAATTATATGTTGTTGTTCTAAATCTTAAAAATGTGTTTCTTATTACAATAGAAGAAGTGAATGTTTTAGGGTTTAATTTTGAAGTGTTCTCAAGAAGATTAATCTTTCTTATAAACACTGAATTCCTTTATCTGATTTTTTGGTGATTGGAAGATTGATGTGTTTTAGGGTTTTTATGTCTCTAAATAATTTTCTTTTGGTTATCTACCATGACCCATGCTTTATGGTTAGATGGAAATCCTAGTATGGAGAATTCCTTGTAGTTGAAGTTTGGTATTCCTCAATTTGATCATCTATTTCAACCATGTTTTGGAGTTGTTTTGGAGTTGGGCACATGGCTGACCTATGGTCTCTACACCCATTGGTCTTACTCTTTGGTTGACACACATGTGGGTGGTTGTTTTGATCGCAACAACCCTAACCCTAAGGGGTCATTGGTCACAACGCAGTCTTGGAACATGGTTATTACTCTTTTGGCTGATGTTGTGGTTAATATAGTGAAGTGTGATGGCCGTAACACTTGGATAGGGTCATGTAGAGGTCATAACAAGGTTCTTCATGAGTCATAGTTGATATACATGAGTTGGTTCTGGTGGCAAAGAACCATGGAAAGATACTCGACACACCTTGTTGTAGTAGCAGTCACAATGCCTCATTTGGGCATCACCTACTGTCAAGGCCGCAACATAGTGTTAAGCAATGGCCACTACAACTTATATGCATTACGGTCACAACACATTGTTGAGAGTCAAGGTCCACACATATACATATAGTTGTTGCACAGAGTAGGTCACTACACCTACTACCCTATCGACCACAACACATGACTAATGTCCTACTCATGATGATGTGATCGTGAACAACTAATCATTAACAATAGTGCTTAACCCTAGTACTCTTCAAACATGTGGTTGGTGATGCAATTAGGATTTATTAGTGGAGGGATATTATGAAACCTTAATCGGTTATATAGAAAAATCCTAACCCTAATCTAGAGATGTAAGATACATTTTTTTAGTTTGCTAGAGTATTATTATCATGTAATAGTGTTTTCTCTCTCTTATTTGTATAAACCTAACCTTGTAGGTGAGATGAATGGCATGTCTATGTTAATGCTATGGTGATATTATATAATATAGGGTGGTGACTATGAGCATTGTTGAAACATATTGTGATATTGAATGAGCATGAATTATGTGATTGGGTCTAATGACCTGACAAGTACATTATACATAGTTTGAGGTGGAATCCTCTAGATATGTGATTGAGGGATTAATATCCCATAGTGACGTAATATTGGTGATGGCCCTATAATGGCAAGTGATACAAGTGTCATTTGATGATGAGACAAGTTCTCACTTTGTAGTTTTTATATCATTTGGAATTGTATCCTACCCTTAATTTTATAGAGTTTGTTTAGGGTTTATACATTATAACTTGATTGATGCATTAAAAGATACCAATTGGAATATCTAATCAAGCGAAACCCTAATCATATAGTTGACCTATACCATAGATCCATATTTAGCATTAGTATCTTGCTAGATGGTGAAATGAGTAACTCCTATGGGAAACTCAGAGTGCATATTATTAAATATACGGGGTGCAAGTTGAGGTATCTCCTTGTATCCTTAATTTTTTGTTTAAAGTGGTATGATGTATTCTTTAGAACGACCATGTGTGAGCCTATTCTCTAGCATTGTTCCATGTACCAAGACAGGCTAGTTGTTTTACAGGACCATAACTTTGACTATGAGTTTCTATCTATAGGACTATATCCTTGACTATAAGTTGTTGTTCTACAGTCTGACTGATATGTCACTACGTTGTAGAACTGACCGAGTAGTGCAAGTGATGATCATGGAACCTTGCTCTTCTATTGATCTTGTATGGTACTGATTTTGACTTAGCAATGCTCAGTTGGATTTGAGTGGTACACCTCAAATCCTCAGGGCATATTAATTAAAAGGAGTTAAACAATCATGCAGTATGTTTACTTAGGGTCAAATATGAATCATATTAGATGACCCCAAGCCTTGTTTCTTATACTATTTAGTTTATAACAATTAAAAATGTTCTTCAAATTCCTTCTAAAAGCATAAGATGTTCTTCTGCTCAGTTGTAAATGCTTAAACTACTTAAATAGTGTGATTTTCTCTACTTAACTACTCTGTTATGTTACTGTGCTTATAATAGACACTGTCAGAGAGTTATATCTCTTGCTAGGACGTTGGTCTCACCCCGTGGGTTCCAAATCTTTTTAGGTGGTCTGGATGAGGAGGTAGAGATCGTGCGACAAGTTTTGAACAACAAGAAGAGCAGTAATTGTTTAAGGTTGGACATGCTACTAGAGTTTGTAGTAGAGTTCTATGTGTCATCCATGTACTTTTAGGTCTTTGGGGAGATTTTGTTGTTTTGTACATTGACACATAGATTTTTTCTTTATGAAATGAGTGTATAGAAATGGCATGTACATCTAAACAGGTTGTAATGTGCAATAGTGGGGGCATGAACAACCTTAGAACATGATATGTATGATCTTTTGGCATATATGAAATATAGATGGCATGAGTTTGAGGCTTGCATGTGATATATTTCATTTAAGATGTTGTGTTGAGAATTGTTTTAATTTACCTTGTTTAATAGTAATATGATTATTAGTGATAATTCCATGCTTATTTTTGAGTAATATCACTTATATGGCGAAGGGTGTCACAATGACGCTTAAGCAAGGATGACTTTTTTATGTTTTATTTTGAGTCCATGAATTGATGGAAAGAAGCATAGGATGAAAATGATCCTGATGAAAATGAAGATATGGTTTTCAAAAATGAGGGTATCGCTAGAAAAATGTATGGTGGGTTTAACATTGATGTCCTATAAAGTAAAAGGGTCTATAATATTATTTGAGGTTTCTACTTGTAGGAGACTACTTAAGAATCGATGGATATGATATAGAGTTTTGGGGTTAAAAGATTTCCTTGTATTAGATCATTAAAACCTTTAAAGAATCCATGGGGAAGACATTAAGGAGATGGAGAAATAAGTTTTTAAGACTGGATTATATCAATTTTATCCAAGAATCTAGGGAGTCTTGATTGAGAAATATTTTCTAAAAGAATTTTCATTGAAATGATAAAAGGAATTTTCAAAGTCAAATTTGATATTAGCTAGAGGCATGCCTTTCTATTGGTAGAGGTGAATGAATTTGTTAGGAAAAGAGAATGGCATATTATGTATCCTTTAATGAGAGTTACTTGATTGTTGATTATAATGTAGCAAATTTAGAAGCTAATCTAGAGATGATGACTTTATCCATGATTTAATAACTACAACTAAGGATTCTAATAATCATGTATTCTAAAACTACAACTAAGGATTCTAATAAGTATGTATTCGATGATTTAATAACTACAACTAAGGATTCTGATAAGTATGTATTCCAAAACTAAGGTAGGGCATTCTTTTTCCGAAATAAGGGCTACAAAAGTTACATTGATCCTATATATGAGAAAAATAGGGTTTTTGTGTGTGTATAGTTTGTTAAAAATGTTTGAGATCCCACTTATTAAGACAAGGCAATAGGATGTACAAAATGAACTTGATTAGCCTCAAGGCTAGGTCTTTTTGCATGGTTAATGATTTTTTAGAATCTATGTTCAGTCATCTAATATGAATAAAGTTGTTAGGGTATGAAGTACAGGGACACTCAAGTGTGAAAAAATATGCAATTTGAAGTGAGAGGGAAGGGGTCAACAAAAGAAGGGAAGTGGGTCATGCATGGATTAAATGGAATGAAGATATGCAATAAACTCAACCAGCCATGTACATTAGGTTTATTCTCATAGCTATCATCTTAATTTAAACATCCAAGATACATAAGTTTTAGTTCAGCAATGGTGGTCACAAATTAAGAAAAACAATCAACTAAACAACACTAAATAAGATTTGGATAGTCAAGCCAAACAACTGGTGGCTTTACAACACAAAATTTTCAGCTATTATGGATGTAAATGATGAAATTGTATCTAACTCTAACAATCTCAATTGATCTCTCTTCTCAAAAAGATATGACAATTGATTTTTGGGATTCCAACACTCAGCTGCTAATTTAGGCTTACTCACACATGAAGTGCTAGTTGGGATGTTATTTTTACCCTCTTTTGATTTCATACCACCTAACCATCGTTGTCGGATTGGACTCACATTAGGCTAGCATGATATGTGGGTTGTTTGCCATCTTTTATTGGGTAAAGTGAGAAAATGATAAAATGAATTTTTGCATAGCACAAGAGAGTCAACTAGAAAGTTGAGGCAGTAATATTCCATTCATTGTTTTGCAATTTTTTCACTGAAAAAATTGATTGCATATGTACTAAGGGTTTGGCAAGAGTATCCCGTATTGTATATAGTGTTGTAGAGTGGATTTATTCGCTAAACATTTTGACCATTACATGTATTTAGCAATCAAAGATGTGAAAATTGAGAGTTCAGGCTATAATTACAAACCAAGATCATGTACATGGGGAATTTCATTTTCCATTTGATTCATGCATGCTCTTTACTAATTCTTTCACATGGCCAAAAGAAATACAAGGTATAAAAGTTCATTCCATCACAATAGCGTCATTTCATACTAAACTTGCCATGAAGGGAAATACAAAACATGAAACATGATGAAATAAAAGAGTGAAATGAAAGACTGACATGACCAACAAAAGCAAATGAAACAGAAACTACATTACGGGCCAGTTGCACCCCCTAATATTGGAATCTGCAGTGTCCTCGTTGCATCAATTGAACTCATGGAGGTAACAACCACATACCTGTCATGGGTGAAATCAATAAGAGGGGCCAGCGCCCCCGTGATCAGTTGAGAAGAATTGGCTATCAAGATCATGTTCTAGAACATCCATCAGCATGGGCTGTGGAGCAGACTTGGGCTATTGAGGTGGCGGCGGCTGATACGACTGTATGATGGAGTAGTGGCCCTGTGAAATGTGCCAAAAATCCATACGGTGGACCATGTCGTGCATCGTAGTGTACTACATGCCTAGCTGATCCAGGAAGCCGTCGATGTGATCAAACCACTACTGCATGTAGCCGTCCAGATGCCTGACATCAGGCATCGCCTAGGAGGACTCCTTCTAGGTGCTGGTGGATGGAGGTGGTGGAGCAGAAGAAGCATAAAGAGAAGAAGGAGGCACCCCAGTATCATCAGTAGCTCTAGCTACGTCTACTTCCTCATCACCGTTCAACACACATTTCCAATTGTCCTTGTTCTCCAAAGTGATATTCTCAAAATCTGGAATGTCAATCTACTGATCATCATCAAAGAATTGCCAAAACTTGGTGACACTATTGGCAACTTTTAAGAGGAACCATGCAGAGAGAAGGTAATGGATGTCTACCAGGTTTCTACCTGGTGCTGCCTCTAAACCTTTCAAATAAACATCAAGCTTCTGTGCAATTAGAGTTATCAATCCACCACACATGATGTCGCTGACATCCCTCTTCTTCACCTTCTTAATGTCCAGGAGATGTGTAAGAATGTAATAAGAGGCATTAATCGGGTGCTCATACATCATTCCCCATAAGAAGAAAAGATCTTGCTTTCCCACAACCCCTTGGGTTTCCTTCTTAGCAAACACTCTAGTTCTAAGAAGGCGGTGAATGTACTGGAAGATAGGGTTATGGATAGTAGACACTCTGGCTTGCTTTGACTCATGGTGTTCCTCATCAGATATTTCAAATCAAAATTCATTGATGTGAAAATTCGGTGGGTAACTAATTGCTCCGTCGGAATGACGCTATAGAAACTCACAAAAACTCCTAAATGTGAGCTTAAAAGCACAATCCAAAAGATTGAAATGAATAATACCATAGGTCTTGAGCTTCTTCTGCGGGTCTTGCTCAGTAGTGAGTGTCGTCAAAAACTCATACACTAGGTGGGGGTATGTATTAGACATCATAAGGCAGATGTAGCTTAACCTCAAGTCCTACAGGCACATGAGAACTTCATCCTTGAAGCCCAGAGTCATCATCGTCTGCTGGAAAGAAAACCGTGTCATAAGTACCCACCTCGCAATAAGGAACTGGTACGTCGGGTCCTCTTCAAGGGTGACCCGAAATTGAGTAGTTGAGACGTACACTGGTGCTTCAAAGGAACTGGAACCATGCTTGCAGTTGGTGGTTTGCTTGAAAGGTGCCATTCTTGCTGTTGATGGATGAGACACATCATGTGTGTGGATGAACATGGCGTGTGACTGAGGCAGAAAATTGACTGAAGCGGCAATGCACATGGCATGTTCAGAGTTGAACACAGTGTGTGTCTGGAGCAGTTTCACGATCTGCAGGTGTGGACAGTTGTTGTTTTTGGGAGGAAGATTGAAGGGGAAAAATGACTGCGGCACTTGGATGCTCGCTTGGTGATGGACTGTGCGTGGTGGAGGAGATCAACATCGTTTCTTCTTGGCATCAAAGATGCCACTTGAATAGGAGGATGATGAGCTCTTAGTCATGTCTCGGTGGCATAACAAGGTGTGAGAACAAAGAAGATGATGGTGAGATCTAGAGGAAGACAACGACTATGGCTGCTATCTGGTGCTTTGGGGATGGAGACGGTGGTTGGAGAGATCTTCTTGAGTTTCTTGGATATGGGGACACTGTGAGCTTTAAGAAGGAGACATGCCATGAGCAAGGGAGGTCACGGCTGTGATAGCTCAAGGTTGAGGAAGACACGTCCGACGAACATGGCACGGTGGAGGCTACTGTGTGTGCTAGGGCACACGGCAGCAAGAAGGTAGAGGGCTAGGGTGCACGATAGCTCTGGGGTCTCACACATCTTGAATGAAGGCGTAAGTGAGAGGGGAGGTCGTGCGCTAGGTTAAAAACCTATTTTTTGACAAAAGACATTGCGTGTTCAAAAAAAGACATGCCATGTGTCTTATCAGAACTCCTTTTCCAGTAATAAAAGACCCATTATGTTGCATAAAGGACACGTCGTGTATCAATTCAGAAATTCAAAATGCCCATTTTCACTGATAACTAATTGACATGTGCAAATAAAGAGACATTGTGTACTTTTCCAAAAAACTTGATCTTTCCTTTTCTGCTTGGGAACACGTCGTGTATAAATAAAGACATGTCAGGTTTGTATTCCACATTTCTCATGCCTCCTTCTTCTACTTGGGAACACGTTGTGTTTAAATTATAACATGTCGTGTACCTTTCCAGGTCGAGGAGAACTTTGTATCTTCTAGACAATGACACATCGTTTGTTTTTCTGACACGTCGTGTACCTAGAGATGTAGCTCGGTTGCTGTATTTCTGGAAGTAGGGACACGCCATATCTTAAATAAGACACACTGTGTCTTCTGTAGTTTCTACTGAAAATAGCTTTTTGTCAGCATGCAACTAACAACAGATATGGCAATAGAATTGTCTAAATTATTACATTCATCCATGGCAAGCTTATTTACAAAACTAAAGAGTGTTCTTGACTCAAATGACTTGAAAAGAAATCTATCCTAATGTCGGTTTAACTCCCACAAGGTCCTCCATTTAAAGTCTAGAGTGAGAATCTTCAACTTGTCCATCATGCATCTTGAAGGGAGCAAGAGACTCCCTCGTGAACTTCATCTCTCGAGGTGTATAATTTGCAATGTTGGCCATTTACTTTGAAAGCTCCATCTTTTCCTTGTAACTCAATAGCTCCATAAGGAAAAATCTTCAATACAAGAAAAGGGTCGGACCACTTTGACTTCAATTTTCCAGGGAATCGCTTGAGTCTTGAGTTGAACAACAACACTCTGTCTCCTTCTTTGAAGTCTTTCCTCTAGATTCTTTTGCCATGCCAAACATTATTTCTTTCTTTGTAGAGCTTTGCGTTTTCATATGCATCAAGCCAGAGTTCTTCCAATTCTTATAGCCGCAATAGACGCTTTTCACCTGCCTTCTTCATGTTGAAGTTTAAGAACTTGATGGCCCATAGAGCACGATGTTCTAGCTCCAACGGAAGATGATAAGATTTACCATATATTAGCTTAAATGGAGTTGTGCTTATGATGGTTTTATAAGTTGTCCGATATGCCCATAGTGCATCATCTATCTTCAATGCCCAATCTTTCCTTGAGCTAGACACTGTCTTCTCTAGAATGCTTTTCAACTGCCGATTGGAGACCTCTACTTGCCCGGAAGTTTGAGGATGGTAGGGTATAGAGACTTTATGAGTGACTCCATACTTAGATAGAAGGTTGTTGAATTGTTTCTCAACAAAATGCGTGCCTTCATTAGAGATTACAGCCCTAGGAACTCCAAACTGGGGGAAAATAATTTTCTGAAATAGCTTGACTATAGACTTTGCATCCAGTGCTAGGGTTGAGATGGCCTCAACCCACTTAGAGACATATTCACAAGCAACTAGGATATATTGGTAGCCACAAGAAGATGGGAATGGTCCCATGTAATCAACTCCCCATACATCAAATACCTCAATCTCCAAAATAGAGTTAAGAGGCATGTCATCACATCTAGATATTCCTCTGGTCCTTTGGCATTTATCACAAGCTTTGACAAACAAATTGACATCTTTAAACAATGTTGGCCAATAGAATCTGGCTTGGAGAATCTTTGGTGCAGTCTTCTCTCCTCCAAAGTGACTTCCGTAAGGAGAGGCATGGCATTCGGAAATAATAGTGGCAATCTCTTCTTCAGCAACACACCTCTGGATGAGGCCATAACTCCCATGTTTGAACAACAAGGGGTCATCCTAATAATAGAACTTAACATCATGGAAGAATTTCTTCTTCTACTAGTATGTCAAATCCGGCGGCAACTTTCATGTGGCAAGAAAGTTCGTGATGTCTGCAAACCATGGCACTTGTATGGATGATAATGCATAAAGATTTTCAATAGGCAACTGATCCTTAATAGGAAAATAATCTCCAACATCTGTAGTCAATCTAGAAAGGTGATCAAAAACATTATTCTTTGTACCTTTCTTATCCCAGATTTCAAGATCAAACTATTGCAGAAGCAGTTTCCAACAGATGAGACAAGGTTTTGCATCCTTCTTATTGAGCAAATACTTTATGTGGCATGATCTGTAAACACGATTACCTTAGATCCTACGAAGTACTATAAGAATTTTTTGAAGGTGTACACTATAGCAAGCGTCTCCTTCTCAGTGGTTGTATAATTGATTTGTTCTTCATCCAGGGTCTTGCTTGCATAGTATATGGCATGAAGCTTCTTATCCTTTCACTGTCCTAGAATTGCCCCCACTGCATAGTCATTTCCGTCACACATCAATTCAAAAGGGGCGTTCCATTCCAGTGGTTGAATGATTGGGGCTGAAATAAGATCTTCCTTGAGCTTGGTGAAGGTGATATGTTAGTCATCTTTGAATATGAATTCAATGTCTTTTACAAGTAAAGAACATAATGTATTTGCAATTTTGGATAAGTCTTTAATGTATATTCTATAGAACCCTGCATGACCAAGGAAACTACAAATGTCCTTGACTGAAGAAGGAGAAGAAATCTTTGCAATAGCTTCTGCCTTGGCCCTGTCAACCTCAATACCCTTGTTAGATACAACATGGCCTAATACTACATCAGATTGTACCATGAAATGGCACTTCTCACAGTTTAGTACTAGGTTAACCTCTTTACAACGGGACAGGTTGTATAAACATTGATCAAATGAATCTCCATAGATGCTAAAATCATCCATAAAAATTTCCATTATGTTTTCAATGAAATCAGAAAAAATAGCCATCATGCATCGCTGGAACATCGCATGAGCATTGTAAAGAGCGAAGGGCATGCGAAGATAAGCATGAGTTCCATACGTG
The DNA here is from genome assembly GCA_963693085.1 of Alisma plantago-aquatica. NCBI lineage: Eukaryota > Viridiplantae > Streptophyta > Magnoliopsida > Alismatales > Alismataceae > Alisma > Alisma plantago-aquatica. Next base: position 897,815,557 of record OY856412.1, read on the forward strand.
TAAGTAAAGGTGGTTTTCTCTTAGTTGGGAGGGTAGATTGGAATATAGAAAAACCCAGAATACCCATCCAAGTAACAAAAATAAGAATGTTTTGCAAGATGTTCAAGCATTATGTAACATCCCTGACCTGGGTTATGAACTAACCCTAGGTGTTTTGCTTAAGACATGTGATTAAATGCTTGTGGTTATCCTTTTATATATAATTGAAGCTCCTGAGGAACATATATTTCCATTTCTGTCCTTTTTGAACAATGTTGTAATATTATTTTGTTAAAATGGACTAATGTGAAAATTACCCAATCTGAGGGGTTAACTTGCAAATTGTATATGTTAAGATGTTCCTCTGGTGTTGAGACATCATAAGAATGAATATGATGTAGTGATGTGGATTCTCCAAGCTTGGGCACCAAGATATAGCTTGTAGAGCAATCCTTGTGCTTTAAAACCTAGTTTTGGTGTAAAGTGCAATTTACTCAAAACATAGGGTGCAACATGTAAAATATACCCTCTAGAGTATCTCTCATGCATCTTGGAATCAATTAGAGTAAATAAAATGAGGAGGGCGCCTCATTTGAGTAATCAAATAAGATAGAAAATCTTTATAAGAAAATAATCAAGATGTATGCAAAATGACCCTTTCATATATGCAACTTAGTAAATTGTTTGGCTTCTTTTCCTCTAAACCATGGTTGAGAGATAAGGATTTGCATGTGATAACAAGGGAGAAAATGTGGCAAAGAAGTGGAGAAGGGCATGGAGGATATAGGTGTAAAAGAGAAGATATAATTATCATTGCCTTGAAAATATACCCAAAGTATATAACACATCCCTTCTACAAGCAAGGGGTCATTTCCCTTCATTTCCTCTTCTCATCTTCTTGCTTGGACCGACTTAGGAGGATCTCAGGAGCAGAGGAGGACAACCAAGTTCATCTAGGTAAGTTTTGATCACCATCTAGCTCGAATTCATGGAGGAGATCCCATTACAAGGTTGGTTTGCTAGTTTTCCTTACACAACTCTTCTTTCTAGCCATCTTCTCCATCCAATTCTTGAGGAAAGGACCTTGGACGACCTATGAAGCGCAAGTCACCATTAAAGCTACGGAGCTTGGAGCTCTAGATCAGATTCTAAGGCGGGTTTTATAACTCTAAACCTTAAAGCTTTGTTTATACATCTTCTTCCTATGAAAACGTTGCTTGTTCTCCTTCCTTTCACACTTCTAAGTGTTCTTGCAACCAAAACCGTGAAGAACAGACCAGGTTCTTGAGGTAGAAGAAGGTGGCGTTAATTCTAAAGTTTCATCCTAATCCACTTTATCAAACGGTTTTCACCTCTTGCCCAAACGGTTTGCAAGACCGTTTGGAAGCAAACAGTTTCAAAACTGTTTGAGAGTAAACAATCTCAACCAAGAACGATTGGAGCAAACAGTCTCTAAGACCATTTGGAAGTGTTGACCAGGCGTTGACCATTTGGAGGGATGTTGTACATATTATGGAATAATCACCCACCAAGAATCATTATCTAATTCCAAGAGAATCACCAATTGAAAGCACTTTAGTCACCTAAACCCAAATCGGGTCTATTGCTGATTTCAATAAGTTAATCATGTTGAAGTTTGGGTTGAGTGGCCAAACGGTTTCAAAACCGTTTGGGAATCACTCAAATGGTTGGTGACAACCCAAGACCGTTTGGAGGTCTAGAATTAAGTGGGGTTGACCAATTGAGGGTCCAATCATAACAAGTTGTTGAGTAATCAAGTGCTGATTTGATGACAAAACCTAGGGTTCAACCCGTAAGTAATTGACTTGGTTTTTTATGACATCATGGGCAAACGGTCTCAAGACCGTTTGGAGGATGTCCAAACTGTTTCAAGACTGTTTGGAGGTCACCCAAGACCGTTTGGAGGTCTAGGGTTGACTATGGTTAAGTGGTTGAAGATTGAAAGGCAATAAGTTGTAATATGTTTGATTAGTGACCTAATGATCCAATATATGGTCCAAACTCTAATAGGTTGAGTTAGTTTTTTATGTGGATTTGAGAAATCGGTCTCCAGACCGTTTGGAGGATGACAAAATGATCCCAAGACCGTTTGGGGTCAGGTCATGACCCAATTGAGTGATGGTTCAATGGGTTCAACATCAAATAGACTCATGGTGATACATGTTGAAGGATGATCGATTCCCAACTCTAATCCAATCAATCCAAACACTAATTGGTGAGAAATTGAGGATACATTGAGTGTCAAATTAGTAGAGGGTTAACCTAATTGGCTCAAATTATAAGTGGTTAACCATGGCATGAACAATTGAAGGGTTCAACATTGAAAACCCTAATTCAATTGGAAGAGTTGATACCCTTTTTGGTCCATGCGGTTTTGAGGTGTTTGGACCAAACGGTCTCAAGACCGTTTGGGGCCAAATGGTCTCAAGACCGTTTGGCGTCATGCAGTTTGAAGACCGATTGGTGACCATGCAGTTTCAAGATCGATTTGCTCAAACGGTTTCAAAAGTCAACATGGCCAAACGGTCAACGTGACCAAATGGTCTTCACCTCACTTAGGGCAAACGGTCTTGAGTGTGTACTTGGTCATGCGGTCTTGAAAGTCAAAGGGTCCAAACGGTCAACGACTCCATGCGGTTTCAAAACCGTTTGGAGGTTGAAAGTGCTAAACCATTTGGGGTCTTTTAAGGTCAAGTATGTTTGATGCCTTAAAGGCTAATGTGATGGAGTAGACTTTTGGAATCCTAAAATGTCCAATGATACAAGAAAAATCTTATGGTTGAGTTATATTAAGAGTTCCAAGCTTTTGACAAAGTAGGTGTGTTGATGTGAGGTTGACATAATGATTAAGACATCTCTTTTAATGCCTTTTTGAGGAATTTAATTGAATGGTCTAACAATTGAGTTATAGGACCAATTTTCAGTAGAGTGAATTTTGAGTTAAGGTGAAGATATGATAAAAATTTAGTAACTTTTTGATGTACCTAGAGGGTGTTTAAATATCAGATGCATTATAATGCTTTTGGATGAAGATATAAGTTGTTTGCCTAAGTTTCTAATCAATGGATATGTCACACCCCTAGTCCTCGCTATGAGTATGTTGTGATGGATCGGCTAAGTGGAGTCCTTTCATAGCCCTTTGATGTAGTCAAACGAATGAGAAATTGAGTCAGAGACACCATGCTTCAATCCTTCCCATGTCATGATCGTGGTTGGACGATGGAAACTAACTGGACAGTTACTCTCTCTCCACGATGATAGCTTGCTTAAGACCCATCTCTCAGGTCAAATGAAAGATGACTGGAGAGAAAGGAATGATGCCCCACACCATGGCTTCCATCAATAGCTTCTCACAGTAAGAGAACGGATAACTAAGACGGAGATCCGACGAGCAGGCTCTTTGTCCTGTGAGACAACGAAGGGAGGCAGGTTGGTCCACAATAGCGAGGCAGACAAACAACTCCAAGGAAGCCGAGACGGCGCCCAAATTAGGGAGGACGGTCAGGACCCTCAAGATTGCTGATCAGAGCTCTGCTCCACATCAAAGGTGAATAGAGGTGTGGTGCTCCCCAATGGAAGTTGGAGCAGACATTTTGGGGACGGCGGTGTCTGATTGCTCGCTGGAGCTCATAGCTACGGTTGTGGTTCTGGGGCAGAGGCGAACGGATCCTGTAGACATTTGTTGGGGAAGAGTGAAGCGGATAGGTCCGCTGATCCATGAGTCTCACAAAAGTAGGCGACCCAACCTAGTTCAGGGACAAACCACAGTAGGAACTCGCCGCCCATCGCGCACCAGACCAGTGTCCCAAGTGGTGGCAGTTGCGTTGCGGAATTAAAGAGTCCCGCTGGGGACTCAGGCGCGTGGAGGGTGAGAAGGAGGAGCATAGGCGGCCGGTCGCCGTTGAAGATCTACCCACAACAATGTCTTGGGCAAAAGAAGACCTGCTCACCGGAGAGAGAATCACCATACCAGCGGCGGCTGATCATGCCCTGGAGAATGGGCTCTCGCGGACGCCATATCGCAAGGAGGAGATTGCGAACGAGAAGGAACGGGGGGAAGATAACCCTGAACCGGCTGAAGCTCAGTCCAATAAGACGATAAGTGAACCAACTGAAAACCAGCTGGCGCACCCTCACGGACACGTGGCATAATCCAATTGGCCCTTCAAGGTAAATATCTCAGTTAATTGTTAGATCTTGCATAATTCATAGAAACTAGCTCGAACACTGGAAAAATACAAACAAGGTACCAAAATGTTCAGAAAAATATGTAGAACAATATAGAAGCATAATATCAGTCTTTTAATGTTTTAATATCAGTGATATCGTGTAAGATGTATTATTCTTAGTCCATGAGTAATAAATAGTAAATGATGATATAAAATTATGGAAAATGTCAATAAGTGCACAATCACGTTTATAATCCAATTGAAGTCATACATAATGATGTTGATGTACGAAATCATGTAAATTACCTAATGTTGCTAATTAGGGCTTATAACCCTAATTAATATACAATAAATACATACATGCTCGATAAATGACAAAATTTACAGAGTAAGCTCATATAAGTATCTGGAACCTCAAATTTATATATGAGATCAGGATGATACCCATAATCCGTGTTATACGATGATGTTACTCTTAATGTGATATAAAAACCCTAATATGATTAATGCATGTAACCTAGGGTTAATATGTATAAATAATAATATAGAACCTGATATTCAGATTATGTATCCTAATCTGGAACATAACATCAGTAACATAAATCCCACATAGGGATGAATATAAGACAAGTAATAATGTATAAAACATAATGATCTAAGGGAAACCCTAATGAACACGATTAGGGTTAAGATGAGATGTATGATGATGAGAATCTGATGATAGTATATGATCTTGTCTTAATCAGGTTTAATAAAGTTATAGATGACATGAGGATATGATGTTTAGGTTTGTCTTGATCAAGGTACGCCATTACCTCTTACTTGGCTTATTATACAATATGCTTGTGTTATATGGTAGTAAAGACTTGGCATATGGTATTGATTGAAATGATTGTTCTCGTATGATATGTTGCATGATTTTCCATACTTATTGCTATGAAAACATAAAACATAATATATCCGGTCCATTATATCTAAGCACTTCAACTCTTTGGTTGTAAAGTGTTGGAAATAAGTACTTCAACTCTTTGGTAGTAAAGTACTTGGAAGTGATCCAACTCTTTGGTAGTAGATCACATTGTGAAATGATCCAACTCTTTGGTAGTAGATCATAAAGGCCTTAATGCATTCAACTCCCAGGTAGTAAATGCACGGATGATATAATGGAAAATGTGCTTAAAATATGTGTTCTCTTCTGTTAATGAACATCTTTGTGCAAGTATATGCTTTTCTTATATTCTTCTATTACTGCCAAGTATTAGTTTTATCTTATTGCCAAGATATGTTGAGAGGTAAATAAAAGACATGTAGGCATACTCAGTACAATATTCTTGAATATTATGCTGACGTGTACCACATGTAATCTTTTGTTTAGGTTGTGGTTATGCTTTTGAAGATCCAGGATAGTTGCGAGTTGTGTGGCGAGCTGATGTACGGGTGGACCTATTGTCTTAAGATCCTATTGTTTAGATGTAGTACATGTATATGTTATAGTTTTCTATTCAATATGTAATATCAAATGTTGTAACAATTCATGTTGTAATTATATGTTGAATGGTGAACATGTGTTGTGGTTTGTTTATTGTTGATGTGCATGTGCTACTGATTGTTTCCTTCTAACTTCCTTTGATTTTCTTCTCCTTAGCCTGGTGTGGGATGTTTAAATTGGGATTCTTGTTGAAGTGAGGGTTTCAATTTGGACGTCACACATCAGATTAAGTTTTGGAAAATCTGGGGACGTCACAGCTAAGATGGTTCAATGGTTGATTAACCTAAACCCTAATGATACCTAAAGACATTAAGGGAACAAGTAATTAGTTGGTTGATACATATTATGGTGAATAGTGGACATTACCAAAGTACCCTTGATGAGTTTAAGTAGTCAACACCCCTTGATCAAGCAAACCCTAATGACCATAATGGTGATGACATGTCTCATGTTATCAAAGTTGATTTGACTTAGTCTAACTAAGAGTGTTGTAAACATCATCTATTAGTAAGAGGAGAGAGAAGACTCCCCATATGTATGAGAATCAAGTAATATACTTCCAACATGTATGAATGCACATAATTAGGGTATGATCCTTCATTGTGAGATCATGGAAACCCTAATCATGATGATTAATGAATCTTAACCTTTTTGAGGGCATGAATAAAAGTAATCTTCATATACTATGATGGAATGACCTCAATTCACTATAATGTGAATAGTAAACCCTAATATAGGGTAATGAGAAATGTCATGATGAGAAACAATAATCCCTAGTGGTGGGATATTAATGATAACCCTAATCTAGGGGGATGTAAGATGAATAGAAACCCTAATTAGGAGTGATGTTATGAGAAACTCCAATTAGGATGAGCACTAAGCTTAATTATGGTTTATCAAATATGAAACCCTAATTTTAAAGTGATGATTATGTGAAGCCTTGGTATTATGAGATGGTCTAAGACTCAATCCAGGGTAATGTCAAGTAATGAAATATAAAACCCTAAGGATGGTTTATTAGCCAGTACATTAAAGAGAGGTGTGGCTAAAATCAATTAGATATAATGATTATGTCATAAACATAAAGAACAAGGTTAAAGAACCATGTTGATGATAAAGGATTTAAGAGGTAAGATGATGCCTAGACCTTTGTACAAATACTTCTATGAATGAGTATTAGATTTTACACCTTACAATGATAATGGACATGAAAGTCTTGGAAATAATGTATACTAATCAATGATGGGGATAACATCCTGGAATTAGAAATACCAGAATGGTTGGTGATAGTTTATCCTATATCAACAATATTTATCAAATGGATAAGTCCATATCATTAAAGAATATTGGACAATTCTAGTATATAATCCTTGCACCATATGATGAAAGTAACAAGTTAGTGAATAAAGTATTAAGAGAGAGATACCTTAATACAGAGTTAGTTATATAACTCAAGTAAGATGGAAACTACAAGAAAGTGATACATCAAGATATGATAGATATCACATTCAATAATTCAGGATAATATACCTTGATGAACCTTTAAACCATTATACTTAGAAAAGAGACACATGGAATGTTTAATGAGTAATTGTTTACAATAAAGATGTAATAGACTCAATGTACTTGATAAGTGTTGATTAATATGTTTTGAAAATGGGATAAGCCAAATCAATGAGTATGATGTAATCATATCATGACATGAATGAGAAGGGAACTAATACTTAAAATTGATGATCATTAGTGATATATGATGAATATATTAATCAAAATCAAATGCTTATAATATCTTTGAATGCTCCCAAGAGTTGTGGAGTAATATATGAGGGTTGAACTAATGATGTGAGGAGGAAACCCTAATTAATGAAAGGAGGGGTACACTAACCCTAATTCTGAGTTATGCTTTTAAGCATGAAATTCTATGATTGAAGTATGAGATAAGGAATCACTATTCCTAATCAAACTAAGGGGTTGAATAACTCTAATTGGATTGAATAACAATCCTAACCCTAGAAACCAACCGTGGTAATATGACACAGTCATGGTGAATCCTTTGTTGCACGACCGTGTAATGAAGCACGACCGTGGTGGCTTACTCTTGCACGACCATGCAAGATAGTACGACTGTGGTATCCTATATTTAATGTGAAAAGAACTTGTATTGTGCTGATATAGTTACAATGTGCATGTTATTAGTAAATGTTAATCATGCAGGTTTTCATAAAGAGGTGATCATATCCAGGTAAGGGTTATGATGTCATACACAATGAAGAACACTTTATATGCTTCAAGTATAATGATATGCTATGTTACCTGGTGAGTGGTAATATATGATCTTGATAGGATGAATGAGCCATAAGAAATATATGCATTGTTATAATCAAAGGTCATACTGTTAAAATGACTAGATGATAAGATGTTACTTGGTAACAAGTGTTATGATGATTCAAGGGTTTGAATATCCACATTCCTGAATCACAATGATGAGATGGTTAGGGATTGATATCCCAATGTTAAAAGTATGTGATGTGAACTTGATACAAATAGTACTCTTTCTTTATGGAATTTGTTTTATTGATTTATGTTTGAAAATGTGCTTGATGCTAAAGAATGCCATAATGTACTTAAATAATCAAGTATAATGATATCATGTAGAGCCCTGACCATAGATCCATCATTGTCAGAGATTAAATGATGGTGAAATAGGTTTTCCTAAAGGAACTACTAGAACACATACTTTTGAGTATGTGGGGGGTTATGGACGTGAATATCCTTACGTCCTAATGTAGGATTTGATGTAAGATGTACCTTTAATCCATCAATCCTTCATTATATGTTTATGCCAGGATGATGTATCACTAATCTCTCGATGATATTGTCAATGCCGCATCGATGAGCGATAAACAAGAAATCCCTCAATGACGAAGAGAGTAAAGAACGCCACTGTAACTCTAATAGCGAAGTTGCCAGAATACCCTGGAAAGCTATTATAGTAGAGACACGAGATGTCCTGCATGTTGATCCTCAAACTGACTGAGGAAGATGAGGTCATAGGAATCCGGCTCTTCTGATGACCTATGTATGGTACCGATGCGATTTCGTAATGATCGGTTGGAGTATGAGCGGTATACCTCATCTCCGTAGGGCATAAATATGGTTGAAAGATGTAATCAGCCGAATAACATAATTGCTTAGGTTGAACTACGAGGAATATTGATTGATGGTACATTGTTTATAATGCTCTAGTTGAATAACTAGTATACATGTTCTTCATATTCCTTATTTAGATATGCCTTGATATTCAATTAAGTTATAATTGAAATGATTGCTTAAAGGAACATTGTTTCACTTAGTTTATACAATGTTAAACCTACTGTTAAATGCTTATTGTTCTACTGATTAATGTTATTCCTATATTGCAATAACAAAGCTTCTGGCGGAGAGTTATAACTCTCGCTGGGACAATTATTCAATTGTCTCACCCCCGTGGGATTCAACTTTTTAGGTAGAAGCCATGGACAAGGGAACCTATCAGAGGGTGAACAACAACAACAACAACATCAGAGATAGCAGTGATCCTTAGGTGGAAACACTGGCTGCTAAGTCTTATAGATAGAATGTCCTAAGTGTCATCTCTGTACTCTCAAGTCCTAGGAGTCAGTAGATGTTTAAATCAGAGATTTTGGCTTAATGCCTCGAGATTTTTGTATCTTGCCTTGAATAGTTAACAGGGTAGTTGAAGGTTGTAATCTCGAGATATGGCATACAAAGATGTATTGAGGGATCAGTTTGTAAATAACTTATCGTGTTTCTTTATGAAAATTTTTTACCATTTGAAGATCGCTTTACAAAAAGTTCTAATTTTTAGTGATTTTCCATAATTATGCTGCAAATTAATCGCTTTCGCATTCGTTGATCTCGTTTTTCCGAGATAGACATTACATTTAGTGGTATCAGAGCTCTAGGTTCACTGAGTCTACAGAGACATAGTACTTAGAATGTTGAGTCAGTTCTAGTGTCATCCAGTGTATCTGATAGTATCTTCTTCTCATATAGGAGAAGAAGAACTTGAAAATGACTGGGTCAGATGAGGAGTTTGTTGCAGAGAGCAGCAATGCTGCACCAAGAAGAGGTGCAGAGGAGCAGGTAAGAGAGGGACAATTGCCTGAGATCCCCCTAGCTAATCCAACCATGATAAGAAATCCTTCCTTAAGAATCACTGTTGGGGAATTTAGGGCAACTATGATGTATCTAGTAGATCAAGCACTAGCAATACAACTTAGATTACCAGCCCCCAATGATGATGTTTTGGATATCAACAGGATATGTAATTCACAATAGCAGGTTGGAGCAATGGGAAATGATGAAGTTCAGGACTTAGAACAAGTATGTGCTCAACCTCAGCCTGTTGAATCAACATATAGTAATGTAGGGATTAGAATACAACCAGATGTCAGGATCTGCCATAGGTGTAGGAAGCCTGGACACATCAGACCTAATTGTCCAGAAAAGGAATATAAAGGAAGAATTGAGAAAAGGCCTATCCAAACCTAGGAACAGAGACCCGGTAGTTCCAAAAAGAAGAAGTTTTTGGTATCACCAGTACAGCCTGGACCTAGTGCACCAAGGCAATGGTCAGCTAGAAAGGGTAAAGAACCCTTTAGACCATACTAGGCACCTAGGATTTGCTATCTATGTAGACGGGCTGGACATCTGGCAAGAAATTGCCCAGCTAGAAATGCTATGGCGAATCAACCTCTGAGGCAGAACCATCCTGAGGCAAAGAATAATCCTCGAATCATAACAGGTCAGGCAAAATAAATGTTATTCATATATGTCTTTTTATGATTTCTTGGATAAACTGAGAAAATAATTGATTGAATTTTCCTTGATTAGTCCTATGAGGACTTATAATGTTGCATAATAAACATAAAAGATGTTTCATGTTGCTTTACCTCTATGAGAAAGATGAGGTATTAAAGAGATGTCTGGATAAAATCCAGTAATGTTAAATCTTATATTTGTGATAATAAGAAAAGAGAAGGAACATGGTAGTATACAGATGCATATTACCTAATCTCAGTAATTTTATACCCTGGCCAGGTATATAATTGCTGATGATAAAGTAAGTATGGAAATTCTTAGATTGTTATCTTTTTGATTTCTTAGATCAAGTAGTCATTCTGAGACAATCTAATGAGTATCATGAAATAAGAAATATGGGATAAATAAATGTGTTCTATCCTAAGTATAAGAAAAAAAAAATCTGAGATACCTTAGATGAGTATGTTGAATGAGGAATTAAAAAGTATACTCCTCATAAGATAATAATGAGAATAAGGAAGGTTAACTATGTTCAATAAAATTGTAAGAACAATAAAAACCTTCCCCATAATGTGAAAATGTGATGAGATTATAGGATGTTCATGAATATGCTAGATAATAACAAGGAAAGGAACAATGTTATGCAAACATCCTTATAAGGTTCCCATGCTAAGACAAGGAACCTAAGATGAGTTAAGAATAATTATTTCATGAATGATTGAAAATACATGATATAATAAGAGGAATATAATTCCTTATTCTTTTTCCTTCCAGGGACATGGAAATCAATTGGGTCATAGGACACTTGATGTGCATAATATAAAGATGTATATGTGATGAATATCTAGAAAGGTATCGGTTTGTCTTGGACTTTGGTCCCAAGGTGAGAATATATGTAGCAAGTAATGTCCCAAGATGAAAGGAAGATAAAGATGTAATGTGTTGATGACACATGTATTAGGTATCAAGATAAGAATGTAATAATATATCAGATGATTTATGTTGATTACTTAAAATGGTCAACCATGAAATCAAATAAACATGTAAAATAACATGAACATCACATGTTAGGGGTTTATGTTTTTCATAAACACAACTCTTTCTAAGATATCTCTCAAATAAGTCCTTGATTGAAAAGTAACTTTTCCCTATGATAAGAGAATGTACAACTAATGAGATATTTAGTGCAAGTAATAAGGAAAGTTAGTATGATGTTATCAGGTGAGATGATAGAATCAAAGTATGAAAGGACTATACAGACCTTGGAAGACTTGCTTAGAGCATGTGTTATTCAGTTTATAGGGAGTTGGAATCTGCACTTAAGCTTGATAGAGTTTGCCTACAACAATAGCTATCAACATAGCATTGACATGGCACCTTATGAAGCCTTGTATGGTAGACGTTGTAGATCACCCCTATGTTAGTATGAAACTGGTGAATACCAACTGTTAGGTCCTGATCTTATGCAGCAGACCACAGAAAAGATTAAAATAATACAACAACAGATAAAGACTGTACAGGATAGGCAGAAATCTTACGCTAATAAATGTTGTAGACCTTTAGAATGTTAGGTTGGAGACAGAGTGTACCTCAAAGTCTCACCTTGGAAGGGAGTTCTGAGATTTGGAATAAAAGGGAAGTTAGCTCCGAGGTTTATGGGGCCTTATCCAATCATTGAACGGATTGGAAAAGTAGCCTATAAGCTAGAGTTACCACTAGAGTTATAGAGGTTACACCCTGTGTTTCACATTTCCATGCTGAGGAAATGTCATCCTGATACAGAACCAGTTCTGCAACATATGGAGGTAGAATTGAATGATGATATATCTATTGAAGACAGACATGCATCAATCTGTGATAAAAGAATTAAAAAGCTGAAAAAGAAAGACATAAGTTTGTGAAAGTTCTTTGGAATAATCATGGTGTTGAAGAAGCCACATGGGAATTAGAAGAAGATATGAGAAGGACATACCCTGCCCTTTTCTCTTAATATGTTTGTTGATATGTTTTGTTGATTTTGAGGATGAAATCCTTGTAAGGGGTGGATAATATGTAACATCCCTGACCTAGGTTATGAACTAACCCTAGGTGTTTTGCTTAAGACATGTGATTAAATGCTTGTGGTTATCCTTTGATATATAATTAAAGCTCCTGAGGAACATATATTTCCATTTCTGTCCTTTTTGAACAATGTTGTAATATTGTTTTGTTAAAAATGGACTAATGTGCAAATTACCCAATTTGAGGGGTTAACTTGCAAATTGTATATGTTAAGATGTTCCTATGGTGTTGAGACATCATAAGAATGAATATGATGTAGTGATGTGGATTCTCCAAGCTTGGGCACCAAGATATAGCTTGTAGAGCAATCCTTGTGCTTTAAAACCTAGTTTTGGTGTAAAGTGCAATTTACCCAAAACATAGGGTGCAACATGTAAAATATACCCTCTAGAGTATCTCTCATACATCTTGGCATCAATTAGAGTACATAAAATGAGGAGGGCGCCTCATTTGAGTAATCAAATAAGAAAGAAAATCTTTGTAAGAAAATAATCAAGATGTATGCAAAATGACCCTTTCATATGTGCAACTTAGTAAAGTGTTTGGCTTCTTTTCCTCTAAACCATGGTTGAGAGATAAGGATTTGCATGTGATAATAAGGGAGAAAACATGGCAAAGAAGTGGAGAAGGGTGTGGAGGATATAGATGTAAAAGAGAAGATATAATTATCATTGCCTTGAAAATATACCCAAAGTATATAACACATCCCTTCTACAAACAAGGGATCATTTCCCTTCATTTCCTCTTCTCATCTTCTTGCTTGGACCAACTTAGGAGGAGCTCAGGAGTAGAGGAGGATGACCAAGTTCATCTAGGTAAGCTTTGATCACCATCTAGCTCGAATTCATGGAGGAGATCCCATTACAAGGTTGGTTTGCTAGTTTTCCTTACACAACTCTTCTTTCTAGCCATCTTCTCCATCCAATTCTTGAGTAAAGGACCTTGGACAACCTGTGGCGCTCAAGTAACCATTAAAGCTACGGAGCTTGGAGCTCTAGATCAGATTCTAAGGTGGGTTTTATAGCTCTAAACCTTAAAGCTTTGTTTATACATCTTCTTCCTATGAAAGCGTTGCTTGTTCTCCTTCCTTTCACACTTCTAAGTGTTCTTGCAACCAAAACCGTGAAGAACAGACCAGGTTCTTGAGGTAAAAGAAGGTGGCATTAATTCCAAAGTTTCATCCTAATCCACTTTATCAAACAGTCTTCACCTCTTGCCCAAACGGTTTGCAAGACCGTTTGGAAGCAAACAGTTTCAAAACCGTTTGAGAGTAAACGATCTCAACCAAGAATGATTGGAGCAAACAGTCTCTAAGACCATTTGGAAGTGTTTACCAGGCGTTGACCATTTAGAGGGCTGTTGTACATATTATGGACTAATCACCCACCAAGAATCATTAGCTAATTCCAAGATAATCACCAATTGAAGGCAGTTTAGTCACCTAAACCCTAATCGGGTCTATTGCTGATTTCAATAAGTCAATAATGTTGAAGTTTGGGTTGAGTGGCCCAAACGGTTTCAAAACCGTTTGGGAATCACTCAAACGGTCTCAGGACCATTTGGTGACAACCCAAGACCGTTTGGAGGTCTAGAATTAAGTGGGGTTGACCAATTGAGGGTCCAATCATATCAAGTTGTTGAGTAATGAAGTGCTGATTTGGTGACAAAACCTAGGGTTCAACCCTTAAGTAATTAACTTGGTTTTTGATCACATCATGGGAAAACGGTATCAAGACCATTTGGAGGATGTCCAAATGGTTTCAAGACCGTTTGGAGGTCACCCAAGACCGTTTGGAGGTCTAGGGTTGACTATGGTTAAGTGGTTGAAGATTGAAAGGCAATAAGTTGAAATGTGTTTGATTAGTGACCTAATGATCCAATCTATGGTCCAAAATCTAATAGGTTGAGTTAGTTTTTGATGTGGATTTGAGAAAACGGTCTCAAGACCATTTGGAGGATGACCAAACGATCCCAAGACTTGGGGTCAGGTCATGACCCAATTGAGTGATGGTTCAATGGGTTCAACATCAAATAGACTCATGGTGATACATGTTGAAGGATGATCAATTCCCAACTCTAATCCAATCAATCCAAACCCTAATTGGTGACCAATTGAGGATCAATTGAGGGTCAAATTAGTAGAGGTTTAACCCAATTGGCTCAATTGATAAGTGGTTAACCACGGCATGAACAATTGAAGGGTTCAACATTGAAAACCCTAATTCAATTGGAAGAGTTGATACACTTTTTGGTCCATGCGGTTTTGAGGTGTTTGGGGCCAAACGGTCTCAAGACCGTTTGGGACCAAATGGCCTCAACACCATTTGGGACCAAACGGTTTCAAAACCGTTTGGTGTCATGCGGTTTCAAGACCGATTGGTGACCATGCAGTTTCAAGATCGATTTGCTCAAACGGTTTCAAAAGTCAACTTGGCCAAACGGTCAACGTGACCAAATGGTCTTCACCTCAGTTAGGGAAAATGGTCTTGAGTGTGTACTTGGCCATGCGGTCTTGAAAGCCAAAGGGTCCAAATGTCAATGACTCCATGCGGTTTCAAAACCGTTTGGAGGTTGAAAGTGCAAAACCGTTTGGGGTCTTTTAAGGTCAAGTATGTTTGATGCCTTAAAGGCTAAGATGGTTCAATGGTTGATTAACCTAAACCCTAATGATACCTAAAGACATTAAGGGAACAAGTAATTAGTTGGTTGATACATATTATGGTCAATAGTGGACATTACCAAAGTACCCTTGATGAGTTTAAGTAGTCAACACCCTTGATCAAGCAAACCCTAATGACCATAATGGTGATGACATGTCTCATGTTATCAAAGTTGATTTGACTTAGTATAACTAAGAGTGATGTAAACATCATCTATTAGTAAGAGGAGAGAGAAGACCCCCCATATGTATGAAAATCAAGTAATATACTTCCAACATGTATGAATACACATAATTAGGATATGATCCTTCATTGTGAGATCATGGAAACCCTAATCATGATGATTAATGAATCTTAACCTTTTTGAGGGCATGAATAAAAGTAATCATCATATATTATAATGGATTGACCTCAATTCACTATAATGTGAATAGTAAACCCTAATCTAGTGTAATGAGATGTACCATGAATAGTAAACCCTAATCTAGGGAAATGTCATGATGAGAAAAAATAATCCCTAATGGTGGGATATTAATGATAACCCTAATCTAGGGGATGTAAGATGAATAGAAACCCTAATTAAGAGTGATGTTATGAGAAACTCCAATTAAGATGAGCACTAAGCTTAATTATGGTTTATAAAATATGAAACCCGAATTTTATAGTGATGATTATGTGAAACCTTGGTATTATGAGATGGTCTAAGACTCAATCCAGGGTAATGTCAAGTAATGAAATATAAAACCCTAAGGATGGTTTATTAGCCAGTACATTAAAGAGAGGTGTGGCTAAAATCAATTAGATAGAATGATTATGTCATAAACATAAAGAATAAGGTTAAAGAACCATGTTGATGATAAAGGATTTAAGAGGTAAGATGATGCCTAGACCTTTGTACAAATACTTATATGAATGAGTATTAGATTTTACACCTTACAATGATAATGGACATGAAAGTCTTGGAAATAATGTATACTAATCAATGATGTGGATAACATCCTAGAATTAGAAATACCAGAATGGTTGGCGATAGTTTATCCTATATCAACAATATTTATCAAATGGATAAGTCCATATCATTAAAGAATATTGGACAATTCTAATATATAATCCTTGCACCATATGATGAAAGTAACAAGTTAGTGAATAAAGTATTAAGAGAGAGATACCTTAATACAGAGTTAGTTATATAACTCAAGTAAGATGGAAACGAGAAGAAAGTGATACATCAAGATATGATAGATATCACATTCAATAATTCAGGATAATATACCTTGATGAACCTTTAAACCATTATACTTATACAAGAGACACATGGAATGTATAATGAGTAATTGTTTACAATAAAGATGTAATAGTCTCAATGTACTTGATAAGTGTTGATTAATATGTTTTGAAAATGGGATAAGCCAAATCAATGAGTATGATGTAATCATATCATGACATGAATGAGAAGGGAGCTAATACTTAGAATTGATTATCATTAGTGATATATGATGAATATAGTAATTAGAATAAAACACTTATAATATCTTTGAATGCTCCCAAGAGTTGTGGAGTAATATATGAGGGTTGACCTGATGATATGAGTAGGAAACCCTAATTAATGAAAGGAGGGGTACACTAACCCTAATTTTGAGTTATTCTTTTAAGCATGAAATTCTATGATTGAAGTATGAGATAAGGAATCACTATTCCTAATCAAACTAAGGGGTTGAATAACTCTAATTGGATTGAATAAGAATCCTAACCCTAGAAACCAGTCGTGCTAATATGACACGGTCATGGTGAATCCTTTGTTGCACGATCGTGTAATGAAGCACGACCATGGTGGCTTACTCTTGCACGACCGTGCAAGATAGCATGACCGTGGTATCCTATATTTAATGTGAAAAGAACTTGTATTGTGCTGATATCGTTACAATGTGCATGTTATTAGTAAATGTTAACCATGCAGGTTTTCATAAAGAGGTGATCATATCCAGGTAAGGGTTATGATGTCATACACAATGAAGAACACTTTATATGCTTCAAGTATAATGGTATTCTATGTTACCTGGTGAGGGGTAATATATGATCTTGATAGGCAGAATGAGCCATAAAAAATATATGCATTGTTATAATCAAAGGTCATACTGGTAAAATGACTAGATGATAAGATGTTACTTGGTAACAAGTGTTATGATGATTCAAGGGTTTGAATACCCACATTCCTGAATCACAATGATGAGATGGTTAGGGATTGATATCCCAATGTTAAAAGTATGTGATGTGAACTTGATATAAATAGTACTCTTTCTTTATGGCATTTGTTTTATTGATTTATGTTTGAAAACGTACTTGATGCTAAAGAATGCCATAATGTACTTAAATAATCAAGTATAATGATATAATGTAGAGCCCTGACCATAGATCCATCATTGTCAGAGATTAAATGATGGTGAAATAGGTTTTCCTAAGGGAACTCCTAGAACACATACTTTTGAGTATGTGGGGGTTTATGGACGTGAATATCCTTACGTCCTAATGTAGGATTTGATGTAAGATGTACCTTAAATCCATCAATCCTTCATTATATGTTTATGCCAGGATGATGTATCACTAATCTCCTGATGATATTGTCAATGCCGCATCGATGAGCGATAAACAAGAAATCCCTCGATGACGAAGAGAGTATAGAACGCCACTGTAACTCTAATAGCGAAGTTGCCAGAATACCCTAGAAAGCTATTATAGCAGAGACACGAGATGTCCTGCATGTTGATCCTCAAACTGACTGAGGAAGATGAGGTCATAGGAATCCAGCTCTTCTGATGCCCTATATATGGTACCGATGTGATTTCATAATGATCGGTTGGAGTATGAGCGGTATGCCTCATTTCCGCAGGGCATAAATATGGTTGAAAGATGTAATCATCTGAATAGCATAATTGCTTAGGTTGAACTATGAGGAATATTGATTGATGTTACATTGTTTATAATACTCTAGTTGAATAACTAGAATACATGTTCTTCATATTCCTTATTTATATATGCCTTGATATTCAATTAAGTTATAATTGAAATGATTGCTTAAAGGAACGTTGTTTCACTTAGTTTATACAATGTTAAACCTGCTGTTAAATGCTTATTGTTCTATTGATTAATGTTATTCCTATATTGCAATAACAAAGCTTCTGGCGGAGAGTTATAACTCTCGCTGGGACAATTATTCAATTGTCTCACCCCCGTGGGATTCAACTTTTTAGGTAGAAGCCATGGACAAGGGAACCTATCAGAGGGTGAACAACAACAACAGCAACATCAGAGACAACAATGATCCTTAAGTGGAAACACTGGCTGTTAAGTCTTGTAGATAGAATGTCCTAAGTTTCATCTCTGTACTCTCAGGTCCTAGGAGTCAGTAGATGTTTAAATCATAGATTTTGGCTTAATGCCCTGAGATTTTTTTATCTTGCCTTGTATAGTTAACAGGGCAGTTGAAGGTTGTAATCTTGAGATATGGCATACATAGATGTATTGAGGGATCAGTTTGTAAATAACTTATCGTATTTCTATATGAAAAAGTTTTACCGTTTGAAGATCTCTTTACAAAAAGTTTTAATTTTTAGTGATTTTCCATAATTCAGTTGCAAATTAATCACTTCCGCAGTCATTGGTCTCATTTTTCCGAGATAGACGTTACACATTAAGTCAATAAATGACAACGGAAAGTGATCCTTGTGAGTCACTTTGTTCACACGCTAGTAATCAATACACATATGCCAACCTATGAATATATGTGTTTGTATCAACTCATCATTATCTCCTTTGATGACAGTTGCACCCCAATTCTTAGGTACCACATGAATGACACTAACCCAAGGGTTGTCACTTATAGGATAAATGATGTCGTCATCAACCAACTTAAAGATTTCTTTTTTAACCACTTCAAGCATATTTTGATTTAAACATCTAGGTGGTTCAATGGTAGGTTTAGGATCATCCTCCATGTTTATTCTATCCATACAAATGGAGGGATGAATGCCTTTTAAATCATCAATAGAGTAACCAATGACATCTTTATACAAACACAATTCGACAAGCAATTTATTTTCTTTTTCATTAATTAACTCATTATTGATTATGACAGGAGAAGTAGAGTCAGAATCAAGGAATGCATACCTCATCCCTGGTGGAAGGGCTTTGAGTTCTACCTTTCTCCCAGCTACATTTTCTTTGTCTTTGTCATCAACAAGTGGAGTGTCTTCTTCAGTAGCATCTGATTGAGTAATAGAAAGTACCCCAAAATTCTTAGATCCATTATTTATACTTTCATCATCATCATAGTAGTTTAGTATCAAATTTGCAACATCATGATCTTCTTGTACAACAGAATCAACAAAGTGCATAAAATAGATTTTCTCTACACGTGATGGTGCTTTCATGGAATCATATACAGAAAACTCCATGGCTTCTTTGCCAACTCAGAATGTGAGTTTGTCTTCACAAACATCAACTAGGCATCCAACAGTTCTCAAAAAGGGCCTCCCAAAAAGAATGGGATTGGAATGAACTTCTACCATATCTAGTACAACAAAATCACAAGGAATATAGAGTTTACCAATCAGTACTCACACATCTTCCACGATACCTTTGGGGTATTTGATGGAATGATTGGCCAGTTCAATGGCCATCTTTGTAGGCTTTAGATCTCCAAGATCTATCTCTTTCCACAGGGTAGACGGGATGATGCTAATACTAGCTCCAAGGTCTACAAGACCCTTATAAAACGTGGTGTTGCTGATCTTGCATGGAAGAGTAAAAGCTCCCAAATCATCTAGCTTCTCAGGAAGTCTATTTTTCATGATAGAACAGATTCTTTCAGAAAGCATCACGGTTTCCAATTGGTTCACCTTCCTCCTCTTGGTTAGGATGTCTTTAAGAAACTACATTGTAGGTCCTTAAACTACTCCCATGTATCATACAAAGTTTCTTCATCAGATTGAGAGAAGTCTGTGAGCTAGTTCCTTACTTGGGTTGTTTTGCTCGGTGGAATATACTTTGCAAGGAAAGCATTTAGAAGTTGATCCCAGCTTTTGATTGACTTCTTAGGAAGAGATAAAAGCCACACCTTGTCTCTATCTCTCAAGGTGAAAGGGAACAACAATAGCCTCACCCCCTCGGTGGATACACCATTTATTTTGAAAGTGTTCATGTACTCCAAAAATTCAGCCACATGAAGATTCTGATCTTCATTTACGGTACCCCCAAAGTGGTTCTGCTAGATCATTTGCATCATGGAGGGAGCAATAGAGAAATTTTTCTCTTCCATTACAGGCAGATCAATGGCTCCACAAATGTTTGTGCAACCAGCATGGCGAAATCCTTCAAAGGACGTTCGTCCTCCATGATTGGATCTTCTTGTGCGGCTTATTCAAAAGATAAAGAAGAGGGTGATGGTGATGATGGTGGAACACCTCCTAGAAGTGGTTGTTCTACTCTTCTTTCTCTTCTTAAGATTGAAAGTGTAAACTCAATCTCAAGGTCTAACAACACAGATGTTTGAAGACCTCTTTGCTAGCGACACATACAACCTGAAAAATAGCAAGAGAATTTGAGAACACAACTTAAAGGTATATGGGAATTCTAAAATGAAAATGATGATCTAGTCTCAAATACTAATTAGCACTTGTTACTCTAATTAGATTAACCATAGCTCCTCGACAACGACTCCAAAATCTTGTTGGTTGTTACACTAATGCGTTTCAATCTTAAGAAAGATCTTTTACTCAACTAACCAATTCGCACAAGTATACGGAAGTAGTCGTAGTTGAGATTGAATACAAGGAGCTTTTCAATCAATTAAATGAATTAGTGCTAAGTTCAACAATCTAGACCATTTTAAAGGTGATTTGGTTGATTAATAAAAAAATTTCAGAATTCAGCAAAACATTAAATGGATTACTAAAAGCGATCAAATTTCAAATATGGAAATATCTTGGACTTAGGATTTCACCAACATATCATAGCATAGAATAGGAGCATGAAATTTAAACATACTAAGCACTTATTTTAAAGGAGAGTTGTATGTTGCACTTCACCTCTTGGTGCAAGTACAATGATCCTAACTCAATTCAACATTCCCATGTATGAATTTCATTTTGGATCACAAACTTACTCCTCAACTCCATAATTTCCACTCTCATGGTAAAGAAGAAGTTGCCAAGGGAGTACCTCCTTACTCTCCTACCTATCTTCTCAGATCAAGCAAAAGAGCATAAAAGATACACATAAAGTGGCCAGCCATACATGCAGAAAAGAAGAAATCAGTACTCACAAGGTGGAAAAACAAGCAACATATCATTTAGTATGAAATTATCATGTTCCATACATGATATTATGTGGGATCTAGTCTCCCATGTCCAAGAAAAAGAATCTACTCATCCATGATGATGTACAGTAGAAAATGTGTAGAAATTTCAGTGCTCAATAAGATTTAGAGAAGGAAAAGCTAAGAGAACCAAAGGTGTAACCCAAGGAGAGTAGAATTCTAGCTTGGGGATGAAATTCCACTCCTACAACTGCTCCAAACTAGACAAACTTCCCTCTCGAGAAGATTTGTGGAGAGAAGAAGCTCTATTGCACCTCTGAAGAAGAAAATGGAGAAGAGAATAGGAAGAATGTGGGTTCTTTAGAAAGAAACCACCTTCTTCCACCCCAAAATTTCCCTCCTTGCTCCAGACTTACTCTTGGATGGAAGAGTTTTGAATTATGACCAAAGATAATTGCTCCATAGGGTTGTCTTGTCTTTAAAATGAGCAAAGTCGTATTTCAAAAGACACTGAAACTGACAGGCACACAGCGTGTCTTTCTTTAGACACATCATGTCCTGTCTTTGATAGTTGTTCTGAGTGTAAAGCACACAGTGTGTCTGAATTAATACACGTCGTGTACTTTACCAGAAAGGCAAAACTTGGTTCTGAATTCCCAGGTACACTTCATGTCTGTGGAGGACACGTCGTGTACTTTTCTTCTGCATCTGAAGTATTAGGCCATCTGGAAATGCGCATGTCGTGCCTTAAATAAGACACATCATGTGCATTGTTGTTTCAGCAGAATTAAAATTTTGAACATCTATAAGGTGTGGAGAAGTCTCAATGATGATGAATTTGAGTTGGGTTATCTCCACTTTGATCTTTTTGAAAAAATCTGCAATACACATCATGTGATAAGAAAAATAACAAAAAGGTTGCAAGAGTAATATGAATAGAGGCTAAATGAGAACAAAATGAACTGAAATTGTGTGTGAAATCATGTGAAAAGTTGATGTGGAAAGCACACAACATTGGGAAATAAAAAGGTAAGACAATGTGGTGAATGATGTATTATTTATTTGTGTTATAATAATTACTAATAGTCATGTTAGTGATGTTGTTGGTTGTTTTGTTTGAGGAGAATTTCTTGTATAAAATATGTGTGTTCCTATCCCGTTCATTAATCTTGTGAAAATGTTTATCTTTGTTTCCAATATGTTTCATGGGTGAGGAAAAGTTTTTGTACAAATCGGGTGCATTTTCTATTAGATAGAAAGGATCCATGTTGTTCAAGAGGGTCAAGGCCTTCAATGGGTTTGATTTTATAATATGCAATGTTAATTTTACTACCTAGATAACCAACCTTAAGTTTTGACCATGATTTGAGAGTCTACATATGTATCTTAGGTTTATGGTTTACTAGAGCTACATGGATCTAATAAGGTTGTTATATGATTAATATGAAGTCCAAAACATTTAAAAGAAATAGGATCTAATAGATTAATGGTTTAGAGTCTAGGTTGATTGCATTTTGGTCCAAGATAATTTGGGGAATGTAAATGTGTATTACAAAGAAAATGGAAAACCATACTAGGGAGCAAGGGAATCTATCAAGTTCCACTTTTAGAGGGGAATTCAATCACATGCTTATTTGTATGAATAACTAGTTTCACCAAGTTGAATGGAGTGGTTTATATTGATGAAGTCATACCAGAATGTCATGTGGTTGCTATCTATGGTATTAGGCCTAGATTTTTAATGCATTAATCTAGTAATGTTGCTTCCTCTACTGTTGCTCCGTGAGTTTAGGTGATGAAGAACACTCGTGTTGTCTAGTAGTTGAAAAAAAATTATTCTTTTTGTGTTCTCTCAGTATAGAAGTGTTCATGTGTGGTCGGTGAGAGCATCAATATATGTTAAACAAATTGAGTAGTTTAAGGTGGTAAGGTTTAAAATTTTATGGTGTACATTGTTCCAGACAAGGAGAATACCACTACTAAGGAAATTTTCATAAAAATATCTTGGAGATTAGTCCAGATCTGATGGTGGTGCATAATTGTTGTTGGGATAAAACAAATTTGGTTTTTTATATGATTATAATTTCAGTCTTCTGCTTTCTTATAAGGTATTGAAGGGATCTCTTCCTAATGCAACCAACCACATCATATATATTCTAGTAGGAAAGAAACAAATAAATTGTATCTTAAAAGGTGAGATGATAAAAACAAAAGAATAATAGAAATTACATATTTGTGGAAAAATCATCAAAGGATCAATGTCATACTAGTTGTGCCTTTTGATATTTGTTGTTATTTCCATGTAATGTAATTATTTTATCAAGGTAACATTGAATAGTTCTACCTTTTCTTTCACCAACAAATATGAACTTATCTTCACCACTTAAACTAAGAAAGTTGTTAGGAGGTCAATATTATCATAGGATAGGTTATTTTATTAGCTAATGTGAAGGCGGAGGTAGAGTACACAATGAGGATGGTGTTCCTCATAGTTGTCAAGAGGTAGTTATGTTTGGAACTAACAATATGTCATTCAGTGGTAGATGAACTGGGTTAGTGAAATGGGTAAATGAGAGTCCACTTTCATGTCATATAAAGAGACATCCTGTAAGTATTAGTATTTGAGATGGATGATAGGGATGTGGTGAAAATTTCAAAGATAATGTTTGATCTCACAACATGGTCCTTTATGGTTTGGTGAAAATTTTGTTGTGGTTCTACTTGTATGGAAACTAGACTAGGTGGTCAATGGATCAATGTGGCGATCTTATTTATGTTTGACATGTCATCTTTATGCACCAATATAAGTAATATCTTGTTACTTTGGTTATTTGACCATTTTCATGAATGAGGGGGTGATTTGGTAGATCCTAGAGGAGGGTTTTGACCATATTTTGGTTTAGGCGTATTGAAGATGTCAAAGTGTTTTAATCACTCGTGACCCTTCTTAGGATCAACCTAGACCTTTGGAGGAACATAGAGAATAGTAGAATAAGGTGCATATGTCTTACATGTTTTATATGGTTGGTATAAAGGATTATCAAAGATTGAATTTATTTAATTTTATGTTTCGTCAATACCAAAGATAGTAAGTGGATATATTTGATCTCCACCAATGATGTTGAAGGGTGTTTGGTAGCATAATCATTGTTTATATGTATAACTTATATTGTATGTATTCGAAAGAACATGCAATGAAATCCATGTATATATAAGATAGGCATCACATACACGAATGTATTTTGGAAATATCTTGTATCACCATATATGGGAAAGAAAGGAGGATGGGAATAAATTCATATATGAGACTTTAATGGTCAATATAGGCCCAAAGGCAGTGTCCCAATGATGTTAAATTTTATATAGAAAGAACCAAAAAAGAAGGAAGAAACTTCTACTTTGTCTACTTTATCAAAGGATTGGATAATTTATATATCTCAGAGTCAGAAGTGTCTTTTATCTTGGGGAAAATTGTCTTTAGTATTAGAAAACTATGATTATGAGTAAGATTATGTGAATGGTATTAATCCCACTTCCATTCTCAAGTCTAAATATAGTACCCATACTATATATTAAGGAGTGTACTTGTTTAATACCTGCAATAAGGAAATCTAGGTGGATATTGTAAGTTTTCATCATCTCAAAGTTAGCCAGAGAGTCCACCAGTTATCCCAAATGATGTATATTTTGTGCTCGATTCCATATCCTAAAGAGAGGATGCCGAGTGGTGGGTGTTTGTGTTGGGAGAAGTCTAGGAAATGGAGTAGATGGGGTTAGAGAGGCGTGTGGAATATGTGAGAATGATAGGTAGTAAACATAGTTTCTTAGAGAGGAATAACTAGAGGAAGGGTGAGTATATAGGGAAGTTATATTGTTTGAGTAGGAAAATTAATGTTTGGTTAGAGGTGAATGTAAGGGAATGATATGTGGTGTGTGTTGTTAGAAAGGGACATAGTAAAAGATTTTTTTGGGCAAGTACAAGTCTATGTATGGGGCATGCAAGCTCTAGAGTGGTTGGGGCACAATTGGAAAGAGATGTGAAGGGATATATTGTTAGAGATTTTTTCATCACTTTGATTGAAGTAGGTGCATTTGTTTACTTTGCATTGATTTGGAGGATGGGAGGAGGGTAAATTTATGATATAATATATTTGGATGTGTTATCTTTGGATATAGTTGGGTGGTTTAATGATGTTTTGGAAGATATTTCATTTTTGCACGTTGTGGTATAGACACTAATTTAGACATGTCAGGGAGGTCTTGAGTGGATAACTTTATACTACAAGGTTATATATGATGTTACATTTAGTAGGGGAAAGTCTTGGTAGGGGTGTTTCATTAGAGTTACTTTGTGTTTTATTTTTGATACATGTGTGATTAAAATGGTGGGGCAATTTTAAAAAGTGGGGATCTTGTAATAACAAGTAAAAACAAAAAATATGACTTAAAAAATGATATGGTTTGTATCCTAGGACAATACACTTATAGAAACACCACGGATGAGGTGTTTTAATGCATGGAAAATGTTTCATTTTTTCTTGGGCCAAGATGTATTAATGTGTGGCATGTTACATCATGAAATTAAGATATTGTGTTCTAGTCAAGATATTTATTTGGTGTTCCATTTTGAATTTGAATGTTGTCTATTATTATAACTAGAAGGTTCTTACTAAGTTTAGCATGCATGGATTAATAACTCTACTAAAGTTATTGGCCTTCTAGAAGTAACAACTTGGCCCTTTCTTTAGTCAGTGTAGTCAAAGTAAAATTGTATTGGAAACAACACCTAAAAACAGGATAACTAAGTATATGAAATATAAAAACTTTTAGAAATCTCATAGAAAAGGGTAAAATAATTAGAATTTTCCCAATTAAGAGTGTTTCATAATATTTATATAGTTAAAGATAAATTACATACAAGAGAATATCCATGTCAAGAAATGAGTCATTAATTCCACTAGAAGTGACCAATAAATAAGATTCTATGCCTTTATAATTATTTCAACAATTTCAAAATAAATAACAATGCCTTAAAAAAATAAGACTAAGATCATATATAGTAGTGCTTAGATCCATTAAATGTCAATCCAAAAGTATTTGATGGAAAATGCACACCCTACGTAGATATATGAAAGCCCTATAGAAAAATGAGTGGAAAAGCACACTCTGGATAGAATGCACACATCCTAAAATTTGGTGGTATAAAGGTTTCACTACTCTAAATGATATCAATTTAACCTACACACACAATACATAGGCAAAATGAATCATTAGTCGATCTCAATTTATTTCAAATAAATGGAATGATATCATTATGAATATGTCAAAAAGATAATAAAGGACCCATCAATAAGGATTCCACAATTTTCGGTAAACAATGAGGGAGGAGGTCTCATAATAATAAATCTTTCAATTTCCATAGATAAGAAGAAAATACTTCTTCAAAAGACATTCCTCATATAGGAAAGCTAGGGTTTTTTTTCATAATAATGATGAAAAGGAATAAAGTAGATGCACATACCTTAAAGTCGATATTAGTTGCCACTCAAAACTCTAGTGTCCAATCTTAGTGTGTAAAAAACACACACACATATATATATATAGAGAGAGACCAGGATTAACTCAATTATATATATATATACATATATATATATACATATATATAATGTATGTGTATATATTAGAGAGATTAAGATTAACTCAATTATATACAAAACCCTTCAAACTAGACTTTTAAAACAACCAAATTAGGTCTAGAAGACCTCACCAAATGATGGCTCTCTTTTTGTGATTCTAAATCATATTTTTATATAATTAATTGATTTCCCAATATTTATGTATGAAAATAATAGGCTTAATATTATTTATGTATTGCTAAAACAAAACCAATCAAAATGACAAAAACACCATACATAGAGGCTTCAGGGCATGTGTAGTGACTTGGTAAAAACAATAGTCAAATGACAAAGCCAAATCCAATGTGATTAGATATATTAAGAGAAACAAAAATAATGGAATATACTTAGATAGTATTACATGGAAATGTCAACGCATAGGTAAGAAAGGTATTGTTTTCCCCAAAATAATCTTCCATTTGACCAAGAACAATAGGAAATATGAGCTCAACCTGGAAAAATTATGTTGACCTGACCTGATTTCAACAATGAAGGGGATGCCCTATGAGATTTAAAGGTGTTGTTGGACTCAACACACAAAACTAGGGACCCTAAGGTGGACATTGGATAAAGAATTGACTATTTCCATTAGCAGATGAACGACAAGAAGGAAAGGGCTAGAATAGAGAGAATTTACATAAAAATGATATTATTGAAAGCTTTGTGAGGCTCATGAAAAGTCAGAGCGACCAAAAAAATGTGATGAGGTAACACTTAAGATGTTGATTAGAGACAAAAAGATACAAAAGCATCACAAAAACATGTAAAATTTCTACAATGCAATCTTAGACCAAACAAGGGTTTTATGAGATTCATAGGGACTGGTGAAAGCTCTCTGTATTGTCCTAGAGGTAGCCAAAGCACAAGTACCATACTCCCCAGGGTCTTCGATGATCCTCACTTGTTAGAGATCATGGAATGGTGCAGAGGAGTTCTCACTAGAAAATGAAGATGCCAAGTACAAGAAGAATACTAGGGGAAGTTTTCCCAGTATCAGTTGGCATGTAGAGGCCATCATAATCCATTTGCAAACTCCGGATGAGAAAATAAACTGTGTAGGGGGATGCTAAGTGGCAGAGAGGCCAAACTATTAGGGCCCAAAATCAAAGTTTGCATTTTCTCAAGGATAGGGTTTTGAATGGGGTTTGATGTATTGGTTTAGGTAGTAAAAGTGGGAGTCATCCTATTTGCAGTGGCCTATATATAAAGGGAAAACACTATTGAGGAAAATAGGAGAAGGGAGAGAAAAAAGTAAGGGAGGGTCCCACAAACATTGTTCAAAAGACAAGTCTCCAACCTAAGTTAGGAGACAACTTGTCATGTAGGATCATCATCCAATGCAGGTCACAAAGGTCACATAAAAAGACAAGACTAAATTAAAAAACCATAGAGTGACACACAAAGCAAAGAAATATCTCCCATTTTCTTTTATGGGATACTAGGGAGTCTTATGTGTCCTGCCTCCCATATCCACACCACGAATCAGTGTTATAACCATCATTGTCCTTTAATAAGATATATCTCATAAAACAAGGTTTATCTATCCATCCTCATTACAAATAACATGCTTAATGTGTCAGTTAGCCATTATTTACACATCAATATTGGCGTTTCTAGGATTGAACTCTATGTGTCACTGGCCAAGTAATATGATGCATATATGCATATAATAGTAAATGTCTATGAATTTGGATGGGGTGGCATGTTGTTCTATTTGATCTTGATAGCCATTTGGCTATCTGAATGAATACATAACCCCCTATCTTACTACTTTAGGCTAGATCTCCATGCCAAATTCCAAAGAGTATCCATCCAAGATGTCCTATCTAGGAAATTATCCATAGCATCATTTTCTCCATTCCCCGTTGGAGTCCTAGATCACAAACCTTGTAGAAAGTTTGTTATTCATTTTTTCCCTTGCAATATATACATTCAATTTGACACTTCTTCAAGGGCTTATTCCATATGCGGGTTTCATTCTTCTTGTCACTATGGCTCAAAGTGATGGTATTAAAATCCATGTTACATATCTTCACTTGTTTGTTAATTTTTTTCCTCCTCTATATCTTCTCCTCACACTTAGTTTTGAAATGTGATTGTTCCTTGCCAACCATATTTGACAACACAGTTACAACAAACATAATATAGTATTTTCCTAGGAATTCTTAGGTCTTCAGTTTTTCCTCATTCTATTTTAGTATGTCATTAGCTTTTATGTTTAAATCCTAGTCCTACCAAGATTTGGACACTGACTCACAATCAAGTTTTGCATGTAGTAAATTTTCCTCATGTTTACCACATCTCTCAAAGAATCTTCATTGATCAAGTGCTATTTTTCCCTAAACATATTATTCATCAGGCCCTCATGCATGGAAATCCATAGGAAATATCCAAACTTCATTAACACTTTCAATTTTTATATACTAGACCATTTACCTTGTGATTTAACACTAGTTGTTCAGATCAAATTTATGTATGCTTGATTGGATTTGAACAAACCTAACAGTTGTGAATCATGTTGTGTCTTTTGTCACAAAAATAAAGAATGTACTCAGAGTAGACCCATCTTCAACTGGAACCTCATGCTAGAAGTAAGTAAGCTAGTGTCAGATGACATAGGCACTATTGTCTATGATAAAGGGACAAGTGAGGTAGGGGATGAGATGAATTTACCTAAACCTATAAGGGATGTGAAAATACCTAGTACTTCAGGTGTTATGATGATAGTGGACTCTAAAGATATTACACAACCCCACCCCAATTAGATATGGGGGTAGGGTGCATGAGGTTGAGAATCAACCGTCCCAACTTATGTTGGTAGGGTCATCTCAAGCTACACATCCTCCCATCAAAAGGAATTTATTGATCTATAGAACTCCCTCAACCCCGTTGAATAACTTAGACAATAAATAACCTTTTTACAACCCTTAATTCACCAAAAGTTAAATGGCTAAAAGGGGAGGAGGAGGTGGAATCACCTTGGTATGGGGTGTCAACTTCAATCTTGATAGTGTGCATCCTTACATGGAACATGTAGGGTGCTTCTCAGTCATGAATATAATATAGGATGAGAGAGGTCATTGAATATTTCAAGCTTATGTTACTCATCTTCTTGGAGACTCATATACACAAGGATACTAATGACACACCGAACAATCTCTTTTCACCCATGTCATGCCCAAAGTAAGTGATGCTGCAAAGAGATTGAAAAGTTTGGACATGGCTAACGAGATGATGTTTTGGTAGAGAATCAGATGAAGTGGATCAGAGATGGTGACAACAACACATAGGCCTACCATGTTATTGTCTTCAAGAATTATATGAGGAATGATGTGCACTCCTTAATAAAGGAATATGAATTCATTTCTAGAAGTGGTGATGAGGTGGAGTTGAAGTTGTGGATTGCTACAACAAGCTATATAACCATACATGTGAATTTTCATGAGACATTCCTTTTCCTGGGAGAAGGGTCACTGGGATAATGAATTCTGACCTTTATAGGGAAGCGACAAATGATGAGATTAAGAAAGTAGTATTGAGCATTGTTCCTCCAAGGCCCCTCGGCCAGTGGAATGAATGCAAAAAAAAATCATATGATATTTTAGCACACCGAAAAGGATGTGCACTCTTTGGTGGGGTGATTTCTGGATGGAGGTAGAATGGTGAGGAGCAACAACCATTTTTTCTTAAAATTGATTACCAAGAAAAGCCTGGTGGTGGGCGTGAATGATTTACAGCCCATTACATGTTGTTCTATGACGTATACGACCATCACCAGGCTACTAGCTTATAGGTTGAAGGATAAGCTTACAACTTCCATATAAAACCCACCAATCTTCCTTCATTAATGAAAGAAGTGTTTCTGGTGGATCCTTCCTAGTTGTTGAAAACCTGCTGGGTGTCACGGTCAAGAATAAGTCAAAAAAATTGTGTGTCAAGATGGACCTTGATAAAGCTTAAGACAATATCAACTAGTTCTATGTGTGGAGGGTAATGGAATCCTTTGGATTCTCTTCTCGGTGGATCGATTCGATGAAGCAATGCGTTGAAACCACCTCATTTTTTTCTATCTAATGGGCTTCCCTATGTCTTTCTTCAATCCCCAAATGGACTATGCCAATAAGATCATGTAGGTTGTATGGCTTGAGAGTCATCATTTTGATGATTATAATAGGGATACAATGTACTTGATTTGATTATTGATAAAAGGAAATTATATTTGTTATGCTTGTTTTAGTATTTAGATAATGAATATACCTAATAATGGCCTAAGTGTATTTCACACGGTGGCATATGATTTGGGTTGAGGAATTGAACATGATATCATATTATAATAAGAGTATTTATTCTTATTATGTCCCTAGTTGGTTATTATATTGGATAGTAAAGGAAAACAATTATACATAAGGATAGCATGTATGATGAGTGATTCCTATGTCTCTTTAGTCATGATATTGGACATCGAATCAGATACACGGGTACTTGTTAGAGAACAAGTTGTACTAGGAAGACCCACCTTGAGGTGGCCACTTGGAATTCATATAATGACATGTTTGAGTCATATAATAATGTGACGATGGTGATTCTGATCCTTAGACCTAAAGTCATTAAAGTTATCACATGTCATTATTTGTACTTAAACCACTATCCCAATGTGCTTCGGAAAATAGTTCCCAAGAGATTGGGTGCTCCATAACAGTGGGGATGACTGTGAGTGATGTAGAGGCACTACTACAGAAATGGCTTATAAAGTCACTTTTCAAGGTGTCGGTTGAATAAATAAACCAACACCTAAACTCTACAGTGTCGGTTGATAACATAAACCGACATCCAATCTATGAAGGGCGACTAGACACGGGTACCGCTTTTATTAAGTGTCGGTTACTTAATAAAATCCCGACACCTAAAATTAACCGCAAAATCCAAAATTTCCAGTGAAAAAAATTACCTCCAAAATTTGACATATGACGTCGGTTGATACAAATACAGACGCTTACGAGTTTTCCTGCGCTGTCTGCGGGGAATTTTTCACACCCTTTAAGCATCGGTTTGAAGTAGAAACCGACGACTATGTTCATAAATCGAGAACAATTTTTTTAATCGGCATATGAATATAGACGTCGGTTTTTTTGTAGTTAAAAACTGACACTGTTAGTTTTAGTTGTCAGTTTTTTTGAATAACCGACGCCTATGGTACAGTTAATAGCCCCGCAAACAGAACTTTTCCCCATTGTTATCTGTTTCATTGCGACGTGCGCTAGGTCTGTTCGATTTCCCGCGATTGCTCCCCACCGCCATTTGTCTCCTCGCGCGCCGCTCGCCGCCGTTGCCGTCGCCGCCGCTCGCCGCTCATCACCGTCGCCGTCGTCGCTCGCCGCTGTCGCCGCAATTCTCCTCATCGCCGTCGCCGCTCACCGCCGTCGCCGTCGCCGTCGCCAGAGTTCTCCTCTGATCCTCGCCACCTGCGCTACCAGCTTCACCTCCAGCTGCTCTCCTCTGCTCCGGCGCTGCCAGCTTCACCTCGTTGCCCTCAAGGTACGCCGACTTCTTCCTCTCCTCCCATTTGTTTTGACTGTGTATCCTTTTCTGTGTGGTTGTTTAGCTCTCCCCAAGGTACTGCCAAATGAAATATGCCAATGCCATGGGTTTTTCTTTTCTGTTTCTTCCCTTTCTTTTTTGTATGCTCGCTTTATTTTGAAAATCTTGCTAGTGGCTGTTACTCGTCATCGTAAATGTGCTTAGGTGCTTCCTTTCTTAATAACATACTTAAAAAGAGGATTCAGTCGGCAAGCTGGTAACTTGGATTCGGATTGGGGTGGAGTAGTTGAAGTTAATTAGTAATGGCGGGTGGAACCAATATGATGTTTTCATAATAATATACGAAATCATTTAGTAGCTTCTGTCGTTGTTTTTAATACTTCTCACTAATCACCAATGAGAAACGAGTTGTTTATTTAGTGAAAAAAAGGATAGTTGATAAACGATATTGAATGTCGTGCGCCAACTTGCGTGAGTTCGACGTTTGATCTTCCCTTTTTTAAAGAGTTTTGCTATACAGTCCAGAAGCTAGACCAGAAATGAGACCGGTTTTGTCATCTTGCATGTATAGCAACAAAAATGGATTGTTATGCATGTAAGATGACAAAACGGGTCTCATTTTTAGTCTAGCTTCTGTTACCCATAGCATTTCTCTTTTTTAAAATCTCACGCGCATGCAATTGAATGTCGTGCGCCAACTGGCATAGATTACACAGATCTGTGGTGTGTGGGGCTGGCCCAAGTGGTGGGGTTTCAGAGGGGGGCATTGTAGGTGCTGTCTGACCTGTTGTGTTTTTTTGTTCTCTTCTAGTCGAACTGTCCCTTTGTGTGTGTGCATCTTCTTCTTCGTACAAGAATATTGAATTTTATATATTTCCAAGTGCCGGTGCCGGTCATTTTGCTCTTTTGCTTGTTTTGAGTAGTTCAATCTTTTCCGTGCTAGTAGTAATAGCATTTTTTCTCTTGTCATTTTCATCGTATATGCCACACAGAAAAGGATGCAACAGATGAAACTATAGTAGCATTTTCTTGTATATGTGTTTGATATTCTTATATCACTAGAAAGAAAGACTGCCATTTTCATTACTAACAATCTGATAGTCCATGATAGAACAAAGCATACTGATGTTGACTGCAACTTTGTGCATCATGCTATTCTGAATTAAGTGTATATGTACTTTATAATTGAATGTTTAAGTAAGTTATAGATATCTTCACCAAACCTCTTTCGGAAACTTGTTTCATTTTTGAGTATATTGACAATCCTAATCACCCTTCTTGCTTAATGATGAACTGTAATGTACACATGTGACATGCTTGGAATGTAAATGATGAACTTTTTCCTAAATTCCCAATCATGCTTTTGAAGACATCAGTAATCACCCTAACTTGAAGAACTAGGATTTTAGGTATAAAAATGACAACACATTATTTGTTGGCCTAGAAACCCATCCAAGATTTACTCATTAGGAGTAAATCTTAGATAGTCCCCAGTTTGGGACTGTTCTTGAACACCTAATCTCGCTTAGGATGTAAGTGTGTAATGTGTATTGTGTTTTTAAGAAAATTTCGGCAGCATTTCCCCGTTTGTTTTCTAAGTACATATGTACTTGGAGAACAGCGGGGAAATGCTGCCGAAATTTTCTTGAAAACCCAATACACATTATACACTTACTAGTGAGATTAGGTGTTCAAGAATAGATAGGTGGTACACATTTATTATATATAAGAATGACATCACATGTATTTGTTAACCCTAGCCCCTAATCTTGTTGTAATATATACTTGTTTTCTCTTTGATCATAGAATGGATAGATCATGGATGTCCATTTGCAATTGCTGCACCCCAGAGTTTATTTCTGGTCTTGACCAGTTTATTAGATTTGCCGAGGAACATAGGAAACAACCTGGAGATAGGTTCTACTGTCCATGTAGGCATTGCGGTAACAACTTGAAAGTCAACACTGGTGACGAAATCAAAAGTCATGTCATGTGCAACATGATTATACAAGGCTATACAGAATGGCACTGGCATGGAGAGATTTCAAACCCGAAACCAGTGGATGTCGATAGCAGTGCTTGTGTGGAAGAAGAAATTGCCTACGACGACGTAGATGTGAATGAACTAGTTCCAG
This sequence comes from Alisma plantago-aquatica, assembly GCA_963693085.1. Lineage (NCBI taxonomy): Eukaryota > Viridiplantae > Streptophyta > Magnoliopsida > Alismatales > Alismataceae > Alisma > Alisma plantago-aquatica. The sequence goes on from OY856412.1 coordinate 897,850,421, forward strand.
TAGACATTGTTGATGCGATGCTGGATAGTTGTGGGGTAGAGCACACCGATCCACCTTCCATTTTTAGAAACATTGTGCATGATGCTGAGATACCGTTATACACAGGTTGTACTAAGTTTACGAAGCTTAGCGCTGTGTTGAGATTGTATAAGCTGAAAGCTAACAATAGATGGAGCGACAAAAGCTTCACGTCATTGTTGTCTTTGTTGAAAGAAATGCTTCCTGAAGGAAACGAGCTGCCAATCTCAACATACCAGGTAAAGAAATTGTTGTGCCCAATGTGAATGGATTCCAAGAAGATACACGCATGCCCGAATGATTGTGTATTATTTCAAAAGGACTATGCGGATTTGAAAGATTGTCCAAAATGTGGTGCATCACGGTATAAATTGACGACTTCAGGGGAGTCCAAAACTGGTTTTCCTGCCAAGGTGATATGGTATCTACCTATAATATCACGGTTTCAACGCTTGTTTGCCAATCCGATAGATGCGAAGAATTTGAGGTGGCATGCAGATGTTAAGAAAAATAATGATGGGATCCTACGACATGCGTCTGATTCCCCACCGTGGAAGAAGATTGATCTATTGTACCCTGAATTTGGTGAAGAAGTCAGGAATCTAAGACTTGGGCTTTGTATAGACGGGATGAATCCATACGGGACATTGAGCAACCAACATAGTACTTGGCCAGTCATGCTTGTTATATACAATCTTCCTCCCTAGCTGTGTATGAAAAATAAGTACGTAATGCTGTCGTTGTTGATATCGGGCCCTAAACAACCTGGAAATGACATCGATGTTTATCTTGAACCTCTGATTGATGACTTAAAGAAACTCTGGGGTGAAGGTGTGATGACCTATGATGCTTCACGAAGAGAGACATTTTATTTGCATGCTATGTTGTTTTGCACTATTAATGACTTTCCAGCATATGGGAATTTGTCTGGATATAGTGTCAAAGGAGCTAAAGTGTGTCCTATATGTGAAGAGAACACCGATTCAACAAGACTAAAACATGGCGGTAAGACTATATATCTCGGTCATCGAAGGTTTCTTCCAAAATTCCATCTGTATCATAGGAAGCGCAAAGCATTCAATGGATTGAATGAGGAACAGAGTGCACCTAAACCTATACCAGGGGAGGTTGTTTATGAAAGAGTAAAAGACTTTGTCAATGAATTTGGTAAGAGATCACAATGTACTATGGCCACACAGAGTGACAATTCTTCATTCAAGAAGAAGTCAATATTTTGGGATCTTCCTTATTGGAGTTCTTTGACAGTCAGGCATTGTATCGATGTAATGCACAATGAGAAAAATGTCTGTGATAGCATCATTGGTACTCTGTTAAATATACCAGGTAAGACTAAAGATGGGATAAAATCCAGACTGCACCTACGTGAAATGGAAATAAGGTCAGAATTAACAGAATTACGTGAAATGGGTAATAAAAGAACATACTTACCTCCCGCTTGTTACACGTTGTCTAGAAAGGAGAAGAAAGCTTTTTGTGAATGCTTGGTAAATGTTAAGGTGCCACATGGTTACTCATCCAACATCCGTAGATTGGTATCAATGAAAGATCTAAAGTTCATAGGTCTTAAGTCTCATGATTTTCACACTCTAATGCAACAAATATTGCACGTGGCAATTCGATCTATATTACCGAAGCATGTAAGGTTTGCAATCACCAGACTTTGTTTCTTTTTCAACAGTCTCTGTAGCAAAGTTATTGACCCTGATACTCTCGATAATTTGCAAAGAGAAGTGGTTGTTACCCTATGTCAGCTTGAGATGTATTTCCCTCCTTCGTTCTTTGATATCATGGTACATCTTGTTGTCCACTTGACTAGGGAAGTGAAAATGTTGGGACCAGTTTTCTTCCATTGGATGTATCCCTTTGAACGATACATGAGCATTTTTAAAGGTGATGTTCGAAACCGTTATCGGCCTGAAGGGAGTATTATTGAAGGTTATGTGGTGAGAGAGTTTATGGATTTTTGCAATGACTTTCTCAGTGGTAATGACAGTACTCCTAATAATGACAAGAATATTGACGAGCTATTTGGCAAAGGAATTTTGGGATCACATGTGAAAGTAATCAGCCGTGAGCAGTTGGAACAAGGTCACTTGTATATTTTACACAACATGGACGAAGTGAACGTTTATATCGAGGAACATACCAATTTCATCAAAAGACAATATCCTTGAGCCAATACAATGTGGCTTGCTAGAGAGCATAACAAGACATTTATTAAGTGGTTTGAAGATAAAGTCTTACATCAACTATCTCAAACACCAGATGATATTACTGAAACTATCAAATGCCTCACCTTTAAACCAAAATTGACTGTTATGTCTTATGAAGGGTATGACATTAATGGATTCACATATTACACAAAGCGCCAAGATGATAAGAGTGTCTTCCAAAACAGTTGAGTCACCCTTCAAGCATCGACTATGTTTTTTGCAAGTGCAAAGGATAAGAGTCCACGTGAAGCTAAAATGTCATATTACGGTGTCATTGAAGACATATGGGAATTTGACTACATAGATTTCAGAATTCTGCTCTTCAAATGTAATTGGGTTGATAACACCAAAGGAGTTATAGTGGATGAATTGGGTTTCACTTTAGTGAACTTTGAAAAGATTGGCGAGAAGGGTGAACCATTCATATTGGCATCATAGGCGAAACAAGTATTTTATATCGATGATCCTGCAAATGATAAATGGTCGGTTGTTCTTCATGGTAAAAGACAGTTCACTGAAGATCCTATAGATGAAGAACAGTACTATGATAAGTATGATGACTCCATTCCATTCTCAGTTGGGTTGTCAACACCAGCAAATATTGAAGCTAATGATGACTTGTATGTGCGCGGAGATCACAATGAAGGATTGTTAATTGATAAAAAATCGCAATATTAGAGGTATATATGTTTTATTTTATATGTTTTTATTTTTCTGAATATGTGAACTTTATATATGCTTGCAATGTTCTGTGTTACATTAACATGTAGGGGTTTTGATGAGTTCAAAAAGGCTGGAGGAAAGGTCCCCACGAAAAAGAACCAGCCAATAATTTGGAAGAACGTGAAAGTAAGTTCCCGACTGCAATATATGTATATATTATTTATGTGAACAATGCTTAATTAGTTGTATTTTTTAATATTTTGTATGTTTGAATTTATAGTGTGCTACACAAGACAACAGATGGGCATGCGGATACTATGTGATGCGATATATACACATGATTATCAAACATGCCGCATTGGACATCGATTGTATTGCTCAGGTATTATATAGTCTCATTAGATAATATGAAATATATCAATATTATTTATAGCTCATTAATTATATATATACATCATTCTCTTTACAAGTGTTTAAAGCTGACCCCACTATAGGAACAGACTTACCAGATGTACATGCTCCATATACGATGGGAGAATTAAATGAAGTAAGAGAAGAATGGGCAACAACCATACAAATAGTGGAGGTTTTAAAATATAATTGGGATGTTGATAGCGAATAATGACTAAAGAATGATATTTTGTAAATCAATTTTTGAATTATAATATATGTGTGAATGTTTATACATGTCTGGATGTTTCTACATGTGTCTGAGTAAAAATGAATAAAAGTGTTGGTTGCTATATGAATGTTTCTACATGTGTGGATGTGAATGAATGGAACTACAAATTGCTAGCTACATGAATGTTTCTAAATGTGTGAAAATAAAATGGAACTATAGGTTGCATTGCTAAATGCATGTGTGAATATTTTTGTTGTTAATTTTGTAGGTTTGTGGCCTGTTGTTGGCTGATATCAATGGATATCGTAAAACTTGCAGTTAACTGCATGTTTCTCATCCTACGACCAGCCACAGCAGGTCTGCAGACTGACAGAAAAAAAAACAAAACAATAGGCGTCGGTTATTTGTATAACACCGACACACAAAGTTATAGTGTCGGTTTTATATAAATAACCGACGCCTGTTTCCGGTGGCGTGAAGGTATATGGCGTCAATTTCTTATCTAATAACCGACGCTGATAGTGGCCAAGATGGCGCCCTTTCTGTGGCGCGAAGGTATATGGTGTCGGTTTCTTATCTAATAACAGACGCCTATACCTTCGCGCCACAGGAAATAAGCGCGATTTCGGTGGCGCATGAAGAGTTTGGGCGTCAGTTTTGGAACAGACGCGTAATGGTTGAGCTTTTAGTGTCGCCCACATAGGTGTCGCTTAGAAACCAACACTAAAGGCCTTAAATAACCGACACTAAAGGAAGGTTCTGTACTAGTGAGGCAAGTTGTCTCTCCATTAGGAGTGATATCCCAACCACTTGATAAGCAAGGCAATGACATTGACATGCTCATTTGAGTCAATATATGATATTGAGTTCACAATATCTTGAATAGTGTGCTCTAGTTCAAGGAACATATATTGGATGATAATAGGATGACATTCCATGCCTTAGTTTCAATCTAGATATTTGCAATGTAGTGATTATATAGCCATGGAAACATTGCTCACCTTATAGGTTATAGTTGTTATTCAACACACTCCTATTTCTTGGGTGGAAATGATGTGTGGCAAGACACCAATATTTGATTATGTTGTTTTGAATATGACTACCAACATAATTAGGAACATGTTGAGTCACATGCATAAGGGAATTGTCCTTGCAAACAAATATATGATTAGAATGGTTCTGAAAGAATGAATATGTTGATTAACCATCAGATTGGGAAACCAAAATGTCTAATTGTCTGATCGGATTTAGTGGGACAATAGAAGAATTCATTATTAATTGATCGATTATGGTTTCCACTAGGGTAAACCAATCACACAACTTGATTGGGAGACTAGAATTCAACAGGGAACATCTCATGTTTTGGATGAAATGGGTGATTTTGGGCGATCAGGGTGCCCAATAGGATTATGATCGGACAACTAGAAATGTGATTTGGGGATCTCAATCATGAATGAGTTTTTCAACATTTGATTATTTTAGGAATTTTGATCAGGAAATGGATTGGAATTAGGGTTTTCCAAATCCATGAATATCCTATATAAAAAGGGCATGTCCTTGAGGGTTTGACACATATTTTTTGAGACAACGTGTGAGATAAGTTGGTCATCCTCTCTCTCCCTTCCAAGATAAAGAGAAACCCAAAGTTTTACTACCCTACAAAAGAGAGGAAGGAACTTTTAGGATGACTAGCACATCCACAACTTATATTCCTCTTGAACATGGTGACCAAAGTAGTACATCACATCCTCCCTCATCCGCATGGATGAAGTAGAAGACATGTCACAATGTGTGGAGGCTTGGAGTACATGTTCCACAAAATGACAATAAGTTGTTTCTTGGTGGACAATCTTGATTCCTTCTTTCTCCATCCAAATTTTTTGGTTGATAACTCAGATCTGCAATTGGTAGATTGAGATCTTCATCGAAAGATGTATCATGTTGTTGTTGGACAACAAGTGTGCAAAAGTATCAAATGTATCCCTGTTTTATTTTTTATTTACCAACATTTTATAGCTATAACAGATCCTTTGGCATGGGAATTCAGGAAGAAAATTTTATATGCATCATTCCCCCAAAAGCATACAGTGTATTAGAGTTGATGTCGTAAGCTTTTTATGCTGGTTATCATTAAAACCACTAAGAATACTGTGCAATCTTGTATCCCCAAAATCACCTAATATCATATATGATGTCTATTACATATACATATGTGGCCCCTTAAAAATTGTTTCATTTGATGTTTGTGGATATGGAAATGAGATTTTTTTGTGGTGTGATATGAAAATTTCAAATTATTGTTTTGAATTTAATAAAAAATCATGTAACATGTATATGGCTTTCATTCCATGTCTCTCTCTATCATTCTCCATGTAATAATTTTCAATTATGCAATGATATAAAACTATCACCAAAGGACCATGGTGAGAAGGAGGTGAAGATAAGATGCCCACACAAAAAAGTAAGGTCCTTGGATGGTTCATGATGAATATGAGGTGATGTATCTACAAGGACGCAAGATCTACCCTTAGCAAGGACCTTTGATTGGGTGATCAACTTACTTGATGTCCAATAAAAATCCCAGATAAGAACATGTCCAATTAGTCATGGAATTCTAACTAACTGATTAACTTTTTTGATCAGGCGACTAGTAAACTGTGAAGGGGGGAAATTTAGGGAATTATGATCAACTGATCATCTTGTCTAATCGAGAAACTAGAAAACCACGAATGAGAAGTATAGATGTTACATTAGATGTGGATGTCTTGGTCGATTTATCTACAAAACTTGTTGGATCAAGTTGTTATACTAGTTTTTATATCCCATTTTACCGCATCATGTGGTTGTTATAGTATATGATACATATTATAATGTATTTGTAACAATGATTGGATGCATATGGTATATAGTATATAAATCGGTAAATATAATTTCAATCTCAAAGATGCCTTCCAAGTGCAATATGCTTAAAAAACATGTTCTACTAAGAGTGGGCACGCTTAGAATGGTATACCATCTACCTTGGGGAAGTGAGATAATAAGTAAATGGTCATGCCAAGTAGGGTGTATATATTATTGTATTGTCCTTGGGTTGGACATAATTGGTGATCATAATAGGATTAAGAACCTAGAGGCATAAAAATGTCACATAACTCATATCATGATTTATTAAAATAGAGTTATGCAACCATCTATCCTAGAATTGCATGTGGCCGAGTGGTCAAAAGCGACATACTGTAAATCTATTGAAGGTTTTCTACGTAGGTTCGAATCCTTCCTCTCCCACTTTTCTCCGACTCCTAAGAGATAAAGAACACATTCGTTAGTGTAGGAAGGCTGATCGACTGATTCTATTGGTACTTGTTACCTGACTTAATAATTATGTTGTGAACGTCAACATTGTTTGGGCCATAACTTAATGTGTTTTGGATCTTGTCTCACTATTAGTTTGCACATTGTAATTTCCAAATTAATATTGAGAACTATTCATTTGAATAAAATAGTGGAACATAATTAATTAAATTCCAACTTAATTTAATCAAATCAATTTGTTGACTCATGCAATATATATTCTATGTATATCAATGCTAAACACAACCCACAATTTGATTCATTGTAATCTGTCCTTGATTAAGGGGAATAACTTCAATGACTTGTTTAGTACTAAGAATTTTTCTCACATACGAGAACAAGATCTATGTCCTAGACACACCAATACTTAACAACCCAACTTCAAAATGTGGCTAGGGCAGAAAGGGAAGCTCGTAAGAAGCATTCTGATGATGTTATGAACATCAATTTCCTAATCCTTTTCTCAATGAATCATAAGCTTTAGAAATAGCATGAGAAAATGGATGTTATTTATATAATATACATCACAAGAACATGTATCAAGAACATACAAGGAAAGGAAGGTACAATGTCTCCAAGGCATTGTATAAGTACAAAATGGCAGAAGGTGATCCATTTGGACCCCATTTACTCAAGTTTATTGGGTATGTGGAAAGTCATGCAAGACTAGGATTTCCTTTGGGTTATGTTCTGGCCACATATGTAATCCTACAACTATTTTTGGAACCACACATGCAATTTGTCATGAATTAGAACACGAACAATTTTGGTAATCCATTGACTAGATTTACATGGCATGTTGATAACGATTGGGGAGAAACGAAAGACAAGCCCAGATCCATGCTAACGGTCTGTAATGAAAAAGAAAATTCCAAGGGAAAGGGAAAAATAATAATGGTTCTAAATCTACCCTAAAGTATTTGCACTTAGAGAAAAAGGATGAGTGGGTATGGGAGACAATTGTCACTATTGTCACTAGGCTTTACATTGGATGATAAATTTCCTTCTCTACCTTGAGGAACTGAAAAACAAGAAGAAGGGGATAGAGATATCCACTTTAGGTATATATGTTATTGAAACAAACTTATCTACTTCTTCTTCATGTGTATTGGATACCCGATATTGATCTTACATATGCTCAAATATACAACATTTGAGAAGAAGTAGGCCTTTGAAGAATGAGGAAGTTGAACTACGTGTCACAAATGGAGCACGATTTGTTGCCACTATTGTAGGCAGCTAGTATTTATCTCTTCCTAGTGGGCTTGTAATAGAGTTAAAATAATGTTAATGTGTTCCTTCCATAAATAGAGACGTTATTTTTGTATCTTGTTTGGAGAAGAATGGTTTTGAGTTTCTGATAAAGAATGATCATAAAAAAAGTTATGATCATAAACATTTTCTAATGAAAAAAAATTATATCCCCAATGTCTTATGTTGTTTATTTAAGATCTTGAAACACATGTATATAACATAAACATGATAAGTTACAACTCAATAACTTAAACAACACATTTATTTGGCACCATCGTTAAGGAACATTAATGACAAGGGTATTTCTAGACTCCACAAAGATGATTTTTTAAGATCTTTTGATTTTGAATCAATAGAGACATGTGAATGTTGTTTATTGGACAAGATGACAAAATCACCTTTTCACACTAAACAATGAGATATAGAGAGTGACTTACTAGGACTCATACATACTGATTTGTGTGGACCTTTTGGAGCAAGTTCTAGAGGTGGATATCAGTATTTCATTACTTTTATTGATGTCTTCAATAGGTTTTACTATGTGTATCTAATTATACACAAGTAGGGATGCTTTGAAAAGTTCAAAATATTCACGAATTAAGTTTAGAAACAACTTGAAAAAGAATTCAATCCCTTCAATTAGATCAAGTGGTGAATATTGAAGTCAAGAGTTTGAGGTCCATTTGGGGGAATGTGGTATTGTATCACAGTGAACTTCATCTAGAACACCACAACATAATGGTGTGTTGAAACATAGAAACAACACCTAATTGGACATGGTACGATCATTGATGAGTTTAGTTAATCTACTAATTTCGTTTTGGGGAAATTCTCTTGAAGCTTCTGCACTTACACTTAACCATTTATCTTCCAAATCCATTGGAAAGAAACCATATTAGATATTAAATGGGAAAATGTCCCAATTTATCTTCATGAAAGTTTGGATATGTAAGTGGGAGGGAATAGAACTTGAAGAAGTTGAAGACCAACATGATAAGGTTGAACCTATGGAAGTGGACAAGGAATAAGAGGAACCACAAACCATTGTGGAGATTCAAGTTTATGTAACAAAAGTATTGGTATGTATGCCCAGAGGGCCAATAATACAATGATTGTAATAAAATGACTTGTAAATGATTTGATTAACAATAATTAAGGCAATCTTCCAATTTATTCTATTTTATTCAATTATGAGATAATGATATAACATAATAAATGTCTAAAGAATGATGTTACTCAATGACATATGTCTTCATGTTGAGGAACTAAACCATGAGATCATACAGATGATAGGAGTATATACACTCTTGTTATGTCCCTAGTCAGTTGTTATTATGGAAGGATGATAGACAACACTAACACATAAAATTGGACTGTGTTGTTCGTTGATGACATAATCTCATTAAGTCATGATATGTGATATCAAACAAACACATAGATACTTGTTAGAGAAAAGTGTATCAGACAAACCAACCTTGAGAGTGACACATGGAAACCATGATTGGTAGTTAGAATCATCTCTTATAGTGATGGTATTGATTCTTGTTCTTAGACCTAAAATAACTACACTTTTCACATGTCATTCGATGTACTTTGACATTATCCATCGTGACTTTGAATAAGGGGGTGATTCTTAGGTCTATTATGACACATTGGGGATGACTATGAGTGATGTAGATGGGATTTGTCCCTCCTAAATGAGTATGATATCCTGGTACGTTATAAGCGAGACTGAGAAATGCATGGCCATGCTTAGGTGAGTCAATATGTGACATTGAGCTTACATATGTCCTGGATGGTCTACTTTAGTTAAAGGAAAATGGATTGAATGTTAAAGAGGATGATGATTTCATGCCTCAAGTTCAATCTGGATATTAGTGATAAAGGAACTATACAATCATTGTAACACCAATCACATATTGAATTTTGAAGTTATTCTCTGACGTTCTGATACTTGGGTTGCAATGATGTCTTGCTACTTACCACTCATTGTTTGTGATGTCATAAATTAATTATGGACATTTACTACCAATGTTACATGGAACCTATAGGGTGACACACATAGGATACACTTGGAATAGTAGTTTAATCATGAATGTAGTTTAAAATTGATTACTAAAATGTTAAGTATTCAATTTAAACAATAGTAGATGAAAGTTGACTGACTAGACTGTGAGATGACCAGTTCAAGCATTGAGCTGATTGATTCAAGTGTCACGTCAATTGAATTAACATTGGAAATTAGAATCCTAAAATTATTTGTTAAGTAAATGAACCTATCAGCTCAGACTTGTGAACCTATCGGTTCAGGTTGTGGATGGACTATTGTTTGATCAATACAATTGGATCAATGATTGATGTTTATGTCATGGTATCCATTAATTGAATATTAATTTCCAATAAAGTGTAATAAAAAAACATTGTGAAGTGACCAGTCCAAGGGTTGAACTGATCGACTCATGTGTGAACCAGTTGGTTCACTAGTGAACCGAGCATTTTGCCATTTACAGGTTCCAAAAATTAATGAAAAATTCGTCTCTTTGACTCCCTCTCAGATTAGAACTCCTAACCATGACCGTCCTATAAATAGAGGGTAGTTAAGGCATTATAGTGACAAAAAAAAACAATCTTTGACAATTGTTGTCTTGCCACAGTTGTGGTAACATGAGAACCCAAGAAAGTCCTACTCATCAAAGGGAGGGATAAAGGGAGAGACAATTGGGAGAGCAAGTTGGCACTAAAATGTTGACTATAAAGGATAACTCCTTCTTTTTTGTTCAAGTAGAATTACAAGAGTTCTCGATTGTCCGTGTGGGATAAAAATAGATGTGAGGAGGGCGTTGCCACCTGTTTGGAGGATGAAGTAAACTGCCATCTATGGTGACCAACTTGGAGGTCGTTGTTGATGTCATCCATGTGCAACTTGAAGAAGGAGCATTATGTAATAAGGGATAGTTACTCCTTCCCATTACATAGTTGTTGACATGGTCTACTATTCAAAGGGGAATATGGCAATTGAATTTTTGTTTCCTCTGTCGTATCTGATTTCATATTTCCTAGCAGTGATATCAATGCCAAGTTAGTTTACTATGTTTGGGGATTGAATCGATATGATTGGACTTTGGTTTTGATTATGTGTTTATTTTATGTGATGTGAATGTTTAAATGATCAATGTACATATTTGATTAAAGACCACATACGATCCATATATATGATATGATATATACGTGCAATTCATGTGTCACCCTAAAATTGGTTTTGATGATGGATGGTAGCATGGTTATGGACAATAATCCTAGATCTCTGTGCTTGGTTGGGTGGTTGTTTATTCCTATGTTATCTTGGTTATTTATTACTATTTTATCTTGGTATGCATATCGAGCCTCCATCTTCTCTTCCATAGGTAAAAGTATTAATTATCTCCTTCCTATGCTCCCCTCAAATGTAACTCAAGATTTCCCTATTACCATGTAATATGTTTAATAGCACTATGATAGTTTCAATTCTTGTTATGGAAAAGAAGATGCTCAACATCAGATGAACTACCCTTTTTAAAGGACAAAGCTATCAGATGGAGGACCAACGAGGCCTGAAGATAGGAGGAGCCAAACTGATTGCCTAGTCGCCCAACCGATCAACTAGAGATGTCTAGAATTTGTTTGGATAGAAGACTAGATGATCGATCCAATAGGAAAATTGACCGACCAGGAGGCAAACAGGTCAGTTTGAGAGTTGAACTAATTGATTCATGAATAGATCTTCATCAACTATAGGTTGCTAAATATGATGTAGACCTTAGGTGGTAGTAATTCCTTGTGGCTCTAAGGAATTATAATAGTATTTCCATAACCATCACTTGTGTTTTAGAATTGCATGTTCTCATTTTTGGTATATAGTATGTATATGATACATGTATGTGGTGATTGGATATGTATATCTATTGATATAAATATAAAATACCTCAATAAAATATTAAGTCTTAGATGGTTTTCATTATGAACACACATGAAAAGCTTGATCAGCTAAGCATGGGCACTCCAAGATGCGTTGGCCATCTCATGGAAGTGTGATGGTAGTCATGTGGGCCTGCCAAGCAGGTCGCATCATTGTTATATTAGAGTTTAGGTCATACTTAACTAGGTGATGTTAATGACATTAATTACCTAGAAGCATGCAGATGACTATGGCAAAGAGGTGCACATACCATCTTTCCAAAAATTGCATAAGATGAAATTGGAAAAAGTTTCCAACCTAGAAGGTTTTATGTTGCAATCTTTAGAATTGATATGTTAGGCTATCAATTTGAACAAAATGGTGGGAGTGGTAATTAATTAAAGGGCTAATTAAACATCTTCAAATTATTTTAATCAAATCAAATCAAAATTGTTTTGACAAATTGTAAATTTCTCTTGCAGAATCAAATGGAAACCAATAACATGTTTTCCTTGTGATCAATCCTTGAGAAGCACAAGTTAAATAAGAATAATTTCCATGATTGTATTGGATGTTTAGAACTGTTCTCACACAAGAGAGGAAGATCTATGTCATGGAGACACCAGATCCATATGAACCTGCTCCCACTGTGCCTAAGGATGACAAGAATACTTACAAGAAGCACTATGAAGATGTCGTTGATCTCAAGTGCCTAATGTTGTGCTCAATGAACTACGAGTTGTATAGACAACATGTGAACATGGATGTTATTGAGATGGTAACACATCTTAAGAACATGTACCAAGATCAGACAAGACAAGATAGACATGATGTCTCCAAGGCATTGTTCAAGTGTAACATGACAAACAGAGATCAAGTAGGTCCCCATGTTCTCAAGCTTATCGGCTATGTGGAGAACCTTGCTAGACTGGGATTTTCTTTGGGTCAAGAGTTGGCCGCTGATGTGATTTTGCAATCACTGCCAGATTCATAGTGTTAGTTTTTCATGAAGTACAACACGAATGATTTTGACAAGTCCTTATCTGAATTATTTGCCATGTTGAGACTAGCTAAGGCACAAATGAAGTAAGACAAGACCAAGTACGTGATGGTGATCTACTGAGGGAAGGGGACACCTAAGGGCAAAGGAAAATATAAGAATATTTCTTGAGCTAGACAGAATCCCAAGTGTATCACACTCAATGAAAATGAAGGGGTGACCAAGGGAGGCAATTTTCACCACTATCACCAACTTGGACATTGGAAGAGGAATTTCCCTCTCTACCTAGAGGAACTGAGGAAGGAGAAGGAGGGGATAGAGATCTGTACTTAAGGTATATACATTATTGAGATAAAATTTTCTACTACTTCATTTTTGGTACTAGATATTGGATGTGGATCTCACATGTTCAAATACAAAGGATCTGAAAAGAAGTAAGCCTTTACCAAAGGGTGAGGTTGACTTGCGTGTCACAAATGGAGAAATAGTTTCTTCCACTACATATGGAAGCTATAATTTATCTCTGTCCGGAGGTCTTGTAATATAATTAACAAACTTCTATTTTGTACCTACTATAAATATAACCATTATTTCTGTATCTTATATGGACAAGGTCGAACATAAATAATATATAAAGAATGGTCAATGTTCTATTTTATAATATGAGATGTTTTATGGAAATGCCCCAATGTATTATGGTCTTTGTTTGATGGATCTAAACACAAATATGTATCACATAAATGCCAAAAGATTAAAACTTGATAACTAAAAAACATATCTTTGGCATTGTCGCCTATGGCACGTCAATGACAATCACATATGTAGACTCCATAAAGATGGTTATTTAGGATTTTTTTCTTTCAAGTCGATAGAGACATGTGAGTCTCATTTATTGGTCAAGGTGACAAAGACTTCATTCACTAGAAACAATGAGAGGACTAGTGATCTATTAGGACTCATACATACTAATGTATGCCTCCCTCTTAGAACAAATGATGGAGTTAATACTTCATTACCTTTACTAATGACTTTAGTAGGTATGGTTATGTTTACATGATGAAACATAAGTCACAACTCATAAATTCAAGTATTTCATGAATGAAGTGCATAACCAACTTGGTAAAAGTATTAAGGAACTTCATTTTGATCAAGGTGGAGAATATTTAAGCCAGGAGTTTGAGGACCTTCTATGAGACTGTGGTATTGTATCACTATGAACTCCACCTAGAACACCACAACATAATGGTATGTTAGTGAGAAGGAACCACACATTGCTAGATATGGTGAGATTAATGATGAATCTAGATGATCTTCCAACTTCATTCTGAGGTTTATGTTCTAGAAACCACCACATTTATGATAAACATTTTACCATATAAATCGGTTCAAAAGACACCATATGAGATATGGTATGGAAAGAGTCATGATGTGTGTTTTATGAAGATTTGGGGTTGTGAAGCTCATGTGAGAAAGTAATCTCCTGAAAAGCTTGGACCCAAATTAGATAAATGTTATTTTTTTAGATATCCTAGGGAAACCAAAGGATACTACTTATGTAATCCATTTGACAACAATGTGTTTGTTGCTAGGGATGTTGTATTCCTAGAAAAGGAATTCATTTATAAAAGAATCGATGGGAGGAAAGTAGAAATCAAAGAAGATTGAAACCAAGAACAAAGCACTGAACATATAGAGGTATAAGAGGAACATAGACAATCACAAATCATTGTTGAATCACAAATTCATCATGTAACATAGGAACCTCACAGATCTAGTCAGAAACGCCTTGAGCCAAATAGATTTGGTTATCTAGTGACTCAACAAGGCAATGAGTTGGTTATTGATGATGAGCCAAATACCTACCTAGAAATTTTTAGTACCCCTGGTCTAAGAAATGGCTTGATACCATGAGATATGAGATGTAATCCATGTACACCAACAATGTATGGACCTTGGTGGATCCACCTGAAGGGGTAAAACTGATAGGGTGAAAATGGTTCTTCAAGAAGAAGACTGACATGGATGGTAATGTACAAACAACAAAGGTAAATTGGTTGCAAAAGGTTTTAGACAAAAGCAAGGTGTTCACTACGAGGAACCTTTTCTTTGGTTTTGATGGTTAATTGCTACAAGATTATTCATTCCATAGGAACTTATCATGACTATGAGACTGGCAGATGAATATAAAACTATATTCCTTGATGGGAATCTTCTCGAGGAGGTGTACACGACACAACTAAGGGTTTTATAAATACAAAGGATGCCAAAAAGTTTTTACGATATAAATGTAAATATATGGATTGAATCAAGCATGTCAGAGATAAAATCTTCAATTTGATAGAGTAGTCAAAGAGTTTGGATTTAAGAAAAATGAATATGAACCGTGTGTTTACAAGAAGGTTCATGTCATCATGTTTGTATTCCTCATAATTTATGTTCATGAAATGATATTTATGGGGAATTACATCCCTACTTTGTAGATGGTAAAGACATGGCAAGGAAATACATTCTCTATGAAAAACTTAGGAGAATCATCCTATATCTTAGGAATCAAGATCTATAGAGTTATATCTAGAAGGGTTCTCCGCTTAAGCTAGAGAACATACATTGACAATGTGTTGAAGAGGCTCAACATGGAGAACTCAATGAGATAAAGCTTAACCATGCCTCATGGTGTTAGTATCTCCAAATCTCAATGTCCTAGTTCTTGTGAAGAACTGGAGCACATGACGAAGATTCCATATGCATATGGAATTGGATATATCATGTACACAATGTTATGTACTTTCCTTGATGTTTGATATGCTCTGAGTATGACTAGCAGGTATTACTCAGATCCCAATGAGTGTCATTGGACTGCCGTAAAGAACATCCTTAATTTCATGAGAAGAACTAAAGATCAGTTCCTAGTATACAATGGTGAGGAAGCATTGGTGGTAAAGGGTTACTGATGCATGCTTCCAAACTGACAAAGATGACTATAGGTCATAGTCTGGATTTGTGTTTTTCCTGAACAATAGAGCTGTAAGCTGGAAGAGTTTCAAGCAAGAGACATTTGCTGATTCTACAATGGAGGTTGAGTATATTGTTGCATCCAATGCAACAAAGGAGGTTGTTTGGATCAAAAAGTTCATTTTAGAACTTGGGGTGGTTCCAAGCATCGACAATGTAATTGAGCAATATTGTGACAACAATGGATCTATTTTACAAGATAAGGAACCCATATCACATCAATGTTCCAGGAACATAAAGGAGATTCTATCTCATAAGGGAGAGAGTACAATGAGGAGATGTGAAGATTTATAGAGTACCAACCCAGAGTAATGTGACTGACCCCTTGACAAAAGCACTTTTGCAACGATATCATGAAGTTCATGCTAGATCGCTTGGGACTAAGTTCATGGGTGATTGCCTCTAAGTGAAAGTTTGAGTATGTTGGTATGTATTCTAAGAGATGCAATAATATGATAATTACAATGACATATGTTGTAAAATATTTGATTAATAATAGTAAAGGCAATCTTCCAATTTATTCTTTTTTAGTTATGAGATAGTGATGAAAGGTAATAGATGTATAAAGAATAATGTTACTAAATGATGTATGTCTTTAGGTTGAGGATGGGAACAATGAGATCATATGGATGTAAAGAGTATATGCATTCTTGTTATGTCCCTAGTCTATTGTTATTATGGAAGGTTGATAAACAACAATAACACATAACAATTGAATGTGTGTTGGTTGTTGACAAAAACTCACTAAGTCATTATATGTGATATCAAATGAAACACATAGATACTTGTTAGAGAACGTTTTATCCAATAGACCCACCTTGAGAGTGACACATCAAAACCATGATTGCTAGTTGGAATCATCTCTCATAATTATGGTGGTGATTGTGGTTCTTAGACCTAAAATCACTACACTCATCACATGTCATTTGATGTATTTTGACATCATCCACCATGACCATGAATAAGGGTTGCCATAAAGGTTGTGTTAGGTGCATTATGACACATGGGGATGACTATGAGTGATGTACATGGGAATTTTCCCTCCTACAGAGTATGATATCCTAGCCACATGATAAGTGAGATTGAGAAATGCATGTACATGCTTATGTGAATC
Source organism: Alisma plantago-aquatica (assembly GCA_963693085.1). Classification (NCBI taxonomy): domain Eukaryota; kingdom Viridiplantae; phylum Streptophyta; class Magnoliopsida; order Alismatales; family Alismataceae; genus Alisma; species Alisma plantago-aquatica. The sequence continues at coordinate 897,867,623 of OY856412.1, forward strand.
AATATGTGATATTGACCTTACATATATCTCAAATAGTCTTCTCTAGTTCAAGGAACATGGATTGAATGTTGAAGAGGATGACAATTTCATGCCTTGAGTTCAATCTGAATATCCATGACAAAGGAACTATACAATCCAACACCAATTACATATTGTTGGTTGAAGCTGTGCTCCAACTTTCTAATTACTTGGGTAGAAATGATGTCTTTCTAAATACACACTCATTTCTTGTGATGACATAAATTAGTTATGGACATTCATTGCCAACATATTTTGGAACCTATAGGGTCACACCCATAGGATACACCTGGAATCAGATTTTATTCATGAATGTAGTTTAAACTTGATTAGTAAAATGTTAGGTATTTAGTGTAAATGGAAATATTTGAAAGTTGAATGACTAGACTGTAAATTGATTTATCCAAGTGTTGAACTGATCGATTCAAGTGTCAGGTCAATTGAACCAATATTGGAAATCAAAATCCTAACACAACTGGTTCAACAGATGAACCGATCGGCTCAGATCTGTGATCTGACGAGTTCAAGTTGTGAACCAGTTGTTTGGTTGATCAATTCGATTGCATCAAGGATTGATGTTGACATCATCAACTGTGATTGGGAAACATAATGAAACAACATGTTTAAGGGTTGAATTGATCATCTCATGTATGAACCAATCAGTTCATTGGTGAACCGATCGTATCATCATTTGTAGGTTCTAAAATATTCATGAAAAAACTGTCTCCTTGATTCCTACTCAGGCTCAAACTCCTGAACCTAACCCTTCTATAAATAGAGGGGTAGTAGAGGCTTCAAGAGACACAACAATAAGCTCTAACAATTGTTATCTTTTTACAATTGTGATAACGTGAGAACCAAAGAAAATCCTACCCATCAAACAGAGGGAAAGTAAGGGAGAGACAATTAGGAGAGCAAAACTAACTAGAAGGGACAGTTCCTTCTTGTATGTTTAAATTGAATGATAAGAGTTTCAAAGGTTTTAGTGGAGGTCGTTGCCAAGTTCTAGGAGGATAAAGTCAAATGGTCCTCCATGGTGATCAATGAGGAAGCCGCTAATGACTCCGTCTAAGTGCAACTTGAAGAAAGGAGCACACTGCATCAAGGGATAGTTGCTAGACTTTCTCTAATGTTTAGGTAAAAACCTTGCTACTCCGTCCCACGACATAGTTTTTTATGTGATCTACTGTTGAAAGGGGAATATGGAAGTTAAATCTTCAGTTATGTTGCCATATTTCCCAACAACAAGAACCTCCATGATCTAGTAGGGCATGTCTTAATCCAGAGAGATATCGATTTCTCGTAACTCAACAATATGACTTCATGGTCATAGATGGTGAGTAAACAATCTACAAATATCCTATTGAGGAATAAAATCTAGTAAATGGCTTGAGGCTTAATCTGAGACGGACTCCATGTATACCAACAAGGTATGGACCTTGGTAGATCCTCCTGAAGAGGTAAAACACATAGGGTGCAAATGGGTCTTTAAGAAGAAAATCGACATTGATCATAGTGTGCAAACCTACAAAGGTAGATTGGTTGCAAAAGGTTTCATACAAGTTCAAGGTGTTGCCAATGATGAAAACTTTTTCACCAATTGCCATGGTTAAATATATTAGGATCATGCTTGCCATTTCATATTATCATGAATATGAAAACTGGAAAATGGACATTAAAATTTCCTTGCTTTACATGAATATCTCTATAGGATTTGTACATGATACAACTTGAAGATTATATCACTCCAAATGAAGGAGATAAAGTTTGTAAGATAAAAGGTCAATCTATAGATTAAAGCAAGAATCTTGAATATGGAATCTTCATTTTGATGAAACAATCAAATTGTTTGGATTTATCCAAAATGAATATGAACATTGTGTTTCCAAGAAGGCTAACGGGATTATAGTTATATTTCTCATATCGAATGTAGATAACAACTATTGATAGGGAATGACATCCCTACTCTACAATTAGTTGAAACATGGATGGGCAATACCTTCTCCATGAAAGACTTAGGATAAGCATCCTACATACTAGGAATCAAGAACTATAGAGATAGATTTAGAAAGCTTCTTGGTCTAAGACAAACTACATTCATTGAAGAAGTTCTATAGAGATTTATCATGAATGATTCTAACAGAGGAAAATTACCCATGTTACATTGATTAAGTATCATTAAATCTTAATGTCCAATATCTTTTGAAGAACATGCACTCATTGATAAGATTCAATAGATCTCGGTAGTTGGATCCATCATGTTTGCAAGGATATGCATGCTCCTATATGTATCATATGCTTTGAGCATGATGAGCAGGTAGCAATTGGATCTAGGTGATGGTCATTGTATATCTGTGAAGAATACCCTTAAGCACTTGAGAAGAACTAAGGATCAATTTCAACTTTATGGTTGTGAGGAAGAATTAGTGGTCAACAGTTACATTCATGTAAGCTTCCAAACCAGATAGGATGATAATCAATCATAATAAGAATTTCTATTTTTCCTAAATTGTGAATATCTAATATGGAAGAGTTCCAATAAAGAGACATTAGTTTGATTATATAACACATGATAGGTATATTTCCTCATCCAATGTAGTAAAGGATGATGTAGGGATCAATAAGTTCATTAGTGAACATGGGGTGGTTTCAACCATTGAAGATGTAGTAGAGCTTTATTACAACAATAATGAATCTATTGCATAAGCTAAGGAACTCCAATTATATCTGTGCTCCAAGCACATACTCAGGCATTACCATATCATAAGTGAGGTTGTATAGTGAAGATATATTAATTTTCTAGAGTGTTACCAACTGAAAGGAACTCTTTTGGTCCCTTAACTAAATCAATTTCATAATAGAATCATGATTGTTATGCTAGTTCACTTGAAGTTTGATTCATGAGTGATTGTCTTTAGTGCAAGTGATAAACCATTGGTTATACATCCAGAGAGCCATCATGTGATGATCGTAATAGGGATATTATGTACTTGATTTAATTATTAATAAAAGGAAATTCCACTTATTATGTTTTTTAATATTTTGATAATGAAGAAATTGAATTATAACCTAATAATGTTTAACTCAATGAGATATGGTTTGAGTTGAGGATCAGAACATGAGATCATATGTATAATAACAATATTCATTCTTAAATGTCCCTAGTCAATTAATATTGTGAATATTATAGGAAAAAGATAATACAAAAGATAGGCATGTATGATGAGTGATGACAATGTTATTTTAGTCATGATATTGGATATCAACTCAGATACAAAGGTACTTTTTAGACAACAAGTTGTAGTGGATAGAAACACCTTGAGATTGACACATGGAAGTCATGTAATGACCTGACAGAGTCATATCTTAATGTGACAATCATGGATGTTATCCTTAGACCTAAAGTCACTATAGTTATGACATGTCGTTCTTTGTACTTTTACCACTAGCCCTAGGTGCCTTAAACAAGAGTTGCCAAAAAGGTAGTGATAGGGTGAAGTGTGACACATGAGTATTATTGCGAGTGATGTTTATAGAATTTGTCTCTTCTTTAGGAGTGGCATCTTGACCACTTGATAAGAGAAAATGTGAAATGCATGGACATGATCATGTGACTTAATATATGATATTGAGCGCACAATATCTTGAATCATCTTTTCTAGTCCAAGGAATATAGATGAAATGGTAAGAGGATGACATTCCATGGCTCAATTTCATTCTAGATAACTGTGAAAAAGGGATTATGTGATCATGGAAACATTGGTCACTTTATAGGTTGTAGTTGTTATCCAACTCATTCCTATTACTTGGATGGAAATAATGTGTGCCTAAACACCAATCTTTGCATTTGTTGTTATGAACATCACTACCAAAGTAATTAGGAACCTACCAGGTCACAATCAAAACAATGCATAAGGGAATCAAAGTTAACAATCAAATATATGATTATAAAGTTTCTGAATCATTAAAGTCTGATTAACCACCTGATCAGATGAATAGAATGTCTAATTGGCCGATCTTATTTGTTGAGGTAATAGATCAAATGTATTGATTGAGTTTTACACTAACGTGATGTGATCGTCTGATTTGGAAACAGAATTGGGTGATCTTATTATATAGGGAAAGTATCAAATTTCAGATCTAGATTTGGACTCTCGTGATTGGGTGATCATCTTTTGAGATTGGGTGATCAAGGTTCCCTATAGCTTTTCTAGATTGGGTGATCACAAAACATTGTCAGGTTGTCTCAACCCTGCCTGAGTTTTTCAGCATTGGACTATTTTTGGTATTACGATTAAAAAATGGATTGGAATTAGCATTTTTAAAGCTTGTGACTCTCCTATATAATAGGGGTACATCCCATAGGGTTTGACACATCTTTTTGGAGACAACTTGTAAGAAAAGTTTTATGTCCTCTCTCTCTCCCCCAAGAGAAGGAGAGACCAAATTATTGCTCTATGAAGGAAAAGAAGAAAGTTCAAGGACGAATAGCACATTCAACTTTTGTTCCCCTTCAATGTTGTGATGAAAGTGGTGCACCACTTCCTTCATCATCTATGTAGACACAGTAGATGCCAATACAAAATGTGTGGAGGCTTGGAGTACATGCTCCACAAAATGACAAGAAGTTTTTTCTTGGTGGACACTATTGATTCCTTCCTTATCCATATGGATATTTTGGTTTATAACTCAGATTTGCATCTGGTATATTGAGATCTTCACTGATAAAATATGCATCTTGTTGTTGGACAACAAGGGTACACAAAAGTATCACCTTAACAATTCTTTTGTCTTTTATTCATCAAGGTTGTATAGCTACGACATATCCATTGGTTTGGGAATTCGGGTACAAATTTTATAATTCCATTGCACCCCAATCCCTAAAAACCCTAGATATCCCCTCTCCCCCTTCTATTTACCATTATCATGGAGAGCTTGTCTAACATAGTGAAAGAGGAAGAAAATATAAAGAGGTTATTACCTTTCAAAGTGGGAAATAACAAGGTGCTATCTCATATGATATTTGATTTTGATGTCCTCTTATTTCTTGGAGGGAACACAAAGGTGTTTCATGCTTTTAGTAAGATGATGAGGAAGCTTATATAGCTTATTGGGTTGTTAGTGAGTGATATTACGGATCTAGTTTTCCAGGTTGTGTCACTTGATGAAGGGGAAAATGAGAAGGATTATCATGTTTTAAGAAGGCAATTTTCCCACATGCTACTTGGGTATCCCTCTCTTGGGAGGAAGAGAGAAGAAGTTAACTTCTTGGCCATCATTGATAGTGTTCTTGATACTATTAGCAACTATATGGGCACTTATCCTGTCCATGGATGGGAGAGTTTTTCTTATTAGGTCTATTCTTACCAGAAAGATACTCTTCTAATGTGTTGAAACAAAAATCCCTAACTTCACCTTAGGGCCCATCTAGTCGGGCTTCATTTTAAAACTAGAATTGTAAATTAACTTATTTTACAACTGAATTCATTTGGTTTGAACCAGTTATCCGCACCCAGAAATCAAACTACACACTCCCTTCTAGTAACATATAGAATGATGGAAAGTTGAATGAGCCCCATATGGGTGTGGTTCCTTTTCCACGGTCGTTGGGATCATGGTTCGACGAAGATTTCTGGCTAAACACCTTTCAGTGAGCTTAGTGGTTGATGATAGTAGATCTGTAGGTTCTGTGTATTTTGTTATGCGTCTTGCTGGTAAGACCACCATGGGGTATCTAGACAATCCAACCAAATAGTACTCAAATAAAGATGCCACTAAACTGGTTAAAACAAAATTCTTGATGTTGTGTTTCATTTCCTATTTTTAGTTTTCACATTTTCAAACTCATCATGCTATCTACAACTACTTAATATGAAACTATCCCTTAAACAAGATGAGAACCATTATGGCAAGCTTCATATGGTCTGGGAAATAGCATGTTGTAGCATGGAACATGATGTCTAGAGTCTACCATGAAGGAGGGATCGACATCCTTCATCTAGGAAATATCACAAGAATTGCCATCCTGAAGAGGATTGATAAGCTCCTTAGTAAACTGATCATCATTTAAGATATACTATATGAAGAGTAGATATATTAGGTTAATCATAGATATTTCTCTAGAGATTGGCTTATGATTGTTAGGCTTTGGTAGGATGTATAGGGTTAAGTACTTTATGACTAATAACTCCTAGAAATTTTGCAATAAGAAGTTAATGCCTTGGAAGATCTCTTTCCATTCTCCACAATTTTCTTGGTTCAAAATACTCTAGAACAATATGCATACTCCTAAATGGATCTTCTGCTCCTACATATGGCTTAGGGATAATATCCCCACTAAAGATAGGTTGATGATATGGGGGTTTGTGGTTAACCCTCTGTCTGGTATGTAATGAGATAGATGAGAGCCAAGACCATGTGTCCTTTATGTTGAGGTTCAGCTATTACTCTTACTGAAGAGCGCACCTAATACTTGATTGGGGGGATTCCCTCCACATTCAAAAGGAATATATCTCCTAGATAAAGGAGAAGACAAGGAACAATTCTTTGGGTCCCCTTGTTGTATCATGTTTTAATTCTTTGTTCTTTCCTCTTTGGCAAGAGAGGAACAATAGGCTCCATTGGAAATCCAAGGTAGATTCTCTTAGTTTTTTTTAGAATTATGTGAATAGGAAAAGAATAATTTTCCTAGCAAAACCCAATGGGTCTTAATGTGTATCTTTTGATCCTTAGATATTGGAATTTGTAGTCTAGCCCAAGAATTTTGTGTTACCCCAATACGATGTTTACCTTTAGATGGAATATTATTTACCCAAGGTTGGAAACAACTCCTTTCATGTTGGATAACCAACAGAGGTCACACCAAACACATAAAAAGGAAAGAACAACACAAAACCATAGAAACACACACAAATCATACATATGTCTTCTATTTAATTGCTTTAAATCATTTACATTCTTTATTCTTGGTTTTTTTAAAGTTATTATTGAGATATATGACATTTCCCATATGAGATGAAAATTAACATAGATTGATTAATTTGTGTAGAATCTAAGAATCCAATTAGATTTTGTTTTGGCAATGATTGTTAGGCCATGTCATGAATTAAAGTCCATTGATAATTATCTATATAAAATTAATTATACAGTACATTAGGTGGCTTTTTTTACCTCACCAACTACACTTGAAAAATAAGTTACTTAAGGGGATATTCAAATGAAAACTACTAAGGATATATGCACTTTATATCCCCTAATGTGGTGCTATAAAGATTGGCTTGCTTGCTTGGGTATGCACACGCAAGGTTGGTCTAACAAATTTGTTACCCTATTTGACACTCTTTGATAGACTAAAACACTTTCTTGGAAACACACGAGTTTGTATTAAAGGATATAAATTGGCAAGTTAGGTGTCCAACCCAAGGGAGAGAGGGGCCACTAGAGCTTAGTTCATTTTGGCTAGGTTCCTAAAGAGGAGTCTAGCATTGAAGGGTTTGTCTTTGGTTTTGTAGTTACGCTAAGTGGTATCAAACAAGAAATTAAGAGAAACAAAGAGAAAAACCTACTTTAACCCTAGACAATTTAGGTATACTTGGAAAGAAAGAAAACAAAGAAAGATAGAAGACAAATTACACTAAGGAAAGTGAACAAGATTAACAATATCACTACTTAACAAAGAAATCCTAACTATCAACCTAGAGATGTAACTGGTCAAACTAGGAAAAAAAGATACTACACTAGCCCACCATGCTTTTTGAGTTCGTATAGCATACTAAGATCATATGTATCTTGATAGTGTACTTGGAGATCAAGGAACATAGATTAGCCAAATAGAACAAGCAAAGGACTGGATTAGAACTATATAGCTTAAGAAATCACAATATATTAAGAACTGACACTATAATTCCTAGCAAGGCTTATCTAGCATTAATAAGGCAAGAGACCAATTAAGCAATTAAAGAGTCTAAACAAGAAAACACTATCTAGGTAAGAGGAATTAGGTCTTTAAGTGACTATGGGAAGTGTGGGACGTTTGGGGTAATGTGATTATCCACAAAGTTGTGACATGCAAGAATTATTCATTCATTTATATTATGAAACCAAACAATAAGTTAGATTCCATGGAATTTCCCTAAACAAATAATTGGCCATGCATGGATTGAATAGGGTGTGTATAGATGAACTAGTCCCAAGAACCCCCTATCCCATCTTGTGAAGCTCATATGGATTACAATTTATGTGGAATTTGTTTAGGATCTAGCAAGTCTAGGTTTCTAGTATAGAATATCTTCGGGCAACTGGGGGTCAAGTGTAGTAATGGAAGGTGGAAATGAGGGTTTCAAAACTTACATCACCTAACATCTAGCCTTTTCATAGCTCCAAGAAAATTTCACTAAGTATTTCTAAACTAGTCCCTTAGATCTCACAAATAGGTTTAAGAGAAGGGATATATATGTAAGAAGATGGGCTTTGATCTAAGGATCCATGAGTTGGTCCTAGGAGAAAATCCCAAAATAGCTACATGTAGGCCATTTCTCCTACATACTTGATGTGTCAAAGCCTAAAACACTATATCATCCATGATAAATGGGAAAAATGTAAAAGACAATAATTAAAAAACAAAATCATACATGTTACATATTATTTACACCTAACATGGTATCAAATTAATATTTTTAACCCCAAAAATCTCACCTAGTGCTCGACTACTCATAACAAAAGAAATGGAGAATGAAGAAGTAGAGGAGTATATGGCAATATATGTTTGGTGAATACTCGTCCTTACTACTCTTTATTCAATGATGGACGTCCTCCTTTTACCGTGATGGAGGAATCACATAGGATTACAGATGTAAGTAGGTATTAACTTATAAAACTAGGGTTTTAAGGTGTAAGATTGAGTAAATGAGGTGGAAGTAGTTGGAAATGGATAGGAGAAAAGTAGGTGGCACCTTTAATGATTAAAGTGAGTAATCTCTAGCTTCAATCCACCACAAATGTATTAATAAGGTCTTGGGAAGTGTAGGGTTTAGTGGGGGTACTTAGGTAAATTGATATAGAGGAAATAATACGGCCTGGGTAGCAGCCCAATCATTCTAGATAGAACACCAGTGGTGGTGAAACAGTGAAATGGGCATGCTAAGGGAATGTATGTAGTGGTGGAGGACAAATCCGAGATTAAAAAAAATCGAATTTTGGAAAATGGTGGCATAGCCGTGCTCGAAAGTACAACAGTGGTGAGCAAGTTTAGGCAAGGATCATTCTCCTTGGCATGGGCATGCTGGACTTTTGGCACAATGGTCATGTCATATGATACGACCATGTTGGGGTTTTTGGCATGGACATGTTGGCCAACACAAACATGCTATTGATCTTCCTTGTATCTACTTCAACTCTATAATTCCATTGTGACATTAGCGTGTGTAGCACTGTCATCCAACAATACAATGATTGTGTTGAGGTCTTTTCTTTGCACTTTGATCTTCATCTTCACAATCCATGGAGTTATATGCTTTATCTTTTCCCTTGGCCAGTAGGGTTAGGTTAGGGTATTTCCTAGGATCTCCATAGTCTTCTCCAAGGGTGAATAAACCATATGATCTCCCTCATTATATCCTTTCCATCCAAAGAATTCTTAACAAAACATGTAAAGAACCTCTAGAAGTACATTTGATAATAAACCATCACTTGGAGAAATGATATGCATTCTAACATGTTTAGATATGATCAAGGGAAAAATGATACAAGATGAAGCCCTAAAATAGGGATGCATCACCACATTGAACTTATTACATACTTGTCCTCAGATATGCTCCAACTCTTCTCTTCAGTTCAGTTCAAGAAGAAATGATGATAGCACTCACCAACATGAAACATGACAATTTGATCAGATATACTTCACTCTTAATTGGATACATGCATTTCACCTCTTTCCTCTCTTATTTCATGTATTGACTACAAACAAAGCATGAAGTGCCAAGATTTCAAATGTATGCAATCACAATCTCTATAAGTGACATGTCATTCAACATGGCATTAGGCAAATGATATCATTTTGTAAGATTTAGCCTGATCTTGTTAGGTAAATGGATTTCATGTGTATGCATTCTCCTCCATGTTAAATTCACACTTAGTGACCCACTTGGATTGTGTTGGGTAGGTGTTCTTGGGTTGGTTTTCTTAAGCCGTAATAGGCCTAAAAAGAGAAGAAAGGGTTGTATAAAGGAGCATGGTGCTATTACATAGAAGAACCTATCTTTTTCTTGAGATGCTATCACATAGAGTCGTCCCTTATTTCTTTTTTTCTTTCTTTTTATCTTCCCCATGTGTAAGGAGGAATGTGGTGATTGGAAGAAGCAAGGTGGAATAGATATGACCAGCCCAAACTTGAAGGGTGGCTAAGTCTAATGCGTGCATTTTTTCATCCTTATATGAGGTGGAGAGGTAAGAAGATGATAGAAGAAATGTCAAGTCATAGAGGGGCTGTTAGTATTGGATTTTCTCAAAAAAGGTTCATGTATGCACACTAGTTCCACAAAATTCACAATCTTGAAAAATTAAAATGTAATGAGAAAATTGCATCAAACATGTTTTTTCACAAACAATGACAAGCCTTAAGAAACTTGTTATTTAGAGAGGTGGTACACATGTATGAAATCAAGCATGCAAGTATGGAAATCAAATCAATATGTGAAATAGGGTGAGTTGAACTCATAAAAGATTATACAATTCAATTTCTATCCGTCATGATAGAGATTAGGTTAGAGCACACTTTCGGGGAAAAATGATCAAGTTTAGTCAAAATTGGACAAAATGTAACATATTTCCATAAACTGCATCAAAATTTATACTAAAAAGCAATAAATAGTAAATAAGCAAATTCTAACTAAAAGACACAAAATTACAAATATTTACATGAAATGCAATGGCAATTCCTGGGATGGCATGAAAAAACTTTTTTAATAATACACAAAAATGCAAGAGAATAAACTATATGATGCACATGTCTGCAAAGCAATAAAATTATACACTAGACAAATGTGTTGCAATAATCATCATTAATATCATAGAAAAGGATGGGATAGGTGAAATGTGCATATCAAAATGAAACTGAGAAGAAGTTCGTGTACTACCCTACCACCCCAAACTTTTTGATCATGAAGTACGCAACATGAAACTAAAGTCCAAGAGTAATAGGATGAGAATAATTGTTTTTGTGGTGGCTCTGGGGGTGGTCATCTTAATGGTGGAGGATTTTGGTAGTAGTGCCCTAGTAGTTCACATATGGAGATGGGTATGTCTCTCGATAACTAGATTGGGCTCCCAATAAATCCTCCCCCCATTGGGTGTTCCTCTTCACATGTGCATGTCAAAAGTTGTACATGTGGCTGATTTGATAAGCCATCTTTTGCTAATCCCACCACATTGCAAGTTCTATATGTTGAATGCCCTCCAGTTGTATCTATATGGTAGACATGTCATATATGTTCACTATAGGTTGGTGTTGTGATGCTACCTCTGCTTCTCTTATTCTTACCATGTGTAATTCTCTCTCTTCTGCCACTCTCCACTAGTCATCCATGTTTGTCTTCCCCACTCCCTTGAGAAAAACAATAGGGTGTTCCTCCCTTGCATCTTTAGATTCCCCTACTTCCATCTTGTCAACGTGTCCAAGATGTCTTGAACTGGGCCAAAATATTATAGGAGAGGTGAAGTGTGGTAGGGTAGCTCGAGTGTAATGCCTTTATAAGATGGGTTGACTCAGTAGATGATTCTTTTATCTACAATGAAGATCATGGTGGAGTGGACAAGGAATTGTAGATCCACATTCTTACCTCCTTCTACTATGGTGTATTCTTGACTGGTCATGATCTACAATAGGTGGAATATAAGTCCCAATACCTCCTATAACAAATGTGTTATACTTCTAATGGGAATTGTATTCATGTGGTAAATCATCAATGCCCCTAGGTTGACATGCTTTCCTTTTATAATCCAACCCAACACAAATAAATCTTTCTTTGTGCAGTTCCCATGGTTTTTCATGTCGGAAAAAGATTATATCCTCTAGAACCTTTTAGAGAAATTTTGTCTTTCACTTCCCTACCATAAAGTTATTGTGCTCAGTCAACCTCTTCCACATAGCCACACAGTTAACATTGGAGACATTCTCGGACCTCCTTTCATCAAGGAGATTTTCTACTTTAGGGTTGAAAGGAAAATATTTATTGAGCATGGAAGCGGTAAGAATGTGGGTACCATCCCCTAATCTGAAGAGGAGAGCATGTTCCCCTTCATATATGACCTTCTCCAGAGTGGGAAAGAAATTGATGTGTAAGCTCAATGTATGTCTCCTAGACCTTAGGCATCACATCAAGTAAGCTAATGGACTTCATGATGTCCTCAAAATAAGAATGGACCCCCAATGCCTTAATTATATTTTGTTCACTTTCTTGAACCAATCTTACTTGAGTTGCTCATCCTCCATCTCCATGTCCTCCCCAATAAGAGATATCCACCCTTGATATTGTAGTTGTAGATTCGGTCATGGTATGGAAGAGGAAGTATGATGACGGGTTGGCATGTGTGGTGGTAGTGGACATGTAGGAAACAAAATTTATGTAGCTCTACGACATCATGGACCTTTCCACCACCACAATAGATTCCACCAATTTGTGAATACCATGAGATGCCAACTCATATCTCTCCCCACTATGATATGGATTGAATGTGTGGTGGATGGAGGATGAATGGAGGTTGGATTAGCACCAGGACACTATGTGTGCTACTCTGTCATGAGATCTAGAAATGGGAGTTGGCAGTGATGGGGTGGGATCTATTTGTTGGGTTGTAGAGGATCCCATTTTTCTTTGGGTGTGGGGGTGACAGTGGTAGGAAATGATGCTCTTTTCTCCCTCCTTTTAGTTTCTTGCCAAATCCCTTCATTTTTGGTAGAGAAGTTTAGGTGGATTCAACTTTCAACTTTTCAAAGAAGTGGGCAAAATGGATCTAGAGATGAAGATTTGAAGATGTAAAAGAATCGAAAAATGGGAGTTGTAGCTAGATTTAACATTTCTAGAGTGTATTGGCACTTGATCGAGGGTTGAGGATAGAGATTTGGAGGTTGAGAGGGATGGAGTGTCATCAGAGGTCATTTCACATGTGCCAAAGTTGTGTTGTTCTTCTTCAAATGAATCTAGGTTGTGTTGATACTTCCCCTTCTTTTGACATTAAATGGTTGGGTTTTGACTACCATGGTCGTACTGGTAAATATGCCTGTGTTGGATAGCTGGCACCACAATCATTCTTGTTACCATTCTTGTGGTGACTATCTTGGAACACGGCCATAGTGGTAACTGACATGAGATGTTTGCTCACACAAATTCACTAGAAAAGGATTCCCTAGAGTTCATCCTTAACAATTGGCAATCAAAATTTTTGCAAGAAAAAGGGTAAATTGTAGTACAAAAAAGGTTCAACCTGTCACTAAAAATAATATTTAAATCTAGTTGTGTGAGTAAGGTTAAAATTAAATTGGGAAAGAAAGATTGCAAAAGCAAAAGTGATTAAACTAAAGATTTAGTTCAATTAATAAAGAGTACTAAGACGTATGAGAGTTCACCACCATAGCCTATGCCATTTTTCTAATCGATACAACTCTTCAAATTTAAGCATTTTAGATTAGAACCAAACGGATTTGCATCCATGTGGAATACAAGTCTTGCAAGGATCAAACATTCACAACCTTGAAATCATGACATTCATGGATCATTATTAATCATCTAATAGAACTCCATCCACAATCTCCTCTAGATTTCTACGAGTTCATTTAGTATTCTAACCTTAGGGTCCATGGTCTCTTAACTAAAGATTATAACATATAAGAAGTATGATACATAAGATCATAGAACAAGTGTAGAGATCGTATGAAACACATCTAATAAAAAATAACTTAGAGCCAATATCAACTAGAACAAGGTACGGTCTATGGGGATACACCCATGCCCCAGAAATAAGATCTACTCGCTCATATTCAAAATAAACCCAAAGATATAGAAAGGAACATAGGTAGTCATATTTCTAGAGACATAGAAGAAAAATCTGATTATACCCAACTCTATTTTACAATCTAGAAGCAATTTGGCAGTCTCTATAAGGAAGATGATGGTTTCTTCTCTCCTTTTCTTGATCCATGCACCCAAAGGAGGCTATGAGATGATAGGGTATGATACCTTTGATGTTTAGTATACCCTTCCTTTTATAGAGAAGGAAAGTGACAAAAAACCCTAAATAAGTGTCCTTGTGAGGGTTGCAACGTGGGATGAGAAATGGCATTAGATCAATTGGGGGGTCATTCGGTTGATTGGGTAAGTTTATTCTTATGATTATCCATAGCTCAAACGATTAGTTTGAAAAGAACTAAACAGTTTGTGTGCAGTAAAAGTCTTCTTGATTCATGAGGTTTACTGCCTCTTTTTCACATTGAGTCAGTCGATCGGGTGGCCACTCGACTGTTTCATTTGCATTTTGATCCTATCAGATTCTTCTAGCTTGTGAGTCAGCCATCTTCAGATGCCAATTTGTTACTGGAATTTTGGGAGGCTAGGACATGCACTTGAAGCCTCCTTCATATTCTAACTCCTAGAATATTTTTTGAATTTCTTAATTTTGTGAGTGTATGGGCATAATTGAGTTGTTTTCTTGTTAAAAAATGATCAAATCTAATAAAACTCTAATTTAGGAGACAAAAGCAAAACTAAATCAATGAAATCCTAAAATTGGAAAATAACCACATAATGCCCTTAAGAAATGATCTAAAAGATGTAATAAAAATAGTTGAATATACATTCATCAAACCACCCCAAACTTGAATGTTGCTTGTCCTCGAGTAACATGGAATCACAAATAATTTCCAAATATTACTAACAATTTGTCCTTCTCAAGTGCATAGAAGCACTTGTATACTTACCACCTTTCATGGCAAAGGAATCCTGATTTCCTAGAATCACATAACAAAATTTTACATATTCTCTACTTGAAAATGATTCACAACTTGTTTCAGTGTCAAGATCTCCAAAGAGAGAGATGTCATATCCTTTTTTCTGTTGGTACTCCCCCATATTCTTTTGAGTTTTGCACAAGAATAAGGTTCAGTTATTGAGTGGATTGAGAGTATGTATATTCCCCCATGTGGAGAAATGGAGTGAATGAAGGTGTGGAAGAAGGTGAACTCTCCTCTATTCTACTCGAGATCATTTTATTTTTATATCAATTACATTGATTGCATTGTTTGTGTGCATATTGGCATCTTTTTGTTATTGGTGTTACACCCCTATTACATAGGAGGGGTATAGAAGAAGCAGTAGAGGGGGGAGGGGGGAGGATGTGCCATCCCCCAACTTCGAGTTTCACACTAATTTTGGCTTTTTGTTTTTTTGGGAAGTGGAGGGGTAAGAAGGTGATGGACGAGTTTAATAAGATGCTAAACTAGCGCTTCCCATATTTTTGAATGTGACACATTGAGAGCATCATAATGTTAGTTCTATCCTTTCAGCAACATGCATCAATCAAACAATTTCACAAATTGTTACACAAATCAAGTAAAGACACACCACCTTTCATTCCTATCAATAGTTTATGGCTTTCTCTATTTTCCAAGGAGTAGTGCTACTTAAATTCCTAGGTGACAATGTGAGTTTTAGCAATGGTAGTTCATAAATTTTTACAACAAAATGTACTTTCAAGGGATTCATTGATAAAACATGCATATAAGCACAACTGGTTGACTAGATAAAGGCCATATAATATGTATAAAAAGAAAAAAACTTAAAAGTAAACTACATACACACCAAATAGCATGCAACATTACTAAAAAGAAGGAAGATAGAGTGGGTGGAATACATACCTACCATCAACATCCACCCCAAACTTAGAATTTTAAAATCTATTGGAATGAGCACCACACAAAAATGTCTTATCTCTAGCATATCCTAAATCTAGTATGGAGGGAAAATCTACTAGAATGGCAACCACATGGAAAGGTCCCCTAGCGGTGGTGGATGAGGTGGCAAAGTTGTTTTTATATAGTCGTTACGATGGATGTGGAGGTGAATTGGCCGAATAGGTGATTGGTAGGTGAAGTTGCAGAATGAAAGATGGAAACCTGCTTATCAGGGGGAATCTCGATGGATAAAAGGCTAAGAGGAGTAGGGTGGAATGGGTGGATGGTGGTGTAGAGGTTTACAACTTCTAGGCTCAGTTGGGGGAGTCCAAGGTCAGTTGTTTGGTTTGTTGCTTCGTTGGCAGTGGTCAATTGATTGGGAAGAGGTGGAGAAAGGCCTCACACTAGAATGCTAGGATTGGGAAGGTGGGGCTGACTCTATTTTTGCCTAGTGGGATTTCTATTATAAGCTAGATTGTGATGCCCAATCGATTGATTGGCAAGTCAACTAATCGACTAGAATGTCGAAAGGAGGGAATTTGAATTGCTTGGTTCAAAATTCCACGTTCTTGTAATTGACCAGTTTGGAATATGAATTGACTGGTTCAAGTTCCAAAGTTGATATGTATCTCCAAGAGACAACACTATAGGTTTGTAGGCTTATAGGGTCTCCAATCGAATGACTAGATTTCCAAACTCTCAATTGGCTGGCCAGATTCTGGGAAAACAATATTTTTGTTGTGTTTTGCAATAAAAGGAGGAAAACAAATAAATATAAAGAAGAGTGAACCAAAATAATATGGAAAACCTAGGAATATTAGCTAGATATGACAACAAAAATAAAAGGGAAAGAGAACAAAGACAATGTTCAAAGGGAATTCGAATGTTGGGTTGCTTCCCAACAAGTGCATTATTTAACGTTGAAGGTCGATGCTTGTCTTTTACCATCATGAAGGAGTGGCAATTGAAGCTTGAATGGTACTACTATTTTGTCTTTTTTGCTTCCCTTTCATCCTCTCCTTTATATTTTTTTTATTCTTGCTTGTTATAATCTACCAAAAATGGTGTGACATATTTATGAATACCAAGGGAAATAGTTTGAATTGTATTGTTCGGTTACCATTGTCTGATGCATGATGATGAATATTCATAAGGGATATGAGAATCATCAATAGGATAATGTTGAGGTGGTTCAAGAGTTGAGGTTCATTTGTGGATGCATGGTCATCCCATCATATTAGTCACTAGTATTTGTGGGGATTGGATCTGAGGGTCGATGTTTGGAGAGTTCACAATCTATGTTCCCAATGAGTATTC
This sequence comes from Alisma plantago-aquatica, assembly GCA_963693085.1. Lineage (NCBI taxonomy): Eukaryota > Viridiplantae > Streptophyta > Magnoliopsida > Alismatales > Alismataceae > Alisma > Alisma plantago-aquatica. The sequence continues at coordinate 897,884,898 of OY856412.1, forward strand.
TTGATTGACATATGGTATTGACAAATCATGACTTATATGGTAGCCCTCACATGTTACAACCTAGTGAGAAGAGGGGAAAAGTGTGTGGGAACTATTTGATGTTCTATTGGGGCCTAAATGGTAGACATGTGTTTGCATATGAGATGTCTCTTGAATACTTGGGATGTACATTTTAGGAGTGGAAAAAGGAGGAAGGGGTATCTCTTCTATGGTTGGTAATATTTCTTTTGGCATGGAGTAGACTGGTATACTGTTAATAATATTTACATTGTGATCATCCTCTATGGGTCCTGAGACTCTCTCAGTGATGGGGCTTATGAGGGGAAGAGTTGTTGTTCCATTTGAGTAGATTAATCAATGAAGTTTACTTTTTCTTCTTTTCTTAACTTCTCGAGCCACCAAGTGCTTAAAAATAAGAGAACAATTTCCCACTCGTAAGTTCAAAAGTCTTGATTTGACATCAATAAAGTTCTTAGCGATGGTGAGGAATGGCCTGTGAGAAATATGGGGGTAGCATTGATCCTCCTTGAGGTCCATCACTACAAATCACTAGGGATGTAGAACTCCCAAATTTTATCAGTATATCCTTAATGATACCAAATGTCTTGGTAGTGGAGCAATCAGTGAGAAAATAATCATCCTAATGGGTAGTGCGTTGGTAAGGTCGAGTCTCTTGCATAAGGTAAGAGGTATGATAGAGACGCTAGCTCCTATTTGAAAGTTAGAATCACTTATAGAACATGAAATTCCAAAATACCATGGGTCCTTCTGTTTGCGAGGCATCTTATTTTGCATGTTATCTAACAATGTTGTTTCCAATTTTATGGTTTCAAATTCTTCAGTTATGTATTTGTGGTTAACTAAGATCTTGAAGAGTTTAGACCAATGAGGCATTTCATCCATGGTATCAAGTAATGGGACATTGACATTCAAATTCTTCATGACTTCTTTAAATTTATTAAACATGTAATCTAATTGTGTATGAGTTCAACTTACCTTATATGGCACACACAACTTTTATACATGAACATCTGATTCTGGTGATGTAGGTGTGGAAATTCCTAGATGAGATGTACTTGTGTTCTGGGTGAGAACCATATCATTCTTGTAATTCAGATTTTCTATCATAGTAGAAGGTTTACCTTCTCTATATGGGTAAATCCAGAGTGAGTTTTCACAGCTTTAAGTTGTTTCATGTTGTTTGAATTGGTTTATGATTTCCTTGAAAAAAACCCCATAGGAAGCGTAGAGTTGTAGAAAATGGAGTTGGTTGAAAAACAATGGATTTCCGATAAGCCTACTGGATAGAAATCATGTATTGGAGGGCCTTCTCTATAGTATAAAACCTATTGTCATTGGAGGCAATGTTACTAGGTTGTGGCAATTTTTGAACTTGATTTGGGTTCTGAAATTGTTGCCCTTGATTGTCGTCTCTGTAGTTTTGTTGGTTCCTAAAGTTGTGTTGGTTGTTGTATTAGAACCCTGGGGGGGTATGACCTTGGTTGTTCATTTGAGAAGGTTGTTTTTGTGAGGCATTCTTTGCATCAAATAGATTCTCATACTAGAAAATAGTATGGTTTTTAATCTGGTTTGAGTTGTAATAGGCTTGGTTGGGTAAGTTGTAGATGGAATTGGGATCCTTCATCAAATTTCCATCTTCAGTTTGCACAAGACCATTATTCAACATGATGGAGTTGGTGTTATAGAGTACGTTGTCCATGGCCCTTGCATACCTAAAAAAAGAAATATATAGAATTAACTTGTTGGTGCAGATGTCAGGGTTGATGTGATTGTCCTCTTCTTTCATAAGAATTGAAATAGGACTCTAGGTGGTCTTGCTTCAAGGTGATATTCTTGAAGGATTCAACAATGGATCTAAGATCAGATGTCTTCAACCTTGGATAACTTGAAGAGTCCACCTTGTCCTCAAATGGATCATGTTTGTGCTTTAGAATTTATTTTAACGACTTCCCATGCACTATCAAATTTTTGGAACATGAAGTGATCGATGGATGAGGTATCAGGGATGTTCTTGTTGTTGTCATCAATGCCCTAGTAGAAATTATTGATCAATTGGACTTGAGAAATTATTTGATGTGGGAAGTGTAAGAAGAGCTCATTAAATCTCTCCCAACCTTCAACAAAGGTTTTTCTTGGAACCATGGTGAGCTGTGTAATTTGTCCCATTATTTGAAATGTGAGTGACGCTGAAAAGTACTTGTCAATAAACTTGGACTGGAGACCTTCCCACATGGTGATATAGTTTCCTTCCACAACATTGTACCATCTACTAGCTTGATCTGTCAATGAATAGTTAAACAATTGTAGTTTGATGGCATCTTCAAAAACACCTAGTTTCATGTGTGGGGAACACATGTGGAGAAGTGGCAGAGATGATCTTGACAATTATCACCCTTATTACTAGTGAATGCACTACAATGGAGCATACTGATCCACTACATGAAAATCTTAAATTGTGGGGCATTAATATCAGGAGACACGACTCAGTGATGTGCATCGGTAGACTTATAGACAAATAAATCCTTAAACTTCTTCTGCCACTCTTCTTCTTGTGTTGCACTGACTCTAGGTTTCTTTTTCAATGGCTATGGCTGATCTTATCTCCTCGATAAGGGTTGTGCTTTTTGAAACGAGGTCTCGATTCACCCGACGGTTGATTTTTCCTCATTCATTATATTCCAATGAGTTTGGTTCACATGATAAAAATTCATGTAAATTTTTGGATCAAATACAGATGGTGTTGAGTCAATGCTTTGTGAATGGTGCATACATTGCTAGTACCAGAAATGAGATCAAATATTGTTAAGACTTGGGGAAATATTGGTTCAAGGAGATATAAATGACTATCAATTGAAAATAAATATCCTCTCTATGCAAAGAAATGGGGTTTGCAAGTAACTTTTTTGTACCCAGTAATGGATCCAAAGTTTGATGTGAGGTGTTCACACACTAATTCACTAAGAGAAAAGATTCCCTAGATTTTAACCTTAATGAATAATAATAAATGTTCCTACAAGAAAAAGGGACAATCATACTATAGAAATGGGTTGAACCCAAGAGACAATGTGATCAAGAATTGATTCAAACCAATCACTAAAAATAATATTTAAATCTAGTTGTTTGAGAAAGATTACAACTAAATTATGAAAGATAGACTGCAAAAGAGAAAGTGATCAAAGTGCAAATTTAACTCAACTAATAAATAATATCGGTACGTCAGAGGTTCACCGCCATATCATACATAGTCATTCTAACAAATACAACTCTTCCAATTTAATCATGTTAGATTAGAAACAAGCAGATTTGCATCCTTTTAAAAAACAAATCTCGCAAGGATCGAACTCTCCAAAAATATATTATCTTGATGTTCATGGATCTTTATCCAATCAGCTAGTATAAATCTATTTGGGATCTCTTTGATAGTTCTATGCATTCATTGAATGTTCTACCCTTATGGTTCTTGGTTTCTTCAAAAAATATTATTACAAACAAGAAATGTGTTAGATCAAATCATAGAACAAATGTAGAGATCAAATGTATCAAATCTAACAAATAAACTTCTCAGAGTCAATATCAACTAGAACAAGGTATGGATTATGGGGGCAGACCCCGTGACCCAGTAATAAGATTTACTCACTCATATTCAAAGTAAACCAAAAGATACAAAGAGGAATAAATGAAGTCATGTTGCTAGAGGTGTAGAAGAAGAATCCAATGATATCCAACTCTATTGTACTATCTAGCAGCAATCAAGCAAATTCTATGAGGAAGATGATGGCTCCATGGTCCCAAATGAGGCTATGAGATGATAAGGTATGATAATGATAACATCCAATTATGTAGATGTTACATGTCTATTTTACTCTCACTTCTCTTTTTTTCTAGGATTTATTTTTATATTTTCACATTATTTTAGTATTTCAATGACAATCGTAACTCCACTTACACTTTATATATTTTTAATAGGAAGGAGACTTAACTAGTGCTACCATCAGTCCACAACCCACGAAACTAGAGTATAGGTCAGTCGTCAACCCCTGTCTAATGAAGGAGTCAACCCTTCAAGTCATAGTCCAACAAAGCCACATACCTAGTGAAAGACTATGCCAAAACCTTAGTGGAGTGTCAACCCCCTAGTTGATGGGTGAATAGTTGTATAAACTATAAATCTTGACAACATGAATGGCCTGAAGGCCTGGATACCCAAACAACATAAGTCTATCAGTTTTCCCTTGTTAACACCATCAAATGAAAGGATTCCTAGAAGAATTGATACCTGATTATCCTGATGCTCGATAAAAGACCAGTCAGGAAAAGTCGAAGAAGCCAATGGTGAAAGGTTGTGTGGGTCTATCGACCAATGTGTCCTATGCATAAAGGGAGCCTCCTCTAAAGAGTTAGTCAAAGTACATGACCCAAGCTGTGTGCTTTGAGAATGATAGCACAATAAGTACACTTTATTCAAGTGCCCCGAGTACAAGAAACAATGCCTACATATAGAAGGCCAAGACCTCCACTAGAGGAACCTTTGTTTTCCACCACAAAGTGCTATATGATCCATTATAGATCCATCAATTGATAAAAATAAGGATGAGATTTAAGTTTTGCTGATCCCCATTGACCATTCTTATGTTCTAAAGATCTTCCTTGAGAGAATAAGAACCCCTGGATCTCTCCTGTGCCACACATCACCAGATCTTGTGAAGAAGGAGGTTTTCACTGAAATCTAGTCCATGGAGTTTTTATTTTTCATGTCTTCCTCCTTCTTCTCTGATTCGTTCATCTTTCTCCATCCATCCTTCATCATGTCATCGTATATTGTCAATTCAAAATGTCACTCACCACCATGAGTGTCTAGTTCATTTTTTTGGGTAGGGAGTAACCACTAAGGATCTTCCAACATGTAAATACTTATATCTATTAATGTATACACTCTCAGAAATATTATCTCCATACTCTTGTTCTTAATACTTCACTTGAATAATTAGCTACCATGTTGTTTGTTTTGATTTTTAATGCCTCAAGAGAGTAGTATTAATCCATATCTAAGAGTTATGGAGTAGTATGAATGTAGGAAAATATTGGAATGCTAAAGTTTATGATCATATGGTTTCATGTTGATTGTTTGTTTTCCATCTCAAGAGAGAGATGATCTTATAATCTAGATCTGTACTAAGCTCAATAGAGGAGGGAATAGACACTTGTGATGATCGCTTGTAAACTTGCTAGGGTATAAAATGGTTGTGGGTATTGCATGTTGGTGAGGGATATTAGATGGTGAAACCCAATTCAAGTTTCCCATCTATGATTATATTCAAAAGCACACTAAAGGATTCTTTTTCTATTTTTATTGTCTTACAATTCTTGTTTTACCTTGTTTGTTATTTCACTATTTAGATACCATTGTTCAATAAAGGTTACTTATCTTACTCTTAGTTTGTCTTAACTAGGCCAAGGCTTTAGATTCTTGAAACTTGCCACCTGTATCCCTGATATCAACCCCATTTAATAGACAATGCCCCATTTCAATTGTTTGGGGTGTCTTAGTATTGGGTTAAAAAAATAAAGATCAACTACTCTAGGTCCACTCATTTCGAACAAGCAGTTTAAGGTGGTCAACTTTTGGCATTGTTGTCAGGGACAAGGCAAACTAACAATGTTAAGTACAATAGTTCGACCCCAAAAATTCCATGCCTTAAGTTTAGTAAATGACTTAACCACACACTTTAGATCTAATAAATCTTACCTCCAAGAATACTTGGTATCACATGTCAAGTATCTAACATCAACCATTTGACTCATTTTAGGAATTTTAGTGTGAATCGAACCACTTTCCCCTCTTACTGCAAGGATCGTGCCTCCTTGAAGGATAGTTTTTCATAAAGTGTATGACCAAGTTGAAGATCACAATGAAGATTGCTATGCAGATCACCATGAAGAATAAGAAGACAAAGAGAATTTTCATGAAGTAGAAGGACCTCATGCTTGTATTCCTCTAAGAAGACATGGTGATGAAGAAGATGTAGGTCCATCTCTTATAGCGTTTTTGGTTACCCATGTCAATGAGTCTAGGAACCTTATTATCATATTGAGGTTCAATGATGACAACTTTGAATTGAAGCAAGACCTTGTCAATGTGATTTAAGGAAGAACTTCTGGTGGAAATTCTCTAGATGAGAATACCTACCACCATGTTGATGCTTATAAGAACATTTGTGACACCATGAAGATAAATAGGGTGACGAAAGAGTTGATCTATTGTAAAGTATTCAACTTATCTCAGAGGGATAAGGTACTATCATGGTATCTATCCATGTCAGTTAAAACTATTAGTGGATGGGGGACTCTTGTCGATGCCTTTTCCACCAAGTTTGACCCAGTAGAAAGACCTTGCATAATAAACACGTGATCATTGGTTTTAGGTAGAAACCCAATGAGAATATGTATGAAGCATGGAAATGATTAGAGGAGTATTAAGGGACTTCCCTCATCATGATTATGACTTGGGATTTCTAATAACCACCTTTTATTGAGGACTTACCTCTACTGAAATGACTTCTCTCAACACCACTTTTGAAAGTTACTTCCTGGGAAAGAACTCAAAAAACTAAATGATAATAATCAACAATATCATTGCTATACAAGTTGTCCTAGACTATTAAACTGGACCAACATGTGATATGTCCACTGTGGGGATGAGTGTTGAATCAAAGGCCCACAAAGCTCTCACTACCCCAATTGAAAAAATTGCCACTGTTATTTTCATGATTAAAGATTTTAGGAACAAGGGGAATAGTAGATCTGAGATCGCAACGAAGTGTGTTACGTGTGGAGAAAAAGATCATGGTGTTGGTCATTTCATCTTCACTCACTTAGAGGAGAACAACTAGGATGATGATAGTGAGAACATTTTGTATGTGAGGTTTAAGAGAAAATACCATCCTGTATAAACTAAATGGTCCAAACTACCCACCTAATAGACCACTTAGATGTGGTAAAGGAGGTGTACCATCTGGGTTCACCCATAACACAAATTATTAGCAAAACAAGAATAATTTCCAAGGAAAGAACTATAATTGCAACTATGAAGGATCAAGCTAAGGTCATAATTTAGGCCCAACGCAGAAAGATTTGATGACTAAAATGTTTTCCTTCACAAATAGATAGGCTGATATAAATGAGAAACTAAGAAAAAGAACTATTAATAATAATAGTATGTTGAACTAGATGCAATCTCAAATGGGAGGCGTCACTTATAGATCAATGATATGCAAGTGCATAGAAAGATGATCGATAAAGAACTTGTTAATTTCTCTGGTCTTATTAAGAATCCTCAAGGAAGGATCTGGTCTATGATCAAGAGTAATACCATAGGTCATGAAACAACAAAAATAAACACACTCAAGTCAGGCACAGTTTTGGAAAAACTGACAACCAAGGCTTCTCAAGAAAAAAAATCCTATATCCAAATCCCTAACTAAGAATATTGTAGTTGAAGAAGAGCCTAAAGTTGAAACGATTCCTAAGAAGATTAAGAAAAAATAAAAGGGTAAGGGAAAGAAACCAATAAAATAAAAGAAAAATTATTTTGCTTAAGAATCTATAGCCAGTAGGGATCCTTAGACACCAAGGAGACCATTCTAATACAAGTTGATAAAGGCTCTCTTTAATAAGAGATATGAAAAGTTTATTGAAGTTTTGAAGAAGCTTCACCTATACATCCCATTCATTGATGCCAATATAGAAATTCCTACCTATGGAATGTTCTTCAAGGACCGTATTACCAAGAGAATGTGTGGAGAAGAGATCAAAACTATGAGACTTGACATGATATCTAGTTCTTTTGTACATGGAAAAGATGCCAACCAAACAGAAGGGCCCTAGAGCCTTCACCATCTCATTTAACATGGGAGATAATGAGGAAAGAAAGAGATTAACTGATTTTGGAGAAAGCATCAGCCTAATGTTTTTCACATTAGCCCAGAGATTGGGTTTGACTAACATGGTAAAGATTGGGATGTGTATTCAATTAGTGGATCACATTTTCAACAAAGCATGTTGTAATAGTGGAGGATGTGCCAATCCACAATAGAAGATTCTTCAACCCTTGTGACATAGTAGTCATAGACATAGTGGAAGACCAGACATGCCCTATGACCTTTGGATGACCCTTCCATTAAAAAAAAAGCCCTAATCAATGTAGAAGCAGGCATTATCACCATAAGAGTTGGATATGCTTACATTGACTTCAAGGTTCATGACTCCATGAGGGGACCATACCTCTTTGAATAAATTTATGTCATTGATAGATATAATCAATTCTATGAGGATATAGAGGAGCACAATGCTATAGTATAACCTCTGGTGACATCATTAACTAATCCTAGTCCTAACGAGGAAGATCATGGGGTAATTGAACTACTCATTTATGTGGACCAACCAAAAAGTGACTATAATGATGAAGAAGATTTTACCACAAAAATTTGAAATATGCTTGCCTTGAGGACAAACTTGAAGATAAGAATCAAAGGATTAAAATATGAGTTTCTTGATGACAAAGAAAGGAATTCAGTCATTATAAACTTTGTTATGACCTACAATCAACAAGAAAATATGCTATATGAACTTAAGTGAGGATGAAGGCAATTGGTTACTCTGTGAATGACATTAAATGTTTGAATATTGCCAACTACGCACACATGATTCACCTATATCAGACATGAAACCCTTTGCATAAGGTCAAAGAAAACATAAACCAAAATTTAATGGGGTGGTAAAAAAGAAGTTTTGGAAATTCAGGATGGTGGGATTATCTACCCCATCAACGACAATATATGGGTAAGCCTCATTCATGTCATACCAAAGAAAGGAGAAATGACCTTAGTATAGGAGAAAATGGGGATGAAATAGCGACTAGGATGCTTACTAGATGGAGAATGTGAAACAATTGTAGAAAATTAAATGTTGCAAAAAAGAAGCATCACTTTCCCCTCATCGATCAAGTTTTAGAATTTCAAGCTCATCATTCATATTCATGCTACCTAGATAGATACTTTGGGTTCTATTAAGTCCATATACATCTGGATAATCAAGAAAAGACTACCTTCACATGCATCTATGGAACATATGCCTTTAGGTGTATGACCTTCAAGTTGTACAATGCACTAGGGACATTCCAAATGTGTATGATATATATATTCTCTAACTTCTTAGAAGACATCATGGAATTTTTCATTGATGACTTATTGGTCTATGGAACCTGGCTCGATGATTGTTTAAAAAATTAGTCTCTAGTTTTAAAATTGTGCAAAGAAAAGTTACTCGTACTGAATCGCAAGAAGTTCCATTATATGGTATGAGTAGGAATCCATAACTAAACTCCCACCTTCATGGTCTATAATAGGTGTGAGAAGTTTCCTTAGACATGTTGGATACTCTATGAGATTCATTAAAGATTTCTAAAAAATCTCTAAACCCCTGCCTAACCTTCTAGCCAAGGATGTTGTTTTTGAATTTAAGGATGACTTATTGAAAGCCTTCAACACCCTAAAAATGTTCTCATAGTTGCACCCATCTTACAGGACCTGATTGGGATCTTCCCTTTGAATTGATGTGTAAAGCAAGCAAATATGTTGTTGGAGTAGTACTAGGTTAGAAGAAAGATACAAATCACCATGTCATCTATTACACCAACAAGACCCTGGACATATCTTAGTTAAACTACACCATGATTGAGAAATAAATACTTACAATTTCTTTACTTTTGACAAGTTCAGATCTTACCTAATAGGATCCAAAGTAATAGTTTACATGATCATAGAGTCATCAAGTACATGATGACAAAAAAGGATTCTAAGCCTAGACTTTTGAGGTGGGCATTCCTCTTGCAAGAGTTTCACCACAAAATATTAGACAAAAAGGAAAGAGAGAAAGTGTTTATGGACCACTTATCTAGAATAACAGCGGATGATGAAAACTCACTTCATATTAATGACAATTATTCTAAAAAATCTTAAATGATGGAAAAGACTATAGATCCTAATGCACTACATTTGGGTGATATTTTCAATTATCGATCCCGTCAGCAGTTGCGACCAAAAATTACATATAATGGAACAAAAATCTATTCTTTGACTTAAAGAACTACTATTGGGATGACCCTCTAATTTTCTTTAAAATGTGTTGATAATCTATATCGATTTGTATCTCAAAGTTCTGTATGAATGTCACTCTTTTCCATATGGATGACGCATGGGGGGGTGATATGACCACAACCAATTTTCTTCAATTTGGGTTTAATTGTCCCATTTTATTCAATAATGTCGACACCTATTACAAAACATACAATGAGTGTCAAAAATGTGGAAATATCTAGAAAAAAAATGAAATGTCACTATGACATGATAGAGGTGGAAACTAATGATGTCTAGTGGATATATTCTATGGAACCTTTCCTTTCATCATGTAGCAATTAGTACATCATGGTTGCAATCGTCTATGTGTCCAAGTGGGTAGAAGAGGAGGCTACTCCAACTTGTGATCATGATGAGGTTGTTTGAGAAATTAGTCTTCCCTATAGATGGGGTCTCACACATAGTCATCGGTGATAGGGGTTCCCATTATAGGGAAAGACAAGTTCAGGCCCTACTGAATGAATATGACGTGAAACACAAAATTTCTACACCATACCATCCCTACACATCTGGACATGTTGAAAGGAAGATAAATAAAATTCTTGAAAAGAATGTGGGAGGCATGACAAAAGACTAGGCAATGAAGCTAGATGATGCCCTCTAGGCATATCATACTGCCTACACGACACCTATAGGAACTCTTCCTTGTAGGTTAATTCATAGAAAAGCCTACCATGTCCATTTAGATATAGAGAAGAAGGCTTTCTAGGCTCTCAAATTCCTAAACATGGACCCTTAGGTAGCTAGGAAGAAAATATTTTTGCAACTACAAGAGCTTTACGGACTAAGGCTTCATGCATACGAGAGTTCTAGTATCTACAAGCAGAGGACAAAGGTGTGGCATGATGCCCACCTGAAAAGAAAATATGTTAATGTAGGGGACAAGATTTTGTTATTTAAATCAACCCTAAGACTCTTTCATGGAAACTCTAATCCAAATGGTGTGGTCCCTTTACAGTATCAAAGATCTACCCTTCAGGGATTATGGAATTATATAGTGAGAAATATGGTACTTCCCCTATGAATGGATACAAGGTAAAAAGATTTTATAAATATGAGACATTCACTCAAAGAGAATAGGTATAGCTAGAAGAAACACCACCAGAAGATATTTAGACAATATGACATAGAATATCAAGCTAAAGACTATAAATTAGCATTTTTTGGTAGGCAGCCCAAGTTTTCTAAATTTTCTAGCTACATTTAAATGTTTAATCCACAAAACTTTTTCTTTATTTATTCTCCAGTTTTGTTTCAATTTATGTTTTCACTTTTTGTTCTTTACTTGTTTGCTTGAAACATTCCTTTATTTGATGATGTTAGTGTAGATAGAATAAAAGTAGTTTCTAATATATTAACTATGATAGAGAGGTTTTTGCCTTAATTTTGAGGATGAAATTTGTTTTAAGGTGTGTAGGATGTGATGGAGTGGACTTTTGGAATCCTTAAATATCCAATGACATAAGTGAATTCATGCATGTTGAGTTGTTTTGAGAGTCCCAAGTGTTTTGTCAAAGTTTGTATGTCAAATGGTATTTATATCATGATTAAGATACTTAAATTTATACCTTTGTGAAGCATTTATTTGAAAGGTCAAATAGATGTTTTTTGCCACCAAAATTAAATGGATTGTGCCTTGAGGTATGATAAAACTATGGTTAAATTTTTGTGGCAATTGGGGGATCCTAGAGGAAGTTATTTAGATTGAAATATGTGAAATAATGTGTATTGTTATTGATGTATTTTGGACTATGTAGTGGATCTTTTAGCCTAAGTTTGGATATCAGCCTCCTCGCACACCCTTTTGGGTTTTGTATGGGTTGTGTGCCCAGATTCTATCCACAAATATCTAATCAAGTGGTTGTGATGGTTGCGTTGAGTGAGCCACGAATAGGCTCATGTGGAAGACTAACTCAGGCCATTGGATTGGAGATGGAGGGTCCCTATGTCATCTCCTACCTTGCGGTTAGAGTAAGGTAGTTGGGAAGATAGGCGCTGCAAGTTCCCAACCACCACACATCATGGTCATGGCTCGAAGGAGGAAGTGAAGTGGATAGTTGTGCTTTCCTCAAGTAGAGGAGTGAGGATATTTAACGTCCCCAGATTCTTCCATCTCGAGACTTAGAAGGCCCGAGAGGACAAACCCAAAAATGTTAGACAATTGTATCAAAGTGTGTTGCGGAAGCAATTTGCACATACATGAACTTTCAACATAACATACACCATAACATTTCTTAACATTTAACATGTATATTAATACAAGATGACTTATTACAACATGATTTACATTTACATATTGAAAGAAGATTTATAAGTCTATGAACATGTATGCTAATTAGGATCTACACAATAGGTACAACATGTACAACTGCTCACTCCCATCTTATCTTTGAACCTAAAACATACATGAAACAACAAATCAACATAAAGTTGGTACGTGGTTGAAAGATACTATACTATGCTGGCATATTTAAAATACTTGAAGAAGAAGAAGAAGAAAGAAAATGAAAACATTATTTAAGGCAGAGAATCAGGTAAACCCAATTTATTAATTATATTTCAATGGAAATGTATTACTATGGTGGACTTAGCACAAACATATATTATTGGGCCCTATCCCCGCATACCTTGTACCATTAGGGATCTCCCCACGTACCTTGTACCATTAGGGAGGTGCTAGTCAACATTAATACTTTCCCTTTCTAATAGGGAGATTACTAAACCATCAATAACTACATTCCATTTTCCTTCCCCTAGTGTTCTAAATGTTCAAGGCAAAACATGACAATATATATAGATATACATCCAATAAGGTATTCAAATTCATGCAAGCAATTACTCATAATTAACATCCAACAAAAACTAGTCTTATACTTATATCCACATACCTGAGTTTAGAGATTCAATATACATCCAAGTTCATCTAGACTACTGTTCACCACCTGATTAATAGAAATTAACTATCATTAATACAAGGTTCACTGTTATTAATGATATTTAGGTCCTGAATAGGGTTTGGCCAAAACTAGGTTACATATAATCTTAGTATGGTATCTAATATTTTTACACCGATCATGAGGTCATTTTAGAGGTTTGGTTCAAATTTTGTATTTTTCTGATGATTACTCTATTTTCTAGAATTAATATGAGGTTTAAAGCATCTAAATGTGCAATAATTAGGAAAATTATAACATGCATACATAATACTAAGATTTGAGTCAACATATATTCTCTTTATGTTATTAAGGCTCAAAAGGAATATTATAAGATTTTATATCAGCTGGATAATATTTATTCTAATTATATGAAGCCGATAAAGGAGTATTATAAACTAAACTAAATATCACCAAAAATTATGTCCTAAAAGTCTAATCTAGATATTTCATAAGAAAGAGGGCATTTTTATGAATCCAGGGGTATTTTGGGGGGATATATTGGCCAAGGGATCCATTTTCTATTGCATTTCTAAGATCTAGACATTAATTAAGATATTTACCTTTCTCGTGAAAATACTAGCCGTTGGATCCCTGCATAGGGACCCAGATACACACCACGTAGGCCAGAACATCGTCACTCGATCTACTGGCCCAGGTGGGCTGGCAGGTTCAGAAGTGAGTCAAGGGTCCTTGACCGGTCGCCCCTCTCATCTACCCCTTTGGCGACTCCAGGCGACAGTCATCGTGGCGCCGCTGAAGCCATGAGCTACGGCAAGGAAGATCTGTTGTGATGTTGTGGTAGCCATGGGTTTTGGCAATGATGATTTTCTATGATGTTGTAGCAGCCACGAGCTCCGGCAAGGAAGATCCTATGTGACGTTGTGGTAGCCATGAGCTCTAATCATCTTGTGCGAGCATCATTGTGTAGAGGCTTGAATCTAGGCATAGGCTAGCAACACCCTCCTCGCAGGCAGATTGGTGTCTCAACCTCACCGACATTCTAGGTAAGCCTTTGTCACCATGAATCCTCAAACAGAGCTGAGTGTCCCAATCCATCTAGGTGGTCATATCCCTGGAGTGGGAGGTGCTCTGTTTCCTCTGCCCAACAGAGCTTTTCTCATCTGTAGCTTTAGCGAGATCATGGCGGCTCTCCGGCAACCCCAGGTCTATAGAAGGAACGTATATGAATGCATGCACCTCCCCGCATCATGGTCGGTCTGGTTTGACCTCCTTGATGCCTCCCCAATCTGATGAGAGCCAATTTGACACTGCTAGGACTACTGGGATTCAACGCAAGGAAAATCATTTATACTTGTTTATGGGACAAATGACCAAGTCGCAATCTTCTACTCCCACTCAAGATGGTTTAGACCTTCGATCCCCTTCTACTCTAGTGGCTGCAGGGGCATCAATGCTTCTTTATGCCTCTTTGAGGGTGCTTCTGCTGTAGGAATTCAGAAATATCTATCTCCTCAACCATCCATGTTACAATAGCGATGGGTTCGTTGGAGAGCTCCTAGAAGTTCAGATCTGAAGAGATAAAAGGGAATGCATAGAAGGGCTTTGTTTGACATGGTGGTTTGGGTTGGTAGCTATAGATTTGTTTCCAATTCTTCCCATTATGGTCGGGGGGTATGGGATGATTTGAGCATAAATAGCCAGCGTGACATATAGTTGTTAAGGACATCAAATTTAAAATGAATCAACCATATTGACTAAGGCTTATGCAACCTCACATCAACTTTCAAATAGTATGAAAATTGTGACATAGGTTCCTCCTCACATAATATCTCTTAGTAACAAGTTTGAAATCATAATTCTAACATGTGGTCATGAAACTAAATTCCTCGAATAACCTCAAAAATAAGTGTCTAAACATGAAATACCACTCACTATTCATCAAACAAGCTCAACTTCCATTATTTGACCACATCACATCTTGAGGTACAAAATGTAATCATTTTACTCCAACCATGACTTTAAATGTTGTATTAGTCAACAAAATCCTAAAACATGGGTTATCACATTCACCCCATCTTATACAGAATTCCGTCCTCGGAATTCAAGTAGTTTCATTCTTAAGATGATATTCAGGAGTTGTGGATGTCTATAAACCACCACTCTATGTGCCAAGAATATAATAATTCTATATTCATCCTAAGTTGTCATCATAGGATATTTAATCATGTAGGGTATACCCACCCCACCTTATGTAGGTTGAAGCATCATTTTTTTAATAGGAAATGAAACATCACTTAATGTCTTAGTCATAACATGACACTTGTATATTTTAGGATTTACATCCTCACAATCCCTTAAGGATAAGGGTTTTGTTTTCTCATACAAAGTTTAGGAGGTATTCATTAAGATTTCATCATCAACTTGCTCACCCATGTAAGGTGATGCCAAGAGTTCATATCATTGTTTTAACAAATTTTCACACTTAACATCATTATTGTGATTCATAAGCAACATCATACTCGGAATTCATTATCAGATAAGGAGTCTCTTTACATACTTAAATGTTAGGGTTTCCATCCTATTGTGTAATATTGTCATCAACTAGAAGCTTATATATAGAATGATTGAGGTTAGGCACTATATTTTATGATCATGCAATCTATGATCAAAGGATATATTTATTTCAAGCTCGTGATTTTAACACACATATCACATGTGGTATAGAAGGGGGAATAATATACTAGGTCAAACTTATATAAGTGACTCTTCATACATAATCATCAATATAGCTCAAATGAGGTCTCTAGCATCATATATCAAGGAAGAGAGAAGGAAGGAACAATAGTTATGAGTATCTTGCACACAAAGGCATTTTGTTCTTAGATGTAGAGTTCATATATCACCTCATTTGCAGCTAATGATGAGATTCACAAACATATGTCACTCAAGCTAGGACCTAACTCAATCGAAAGGATTGCCTTTCTCATTATGAGTCACCTACCCATCTTTTTTTTAACCACTATCACATATAGGATTGAATCATGCAAAATGACTCATCTTGTATACTCAAGAGTAACCCAGCTTAAGACACATCATTTCATATATATATATATATATATATATATATATATATCACATATTTATCATATATTGGGGGTAGGTCCTATGACCCTCTCCCCATGGGTCTCACTCTCTCTCAAGTTCACCATGTATCTTGTCCTAACACTAGAGGTCCTCCTTTATAAAAGAGCTTGGGGCTCATACATATTCAACTTTATCTTAACTTAGCTTATCTTAAGTAAGAAAAGGCAATGTACTCTCATCATCAAGACTTTATTAGATTATCCAAAATTAGGTTTAGACCTAATATACAACTTAGATTTTCATAAAGAACTTATACCTCAGAGATCAAATTTATATAAGATCATCCTTGCTTATATCATCTATCATTCTATTATTTATCTATCTATCTATCACATGTCCTGATAAAGCTCAAGACATCTACTCTAAACTACTCTCTCTTCTAGACTTATGTCATTTCCTTTCACTCAGGTTGCATGCACACTAACTACTCTCTAGTATGAGGGACACATTTTTATATTTACATATATATATAATAAAATATTATATAATTTTTCTTTGAGAAGGAAGACGTTAGATAGAACTTTTGAGGCTCGAGCTGATTGGAAAACAAAATCAAATCAGTAAAACCAAGTGTCCCACACACATAGATAGTCCAGTGAGATGTCACCTAGTGAAATGGTGAGATCACATCGTAGACTAGTATAGCTACCCAATACATATGAGCTCTATATGGAAAGGGATTCTCACACTTGTCTAAACCTAGTTCTCAAACATCTAGGTTCCAACTTAGAGGCTAAGTCAAACCTTATTCCTATAGAACAACTTACTAAGTTTCTAGGGTTTGATGTGAAAGGTGAAATTTAGTTTTTATGTTTCATGGTGAGCAAGTTGTTAGGTGTAGCTATTGTTCATGCTCTGATACCAACTGTAACGTCCCCGGATTCTTTCGTCTTGAGACATAGAAGGCCCGAAAGGACAAATCCGAAAACGTTAGACAATTGTATCAAAAGTGTGTTTCGGAAGCAATTTGCACATACATGAACATTCAAATATAAAGCATACACCATGCAACATTCTCAACATTCAACATATTTATATTACAACATCAATTAAATTTACAACTTACATTTACATAGTTTGAAGAAAATTTTACAAGTCTATGAACATGTATGCTAACAGAATCTTAACATAATAGGTACAACCTAGACAATTGCTCACTTCCCATCTTTTATCCCACGCTAGCTCTGAACCTACTACATATGTGAAACAACGAATCAACACATACATATTCAACTTTATCTTAACTTAGCTTATCTTAAGTAAGAAAAGGGAATGTACTCTCATCATCAAGACTTTATTAGATTATCCAAAATTAGTTTTAGACCTCATATACAACTTAGATTTTCATAAAGACCTTATACTTCAAAGATCAAATTAATATAAGATCATCCTTGCTTATATTATCTATCATTCTATTGTCTATCAATTTATCTACCACATGTCCTGATAAGGCTTTAGACATCTACTCTAAACTACTCTCTCTTCTAGACTGATGTTATTTCCTTTCACTCAGGTTGCATGCACACTAACTACTCTCCATTATCAAGGGACATATTTTTATATTTACATATATATAATAAAATATTATAAAATTTTTCTCTGAGAAGGAAGACGTCAGAGAAAACTGTCGAAGCTCGAGCCGATTGGAAAACAAAATCAAATCAGCAAAATCGAGTGTCCCACACACAGTAGATAGTCCAGTGACATGTCACCTAGTGAAATGGTGAGAACACAGTGTAGACTAGTGTAGCTACCCAATACATATGAGCTCTATATGGAAAGGGTTTCTCACACTTGTCTAAACCTAGTTCTCAAACATCTAGGTTCCAACTTCGAGGCTAAGTCAAACCTAGGGATGAGCATCGGGTCGGGCCGGCTCGATCTGACCCACGACCCAGCCTGCATAATCTGATCCAGACCCGAACTTGATTTATAATATGGGTGGGTCGGGCCTAAAATTTAAACCCATATTTTATTTTGGCTGGGTATGGGCGGAGGTAAACCCAGGCCTGAAAACTCGAATACCCATATTAGATTTTATGTACATTATAGATGTATACATCTATCTTTTTCCTAAAAGAAAAACATATAGATTTCTTGATGCAATATGTAGTATGTATCCAACCAATGGCAACATAGAAAGTCTATAATTAATCAACTTGATTAGTGAATTGATACTAGTAAGATAACTATCATTGACATGGATAGACATACTTGATTTCATTGTTTTGATCTCACTCTGTCCACATGTAGGGGACACATGATCTTTTGCTCAGTGCATGGTAGATTATGCTCTCTTTTTTCTCATATGCCCACATGTAGGAGACAAATGATCTCTTACCCTTTCAAAACCCATTTCATTGTATATACATATAGGATGAGAAGAAAAAAGCCACAACATTATAGATTCCATTGATTTTTAACATGTATGAGAAAATGATTTATTTCTCTTTCAATATTCATTCATTGTTGTAGGGGATCATACAACTAAGGTGTACATATTCCAGCTACATTTATCACAAAATATATATATTGTTTTGAAGGTTGATCACAAAATACATATCATACTAGTTTAGTTTCCATGTTAGCAAGTTGGATCTAGCAAAATTTGGTATGCTCATTCGATGTTATATGGGAAAACCTGAATCCGGCCCGAAACCCAACATTCTTATATGGGTCGGGTATGGACTAACATTTTTCATTTTTATCTGGGCCTGAACCTGGCCCGTGGCCCACTTTAAAATATGGGTTTGGGTTTGGGACAGGCAAAACCCGATATAACCCGGCCCGATGCTCATTCCTAGTCATACCTTATTCCTATAGAACAACTTACTAAGTTTCTAGGGTTTAATGTGAAAGGTGAAATTTAGTTTTTATGTTTCATGGTGAGCAAGTTGTTAGGTTTAGCTATTGTTCATGCTCTGATACCAACTGTAACGTCCCCAGATTCTATCGTCTCAAGACTTAGAAGGCCTGAGAGGACAAATTCGAAAACATTAGACAATTGTATCAAAAGTGCATTTCGAAAGCAATTTGTGCATACATAAACATTCAAATATAATTCATACACCATGCAACATTCTCAACATTCAACATATTTATATTACAACATGAATTAAATTACAACTTACATTTACATAGTTTGAAGAAAATTTTACAAGTCTATGAACATGTATGCTAACAGGATCTTAACACAATAGGTACAACCTAGACAATTGCTCACTTCCTGTCTTTTATCCCATGCTATCTCTGAACCTACTACATACATGAAACAATGAGTCAACACATGCATATTCAACTTTATCTTAACTTAGTTTATCTTAAGTAAGAAAAGGGAATGTACTCTCATCATCAAGACTTTATTAGATTATGCAAAATCAGTTTTAGACCTCATATACAACTTAGATTTTTATAAAAACTTATACCTCAGAGATCAAATTTATATAAGATCATCCTTGGTTATATCATCTATCATTCTATTGTCTGTCTATCTATCTATCACATGTCCTGATAAGGCTCTAGAAATCTACTCTAACCTACTCTCTCTTCTAGACTGATGTCATTTCCTTTCACTCAGGTTGCATGCACACTAACTACTCTCCAGTAGAGGGACACATTTATATTTACATATATATAATAAAATATTATATACTTTCTCTCCGAGAAGGAAGATGTCAGAGAAAACTGTCGAGGCTCGAGCCGATTGGAAAACAAAATCAAATCAACAAAACTGAGTGTCCCACACACAGGAGATAGTCCAGTGACATGTCATCTAGTGAAATGGTGAGAACACAGTGTAGACTAGTGTAGCTACCCAATACATATAAGCTATATATGGAAAGGGTTTCTTACACTAGTATAAACCTAGTTCTCAAACATCTAGGTTCTAACTTAGAGGCTAAGTCAAACCTTATTCCTATAGAACAACTTACTAAGTTTCTAGGGTTTAATGTGAAAGGTGAAATTTAGTTTTTATGTTTCATAGTGAGCAAGTTGTTAGGTGTAGCTATTGTTCATGCTAACTGTAACATCCCTGGATTCTGCCGTCTCGAGACTGAGAAGGCCCGAGAGGAAAAAACCAAAAACGTTGGACAATTGTATCAAAGTGTGTTGCGGAAGCAATTTGCGCATACATGAACTTTCAACATAACATACACCATAACATTTCTCAACATTTAACAAGTATATTAATACAAGATGACTTATTACAACATGAATTACATTTACATATTGAAAGAAGATTTATAAGTCTATGAACATGTATACTAATCATGATCTACAGAATAGGTATAACATGTACAACTGCTCACTCCCATCTTATCTCTGAACCTAAAACATACTTGAAACAGCGAATCAACATAAAGTTGGTATGTGGTTGAAAGATACTATACTATGCTGGCATATTTAAAATACTTGAAGAAGTAGAAGAAAGAAAATGAAAAAAACATTATTTAAGGCGGAGAATCAGGTAAATCCAAGTTATTAATTATATTTCAATGGAAAAGTATTACTATGGTGGACTTAGCACAAACATATATTATTGGGCCCTATCCCCGCATACCTTGTACCATTAGGGATCTCCCCCACATACCTTGTACCATTAGGGAGGTGCTAGTCAAGAATAATACTTTTCCTCTCTAATAGGGAGATTAATGAACCATCGGTAACTACATTCCATTTTCCTTCCCTTAGTGTTCTTAATGTTCAAGGCGAAACATGACAATATATATATATATATACATCCAATAAGGTATTCAAATACATGCAAGCAATTACTCATAATTAACATCTAGCAAAAACTAGTCTAATACTTATATCCACGTACCTGAGTTTAGAGATTCTTATACATCCAAGTTCATCTAGACCACTGTTCACCAGCTGATTAATAGAAATTAACCATCATTAATACAAGGTTCACTGTTATTAATGATATTTAGGTCCTGAATAGGGTTTGGCCAAATATAGGTTCTATATAATCTTAGGATGGTATCTAATATTTTTACACAAATCATGAGGTAATTTTAGAGGTGTGGTTCAAATTTTGCATTTTCTAATGATTTCTCTATTTTCTAGAATTAATATGAGGTTTAAAGCAGCTAAATATGCAATAATTAGGAAAAGTCTAACATGCATCCATAATACTAAGATTTGAGTCAACATATATTCTCTTTATGTTATTAAGGGTCAAAAGGAATATTATAAGATTTTATATCAGTTGGATAATATTTGTTCTAATTATATGAAGCCCATAAAGGAGTATTATAAACTAAACTAAATATCACCAACAATTATGTCCTAAAAGTCTAATCTAGAGATTTCATAAGAAAGAGGGCGTTTTTATGAATCCAAGGGTATTTTGGGGGGATTTATTGGACAAGGGATCTATTTTCTATTGCATTTCTAAGATATAGACATTAATTAAGATATTTACATTTTTGTGAAAATACTAGCCGTTAGATCCCTACATAGGGATCCAGATACACGCCACATAGCCCTGAACAGCGTCACTCGATCTACTGGCCTAGGTGGGCTGGCCGGTTCAGAAGTGAGTCAAGGGTCCTTGACCGATCACCCCTCTCGTCTACCCCTTTCGCGACTCCAGGCGACAGTCGTCGTGGCGCCGCTGAAGCCATGAGCTCCGGCAAGGAAGATCTGTTGTGACGTTGTGGTAGCCATGAGCTCTGGCAAGGATGATTATCTGTGATGCCGTGGTAGCCACGAACTCCGGCAAGGAAGATCTTTTGTGACGTTTTGGTAGCCATGAGCTCTAATCATCTTGTGCGAGCGTCGTTGTGCAGAGGCTTGAATCTAGGCATAAGCTAGCAACACCCTCCTCACAGGAAGATTGGTGTCTCAACCTCACTGACGTTCCAGGTAAGCCGCCGTCACCATGGCTCATCGGACAGAGCTGAGCGTCCCAATCCGGCTAGGTGGTCGTCTCCTGGGAGTGGGAGGTGCTCTGTTTCCTCTGCCAAATAGAGATTTTCTCATCTGCAGCTTTAGCGAGATCATGGCAGCTCTCCGACAACTCCAGGTCTGCGGAAGGAACGTATATGAATGCATGAACCTCCCCACATCATGGTTAGCCTGGTCTGACCTCTTTGAGGCCTCCCCAATCTGATGGCAGCCAATTTGACACCATAGGACTACTCTGATTCAAGGTAAGGAAAATCGTTTATACTTGTTTATGGGACAAATGACCATGTCGCAATCTTCTACTCCCACTCAAGATGGTTTAGACCTTCGATCCCATTCTACTCTAGTGGATGTAGGGGCATCAATGCTTCTTTATGCCTCTATGAGGGTACTTCTGCTGTAGGAATTCAGAAATATCTATCTCCTCAACCATCTGTGTTCCAATAGTGATGGGTTCATTGGAGAGCTCCTAGAAGTTCATATCTGAAGAGATAAAAGGGAATGCGTGGAAGGGCTTTGTTTGACATGGTGGTTTGGGTTTCTAGCTATAGATTTGTTTCTCATTCTTCCCATGATGGTCGGGGTATGGGATGATTTGAGCATAACTAGCCAATGTGACATATAGTTGTTAAGGACATCAAATTTAAAATGAATCAACCATATCGGCTAAGGCTTATGCAACCTCGCATCAACTTTCAAATAGGATGAAAATTGTGACATAGGTTCCTCCTCACATAATATCTCTTAGTAACAAGTTTGAAATCATAATTCTAACATGTGGTCATGAAACTAAATTCCTCGAATAACCTCAAAAATAAGTGTCTAAACATGAAATACTAGTCACTATTCATCAAACAAGCTCAACTTCCATTATTTGACCACATCACGTCTTGAGGTACAACATTTAATCATTTTACTCCAACATGACTTTAAATATTATATTAGTCATCAAAATCCTAAAACATGGGTTATCACAGGAGTCTCCTTAAACGGTTCGTGAGACTGCTCTAGTAGGGAGAACGGAAGCCCAACTCCCCAGTGTCTCTCCACAACAGCCTGCAGGTGGTGGTAGGAGGTGGAGAATGGAGGTAGAGGGGTGACACAAAGAATATGAGAGAGGGAAAAGGAAGCTCAGGTTTAGAGGAAGGCAACCCCATCGTATCCATGAGCCCTCACAGTGGTTTTGGAAGTAAACCAGCTCAAGTCAGCCGACCATGAAGATGGAGCTCAGAGGCATGTGGAGAGAGTTGCTCGTCGAGATCAGAGGGGCTCAAGGAGTAGACAGAGGTTGGGAGAATCTTTTGCAATCATCAAATTTTAACAGAATGAGCCAGGGCTTCTTTTCCCCTTCTCCACCATTGCGGTTGTGGATGGTATTGTCAAGCTCACTACTGTGTAGGTCTTGACCTCCTCAATCTAGTCTTGATGGCCGAAAGTGCACGTAAGGGAAAGAGGAACCTCAGGGCATCATTTTCAGATAGTGAGGAGGAGGAGGTAATGTTTGATTTCTCGTCGAAGACCTACTTTAAGGAGGTGGACGTGGGACAAAGTTCGACGGACTCACGCATGCGTAGGGTGGACAAAGGGTCTTAGTTTCACGTGAGAAAATGAGAGAGAGAGAGAGAGAGAGGAGAGTCAGACCGGGTCTAGGTCTGAACTGACCAGATAGAAGCTGAACTAACCATACCTAGTGAACTGTTGCTCAGCACATGCTATGTTCTGAAAGTCGTGCCCTTAAGGGACATGTGTGACTCCCGATTGGCCAGAAGAGGTAATTACCCCCAAAAATCTACATATTTTCAATAATTCATAGAAATTAATACGTTCATCCAAAAAATGCAAATAAGGTATAGAAATTTTCAAAAAATATAGAACAACATGAAAGCATAATATTAGTACCTATATGTATAAAATTAGATGATAACACGTAAGACGATATATACTTGTTTCATGGATAATAAATATCAAAAAATGGCCTAAATTTATGATAATATGTAATTAAATCCTTTTTAAGGTCAATAATCCATATAAGGTCGGTGATTATGATGTTGATGCATGAAATCATGTAATTTGATCCATATGGCTATTTAGGGCTAATAACCCTAAATAAAATGTAATAAATACATACATGCTCAATAAATGACGGAATTTATAGAACTCCCTAATATCAGTAACTAGAAGCTAATGTGGAAATTTAATATCAATAAGATGCATAGAATCCATGTTATATGAAAATGACGCTTAATATATGGGTTTTAACCCTAATGTGAATAATGTATATAAAATTGGGTTAATATGTGCACAAAAATGATATGGAACTTAATTTTTAGATGATGAAAATCTGGAAAATGACATAAGTAAGATAAATCTAAGACAAGAATTCAAGTAATGATGTATATATCCAAATGAAGTAAGCTAAACCCTAATGGACATAACTGGGGTTAATGATGATGAGAACATAATGGTGGTATGTGATCTTGTCTTAACCAGGGGTTTAACCAAGATATGGTTGACACAAGGATATAGATGATATCACAAATGTGTTATAGATTATCTCAAATGGATTATTATACCATATGCTTGTGTTATATTTGTAGTAAAATACTTGGCATATGATATTGGATGAAATGATTGTTCTTGTATGATATGTTACATGATTTTCCATACTTATTTCTATGAACACATGCAACATAATATATTTGTTCCATTATATGAAAGCACTATATCTATTTGGTAAGCATAGTGCTAGTGAGTGATCTATCTCTTTGGTAAGCAAATCACATGTACAATGATCTATCTCTTTGGTAAGGAAATCTTGAGGCCTGGATGCATCTATCCCATTAGTAGGCTGATGCACAAGAATATAATGGAAAATGAGCTTAAAATATGTGTTCTCTTTTGTTATTGAATATCTTTGTGCAAGTATATGCTTTTTCTTATATTTGTTTAATGCTTCCAAGTATTAGTTTTATCTTATTGCCAAGCTTTGTGATGAGAGGTATATAAAAAGACACATAGGTGTACTCAGTACAATATCCTTGAATATTATGCTAATGTGTACCACATATAATCTTTTGTTTAGGTTGTGGACATATGATCTTGATGATCTAGGATAGTTGAGAGTTGTATGGTGAGATGATGTACAGGTGGACCTATTGTCTTATGATTTTGTAGTTTAGTGGTAGTACATATATATGTAGAAGTTTACCTTTCAATATATAATATCAAATGTTGTAACTATTCATGTTG
This sequence comes from Alisma plantago-aquatica, assembly GCA_963693085.1. NCBI lineage: Eukaryota > Viridiplantae > Streptophyta > Magnoliopsida > Alismatales > Alismataceae > Alisma > Alisma plantago-aquatica. The sequence continues at coordinate 897,910,318 of OY856412.1, forward strand.
TAATTATAAGTTGAATGATGAACGTGTGTCGTATGGTTTTATTATTGTTCATATGGATGTGCTACTGTTGTTTCCTTCTTATTCGCATAATGTGGGGTGTTTAAATTAGGATTCTCGCTGAGGTAAGGTTTCAATTTGGACGTCACACATCAGATTAAGTTTTACAAAATTCAAGGACATCACATTAACCTTGCATGAAAGGATGAAAAATAAAATATGAAATGAATATCAAAGATTAGAATGTACACTTGTCATATATAAAACAACCTAGAAATTGTTGACCTAGGTGTCGCACATTGCCCATATTTTGATAATGACTTAACCATTCCATTCATATGTATCTAACAAATCTATTTGAGATTGTTTCAGACATTAGGTACAAGAAAAGAATCACATTCAACTCCAAAGCTACTCATCCAGCACATGCAAAACATGTGACTTTTGACCGTTTTGTAATATAGCCCTTAGAGGCTTAGAACAATTAATGTAATCACTTATACTCATGTTTTGTATTGTAACTAAGATGGATAAATTGTTTGGGACTCAAAAATCCATCATTTGTACAGTTTTACGAAAATTCCAAAATACCCATAATAGGGATTTGGTCGGCCGAATTCCAAACTCGGCCGATCCATATATTCTGGAATTTTCTGGGCAATCGGCCGAGTTACCAACTCAGCCGATCCCTGGTCGGTCGAGTTCCTATGGTGGGAAACTCGGCCGATCCACTGATCGGTCCAAGTTGAAAGTCGACCGATCGGCCGAGTTTCTCCAAGGGAACTCGACCGACAGTCTATCTTTCAGACTTGTCGTTTAGTGGTTCGGCCGAGTTGCCTTTATTGAAACTCGGCCGATCAGACTGTACTGGAATGCAGAAAAAGCAATTCCAACCATTGGAGGAGTAGGTGGGACTCAAAATAGATCTGTTGCAAGTTGTAAAACGGCTAGTTTGTGCCCCTTAACTCTCCCAACCTCAAAGGGACACCCTCAACTATAAATAGGACCTCTTGGACTTCATTCCAAGGTTGCTCATTCACATATGCTTGGTCCTAGCCTTAGTTGAGTGGTTTCTAATCCTTTGAGCCCCTTTCTCTCTCTACCTTCAAAGCAAATTCGTGAGTATGAGTGAGTTAGGATCCCATGTATGAGAGCTATCATTTGTAATCTTGTAAAGCTCTCCTTTCCACTTCTCCCATCTCCATTCTCTATGAAGATTGATTGAAGTTTCTTCTCCGAGTGAAAGAGAAGAAGGTTGCTGTTCTTCCCCGAGTGAAGGAGAAGAAGGCTAGCTGCTCCAGGCCTCCGAGTGAAGGAGGAAGGTGCTAAAGCTCTCCAAGTGAAGGAGAGGTGCAAGGCAAAGCTCAAGCAAGATAGGTAAATCCTGCAAGGCCGAAGACTAGAGCAAGAGTGGGTAAGTCCTTTGAAGAAGGCGGAAGACTACTTGCTTGGTGGGTAAGTCCTTGGTGAGGTAGAAGATCTTGGCTTGATATATAAGTCCTTGGATGGTTGGTAATTGTAGCTTGTAATCTTATTGTGTGATATATATAAGAGAACCAAGTTACAAATCCTAGAGCCTAACCAACTCTAGGTAGTGGACTGACATTGCTCCTAAGTTTAGGACATGGAACCACTCTAAACCACCTGTCCAAGTGCATGCTATTCCTTGTCTCTTATCCTTGCTTTGTATGCTAGTTTAGGACATCAAATTGGTATTTTGATTTAAGTTCTGCACTTAATATAATTTGGTGGTCTAATCACTTTTGTGAAGTTTGTGAAGCTCTATTCAACCCCCCCTTCTAGAGCCCATTGATCCAACAAGTGGTATCAGAGCAGGTCTTCTCCAAGCTACTTCAACAAGTAGGAGAAGATGGGCGATTCAGCTCTTGGGTCACTCAATCTTGAAGGAAGCTTCTCCATGAGACCCCCGGTCTTCGACGGCACAAACTTCCTATATTGGAAGAGAAGGATGCAATTCTACATCCAAGGTGTGAGCTACGAGATGTGGAAGATAGTCCATCTCAAGTATGAAGAGCCGAAGGGGAACATCACCACATGGACGGAAGATGAGATGAAGCGTGCTCAACTCAATGCTAAAGCCGTGAGCATCATCTACGCCGCCCTTTCACCATCGGAGTTCAACCGAATCTCTTCTTGGGACACGGCGCACGAGATTTGGCATAAGTTGTGTGTCACCTATGAAGGGACGGAGCAAGTCAAGGAGGCCAAGGTCTATATGCTCGGCGGCCTACTTGAGAACTTCAAGATGGGGAAGAATGAAAGAGTTGCAGACATGTACACAAGGTTGAATGTCATCTTGAACAGCCTTGCAGCCCTTGGGAGTGTCATGGATAGAGGTACCATCAATGCAAAGATCTTGAGATCTCTTCCAAAGAGATGGGAGCCAAAGAAGTCACTTCAATTGAGAACTCCAATTTTCAATGGAGAGTCTTCCGGCTCTAAAAACCCCATGGTATGTATGCATTGCAAATGTGATGATCATTATTCTACCTATTGTCCTTACAAGCCTAAGGGGACCAACCCAAATATGAAATGGGTCCCCAAGCTAACCCCGGACCCCAAAGTTTGAGTTGGGTTCCGACATCCTCTTTTCTTGCAGGTCACAAAGAAATGGATTGTTGATAGTGGCTGCTCTAAGCACATGACTGGAGAAATCAGCCATTTCAACAAATTTGTGAAGAAGAAAGGAGGATCGGTAACCTTTGGGGACAACAAAAAGGGTAAGGTTATAGGTGAGGGTGATGTAGGTAATGAATTGTGCATTAAGAATGTTTTGCTTGTTGATGGCCTACATCACAACTTAATTAGTGTTAGCCAATTATGTGATAATGGTTATCTTGTGCTTTTTACTTCCTTAGAATGCTTGCTTCTAGATTCCCTGTCTTACAATGTTATATATAAGGGAACTAGAAATGGTAATCTATATGTAATTGTTCTAGATGCTCTAAAGCCCATACTAAATAGATGCTTAGTTGTGGATAAAAACGATCTTTCGCTTTGGCATCGTCGTTTGGGTCATGTGAACTTGCATCAAATGAAGAAACTGAACAAAAAAGACTTGGTTCGAGGACTTCCTAAATTGGATTTTGAAAAGGATGAGGAATGTCAACCTTGTACACAAGGGAAACAAACCAAATCCTCCTTCAAATCCAAAGGAGTCATGAGTACCAAGAGAGTTCTAGAGCTTCTTCATATTGATCTTTTCGGACCTATGAGAACACAAACGCTTCGCGGCTCCAAGTATTGTCTTGTGATTGTCGATGATTTTTCTAGATATACTTGGACTTTCTTTCTCGTTTCTAAAAGCGATACACTTGATGTTTTCTCGAGCTTTTGTAAACGAGTTGAAAACGAAGCTTCTTGCCATGTTGTTTCCATCCGTAGTGATCATGGGGGAGAGTTTGAAAATGATCTTTTTGAGCGTTTTTGTGAAAAATCGGGTTATTCGCACAATTTATCTTCTCCTCACACACCCCAACAAAATGGAGTTGTTGAGAGGAAGAATAGATCGCTACAAGAGATGGCTAGGACCATGCTTCTTGAGTATGACACTCCTAAGAAGTTTTGGGCTGAAGCCGTTAGCACCTCATGTTTTGTGCAAAACTGAGTTTTCACACATCGATTTTTTAAGAAAACCCCCTATGAACTATGGCGAGGTAGGAAGCCGTCTATTGATTTCTTTCATGTTTTTGGATGTCCTTGTTTTGTTTTAAACACCAAGGATTCTCTCGACAAGTTTGATCCGAAATCTTACAAGGCTTTCTTCCTAGGCTATAGCACTACTAGCAGGGCTTTTAGAGTGTTTAACATTGAACTATCTAAAATAGAAGAATCTATAAATGTTAAATTTATTGAAACTAACCCTGTCATTGGAAAGCATATTGGTGATGATGATGTTGCAGATGAAATCATTCCTATCTTAAAAGAGCTCAACATCAAAGACAAAGGTAAGCAGGTTGAAGAAGAAGAAAAAGAAGAAGAAAGGAAGGATCCCACTCCCCGCTTTGCAAAGAATCACCCCAAGGAGTTGATCATTGGCAACCCGTTTGAAAGAGTGAGGACACGAGCTGCTCACAACAAAGAACAAGCAGATAGTGCCTTCATCTCTCAACTGGAGCCAAATAACGTCAAAGAGGCCCTTGGTGATGATGAGTGGATCCTTGCCATGCAAGAAGAGCTTGAGCAGTTCGAGAAGAACCGTGTGTGGACCTTAGTGCCAAGACCAAATGATAGAAAGATCATTGGCACCAAATGGGTCTACCGCAACAAGCTTGATGAGCAAGGAAAAGTGGTAAGGAACAAAGCAAGGTTAGTAGCACAAGGTTACAATCAACAACAAGGTATTGATTTTGATGAAACCTATGCTCCTGTTGCTAGATTAGAATCTATTCGTATGCTACTTGCCTTTGCTAGTTATAAAAATTTCTTGCTTTATCAAATGGATGTTAAAAGTGCGTTTTTAAATGGTACAATCGAGGAGGAAGTATATGTTGCTCAACCTCCATGCTTTGAAAATGATAAGTTACCCAATCATGTATATTTCTTGCAAAAAGCTCTCTACAGACTCAAACAAGCACCTCGAGCTTGGTATGAGAAACTAAAGAACTTTTTGTTAGATAACGGGTATATCATGGGCAAAGTTGATTGTACTCTATTTCTAAAACACACTTCTACCCATTTTCTCATAATTCAAATATATGTTGATGATATTATATTTTGCGGAACTGACCTTGATCTTTGCAAAGAGTTTAGCTCTCTTATGCAGAGTGAATTTGAGATGAGCATGATGGGTGAGCTGACCTTCTTCCTCGGCTTTCAAATCAAACAAACAAAGGAAGGAAACTTCATCAACCAAGGCAAATACACAACTGAACTACTCAAACGCTTTGGGATGGAGAACATGAAGCCGATGGATACACCCATGTCAAACACTGCCAAACTTGACAAGGATGAAGAAGGTGAGAAGGTAGATGAGAAGCTCTATAGAGGTATGATCGGAAGTCTACTTTATTTAACTGCCTCTAGACCTGATATAATGTTTAGTGTTGGCTTGTGTGCTCGCTTTCAATCAAGCCTTAGGAAATCACATCTTATTGCTGTCAAGAGGATTTTGAGGTACTTAGCCAAAACTCCAAATTTTGGACTATGTTACCCTAAGTCAAGGGACTTTACTCTTGTGGCATATAGTGATGCTGACTACGCAGGTTGCTTGATTGATAGAAAGTGCACAAGTGGCACTTGCTTCCTCTTGGGATCATGCTTGGTGTCTTGGTTCTCCAAGAAACAGAGCACAGTGGCATTATCAACTACCGAAGCTGAGTACATTGCAGCCGGAAGTTGTTGTGCCCAGGTCCTATGGATGAAGCAAATGCTCCAAGACTTTAACATTCATTTTGATGCTTCTCCTATTTACTGTGATAATACTAGTGCAATCAATCTTTCTTATAATCCAATATTGCATAGTAGAGCTAAACACATAGAAGTTCGCCATCATTTTCTCCGTGACCACATTGTTAAAAAGGATATTTATATCACACATGTGGATACGGAAAATCAGTTGGCCGACATTTTCACTAAACCGCTTGCTAGAGAACAATTTAATTTTATTAGATCAAAATTGCTCATAATTTCTCTTGATAATATTGAATTGCTCTCTAATTAGTTGGTTACATCTTATATGTGTTGCTCTTGCTTATAAAGGCTTTAATTGCTCAAAATGCTTGTTTTTGCTAATTTTTTCTCTAGTTTCTATCTCTTTTTCGGGATTTTCTCGCAAATCGGGTTTTAATCGACAAATAGTACCCTATGATGATGGGAATGTGCCTAAATATGCTTAATATACAATCTAGACCAAAAAGAAAATTTGCATTCGGTCATTTGAGGCTAGGGCTAGAATTTCGGTTTTCCCACATCAGGGTTTTGGTCGGCCGAGTTTCCAACTCGGCCGAACGGTCGGGATACAGGGCACCTGTGCGCTCGATCGGCCGAGTTTCCATTTCCCAAACTCGACCGATCGGCGGCAGACTGGTTTTATATATATAGGAATCGGCCGACTTTCTCCCTCTCAACTAGAGCAAAGTCGACCGAACCCTAGCCGTAAACCCCGACCCTTCCTAACCCTGGTCCTCTCTTCCCTCTTTCCAGCCGTTTTCACCTCTGATCGACCTTGTGCTTTCGTTCTTGCTGTTCTAGTGGCGTCGTCTGCTCTCTCTCTCCGCGCGGCTCGGCTCTATTTCTTCTTTCTCCTCTCCATGAGGTCCCAACGCCGGAAACGAGTCGTTCCTGCTCCTGCCATGGCGACTCCCCTTGCTCCAAGGTATATGGTGTTCGATAATCTCTCGTTTATTGACAATGCTGCTGTTTCTCGTTTCAAAGAGCTCCTTCCTCACTCTCCCTTCCCTTTTCGAGCTCTTCATCAACCCAACAGTTTTCACGCCGACCTCCTTGAAGCTTGTCAAATCTTTCGCACCCATCACCTTGAGGCGTTTTGCATAGAGGATGCCCGCTTTTATAATTTGAAATATAGTTCCAAAGCCGTCTGTGAGTTCTACGCAAATTTGCGCTGGAACTATGACTCTTTGGTCCCATCCGTGGACACCTCTATTGTGTTGACGTCCATGATCGCCGGACAACCTTTCCATATTACTGAGCGTTCGTTCAATCTCTATCTCAATGGAAATGTTGTCACGACATCTTGGATCACCGACTACCCTCTCTATCTTGATCTTTTGTACCCCGATGATGTTTATAAGACAATTGAGGTTGACTTGACCGACATCCACAAATTTCTCAAGCAACCCAACTTTCCTTATAGAAAAAGGGGTACTTTGCCTTCCTCTGCCCTTTCTGCCCCTCGCCGCGTCTTGGCGTTTATCCTCAGCTGCAATGTCCACCCAAAGAAGAATCAAACGGACATTGCCGAGAATACGGCGATGATGATGTATCTTCTGCTGAACAATCAAGGAGTCAAATGGGCCCATTACATCCTTCATCATATGACCTGTTTTGACTCGGGAAAGAACACAAAGGGCACACATCTTCCATATCCTGCCCTTATTTGTGGTCTTTTCCAGCATGCCACTGGAAAATCTCTCTTTGCCGATTTTCTCTACCGCCCTGATCGCAAAGGAGTTTATATCAGTGAGACCACTCTCCAAAAGAGTGTGCCTACCCCTGGTGCATCATCTTCCTCATCTGCACCTCCACCTCCACCTCCACCTTCCTCAGCTGCACCTCCACCCTCCACAGCTGCCCCTCCTCCACCTGAGCCTTCCTTCCAGCCTCCTCCGCAGCCTGCCTTTGCTGATTTCCACGTTTCAAATGAGGCCCTCATGGGGTATCTCATGCACCAGCAGGCTTACAACATGCAGGTCCAGCAACACCATCATCAGGATCTGTGCCACATCATGTCCTCCATGTCTTTATCCTGCCCTCAGCCTTACCCCACCTACGAGCCCTACCCCGGTGGTGACTACGCCTCTTACGCGTATAGCCAGTTTTACCTTGCTCCACCCTTTTCTTCTTCCGCTGAACCCTCTGCAGGTGGATGCCCTTCCCCGGTTCTGGCGCTCCCAGGTGGTCGTCTGTCTGAGCTTCTGGCCCAGTACACTTCTTCTGCTCCCCCCATTGAGGTTGCCTATGAGTTACATGCTCTAGGCATGTCTTGGTCCGAGCAGAGTGCGAGGTGGACCGGGCGTGCTTTTGGTCCTCCAGACGAGGATATGCCTGACCAGGAGGATGCTGAGACTGATGCTGATGAGGCTACTACGACGGATGCTGAAGACGAGGATGATGACGACGATGCTGATCATGATGCCGAGGCTACACCGGCTGCTGCTCCTCCTTCTGATGATGGCGATGAGGACTATCGGCCAGACGAGGACATGGATGCTGTTGTTGATGATGTAGACATAGAGTAGTTTAGCTTAGGGGCTGATGTGTCTAGTTTTAGTCTCAGATGACCATGTTATATCTCTTTGGACTATGATTGTACTATATACATTAGGCACATCATCTGAGTTGTACTATTTCTACTCTATGATATCCGTGTAGTTTTGTTTTATGGTTTATGGAAACGCTTCGTATGGTTTATCTTGTAGTGTTTTCCATATTTTGATTAATGACATGCTTTTCTTTCATGGTTTATCTTGGTGTTCCTCTGTCTTTCTATGGAGTGATTTGATTGAGTGTTTTTGTTGGAGAAGACCTTGCTTTTATGCTCTTCTACCCCCCCTACCTTTTTGAGATGACAAAGGGGGAGAAAAAGCTCAATCATATTGTTTTTTATTGCTTGTATGGTTCTTTTCTTGTCTATTAACTGAAATGCATCTAGACTTGCTTAGAATCATATAATATACATATGTGCTGTGGTTGCTTGTTTTTTAACTAACCATGCAGGAATGAGTAAGCATGAATTGAGGGGGAGCACTACAAATTGATCATATTTGCATCCCCTTGCAATTCCCTAAGAAAAGGTATAACTTTCACATTCTTTTCAATATGTTGAGGAATGGTTTGTCATTGTCAAAAAGGGGGAGAATGTTGACCTAGGTGTCACACATTGCCCATATTTTGATAATGACTTAACCATTCCATTCATATGTATCTAACAAATCTATTTGAGATTGTTTCAGACATTAGGTACAAGAAAAGAATCACATTCAACTCCAAAGCTACTCATCCAGCACATGCAAAACATGTGACTTTTGACCGTTTTGTAATATAGCCCTTAGAGGCTTAGAACAATTAATGTAATCACTTATACTCATGTTTTGTATTGTAACTAAGATGGATAAATTGTTTGGGACTCAAAAATCCATCATTTGTACAGTTTTACGAAAATTCCAAAATACCCATAACAGGGATTTGGTCGGCCGAATTCCAAACTCGGCCGATCCATATATTCTGGAATTTTCTGGGCAATCGGCCGAGTTACCAACTCAGCCGATCCCTGGTCGGTCGAGTTCCTATGGTGGGAAACTCGGCCGATCCACTGATCGGTCCAAGTTGAAAGTCGACCGATCTGCCGAGTTTCTCAAAGGGAACTCGGCCGACAGTCTATCTTTCAGACTTGTCGTTTAGTGGTTCGGCCGAGTTGCCTTTATTGAAACTCGTCCGATTAGACTGTACTGGAATGCAGAAAAAGAAATTCCAACCGTAGGAGGAGTAGGTGGGACTCAAAATAGATCCGTTGCAAGTTGTAAAACGGCTAGTTTGTGCCCCTTAACTCTCCCAACCTCAAAGGGACACCCTCAACTATAAATAGGACCTCTTGGACTTCATTCCAAGGTTGCTCATTCACATATGCTTGGTCCTAGCCTTAGTTGAGTGGTTTCTAATCCTTTGAGCCCCTTTCTCTCTCTACCTTCAAAGCAAATTCGTGAGTATGAGTGAGTTAGGATCCCATGTATGAGAGCTATCATTTGTAATCTTGTAAAGCTCTCCTTTCCACTTCTCCCATCTCCATTCTCTATGAAGATTGATTGAAGTTTCTTCTCCGAGTGAAAGAGAAGAAGGTTGCTGTTCTTCCCCGAGTGAAGGAGAAGAAGGCTAGCTGCTCCAGGCCTCCGAGTGAAGGAGGAAGGTGCTAAAGCTCTCCAAGTGAAGGAGAGGTGCAAGGCAAAGCTCAAGCAAGATAGGTAAATCCTGCAAGGCCGAAGACTAGAGCAAGAGTGGGTAAGTCCTTTGAAGAAGGCGGAAGACTACTTGCTTGGTGGGTAAGTCCTTGGTGAGGTAGAAGATCTTGGCTTGATATATAAGTCCTTGGATGGTTGGTAATTGTAGCTTGTAATCTTATTGTGTGATATATATAAGAGAACCAAGTTACAAATCCTAGAGCCTAACCAACTCTAGGTAGTGGACGGACATTGCTCCTAAGTTTAGGACATGGAACCACTCTAAACCACCTGTCCAAGTGCATGCTATTCCTTGTCTCTTATCCTTGCTTTGTATGCTAGTTTAGGACATCAAATTTCTGTTTTGATTTAAGTTCTACACTTAATATAATTTGGTGGTCTAATCACTTTTGTGAAGTTTGTGAAGCTCTATTCAACCCCCCCTTCTAGAGCCCATTGATCCAACAGAAATGTCATCAAGTAGAAGCCAATATTGGGGGATGCACAGAGTGATAAAGGAAACATGTTGACTGACAAAATCTAAAGTCTCGTAAGGAACTTAAACTCCATGTCCATCGGCATCCAAGATAGAAATTATGTTGAGTATTGGTAGCACGAGCTTCAACGGCCAAGGAGGATTTGACTATTCATGAAGGGACAAGGATAACCCAGAGACTAACTGGATTCAAGATCGTCAAACCGCACTATCCAAAATTCTTTCAAGCGTCAGTTGAAAAAGTCTTTGGTCCAATGAAAATAGTGACAATAAGAGAGTTGATGAGTAAAATCTCATCAATCACTAATTGAAGAAGCTTTAGCTTCAAAGGATAACAAAATTTCAAGGGTATATATATACCCACTTCAAACATATTGATAGAACCCCTACTCTAACTCTCTAATGATTGTGTGAAAGGATTAAGCCCTATTTGTTGTGTAATGGAATGACTGCAACCTTCACATCGGAGCATGAAAAATCAAGTCCCACTGCACCACCTCCGCAATCGACCATCGTCGTCAACGCCCCCACTCCATTGGTCTTCCTTTGAAGCTACCATCATTGTACCATCACGAATACGAGCACAGTGAAGGAGATCATCTTTTGACAAGTGCCACTGAGGTTCTCACCAAGAAACTAGAAAAACTATGACGTAGGATGACACTAAGGATGTGATGTCAACTCAACTCCAACCAGAGATGGAACCCCGATGGTGATAACCTTGTAGGTCATATACCTTAGGTGTACGTCCTAATCCCTACCTTATCTCACCTTCCACCATTTTCCCTTTTATTCCTTTTCCCTCATTCATGATTTCTCACAACTATCTACCTTAATCTCTTTACAACATCAACATCTTTCATCGACACTCTTTGTTCTTTGATGATCCACAATAATCTCTTTGATGCAATTTTCATTGCTTCCATTTTTGGTTTTCTTCAGAGCTACTTGATTCACCCTTTCATTGATTGTTCCCTCTCTGACTTTTTGTTTCCTTATCAACATATGGGAATTCTCATCAACCCTTCATTTGAATATATCGAGCCTCAACTGGTGAGATTTATGTATACATTAGTTTTTGAACCTTAGTTCAGACTATGTAACCACCTTCAATCAGTTGCCTATACTCAATCTTTTGGTAGTAACTTTTCCACCAATTAATTCTAGCACACATGATTCCTGCCTCAAATTTTGACTCAGGAGAACTAAAGGCTGCATCAAAATAAGAAATCCAAGAGCAATTATTCAAGGTCAATAAGTACCTAGACCAGAACAAAGTAATGACCACATTAGAGAGGCTAAAAATTTAGTTAGAGAGAGATTGACTGATGACCCTCCTTGAACCTATACCTAACGAATTAGAAGATTACAGGGAGCTAACCCAGCCTCATTTGATTATTTACCATTAGAATAGGAAAGTAGGAAGAAGAAGAAAATGAGAAGGGAAACATCAAAAATCTCGAAGAAGAAAATAACTATGGCATAATCCAAGGGAAAGGCCCAAGAAGGTGAATTGCCACCACCTATGGGACCGGAAACCACTACCGGGATTCTCTCTCAGACTACCAGTGTTGCAACATCTGAGGTATAGAATCCTCTAGACATGGCATATGAGGAATCAAAGGACATATTTGATCCCAAAGATAGAGAAAATGGGGCTAATTACAACATGTCAACTAAAGGAAAGACCTACCATCAACTAGATATGATTGCATTGAAACCTAGAAATATTAGGGATAAGGAAATGAGTAGGGGAAATCTTAAGAGGATCCCACAACTTATTCATGCACATTCAACAAATGATCATATACAAATCTGAGTATGGAATTTATTTCTTCATTAAAAAGCTACCAATGGAAGAAACTAAAAAATAATATGCCAAACGAGCCTATAAGTTGTCTTCTTGTGTGTTGGAAAAAGAATTCATTTTGTCTTAGTGAACATCAAATGTTACCTTATGTGAGATATGATAGTAGATGGTCAATTCCACTAAGGGGGATATGACAGGGAAGTCAGGAAGTTCAACACTACTAGGATGCAGGAGAATTTAAATTGAGAGTCAAAGCACAAGTTGAGATCTTCAAAAGCTACTCAAGTAGATTTTGGCATAATAAGAGTAATTTAGAAAATTTTCTCCTGTGCCATCTTTACAAGATCCGATATGGGGAACATGTCCAGAGAGGATCTGTTCATAATCTGGATCATACTACAAAAGAAATGCAACAACATTAGGCAACTATTGATAGAAAATATGTTCACTACTTGTTCCACTAATGGAGGAATAAAATAATTTTGCATAGAAGGCTTAATCACTTTAATCGGTTCCCATCATCAATACCCACAACTCTTAAAGAAGTTTAAAGAGAGAAAAGGGGAGATATTTGAAGTAGTTGTTGTCAGTCACCCTGATAGAGTTGAATGGGGAGAAGTATTTCTATAAATTCACAAGAACCAACAATAATCTACTATCCCTCACAGAGATGAGCACGTATGACTTTTTGAAACTAAAATCCAATTTCAACGATAAGTTAGTTGAGACTAGCATGACCAAGATAAGGAGAGAACCAGAGGCAGGGAGGAATGTAGAGATTTTTGCAAAGAAGAAGATAACATTCAAGGTTCACAAGTTTGCGCATAAAGGACAAAAAAGATCTATGATTGATATTGCAAGTCAACCAAAGGATGCAACGGTAGTAAATGTACAAGTTGATCAACAACCTACAAATAATAGTAGAGCAGTAAAGGATGTACAAAAGAAAGACAAAAAATCAAACAGATCTAAGATGTGAGAAAGAACATCGATCAAGTTGGAGAAGGAATCCTAACTCTAAATGTTGAACATCCTTCAAATGAAAATCAACCAGACAACCTGAATGAAAACCATGGTGAGCAAACAACAGAAAGACAACAAGGGGGGTCCTATAACAGAGTAGGACAAACAAACTTCTCATACCCAACATGACGTATGCAGCGAAGAGGTAGCACTAGAAACATATGAAGGGGAGGCAATGTCAGCAATGCCATAGCCCAAAGAACCTGCTACCACTTCAGCTAAGGCAGAACAGGAGCCCATCCAACATCTTGTTGACACAGAGACCGCGAAGTCTACTCTGTCGTAAGAGCAACAATGTATACTAGGTCTTGGGGATAATTTAGGACATCAATTTGACGTCATTTATGCACTTAATTCTAGTCATTTTCCACATGTTATTTTTTCATGTATTTAGTGCATAATTGTTCATTTTGACATAAATTATGCATTATTTATTATTATTATCATTTGAATCACTATTGTATCAATTACCAAGTAATTTAGTAAACTTTGTGCAATTGTCACTTTTTCTTTGGACTTATGTTATTTACCCATTTTTCAGGCATTTGAGTATTTCACATGACATCATAGTGCTACCGACACCATAGTCGGTGGTACTGACTCGATGCAAAAATCCAATAGGAAATTCCAAAAATTTTGGTGCTACCTAGAAAGAGCTTGGTGCTACCAAGATGACATTTGATGCTACCAAAGAGAGGAGTCAATGCTTCTGACTCACAACCCAGAAATAATCAAGAATCATGAATTATTTCTTTGGTTCCACTGGAATGCTAGTTGGTGTTATTGACTTTTGCACCCAAAATAGGTCATAACTCACAGAATGCAACTCGGTGCTATTGACATACATGTAGGTAGTACCAAAACTTATCAAATGTTTCAAGTCAACCAACAACTTAGTGCCACCTACATCTAGTCGGTGGTACCAACTATATGTGATTAGTGTAGATTGAAGATAACAACAGATGTGAAGGTTGTGACTTAATGATGGCTAGAGCCCCACTTATCACCTAAGGGGGGGTTCAAACAAAGATAGATATGATATTCTTCCTTGTTTCAACAGAGCATGACACTAGGAGATGAGGAGATGAAGAAGATAGCCACATATAGGATGCTCTGGGCACTTTTGGAAGGCGATTCTGCAACCAAAACACTATAGATCAAGGTGCCTATTGGAGGGGATCATCAGGTGTTCTTCTATGATGTTTTTTCATTGGTTTTCTTTAATTCCAATCTCATTTTATCCCTCTTTCTCTATTTAATGAAGATAAAAATTATGTGGGGCTAATCTTCATGTTCCTTAAAATCTAAGAGTATACCAAAATTGCTTTGTATTTGACTTTTATAAATTAATAACATATTTCCTATAATTCTAGATGTGAATATATAGTTTCTTATTGAATTGTTTGTATTTGATCACCACAACAATTTATTAGATCATTAATTACTTTAAGAAAGGGATAAGGGGTTGAAAATGTTATAGATTTACACAACTTATGTTGTTCCTCGAGTGAGGGCTTATGACTATGAAAGAATAACCTAAAGTTATCATGAATGCACCTAGCCAATTCTTAAACAACTATGGATGTGGGGTTTGTCTTAGCATATGTAGTGTATTACGTTGTGGGAGTGGGTAATACTTTCTAGAAGTCTTTAGTCCAGTGCTAAGGGTAATTAAGTATTGATGAAATGAAGTTTGATGCAATGCATACCAAGGTGAAACTTTAATCCTAAGGAATTAATCCATTCTTGGTCACATTATTTTAACTAAGATTTTCATTCTTTTTCTTTTTTATAAAAAAGCCAATGAACTGCATTTTATGGGTCTAGCTGATTAGGTTACAATTAGTAGTAGTTTCTGGAAGATGTTTCCTTGAGTTTGACACTTGAGCCTCTTAGGTCCATATTACATGAGCATACACTTGTGTTTTACATGCACATTTTAGGCATGTGAAGTTTTTGACACAATTTATGGGGATATGAAAATGTCACCTAAGGAATTCATCCATTCCTAATCACATCCACTTATTTTCCTTTAATTAATCTTTTTTATCTTTTCTTTGATCAAGATCATAGTTGAAGAACTTTTGTTATTTCCATTCAATGGTACTCGGTATCTCACATTACCATTTCTCAAATTTAGTTAGTAGTGTATGGTTCACACTCAAATCACATATTGCTGTGAATCTACTACACTGAGCACAAATCGAGAGGAGATTTTTTATAAGGTGAGAGAGTTTGGGGTTTAAGATGGGAACCTCATCCATACCCCATCACCATAGGAAGAGAGATACATGCATTGGATATGGATGGGAATGGTAAGGAACATGTTGAGGGAGAGCCAGAGTTATAGAAAATTTAGGAGAAGATAAAGCATCTCCAACTACAATGCAATTAGAGCCAATCAAACAACAAGTAGTCAATGTGGGTTGCTACAAGATAGATCTCAGAATGGAGGCATTAATCAAATCTCAGTCATTCCTTGGCTACAACATGGAGGACCTTGTGGCACACATAATTTTTTTTTTGGAAAGTTGTGACATGCTGAAATTATATAGGGTCCCAACCACAGTCATGTACCTACATATGTTCTTTGACTCCCTAACAGATAAAGTAAAGGTGTGGTTCCTTAGCCTTCCGTTAGAATATATAGAGACTTATTATGAAATATTTGACACTTTTGAGAAATACTTTCCCTCTAAAAGACAAATGAACTAGTGCGAAAGATCCACAACTTCAAGCATCATATTGAGGAGTCCTATCTGAAGCATGGGAGAGATTTAAAAACATCCCCAGGGAGGTCCCTCATCATGGTATTTACTTGCATGGACATTGTGACGTCCCCAGATTTTCTAAAACTTAATCTGAACATTAGGTTCCATATCCTTTTTGGGCATATATTAAGCCTAGTTTGTATACATTATTCAAATTAGGGTCACAACCCATGTATTAAGGGTCATCTTCATATAACATGGATTTTGTGTATAAAACTGATCTCATATTTACATATTAACTTCCAACTACTGATATGAGGGTATTTCATAAATTCCATCATTTACTGATCATTAGATCACTTTCAAAGAACCATGCTTTATATGATGGAAATGTGCTTAAAATATGTGTTTTCTCTTTTGTTAATGAATATCTTTGTGCAAGTATACTCCTTTTCTTATATTTGTTTATTGTTGACAAGTATTAGTTTTATCTTATTGCCAAGATATGATGAGAGGTATATAAATGACATGTAGGCGTGCTCAGTACAATATTCTTGAATATTGTGCTGATGTGTACCACATGTAATCTTCTGTTCATGTTTGTGGACATATGATCTTGAAGAACCAGGATAGTTATGAGTTGTGTGGTGAGATGATGTACAGGTGTACCTATTGTCTTAAGATCCTATAGTTTAATGGTAGTACATGTATATGTATAAGTTTTCTATTCAATATATAATATCAAATGTTATAAAAATTCATGCTGTAATTAGATGTTGAATGATGAACATATGTTGTATGGTTTGTTTATTGTTCATGTGCAAGTGCTACTGTTGTTTCCTTCTGACTCCCTTGATTTTGTTCTTCTTCACCTAGTGTGGGGTGTTTAAATTGGGATTCTTGTTGAGGTGAGCGTTTCAATTTGGACATCACACATCAGATTAAGTTTTAGAAAATCTGGGGGCATCACAGACATGCTAAGTAGTGTTACTATGGTCTCCACAGAGGGGAAAGAACTACACTTGACAGTGCAAGAACAAGTTTCTTCTTGAAAAATAAGTCTACCACGTGTCATGAGATCTTGAAGAACATGGATAAAAACTAGTCTTATGGTGAGGAGTAATATGCACTATCAATAATCTAGAGTGATATAGAATCAGACTAAAGGATTGGATGGAGAGACTCACAAGGAAGTTGGAGCATAAATCTGGAACATCATTTATAGATGAGGAAGAGGAGTGCATGTTTGTACGACAGTGGAATAATTAGGGCAACAATGAGTATTCGTGAAGGAGGGATCCCAAATTATCATGGAAAGAGCCCAATAATTTTTAACAGGACTCTTCACAACCGTACTAGCCTAAAAAGTAGCATGACAACATGTCACAACAATATTAGTAGGACAAGGGTCCCAATAAGATAGACAATATTGAAGATATCCTAGGCAAACTAGTGAGTTAGAATGAAGCCTTACTAGACCAGACAAAGAGGGAGGAGCAGAATCAAGGGGCACGGATATACAACATTGAAAACTAGATTGCTCATATAGTAGTGGAGGTGGCATCCAACTAGAAGCTTGATAAGCAAGGATTTCTAGGAAATATAGATCTTTCACTTAATAACATATAGGTGAAGGTAGTACTTCTTCGAAGTCACAAGGTTTTAATAAAGAGTAGAAGGCAACTCCAGAGAAGAGCATCACACTAGATGACATTGGGGCAATGACATATACTATATCTCTAGAGAAGAGAAAAAACCATACACCATAGGAGGATAGTTGATCACCAATAATCATGTGTCCAACAGGATGGAATCTAGAGTAATCAGACTTCTAAAATTATAACTTGATAAGCACCCAAAATTATAATAGCGACACTTGTTGTAGTAAATTGGGGTCAAACACAAGGACATGAGTGGTAATCGTCCAGATCCTTAAAGACTTGTATTAGTTACACCAATTGAAAGGTAAGGTAATATTTCCTTATGGAATAGTGATTCCCCAATGAGCAAAGTAACAAACAACTAGAGTAAAAAGAAAGATAAAACAAAAAATAAAGAATGTTAAAGATGTAGAAAATATGGATGGAAGGAAACTTGGAATGGGTTTCACCATTGAAGGTCCTTACCAACTTTTAATACTCACACCCATCATACACCCATAGCAAGTTTACAATCAATCATCATAAGTGTATAATCACTCCTCTCTTGAGCTTAGAATAGATCTAGATTATAAGGTTGTCTCTCTCTTGATATGGAAAACAAATAATCACATTACAAAATACGATCATTAGCTTGAGCATTCCAACATTCTCATGCATTCATGAAACTTCATAACTCTTGGATATAGGTTAATACTACTCTCTTAAGGTATTAACAACTAAAAAATACAAGATGGTATGTAATCATGCAAGTGGAGCATTAAGAATAAGATTATGAAGATAAACATTTCTAATAGCATATATTCAATGCGTATAAGTATTTAAATGTTGGGAGAGCCTTAACATCCAATACCAACCCAAGTTAGATGACTAGACACTCATGACAGTGAGTGGCATGGCAAATTTACAATATCAATAAGAAATGGAAGTGGAGAGAGGTGAACATACCAAATGAGAAGATGGGAGATACACCAACAACAACCCTAACAGAGTGAAGGTTGATGAAAACCTCCTTCTCTTCTAAATCTAGTATTGGTGTGTAAAAGTGGTTGGATCTATTGTCCTCCTTATTTCTAAGATTCTAGTATTTCTTGAGTTTGATGGGATATGAAAACCTTCAGATTCTTATCCTCAAGATGCAATGAACTAATGGTGGGGTTACTAATCGATGCCGCATTGGCGTTGCAGCAACACTTCATCTTCAACCATGAGATTTCATGACCCCCTTTTCACTAGAAAGGGGTCTTCTATTTATATCCCTTGGTCTAGGGTTTGTGGTGCTCATAAATGAGCTTTAATTATTCCCTAAGCCATTTGAGCACGTGCATTGGGGCACATGCTTAACTATCTAGGTGAATGATGTGTGGAGTGCCACCATTGGTAGGCGATGTCATTGGCAAACCATCGGTTGATACATCTTGTCTGCCTGGCCTTCATTTCACACAAGTAGACTAACCATCAGTAGAGGGAAGCATTATCAATCATTTGATAGGTGAAATTTAGTTGATGTAGGTTGAGCATCAAAAGGAAAGACCAACCGTAACCTTCAAATGAAGGCTCTGGGCGCCATCAGAAGGGGCATGTAGGGCGGCCTTCAGAATGGAGGTCTTTGTTGATCCTATTACTAAAGCATTCAGTTTCTTTGGATTGTGGATATGTCATGAACCATAGATAGGCTACCTAATCTTGACCTTCGGCAGAGCAAACTAATGGATATCAATATTTGGAGTTACCAAAAATCGATGGAGAGGTTGACGCGCTTAAAAGTAGGTTCATGGTTGATCATTGATTGTGAAAATCAATGGGGGCCCTATGTTGAGTAGATCCCCTTTGTTAAGGCCATTGGTTTATGATTTCCCCCATCAAGGGAGTAGTTAATCCCAAATTAATTCACCAATGGAAAATATGATCAAATTATGAGAAACTTAAAGCAAGATTATAAAACATATGAAAATTAAGGCAGAAATTAGGCATGAAACATCAAAAAAATTGGATGTTATCAATTTCCCCTACAATCTTAGTGTTTAGATAGTCTTCAAGCTAATAAATAGAATCAAAGCATCAAGTTATGATTATGGGCTTTATTTGTTTAGAGATTTTCATCATTGACTATATTTGTATGTCATCCTTAGGTCAAAATGTCTGTGTGATAGCTTGTCTGCATAGAATGTTCCCCAATTTCATTCCATTAGATCCAGAGTTGTGTTACTTTTTCTTCTACTGCAATCTTCTTGTTAGGAAGGATTTCTCCTCCACAATTCACTACTAGCCTTGTTTCCCAGCTGACTTGTGCATGATTCTTGCTAGGGATAGCTTCCACACCAAACTTTTATTTTTGGGGAATCCTAGCTATTGTGTTGGGGTAGGTTAAAGTTGCATTGTAATTTTGTCTTTCAGAGTCGCTCCTCCATGGGTACTATTGTATTGAGTGTTTTCCCCAATTGTTAGTCGTGATCTAGTTTTAGGTGTTTATGTGAGATTGTCTTTGAAGGATAGGTGGGTAAGGATTGGCTTCCAAGCTCCTTTCAACATCTTTAAAATTTTGGCAATAATCTCATGAATTTATTTATGTTTGGCTTTTATTATTACTCACAAGTCTTGTGGTAATAGGATTTTCATGATGTTTGGGCTGCCAAACAATTTTATCATAAGCGGGGATTGAAGTACTAGAAGAGGTAGTTGTTTCCCCATGTGAGAGTGTTGTGTGTTTTCTAACCTACACTAGGAGGGTAGGTAATCAATTATGAATATAGAAGATTAAGTCCTCCTTATTTCAGGGGATAGTAGTGTTCTTCCACTGATTGTTGTGTCTTGAGATAGGAATGGCGTAAAGACATAGTGACATCTTTCTTAGGTGAATTGATATCCCAAAGCATCACTCTTGAAATGATTATTCTAAGTAGTAGCATGAAGACAAGAAGCTATAAATTGTGTATGTATCGAAATTGTTCCCATACTAGACACAAAAAGGACAAGATCTGTACAATTCAAAATTTTCAAAATTTTAAATCTTGAGCAGAAAGTATAGGAAAAAAGTGTTTAAAGGTATTGGGCATGTATACATACCTAGCTCGCCTTTTAGGACCTCCCCAAACTTATCATACACCCTGTTCACAAGGTGTCAAAGATTGAGGTTGAGTGATAATAGGAAAATTGAAGCTTCAAACATGTCAATGCCTAGTTTGAGTTTAGGAGCTCCAATGTGTAGTTCCACGTAGGTGGTGGTAGTGATCTACTTCTTGGTAAAAACCCACATTCTTTAAGATGTTTATATCATTTGCGTCCAGTATAATGATAGAAATCATAGTCATTAGGACATATTCTAATTGCAGACTCCTATGAAAAAACTATGGTTTTTTAAATTTCATATCTTCATATAGAAGGCATCTACCATTCAATATAATTAGCTCAACCATATGTGTAGCCACCTGTGTGGCTTTCTATTCAGTTACACTTGTATCTATTTTATGATATCTAGTTCTTTTCATGTTAAACATGGAATCTGAATTGTTGTATAAGATTGTTTGTAATGATCAACAAAAGTGTCTAATGGTTATTATGGAGGTTAGGTACAAAATTAATTGTAAGACATTATAATTTAGGTTCTATATAATCTCTAGAGTTCTAAGGATTCCTTCTTCGGTATTATGTCCTAACTATATCATAGAAAGCCATGGATACGTCTTTAAGCATGTTAGCTAGAGTAGCTAGTAGGCTTTCTTGACGATTATAATCATATATCCTCCTATGGTGACTATCTCATGGAGGTTTGTCCATAGGACTTGGACATGTTCTATTTTAAAAAAAAGTGATGATTTTGTCTTCACTTAGCTTTAGATCCTCCATGATGAAATTTAGATCCTCTAGTGATAACCCACAACATGCATCTTTGTCAAAGTTATTAAATGTGGGTTGTATCAGATCTGTTGGTTCTAGTTCTTCTACAACTTCTACTCCAACATGGGTTGTATTTCGTTCATCATTGCTTGATCTACCTCTTGGTTGAGGTTAACAAAAGTGTCTACTTCTTCATGTGACTGAGAGGCTTCCTTTTCATCCATTTGAACAATGTTTAGTTGTTGGGCGGGTGGGATAGAGGGCTCTTACCTAGGAACAAGTGCTTACTTGGAAACCTTGACTTCTTTGCTAGCATATATATCTGTTCATTTGAAAATTGGGGGAGACGTCTTATGGTTGGGATGGAGAATAGTTGGAGCTATTTTAGAGGTTTGCTGAGGAGGGACTGCTGAACCTTTTCATAGTTGTTCTAAATGTTTTATCCATTGCATTTTATCTGGAAGGGGAACCAATGAGTACATTCTTTAGGGGAGATATTACATGCACTCATCATAGAAACTTCTTCTATCATGGATGATTTCCATCACATACTTCCCTTATAGGGCACGGAAGTCCCCCTTGGCAGTCTTCTCAAATGGGATTCCCTATTAAATGATTCTATCATCTTGAGCATGGTAAATGCACCGTCCCTTGAGTCAAGCATTTGCATGAGTCCGCTGCAGTCGAAACATATATCTTTCCAGTTAGGATGATACCAAACATGCACCCCTTATATTATTCATTTTAGGTTTGTTGGAATTGTGTGTATCAGTCCGATCTCCTCTTTTTCGAAGACCATCCTTCCACAATAAATATCTTTTACATTGGAATTGTAAGTAATAACCCATCAAATGAAAAGATCTACCACTGTCAGCATCTAATGGTTGAAAGCATTAAAGGGGAGAGTGACAATTTGCAGCTTCGTGGTCCTTTGTAGAGAATCTTACAACTCTTCAACTGAGGGAGCCTTGTGTTTGTTGACATATAATTGTATAGTTAGATTATATGTGGCATTGAAGACATATAATTGTGTGGTCATATTAGACATGGCATTGAAGACTGGTCCCTCTTTGTCTTTGTACATATTATCCTCAGTAATTATACAACATAGAACCTTATAGAATACTTTGTTGATTGATGCCTTGGGTCTATAGGCCATCCCAGGTCATTTCTGGTTAGACAGTATATGTCATTTGTGACGTCCCTAGATTTTTAATAACTTAATCTGATGTATGACGTCCAAATTGAAACCTCACTTTAGTGAGAATCCCAATTTAAATATCACACACTAGGCTAAGAAAGAGAAAATTAGAGGAAGTCAGAAGGAAACAATAGTAGCACATGCACATGAACAATAATACAACCATACAACACATGTTCACCATTCAATATATAATTACATAATGAATTGTTACAACATTTGATATTACACATTGAATAGAAAACTTTACGTATACACATACTACATTCTAAAATAGGATTGTAAGGCAACAGGTCCACATATACCTCAGCTCACCACACACTCACAACTATCAAGCTCTTCTTAGATCAAATGTCCACAACCTAAACAAAAGATTACATGTGGTACATGTCAGCACAATATTCAAGAATATTGTACTGAGTACACCTACATGTCTTTTACATACCTCTCACAACTAAGCTTGGCAATAAGATAAAACGAATACTTAGTAGCATTAAACAAATATAAGAAAAGACAGATACTTGCACAAAAATGTTCATTGATAAAAGAGAACACATGTTTTAAGATCATTTTCCATTATATCATCCATGCATTTACTACCTGAGAGTTGAATGCATTAAGGCCTTTATGATCTATTACCAAAGAGTTTGAGATCATTATACATGCGATCTACTACCAAAGAGTTTGAGATCACTTCGAAGTAGTTTACTACCAAAGAGTTGAAGTACTTTACTTTCCAACACTTTACTACCAAAGAGTTGAAGTGATCGGATATAATGGAACAAATATATTATGTTTCATGTGTTCATAGCCTTCAGTATGGAAAATCAAGCAACATACCATTCAACAACAATTATTTCATCCAATATCATATGCCAATTATTTTACTACACATATAACACAAGCATATTGTACAATAAGCCAAGTAATAGGTAATGGCGTACCTTGAAAAGAGATATTCTAATCCACTTATTCCTGATATCATCTATATCTTTGGTCAAACCTGATTAAGGCAAGATCATATATTCCATCAGGTTCTCATCATCTTAACTCTAGTTATATTC
Organism: Alisma plantago-aquatica; assembly: GCA_963693085.1. Classification (NCBI taxonomy): domain Eukaryota; kingdom Viridiplantae; phylum Streptophyta; class Magnoliopsida; order Alismatales; family Alismataceae; genus Alisma; species Alisma plantago-aquatica. Next base: position 897,933,750 of record OY856412.1, read on the forward strand.
ATTTTATAGTTTCACTTAGTCTTATCATATTCCCATCATTACTTGTCTTGTGATCTTATTGTATAGGATTGATGGTTACTGATGTCGTATTCCATATTATTGCCTCATTAACTGATAATTATGTTTTCCATCATTAGGTGAACATATTAACATTATGTCACATTTGTGCATCATCATGATCTCATAATTAAATCAGATGCTCCATATACTAATATGATCTTATACTGAATATTCCATCATTTATTGATCATAAATGTATTTTCTACATTTTATTTAGGGTTATTAGCCCTAATTTGGAATATTAAACAAATTACATCATTTTACATACTAACATCATCATCTTATACCTCATATGTAATTTAGATGTGATTATATAGTTTGTGATGTAGTTCCAAATTATTCGACCATCATTAGTCTATTATTATGCATAAATTGGTATTATATATCTTGCATGATTTCATCTAATTTTATGCATCAAACTAATGATATTATGCACTCATGATGTTCTACGTAGCTTTCTTAGAAAAACAATACCTTGTTTGTATTTTTCTGATAATCATACTAGGAATTATGCAAGATCAGAGTAGTTTTTGGGATTTATACCTTTTTAGGCAAATCACAGGCAGCCACGTGGACACTGAAGGTTGCGGCTCACTCCTCCTCTGCCAAAGATGAACCAGCCAGTTTTCTTGGCTTGGACTTGATTCGTGTTTAGTCTTATATATCGTTCATTCAGGCAGGGATTTCTCTAGTTCTTTTGGTCTATCCTTCTGGCGATCAACAAGACGAGAGCCCATCCTTCATCTCCTATTCACTAGGGAACCTCCGCACAGCTCTGCACTGATGAGCATTCAATAGAGCCATGGTGCTCCTAGCAGGATTCTAAGGCCACCATCAGCTTCGGAGACATCTTTCATACCTCCCTGACTGCTCATCTTCTACGATTTGGTTGTGGATCCCATACATTGTGAGGGTGATGTGACATGGTACTGGCTACGGCAAGACATAGAAGTAGCACACCTCTTCTCATATGCGCACCTCTCTGAAGCTTCAAAGAGCTTCATAGAACCCATGTCTACTCATTGGGGCCCTTCACCATCGATGAAGGGACCTATGCATCGATCCCCAAACTTCCTTCAACCTCCAACTTGGTTTACAGTAGAGAAATCCCAAAAATTTGGGTGTATCTACTATTTTGGTATTCCTCGCCTGCCATATCAATGTTGTGCTCTATTGATGAACACTGGTTGAGTGTTGACTATACAATTGGTGTGCCTGTAGCAGTAATCACCTTCCCAAACTAGGTCTCTGTCTCTAGTCACATGGAGTTCGTCGTCCAAGTAAGGCCTCCATGGAGAGGCATGGAAAGGTATGGGATTAAGTCCTAAGAACTCTAGCTTTCTTTTCTATATCTTAGGACTCACAAAAACCCCATCACAGACCCTCTCTTTCTCCTTCTCTTACCTCTACTTCACCCTGCAAGTCCCTGTCCTGTAGAGAGACATCAGGAAGAGGGCACTCCATATCCTTCAACTCTCAACCAGTAGACTTATTTAGGGGTATGTTTGATCATTTTAAAAGCTTGAGAGTAACTGCTCCTTTAGGATTCCTTCTCACCCCACGATCACAATGAGTCGTGGTAGGGAAACTCTGGGCATCAACCATTCCCCTTACCTTGCACTAACTGTAGGGTAGAAGAGACAATCTTGGTGATTGATAACTAGGGTGCGACTGAGATGGAGTATCCACCAGCCTGGATCTGGGGTTCTGCACATCACCCACTAAAAGGGCATGACACCAGCTTATTAACCAAAAGCATAAGCTAAGGCTTATATACCTTGTTCATCTATACATCAAATATTTCACAAACTTTAAACCTCCATAGCTATTGATTGGATGGTCCAATCATCAGTGTATGTTGACCAAAGCTTTCAAATCACTCAAGCTACCTTCTATTAAATGTTGGCCCCAAAATTCCATTGTTTGACCAATCAATAAAATACCTCAAAAAGGGCATAAAATTAAGGATATTAACCATAAAATTAATGGCAATAACTTTTCAGCTTCATCAGGTATTTGATTCTCTTAATATAAACTAAGAAGATTAACTCAACTATGTCACTAGATATTTGAAGGCCTCAAAAGTTCACTGCATCACATCATTGTTGTATAAGATATTGTTCCCTGGCTTGCTTCCATAAAGTATATTTTCCATGATGTGTGTGTCTCAAAGTAGCATCTGTGATACAGAAGTTGTATACATATATTTTAGTTTACATGGTAGTGGTGGCAGCGTTGTAGACTTGTTGTATCAACTAAATTTGGCTCAAGAAAAATTGTGATTTCAGGTTCGTTTGGAAACTTATTGAACATCCAGTTCACATCTCCTCTTATTCTTCAGAGAATTGTTCTTGTATATCCACGTCAAAATGGGTAGGAGGATGCACCCCTCCTTCCATCAGTTCATCCTGAATGAATTAAATGACTATGCCTTCATAGTATGCGAGAGGGGTTGGGGCCTTGTAGTCGAAGAGGGGGTCCAACCCATTTGTTAAATCTTTGGTTGTTTCTCCCACCTCTTCCCTTGGTGTTGACGATCTTACAACGACATCATTTTCTCCTGTTGCTTTAACATCTTTGGTTGTAGTGGATTGTTCTAATTTTTCTAGGAAACCCTAGTATGCACAGTCCTTGGGTTCCTCTTCTACTCCAGGATGGTTGAAGGAGTTCCTTAGTGAGGCTGGGGAGTTAGTATCATTGTCTTCCTCAGTGGGTACACCTACATTCTTGGTGGATTCCTCTTCTAGCTGTTCAACAAATAGTTTTACTACAACTTATTGCACTTGAGATGGTGAGGTATTTGTGATGCCTAGATTTGCTAGCACCATGTCTACCTTTAGCTGTACATCCATCTCTTCTTCAGTTTGGAAGGAGGCCTCTTAGTTAGAAAACTTATGCTTTTTGGTGATTGACTCTTCTCGGGATGTTGATTTCGATGATGACTCTTTCCACTTCTTTTATTCATTGGGGGTGTGAAGCAACTCATTCTCAGACCTCAATTCTTCTCGCTCCTACCTCATAGAAGCTATCTTCTTGTTCATCTTAGCCAAGGCCTCCATGAATCAGACTTGATTAATTGTAAGGAGTTGCATCTATTGTGGTAGGTTCATGAGAGGCTGAATGTTCATTTTTATCACTTTTATCTACGACATTAGTGTAGATACATTTATATCTAAATTTAAAATATTCAGTTTGGAGTTAGAAATGATCTCACGTAGGTCATATATTTCTTGCCTAACTTCCATGAACTTGTTTGTGGAAGGGGCTAGTCGTGATTTCTCTTCACATTTCTTTGAGTTTGCCTCCTACCTAGGCTCCTTCTATTCGTTGGAGTTGACATCTCCTCTAATTTTGGGTAAGTTATGTTCAATCTCTTTGGTTAGCGGAGCTGGGTCTTTACTAGAAGTTTCTTTTCCAACCTCCTCCCTTTTATCTTCACCTTCTGTCATTGTAGATGTTTCTTTATGGACACCTCTTTGGGTTGACTGGTGTCTCAGTCAGGATGTTGATTTTATCTGCCCTTGGATTTTGTGTGGCATGATGCCACACTTTCTTCGATGGAGGGTGGTTTCATCTCTCCAGTTATGGTTGGGTACCAATTGATATTTCTACAAGTTTTTCTAAAGGAGTGATAGTCAGGGAATTCATTAGAGGTTCTGCTTCTTCTCCCATTATTATAATCATGGGTGTGGGAGATTTCTTCCGTTTTGGTTTGGTGGAAGTTTTTTAGGAAACATGACTATGAGCTTCTTTTGCACTGGTTCTTCGGGTTTGTCTACGAAATGCTTGATTTGTGTCTCCATAGGTACTTGGTCACTTATCTGTGGAAGAGATTTTGACCCTAACTGCATTTTCTAAATATACTCATCCAAGAACACAAGTTTGTTGCAGGCATAACTGCTCATTTTAGGTAGGGGAATTGTAACAACTCAGGATTTGAGGTCTCTGGATAAAATGATATTATAAGGAATGATTGGACTACCCATATCACCAAGGTGCACCTCCTTTTTCAGGAGTCCATTACAAAATAACTCCATAGTTAAGCGTGCTCAACTTGGAGTAGTACTAGGATGAGTGATCAGTCAGGAAGTTGATCATGGCTTGCACGTGAGAGAGATTAAAGCACGCATTTAAGGCTAGTGGTGGTCGGTGGGGCCAGTCGTCATTCCTGAAACTCTACTAGAGCCTTGAGCAGTGGGCTCGGGCATTAAAAATGGTATCAGAACCATAACCCCTCTAGTAGGTGGGGCCCACATGGGCATGTGGCATGCTAGTCTTGAGTCGTGCGGTCTAAGCATGTTGGAAAGGGTTGTCTATGGTTGACGTAGCCCTTGTGCCAATATTCTGCGATCGGGAGCTGGGTGTTCATGGGCCATTCACTACTACAGAAATGGCTTATAACATCACATTTAGTGGCATTAGTTGTATCCAAGAAACCAATGCCTAAAACCTACAACGTCGGTTAAGTACACAAACCAACATCTATATGTGAAGACCGATAAGACACGGGTATCACTTTTTATTTAGCGTCGATTGCTCAGTCAGAAACTGACACCTAAAATCGCCCGCCAAATCCAATTTGTCCAGTACAAAAAAATTACCTCCAAAATTTCACATTCAGTGTCGGTTTTTTTACCAAATAATTGACGACTAAAGTTTTTTCGGGAGAAAGAAATCGGGCCCACTTTTGTTGTTAGTTTTCTTGCAATAACTGACGCTGAAGTGTTTTCACGCGCTGTTCCTGTGAAAATTTTTACCCCCCTTTGGCGTAGGTTTTCTGAGGAAATCGACGACTATGGTCATAATCTAAGAACTTTTTTTTGTCGGTGTATGTAGAGAGGCGTCGGTTATTCGAATTAAAACTGATGACTATCATTGAACATAGGTGTCCGTTTTTTTTCTTGTGACCGATGCCTTTCATTTTAAGTGTCGGTTGTTTTTAATAACTGACGTCTATTGTTAACTTAATAGAACTCGCATGAACCAGACTCTTCCCCTTTCTCTATTTCATTCCTAACTAAGCTTAGGGTCTGGTGATTTCTCTCTGCCGCTGTTGTTGTTGCTGCTATTGCTACCTCAGTCGTCGCCGTTGTTACTTCTACTACAACTACTAGCCGCCACGACCACCGTACCGCCCCCACCACCGGTGAGGAGCTGTGCTCACTGCCGGACACCACACAACCACCGCCACTGCGCTAAGGAGCCACGAGCTCGAGCTGCTTCCTACAGGTACTTCCTGCTCTTCTTTTTCCTGCTCTTCTTCTTCCTCCACTCGTCTTCCTGCAATCCGGCCTGCTCCTCTTCTTCCTCCACTCTTCGATCAACTGATTAGTATTTACTTATCTACTGATTAGTATTCACTTATCTACTTATTTGTATTTACTTATCTACTGATTTGTATCTATTTATATACTGATTTGTATTTACTTATCTACTGATTCGTATTTACTTCTACTGATTTGTATTTACTTATCTACGGATTTGAATTTACTTATCTACTGATTTGAATTTATATATCTACTGATTTGTATTTACTTATCTACTGATTTGTATTTACTTATATACTGATTTGTATTCACTTATGTGCTTATTTATATTTACTTAAATACTAATTTGTATTTACTTATCTACTCATTCGTTCATCTAATGATTTTTTATAAATCACATTATTTAAATTTAGGGCTTTGTATTTGTTCATCTACTTTTTAAAATTATTTAATCATCTACTGATTTATATTTGTTTATCAACTGAGTTGAACTTTTTTATCTATTGCTTTGTATTTGTTTATCTACTAATATATTTATTTATCTAATGCTTTGAGTTTACTTATTTAGATGTTGCTATTATAAATCAACCTAGGATATGAACAAATCTTGTTCTTGCATATATTTTTGCTTCTAATCCTAATGCTTGACCTAATTTAGTAAATTTTGATGCATGTTGAAATAAGATTCAAACTGTCCATTCTAACATCCTAATTTGATTTGATTATGTGCTTTGAACCTTGAAACATGTGTGTTAAAGATTCATTGATGTCTCAAACTTAACTCACATGTGGGTCTTCTATTTCTAAAATGATTATGTGACCTAGTATGTATGTTGATATATGAAGCTCTAGTTAAAACTTCAAGATTGACCCCTAATTAATACATTATAACAGAATTGAGTCATGCATTTGTGTTTTTGCAGGTGTTGTTGACTTGCTGTTGATTTGCATATATTTCTTCTTCAGCCTTCAAGTGAGGTATAATATTCTCACTCTCCTAATGTTCCATTAGGTTCCATTTTGATTCAAATATTTGATATTTGGAATCATGGTTTATTTACTGTTTATTATTTACTGAGAAGCATGATTAAATGATGTTACACAAAACTTAGGATATGAATGATGAAACTAGGATTGTAGGTATAAGAATGACAACAAACATGTATTTGTTGGCCTAGAAACTCGTCCAAGATTTACTCATTAGGAGTAAATCTTGGATAGTCCCCAGTTTGGGACTATTCTTGAACACTTAATCTCACTTAGGATGTAAGTGTATAATGTGTATTGGGTTTTCAAGAAAATTTCTATAGCATTTCCCCGTTTGTTCTCTAAGTACATATGTACTTGGAGAACAGTGGGGAAATGCTACCGAAATTTTCTTGAAAACCCAATACACATTATACACTTACTAGTGAGAATAGGTGTTCAAGAATTGGATAGGTGGTACACATTTATTATATATAAGACTTTAAACCCTAAACTTTTAACCATAAACCCTAATCTTTTAACCCTAGACACTAATCTTGTTCTAATATATACTTGTTTTCTCTTTGATCATAGAATGGATAGATCATGGATGTCCATTCCAAATCGCTGCACCCATAGTTTTTTTTTTGGTCTTGATTAGTTTATTAGATTTGTCGAGGAACATAGGAAACAACCTGGAGATAGGTTCTACTGTCCATGTAGGAATTGTTGTAACAACTTGAAAGTCAGCACTGGTGACGAAATCAAAAGTCATGTCATGTGCAATGGGATTGTACAAGGCTATATAGAATGGCACTGGCATGGAGAGATTTCAAACCTAAAATTAGTGGATGTCGATAGCAGTGCTTTTGTGGAAGAAGAAATTGTCTCCGATGATGTAGATGTGAACGAACCAGTTCCAGTAGACATCGTTGATGCGATACTGCATAGTTGTGGGGTAGAGCACACCGATCCACCTCCCATGTTTAGAAACATTGTGCCTGACGTTGAGATACCGTTATACACAGGTTGTACTAAGTTTATGAAGCTTAGCGCTGTGTTGAGATTGTATAAGCTGAAAGCTAACAATAGATGGAGTGACGAAAGCTTCACGTCATTGTTGTCTTTGTTGAAAGAAATTCTTCCTGAAGGAAACAAGCTGCCAATCTCAACTTACCAGTTAAAGAAATTGTTGTGTCCAATGGGAATGGAGGCCAAGAAGATACACGCATGCCCGAATGATTGTGTATTGTTTCAAAAGGACTATGTGGATTTGAAAGATTGTCCAAAATGTGGTGCGTCAAGGTATAAATTGACGACTTCGGGGGAGTCCAAAACTAGTTCTCCTACCATGGTGATGTGGTATCTACCTATAATATCACAGTTTCAACACTTGTTTTCCAATGTGATAGATGCGAAGAATTTGAGGTGACATGCAGATGTTAAGAAAACTAATGATGGGGTCCTACGACATGCGTCTGATTCCCCACAGTGGAAGAAGATTGATTTATTGTACCCTAAATTTGGTGATGAAGTCAGGAATATACGACTTGGGCTTTGTACATATGGGATGAATCCGTACGGGACATTGAGAAGCCAACATAGCACTTGGCCAGTTATGCTTGTTATATACAATTTTCCTCCCTGGTTGTGTATGAAAAATAAGTATGTTATGCTATCGTTGTTGATAACGGGCCCTAAATAACCTGGAAATGATATCGATGTTTATCTTGAACCTCTGATTGATGACTTAAAGAAACTCTGGGGTGAAGGTGTGATGACCTATGATGCTTCACGAAGAGAGACATTTCATTTGCACTCTATGTTGTTTTGCACTGTTAATGAATTTCCTGCATATGGGAATTTATCTGGATATAGTGTCAAAGGATCTGAAGCATGTCCTATATGTGAAGAGAACACTGATTCAATATGACTAAAACACGGCGGCAAGATTGCTTATCTTGGTCATCGAAGGTTTCTTCCAAAATTCCATCTGTATCATAGGTTGCCCAAAGCATTCAATGGACGGAATGAGGAACAGAGTCCACCTAAACCTATACTAGGGGAGGTTGTTTATGAAAGAGTAAAAGACATTGCTAATGAATTTGGTAAGAGATCACAATGTACCATGGCCACGCGGAGTGACAAATCTTTATTCAAGAAGAAGTCAATATTTTGGGATCTTCCTTATTGGAGTTCTTTGGCAGTCAGGCATTGTATTGATGTCATGCACATTGAGAAAAATGTCTGTGATAGCGTCATTGGTACTCTGTTGAATATACCAGGTAAGGCTAAAGATGGGATAAAATCTAGAATGGACCTACATGACATGGGAATAAGGATAGAATTAACAGAAGTAGTTAGTAGCGATCAGAGAACATACTTACCTCCCGCTTGTTACATGTTGTCTAGAAAGGAGAAGAAAGCTTTTTCTGAATGCTTGGTAAATGATAAGGTTCCACAAGGTTACTCATCCAACATCCGTACATTGGTATCAATGAAAGATCTAAAGTTGATAGGTCATAAATCTCATGATTGTCACACTCTAATTCAACAAATATTGCCCGTGGAAATTCGATCTATATTGCCAAAGCATGTAAGGTTTGCAATCTCCAGACTTTGTTTCTTTTTCAACAGTCTGTGCAACAAAGTTATTGACCCTAATACTCTCGATAAATTGCAAAGAGAATTGGTTGTTACCCTATGTCAGCTTGAGATGTATTTTCCTCCTTCGTTCTTTGATATCATGGTACATCTTATTATCCACTTGACTAGGGAAGTGAAAATGTTGGGACCAGTTTTCTTGCATTGGATGTATCTCTTTGAACGATACATGAGCGTTTTTAAAGGTGATGTTCGAAACCGTTATCGGCCTGAAGGGAGTATTATTGAGGGTTATGTGGTGAGAGAGGTTATGGATTTTTGTAATGACTTTCTGAGTGGTAATGATTCTCCTGTTAATGACAAAAATATTGAGAAGCATTTTGGCAAAGGAGATTTGAGATCAAGGATGAAAATAATCAGCCGTGAGCAGTTGGAACAAGGTCACTAGTATATTTTACACAACATCGACGAAGTGAGTGTTTAAATCGAGGAACATACCAATTTCATAAAGAGACAATATCCTCGAGCCAATTCAATGTGGTTTGCTAAACATCATAACAAGACATTTATTAAGTGGTTTGAAAATAAAGTCTTACATCAACTATCTCAAACACTAGATAATCTTAATGAAACTATCAAATGCCTCACCTTTAAAAAAAAATTGAATGTTGTCTTATGAAGTGTTTGACATAAATGGATTCTCATATTACACAAAGCGTCAAGATGATAATAGTGTCATCCAAAACAGTGGGGTCATCCTTCAAGCGTCTTCATTGTCTTTTACAAGTGCAAATGGTAAGAGTCCACGTGAAGCTAAAATGTCATATTATGGTGTCAATGAAGACATATGGGAGTTTGACTACGCAGATTTCGGAATTCTACTCTTTAAATGTAATTGGGTTGATAACACTAAAGGAGTTATAGTGAATGAATTGGGATTCACATTAGTGAACTTTGAAAAGATTGGCGAGAAGGGTGAACCATTCATATTGGCATCACAAGAGAAACAAGTATTTTATATTGATGATCCTGCAAATGCTAAATGGTTGGTTGTTCTTCATGGTAAAAGATAGTTCATTGAAGAACCTATAGATGAAGAACAATACTATGATAAGTATGATGACTCCAGTCCATTCTCAGTTGGGTTGCCAACACCACCAAATATTGAAGCTCATGATGACTTGTATGTGCACAGAGATCACAATGAAGGATTGTTAATTGATAAAAGATCGTCATATTAGAGGCATGCATGTTTATATTTTTTATAGGTTTTATTTTTCTAAATGTGAACTTTACAATGTGAATGTGAACTTTACAATGTGAATGTGAACTTTACAATGTGAATTACTTTACAATGTGAACTTTACAATCTGAATGTGAACTTTCAGATGGCTGAGCATTCATATGATGACCGCACTGATGATTACCATGAGGGTGAGGACATCAATGCATTTCCTCACAATGTAAATTTTAAAAATATATCCCTGAATGTGCATGACCACACGATGAGTCCAAGAGGCTATGCATGCGTTCGCCAAAGACTACAGGCTGAGTCTACTTCTCAGTCTGCTGCTACTCAGGAGACTGTAGAGTCCTCTATTATTGGTCCCACACCTTGGCCTCGCTATGCTATGTGGAGCTGGGAGGCAAAACAAGAAGGGAGATATAACGAAGCCCGCAACTGCTGAGGCGGCTGCAAAAATGGTAAATTTCAACTCTTAGAGAAATCGATCGATATTGATTATTGTTATGTTTACTTACCAATTTCTGTTGATGGTGATTAGCAGGAGCTATATGAGTAGAGGAAGGAAGGCAAGTTTATCCCTGAGGGAACAAGGAATGAATTGACATTTGCTCTGGGTAACCTAGAGCATCCTGGATGTGTTAGGGGTGCATGCGCTGGTGTGGGCATCAAAGTGTTCTTTGGGCCATCCCAGCGCAAACCTGACCCAAAAGCGGGACTTACACAAGTTGAGGCAACCTATTTTGTTTAGAATGTTATTGCGAAAGAGAATTCAATAATCAGAAGCTAGCGTTTATTTTATCCATGTATAGGTAGATGAATTAATTGATAGGAAAGTCCAAGAAGTAATGGTGAGGTGGCAGGCGTCTCAGGCTGCCACTCAGACAGTAACTGTGGCGGGCCGCTCTTCTCCTAATGTAGAGGTTGGGAGTAATCCTATAGACCCAACACCTAGCACGTCCATTGTAAGTATTTTTATGACATAGTAGCTAGTCTTTTCAAGATGGTATGTTTATGTATATATGTATATAACATTCTTTACATAAATTTGTAGGGGTTGAAGCCATGCCATCTAAAAAGTCAAGAATATGTCATTGCAGAGGCGTCGGCTTACCCACCCCTTCCAAGGGAAATGTTTCATCGGAATCCACTACCATATGGTGTGGTTTGTGTGAGCCCGATACATGTACTCCCCAAGTGGAGGGATCTTCCATTGCCATATGCCCACCCAAATTCTGAAATGCTTGGTGAGGCAGAAGGCAGAGTGATATTGTGGCCCGAAGCGGATGTCGTCTATACTAATATTGTATGGTAAATTTAGATTACGTTAATTTGTTAGTGTGTATGTATATATGAGTCAATTGATCTAAAATTATATATACAGGTCAAAAATAAGACACCCGCTACATCTCGGCCTCCACCTCCACCTCTTGAATTGCCAAGTTGGCTTCCAAGGGACCTACATGCCTCATTAGGTCCTAATTGTAGGGGTATGGAAATATGGATAGGCGAACATGATCTAAATTTCCCTATAAATGTTTCTATTCCGGATGGTGCTACAGGTCAATCATACGATAACAAGCTATTTATACAAGATATTTTGGAGTTATTTCATTATGATTGGCTGAATACATCTATGATAGAGCTATGGATATTGTGAGATCTTATTTATACATCCATATACCTTGTTTTATATATGGTGATCTAGTTTCTTATATATTAATGCATAGGTAATACATGTTTTGCAGCAACTTACACATGATATGTATAGATTTTTCATTTTCCCATGTGGGATTTTTGGTTCCATCTTTGATTAGTCTTGTAGATAAAGACCCTAGGTTAGTTACTTCATACTGCTATGCTGCTTGTAAATATTTTTGTAAAAATAAGAAGATGGTGATAATAGCTTCATTCAATGTCGAGTAAGTTTACTTTTCTTATAATTTGGACTTGAGAAAATTACATTTTTATTGTGACTTTTGAGTTATTAATTTTTAACTTTCTTACCTCTAGTGTTAAGCATTGGGAGTTATTATTTATTGTCCCCGAGACGTTCACTGTCTATTATCTAGATCCTTCGGGAAAGGAATTGAATACATTATATGGACACACAATGAAAAGGCCATTATTATCGTGAGAAATATTTCATATTTTTATATCCATTAACATATTTTATTACATTACTATTTAATTAGGGCTTTAGATGCGTTCAAAAAAGCTGGAGGAAATGTCCCCAAGAAAAAGAACCAGCCACTAATTTGGGAGAATGTGAAAGTAATTTCCTAACTCCAATGTATATATTATTTATGTGAACTGTGTTTATTTGTATTTTTGAATATTTTGTATGTTTCAATTTATAGTGTTCTACACAAGACAACGGATGGGCATATGCATACTATGTGATGTGATTTATGAGACTAATTATCGAACATGTCACAATGGAAATTGATACCATACATATGGTATTATATATAGTATTATTAGATAATATGAAACATATCAATCTTATTATATATTAATAATTATATAAATGGATCATTCTCTTTGCAGGTGGTTACAACTGACTTCACTATAGGTGAAAAGTTTTTAGATGTACATACTCCCTATATGATGGAAGACTTAAATGACGTAAGATAACGATGGACAAAAGTCGTACAAGTAATGAGAATTTTTAAATATAATTGGGATCATGGTGATAATGATGATGATGAATAAAGAATGATATTTCTAAACTTTGTCATCATAATTATTTTTGTGTGAATGTAAATGAATTTTTCTGAATTGTCATGTGTGAATGTGAAGATGATCAATACATGAATGTTTCTACATGTGTTTGAATATGAAAAGAGATGAAATGAATGGAATTGCAGGTTGCTAAATGTGTGTGAAAATGGACAATATTTGAAATGGAACTACTGGTTTCTACATGTGTGTGATGAAAAATAATATGAATAAAATGTGCTTATAAATATGTGTGAATCACATATATAATATTGTCCATCAATTTTGTTAATTTGTAGGTTTGTGGCCTATTGTTAGTTGATATCAATGGATGTTGTAAACCTGTAGTTCAGAACTGAACTGTAGGTTCTGCATCCTGCTGACCAGAAATACAACAGGCCTGCAAACTGATAAGAAAAAAAAAATCAGAACATAGGCGTTGGTTATTTGTAAAAACAGACAACAAAGACATACAACGTCAGTTGTTAGCCAAAAACTGACACTATATGGCTAGGTACCATAGTCGTGCTGGGAAGCACAACCGTGGTGGGGTCTTCATGGCACCAGGGATATAGTGTCAGTTATATATAAAAATCGACACTATATGTCTAGGTACGGCTGTGCTGGGAAGCACGGCCATGGTGGCAGGGGATATGGCGTCAGTTATTAGTATAAAACCTACGTCTGCATCCCGATATAGTGTCGATGATATATAAAAACCAACGCGGATGGTGCCCTTGCTGGCGCTTTATTGGTGGCGGGAATGGTAATAATTTCGATTTTGAATTAATAACTGAAATCTTTAATCAGGATATAGTGTCAGTTTTCTTTAATAACCGACGCATGTTGTTCCCTTGTTCACACATTTTTGGTGGCGGGAAGGGTTATGGCGTCGGTTAGGAAACCGATGTTGAAAACGTTGAATGTGTCGACTTTTAGCGATGTCCACTTGGGCTCACTTGTAAACCAACACTTTAGGCCTTAAATAACTGACGCCAAAGGGCATTTTTGTAGTAGTGATTCTGGATCTGCAATGAAATTGGGTGATATTATGATGCCATATAGTTAAACCTTGACGAGGATGTCAAGAGTCTAAGTGAAGGAGATTGTAACAACCCAGGATTTGAGGCCTCTGGATAAAATGATCTTATAAGGAATGATTGGACTACCCATATCACCAAGGTGCACCTTCTTTTTTAGGAGCCCATTACTAAAGAACTCCATAGTTAAGCATGCTCAGCTTGGAGTAGTACTAGGATGGGTGACCAGTCGGGAAGTTGATCCTGGCTTGCACATGAGTGAGATTAAAGCACACAGTTAAGGCTAGTGGTGGTCTGTAGGGACAATTGTCATTCTTAAAAGTCTACTAGAGCCTTGGGCAATGGGCCCGATCATTAAAAATGGTATCAATGCCATAACCCCTCTAGTAGGTGGGGCCCACATGGCCATGTGGTATGCTAGTCTTGAGCTGTGCGGTCTAGGCATGTTGGAAAGGATTGTCCATGGTTGACGTAGCCCTTGCACTGGTATTCTGTGATCGGGAGCTGGGTGTCCATGGGCCATTCTGGGTATGCACTAAAATGGGGTGATATTATGAGGCCATATAGTTAAGCCTTGGCGAGGACGTCAAGACTCTAACTGGGGGAGATTGTAACAACCTAGGATTTGAGGCCTCTGGATAAAATGATCTTATAAGAAATGATTGGACTACCCATATCACCAAGGTGCACCTCGTTTTCTGGGAGCCCATTACTAAAGAACTCTATATTTAAGCGTTCTCAACTTAGAGTAGTACTAGGATGGGTGACCAGTCGGGAAGTTGATCTTGGCTTGTGTGTGAGTGAGATTTAAGTGCGTAGTTAAGGCTAGTGGTGGTCTGTGGGGCCATTCATCATTCCTGAAACTCTACTAGAGCCTTAGGTAGTGGGCTCGGGTGTTAAAAATGGTATCAGATCCATAGCCCCTCTAGTAGGTGGGGCCCACATGGTCATGTGGCATGCTAGTCTTGAGCCGTGCGGTCCAGGCATGTTGGAAAGGGTTGTCCATGGTTGACTTAGCCCTTGTGCTGGTATTCCGTAATCGGGAGTTGGGTGTCTATGGGCCATTATGAGTCTGCACTAAAATGGGGTGATATTATGAGGCCATATGGTTAAGCTTTGATGAGGACGTCAAGAGTCTAAGTGGGGGAGATTGTAACAATTCAGTATTTGAGGCCTCTAGATAAAATGATCTTATAAGGAATTATTGTACTACCCATATCACCAAGGCACACCTCCTTTTCTGGGATCCCATTACTAAAGAACTCCATAGTTAAGCGTGCTTAGCTTGGAGTAGTACTAGGATGGGTGAACAGTCTGGAAGTTGATCCTGGCTTGCACTTGAGTGAGATTAAAGCGTGCATTTAAGGCTAGTGGTGGTCTATGGGGCCAGTTGTCATTCCTGAAAATCTACTAGAGCTTTGGGCAGTGGGATCGGGCGTTATAGGAATGAAGTCTTTTGACCTTTTAAATCTATAAAAGAACGTTTCTTTTGTCCTTTCTAGATGTTTGTGGATGTCAAGTATTTGACATCCACTAATCTTTTCCCTCTAGATACAGTGAAGTTATTCAGTTGTTTGGGGTAGCCTAGTCAGTGAGCAATCTATGATATTAGGTCAACCATGTCAAAATATCAGGAGCATTCTGGTCCCATTGTTGCCGCAAGCATACCAATTAGAGTTTCCCAATGTTAAATGTATTTTTCTCTATGCTACTCCACAAGGATGGGAGAACCATTCTTGTAACATCTCCAATATCATACCAAAAGAATAGGTTGTTGTCGAATATATTTCGAATGCATTTAGGTGTCTTTTGATTGCCTTGAGATGAATCGATACTCCTTCATTAGCCTTTCCAACGTCTTGTCAGTTACTTCCCTATCTCCCCTAGCTTTGTTGGATGATTTGATTTGTGCTTCTCTATCAGTGAAAATCAAATTTAGTCCTTTTTTAGTAAGAATAAAATCTTCCTTATCTATCCTTATTGTCAATTTGAATTCTCTCCATCACTCTTTTATCTCTCCTCTTAGATTGGTATTTTCTTCAAAGATTACATGAATTCTAGGGCATGGTCTGTTGGATCTAGGGCTCTATCGGGGGGGGGGGGTGGATAGAGCTTTAAACTTGCACAAGAATAGTTACACCTTCAAATTATATCAATTTAAGACTAATTGCTAAAGGTGAATTTGAAGCCTATCTAAACAAGCATAGAAAGGATGAGAGAGATTGAAATGTATAGTTGGACAAGTGATGTAGAGTGGTACCAATCTCCAAACTAGGAGATTGTTAGTCCACTACCTAGAGAGGTCAACCTATATGACTTTGCAACCCATGTGTACTTATATTCCATTATATGACATATAAGATGACCTTACAACCAAGGGCTTACCTATCCAAATTCTAGTCTTCTACCTCACCTATAGGTCTTGCCACTCTTGCAAGCAACATGATTCCTTCTCTATTTTGTATATTTGGCTTCAAATGGCTAGGATGGTTCCCTTTCTTCTGATAGATTGTTTGACCTCCTCATAGAGACTTGATGGCCTTCTTAGCTATGTTCAATTTGATGTCCTAGTAGTTACTTACCATCCAATGGTGGGCCAGGGCTTACGCAAACCTATGGTAAGGTATAGGAATTTTTTTGATCGATGGTTCATGTTCTGTTGGACTTCCTATTGACTTGAACTCCACAAATTGCATGTGCTAGGTCTACTGGTGGAGAGACACTTGAACGCCTTCTGTTGGCTAGACAATTTCCTATCTTATGATGGCTAGGTAGTACTCTTGCCTTCCAATCACATGGCTCTTATGATGATAGTTCCTATTGATGGCTTCACTACTTGATCAATCAAATGGTTTATGTATAGTTTAATCGATCGAATCACCTTCAACTCTAAATGAATGTTAGATCTATCATTAACTTTATTCTATATACAATAAAACTATGTAAAAAAGATAATCTTGGTCTAGAATGATGATCAAAATACTAAGTAAAGACTAACATTTAATTAAAATAAGTTTAGTAAGGGAAGAATTATGAAAGCTAGAAATTCAAAATGAAAAGATAAAAAAGAATTTGTTTTCCTTCCAAGAAGCGTTAATTTATAATCCTTGGCTTGACTTTTATGGATTATTAATTGTCTTGTTCTAGTGGTGTCGAATGTGGGTCATCAAGCTAAACTCCATCTCACCTTGTAATAGCCTCATCTTCTTAGTAGCTCTCCAATCTAAGTCCATTTACTAGGAAAGTTAATGTCTTTTCACTTAAGAACTCCATCATTCCCAATGCATATATTTTGACAAAGTTAATGGCCAGACCATCTTAAGTGGAGTTTTTTAAGGAAGTGTATAATGTTGGAGTTGAGAAATAGGACATTGTTTCCATCAGATGTATCTTTTCTTTTCAGGTGGGCATCATGCCATACTTTTGTCCTCTGCTTATAAATTTAGTCATTCTCATAGGCATGCAGTGTAATCTCAACCAATCCTTGAAATTACAAGAATCTCTTTTTTCTGCTAATTTTGAATCCATCTTGAGTAACTAGTTTTCCCAAAAGTCTCCGTGTTCAAGTTTGACAATAGATTACATGCCTATTAGTCTGTATGGGGTAGTCCCCATAGGGGTCTCATATGTTGTGTAATATTCCCAGAGGGCATCCTCTAGATTCTGAGACAAATATTTTCTGGTATGTCCAATAGTTTTTTGTAACATCGATTTGATCTATCTATTTGAAACCTCAACTTGTCCAGATTTATATGGGTGATACAGGGTGGCAATTTTTTGTTCTACTCTATATTTCCATAATAGAGCTTTGAATTGTATTTCCCTAAGATGATATCCCTCGTCACTAATGACCGTGACTGAGACACCATACCTCGAGAATATTACCTTCTCAAATAACCTTATCATGGAATTTGAATTCCAAGTAGGGATAGCTATTGTCTCCACCCACTTAGATACATAGTCAACCAAAACCAAGATGTATTGATTGCCTTGTGATGATGGAAGAGGCCCCATGTAATTGATTCCACACACATAAAGATTTTCACCTAAATCCAGTAGAGAAAGGTGTCTCATTTCTCCTTGATATGTACCCAATATGTTGGCACTCTTTATAAGATTTTGCATAGGCATGTGCATCTTTGAACATAGTGATCCAATAAAACCTACATTGTAGAATCTTAGTAGTGGTCTTGTCCTCTACCTAGGTTCCCTCCATTAGGTAAAGTGTGGCACTTGTACATGATTGGAGGTACTTCTTCCTTAGTAATACACCTACAATACATGTTGTCAGCATATTTCTTAAATAAGAGAGGATCATCCCAACATTAGTTTTTTAAGTAAAACAACTTCTTCTTCTCATTATAGGTTATATCTTGATGCATTTGTTGAAATTCTAGGTTTCTATAGATATCGGTGAACCATGGTATAGCAATTTTGATGGTCTTTTCCATCTATAAAAGATCTGAATCTATGATCTAATATTTTACAAAATTTGCATTAGAAAATATAAACAAATCTTTTTACAATCATTCTTTACAATAGAGTTTTGGAAGCTTTACATAATATTACAAAATTAGGCATAAGAGTGTGTCCTATCTACTCTTCAACATGGGACAACTGTTACACAAATCTTATAGGTCTTATATAATCACCTACCCATGAGTTCACAAAGGGAACAAAAACCACACATGGGGATCAATAAGGAAAACATGGGTCAGAAAAGCTAGTACATAGTTGATATTTGGAAAGTAAAACAATATGAACCTATCCGTGTAGGATTTTAATGACAAATACAAAGGAATGAACAATATAGATATGTATGAAAAGGTAGCAATGGGTTTTCAAATTCAATAGGATTCAATATCCAATTTTTGAGACTAGTAATTAAATTTTCTATTTCAAGTGCCTAATAATGTGCTCCATGAACTATGAGTTGCACAAACATAATGAGAACATGGATGTTTTAGAGATGGTCAGACATCTTAAGAAAGTGTTCTATGATCATGATGGATTAGTAAGATATGATGTCTCCAAGGTTTTGTTAAAATATAACATGGCAGAAGGAGATGTAGTAGGTCATCATGTGCTTAAGCTCATTGGGTATGTGGAGAAACTTTCTAGACTAGGACTCTCCTTGGGTCAAGAATTGGATACAAATGTGATTTTACAATCTCTACCAAAGTCATATAGTTAGTTTGTATTGAACTACAACATGAATGACTTTGACAAGTCATTGACACAGTTACTTCGCATGTTGAGAACATCTGAGGAACAAATGAAGAAAGACAAGCCCAAGTCTGTGATGATGATCTACAAACTAAAGGGTAAGTATAAAGAAAGGTAAATCTAAGAAGAGTTCTAAATCTGTCCATAAGATGAAGTCTTCAACACTCAAAATAAAGGGGGAAGTGAACAAGGGAGGAAATCGTCATCATTGTTACTAGCCTAGACACTAGAAGAGGAATTGCCCTCTCTACCTGGAGGAACTAAATTAGAAGAAGCATATCTCCACCTCAGGTACATACGTTATAAGATAGTTCTAATTACTTCTTCATCTTGGGTATGTGATACCGGATGTAGATCTTACATATGTTTGAAGATGCAATATCTGACAAGAAATAAGTCTTTATGAAAGGGCAAGGATGGACTCTGATGAAGCAAGAGTTGATGCAACTTCAGTCCATATTTAAAATTTATCTTAGACCAAAAGACATGTAATATTGTTAGATGAACATATATTTCATTATTCAAATAATAGAAACATTTTACTTTCTACATCTTGTAGGGATAAGGATGATTATGAATAAAATCATTCTATTTTCAAAGATGTGATCTTATGTGGCATGTCCCAAAATGACTTATGATCTTTATTTGAAGCATCCAAGATAAATTTTTGTAACATAAATACAAAAAGGATTACAATTGATAACTTAAACATTCAATATCTATAGCATTGTCATCTAGAGCACATATATAAGAAATGTATCTAGACTATGTTGGTTATTGAATTGATGAGAGACATGCACGTTTTATTTATGTGCAACATGACAAAACACCTCTCACTATATGTAGTGGGAGACTAAGCATTATATTAGGACTTGTACATAATGATGTATACATACCTTTATAATAAATGCTAAAGGTAGTATTTGTACAACATATTATTTACCGATGATCTTGGTAGATATCATGATTTGTATTTAGTCAAACACAAACATAAACCTCTTCAAGTGTTCAAAAAGATCATGAATAAATTACATAAATAACTTTGATAAAACTATTAATATTTTTTATGTTGAAATACTTTACATCAATAGTTTGACTACCTTATAGAAAGAGTGATAAAGTATCAAAATAAACTCCACCTGAAACATGATGATGTATCAGAAAGAAAGGATCACTTTTTTATGTGATTATAATTAATTATAATCTTCTAAATTTTGCAGACACATGTTTCACACTAAAACAATGTACCATATGAAATGGTTTAAAGACACCAAATGAGATATGGTATGAGAATGTTCTGACATGCCTTTTAAAAGGATTAAAACTTATACAAGAAAAGAGTTTCTTAAAAATATTTTATTACAAGACCATATACACGTTAAATACTACCTTTAATACCAATACAATAAAAAAATGTTTGTTACTAGGATAGTTGGGTTACAAAAGAATCAGTGGGAGTAAAAGTATAACTTGAAAAGTTGAAGGTCAATTAGGAGGTAAAATGGGAACAAGAAGAATCACAAATTGTTGTGGAATATCAAGCTCCTTATGTAACACAATACTAATAGTAGAACACATTTGAGATTAAAATATTATGAATCCTATAACTCAGATAGGTTGTGAGTTGGCCATAAGATGATGAGTCAACAATCAACTAAAAACTATTGAGGGACTAAAATTTGAGAAATGGATTGAGGCCATTATGGAGTCATGTAATCTAACAAGGTATGACCTTGGTGGTACCACCTAAATGGGTAAAACCCACATGGTGCAGTTGGGTTTTGAGGAAGAAGACCAACATGGATAACATAAGAGTACTGATTGGTTTCAAAGGTTTTCAAATCAGTTCAGATAAAATCCCTTCACCAATTGTCATGCTCCCTATTCAATCTTATCAAGACTATGATACTTGGCATATGAAGATTAAAACCACATTCCTTAATAGGGATAATTGAGAGGATGTGTACGTGACATAACATGAAGGTTTTATAGCTTCATTAATGCAAATAAGGTCTATAAGATACAATGTTCAATCTGAGATTGTAATAAGCATCCCAGAGTTAGAATCTTTATTTTGACAAGATAGTCAAAGAGTTTTACTTTAGTCAAGATAAAAGATGAAATCAATGATTATACAAGATTTAGTGGGAGCATATATGTATATTCCACATATTGATGAGCAATAAAATCCCAATACTTCATGTATTGAAACCTACCATGAAAAACACCTTCAGGATGAAGGATTAGGTGAAACATCCGATGTGATAGGAATTGAGATCTATAGAGACAGTCTTGGAAAGTTTGATGGCCTAAATAATTAGAAACACTAGAAAGATGCAGAAAGGGTTCAACATGAAGGACTCAAAGAGAGAAATTTTGTCTGTGATACATGTGATTAGTCTCTCAGAACCATGTGTTCCGGTTCTTGTGAGGAATGGAAAGAGATGACTAAGATGTCATATGCACCATCATTGAATCTATCATATATACTATGTAATGTAATCATCCCATGTCCTATATGTATTAGACATGACAAGATGAAATTATTCAAATTACAATGAGGATGATAGGAATGCCATAAATAGCATCCATCAGTATGTGAAGCACTAAAAATCCGTTGCTAGATTATGGAAAT
Organism: Alisma plantago-aquatica; assembly: GCA_963693085.1. Lineage (NCBI taxonomy): Eukaryota > Viridiplantae > Streptophyta > Magnoliopsida > Alismatales > Alismataceae > Alisma > Alisma plantago-aquatica. The sequence continues at coordinate 897,955,512 of OY856412.1, forward strand.
AAGAAAGAGTTGGGTGTAAGGGGTTACACAGATACAAGATTCCAAAATGACAGAGTAAGATCACAATATAAATTGTGTATAATCTTGAAAGAAGAGTTATAAGTTAGAAAGGCTCCAAACTAATCACCATTATTTAAATTATGCAATAGAAGTTGAGTATCATGGTGTTATGAACTTATGAGTGGATACTGTATGGATATATTAGTTCATATAGATGAACTTATAATTGTTCAAACCATTAATGCAACTATAGAGATACCTTGAAAATAATGGAGCTACTAATTAGGCAAGAAATATCTGATATCATACTATGATAGTTCCATCTCATATGAGATGTTGTACAACAAAGAGATGAGAAACATGCAATATACCAACAAAAGGGAAAATGTTGCTAACCCACTGGATTAGTACTTGCACAGGTGAAACATGATGGACATGTTAAGATCACTAAGAATGAGATTAGGGTGATTGGATCTAAGTGCAAGTGGGAGTCTGTTGGTATGAATGGCTAGAGATCCAATCATATGATGATTGAGATGGAAAATCATATAAACTATTTGATTAATAATAAAGGTAATATTACAATTTGTTCTATTTCAACCAGTTATGAGATTATGATGAAACATAACATATGTCTAAAGAATGACATTACTTAACGATTCATTTATTTGGGTTTATGACCTAAACAATGAGATTATACGAATGTTAGGAGTATGTAAATTATTGGGTTTATGACCTTACTTAACAATTCATGTCTTTGGGTTTATGACCTAAACAATGAGATTATACGGATGTTAAGAGTATGTAAATTCTTGTTATGTCCCTAGTCAGATGTCATTGTGAAAGGTTGATAAACAACAATGACACTTAAAACTAGAGTGTAGGTTGGTTAATGACAAAATCTCATCAGTCATGATATGTGATATCAAACCAAGCTCATAGATACTTGTTAGAGAATATTATATCAAATAGACCCACCTTGAGAGAAACACATGGAAATCAAGATTTTTGGTCATAATCATCTCTCATAGTGAAGGTAATGATTGTTCTTCTTAGACCACACTCACTACACTCATCACATGTAGTTAAGTGTACTTTGACATTATCCATCGTGACCTTGAAAAGGGTTGCCATAAAGATGATGATCGAATGCATTGTGACACATGGGGATGAATGTGGGTGATGTAGATGAGATTTGTCCCTCCTACTGGAGTTTCATATATGTGTCCCTCCTACTGGAGTTTGATATCTAGGCCTCTTGATAAGCGATACTAAGAAAAAGCATGCACAAGAACATGTGAATCAGTATATGATATTGAGGTCACATGTATCTTAGATGGTCTTCTCTAGATCAAGGAACATGGATTGAACATTCAAAGGATGATGATTCCATGCCCCAAATTCAATCTGGATATCAGTGACAAAGGAATTAGCCAATTACTATAACACCAATAACATATTGTAAGTTGAAGTTGTTCTCTAACTTTCCATTTATTTGGGTAGCAATGATGTGTTGCTAGACACTGCTCATTACTTGTGATATCTTATTCAGTTATGGGCATTCACTGCCAACGTAACTTGGAACCTATAGGGCCACACACATAGGATATACTTGAAATAAGAGTTAATTTGTTAATTTGGTTTAAACTTGATTACTGAAGATTTAGGTATACAATTTAAACAACATTGACTGAATATTGATTGACAAAACTGTGAACCGAGCAATTCAAGTGTTGAATAGACATTTTTAGTGTGTCCGATCAATTCAACCACCTTTGGTAGTTTTGGACCATGAATTGATCAGTTCCAGAAGTGAACCGATTGGCTCAGGTACATGAACCAACCATTTCAGGTTGTGAATAGAGAGGTTGGTGAATTCAATTGATTCAAGAATTTGTGATGATGTCAAGTTGTGCATTAATCGGATAATAATTGAAAATATAATTGTGATTGAGAAACATGAAGAGACGACTAGTTCAAGGGTTTAATTGAACTATTCACATGTGAATTGATAGGTTCACCTATGAACTGGCCATTTCACCGCTCGTAGGTTGTGAAAATACATGTAAATCCGGTCCCTTCTGCTTCCACTCAAACAAGGAACCCCAATCCTAACCCTTCTATAAATAGAGAGGTACCGAGGGAATCTCAAAAACAACTCAATTACCTTGGACAATTGTTTGTCTTCTTTTGTTGTGGTAAATGAGAGAACCCATGCAAGTCTTACCCAACAAAGGGAGGGATAGAAAGGAAGAACAATTGTGGGAGAGAAAGTTGGTGCTACTACACCAACATGGAGGGACAAATCCTTCTTGTCAGTTCAACTAGTACGAGAGGAGCCTGGTTGTCTATGTGTACTACCATAGAGGCGTGGAGATTTTCCCGCTAGGATGACAATGTCTAACTACTATCATGAGGAGCTGATCTTGACGCGGTCCTAGTGTGACTTGAAGAAAAGCACATGCTACAATGAGGAATAGTCATTAGACTTGCTCCAGGACCATGTGTGACCTCGTAAACCATCATTCCCATTACATAGTTATTTACATGATCATCTGTTAAAGGGGAGTATGGTAGTTAATTTTTTATTTATGTTGCCTATCTAATGCCATATTTTCCAACATGCACATCATGCATAACACATATAAATATACATCAGTTCAATAGTTACACCGGTATATATTCCTCATATTTTTGTTCTTGGTGTGAAACCAGTATAAAAAAAATCATGATTTAGGATAAAGGATAATAATGTTTTCATAACTAGTGATATAAGAAAATGGTCATTGGGATAATCTTAAAATCACTTATTACAAAATAATTATAAAGTAACTACAAGATAATAGATAATTCCATAAATTATCTCATAGTGTAACTAAGAAACTAATTTGTCTACCACATTTGTTAAGATACTATATAGGGTAACCCAATCTCTCTACCCAATAATAAAGGAAATAAATCTAAAAAGTTAAGCGTCAGTCAGTTGGAAATGTATATTATCTTGAATCATATGTATCAAGTCAAGTGGATGAGAAGTACAAAATAATAACTATCTTTTGTATGTGCATTCTCTTTTATAAACTTATTTATCTCATCCTCAATTCTTCAACAGGGAAAATATCTATGTAAATTCCTATATTCTCTATTTCTTAATCCCAAAAACAAATATAATTAAATAAAGACACCACAAGAAAATAAATCATTAATTCACTCAGGAGTAATGAATATGATTAAATAAGGATTATGACGGATTTTTAAATTTTTTATACATTCAGGTAAAACAAGGTAACTAGTAAAATACTAATATGTGAAACTTACCTAATGATTGATAATATCTACTTGAATATAAAACCCAAATATGATAACCTAGTATGAAATATAATTAATTTTATTTTGATAATTCTAAAAGTAAATAAATTAATTACATGGCATAATAAACATTCCTAAAATAGAATTTAATAGTATTATTAGATTCTACAAACATTAATTAGTGTTTTTTAGTTTTCATCTCATAGTGACAATGATAGATATATCATCTACAATTTAAAAACAATTAAAGAAGAACAAGGAATGAGAATGATTTGATTGAATTATGTAGGATATATTTATGTGATGTATGTGTCAAGCTATACTTTTGTTTCTTTATGCTTTTGTTTCTGTGTGATCATGTGATATTTTTTGGATGAAGGCGGTACAAGTTGTATCCAATTTTGTGTAGGAGACATGTCTCTAGGTAAATATCTTCTGTGGGACCCTCTGTTGGGGAATAGGGATGACAGAGAAGGTATTAGAAACATTTTTTTTGTCCCTATTCCTTTCTAATAGATCACTTCAACAATGATATATCGAGGAAATAAGGTATCAAGAGGTATACTTGGGTCTTGGAGAAAGTCCATAGACTACTCTTGCATGGTGATGTGCACACTTCACAAGCTACACACGGACAATTGTTGGGGATGGCCTCCTAGTTTAGCACCATGGATGGTGGTGGTTGTTCTCCCCTTATTATGGAGGAAATGACCTCCACACCTCTACATAGACCATGTAGACCAATAGGACCTCCACATTGTTCTACAAGAGACAACATGAAGGTGTTTTCCCTTTAAACGTCAAAGTGCTAGAATTGAATTGCTCTCCCTTGTTGTCTCTCCCTTTTACGAGTAAGACTTGCTCAGGATATCACGTTACCGCAACTATGGCAGGACAACAATTGTCAAAGCTTATTATTGTGTCTCTTAAAATCCTTCACTACCCCTCTATTTATAGGAGGGTCAAAGTCAGGGTTTCTGGATCAATTGGGAGTCGAAGAGACATGTTTTCACACATTTCTAGGTATTGTGAATCATGAATTGGTTGGCTCACCTCAGAACCGGTTGTTTCACATGCGAATTGGTTGATTCAACACTTCAATTGATCAGTACACTATATTTTCTATTCAAAAACATATTGACTTTTGATGTGATGACTAATGAACAACATGACATCAACATAAATCCCTGATCCAATCTAACTTATCGGCCAACTAGTCAATTCACAATCTAAACTGATCAATTCACATTCTGAACCAGTCAGTTCACTTCTAAATGAGTGATTTATATTTTGAACCGGAAGGTTCACTTCTTAACAATCAATTCAAATTCTAGTTCAGACAATGTACATCCAATATTACTTAAATTGAATTCCTAAACACTCCATTAATCAAGTTAAAACCATATTCATGAGTAAAGTCCTTTTCCTGGTGTATATTATGAGTGTGACCTGATAGTCCCAAGTTACATTGGAAATAAATTTCCATAACCAATTTATGACATCACAAGCATGAGTGATATCTAGAAATGCATCATTGCTACCTAAGTAATTAGAAAGTTGTATAAGAAATAAACCTACAATTAATGATTAGTTTTACTAAGATCATGTAGTTCCTTTATCTCTGATATCCATATTGAACTTGAGGCATGGAATCGTCTCCTCTTAACATACAATCCTTTTTCTCGTACTAGAGAAAATTGTATGAGATGCATGTGAGCTCACATATCACATATTGAGTCTCATGGATATGGACATATGTTTCCCAGTCTCACTTGTCAAGTGGCTAGGATATCAATCTCTTATAGGAGGGATAAATCCCACATACATCACTCAACTCAACCCCCATGTGTCAGAATGTACCCGAGCATCACCTTTATGGCAACCCTTACTCAAGGTCATGTTAGATGTTTTAAAATTACATCAAACAAAAAGTGATGAAAATAGTGACTTCAGGTCTAAGAATCATGATCATTGTGAGAGATGTTTCTAACTTCCATTCCATGGTCTCTGTAATCACTGTCATAGTGGGTTTGTCAGATACACTATTCTCTAACATGTACTTATGTGTTTGACTTGATATCCCATGTCATGACTAATGAGACACTGTCATCAGTTAATACATACTCTAGTCTTATGTATTATTGTTGTATATTTTTCTTCCAGAATAATATCTGACTATAGACATAACAAGAATGCATGCACTCTTATCATACACATGATCTCATAGTTCATGTCCTGAACTTGAAGATATATATCATTAAGTTACATCATTCTTTATAAATCTACTATGTATGTGTCATCATCTCGTGATTAAGACAAACAAAGTAGACAAAATTACCTTTATAATTATCAAATAAAGTATCTACTGCTCCATTACAAGCATCACAGTATTGTCTCTCTAGACATACATACCTACAAACTCACACTTTCTCTTAGAAACAATCACCCAGGAATCTTATTCTAAGTGATCCTAACATGTCCATCATGTTTTTGTTTCACTAGTGCTTTTGTAGCAGGTTAGCAAAATTTGCTTCTAGTCAATATTTTGCAAGTATTCACATCTCCTCATTGTACAATGTCTCATATTAGATGTAAATTCTATAGTATGCTATTTGGGTTTCTTTTCCTAGCCAATAGCCCCATTGTTGTCAAAATATTTCTACTGTGTAATCAATGGTTGGAACTTCCCACAAGCTCATCCAAATGAACTTCTTGATCATACATTATCCTCTGCTATTAACTAAATAGCATGATACTCAACTTCTATTGTAGAATTAACAACTGTATCTTGCTCGAAAAGTTTCCAGCTTACATTGAGTTTTAAGGTCAAGCACAAATTTAGATTGTGATCTAGTTAGTTAGTTTGGAAGATTGCATCAGTGTTACCCTATACACCTAGTCTTCCTTATTACTGTAACTAAGGAACTAATCCTTTCAGTGCTTCTCTAGTACTTAAGGATGTCTTTCATGGAAATCCAATGACCTTCACTGGAATCTGACTGATATCCTCTTATCATGTCCAATATACATGAGACTATAGGATGAGTACATAACATTGCATTCATTATAGATATAATTGTAAATGCATATGCCATCTAAATCATGCGTTCCCATTCTTCACAAGAACTAGGACACTTGGCTCCTGAGAGATTAATCCCATGTAAAATGGGATTTTCTCTCATTGAGTCTTGCATGTTGAATCCCTTCAACATCTTGCCTATGTATGTGCTCTTACTTAGGTCAAGAAGCTCTCTAGATCTATCTCTATAGATCTTGATTCCTAAAATATATGATGATTCACCTAAACCCTTCATATACCTCCCAATCAGGTAATAACATTTATAAGATAAAGAGGTTATTCCCCATCATTATGTGGAATATAAATATGCTCCCACTAACATTTTGTAATGAAATATTTGACTAAAGTCAAACTCTTTGACTTTCTTGTCAAACTGAAGATTCTAGCTTTGAGATGCCTGGTTCATATCACAAATTCACCTTTGTAGCTTATAGACATTATTTGTGATAATTGGATCTATAAAACATGCAGGTTGTGTCATGTACACATCCTCTACAATATTCCTATCAAAGAATGTGGTTTTATATCCATTTACCAAATCACATAGTCATACTATGTTGCATTGGCAAGCATGGCCCTAATGGATTTAACCATGACAACTAGTGACAAGTTTCATCATGTTCAACCCTTTGAACTTGTTTGAAACCTTTTGCAACCAATTTGTCCTTATAGATTTGCGTATTACCATCGATGTTGATATTATTTTTGAAAACCCAATTGCACCCCATGAGTTTTACCCCTTCAGGTAGATCCAATAAGATCATATCTTATTGGTGTACATGGAGTCCATCTTAGACTTAATGGCTTCAAGCCATTTGTCATATTGTGCTCCCTCAATATAATTAAGGTAGATTGTTGGCTCATCATCTATGACCAACTCACTGCCTTCATGAGATATAAGATATCATAATATTTCAAGCTCAAGGTGAGACATACTATATCTTCAAGGTTTGATGTTTAAATAAGGAACTTAATATTCAACAAAAATTGTGATCCTATTCGTTCCCACTGTCCTCTTTAGGTTCAAAGTTTTCTTGTTGGTTCTCTTACTTTTTGAGTTCTACATTTCTCGCATTGATTTCTTTGGAATTAAATTTCCTTTACGAACACAACTATCCTGGAAACAAGCACTTTTGTTGTCAGTGTTGATATGGTGTGCCCATAGAGCAAATCATGTGATGATTGACATGGCATATACCATATAAAGGATTTGCTTAAAACACATTAAGGCAAGCTTCCAATTCATATGTTTCACTAAGTTATGAGATAATGAGGAAACATAGTGAATGTCTAGATAATTATATTACTCAATGAAGTACGTCATCAAGTTACTAACCTCATGGATGAGATCATACAGATGTTAAGAGTACATATACATATTATTGTTATGCCCCTGATCCGTTGTTATTGTGGAAGGTTGATATACAACAATAACACATAACAATAGAGTGTGAGTTGGTTGATGACTAAATCTCCTTAGTCATGATATGAAAATATCAAACCAAGAACACAGATACATGTTAGGGAATAGTGTTTCGGACAGATCTGCCTTGACAGTCACACATGATTATAGTGGTCACAATCATCTCTCATGGTGAAGGTGGTGATTGTGATTCTTAAACCTAAAATCACTGCACTCGTCATATATTAGTGGGTATGCTTTCACAACAAAAAATGTAGTCATGAAATATGAGTTGTTATAATGGTGATAATTGGGTGACTTTGACACATGGGGATAGACTGTGAGTTATGGATATGGGATTTGTCCCTCCTACTAGAGTATGATATCCTGGATACTTGATAAGCAAGACTAAGAAACGCATATGCATGCACATGTGAATCAATATATGATATTGATGTCACATTATTTTAGACAATCAGCTCTTGGTTCAAGAAACATTGATTGAACATTGATAGGATGACCTTCCAAGCCTTGAGTTCATCATGTATACTAGAAAGGAATTATACAATGACTACAACACCTTACATAAATTGTAGGTTGAAGTTGTTCTCCAACTTTCCATTTCACTTGGGTAGCACTGATGTGCGACTAGGCACCACTCTTTGCTTGTGATGTCATAAGCTAGTTATGGATACTACCAATGTGATATGGGACCTATAGGGTCACACACATAGGAACTCATCTAGAATATGAGTTTTGATTTTGAATGACAATTAGATTGATACTAAAGTGTTTAGGTATTCAATTCACGCAACAGATCACTTGATTGGTTGACCGGGTCTGCCAAACGACCATCTCATTGAGTGAGACAGCCATTTAGTTTTCCAGACGGGCGTCTCAAGTAGCAGATGACCTTTTGTGTGGTCAAGCAGATCAAGGATCGAATTGGCTTAGTTCTTCCCTTCAACCGACTGGTTCTGTGATGTCCCCAGATTTTCTAAAACTTAATCTAACGTGTGACATCCAAATTGAAATCCTCACCTCAGCGGGAATCCCAATTTAAACACCCCACACTAGGCTAAAAAGAATAAAATCAAGGGAGTCAGAAGGAAACAACAATAGCACATGCACATGAACAATAATAAAACCATACAACACATGTGCACCATTCCACATATAATTACATAATGAATTCTTACAACATTTTATATTTCATATTGAACAACAAACTGTTACATATACATGTACTACCACTAAACAACATGATCTTAAGACAATAGGTCCACCTATACATCATCTCACCACACAACTCTCAACTATAACATGGTCCTTCCAGAGCATATAATCACAACCTAAACAAAAAATTACATGTGGTACACGTCAGCACAATATTCAAGAATATTGTATTGAGTACGCCTAAGTGTATTTTTATATACCTCTCATTACTAAGATTGGCAATAAGATGAAACTAATGTTGGCATAGTATGCCCAGAGAGTCAATCATATGATGATTGCAATGAGGCATGTGATACTTGATTTGATAATGATAAAGGCAATTTGTGTCTATATGTTTTAACTATTTTTGAGATAGTACTATAACATGTTAGATGTCTAGAGAGTGACAATACTCAATGACGTATGTCTTCAAGTACGTGACTTGAACAACAAGATCATACTAATGTTAAGAGTATGTAAATTCTCACTATCGTCCCTAGTAGGCTGTTATTATGGAAAAAAACATAGACATCAAAAACACAAAAAATACAGTGTGTGTTGGTTGATGACAGAATCTCATCAGTCATGATATATGATATCAAACAAAGCACATAGATACATGTTAGAGAATAGTGTATTTGTTACAACCTCAATTTTGCTTGTGTTTTCATAATTGAAATACAATAATTATGTGAATTTGGGCTTAACTAAAAAAAAGTTGTAAGCTTTGCTTCAAAGGATGGATTTCCTTGCATATATTCCTTTGGATAGGAATTTCGTGATTCCCATTATTATATTAATCCAATAATGGATCTAAAAGAGAAGAAAAGAAGAAAAGTCCAAATATTAGAAAAAGATACAAGATAATGAGTATTAAGCAAAGTATTTATAATAAATACTTGGAGATATCTAGAAAGTGGCAATAATGGCCACAATTGAGTAAAATTTATTTACATATGATTTCTAATAAAAGAAATATGGAAAGAGGAAAAAGGAAATGAAAGGTAAAGAGAAATCCTTAAAAAAGAATAAGGAAATAAGTAAGATAATAAGAAAATGGATAAAAGATAAGTAAAAGGCTAAGGAATATTCCCAAGATGGGACTTCGATCCATTAAGGTTCCTTGAGGTTCAAGGAACTCAGAATAATAATTTAATGGCAAGAGAAAGAGAAAATATGTGAGAAATATATATTATTAAGTGATAAGTTGCATATAAATAAAAACATCTCATACATTCGAGTTTGAGTCTCAAATTTGGTACATACGTGCATTAAGTCATCATAGACTTTCCTCTACAATTTGGAATTATTTGGATGTATAGTTTAAGAGATATGGAATTTTGAAAATCCCTAAAATAAATGAATCGTGTGAGCTTATGACTGTGGGATCGAGATCCAATGATCAGGAGATCATCACCTACCTTAGGACAGATAAGGAAAATTGGAAACGTAGAGCAGAGTTTTCCAAAGCAGATTTTTTGCACTTGAATGCATAGGCAAACTCAGAAACCTTTCCAAAGAATCTGGGGGATTAATACGAGTTGATCTACCCCTAGTTTCCCTGTGTTTCATTGCCTTTAGGCGTTTTGCCCAATTTGGGGCTTCTCGGCGGCCATAAGAGGACCTATATATAGGGGGGATACACACCATGTGCATATCCCCAGAGCACCTCTGTGAGTCCGTGCTGATGAGGTGAGTTGATGAGAACAACAAATTGTGGGAAATCTCCCAACCTGTACCCTGACCAGGATGCCCTTCTCGCCGGAGAAGAGCTCTACCGTCTGAGCAATTCAGGCAAGTCGTGGAGTAATAGAGGAGGGATTCTAGTTCAGGGAGAAGAGATGAAGGTGGGGATGTCCTCGCCATGCGCCCAGGATCAGCAGCTCACAGAGTCAATGACGGAGTTGACCGCAAGCTTACGTTGGGCTTCGCGGGGGGGGGGGGGTTCTACGCGAGGTAGAAGAAGAACAAGGAGAAAAGACTCTCCTACCCTGGAAGATGTGAGAAGGGATCAAGGGTAGAAAAGTAATCAACCATTATGCACAGATGTTAAAGTAGGTCTCGCTTGATCGATGTGTCATTTTCTTATTCGCTTAAAAGTAATTAACTTGCAAAAATCGTAGGAAAAGATTGGTAGATCTGATGAAAATAAGTTGTATATGAAAATTGATCAGAAAAATGCAAGGAATGCAATGAAAATGTAATTGATGCCTAATTATACTTTCAATTCAAAAAGGATATAAAGATACTATCTTTAATAGTTTAATCAATGGAAAACCTTAATCATTGATGATTATTGAATTGGGAAGAGTTATGTGGATGATTAAAGTTGAAATTAACATGTTTCTTATAAAAGACACATTAAGATCTAAAAGGGTGAACTTTACACATAATTGAATTAATTTAGGGTTCCATGTGCATAAATGAGCTTTAATGGCCCTTGAAACCCTAATGTTAGTTATTCTGACTCTTAATGGCTTTAATTGCTTGAATTCATGAATAAAGCTGAGATATGACGATTTTAAGATATTTTGAGTATACAAGTTCCTAATTGTGGATAAATACCCTTAATATTGAAATTAGGGTTTCTAACGGATAAAGGTGGAATTAATGATAAAAAGAGTTCATATGTGAATTTAGATCATAATGAATTATGTGTTGTTAATCCGGAAGGAACCAAAGATGATAATTTGGCCTAATGATCTTGTCATGAATTAAAAGGACAAAAATGACAGTTTTAATGTAAAAGAGGCATAATGGACTTAATTGATGTCTAATTGTGTCTTTAATCTGAAATTAAGTTGTTAAAGGGTAACCTTAATATCTTTCATGAAGAATAGATGAGATAATTAGGGTTTGTGAATAATTATATAGAATTAGGGTTTAAAATAGTATAAATGAAGAGAAACCCTAATTGCAAAGGAAACCCTAAAAGTGGACTAGAAACCCTAGGAAGAGAGCTAGGTTTAATAGATCTTGATGGCATGATCAATGATAGGAAATTGTATGCATATTTCAGGATCTCTTTGTGTGCTTGCTTGCCTTGATTGGATTAATTCTGTCTCAAATCAACCTGACAGGTATGTGGTCAATTATGGTCAATCACTCTAGTTTCCTGAAGAGTTTCCCAGATGATTCATCACATTTAATGCAACTTAACAGTTAGGATGTTCATACTTGTAAATCATAAAGTCACTATAATTATCACAATAATAATACAAGTGTGTATTCTCACACCTACATGCCACCCTGATGGATGATGCCAAAAGGTCAAGCCTAGGAGGGAAGACCAATGGGCGCAATGAGTGGTGACCCCACACACCAAGTTTGGGATTGATAAGGTGGTCTTTATAGAATGACTAATGGGCACTATGTAGGGTGACCCCAGGCACCAAGCTCGGGATTGAGAAGGTGGCCTTAAGTCATTGGCAAAAGAGAAACCCTAAGTTGGGTATTTTAGGGTTAGGGTAAAAGCAGTGGAGAATGTCACATTGAAAGCATAAATTGGCTTGTTAATTAACTTGGTTGTGATACATTCATTGTTAGCCATATTTGTGAAATTTTGGTTGTCCCCACATACCGACATATTCCGATATGCTGACCGACATTTTGTTTGTCGGCATTTTAGGCACAAGATTGAAAAGGACAAACATCAAAGTGGCATATGTGGAATTAAATAAGACTTAAAGTACAAAGGAAGATTAGTTAGAATAGACTCCAGATGTGGATAGAAGTAGATATCCAAGTTTTTAAAAAAGGTATGCAAAGTTTTATTTTGTACCAGATTTTAGTATAGTTTGGTAGAATTTGATAATTGTTATTGATTATTTTTTGAACCTTTGATCATGTTAATTGGGATAATGGATTTGACCATCTGGTCTCCCCTAATTGGGGGTTATCGGGAGGCGGTGTTCATCCCTTCTCAACTCAAATGTTGTTAAGGACCTTAAAAATTAGGGTTTTCTCTCTTTTCCTCACCCTCTCAATGTATGGGTAAGGTTGATAAGGTTTAAGGAATCCTCCACCAAATTAATGAAAAGCATGTAAATAAGATGTCATGGACATAAGCTTAATAGATTAAGCGTAAACTAAAGAATAGATACATGCTTAGGTCATATGACATAAGTTGTCACGCCCTCAGGAGAGACCTGAGGCTAGAACTCCTTGTCAGGAGGATGAGTGGAGAAAGTTAGTCTTTAAAGTAGAGACCGGGCACATCTTTTGAGGATGATGCTAAGCCTAACCCTAAGTGGTGGTTAGAGAGAGAGATGACACAATGAGTTAGATGTCATGATAGACCAGGTGTGTGGACATGCTTTTGGATGCGCACAATGTTATGAGCCATGTGAGGTTGGATGACCTAGTACCTTTGATGACCCAACCCAGGAAAGGGTCGTGCGTGTTAGCTCCTTCAATGATGAGGTTAGTGAAGAACCTATAGAAACCCTATGGGCTCATGCGAGTAGGGCATAACATGCACCCATAGTACATCAGTAGTGTGGGAAATAGGTTGAAACCCTGGCTAGGAGAGTATGTTGGATAACTTATGAAATAAGCATAAAGGGCTATGGATAATCCTGAGCAAACATAAGTTTGAACATGGGCTTCACCCATGTAGGGGTATGCTTGTGAGCTTGATCCACCTTCATGGAGAGAGGACCTCTAGTAATAAGGATGGTTGTGGAGTTAGTTCTAGAGAGAGAGAACATGACCCAAGTAAGAAGGTTGGAAGCAAGACACTGAGATATGAGGAACAATGGGGAGTTGAGGAAGATGCGACCTAAGTGGAGGGTTGCAGTTGCCTCATGCATGATCCCTGAAGGCTGATGATATATTGGTTGTCTTTGGAGGGACCAAACCCTAGAAAGAGGATGAGGTTTCTAGTACCTATGTGCAAATAGGTTCTTACCTTCTAGGGATAGGAAGAAGAGTTCCTTAGACCCTAAAGAGGTTTCATAGCAAGTTGTGAAGCCTTATACCTAGTTGGCTGTCCTTGAGGAGGACTCAACTTTGAGGTGTTACTAGAGTAGAAGGATGACAGGAAGGGAATGTCATGCCTTATACATGCTTGGTTCGTGGTTAGAATGTTGAGCATACAGTTGGACAACTCTTACAGAAAAGTGAACCTAGGGTTCCTAGGCCTAAGAGGGGAAGTGGTGTACCTGATGCTCATGATGAGATTTGAGTTTTTATAGATTCGAGCATGGTAATCCTCATGTTTAGAGGAAAGGGAAACCCCCTTAAGTTTAAGGTATGGTTCCCTCACAGCCAAGGTGGTGACATGAGAAGGTTTGTTCTTAGTCCAATGTTGAGGAATGAGGACAAGTGTGACCTATCATGGTTTAGTAGGTGGCCTGCTTGTGCCTTAGTAGCTTGCTAGGGTTAAGCATGCTCATGTGGATGTAAACCCTAAATGTAGGGACATTTGTGACCTTTGTGATCAAGATGTAGTTTCCTCCCATCCTGGGAGAGGGACCCTTTGGTAGGGTGTATACCATTTTTGTTGGTTTTGGAGTGACCTAAAGAGGTCTCATAGGATCTTGAGAAGTTAAGTGAAAATTACATGGTAAGAGAATGAACTTGTAGACCCATAGATGGCCATCTTTGTGCATGTGGATGTGTTACCATGGAGGTAACCGATTTGGGGCCTGAACAAGGTAGGAAGGTCGCCATGACGCCTATGAAAGGATGAAAGTCAGCCTAGGAATGCAGAGAGAGATGATGGAGACTTGGGTAAGGTTCTAAGTTGGACATGTATTATGTTAGAATTCTAAGTCTATCCTAGGGTCGATTAGGGATAAGACCGATGGAAGTAGGAGTTGCCTAATTCCCTAGTTGCATATGACCACAGGGTCAGGAGGTAACAACTATCATTGTCTGAGGGCCATGGGTTAGGAGATTGATCACCATCATGAACTCATGGGACCCAATGGGTAGATGAGTAGGGCACTCTATAGATGCATAAGGGAAGAGGAATGACCCCAAAAGTCCCAGCACCCTATAGACCTAGAGGCGATGACCAAGGATTTTGTGGTGACCCAAGTAGGTTCGAGACCAGTTTTCCATAGAAGCGGCTTTGATATCGAGATGTTTGTGATGTAGAGACATATGTTGCACATTTTGAAGGTGTACTGGAAAGGTGGGATGTACTATCTCTACTCTTGGAATGGGAAGAACTTTGTATTTGGACTGTAGCTAAATGCTTATTTCCTCTTATTATGGGAGTGAGAGATAGGATAGTACGCATGTCATACACCAAGGATAAAGATGATGTGAGTTGGAACGTTGCTATGAGGTATGAGGATAGAGACGATAACATACCCTTGTGGAGTGAGCGATATGGGGATGGTTTACAAACACTAAGAGTATTAAGGTAATCATCTTATAAGGATGTTTTATCATGAGCTATGTGGAATTTGCAAGTGATACAAGGTCGAGTTTGATAACCAAGAGGATGAGCTCACAGTGTTTTGATGAAGATAGACTTAGAGCTTGAGTTGAGATAATAAGTGAAGGTGTATGTCTTCAACATTACCTAACACCTAACGATGTGAAGTGGTAATGGATGCTCTTATTGAGAGGTAGCTATCTAGTTTAGCTAGAGGCTAGAAGAGGTTGTTAGGTTGGCCCTAAGTATGAAAAGGAGATAAGTTTGGCTAACACTCAGATGTAACGAGATATGTTGAACAAGTTAGTGGTTGTTTGGTTTGACAGCTTAGGCCTTTATGCAATAAAAGGATGGCTGTAGAACCTCAGATGCACTTCTTTGGAAAAGAAGGTGATGAAACCTCGACTACAGTGGTTTAGGGTTTCCGATGAATCAATCTTGAGGAATCATGACATATAGGAGATCATCATACAGCGTGGTGCTACTAAGATAGTAAGTGACAGTAGTACTTTGGATGCCTAAGATGAAGTTGCATGTGGTATGTTTCCATGCATGACAGGAGGTGAAGGACAAACACCAGTAACCCAGTGCATTGATATAGGGGATAAAGAGTCCCCAAGAGGGAGTGGGAGTTCATCACTATGGATGTTGTGGTAAGTCTCCCCTAGACCAAGGAAGGTCAAGAGGTAATATGGGTTATGGTAGATCGCCTTACCTAGATGGCATGAGAGAGAAAGAATACTCATGAGAAGGATCTGGTTGAACTACATATGAGAGAGAGATGGTTCAACTACACCATGATGCGAGTTCAAAAGTTCTTGAGTATAACCTAAAGATTCGCTTTCATGCGGTGGAAGTAGATACATGAAGAACTTGATGTTAGTACAGCTTATCACCCTTAACTAATGGTTAGTATAATCCATCCTAGAGGGTCTAATGAGAGCAGGTGTGCTTGATCAGGGCGATACATGGAGACAGTTCTTTTCTTCTGTAAGATGTGATGATAACCACCATAGCCAGTATCGGGATGTAAAGAAGATCTATAAGGGAGGTTGTGTCGGTCACCACTTCATTAAGATGATTTCGGTGAAGGGGCCTCGCGAAGGTCAGAAAAGGACCACAATGTGTGCATATGAAGTCACTTTGATCATGCAATGGCTGAAAGAGAGCCCAGGGGTGAAATGAGTCATGAGCTGATGCAAAGCAGACTGACATGCAGTTCACCGTGGGAGAGTATGTGATGTGAAAATCTGACCCCTCTAAGTTATAGCTATAGCTGAGAAAGTTGAGTCCCCAATATATGGTTCCATTCAAGATGGATTGATGGAGATGGTTGTGTTTAGTCTACCCTTCAGGATAACATGATGTATAATATATTCCATGAGTATGATCTAGAGCACTATGTGAGGTACCCAAGCCATGTGTTGAGCCATGAACCTATTCAACTTTGTGAGAGGTTGAAATGTCCTAAGTCACCTATGAGGGTACGATATACCAAGGTGAGAAAGAACTCAGATGAAAGAGTATGAGATGATGAAGGTTCTTTGGAAGAACTATAGATAGGGTAAAGTCACATAGGGGCCAATGATGGCAATAGAAAAGTTTTATCCTGAATTGTTTGGTTGCTTGATGGAATTTTGAGGGAAAAATTCCTATAAGAGAGGAAGGATGTTACAACCTCAATTTTGTATGTGTTTTCATGATTGAAATACAATAATTTTGTGAATTTGGGATTAACTAAAAAAAGATGTTGTAAGCTTTGCTTCAATGGATGGGTTTCCTTGCAAATATTCCTTTGGATAGGAATTTCGTGATTCCCATTATTATATTAATCCAATAATGGATATAAAAGAGAAGAAAAGAAGAAAAGTCCAATTATTAGAAAAAAATACAAGATAATGAGTATTGAGCAAAGTATTTTTAAGAAATACTTGGAAATAACTAGAAAGTGGCATTAATGGCCATAATTGAGTAATATTCGTTTACATATGATTTCTAATAAAAGAAATATGAAAAGAGGAAAAAGGAAATGAAAGGTAAAGAGAAATCCTTAAAAAGAACAAGGAAATAAGTAAGATAATAAGAAATTGGATAAAAGATAAGTAAAAGGCTAAGGAATATTCCCAAGATGGGATTTCAAGCCATTAAGGTTCCTTGAGGTTCAAGGAACTCAAAATATTAATTTAATGGAAAGAGAAAGAGAAAATATGTGAGAAACATATATAATTAAGTGATAACTTGCATATAAATAAATACATCTCATACCTTCGAGTTTAAGTCTCAAATTTGGTACATACATGAATTAAGTCGTCATAGACTTTCCTCTAAAATTTGGAATTATTTGGATGTGCAGTTTAAGAGATATGGATTTTTGAAAATCCCTAAAATAAATGAATCATGTGAGCTTATGACCGTGGGATCAAGATCTGATGATCATGAGATCATCACCTGCCTCAGGACAGATAAGGAAAATCAGAAACGTAGAGAAGAGTTTTCCAAAGAGGATTTCTTGCACTTGAATTCATAGGCAAACTCGGAAACCTTTCCAAAGAATCTGGGGGATCAATCCGAGTTGATCTACCCCTAGTTTCGCTATGTTTCTTTGCCTTTAGGCATTTTGCCCAATTTGGGGCTTCTCGGTGGCCATAAGAGGACCTATATATAAGGGGGGCTAAAACCATGTGCATAGGCCCATAGAACCTCTGTGAGTCTGCACTGATGAGGGGACTTGATGAGAACAACAAATTGTAGAAAATCTATCGACATGTACCCAGACCAAGCCGCCCTTCTCACCGGAGAAGAGCTCTGCCGTCTAAGCAATTCAGGAAAGTCGCAGAGCAATAGAGGTGGGCTTTGAGTTCAGGGAGGATAGACGAAGGTGGATATGCCCTCACCATGCACCCAAGATCAATAGGTTGCAGAGTCAACGACGGAGTTGACCGCGAGCTTGCGCTGGGCTGCGCGGGGGGGGGGGGTTCTGCGCGAGGTAGAAGAAGAACAGGGAGAAAAGACTCCCCTACACTGGCAGCCATAAGAATGGATTGAGGGTAGAGAAGTAATCAACCAGTATGAGAGGATATTAAAGTAAGTCATGCTTGATCGATGTGTCATTTTCTTATTGGATTAAAAGTAATTAACTTGCAAAAATCGTAGGAAAAGATTGGTAGCTCTGATTAAAATAAGTTGTATATGAAAATTGATCAAAAAAATGCAACGAATGCAATGAAATTGTAATAGATGCCTAATTCTACTTTCAATTCAAAAAGTATATTAAGATGCGATCTTTAATAGTTTAATCAATGAAAAACCTTAATCATTGATGATTATTTAATTGGGAAGAGTTCTGTGGATGATTAAAGTTGAAATTAACCTGTTTATTATAAAAGACACATTAAGATCTAAAAGGGTGAACTTTACATGTAATTGAATTAATTTAGGGTTTCATGTGCATAAATGAGCTTTAATGGGCCTTGAAACCCTAATGTTAGTCATTGTGACTCTCAATGGATATAATTGCTCAAATTCATGAATAAAGCCGAGATATGATGATTTTAAGCTATTTCGAGTATAAAAGTTCCTAATTGTGGATAAATACCCTTAATATGGAGATTAGGGTTTCTAACGGATAAAGGTGGAATTAATGATAAAAAGAGTTCATATGTGAATTATATCATAATGAATTATGAGTTGTTAATCCGGAAGGAACCAAAGATGATAATTTGGCCTAATGATCTTGTCATGAATTAAAAGGACAAAAATGACAGTTTTAATGTAAAAGAGGCATAATGGACTTAATTGATGTTTAATTGTGTCTTTAATCTGAAATTAAGTTGTTAAAGGGTAACCTTAATATCTTTCATGAAGAATAGATGAGATAATTAGGGTTTGTGAATAATTATATAGAATTAGGGTTTAAAATCGTATAAATGAAGAGAAACCCTAATTGCAAAGGAAACCCTAAAAGTGGACTAGAAACCCTAGGAAGAGAGCTAGGTTTAATAGATCTTGGTGGCATAATCAATGATAGGAAATTGTATGCATATTTCAGGATCTCATTGTGTGCTTGCTTGCCTTGATTGGATTAATTCTGTCTCAAATCAGCCTGACATGTATGTGGTTAATTATGGTTATTCACATTAGTTTCCTGAAGAGTTTCCCGGATGATTCATCACATTGAATGCAACTTAATAGTTTGGATGTTCATACTTGCAAATCATAAAGTCACTATTTTTATCACAATAATAATAGAAGTGTGTATTCTCGCACCTACATGCCACCCTGATGGATGATGCCAAAAGGTCAAGCCTAGGAGGGAAGACCAATGGGCACCATGAGTGGTGACCCTAGACACCAAGCTCAGGATTGAGAAGGTGGTCTTTATAGAAAGACTAATGGGCACTATGAAGGGTGACCCCAGGCACCAAGATTGGGATTGAGAAGGTGGCCTGAAGTCATTAGCAAAAGAGAAACCCTAAGGTGGGTATTTCAGGGTTAGGGCAAAAGCGGTGGTGAATGTCACATTGAACGCATAAATTTGGCTTGTTAATTAACTTGGTTGTGATACATACATTGTTATCCATATTTGAGAAATTTTGGTTGTCCCCACATACCGACATATTCCGATATGCTGACCAACATTTTGTTTGTTGGCATTTTAGGTACAAGATTGAAAAGGAAAAACATCAAAGTGGCATATGTGGAATTAAACAAGAATTAAAGTACAAAGGAGGAATAGTTAGAATAGACTCCAGATGTGGATAGAAGTAGATATCCAAGTTTTTGAAAAAGGTATGCAAAGTTTTATTTTGTACCAAATTTCAATATAGTTTGGTAGAATTTAATAATTGTTATTGATTATTTGTTTAACCTTTGATCCTGTTAGTTGGGATAATGGCTCTGACCTTCTGGTCTCCCTTAATTGGGGGTTACCAGGAGGTGGGGTCGTTACAGTATTAGAAAGACCCACCATAAGAGTGATGCATGGAAACCACACTTGGTTAGTTAGGATCATCTCTTATTGTATTGTGGTGACTATGGTTCTTAGACCTGAAATCACTACACTCATCACATGTCGTTGGGTACACTTTGACATCATCAAACACAATCTTAAAATATGGGTTGTTATAAAGGTGATAATTGGGTGGCTTTGACACATGGGGTTTTGACTGTGAGTGAGAGATATGGAATTTGTCCCTCCTAAGGGAGTGTGATATCCTGGCCTCTTGAGGAGTGAGACTAAGAAATGCATGGCCATGCACATGTAAGTCAATATATGATATTAAGCTTATATATATCTTAGACAGTCTACTCTGAATCAAGAAACATGGACTAAATGATTATAGAGGATGACAAGTCCATGCCTCGAGTTTAATCTGGATATTAGCGAAAAAGGAACTATACATTCACTGTAACACCAATAATAGATTGTAGGTTGAAAGTTGTTCTCCAAATTTCCTTTTCACTTGGGTGGCACTGATGTGCGACTAGGTAATGCTCTTTCCTTGTGAAGTCATAAGTTAGTTATGACATTCACTGCCAACGTGAAATGGGACCTATAGGGTCACACACATAGGATTAACCTAGAAGAGGAGTTTATCCATGGATGAAGTTTAGATTGATTACTAAAGTTTTTAGGTACTCAATTAAACATTCAATCAATAGACTTGACTCATAATCATCAAGTTCAAGTGTTGAACCAATTGATTAGAGTGTCCAATTGATTGAGAACTCCATTGACTGAGTTCTGAACAAACTGAATCACCAACCGACCGGTTCACTGGGAGAACGGATCGGCCCATGGTCAATGAGATGACCGGATTACACTGGTGTACTGGTCAGTTTACATGAACCAAATGAGCATGTGTTGGGTTTCTCAGTTCATGAGAAAAGATCCCTGTTTCAGTTGTTCAATTCGATTGGGACAAGAATTAATCTTTGCATTAATTAGAAATGAATAAGGAAAATCAATTGTAGGAAAGTCTGGGAAGTGAACTGACTAGTTCACTTGGTGAACTGATCGGCTCACATTGCCAAATGACCGGGTCATTTGTGAACCGACCAGTTTGCCTGCCACAGTGCAAACAGTTTATGGAAAATGCTGACCCTTCTACTCCCACACAGACTGGGAACCCTAACCTTGCCCTCTACTATAAATAGAGGGGTACATGGGGCTTCTCAGAACACACATCTCAGAATATCAATTTCTCTGCAAAGTTGTTATCCTCTCTGGTTTTGGTAACCGAGAGAGCCCAAGCAAGTTCTACTCATCCAAGGAGGAACACTGAGGGAAGACAAATGCAGAAAAGTGATTGGTGGTGGGAGAGTATGTCAATGACTAGTACACCGATAGAAGGGGACAACTCCTTCTAGTGTATCCATAAGGATGACTAGAGTTCCCAGTTATCCTTGTGGACTATCCACAGAGGCGGGAGATTTCTTTAGCTCAGGCATATGATTGTCAACCGTAGTCTGGGTCAAGACCAGGAGCTACACAGACGTCGTCGAAGACTAGGTGGTTGAAGTTTGCACTAGTTGTGAGGTATTGTCACTAAGCAAACCTCAGGACCAGGAACATCTTGCTAAACCATCTTTCCTATTGCATAGTTGTTGATGTTATCTACTGGTTATGGGTTTTTGGTTAGTTAAAATTTTTGTTTCCGCTTCCTATTCTATCCCACAAAACCCAACAGCGGTATCAGAGCCACATCAACATACTATGTTTTAGGACTAACCGATATGATCATATTTTGGTTTATCACCAGTTATTTATTTCATACGATGCAAATACTTTAACTACTAATGTGCATATCTGATTAAACACCACAATCCCTATAAACATATATGATATGGTATATATATGCAATCGATACGGGTCACCTTGAAGCAGTTTTGATGGTGGATGTGTTGCATGGTTATGGCCTATAAACCCCTATTTGTGTGCTTGGTTGGTTGTGGTTGTTTGCATATCAATCTATGTACTGAGTCCTTTCTTCTATTCTAGATGTAACTCAAGATAACTTGAGCATTCTCTTCTACCTTTTCTCCCCCTGAATGTAATTCGGGGTTTCCTAAAGATATATGTAAAAGAAGGACAATTTTATTTCCTGTTATGACAAAGAATGGTGGGTGCCCATACGAGCAATTAAAGGTCTAAGATGACCGACTGATGGTGCAAGACGAGTAGTTGGTGAACTAATGAGGAGCCCGACGACCTGACAAACTGAACATCTGGAGGAGCTAGAGGATCAATTGGTGACAACCAACTGACCGGCCAAGAGGCGAGCCAATCAGACATAGGATGAGCTGATCAACCCGAAACATATCAAGCACAGATCTTCATCAACTATAGGTTGATGCATATGATGTAGACCTAGATGACTATAATTCCTTGTCGTTCAAGGAATTACAATAGGATGGCCATAATTATTGCTTTATCTCTTCACATGTTTTCTTATGGGATATATCATGTATATGATACGTATTATATATGTGGTGATTGGATATGTATATGTATATAAATACCAAACCCCTCAATATAATATTAAGTCTTAGATGCTTTCCATAAGTAGCACACATGAAAAGCTTGATTGACAACCAATGAGCATCCCAAGGGTGGTGTGTTGTCTATCTTGTGTAAGTGTGATGGTAGTTGTGTGGGCCTGGCAAGCGGGGTGCACTCCTATCATGTTGGCTTTTGGTTCAGGCTTAACCAAGTGGTCTTAATGAGATTAAGCACTTAGAGGCATGTAGATGACTATGGAAAATAGTTGTGCATATCATCTTATCAAGAATTGCATACGATGCAATATATAAATGTTACCTACCTTAATAATTGATTATGGACGCTGGCGTTGTCCGGTTAATAACTCAATTTTTTTGGATCTTGGCTCTCTAGAAGGTTGTACACTGCAATCTTTCAAATTTATGGCGAGGGCCATCAATTTGATCAAAGTAGTGGGAGCAATAATTAATGAAAGACCTAATTAATATTGTCAACTTTATCAAATCAAACAAATAAAAAATGTTTTGAAATGTTACAAAATTATTTTGTAGAATCCAAATGACAAACACAAGTACATTATCGTTGCGATCAATTCGTAAACGGGATAAACTTTAAATCTCAATTGGGACCTTTGAGAAGTGTTCTCAATAGTGAGTGTATACTCTAAAGTCCTTGAAAGACTAGAACCAATAGAACCACTCCAAATGTGCCTAAGGCTAAAATTGGATGCTTACTTGAAGTATGCCAATGATGCCTTAGATATCAAAAACCTTATGCTAATCTATATGAACTATGAGTTGCATAAATAGCTTGAAGCATGGATTCTTGAGATGGTTATACATATTAAGAATCATGTAAAGAGTGAAACATATAATGTCTTCAAAGTGATATTTGAGTATAATTAGACAGATGGAGATCAAGTGTAATCTTATATGCTCAATATGATTGTGCATATAGATGAATTGTAATTTCTTATAGGTCAAGAGTTGACTAAGAATATGATTCTACAAATCATTGTGTGAATCAAATAGCCAGTTTATCAAATGTTGAGAAACTTGGTCAAACCATTATCTGAAGTTCTTGGCATATTGATACCAAAGAATGAATGAAGAAAGGACAAAACCTGTGATAATGATCAACAAAGTGAAGTCCATAGACTAAATCAAGGTCAAGAAGTATTCTGAAGCCAAGTTTAGGTCCAAGTCTTCATCACTCAAGATATGGAGAGGAGTAAGATGAAAAGGCAAAATAACCTCTTTATAGATGATCTCAAGAAGATGAAAGAGAAACAAGATCTCTACTTCAGGACCTAAGAAGAAGTAAGTAAAAACTATGCGGAGAAAGAGTTGCTACCATTATAGTTTCAATATGACATTCATGGGCATGTAATAGAATTACTAAATTTCTATTATACATCTTCCATCAATAAAATCGTCATACATCTTGTATGGACAAGAGTGTAATGAACTGATGTTTC
Source organism: Alisma plantago-aquatica (assembly GCA_963693085.1). Classification (NCBI taxonomy): domain Eukaryota; kingdom Viridiplantae; phylum Streptophyta; class Magnoliopsida; order Alismatales; family Alismataceae; genus Alisma; species Alisma plantago-aquatica. Next base: position 897,979,883 of record OY856412.1, read on the forward strand.
ATTTCAAAGAAATGATTTTTGATGATAATGCCTATGTCTCATCAACTATACTTGATAGTTAAAGAGATAAATGTGTGTGAGACATGTAATGAATGACATGATAACTCAAACATTGAATGCCTATAGCATAGTCACCTATAGTTCATAAATGAGAATTGCATTTCTAGAAATTCATATGATGGTTATCTAGATGTGTTCTAGATATTTAACTAATAGAGACATGCTAATGTCATTCATTATGCAATATCACAAAAGTTCTTCACTAGATGTAGTGGGAGAATGATTATTCTATTAAGGATTATAATATTAATGTATATAGACCTTTTAGAATTAATGATAAAGGTAATCAATAGTACTTCAATATATTTATTGATGACCTCAGTAGATATGGTAGTTTGTATTTAATAAAATACATATATGAATCTCTTGAAGTGTTCAAGGAGATCATAAATGAAAAACATAACAAACTTGGTATAAGTATTGAATTTTGATATAATTGATATGGAAATACTATGAACCAAGAGTTTGAGAACCTTCTTGAAGATCATGATAATATATCATGACAGACTCCACCCAAAATACAATGATAGTGTATCATGAGAAGTGTATCAGAAAGAAGGAATCACACCTTGATAAGTCAGAGTGTGAATACCAACTGAACTTCAAATTTCCTTTTAGGCACATGCTTAACACTAAAACTATGTACCATTAGTCCAAAAAACACCATATGAGATATGGAATAGGAAGTGTCCCAATATGTCTTTATAAAAATTAGGATTGAAAGTATAAATAAGAAAAATGTTTCTTAAAAGGTTTTGTCCACAAATTGCATAAATGTTATTTTGTTGATAACTACTTTGATATCCAAATCCAACAACAAAGGTTTTTGGATGGTTGCATTCCTAGAGGAGAACCTAGTTCTAAAGAAATCAATGGGAGAGAAAAAGTAGAACTCAAAATGTTCGAGATAAACAAGAAAAACTTTGAACTTAAAGAGGTACAATGGGAATAAAGAGAATCACAAAATGTTGTGGAATCTCAAAGTTGTTTAAGTAACACACATAACTCATGGTTCTGGTAGTACATGCCTAGAGCTTGAATTATATATGATATCTTATGGATAAGAAGGAAGTGAGTTGATCATATGATGAGTCAACAATCTACCTAGAAGCTAATGAGATCCACAAACTGAGATATGGCTTGAAGACATGAAATCCAAGATGGAATCCATGTACATCAACAAAGTATGACCTTGGTCGATCCGCGTGAAGGGGTAAAACCCATTGGGTACTTTTGGGTCTTCTAGAAGAAGACTAAAATGGAGGGTAACTTGGTTGCAAAGAGTTTCTAATAAGTTCAAGGTGTTGAAGATGATGAAATCTTTTCAGTTGTTACCAAGGATAAATCCATCAGGATAATACTTGCTATTGTAGCTTAATGGATATATTATCCACGAATCTGCATAGATCAATCTTTGGATTGAAGTGGTCACCTCAGAACTGGGATCTTCTATTTGACAAGATAGTAAAAAAGTTTGACTTGATTCAAAATATAGAAGTAATGTATTATTACAAGAATTTAGTGGGAGAATATGTATATTTCACATATTGATGGGGAATAACATCCTTATACTGCAAATATTAAAACCTGGAAACAAAGTGCATTCTAAAGCTTTAAAGAAGTATCCTATGTGCTAGGAATCAAGATCTATAGAGATAGATCAAGAGGGCTTCTTAACCTAAGAAAGAGAACATACATCAACAACATGTTGAAAGGGTCCAACATGATGAGAGAAAACATGTCCATGTTCCATGGAGTTAGTCTCTCAAGAGCCAAGTGTCCCAATTCTTATGAAAAATAAGGAACACATGGATAGATACCATATGCATTTGTAATTTGATCTATCACGTATGAACTCATGTCGTTATCTTGTATGTATTGGACATGACAAGAAAATACGAACTAATTATCTTTTATGTATTGGACATGACAAGAATATGAAAAATCATTGTCTTGTATATATTATACATGACAAGAAGATATGGAATCTAGTTATTTTGTATGTATTGGACATGACGAATGGACATCTATCAAACTCCAGTAAGAGTTACTCGAATACCATGAAGGACATCTTTATGCACTTGTGAAGTACTAAAAGGATTAGTTCTTTACTTATGGTAATTAGGAAGATTTGGGTGTAAAGAGTTACACAGATGCAAGCTTCTGAAATGACAAAATTGTGTTTGACCTTGGAATAAGAATGGTTAGTTGGAAATCTTCCAAACATAAGACAATTGATTAATTCTACAATACGAAGTTGAGTACCTTAGTGTTACGAACACTGTAAAGGATACTGTATGGATCTAGAAGTTCATATGGATGAACTTATGGGATGTTCTGACCATTGGTGACTCAGTAGTAATATCGCGACAACAATGTAGCTACTAGTTAGGCAAAGGAATTTTAGATAGCATACTATGACACTTCCATCTCATACGAGTTGTGGTACAGCGAGGGTTTGGGAAACATGCGATATACCGACTTGAAGCAAATGTTGCTTACCCTCTATAAAAGCACTTGTGTAGTAGAAACATGATGGACATGTTAAGATCACTTGGAATATGATCCGTGGGTGATTGGCTCTAAGTGCAAGTGGAAGTCTGTTGGTATAGTATGCCCAGGGAGCCAATCATATGATGATTGCAATGAGGCATGTAATACTTGATTTGATAATAATAAAGGTAATTTCCATCTATATGTTTTAACTATTTTTGAGATAATAGTATAACATGTTAGATGTATAGAGAGTGACAATACTCAATGACGTATGTCTTCAAGTACGTGACTTGAACAATGAGATCATACATATTGTAAGAGTATGTACATTCTCACTATTGTGGAAATAACCATAGACATTAATAACATAAAAGACTAGAGTGTGTCTTGGTTGATGATAGAATATCATCAGTCATGATATATGATATCAAATCAAGCACATAGATACATGTTAGAGAACAATGTATCAGACAGACCCACCATAAGAGTGATGCATGGAAACCACACTTGGTTATTCAGGATCATCTCTTATTGTATTGGTGGTGACTGTGGTTCTTAGACCTAAAATCACTACACTCATCACATGTCATTGGGTACACTTTGACATCATCAAACTTAGTCCTGAAATATGGGTTGTTATAAAGGTGATGATTGGGTCACTTTGACACATAGGGTTTTGATTGTGAGTGATAGATATGGAATTTGTCCCTCCTAAGGGAGTGTGATATCTTGGCCACTTGAGGAGTGAGACCAAGAAATGCATGGTCATGCACATGTAAGTCAACATATGATATTGAGCTTACATATATTTTAGATAGTCTACTCTGAATAAAGAAATAGGGATTGAACATTTGTAGAGGATGACAAGTCCATGCCTCAAGTTCAATCTAGATATCAACAACAAAGGAACTATAACTATAACACCAATAACAGATTGTAGGTTGAAAGTTGTTCTCTAACTATCCTTTTTACGTAGATAGCACTGGTGTGCGACTAGGTACCACTCTTTGCGTGTGAAGTCATAAGTTAGTTATGGACATTCACTGCCAAAGCAAAATGGGATTTTATAGGGTCACACACATAGGATTAACCTAGAAGAGGAGTTTATCCATGAATGAAGTTTAGATAGATTACTAAAGTGTTTAGTACTCAATTAAACATTCAATTAATAGACTTGAATCAGAATCATCAAGTTCAAGTGTTGAACTAATTGATTAGAGTGTTAATGATTGAGAACTGCATTGACTGAGTTCTGTAAAAACTGGATCACCAACTGACCAATTCAATGGGTGAACTGATCGGATCATGATCAGTGAGATAACCGGTTCACATGGACCAAATGGGCATGTGTTGGGTTTCCCGGTTCATGAGAAAAGATCCCTATTTCACTTGTTCAATTTGATTGGGACAAGAATTCATCTTTGCATTAATTAGAAATGAATAAGGAAAGTCAATTGGAGGCAAGTCTGGGAAGTGAACTGACTGTTACACTTGATGAACCAATCGGCTCACCTTGCCAAATGATCAGTTCAGTTGTGAATTGACCGGTTTGCCTACCGCAATGCAAATAGTTTGTGGAAATATTTGGACACTTCTACTCTTGAATATACTGGGAACCCTGACCCTACTCTGTACTATAAATAGAGGGGTACAAGGGGATTTCAGAACATCTGTTTCTCTACAAATTTGATGTCCTCTCTGGTTTTGGTAACCAAAAGAGACCAAGTAAGTTCTACCCATCCAGGGAGGAACAATGAAGGAAACACAACTACATAAAGAGACTGGTGGTGGGAGAGTGTGTTGATGACTAGTACGCTAACAGAAGGGGACAAATCCTTCTAGTCTATCCATCAGGACAACTAGAGTTACTAGTGGTCAGTGTGGACTATCCATAGAGGTGGGAGATTTCTATCGTTGAGGAGGATGATTGTCAACCGCAGTCCGAGTCAAGAATAGGAGCTGTACAGACATTGTTGAAGACTAGGTGGTTGAAAGTCGCACTATTTGTGAGGTATTGTCACTGAGAAAGCCTTAGGACCATGTATATCTCACTAAACCATATTTCCTATTCCATAGTTGTTGATGCGATCTACTGGTTATGGGTTTGTGGTTAGATAACATTTTTGTTTTCATTGCCTATTCTGTCCCACAAAACCCAACAACTAATACTTGGCAGTAACAAAAGAAATATAACAAAAGCATACTTGAACAGAGATATTTATTAACAAAAGAAATATAACAAAAGCATACTTGAACAGAGATATTTATTAACAAAAGAGAGAACATGTTTTAATCTCATTTTCCATTATATCATCCTTGCATTTACCCCCTGAGGGAATAATACATCATCTCAACTATCAAAGAGCACAAGACGCAAGGCCTTATGATCTATTACCAAAGAGTTAGATCATTGTACAATGTGATCTGCTACAAAAGAGAATGATCACATTCCAGCACTATGCTACCAAAGAGAATTAGTGCTTTCATATAATGGAACAAATATATTATGTTTGATGTGTTCATAGCCATAATTATGGAAAATGTAGCATGATATCATACAAGAAAAATCATTTCATCCAATATCATATGCCAAGTATTTTACTACACATATAATGCACTACTACAAAAATGGCTTATAATGTCACTTTTGCTGGTGTCGGTTGTAATAATAAACCGACACCTAAAACATACAACGTCGGTGTATAAAATAAGACGACATCAATATGTGAAGGGCGACCAGACACTGGTATCACTTTTATTCAGTGTCGGTTCCTTAATAAGAAACTGACACCGAAAAGTAACCGCCAAAACCAAAATTTCCAGCGAAAAAAATTGCCTCCAAAAATTGACATACATCATCGGTTTTTAAGAGAGGAACCAACGACTAAAGGTTTTCTACGAGACAGAAATTTGCTCACTTTTTATCATCGGTTTTGGGACAATAACTGACGCCATTTTGTTTTTGCACGAATAACCGCAAAAATTTTCACCTCCCTTTAGTGTCGGTGGTTTGTTGTAAACCTACACTTAAAGTTTGTATTGTCGGTTTGTGTTAGCAACCGACACCTATAGTTAACTTAATAGTGCGGCAGCCTCTTCCTCTTCTGTTTCATTCATTTCTGCTGATCAGGGTTTTTGCTCCGACGATTCCCTTTGCTCCGACGATTCTGCTGCTGTCCCGCACCTCCGCCTCCACCTCCACCTCCGACACTGCCTCCACCTCCGACACTGCCGCCACTCGCCGCATCTGCTTCCGACAGCCACTGTCGACGACCGCCCGACCAGAGCAGCAGCGCCGCCCACACGGAGCAGCACTGCCGCCCACAACAACGTCGTCGGCAAGGAGCAGCAGCACCGCCCGCACGGAGCAGCACTGCTGACATGCTTTTTACATGCGTAGAAACGCAAGTGTACGCATCAATGTAATATAGGCCTTTGTGAGGCCTGAGTTGAACTCAGGGATACTGAATTATCAGAGACTACTACTAACTACTCGCAATCAGCTACACTGATTAAAAAGTTGGAAGTTGTTGTAAAATTAAAAGAAAATGAAATAAAACAAAACAAAGCAATCGATTAAATGTTTAGTTTAATCAATTCAAGATGAGATCTTTAGGATTGCGGTTTCACCGCCGGTTTTCATTGTATGAAATTCTATATAGTCACTCAGATTTATCTCTCTATCTGGGTAGTGGCCTGAAATCATAATTGCCCACTGTCGTGGTACAATTCACTACCTATGTCTAAGTCGGTTCCACCGTCGTAGTAACCTATACCTGAAACTAGGTGCATTATAATCGATCTCTCGGTATCCACCATTAACCTTACACCGCCTTGTTCAAGGGATTTGTCAATTAATGTGAATTTCGCCTCTTTTCAACCATTAATTCTTCTTTCAAAGTAATTAAGGGCATTAGATTATTATTATGATGATCAAGCATAACAATATAATTGAGAAAATGAAATTATACCACGGATTTAAGAGATAAAAGATGAATTACTATGATAAAATCTTCATACAATGATTCCCCGGGATACTCCCGGTCCTAAAGATAAAGAGGATTAGCCCCACATGTTCATCTCAGAGCAAAACATGGTAGAGACAAAGGGAAACATAGGGAAAAACTTGATTGAGTGGTGAAACCCCTGAACGGAGAAGATCCAAGCGCTCCTTGGCATAGAATACGCGTTCTCCCGCCTTTCGGTGGTGGAAAACGTCTTCTTCGGCGTCCGGAACGGCAGGGGCGTGCTTCTGGGCTTCGTTCTTCTCTCCACACCTTCTCGGGACGTGTGTAGCGGCTAATGACGTGATGGATTGCTCTTGGCCGTCGTCATTAGGTACAATCACCGAGTTAGGTCGCCAAAATATCACAGCCGTCAGATTTAGATCGATCTAAAGCAAACTTGTATCTGACGGTGTCGATACCATTGACGCGGGTCGATGGTATCGACCTTGCGCGGTATCGACAATTCTTCTTTCCCTTTGTTGTTGCGCCTAATGCTAGCTCGATACCATCGACGCGGGTCGATGGTATCGACACCCTGAGGCAACAGTTTTGTCCTTTTGTGTCGCTATAGTTCCACTTGTCGATAGTATCGACATATGCGTCGATAGTATCGACTCTCTTTTTGCCAGCAACCTGATGGTAAATCGATACCATTGACTCTCCTGTCGCTAGTATCAACTTTCTTTTGCTCCTTGCGGCTGGCAACCTGTGGTTGTGTCGATGGTATCGACCACTGTCGATGGTATCGACAGCAGCAGATATTTGTTTTTCCTGAAATTACAACACGAAACCACATAAGCTAAAACAAAACATATTCTTGTAATAATTTATGCTCAAAATACCGAAATAAGGGAGATTTGACATAGAGAAGGATCATAGACCAAGGTAGATGAATTATGCAATATTAACCACCAAAATGACCAATAAATGCATAAAACACAAATAAAACAAGTCTATAAATGCGACTTAAATCATCGCATCAAACTCCCCTAAGCTTGAACATTGCTCGCCCTCGAGCAACTAAACCTTAGAATAGAATTGCCAGAGTCAACTAAAGAACAAATCATCACAACAAACATCACCATATGATCCCCACCGGACATTCACATTCCGGCCCTCACTAACCACGGAATGATAATTACCCTAAAGGCGACAATAATCATCCATAAAAGATATCTACCTTAGAACTGATGAACACTATCACATAAGGCAGTTAACATAATAAAATTTTCCGGTCCAGACTCGGTGCATCTTGTGATCTCCTATACTACATTGCTCGCCCTAACTACCATCTACATGGAAGCAGCTCGCCTGATATTCACAAGTGAGGAGAAAATCACGGTGGCCTACCAATTCGAGCAATGAGTGGATGGAATGGGTGGCTAATGGAAGAAATGGAAGCATTATACGGTTTCAACATGCATAAAACAAAAATACCCTAAATGATGCATTTGCACATGAAAATGCCCTAATGCCTATAATTGGTTGGAATGATGCATGCACTAACATCCCTTCTCAAAATGAGATGGAATATCTAACTGAGCTACATCATGTACTTACTCATCTTAAAATGCAAGTGAGACTCTGTTCCTTTCTCCCTCTTATTCTACTTGCTTCTCAATAATTTTTCTTTTTCTTTCATATTTTTTTTTCATCAATTTTTTTTATTTCATTCAGGCCCTTATATACACCAATGACAATGAATAATTTGTTGGCCTCACTTTTTCTGCATATCTCAAATATTTGAATTATTTAGAAGGTATGGAACAAGTTAATCACCCTTAAAGAAGAAATAAGATACATGATGTGCTCTATGCATAAAAATTATGAATGCAGCTAAATGACACGCACCTAAGGATAATGTGCATGTATAACTATTCTAATTTTTTATTTTCATGTAAAACATGTGAAAGTGGTTGCAATGCAAGACCTATCTACATGAGATGCAATAAAAAGATTAAAACTGTAAATTTCTTCCAATTCTTATGGTGGATTGTGAAAAACAATGAGGTGGAAAGATCACAAGACTAATTGACTGAACCTTTGAAAAGTATTATGTGTCCCTCCTTACTGACCTGTGTAGTAGTTAAGAGGGTTCTCTCTCTTACTTCAAATTAGAGTCTCATTATCATTTGGTCAGTTTAGGCTCACACAACCAATTCTGTCCACTTTTCATGAATCATTAGGAATGTACAATTGTGATTTTCTATTTTAGAGTTGACAAAACCAATCATTTTCTTAAGTTATGTGCTCAAAGTTGAACAACACAAGCTTGCGAACACTCAAATTTTTTTAATTTTCCCTTAATTCCCATGTACAAGAAAATGAGATGACACATGACTTAAGACATCCACAATTACACTAGATAGAGTGTGGATCCTACAAACAAACTAAGATTGCAAGAAATAAATGACAAGAACAAAAACAATAAAACTAAAAACTAAGAAAATAAAAGATAGAGTTGTTCCAACTCCCCCTCCAAGCTTGAATTTGACTATGGCCTCATAGTCAAAAACAATATTAAAGGTTGGAACAAAGATACCGATTACTCTTCTGGAGGAGGCGGGTACTGTGGGGTCGTGGGGTCCCAGGATGGGTACTGCCCCTGAAAGCTCGGATCAAACTGGGGCATGGGTGGAGGTTGTGGATACACCCCAAAGTAGTTATGGCTCCAGTAGTGATCATAAAAGGGTTGCTGCTGCATCTCCATCCTATGCAACCTGTCATGAATCTGCTGTTGGTTGTCGAGGAGGAGGCGCTCATTCTCGAAGATAGCCCTCTGATTGTCAAGTAACTGGTTCATCGTCTCCTGAATACCGGTATACACTGCAGTGTGGTGCTGTTGTGTCTGCTGTATATCCTGCAGCATAGCATACATTCCTTGAATTGAATAGACATCCTCGCTTGGCTGCGAGGGCGGTAGTGGTGGCAGAGGCTGTGAAGATGAAGATGCACCCGGATGCATGTGAGGACGCTTCCTAGGTGCCACTCGTGCCCGAAGAGGAGTGTAGGCCTCCTCTTCCTCTTTAGCCTCGTCATCATCATTGTTGTTGTCGTCGTTGTCGCTGTCTTCATCGGAGTCATTAATGGCAATGATGGGCCATCAGAAATGTTGAACACCCTCGATATGGAAGACAGGGTCGGGAAGCGAACATTCTTGATATGCGTGGTTTACATGGCAGTGAGCATAAGGTAAACCATCCCAAAGAAAGATAAGGTTGGATCGGTGAAGATGCTGCAAATTAACCTTGCTTCTATTGGAGAGAGGAGTCAAGGTTGAGAAGTTCATCCCAAGATAGCTGGGCAGCGGTGTGATGAGTCCTCCAAAGTGAATTGGAGCCTTCTGCGTACTCCGCTTTACCGCCAATACCCGCTGCAGAAAGAATGCTCCCCAGTTGCACTCTTGGCGCTTCAGAAGTTTATGCAAGAAAAATAGGTCCGTCTCTTGATTATTTTCTAAGAGACAGATCACCCCTAGAAAATAGGGTGGAGCACAGCATCCGATGAAGAATCCGCACGAACGGATGATCGAAGTCTGCTACTGTCGCGTTGTGGTAGCTCACGGATTTGCCCCGCGGCACCGTCACTAGCTCGGCGAAGATAGCATCATAATCGGTCCGGTTGTCTGGCCGCCGATACTTCTCTCGTCCGTGATTCTAGTTGTGGATCTCACTGAACTGCCTGAGGGTGAGATTGTAGTCATTATTGTACAGCCGAAAAGACACACGACCCTTGACCCATTCACGATCTGTGGCAATGACGTCGTTTGGCACGACGCAGACGTCTAGCGACGCCATGAATTCCGCCACCAGCTCCTTGTATGTCGTCCATTCATTGAAGAACGGCTAGCCATCAGCGTGGAACTCCATCTCGTCGGCCGTTCTGCCCGTGTGTTGTGCCTGTCCCTTAAGAACGTAGGCCAGATTAGTCTCGAACCCCAAGTTGTGGATCGTCTCCCGGTCAACATAGCGGTTCGGCTCAATTTTCCTCTTCATGATCTCCTCATAGACCTTCTTGACCTCCGCAGACGGGTGGACAATCCACGGGCACGAAATTGATGTGGTCGGTGGAGGGACGAACTATGGAATCTCCATTGGGTTGGCGCGTGAAGAAGACACACCAGCAACATGCACCATGATTGCGGAAGAAGAAGAAGAAACAGAAGAAGGAGCTCGGTGAAGATCGGAGAAGGAAATCTCCGCTCGATGAAGAACGTGCTCCTAGATGCTCGTAGTCAGGCTCGGATTGATCTGGAGGACGCACGACACAAGTAGAGGAAGAACTCGTTGAAGGTATGACGTCATATGACGACAAACCCTCCCTTATATAACTGACGCCGGCGCTGCTGTGTGCCCATCGATACCATCGACGCGGGTCGATGGTATTGACACGCGTAGCACAATTCGTACTGCCGCTGGTATCGACAGTCATCGATGGCTGGATGTGGGGCCCGGATCGATGACGTGTCGATACTATCGAAATGTGTCGATGGTATCGACCCGTCCCACGGATCGACTTCCTCGATGCAGCGATCGCCGTTGATTTCCTCTCGCAGATCGGTGACGTGTAGCGTCGATACTATCGACGCAAGTCAATAGTATCGACTTCTGTTTAGGGCAACACCCTCGCGAGGCCCGGCCGCCGCCTTCTTCCTGTAACTGTGTCGATACCATCGACAGGCCCATCGATGGTATCAACTTTACTAAGATGATTTCTTCTGAATATCTCCAGAGATCTCGCGAGTATCGACACCCATGTCGATACTATCGACCTCTTCTTGCGATCATCCTGTTGGTGTGCCGATACCATCGACGAGGCCGTCGATGGTATTGACACAGAGCGAATTCTGCAGTCGCCAACCTATACCCATGTCGATACCATTGACACAAGGGTCGATGGTATCGACTCTGCCTCAATCCTGCACATTGAGCAAACGATCGTGGTATCTTTTTTAAACTAAAAACAAAGTCAAAACAAACCAAAGTACGAATGTGAAACAATCTAAACTAAACTACCGATGGCTGGGTTGCCTCCCAACAAGCGCCCTTATTTAATGTCTTAGGCTAGACGACATTAAGCTCCTCATCAACTTGGACTTTTGGAGAGTGTGTCTAAGGGATCGTGCGGCAGTTTGAACTCCACTCGATCTTGGCCAATCCCCAAGGTCAATGTACCTCTCCCAATAGCAGTGACAACATCGGCCGTTGCTTGAAACAACCTACCCAATATCATCTCGCAACTTTTAAGCTGTGGCATGTCCATGATGACGAAATCCATCAGAAAGATGAACATGTCCACCTTGACGAGTACATCCTCGCACACTCCATATGGCTTTACAATGGATCCATCTGCTAACTCAATCGTTGCTTCCAATTTCTTCATTTCCTTCAACCCAAGCTTTTGAAATGTGGACAGTGGCATAAGATTAATGCTAGCGCCCAAATCACACTGTGCTCGTGGAAAATGTTGATCGCCTATAGAACATGGAATATAGAAGCTTCCTGGGTCTTTCCTCTTCTGTGGTAAATTCCCATGGATGATGGAGCTCACCATCTCATTTACCCAGCAAAAATCTGTGTCTTTAACCCGCCTCTTCTTGTTGATGATTTCTTTGATAAACCTCCCGTAGGCGGGAATCTTCTTTTTCATTTCCACTAACGGAATATTGACATGGAGTTTTCTAAACATCTCCAAGAACTTCCTGTAGTGCCGGTGCTCTTTCTTCGACCTCAGGTTATCCGGGCAAGACACAACTTCCTTATTTAGACACTTATGAGGTGGCACATCTAAGCTTTTCGGGGCAAGCTCCCCTAAGCTTGTTTCAATGACTCCCTCTGGCGTAGACTTTGGTGGATCATCTTCAATAGGTGTAACTTGCAATGAAACCTCTCTCGCAGTGGATGTATCTTTACCTTTACAAATGGCCTTCACCTGATCTTCTTGCCTAGGTGTGGGCACGACCATCATGTGCTCTTGGCGGGCTTTTCTGAATGGAGTGTATCCGCCTGGTAGTCCATAATGACTGCGAGGATACGATATTCTCAGTGTAGCCTTCGTATCAAACATCATTTTACCTTTATCCTGGGCCTCTATCAATGGGGATTCTACCTCATTAATCACAGACATATATTTTACTTGATGATGTGATTGAACAACATCTGCATTCCCAGCCTGTCTCTGCTGATTGGCATGCTTTATGGCCGCCACTTCATTTGAAATTTGGTTCATGGTCATCTCTAGAGCCCTCATTTGTGCTCCATGGCTTTGCAGTGTTTGCCCAAACTTGGTCAAAATGTCACCCTGAGACTGCAGCTGCTTACTGAACATGCTCATTATCTCTTGATTTTGTAGCACCATTTGACTAAGCAACCCGGTGCTTTTATCTTCGGCTCTTGGTTGTGGCTTTGCATATGGATCTTGTAGGAAGTTGTTTGGATCCTTCCATGAGAACTTCCTGTCCTTCCTCCAAGCATAATCATTATTTCTATAGCCCTGTTGTTGCATAAATTTGACCTGGGCTTCTTCATCAGATGATGCATCTTCTTTGGCAAGCAATTTCTTGGCTAGAAGATCTAGCTTGTCATTCATCTCCTTGATGGCCCTGGACTCACCTACAACTTTGACTTGTTCTGGTGCATCCCTTACGCCCCAAGACTGTTTCTTTGCCATGTTTTTCAGAATCTCCCAGCACCTTGTGTCTGTGTTGTTTAAGAAAAACCCTGAACCTGCTGAATCAAGGTTACTTCTATCATGCTCGGAAAGAGCAAAATAGAAGATTTTAACCTATTTTTTCTTATCCAAACCATGGTGTGGGCACCTCCTTAACATAATCTGAAAGCGTTTCCACGTCTCCAAGTAGGTCTCTCCTGCCTTTTGGGTGAAATTGTGAATTTTTCTGATCAGATCATTGATCTTCTCGGGCAGGAAGAACCTTTCAAAGAATACCTCCACCATGTGGTTCCATGATTCCACATATTCGTCGTCGAGATTGTGCAACCACTCTCGTGCAGTTCCTTCCAGAGAACTCGGGAACAAATTTAGGTATAGTACATCATGCGGGAACCTGTCAAATTTTACCATGTCGCAGTTTTCCACAAATTGGCTTATATGCGTGACTGGGTCTTCGTTCTTGAGCCCATGGAATGCGTTTGAATTGACCAAATTAATTAATGCAAGATCAATCTTGTAAGTCGGAATGTTGATCGCCTGCTTCTTGATTGGCCCCTCCGACGCAGATGAAGAAGAAGCCTTGATCTTCTCCCAAATCGTCTGTTCCTCCGCCATCTCTTCTTGTTCGGATTCAGAATATATTTCTTCTTATTGGTCTTGCTCATAATCTTCCTCGTCGTCCGATTCCGGCAGTGGAACCTCTGGTGCCCGTTGCGTGTAGTCGGTGCTACGCGTCTGCACCAGACACAGTACCTGCAAAGTGAAAATTTAAGTTCAGTATCGTGCTTGACGATTACAAAAATTAGAAAATAGACTATGCATTTTTAAAATGATTTCACAATAATAAAAATAAAAAATGGCCTAGAGTGGCCTCTTGCAGCACTCGTAGTGTCGACAATTGTCGTGTCCCCGGCAACGGTGCCAAAAACTTGACACGCTTTTTACGTGCGTAGAAACGCAAGTGTACACATCAATGTAATATAGGCCTTTGTGAGGCCCGAGTCGAACTCAGGGACACTGAATTATCGGAGACTACTACTAACTACTCGCAATCAGCTAGACCGATTAAAAAGTTGGAAGTTGTTGTAAAATTAAAAGAAAATGAAATAAAACAAAACAAAGCAATCGATTAAAATGTTTAGTTTAATCAATTCAGATGAGATCTTTAGGATTATGGTTTCACCGCGGGTTTTCATTGTATGAAATTCCATATAGTCACTCAGATTTATCTCTCTATCCGGGTAGTGGCATGAAATCATAATTGCCCACTGTCGTGGTACAATTCACTACCTATGTCTAAGTCGGTTCCACTGTCGTAGTAACCTATACCATAAACTAGGTGCATTAGGATCGATCTCTCGGTATCCACCATTAACATTACTCCGCCTTATTCAAGGGATTTTTCAATTAATGTGAATTTCGCCTCTTTTCAACCATTAATTCTTCTTTCAAAGTAATTAATGGCATTAGATTATTAGTATGGTGATCAAGCATATCAATATAATTGAGAAAATGAAATTATACCACGGATTTAAGAGATAAAAGATGAATTACTATGATAAAATCATCATACAATGATTCCTCGGGCTACTCCCGGTCCTAAAGATAAAAAGGATTAGCCCCACATGTTCACTTCAGAGCAAAACATGGTAGAGACAAAGGGAAACATAGGGGAAAACGTGATTGAGTGGTGAAACCCCTGAACGAAGAAGATCCAAGCACTCTTTGGCGTAGAATACGCGTTCTCCCGCCTTTCGGTGGTGGAAAACGTCTTCTTTGGCATTCGGAACGACTGGGGCGTGCTTCCGGGCTTCGTTCTTCTCTCCACACCTTCTCGGGACGTGTGCATCGGCTAATGACATGACGGATTGCTCTTGGCCGCCATCATTAGGCATAATCACCGAGTTAGGTCGCCAAAATATCACAGCCGTCAGATTTAGATCGATCTGAAGCAAACTTGTATCTGACGGTGTCGATACCATCGACACGGGTCGATGGTATCGACCTTGCGCGGTATCGGCAATTCTTCTTTCCCTTTGTTGTTGCGCCTGATGCTAGCTCGATACCATCGACGCAGGTCGATGGTATCGACACCCTGAGGTGACGATTTTGTCCTTTTGTGTCGCTGTAGCTCCACTTGTCGATAGTATCGACATATGCATCGATAGTATCGACTCTCTTTTCGCCAGCAACCTGATGGTAAATCGATACCATCGAATCTCCTGTAGCTAGTATCGACTTTCTTATGCTCCTTGTTGCTGGAAACATGTGGTTGTGTCGATGGTATCGACCACTGTTGATGGTATCAACATCAGCAGATATTTGTTTTTCCTGAAATTACAACACGAAACCACATAAGCCGAAACAAAACATATTCTTGTAATAATTTATGCTCAAAATACCGAAATAAGGGAGATTTGACATAGAGAAGGATCATAGACCAAGGTAGATGAATTATGCAATATTAACCACCAAAATGACCAATAAATGCATAAAACACAAATAAAACAAGTCTATAAATGCGACTCAAAATCATCGCATCAACTGTCGCCTGCACGGAGCCAGCAGCGTTGCCTCTTGAAGTAGCCCGCAGGGCCGCCTCTTCGAGCTGCTAGAAGGGCCGCCAATTGAAGCACCCTGCACGCCCATTATCAGGTTTTCCCCTGACCTGCATCGTTCTATGAAAAACTGCATTTTGTTGTACACAAAATTACTCCCGTTTACAACATACTCACATATCAATTCAGGGTTAATGTGGGGGATTTGGGGGAGGGATATTGCACTACAAGTTCTTCATGTGCTTATCTATGCATAACCTTTTATATTTATTTATCCTCTTTCGGTTCAAGTTTTAGAATTCTAGGTAGCTTTAAGCTACATCTTCACTACTTCAACCACTCAAAAGTTTTGATATGTAGATTCTAGGTAGTTTTAAGCTACAAAATTTGATCAGTATAGTCGTGTACTAAATGATTTTCAGCATTTTATATACAACTAGGATTTAGTTGAAATTTGTACATGGTTTGGAGAAATTAGATATTAGTTGGAAGAATTTTTTGACTTGTTTGTCGGACGATTTTTTAATGATGTTTGAACTCTATAGAGAGGAGTGGCAGTTGAGTATTCCCTAGATTAACTCGACCGACCATGTTGCATACTATATTGATTGACGATCCATGGGAAACTCTATGGATATATGACTATGCTATTTCATGTGAATATTGCCTAAAAATCAGGTCAGTGGTCAATATGATTGGGAATTGAATTGACATTATAAAATTATATTTGAATTGTATTAGAATGAATTATACAAGTGTTTGTTGAGTCTTAATGAAATTGAATATGATATATACATAAGGATCAGTGTGAGGTGGCAATATTCCCTATTTAGGGTTGTGTTGATGGATTACTGAATTATGTAATTCTTATGATGTTGAACAAAGAATGACTTCTTGAAAACCCTAGAAGTTTAGTATTAAGACGAGTATGAGTGATAAAGATAGAACTTGTATATAATGTTGCAAATGTGATGAATTGTTGAAGTGTAAATATTAATACGTGTATCAGATGGCTGATCAGGACCGTGTTGATGATCACCGTGAGGGTGAGGACGTGCTTGCACCGCCTGACAATGTAAGTTTTAAGAATATATCCCTATATGTTCATTTATAATTATATTATGTAAGTGTGTTTTTTATCAAATTTTAGGTTGGTGTTGTACCCCCTGAAGAAATTACATCACTTGATGAGCAGCAAAAGAAAATTGAGAAAGTGAGGGGCATCACAATGATGAACAAGTTAATACAACAATGGGACAATGGACCCAAATTGGCTGTGGATTTCGATCAGGCAGAAAATCCATATGGAGTGAACCACAACTCATTTGTTTCATATCTTGGGGTTCTTACTCGCAGCCATTGCAATGTTATCCTAGAATCATGGCATAGAGTTCCCAAGGAGAAGAAAGACCACATATGGAAGGAACTATGCGTGAGTTATTATTATTTGTAATTCTATTTGTGTAGATTACTAATTTTTAGGATACTAGTTAATATCAATATATTCTATTTAATTTGCAGAGCATATTTGATATGGATGAAAAGTTGCATTGTAAATGTGTGATGCAACGTTGTGGGAGGGTCCTAAGGAACTATAGGACCAATCTCACCTGAGATTACATACACGATGTTGAGAATAGGTTCTTGATAGATTCCAATTCTAGACATTGATCAGTATTTCACTAACTTTACACTAATAATTTTTGTTTGTATTCTCTTTGAAAAATAAATATAGGAAGAAGGAAGCCACACAACAATGGAACTACTTGGACCCCAAAGACTGGGAGGAGTTTGTTACCCAAAGAAAAATAGATGAATTCAAGGTATTAAGCACCACCACTCCCAATTTAATTAATTTACATTTTTATGTATTCACCTATTTAAGATTAACCTTTAGTGTTACTAACCAAATCAATGTGCTAACTAACTAGGCTAAGAGTGATGCTCAACGAGCAAGGCGTGCATTGAATGTGCACGACCACACAATGGGTCCAAGAGGATATGCGGGCGTTCGCCAAATACTACAGGCTGAGTCTACTCAGCCTACTACTACTCAGGAGACTACAAAGTCCTCTACTGCTGCTCCCGCACCTCTGCCTCATCATGTTATGTGGATAGCTGGGAGGCAAAACAAGAAGGGAGAGATACCGAAGCCCGCAACCGCTGAGGCGGCTACAAAAATGGTAAAAATCAAACTCTTAGAGCAATCTATATTGATTATTGTTATGTTTACTTATGAATTTTTGTTGATGGTGCTTAGTGGGAGCTACACGAGCAGAGGAAGGAAGGCAAGTTCATCCCTCAGGGCACAAGGGATGAACTGAAAGTTGCTCTGGGTAACCCAAAGCATCCTGGACATGTAGGGGTGCAGGCACTGGTGTGGGCAACAAAGCGTTCTTTGGGCCATCCCAGCGTAAACCTGTCCCAAAAGCGGGACTTTCACAAGATGAGGTAACTTATTCTTATTTTAGAACGTTATTGCGAAAGGGAATTCAATAATCAGAAACTAGCATTTCTTTTATCCATGTATATGTAGATTCTTTAATTGAAAAAGACTCCAGGAAGCATTTCACAAGTGGCAGGCGCCTCAAACTGCCAGTCAGACAGTACCAGTGGCGAACCTCTCTTCTCCTACTCCTCGTACTGTAAAGGTTGGGAGTAATCCTATAGACCCACCTATCACGTCCTCGGTAAGTATTTTTATGGCATATATAATAGCTAGTCTGTTTAATATGATATGTTTGTGTATATATGCATATAACATTCTTTAATTATGTAAATTTGTAGGGGTTGAAGCCATGTCGACTACAAAGTGAAGGATATATCGTTGCAGATGCATCGGCTTACCCACCTTTTAAAGGGTGCATGTTTTATGGGAGTCCAGTACCAGATGGCATGGTACGTGTGAGCCCCATACATATACTCACTGGCTGGATGGATCTTGCACTGCCTCATGCACACCCAGATGCTGAAACACTTGGTGAGGCAGTAGGCGGAGTGATATTGTGGCCCGAAGCGGATGTCCTCTATACTGATATTGTATGATAAATTTTCATTACATCACTTTGTTAGTGTGTATATATATACGAGTCAATTGATATAAAATTATATATACAGGTCAAAAAGATGAGACCCGCTACATCTCGACCTCCACCTCCTTGACTACCAAGTTGGCTTCTAGGGGACCTACACGCCTCGATAGGTCCTAATTGTAGGAGTGTGGCACTATGGATCGGCGAACATAGTCTAAATTGCCCTATAAATGTTATTATTCCAGAGAATGCTGCAAGTAAATCATACGATAACAATCTATTTATACAAGTTTAGCATACGTATTAATGCATACGTAATAGAAGTTCTGGATACGTATTAATGCAGGTCAAACATTCGGAAAGAACATATTTATACAAGATATTTTGGAGTTGTTTAAGTATGAATGGTTGAACACATCTATGATAGAGCTGTGGATATGGTGAGATTAATGCATAAGGCAATCTAGTTTATACATCCATATACCTTATTTTATATACATCAATCTGGTTTCTTATATATTAATGCATGCGTAATACATGTTTTGCAGCCACTTATACAGGACATGTAAAGATTTTGGGTTTTCCCATGTGGGATTTTTGGTTCCATCTTTGATTAGTCTTGTAGATACATACCCTGGTTCAGTTACTTCATACTGTTGTGATGCTTTTGAATATTTTGGTAAAAATAATAAGACGGTGATAATAGCTCCTTTCAATGTCGAGTATGTTTACTTTGCTTGTAATTTTGACTTAAGCAAATTACATTTTTATTGCAGATATTGAGTTATTAATTTTTTACTTTCTTACCTGTAGTTCTAAGCATTGGGAGTTACTAGTTATTGTCCCCAAGACATTCACCATCTATTATCTAGATCCTGCGGGGAGTGAGTTGGATGTAAATGGACATGCAATCAAAAGGCCATTATTCTCATGAGAAATATTTTATGTTTTTATATTTGTTAACATCTGTTATTGCATTACTATTTTATTATGCAATTTAATGTGTTACATTAACATATATAGGGCTTTACAAGAGTACATAAAAGTTGGAGGAAAGGTCCCCAGGAAAAAAGTCTGACACTCATTTGGAAGAATGTGAAAGTAATTTCCTGACTCCAATGTATATATTATTTATGTGAAGTGTGCTTATTTGTATTTTTGAATATTTTGTATGTTTCGATTTATAGTGTGCTACACAAGACAACGGGTGGGCATGTGCCTACTATGTGATGCGATTCATGGACCTAATCATCAAACATGCTGTATTGGAAATCGATAACATACAACAGGTATTATACATAGTCTCGTTAGATAATATGAAATATATGAATCTTATTATACATTATTATAATTATGTATGTACATAATTCTCTTTGTAGGTCTTTAAAACTGAGGACTTCAACACAGGTGCAAAGCGTTTCGATGTACATGCTCCCTATATGAGAGATGAATTAGATGATGTAAGAGAAGATTGGGCAAAAACCCTACAAAGAGTGAAAATTTTTCAATATGATTTTGATGATGATGACAATGATGATGATGAATAAAATAAATTTGTTCTCATAATTAATTTTGTGTGAATGTGAATGAATTTTTATGAATTGTCATATGTGTGTGAAAATCATCAATACATGAATGTTTCTACATGTGTCTGAATGTCAAAAAAGATGAAATAAATGGAATTGCAGGTTGCTACTGGTTTCTACATGCGTGTGATGAAAAAATAATATGAATTAAATTTCTTATACATGAGTGTGAATCACATATATAATAATTTGTCCATCATGTTAATTTTGCAGGTTTGTGGCATGTTGTTGGCTGATATCAATGGATGTCGTAAAACCTGCAGTTCATAACTGAACTGCAGGTTTCTCATCCTGCGACCAGCCACAGTAGCTCTGCAGACTGACAGAAAAAAAATCAAATCATAGGCGTCGGCTATTTTTATAAAACCTACGACATACGGTTACATAGTCAGTTTCCATACTAGTACCGACGTCGATTTCCCTACACCACGGTCGTGCTGACCAACACAGCCATGGCAGCAGACCAGACATAAAATACGTGTCAGATATCTGTATAAAACTGACGATATACGGTTACAATGTCAGTTGCCATACTAGTAACCCACGTCAATTTCCCTAATGAGACCAGACACCACGGCCGTGCTGGCCAACACAGCCGTGTAAGCAGGTGATTCAGTGTCGGTTTCGAAGCGGATAACCGACGCCTATACCCCCTACTGGTGCGTTTTCGGCGCATTTTCAGTGGCGCACGAAGGGTTGTGGTGTTTGTTTGAGAACCGATGCGTAAAGGTTGGGCTTTTAGCAGTGCCCACATAGGTGTCGCTTAGAAACCGACACTAAAGGCCTTAAATAATTGACACTAAAGGCAGGTTATGTACTAGTGATGCAAGTGTACTGTATAATAAGTCAAGTTAGAGGTAATGGCGTACCTTCAAAAGATATAATCTACTCATCATATTCTCGATGTCAACTACCACTCTTCATTGAACCTTGATTAAGACAAGATCATGTACTATCATTAGATTCTCATCAT
This sequence comes from Alisma plantago-aquatica, assembly GCA_963693085.1. Lineage (NCBI taxonomy): Eukaryota > Viridiplantae > Streptophyta > Magnoliopsida > Alismatales > Alismataceae > Alisma > Alisma plantago-aquatica. The sequence continues at coordinate 898,001,264 of OY856412.1, forward strand.
CTACCCTAATATATCCATTTTAGGGTTTGACGTGGTCATTAGGATAAATGATTTATTACTTGTCTTCTTACCTTGGAATTATCTCATTGATTTCATATTCCATGTTATCTTCTAGATTAAGATACATAATCAGATTATTTGATTACATATGACAATGTGCAATATTAACCCTAGATTACATCATTAACCTAAATTCGGGTTTCATAACATGTATTAAGGGTCATCTTCATATAACATGAGTTTCATGCATTTAACTAATATCAAACATATATATTAGCTTCCAGTTAAAGATATGAGGGTGTTCCATAAATTCCATCATTTATTGAGCATGTATGTATTTATTGCAATTTATTTAAGGTTATTAGCCCTAATTAGCCATATGGAGCAAGTTACATGATTTCGTGCATCAACATTATAATTGCTAACATCAGATGAATTCTAAACATGATTATAGTTCTAGTGACACATTCTCATAATTTTAGGCCATCATTTGTTATTTATAACAGATGATATAAGCATTATACACCCTACCTAATATTTGTGTTATTGAAGCATACAAAGACTGATATAATGGTTCCATGTTATTCTAATCATTTTTCTAAACATTTCGACACCTTATTTGTATTTTTTAGATCATCGAGCTAATTTCTTTGATTTATGCAAGTTGTAGGTATTTTGTACAAGTATTGGGTGATTTACCTTTTAGAGCCAATGGTACGTCACAAACTAGTTCCTTAGGGTGCGGCCCCCAACTCCTAACATGTGCTGAGTTGGCCGGTTCATGACTTTGGTATAATTGGACCGACCTCATTCTCTCTCTCATGTGGGTTCTCTCTGTCTTGCGTTCTCCCGATCTAGTGCCACCGTTGAGGATTTTCTCCGCCGATATCCCACACAAACTCCAATATTTGAAAACTCATGCTGGCTTGGGCTCATGATTCTTAGTGGTGAGGAGTGTCACTGTGGCATGGTTCTGTGTTTCTTACTCTCCCTCCCGCACACACCTGATTCCTAGTTTCATCACCACTAATGGGATCTGCTCTGGCGAGGTCTGGGTCACCGCCTGTGTGAGCGTCGCCTCTGGACTCCTTATGGCCAGAACCTTCCACACCGCAACAAACATCTTATTTTGTGCTAATAGCCCCCACATTTTCCTTCTCTCTCAAGTCTTCTCGTATCTATAACGTTGTACCTGTGTTTCATTCCTTGATGCCTCCGCTTAATGTTGACGCCTCAATGCGTTGAGAGATTCCTCCATACTTGTTGACTTCGTTGTCTTCTATAGTGGAATAGAAGAGACAAATGACCTCTATGCTCGATACATAATTTGAGAATGTAGAAAACTCAAAAATCTATCTCAAACTTCTCCTTCCTAGAACTAAGGTTCCCTTCTTCCTTCCTATGCTCTTAGCAACGGAGATGAGAGGTAAACTAAGAGCATGTTCTAAATGAGGCGTCAGTGCTATCCCCTCATCAAAGAGCATACACTGGGTCACACAAAACTGCTCCTCAGCCCACTCCCTCACTCATAGTGGCATCATGGTGAGTCATCCCCATGGCCATGACCCTGCTACAACTGTCATGAAGAAATGACTCTGTCACCGTCAGATTTAAACACAATATGGTCTGGTTCTTGCCAACTCATTGCCAATCCATGGCTCTCAACTAAACATCCAAGGATGAATTAGGTATCTAGGGTGAGTAAGGGGTTGCATCACCTGCATACATCTGCCAAGCGTGTGCTATATGCAAATCAAACCCTAAGTCCTAATAATTAGAATACTTATGTTCGAATTCATCAACATGCTCATTATTTCATCATAGTAAAACATAAATAACTCCTTCTAGGAGCATTAAAACATAGCTTTGTCACAACTAAATCTACATTATACCCAACTTTGGTGCCAAGACTCAGCTATTTGATCTGTCAAATAAATACCTCAAAAACATAAACTCAAGGGTCTAAACCATGATATCAACATCAAATAACATCCATATGTTATCAAAACACTTGCAACTCTTAACATAACTCCAACATATGAATAAAAAAAGTCATAGGACATTTAAAGGCCTAAAAAGTTCACTCCATCACATCCTACACACCTTAAAAAAATTTCATCCTCAAAATTAAACCAAATCTAGTCCATCACATGTTTAATATTATTGAACCGACCAACTCGGCTCAACTCACCAGATGACCGTCTGGGTGAGTGACATGGGTGTCTTTCTTGGATGAGAAGACTTGGTTGGGATCGAATGAAGATTCGAGATGTTTCTTGAATAGTTTCGATTGCATATACTTGGAGAGCAAGTAAACTAATATGTATATTAATTGGAATCGAGATTGCCAAATTTGTGTGCAATTGGGAAACTACCAAATGACTGTTTGGTAGGGACTGTTTGGTAGGTAGAGATGACTGTATCACACACCAAATGACTGTTTGGGTGTGCAAAACATCAGTTTCAGCTGTTACAAGTTGTGAAAGTTCAATTTCTTCTGGTCTTTTCCACTCCCTCACAATCGTGTACAGATTGGGAACCATGGACCTAACCTAGCCTTTAAAAGGAGGGGTATTGGGGTTTTCCAAGACACAACATAGACACCTAAGCATCAGTTCCTCTAACAACTATTGTCCTCCTTAGTTGTGGTAACCAACAAAGCCTAGGCGAGTCCTACCCAACAGGTAGGGATAGCCAACAGGAGAGAAAAACTAAGAAGTTGCCATTGTGGGAGAGAAGCTTGGTGACTAGTTCACCAACAGGAGGGACAACTCCGTACTTTCCATTCTTGGTGAATGACATGATTTCTAGTTTGTGTGGACTATTCTAGAGGCAGGAGTCCTTTGGCTACTACTCGGAGAGAAAAGTGAACTTGCAGTCCATGGCGAGACCATCGAAGTTGCTGTAGAGGTGGTGCAAACATTGTCCATGGTGAAGATTAGGAGCTGCACAACCCTTGTCTAAGAGAAACTTGTCAGCGGTTGCAAAGAAGCAAGTTTTGTCACTAGACTTTCTCCAGGTCTAGGTATAACTCACAAAACGATCCTTCCTGCTTTATAGTAGTTGACGAGATCTTACTGTTATGGGATTATAGATAAATAAAATTTTTATTTTGGCCGCTATACTCTTTGCTCGTATTTCCAAATAGTGGTATCAGAGCCAATTTACTCTATTTTAGGATAGTTTATATGATTAGATTTTTCTTTTTATCATTTATTTATTGCATACAATGTGAATATTTAAATTGCTCTTATATATGTATATAATCGAAGACCACATAATCCCATATATATATGTGTGTGTGTGTGTGTGTATGTAATTTACACATGTTGTCCTAAAAGTGGTTTTGATGGTGGATGTGTAGCATGGTTATGGCCAATACCCTTCATCTGTGTGTGGTTGGATGGTTTGGTTCATGTTTATCTCAGTCTGTGTACCGAGCCTCTACCCCCCCTTGTTGGGTTATTACACTAATGAGTTTCAATCTTAGGTAAGATCTTTTACTCAACTAACCAATTCCAAAAGTATATGGAAGTAGTTGTAGTTGAGATCGAACACAAGGAGCTTTGGCAAACTAATTAAATGCAATAGTGCTAAGTCTCAACAATCTAGACAGTTTTAAAGGTGATTTAGTTGATTAGACTAGAATTTCAGAATGAAACAAACATTAAATGGATTACTAAAAGAGATTAAAGTTCAGAATTAGAAGTATCCTGGACTTAGGATTTCATCCACATATCATAGCATACAATACGAGCATGAAATTTTAACATACTAAGAACTTATTATAACTGAGAGTTATATGTTGCACTTCACCTCTCGGTGCAAGTATAATGATCCTAACTCAATTCAACATTCCCATTTATTAAATTCATTTTGGATCACAAACCTACTCCTCAAATCCATAATTGCCACTCTCATGGTAAAGAAGGAGTTGCCAAGAGAGTACCTCCTTACTCTCCTACTTATCTTCTCAGATCAAGCAAAAGAGCATAAAACATACACATAAGGTGGCCAGCCATACATGTAGAAAATGAAGAAATTGGTACTCACAAGGTGGAAAATAAAGCAACATATCATTTAGTACAAAATTTTCATGTTCCGTACATGCTATGGCATGGGATCTACTCTCCCATGTCCAAGAAAGGGAAACTACTCGTCCATGATAGTGTACAGCAGAAAATGTGTAGAATTTTCAAAATTCAACATGATTTAAAGATGGAAAAGGTAAGTAAACCCAATGTGTAACCCAAGAAAGGTAGAATTCGGACTTGAGGACAAAATCCCACTCCTAAAGCTCCTCCAAACTAGACAAACCTCTCTCCCAAGAAGCTTTGTGGAATGGAGAAGCTCTACTACACCTTGGAGAAGAAAAGAAGAAGAATGGGGTTCTTTCACAAGAAACCACCTTCCTCCACCTCCAAAATCACCTCCTTGCTCTAGCCTTGCTCTGGGATGAAAGACTTTCAAATTATGACCCAAGATAACTGCTCCATCGAGTGGTTTCGTCTTTTAAAATGAAAGGATTCGTATTTGAAAATTATTGAAACTGACACGCACACACCGTGTCTTTCTCCAGACACGGTGTGTCCTGTCTCCGGTAGTTGCATCCGTGTTAAGCACACGTCGTGTATGATTTAATACACACTGTGTACTTTTCCAGAAAGAATGGACTCAGTTCTGAATTCCCAGGTACACGTCGTGTATGATTTAATGCATGTCGTGTACTTTTCTTCAGTGACTGAAGCAAATGGCCGTATGGAAATATTCATGTTGTGTCTTAAATAAGACACATAACGTGCATTTCTATTTCAGTAGAATTAAAGTTTTGTATGCTTGCAAGGCTTGGAGAAGTCCTGATAATGATGAGATTGAGTTGGGGTATCTCCAATTTGATCCTTTTGATGCAAATCTGCAATACACATCATGTGATAAGTAAAATAACAAAAGGATGGAAAGAATGATATGAATAGAGGCTAAATGAGAACAAAATGAACTGAATTTGTGTGTGAAAACATGTGAAAAGTTGATGTGGAAACCACACAACAAATCCCCCTAAGCTTGAACCATTGTTTGTCCTCAAGCAAAAAATAGCATAGCCACACAAATGAAAGAATGTTCAAGCTCATGCATGGATCAAGAAAAATGAAGATATGTAATTAACTCAAACAACCACGTACATTAGGTTTATTTTCATAGCCATCATCTCAATTTAAACATCAAAGATAGAGAAATTTTAGTTCAGCAATGGTGGTCACAAATTAAACAAAAAAATCAAATAAACAACACTAAATAGGGTTTGGATAGTCAAGCCAAACAACTAGTGTATGTACAACACAAAATTTTTAGTTATTTTGGATGTTATGATGAAATTTAGCTATCTTTAACAATCTTAGTTGAGCTCTCTTCTCAAAAGATATGACAATTGATTTTTGGGATTTCGGCACTCTATTGCTAATTTAGGCTTACACACACTTGGAGTGTCAGTTGGGGTGTTATCTTTACCCTCTTTTGATATTCATACCACCTCAACATAGCTACCAGATCAGACTCACACTAGGCTAGAATGATATCTGGGTTGTTTGCCATCTTTTATTGGGTAAAGTGAGAATAACATAAAAGAGATCTTTGCACAACACAAGGGAGTCAACGAGAAAATTAAGTTAACAAGATTCCATTCATTATTTGCAAACAAAAAATTCACTAAATAATCAGTTGTATATGCACTAAAAGTTTGGCAAGAGTATCCTATATTCTGAACAGTGTTGTAGAGTTGGTTTATTCACTGAAATTTGAGACCGTTACATGTATTTAGCAATCAGAGATGTGAAAATTGAGATTTCAAGCTACAATTACAAACCAGGATCATGTACATGGGGAATTTCATTTTCCATTTGATTCATGCATGTTGTTTACTAATTCTTTCATATAGCCAAAAGAGATACAAGGTACAAGATAGTTCAAGCATGCAAGGAGCAAAAGTTCATTCTATCACAATAGCCTCATTTCATACTAAACTTACCATGAAGGGAAATACAAAACATGAACATAAAAGACTGAAATAAAGAACTGACATGACTAACAAAACCAAATGACAAAAGCAATTGAACATAAACTACATTACGGGTCGGTTGCACCCCCCCAAGCTTGAAATATGTAGTATCCTCAGTGCATCAATTGAGCTCATGAAGGTAACAACTAGATACTTATCATGGGTGAAAATCAATAAGGGGGGCCTGCGCCCCCGTGGTCAGTCTGAAAGAACTGACTGACAAGATCATCCTCTGGGACATCCATCAGAGTAGGCTGTGGGGCAGGCTCTGGCTGCTGGTGCGGTGGCGGCTGATATGACTGCAGGATGGAGTAGTGGCCCTGTGGGATGTGCCACGAATCCATGCGGAAAACCATGTCATGCATTACAGTATACTGTGTGCCCTACTGATCCAAGTGGTCGTCGATGTGATCGAACTGCTACTGCACGTAGTTGTACAGATGCCTGACATCAGGTATCACCCAGGATTACTCCGTCTGGGTGATGGTGGAGGGAGGCGGTGGAGAAGAAGAAGTAGAAGGAGCTGAAGGACCTACCCTGAGATCATCAACAGCTTGGGTTGTTGATATCTCTTCATCAGTGGCCAGTAGGACTTTACAGTTGTCCTTGTTATCAAAGGTGGCATGCTCAGGATCAGGAACGTCAATATCCTAATCATCATCAAAGAACTGGCCGAACTTGTTGTCGCAGTTGGGAACCTTCGAGATCAAACCTATAGAGAGGAGATACTAAATATTTACCAGGTTTCTTCCTGGTGCAGCCTCAAGCCCAGTCAAATCAATGCCAAGTTTTTGTGCAATCAAAGTAATTAAACCACCACACATGATGTTTCCAGTGTCCCTCTTCTTCACCTTCTTGATATCAAGGAAACACTGAAGAATATAGCAACATTGATTTTGTGCTCACAGATCATGCCCCATAAGAAAAAGAGATCCTAGTTCCCAACAACGCCTTGTGTCTCCTTCTTGGCAAAAACCCCAATACTAAGAAGGTGATGAATATATCGGAAGATGAAGTTGTGGATAGTGGATGCCCTAGCTGATTTTTCCTCTTAGAAATCCTCATTAGAAATCTCAAACCAAAACTCGCTGCTATGAAAAGTAGGTGGGTATGCAATCACACCATCATAGTGATACTCTAGTAACTGACAAAAACATCATAAGGTGAGTTTGAAAGAATGACCCAAAATCCTAAAACGTATAATATCAATGGGCTCAAGCTTCTTCTGTGGGTCTTGCTCGGTGACGAGTGTCGTCAAAAACTCATTTACAAGACGGGGGTAGGTGTTTGATACCGTAAGGCAAATGTAGCTCAATCCTAGGTCTTGTAGGTGCATGAGGACTTCATCCTTGAATCCTAGAGTCATCATAATATGCTGATAAGCAAACTGAGTAGGAAGAACTCTCCTTGTAATCAGGAATTATTATGTCGTGTCTTCCTTAGGGGTGATCCAAAACTATGTAGTTGAGATGTATCCTGACGTCTGGGAGGAGCTCACACCATGCTTGTGGTTGCTGGTCTACTTGAATGGAGCCATGTCTGCTGCTGAATGGTTCACACACATCTTGTGCTAAGGCAGACACACTATGTGTCTGAAACAGAAGGTTGGCGCAGACTGTAATGCACACGCCATATGCAACATGGTACACATTGTGTACCTGGAACTCTGTGAAACTCTGTAGGTCACACACGACCGATTTGTGGGGGAAATGAAGGGGACACATTAGTGGCTTGCTTGGAGTTGGCCCTCGTGTGGGTGAGGTGACTTGGCTGGGGAGGTTTGTCAACCTCCTCGGCGTCAAGGATCCAATTGGAGAGGAGGATGGCAGATTCCTTTACCCATGATCTTGTTGGAGAAGATGACGATGTCTCAAGGTAGAAGATGATGGTGGCATGCTTGAAGAAGGAGAAAATGATGTTTGTGGCTCGTTCTTGATGTTAGGTCTAGCACCACCTTGTGCTAGGGTACACGATAATGGCGGGGCAGTTGAGTGTGAGCTTGAATAAGACACGTCGTGAGTAGGCTATACACACGGCAGTGGGGAGAATCTACTCAATCTCGAGGTGGATACACCGTGAGAGACGAACATGGTGTCGGTGGAACTTAGGTCACATGACAGCAAAGAGGAAAGGGCTAGGGTTCTGGAGTCTCACACAGCTCAAATGAGAGTTTGAGTGAGAGTGACAGTTGTGTGCTAGGCTATAAACCTATATTTCTATCTAAAGACACGCCATGTTCAAATAAAGACATGTCGTGTGTATTTTTAGAACTCCTTTTCTGTAATAAAAGACACGTCGGGTTCCACTTTGTACATGTTGTGTGACTTTCTAGAATTTGAAATGCACATTTGCACTGATAATCTACACAGTGTGTGTAAATTTGGACATGCCATGTGCTTTTTCCAGATATCTTTTTATTTCTCCATCTATTGTGATACACGTTGTGTATAAAATTGGACATGACGTGTATATCTTCAGAGTATTTGATGTTTCTTTTCTTGATAAGGAATACGGCGTGTGCAAAAAAGACACGTCGTGTTTTCTTTCCAAATTTCTTACTCCTTCCTCTTCTGCTTGAGTACACATCGTGCGTAGAATTGGACATGTCGTGTTCTTTATTCTAGTTGAAAAAATGTGTAGCTGCTGGATTGCGGCACAGTGTTTCTAAATATAGACACGTCGTGTACCTGGAGATATAGTTTGTTATGTTGAGTTCTGGGAGTTGAGACACGGCGTGTTTATATTAAGACATGTCATGTCTTTTGTAGTTTCTACAGAAAACAACCTTTTGTCAGCACAAAATTTATAATGGGTATGCAATGGAATCGTCTAGATTATTACATTCATCTATGACAAGCTTATTTATGAAACTAAAGAGTGTTTTTGATTCAAAAGACTAGAAAAGAAATCTATCCTAATGTGGGTTCAACTCCCACAAGGTCCTCCATTTAGAGTCCGGAGTGAGACTCTTCAATTGTCTTTCATGCATCTTGAAGGGAGCAAGAAACTCCCTTGTGAACGTTGTCCCTCGAGGTATACAACTTGCAACATTGACTGTTTACTTTGAATGCTCCATCCTTGTCTTGTAATTCAATAACTCCTTAAGGAAAGGTCTTTAACATGAGAAAAGGACCGAACCACTTTGACTTTGGTTTTCCAGGGAATAGCTTAAGTCTTGAGTTGAACAACAACAATTTGTCTCTCTCTTTGAAATCTTTCCTCCGGATTCTCTTGTCATGCCACATCTTGGTTCTTTCTTTGTAGAGCCTTGCATTTTCATATGCATCAAGCTATAGCTCTTCCAATTCTTGTAGCTATAAAAGACACTTCTCACTAGCTTTCTTCATGTCAAAGTTTAAGAAATTTATATCCCATAATGCATGGTGTTCTAGCTCCAGTGGAACATGACAAGATTTACCATATATCAGCTTAAATGGGGTTGTGCCTATTATGGTCTTGTAAGCTGTCTGATACACCCATAGTGCGCCATCTATCTTTAATGCCCAATCTTTCCTTGAGCTAGACATTGTCTTCTCTAGAATGCTCTTTAGCTGTCGGTTTGAGACCTCTACTTGCCCAGAAGTTTGGGGATGATAAGGTGTAGAGACTTTATATGTGACTCCATATTTAGAAAGAATATTATTGAATTATTTCTCAACAAAATGCATACCATCATCTGAGATTACAGATCTTGGAACTCCAAAGTGAGGGAAGATGATTTTTTCAAAAAGCTTTACTACAAACGTTGCATCCGATGCTTGGGTTGGGATGGCCTCAACCCATTTAGAGACGTATTGAACAATGACGAGAATATATTGGTAACCACATGAGGATGGGAGTGGTCCCATATAATCGAATCCCCATACATTGAATACCTTAATCGCCAAGATAGAACTAAGAGGAATGTCATCACATCTAGAAATTCCTTTGGTTCTTTGGCATTTATCACAAGCTTTGACAAATAGATTGACATCTTTAAACAAAGTTGGCCAATAGAAACCGGCCTGTAGGATCTTTATTGCAGTCTTTTCTCCTCCAAAGTGACTTCCGTAAGGAGAGGCATGTCATTCATAAATAATGGTAGCTATCTCTTATTTAGTGACACATCTTCGAATAAGCCCATCACTTCCATGTTTGAACAAGAAGGGGTCGTCCCAATAGTCAAACTTTACGTCATGAAAGAACTTCTTCTTTTGCTAGTATGTTAAACCTGGTGACAGTTGTCCTGTAGCAAGGAAGTTCACGATGTCTATAAACCATGGAAGTTGTGTGGATGATAGTGCATAAAGCTTCTCAATAGGCAAATGATCTTCAATAGGTAAACAAACTCCAGCATCTGTAGTCAATCTAGAAAGGTGATCAGCAACATTGTCCTTTGTCCCCTTCTTATCCCAGATTCCAGGATCAAACTCTTTTTTATTGAGAAAATACGTTATTGCAGCGTGATCTGTATATACAATCACCTTAGATCCTACCAAATATTGTCAAAGTTTGTCAAAGGCATACTATAGCAAGTATCTCCTTCTTTGTGGTTGTGTAATTGATTTGTGCTTCATCTAGGGTCTTGCTCGCATAGTATATGTCATGAAGCTTCCTGTCCTTTCGCTGTCCTAGGACCTCCCCTACTACATAGTCACTTGCATCGCACATCAACTCAAAAGGAGTGTTCCAGTTCGATGGTTGAATGATTGGTGTAGAAATAAGATCTTCTTTTAGCTTGGTGAAGGCGGTATGGCAGTCATCACTGAATATGAATTCAACATCTTTGGTAAGTAAGGAACATAACGGCTTTACAATTTTGGAAAAATCTTTAATGAATCTTCTATATAAACCTACATCACCAAGGAAACTGTGGATGTCTTTGACTAAAGAAGGAGGAGAACTCTTTTCAATAGCTTCCACCTTGGTCCTATCAACCTCAATACCCTTTTTAGATACAACATAACCTAATACTACACTGGATTGTACCATGAAATAGCACTTCTCCTAGTTTAGTACTAGGTTTACCTCTTGATAGTGGGCTAAGACTAATGATATGTTGCATAAACATTGATCAAATGAGTCTCCATAAACACTAAATTCATCCATAACAATTTTCATTATATTTTCATTGAAATCAGAGAAAAATAGCCATCATGCATCGTTGGAATGTTGCAGGAGCATTGCAAAGGCCAAAGGGGATACAACGATAAGCGTAAGTTCTGTACTTGCATGTGAAAGTGGTTTTCTCTTGGTCAGGAGGGTAAATAAGAATCTGGAAAAACCCAGAATACCCATCTAAGTAATAGAAATAGGAGTGTTTAGCAAGGCGGTCAAGCATTAAATCGATAAACGACAATGAAAAATGGTCCTTTCAGGTCATTTTGTTCAAATGTCAGTAGTTAATACACATACACCATCTTGTAACAATATGTGTTTGAATCAACTCATCATTGTCTCCCTTGATGAAAGTTGCACCCCCTTTCTTAGGTACCACATGGATGGCACTAACCCAAGGGCTGTCACTTATAGGATAGATGATACATACATCAACCAACTTAAAAATTTCTTTTTTAACCACGTCAAGCATATTTTGATTTAAGCATTTATGCAGTTCGATGGTGGGTTTAGCATCATCCTCCATATTTATTCAGTGCATACAAATAGAGGGATGAATGCCTTTCAAATCATCGATAGAGTAACCAATAACGTCTTTATACAAATGCAATTTGGCAAGAAATTTACTTTCTTATTCATTGGTTGATTCATTATTAATTATGAAAGGAGAAGTAGAGTCATAATCAAGGAATATGTACCTCAACCCTGATGGAAGGGCTTTAAGTTCTACCTTTCTTTCGGCTGCATCGTCTTTGGCCTTGTCATCAACAATTAGAATGTCTTTTTCAGTAGCATCTTAGTGGGAAATAGAAAATACTATAGAATTTTCAAATTTATTATTCATACATTCATCATCATCACAGTATTTTAGTATCAAATTGGAAATATCATGATCTTCTTATATAACATAATCAACAGAGTCCATAAAACATATTTCTTCTACACGAGAGGGTTCTTTCATAGCATCATATACAAAAAACTCCATGGCTTCATCGCCAACTTGGAGTGTGAGTTTTCCTTCGCAAACTTCAACCAGGCATCCAATAGTTCTCAGAAATGGATTCCCAAAAAGAATGGGGTTGGAAGGAACGTCTACCATATCTAGCACTATAAAATCACAAGGAATATAAAGTTTACTAATCTCCACTAGCACGCCTTCCATGATACCTTTGGGGTATTTGATGGAATAATCGGCCAGTTTAGTGGCCATCTTCATAGGCTGAAGATCTCTAAGATCTAGCTCTTGCCATTGAGTAGATGGGATGAAACTGATACTAGATCTGAGGTCTATAAGACCTTTGTCAAAAGTGGTATTGCTGATCTTGCATGGTAGTGTGAAGGCTCCCAAGTCATCCAGCTTCTAAGGAAGTTGATTTTGAATGATAGAACTTATTCTTTCAGAAAGCATCACTGTCTCCACTTGGTCTACCTTCCTCCTTTTTGTGAGGATGTCTTTAAGGAATTTAGCATATAACGACATCTTTGTTATAACCTCATCTAGTGGAAGATTGACATGGAGTTTGTTTAGAATGTCCATAAACTTTCTAAACTTTGAATCCTCCTTCGTGTATGCAAGCCTCTGCGGAAATGGTGCATTAACTTTAATAGAAGATGGTACCTCAACTGTACCTTTATCTTTGCCACCCATAGGGGTGTCAAGCTTATCTTCATCAATGATCTCTGCACTCTTCTCCTTGGGTGGATAAGGTTTATGGATTTCAGCTCCACTGCTCAAGGTGATGGCATTTGCTTGTTTCCTCGAGTTCACCTCTGGTTGGCTTGGAAGAGAATCGGATTGTGTGTTCTCTTGTTGTGTCAAGGCTTGTTGGGCAATTTGATTTTCTAACATCCTTGTGTGAGTGGAAATGCCATCCACTTTGGCAGAGAGTTTGGCAATCGCATCCTTGAAGAGATTGTCATTGCCCCTTAACTCTTCATTCTGCTACATCTGTGTGGAGATAAATTTCTCCATCATGGCCTCCAAGGAAGAACTTTGGGTTGTTGTTGTTGTTGGTAACCCCTGTTGTTGTTGAATCCTGACGGATTCTAATTGTTTTTCTGGTTGAAGTTCTGTTGTTGCTGCGGTTGCTGCTGTCCATGTTGGAAGTTATGAGTGTTGCTTGTGTTCCGATAGGAGAAATTAGGATGATCTCTCCATCCTAGATTGTAGGTGTTGGAATAGGGATTTTACTACTTGTTCCCCTGCATCCCAATGACATTGGCTTTCTCTAAGCTACCTTCATTCATATTAGGAGTGAAGCATGAAGAAGAAGTATGTCTCAAATTACCACAAGATTCATATATCACTTCAGCTGATTGGATTTGGAATGCGGTCATCTTCTCAAACTTTTGTGTAAGAATATTAAGTTTAGCAGTAATAAGATCAACGCCATCAACAATATGCTTCCATCCTTGTTTCCCGACTGAAGAACTAGCTCTAGAAGATGACTATGCTCTCCTATCTGATCCCCATTGGTAATGGCCGAGGGCTATGTCTTCAATGATGTAATAAGCCTCTCTATAAGACTTACTCATCAATGATCCATTAGCTAAAGCATCCACTGTCATCCGGGTGTTGTAGAATAGACCATTATAGAATGTTTGGAGTAACAACAAATTAGTCAATCCATGGTGAGGGAAAAGTCATTGAAGGTTTTCAAACTGCTCCCATGTATCATATAGAGTTTCTCCATCATTTTGAGAGAAGTTGGTGAGCCGATTCCTTAGCTGGGCTGTCTTTCTTGGCGGGAAGTACTTTTCAGGGAAAGCATTTAGAAGTTGGTCCCAAATTTTAATTGACTTCTTTGAAAGAGACAAAAGCTACACCTTGGCTCTATCTCTTAGGGTGAAAGGAAATAGCATTAGATTAACTCCTTTGGCGGATACACCATTGATTTTAAAAGTATTCATATACTCCAAGAACTCAGCCACATGAAGATTTGGATCTTCATTGGCTGTACCTCCAAAGAGGTTATGATGTATCATCTGCATCATAGAAGGAGCAATAGAGAAATTGTTCGCTTCAACTACAGGCAGGTTAATGGTTCCACAAATATTTGTGGCAACCAAAATTATGAAATCCTTCAAAGGACGATCGTCTTTCATGGTTGGATCTCTTGGTGTAGCTTCTTTAAAAGTGAAGAATATGGCGGCGTTGATGATGGTGGAACACCTCTTAGTAGTGGTTGTTCTACTCTTCTTGCTCTTCTTAAGCTTGAAAGAGTACACTCAATTTTAAGGTCTAACAATGCCGATGTCTGAATACCTCTTTGCAAGCGATGCATATAACCTGAAAAATAACAAAAGGAATTGAGAACACAACTAAAAAGTATAAGGAAATTGGAAAATGGAAATGATGATCTAATATCGAATACTAGTTAGCACTTGTTACTATAATTAGATTAACCGTAGCTCCCCGACAACAGTGCCAAAAACTTGTTGGTTTATTACACTAATGAGTTTCAATCTTAGGGAAGATCTTTTACTCAACTAACCAATTCCCGCAACTATACGAAAGTAGTTGTAGTCGAGGTTGAACACAAGGAGCTTTAGCAAACTAATTAAATGCAATCGTGTTAAGGTTCAACAATCTAGATCATTTTAAAGGTGATTTTGTTGATTAGACTAGAATTTCATAATTAAACAAATAGTAAATGGATTACTAAAAGAGATTAAAATACATAATTAGAAGTATCATGGACTTAGATTTTATCCAAATATCATAGCATACAACATGATCATGAAATTTAAACATACTAAGCACTTATTTTAAGGGAGAGTTGTATGTTGCACTTCACCTCTCGGTGCAAGTACAACAATCCTAATTCAATTCAACATTCCCATGTATGAATTTTATTTTGGATCACAAACCTACTCCTCCACTCCATAATTTTCACTCTCATGGTAAAGAAGGAGTTGCCAAGAGAGTGCCTTGTTACTCTCCTACTATCTTCTCATATCAAACAAAAGAGCATAAAACATACACATAAGGTGGCCATCCATACATGCAGAAAATGAAGAAATCGGTACTCACAAGGTGGAAAAACAAGCAACATAGCATTTAGTACGAAATTGTCATGTTGCATAAATACTATGACATGGGAGATACTCTCCCATGTCCAAGAAAGGGAAACTACTCGTCCATGATAGTGTACAGTAGAAAATTTGTAGAATTTTCAGAATTCAACATGATTTAGAGAAGGGAAAGCTAAGTGATCCCAAGTTGTAACCCAAGAAAGGTAGAATTCCAACTTGAGGACGAAATCCAACTTCTACATCTGCTCCAAACCGGACAAACCTATCTCCCAAGAAGCTTTGTGGAATGGAGAAGCTCTATTGCATCTTGGAGAAGAAGCTTGGAGAAGAAAAGAAGAAGAATAGGGTTCTTTCACAAGAAACCACCTTCATCCACCTCCAAAATCTCCCTCCTTGCTCCAGCCGTACTCTGGGATGAAAGAGTTTCAAATTATGACCCAACATAACTACTCCATCGAGTGGTTTCGTCTTTTAAAATGAAAGGGGTCATATTTAAAAATTACTGAAACTAACAGGAACACATCATGTCTTTCTCCAAACACAATGTATCTGTCTCCAACAGTTGTTTCTGTGTTAAGCACATGTCGTGTATGATTTAATACACATTGTGTACTTTTCCAAAAAGACTGAAGCAAATGGTCATCTGGAAATGTGCATATCATGTCTTAAATAAGACTCATCGTGTTTATTGTTGTTTTAGTAGAATTAAAGTTTTGGATACTTGAAAGGCTTGGAGAAGTCCCGATAATGATGAGATTGAGTTGGGGTATCTCCAATTTGATCCTTTTGATGCAAATCTGCAATACACATCCTGTGATAAGTAAAATAACAAAAGGATGGAAAGAATGATATGAAGAGAGGCTAAATGAGAACAAAATGAACTAAATTTGTGTGTGAAAACATGTGAAAAGTTGATGTGGAAACCACACAACACCCATTCTTCCCAATATATAGTTAAAGATTTCCTAACTTTGCTCCCCTCAAATGTAACTCGAGGTTTCTCTTATTCAATGTGATAAAGTAGCAATATGATAGTTTATTTTCTTACAACAACGTTGAAGATGTTCATTTCCAGTTGAGATGACCAGTTCATGAGATGAGTCGACCGTCTAGAGGACCATGGAGAATAGATTGATGGAACCAAATGACCGACTGGTGGAACCAACTGACCGTTTGGAAGGAGTGTGGATATCGATTGGATAGGAGGCCATACGACTGTCCTAGCAGGCCTAGCTGACCTTTTTAAAGGAGTCCAAATATCGGTTGGAGAAGAGGGCCAACCAATCGGCCAAGAGACGA
This sequence comes from Alisma plantago-aquatica, assembly GCA_963693085.1. Classification (NCBI taxonomy): domain Eukaryota; kingdom Viridiplantae; phylum Streptophyta; class Magnoliopsida; order Alismatales; family Alismataceae; genus Alisma; species Alisma plantago-aquatica. The sequence goes on from OY856412.1 coordinate 898,017,747, forward strand.
TATGACCATTTTAAGGGTTAAATGATCTACCCAAATTGTAAAGAAAAGATCTACATCAATCGTAGGTTCATACATGTGATGTGATGATTGAATTAGGTGGTAGTAATTCCTTGTGGCTTTAAGGAATTACAAGTAGACATGGCTATAACCATCATTTTTTTTTTCTATTGCATGTTTACATTGTTGGATATAGCATGTATATGATACATACAATATATGTGGTGATTGGATGCAATATATGTATATATACAACCCCTCAATCAAATATATTAAGTCTAAGATGCTTTCCAATATCAATACACATGACAAGCTTGATTGACCAAGCACTGATTGCACAAAGCATGGTGCACCATCTATCTCGTAGAAGTGTGATGGTAGATATGTAGATTTGCAAAAATCATGGTGTGTATCTGTCGTATTGGCTATTGTGTCAGGCTAGACTGGTGACTTGGAGAGCCCAAACCTAGAGGCATGTAGATTGCCATGGCAAATAATTATGCATATCATCTATCTAAGAATTGTATATGATGCAATTGGCATCATTTCCTACCTTAATGATTGATTATGGACACTGGTGTAGGCCGGGTAATAATTGAATAATTTTGGATCTTGGCTTATTAGAAAGTTGTTCAATATAGTTTTATGAATTGATACTTGAAGTTTTTCAATTGGAACAAAATAATAAGAATAATAATTAACTAAAGAGCTAATTTTCCACCCAAATTTCAATCAGATCAAATCAAATCAAAATGAATTTTTGACCAAATTGCAAATTCTTCTATAGAACCACATGGAAACAACAAACAATCATGTTTCTCTATGATTAGTCCTTGAGAAGGATGAACTTACTAGGAACAACTTCCACAACTGGTTTAGGACACTGAGAATTCTTCTCATACAGGAGCACAAGCACTATGACCTGGAAACACCAGAACTAGAGGAACTAGCTCGGATTGCTCCAAGGGGTAACAATAATGCTTATATGAAGCATAATAAGTATGTTGTGGATGTCAAATATCTAATGTTATGCTCCATGAACCATGAGTTACAAATGCAACATGAGAACATGGGGGTGATTGAGATGGTTACACATCTCAAGAACATGTACCAGGATCATGAAAGATAGGAAAGATATAATATCTCTAAGGCATTGTTGAAGGGAAGCATGGCAAAAGGAGATCTAGTAGGTACTCATGTACTCAAGCTCATTGGGTATATGGAGAACCTAGCTAGACTGGGATTTCCCTTGGGTCAAGATTTGGCCACTGACATGATTTTATAGTCCTTGTCAGAGACATATAGTCAGTTTGTCATGAACTACAACATGAATGAATTTGACAAGACGTTGATAGAGTTGTTAGGCATGTTGAGAACAGCTAAGACATAAATGAAGAAAGACAAGCCCAAGTTTTTGATGATGATAAGCTAGAATATGGGCAATTATAAAGGCAAAGGCAAAGCTAAGAAGAGTTATAAAGATAACCAGAAGCCCAAGTCTTCAGATCTCAAGGCAAAAGGTGGAGTAAAGAAATAAAGAGGTGATTGTCACCATTGTCACCATCCTGGACATTGGAAGAAAAATTGCCCACTCTGGTTAGAGGAACTAAAGAAGAAGAAGGATGGCACTGAGACCTTCACTTCAAGTATAAACAGCATAAGATAAATATGATTACTTCTTCATTTTGGTATGTGATACCAGATGGAGATCTGACATACTGATGTGCAAGATCTGAAAAGAAGTAAAATCCCTATTAGAAGGACAAAGATGGACAAGACATACCAAATTTTGTGGAAGCCATAGTCTACATTTAAATTTATCTAGACCAATGGGCATGTAATAGAGTTATTAGAACTTCTATTTGATTATGCCATTAGAATAGAAACATTTTCTTTATGTATTATGTATGGACAAGGATGATTATCAATAAAGAATTATTAGTGCTTCTATTGCAAATATATGATCCTGCATGGCATTATCCCTAAAACATCTTGCAATATTTATGTGAAATGATCCAAAGATGAATGTATTCAATGTTTATACAAAAGGATTATAATTGATAACTCAAGACTATCATTTTCATTAGTGATCTTATACGAATATGAGAGGTGCATGCCTAGAATACATATTGATGTTAATCTAGATTTCCTTAGTCATTGAACCTAAGGAAACATGCAAATCTTATTTGCAAACAAATATGATTTGACATCCTTCACTAGTTGTAGCGGGAGGATAAGTCTACCATTAGACCTAATACATATGATGCATGAATATCTTAGGGAATGAATGTTATAGATAATTAACTAATACTTCATTTTCATTTACTGGTAATATGATGATATGTACCAAATGCAATGAAATCATTAATCTCTTGAAAATTTTCAAGGAGTTTGTAATTGAAATATGGCATTGATGGAAGTATTAAGATACTTTAATATGATCAAATTTTGAAATTCTTTATATCAATACCTTGAGTACCTTCAGGAATGAAATGTTATGATGTATCACAAGTCAAATCCATATGAACTTGATGATGTACGTCAGATGGAGGAATTGTACCATGATGAGTCATGGTATACTTATCGATTCATATAATCTTCTTTTATCCTCACATATATATACCTATCACTAAATAATTTACCACAAGAATGGTTTGTAAGACATCATATATGATATGATTTGGGAATGTCCTATTAGGTCTAAAGAATTGAAACCCACCTTAAGAAAGTAGTTTCTTGAGAAGGTTTATCCATAAACCATGATAGTTGAACGTTACTAATAATCCATATCCAACAACAAAATTGTTTTTTTAATAGGATAACTGACTTCCTAAAGATTCAGTGAGTGTAAAAGTAATACTCAAAGTGTTGGAGGCCAACAAAGAAGTAGAATGAGAACAATGAGAATCACAAGATATTGTGTAGTCTTAGATTCATCATATAACATAGAATGAAATATTTCTAGTAGAACACATATGAGATTGGAGGATTGTGAATCCAACAATTCAGATGGGTTGGTCATACAAGATGAGTGAACTAGTCAACTAGAAGCTATTTCTGAGCTATATGGAATCCATGTAAGCTAATAAGGTGGGACCTAGATAGTGTCACCTAAAAGAGTAATAACTTACGGATGCAATAGGGTCTTGTGTCAAAGACCTACATGGATAACATAAAAGGATAGATTGGTTGAATTTATTTAAATCAAGTTCAAATTGTTGGACATGATAGAAATTCATTTACCAATTGTCATGCTTGTTGTTGTAGTTGGTATAGACTACAATATTTTGTACATGAAGATGAAAACTAGATTTCTTAAGAGGAATACATTAGAAGATGTGTACGTGACAAAACCTAAAAAGTTTCATAACTTCATGAATGCAAACTAAGTCTATAAACTACAAAGTTCAATCTTGGATTGAAACAAGCACCTTAGAGATGGGAAATTATGACTAGACAAGATAGTCAAAGAGTTTTACATGAGTCAAGATAAAAGATGAAATCTGTGATTACAAAAGATTTAGTGGGAGCATATATGAATATTCCAAATGTGATGAGGAATAACATCTCAATATTTTGAATATTGAGAAATGGCATGAAAACACCTTCAACAATGAAGGTATAGGTGAAACATCTTATGAGATAAGTATCAATACCTATGAGATATCTCTTAAATGTTTCACAATGGAAGTTTGAACATGTACAATAGAAATGTGTTGAAAGAGTTCAAAAGGGATGGATTCAACAAGGGATAATCCAGATTAGTCTCTCATGAACCATATATTCCTATTATTGTGAATAATGGAAATATCATGAATTAGATTCCATGGGCTAGCCCAAAAATGGATCTATCATGAGCGCAATTAATGTGTTTATTCCATACAATCTTGTATGTATGGACATACAAGATTACACTAAAATACAATGAAGGTTATTGGAATGTCATTAAAGATTCCTTTAGTACTTGAGAAGTACCTAAGGATTAATTGCTAGTCAATGATGATAGAAATAAAGTAAGAGTTAGATGCAAAGGGTTACATCGATGCAAGCTTCCATAATGATAAAATGATCACAATAAAATATGCTTGATTTTAAATGGAGAAATGTTATTAGTTGGAAGGGTTCAGAACTAATGGCCATTAATACTATTCTACATTAGAATCTGAGTATACTTGTGTTGTGAACAAGGGTGATACTATATGGATCTAAAGGCTTATGTGATGAAATTGTAGATATTCCAACCTTTGATGACTCAGTAGAAGTACTATGACAACAATGGAGCTAAGTGTTAGGCAGCAAATATCAGATACCATATTACGGTGATATTATCTCAGAGCAAAGAGATAAAGAAACATGCAATATATCGACTAAATGGCAAAGTGTTGCTAACCCTCTAAATCATCACTAACATAGAAGAAGCATGTTAGACATGTTTGACTCACTCAGAATATGATTCGTGGGTGATTGGCTCTAAGTGCAAGTGGTAGACTATTTTTTTGGTATGCCTATAGAGAAAATCATGTGATGATTGACATAGCATATACCATATAAAGGATTTGATTAACACACATAAAGGAAAGATTCCAATTCATTTGTTTCACTCAGTTATGAGATAATGAGGACACAAAGTGAATTTCTAGAGAATTATATTACTCAATGACATATGTTGTCAAGTTACTAACCTTGTGGATGAGATCATACAAATGTTAAAATTACATATACATATTCTCATTATGTCCCTGATCAGTTGTTATTGTGGAAGGTTGATAGACAATAATAACACATAAGAATAGAGTGTGAGTTAGTTTATGAATAAATATCATTAGTCATGATAAGGTAATATCAAACCAAGAACACAGATACAAGTTAGGGAATAGTGTATCATACAAAGCCATCATGATAGTGACACATGGTTGTGGTGTTCACAATCATCTCTCATAGTGAAGGTGGTGATTGTGATTCTTAAATCTAAAGTCACTACAATTGTCATATGTCGTTGGGTACACTTTGACATTATCAAACCTAAACCTAAAACATCAATTGTTATAACAGTGATGATTGGGTGACTTTGACAAATGGGGATAGACTGTGAGTGATAGATATGGTATTTGTCCCTCCTACTGGAGTATGATATCCTAGATACTTGGTAAGAGAGACTGAGAAATGCATGCACATGCATATTTGAATCAATATTTGATATTGATGGCATATTATCTTAGACACTCTACTCATTATTCAAGAAACATGGATTGAACGTTGAGAGGATGACCTTCCATGACTCCAGTTCATATTGGATATTAGAGAAAAAGGAATTATATAGTCACAACAACACCTTACATATGTTGTACGTTGAAGTTGTTCTCCAACTTTTAGTTTAACTTGGGTAGCTCTAATGTGTGACTAGGCACCACTCTTTGCTTGTAATGTCTTAAGCTAGTTATGGACATTCACTGCCAATGTCGTATGGGACCTATAGGTTCACACACATAGAAACACATATAGAAGATGAGTTTTGATCTTGAACAACAATTAGATTGAAAACTAATGTGTTTAGGTATTCAATTCACGCAACAGATTGCTTGATTGGCTGACCAGGTCTGCCAAAAAACCATCTCATTGAGTGAGATGACCATCTGGGTAGCCAGACACGCATCTCAAGTAGTTGGGATGGCCGTTTGGGTGGTCAAGAAGATCAAGGATCAAATTGGCTTAGTTTTTCTCTTGAACCAACTAGTTCAATGTGATTGGACTGACCAGCTCAGCTCAACTCACCAGACAACCATCTGGGTGAGTGAGACAGGTGTCTCGCTTGGGTGATACGACTCGGTTGGGTCCAGATAAAAGTTCTTGGATGTTTCCCATGTAGTTTTGATTGCTTATACTTGGAGAGCAAGTAAAATTAATTGTATATTAACTGGAATCAAAATTGCCAAATTTCTGCATGATAGGGAAACTTCCAAATGGCCATTTGGTAAGGCGAGCAACTGTCTTGCACATCAGATGACTATTTGGGTGTGCAGAACAGCTGTTTCGACTATTGTAGGTTGCAAAAGTTCAAGTTCTTCCTATCTTTTCCACTCTTGCACAATCCCCTATAGATTGGGAACCCTGACCCTAATATCGCCTATAAAAGGAGGGGTACTAGGGGCTTCCCAAGACAAAACATAGATAACTGAGAACCAGTTCCTCTGACAATTGTTGTCCTCTGTGGTTGTGGTAACCAAGAGAGCCCAGGCAAGTCCTACTCGACAGGGAGGGATAGCTAACAGGAGAGAACAACTGAGAAGTTGTCATTATGGGAGAACAGGTTGGTGACTAGTACACCAAAGGGAGGGACAACTCCTTCATATACATTCTTGGTGAATGACATGAATTCTAGTTGGTCCGTGTGGACTACTCTAGAGGCAGGAGTCCTTTGGCTACAGCTCAGAGAGTAAAGTCAGACTACAGTCTATGAAGGGACCACCAAATTTGTTATAGAGGTTGCACAATCATTGTTCGTGGTGAAGACCAGGAGTTGCACAACCACCATCCAACAACAACTTGTCAGTATTTGCAAAGAACTAAGTTTTTTTATTGGACTTTCTCTAGGACTAGGTATAACTCGCTAAAACCATCCTTCATATTTCATAGTAGTTGACATGATCTTAGTATTATGGGAATATGGATAGATAAATTTTTTATTTCTATTTCTATACTCCATGCCCATATTTCCCAATAGTCACTTTTAAAAATTAGTATTTAAGAAAATATCAATTATGTTACTTGTGGAAGAAGCTTTTGAAGAAAATTATTTTTTACACAAGATTTCGATCCCAATCCTTATAACAAACATATCAGAACACATCCCATGCCATATCTCATATGGTGCCTTTTGAACCATCTTAGACGATACATTATTTTACTATAAAGCATGCACCAAAAAGGAAATAGAACATCATCTAGATTTATTGATGATTGGACCATTACTAATAGAGTGTGATACCTTCTTTCTGATACATCATTACATTTCAAGTGGAGTTCAATTTGATACATTATCACATTCTACAAGAAGGTCCCCAAACTCTTGGTTAAAATATTTTCCACATCGATCATATTGAAATGTTTTAATACTTATACCAAGTGGGTTATGTACTTCATTCATGATCTTTTTGAACACTTCAAGCAATTCAAACATTCTATTTCATTAAGTAAAAATTACCATATCTATTGAGATCATCATTATATATAATGAGGTATTTCTAACCACCTTTAGCATTTATTCTAAAGGGTCTACATACATCAGTATTATGATCCCTAATAGAGAACTTGCTCTCTTATTACATCCAGTGAAAGATTCTTTTGTCATATTTCCCAATAAATAATTCTTGCATGTAATTATTGTTTTAAAAACTAATAGAATCTTGACAAATCTTTTATGGATCATAGAAATGCAATTCTCATTATTTGTTGTAGATGAAAATATTATAGGTATTCATTTTTTGAGTTATCGAGTCATTCAATATATAAGTTATACATATTTGTCTCTACAATTATCAAGTATAGATCATAAGACATAGGGCACTATCGTATAAGATCGTATCTTTTAAAACAAAACTTCAAAATATTCATAATCTTCTTGTCCATACATGATACATGATTTTTTTATTAATGGTCGGTACATAATAGCAATTCACTAATTCTATAACATGTCCATCAGGATGAATGCCATATTCCAAATAAATCACATCGATTTAGATCCCTGATACACTGTAAACTTGATGTGGATCTGATACCATTGTTGGGGAATAGGGATGGTGGAGAAGGCAACATAAACAAAAATTTTGTCCCTATTACTTTCCAAAATATTGCGTCAATAACAATGCATTTAGGAAAGAAAGTAGCAAGATGTATACATGGTCTTAGAGAAAGTCCAGCGGCTACTCTTGCATGGTGATGTGCACCCTTTGCAAGTTTCACACAAACAACTGTCAGTGACTATCTCTTGGTGTAGCATCACAGATAGCGGTGGTTGTTGTCCTCCCAATATGGAGTAAACAACCTCCACACATCTACATAGTCCACATGGACCACCGAGAACTCCAAGTTATGTGACCAGTGTCAACATGAAGAAGTTGTTCCTTCATATTTGATCATGCTAGCGTTGTCTTACTCTCCCTTATTATCTCTCCATTGATGTCTCTCTCTTTTAGAAGTAAGACTTGCTCGGGCTCTCACATTACCAAAACTATGAGAAAAAACAATTGTCAAATCTTATTATCATGTCTTTTGAATTCCTTGACTACCCCTCTATTTATGGGAGGGTCAAGGTCAGGGTTTCCAAATCAATTAGGAGTCAAAGACATGGATTTTCATGAATTTTTGGTTGTTGCAAATCATAACTTGGTCAGGTCACTTCTCAACTGGTTGTTTCACATGTGAATTGGTCAATTCAACACTTGAATAGGTCAGAGTACTATATTTCCTAGTCATAAACATATTGGCTTTCAATATGAAAATTAATGTATAACAAGGCATCAACATCAATCCTTGATCCAGTTTTACTGATCGCTCAACTAGTCGATTTATATCTAAAATAGTCAACTGACATTCTAAACTTGTCGACTCTCATTCTGAATAGGTTGGTTTACTTCTCAACTAGACGATTCATATTCTAAACTGGGTGGTTCACATATGAACCAATCATTTCAAATTCTTGGAATCCAATGCACAACCAATGTTGTTGAAATTGAATACTTAAACACTTTAATAATGAAGTTAAACCATGTTCATGAGTAAACTCCTTTTCTAGGTGCATCCTATACGTGTGACCCTATATTTCCCAAGTTACGTTGGTTGTGAATGTCCATAACCAATTTATTACATCACAAGCAATGAGATATATCTAGCAACACATCATTGCTATCCAAGTAATTGGAAAGTATGATAACTACTTCAACCTATAATCCTTGATCTATGTTATCGTGATCATATAGTTGTCTTTGATATTATGTTTAAACTTGAGGCATGCAATAATCATCCTCTCAACCTTCATCCAAGTTCGTTGAACTAGAGCAAACTGTAAGAGATGAATGTGATCTCACATACAATATGTTTCTCAGTATCACTTATCAAGTGGCCAGGATATCAATTTCCTATAGGAGGGACAAATCCCATTTACATCACTCATACTCAATCCTTGTGTGTCACAATATACCCGAGCATCACCTTTATGGCAACATTTATTCAAGGTCATATTGGGGGATGTCAAAATACATCGAATGGCAAGTAATGAGTGTTGTGACTTTAGGAATAAGAACCACAATCACCACTATCACTATGAGATCTACTTCTAACTACCATTCAATGGTCTCCATGTATCACTCTCATGGTGGTTCTGTCAAATACACAGTTCTCTAACAAGCAGCTAAGTGTTTGACTTCATATCCCAAATTAGGACTAATGAGACTCTATCATTAGTCAACACACTCGTATCTATTACTGTTGTCTATTTTTCTTCGACAGTAATATCCAACTAGGGACACAAAAACAATGCATGTACTCTTATCATACATATAATCACATTGTTCAAGTCCTAAACCTAAAGACATATTTCATTTAGTAACATCATTCTTTATCCATCTACTATGTATATGTCATCATCTCATGATTGAGACAATCATGATAGATGGAGTTACATTTATAATTATCAAATCAAGTATCTAATGCCCAATTACAATAATGTATGATTGGCTCTGTGGTCATACATACCAACACCCTCTCTCTCCCTCTCTTTTCCTCCCTTATCCTATTCAACTCAAGAATTTTACTCTCATATCTTTATGAGGTCATTACAAATAGGACGACTCCCACTTTTAATAATTACATCACACCATAGATAAAAACCCTAATCACCTGCTTCTTCCATTGCTTTTCTTCTTATCCAATATGAAGACAACAAAACCAATATAACACCTCACCTCGTGGAGTAATTGTGGCCTTGATGGGATTTGTTGGTGAAGTTATTTTAGCATCAAATTTTTTGAGACCCCCCTACCTAGTTTTTCGTCAGAGGTAATATCTTAGAAATGGATTGTGGTGGTTACTTCATGCTAACTAATATTGTGGAAAATGCTCCCCTGCTATTATTGTTATACTTGGAATCCCCATTTTTCTTTGGGAATTTGTCTACCTCTCCCTGATATCTGACAAGTGGGGTTCACCAAATACCGAACGGAGTATGATCCCCAGTTCTTTGACTATTGTTGGGACCTTGTAGAGAAATTTAGAAAGTGCTTCTAGAGATTCATCAACCCTACTATGTCCATACTATACATGTTGCAAGTTTACATATTTTGGTGATGCTACTGTATATTGTTGAATTAGAGAAAAGTATTTTGTGTTACCTTGTGTTTTTCAATTTTATTGGTCTCTATAAACCAACTATGATCCAATTTTCATGTTTTTTTTTAATTTGTCTACAAAAATCCAACTCCAATTCATGAAAAAGCTCAATAGTAGACAAAAATGATTCAAAAAGAAATCTCCAAAACCAAAAAAGAAACAATCAAGTGACATATGTCAAATTTTGGACTACACAATAGATAGACATTGGTAATGGAGATAATATGTTGATAGTAGTGTAGAAATTTTGTGCCCCGTCATCTTCACCCCCAAATACCAAAAGTACATCTTCCTCACCAAAATAACATCCCCACATACAATTAAGACCCCAAGATCTGAGGTCTTAGCGCTACTTCCCTTAACATTGGGAAAACAAACCAAGTTGCAACTCTTATTAATTAAAAACTTGACATGGATAGTGGATTTAGGACTAGTCAAGCATCAACTGGAAAATGAGGACCATTTATCTCTTAAACATTGAAATATGGTCGGGGAACATATTACTTTTGTCTGTAAATGACCCTTTCTTCATTGATTTTCATATTTTATTTCACAGGAATTTACAATTTATTGTTAGACGGAAGTTCTCCAATAGCATAAAAGGTTGGGGAACTTTGTACCATCCATTCACTGTATAGGTCTCATGAAGCATTCAAGAATCCACTTTTTCCTTAAGTTCCTCTATTCCTAGTCTTCACTTCCCACCATCCACCCAGTAATGGTGGCAATCAGCTGTCTAGTCCCCAACCATATTAGGGTCCCTAGTTTAAGATGTTGAGTCGCCTAGATGTTTCACAAGGATGCCCCTCTAGTGTTGAGTTGAGGTGTGCCTCAGTTTGATCCTTGCATATACATCTATTGCTTATTGTAGTTTTGGGGGAATGGTAGAAGACAATTGGTAGTGGAATACATGCATTCCCCATGTTTTGATAATTCCATGCAACTCCAACTAATGATATTATGGTGTCTTTGTTCTTATAAATTATCTACCACATGGTATTTGTCTCTGTTATATGACCATTCTGACCTGGTAACATAACACACCTTGAAGGGTGCATGCATGGTATTGTTCTATCTGTGATTGGTTTGCTTTATTGTTACATTGACTATACTAATTTTGTAAAATCCATAACAAACATTGGTAAGTCAGAAAAATGAATATAAACATGATTCAGAATCACAAATATTAGACTCAATGATTGGTGAGTTTTTTTTGACCGAATTTGGTTGGGTTCAGAAGTTGATTTTTAGGTTCTTTGTCCATCATTGAGTGTTGACTAGGATCAACTTTGAGGTATGTATATAGATTGTAGTTTTTGGGAATTATGATGAATAAAAACCTAACTTTCCCATATGAGGCATACCTTTTGAAAATGAATCTCTTTATCTTATCTAAATATGTCTTTTGAAAGATTTGTTGCTAAGAGACTTTCTCTCTCATTGGTTAATGAAATTCTTGGAGTTATTATTGGTGGGATGTTTAACTTACTTTGATATATGAGGATAATTTAATAATTTTTGTTTGAGATAAAATGAATTTGACTAAACATTCATCTTGCTTATATGTTTTACAAGTTTGCTTGACTAATATTATTTAGAGAAACAAAATTGTGTACCACCATATTATTGAATGCATGTGTTTTGTCCAAAGTGTCATTTTCCACTCAATTTTAAATAGGGTACACATATGTGCAACACAGGTGTGCATTTTACACCCTACATTTTTTTCTTGAGATATCATGAGTCTCAATACTTTTGTATATAATTTTAATTTATTTTTTAGATAAATTGTTACCAATTGATGTGGTTGAACAAATTGTAAAAGAAAGAAATCTTATACATTGATAAACTTTTTTCCAAGAATTAAATGCCTCATCTCTTGACATGGTTTTGAGTGTGATTTCTAGTGAACTACCAAAATATTTTAAACCCTTCTTTGTTGGAAATGCTATTATTTTTTTTACCTCTTTACTTGCCCAAAAGTGCCTAACTTTCACTTACTCAGTTTACACTGATGCATACCTCCCTTTTGTTTCCTATTTTTGGAATGTTGTTCTCAACTCACCCTAATATAGGTGTTTAGAGGAGGATGTCTTTGTTCTGTAATGTACCTAGAAGTAGAACTATGAGAATAGCTAGTGATGGTCTGGTTGCCATCTGCATCTAGTCCACTTTATAAGAGTGTATTGTAAGATTCCTTTTTGTAAGACCACCCTTGCAGTGACGTATAATGTATAGAATACTTTGAGATAATGTAATAGTTGTGATTTTTTGTTTCTAAATATTCATGTTGCTTGTTATCATTCTCTTGAGAAATGAAAAATAAACATGATCCATCATACTTTTTGTGTGTTTTTATTGGATGGGTTTATTCTACAAATAGGTAAGCAGTGGATCCCTTCTCAGGCACTCATTCATAGATTTATCAAAGCATTAGAAGTCAGTGAATCTGACTATTTCAATTTATCCTGAATTGTTGTTATACATATGTTGAGGTCTTACATTTGAGTCCCACGATACATATTAGGTTTGCATTCCCTTCTTACATGGTCCTTCTTGTTTTCTATACCACTTCTATGGTTGTGACTCAACCTATGATAATCCTACCCTCTCATTAGTGCATAGAACTTTATCCATGTATTGTCTCTCACTTTCATTGATTAGTTCAAGATTTTAGCACTATGGGTTGTAGACTACCTTTGATAGTGTCAACTATGTTAAACCTAATTATGACCTTGACTCTCCTCTTAGGTCCCCATCAAGTATGCTCACAAACTATGATTGACTCATGAATGAGAACTCTTTGATATCATACCTTGTGCATAAGGTATAGGTGTAAGAGACCTCCTTTGGTTATCTTTTAACCGTAACTAACTCCATTCTGGTTAGGTAGGACATGCCTACAAATCTTTATAACTAGGTGTCTCGTAGGACTTGACATCATGTAATAGGAAACCATGTTCCTCTATCCCATGTAGGGGTGAGCATTGGTTCAAAACCAGACTACACCAATGAACAAATTTGAAAGAAGAAAAGTTACGAACCATGGACCAGGTCATTTCAAAGTAGAACCAAACTGGGACCAAACCTTTTAAAATAGGAACAATTGAGGACCATATTGTTTGGACTATAATAATATTTTTTGAGTATTCCACACTTATTTAATATTAGAATTTTATAGTCTTAGTTACTTCTAACAGTTGCTTCACATTAATACAAACATTTACACTACAAGTGTATATACATGTAATTTATTTGTAATTTTGGCATATTGTAACTTTATATTTAAAAATATTGTTAAATATAAATAACTCCTAAGTTTGGTACATGTTTAGACTGATTTTGGATTGACCAGACTGCATACCAAAATTTCACAATTTCCAGACCGCGAACTAAACTAAACTCAAACTGGTCCAAGATAGGACGGGATCAGACTGGGCAGTCAGGACCAATGTTACGATTCACACCAATATTTTCTCACCACTACTCCCTTTCTATCTATTAGATATTCTATTGGAATTCCCTTCTAGAGATTTAAAAATTATACTCTTTTGGTAGAATCAAGTAATTGCATAATAGTTAGTGTATTGATGATGTTGTAAGTCTTTGAGTTGTCTCTCGCATTTTTGGATTTATATCACAATTTTTGTCAAAAAAATATTTTAACTATTATATTATATGTAGATAATATTTTATAAAAAAATTATAGTTTCATGAAACAAGTCACCATCATGTGAGGTTTTAAATAGTAGAGAAATACTTTAGAGAAGAATCCCTTTAATTCACCTCAAAACCGTAGACTTAGTGTTGAGAAATTATAAGAAGAAGTTTTGTATAGAGATGACTTAGAATTTATATCTCATTTAACCTCTTTAGGTGGTTAATTATATTATATATATGCATTTTTAAGGGATGTAGTCGTGTAACATGGAATATCCAAGATTATCATTCATCATTAGTAATGCATGGACATAATAATGAATTCATTAACCAACTCTTGCCAAATTTCCCTAATAAATGTCAAATGGATGTAGTTACTCTGTAGCTAAGGAAAATGAGTAATTTTTCAATTAACCACCATACATGTTAGTCAAATAGTGAATGTAAGTTTGGTAGATTAATCTTCACTTACCTTAGACCGTGAACAAAATTTAAGTAAGTTGTTAAATTAGTCTTTAAAAATAATGATGAAAATTTCCATCACAATGTCTGTAACCCTAATAAGTAATGCATCATCTTGAGACTCTATGATTTATTTTATCTCTCTTGTCTCATCTAATATTGTGAAAAAAATAGTGGACATATGATGCTTATGCTATCTTTGTTACATATAGGATAATAGATAAGTCAGTATGTTGGGTCATGGTTGCTTGAATTTGTGGAAAATTATATCTTTAGGGTGGGGCATTATAGCATACTGTAAAGAGTAGGATAAACCACCCTCTACTAAAATATGATAATCAAAACTCATTGGAAAGCAGCAAAATAAAAGAAATTTCTGACTATATTCAATTTCATAAAAGATTGTACAAAAAAATCTCCTTTTTAGGGTTACATCAATATACACAAATAGGATCTAGATAGAGGGAAGTCTAGACTACTCCACTTTTGTCTCCATTGTTGGATCCGAGATGGGTGATTAGATGCTCTAGAGGGGGGGTGAATAGAGCTGAAAGCACTTAAACAAAACTCATTAAACCTTCAAATTATATGACAAGATAAGGTTGCTAAATAGGTAATTTGAGTGCAACTAAATCATGCATAGCAAGGATAAGAGAGATTTAACATGCATCAAATTAGACAAGCTATTTAGAGTGGTTCCACACTTCAAACTAGAAGTGTGTCAGTCCACTTGCCTAGAGAGGTCAACCTCTAGGACTTCAACCAATTGCACTCTTATATTCAATTATAAGACTTACAATACAAGACCAACAAAGGACTTACCAATCCAATACAAAGAGTCTTCAACCTTACCAAGGACTTACCCACTTTGCAAGAGTCTTCGGCCTTCTCCAAGGACTTACCCACTCTTGCACAAGTCTTCGGCCTTGTAGGAATTACCCACTCTTCTTGGATCTTCCGCCTTTGACTTCACCTTCACTCGAAGAAGCTTTCCACCAAGGTCTTACCCACTTGAGCTTGAGTCTTCTGCCTTCTCCAAGGGCTTACCCACTCTAGCTCCAAGTCTTTAGCCTTGATCTTCACCAAGGGACTCCTTCCCTTGTTCTTCTTCACCTCTCTTGGATAAGAGAGAGAACCTTCATCTTCAAGATATGAAATGAGAGATGGGGAGGTGGTGGAAGTGAGAGCCTCACAAGATATACAAATAAGACTAGCTCTCTTACAAATATCCTACTCACTCTAATGGATGTAGCAAGTGATTAAGCTTAGAGAGAGAGAGAGGAGGCTGTAGGAAGCACTCAACTATTTAATAGGGACCTCACAAAGAGTTTGCAATGAATGCTCAACCTTGGAATGAAGCCCAAGGGGTCCTATTTATAGCTGGGGATGCCTCTTAGCCTTTGGGAACACTTGTGAACGAAAACTAGCCATTTTGTGGCTTGCAACGGATCTATTTTCACTTGTTGCAACTCCACAACGGCTAGAAACACTTTTCTGCACTTTTCCGTACAGTGCAATCGATCAAGTTTCTATATGTGTAACTCGACCGATCAAGTAGCAGGCAGCCCGATATTGAAATGATAAGTCGAGTTTGTTCTGAGGAAACTCGACCGACCATTCCAACTGGAACTGGCCTACTACCCAATCGGTTGAGTTCTGTGAGTGCACAACTCGGCCGATGCAATCTTCAGAAAATCGACCAAGGTTGATCGGTCGAGTTTCAGGGTGGGAAACTCGACCGAACAAGTGCCTGTAATTGATTTTCAAAGTTGCATTAAAAGTGCTCTAAAATTTGATCTAAGTATTCCTGATATTTTTCTAAGCTTAATTACAAGTCATACAATTAGTACAAGTGATTTACAACATGATTCTAATGGATATACATCATATTACAAAAATGTGCACTTGTATGACTTTGACTTGTCTTTTCTCCAATTTGAGATGCGCAAGTTAGGGAAATTGGAGTGTGTCTATACCTAATCTGAAATTACTCAAGTAGAGACATTAGACACCAATATGTGGAATGGTTAGTCATCATCAAAACACGGGTTTAGTCAATTTAGACGTGAGTCAACATTGACCTAATTGACCTTGAGTCAACATTCTCCCCCTTTTTGAAGATGACAAACCATTCCATAAATGTATTGAAAGCATTTAAGTAAATTCATACCTTTGGAGAAACCTAGGGGTTTCAATAGAATGGAGTTCATATGCTCTCCCTCAATTGATGCGCATGGAGTTTTCATACTCCCCCTCAATTGATGCTATTTCTCCTGTATGGTTAGCTTTCATAACATTTATAGAAACTATGTCTTCTACTCATATATGTCTACACATATATGTCTCCTCCCCTTTACCTTCTCCCTTTACATGAACATACTTCTCCTCTTTATGTAAGACATGCCTTCTTCCTCTTTTAAAAGAAGACATACCTATCTCCCCCTTTGTCATTTCAAAAAGGTGGGGGTTATGAAGAAAAAAGAAACATCACTTGTTAAAGAGAAAGGAGATAATACAAATATATATAAGGAGAGTAGAAGAGCACAGATAGGGGCTTGTCCAAGCATAGAAAGAAAAGCAAGTTACAACATATACTTGAACAACCCAAAAAATGCAAGATAAAGTGCTGCAGAAAAACAATAAATCACAATTTTGACCCTCAAGATGATGGAATTTGACCAAAAACCATTGGAGTTCATGGCAAAGCGATGAGTCTTGCTCAGAAGGGTGTTTCTGCATTAAAAACACTATACTTGCAGCAAAAACTGAAACTGGAGAAAAATCTGCATAAAATCCAAAAATACTCCAATTTCTACATATAATGTAGCTCTATGTGCCCTGCATCACAATGTTATGCAAGTAACTCAAGATAGTAGATATGCAATTCAAGGAACAATCTTGAGCATGTATGAGATAAGATACAAGCATAACATATAGATGATCAAATATGGCAATTATTGACAGGGTTAGAACTGCATGTATATGAACTACTAGTAGATGATATTACAAGTTAGGACTACTAGTAAGATCTAGATCATAGCAAGAGATACCAAAAGATAAAGCAAGCTATGAGTAGATGTAGAGATATATCCAAACAGAGAGATATGCAATTTTAGAAGCATGAAAGGATATAACTCACTAGATATGCATCCTTACCATAAGATGATTACCCCTAAGAACCTCAAGGTTGTATCAAACACAAGATATACACCTATAGATGTAGCAAGTTAGAGCACAACGGAAGAAATTTAAGACACAACCAAGAGATCCAAAGAGATCATCATCAAAACATGCAAAACAACTCAAAGCAAGTAATTGCAAGATATAGATATACCAATTTAGAGCAATTAGAGAGATAGAGTTGTAAGCAAGATAGGCAATTTAGATCATGGCAATATGCATATATAAAGGTACCAAATGAGAGTGCCAAAGAATAAAGCTATTGGTTGAGAAAATCTAGTTGAGAGGGAAATTCTCACTCAATAAGCCAAATGTATATTCTGTGCACAGTGTTATCAGTCGAGTTCTGTGCATTGGCAACTCGACCGATGACAACTGCTGGCAACACCCATTGGTGCCTATCGGTCGAGTTTCAATAGGGCAAACTCGACCGATAGAGCAGCTGTCAAAAGACATATATATATCATAAAAACACATTTAAAGGCATGCTAAAAATACAAACCATATCCAAACATGTCTAAGCAAGTTAGTAATGCACTATAGAAGCATTAGAAACAGTTTTTGAGCAAGAGTGTGAAGAGAAACATAAAATGCCACTTTTGACTCAAAAACCATATGTATAGTGCACACTACCTTGACAAAAACAAGTTAGGATTGGTTATAAGCAATAAAACATTTACATTTGTGCTTACCATTTCCTTTTCCACTTGTTGTCACCCTCTACACATCTCACCTTTCTTCTTTCATGTGGATTGAGAAGTCAATTTGCAATTCAATAGCTCAAGTCAATCCATTTGCATGTACCTACAAGAAGAAAGATGAAATGGTCCCCAATCATGTTTTTGGGTCTGGAGGGGTTAGTTTAGCAACCCAAATCCGATTGCTTTTGGGTGCTTTCCTAAAAGGACAACAAGTAGAATAATGACCTAATTCATTGCAATAGTTGCATGTGCCCATAGTCTTGGAACTAGAGGATTCTCCATGGAATATTGGAGGTCCTTTATCTTTGTTGTTCCCTTGACTACTATCATACCCTAAACCATGTCTACCAATTTGTTTAGTAGTATGGTCTAGGATTTGATTAAGATTCTTTTTACCCACTAAGAATCTTTGCAAAGAAGATCTCAAACTATCATTATCATGCTTAAGAGAAGCAATAGTAGAAGACAAATTATTTATATTTTCTTTAGCATGCAAAAGATCATTTTCTAAGCAAAGAGATTTAGTTAAATAAGAATCTCTATCAATATGAAGAGCAGCAACATCATTCTCTCTATTTGTAGAACTAGAACAAGATTCATGCCCATTGATTTTAGCAAGAAAGGAGGCATTTTATATTTCTAATTCATGCAAAACAAAATCTTTGTCCTTGTTTTCAGATTTAAGAACATCAATGTCATGCATGAGAGAATCAACAATTAAAGTATGCTCTTCATTTGAACTAGGCATGAGAGGTTGAGCTTCTAGAAATTTAATCTTATCAAGTAAACTAGAATTTTCAAGTTTAAGAGAGTCTACTTGACTAAGACAATCATTTTTATCATCAAGCAAGCAAGAATTAGCATGTTCAAGATCATCTAGTTCTACATGCAAATTATCAACAATTTTAGCAAGCTTTTTCTTTTTCCTTTTCGAAGACTTAAGAGAGGCACAAATATCATGAATAATAGCAATCAAAGATTCTTTATCTAGAGAGTTTAGATTTACCTCACTTGAGTCTTCACTTGTTGATGCTATAAGAGCAAAATGGCATTCTCCTTCATCACTTGAGCTTGAGCTTGATCCTTCACTTGAATCTTCACTTGAGCTTGAGTTGGAGGAGCCACTTGAGCTTGATTGCCATTTCTTCTTGTGAAGATGGGTCTTTTTGCCTTGTGGGCAATCTTCCTTGTAGTGACCCTTCTTTCCACATGTGAAGCACCGGATGGAGGAGGACTTGCCTTTGTAGAGTCTACCTTTGGAGTACATGGCATCTTCTTTAGCTTGAGAGGATGGAGAGACTTGTTCCATGATAGCTTCAATTTGAGCCTTCATTTCAGCCATCTTCATTCTCTTTAGCTCTTTCTTCTCTTGTCTTTCTACTTCCTCCCTCTTGTCAAGTGTGGCTTCATGTGCTTGTAGATTTCCAATGAGCTCTTCAATAGGAATATCCCTAAGCGACCTTGCTTCTTCAATGGAAGTCACCTTGGATTCCCATCTCTTGGGGAGAGTTCTAAGGATCTTTGAGTTGATCTCTCCACTAGACATAGGATGTCCTAGAACAACAAGACCATTCAAGATGGTGTTGAGCCTTGAGTACATGTTGGCTATGCTCTCTTCCTTTCCCATCTTGAAGTTCTCAAGCAACCCTTTGAGCATGTAGACTTTGCTTTCCTTCAATTGATTTGTCCCTTCATAAGTGATGCAGAGCGTTCTCCATACCTCATAGGCCGTCTCACAAGAAGAAATCCGGTTGAACTCGGTGGGGGTCATGGAGGCATATAGAATGTGCATGGCTCTAGCATTCAAGGTTGCTTTCATCAAGGTGGCTTCATCCCATTCTTCAATGTTTGTCTTTGGTAGAATGTATGGGCTGTTCACCATTTGCCACATCTCGAGACTTGATCCTTGGATGAAGAATTGAAGTCTTCTTCTCCAATAGAGGAAGTTGTTCCCATCAAAGATTGGAAGGCTAGTCGAGAGTCTCCCTCCTAGGTAGTCACCCATCTTCTCCTACTTGTTGAAGTATGCTTGGAGAAGACCCGCTTTGATACCACTTGTTGGATCCTAGATGGGTGATTAGATGCTCTAGAGGGGGGTGAATAGAGCTGAAAGCACTTAAACAAAACTCATTAAACCTTCAAATTATATGACAAGATAAGGTTGCTAAATAGGTAATTTGAGTGCAACTAAATCATGCATAGCAAGGATAAGAGAGATTGAACATGCATCAAATTAGACAAGCTATTTAGAGTGGTTCCACACTTCAAACTAGAAGTGTGTCAGTCCACTTGCCTAGAGAGGTCAACCTCTAGGACTTCAACCAATTGCACTCTTATATTCAATTATAAGACTTACAATACAAGACCAACAAAGGACTTACCAATCGAATACAAAGAGTCTTCAACCTTACCAAGGACTTACCCACTTTGCAAGAGTCTTTGGCCTTCTCCAAGGACTTACCCACTCTTGCACAAGTCTTCGGCCTTGTAGGAATTACCCACTCTTCTTGGATCTTCCGCCTTTGACTTCACCTTCACTCGGAGAAGCTTTCCACCAAGGTCTTACCCACTTGAGCTTGAGTCTTCTGCCTTCTCCAAGGGCTTACCCACTCTAGCTCCAAGTCTTTAGCCTTGATCTTCGCCAAGGGACTCCTTCCCTTGTTCTTCTTCACCTCTCTTGGACAAGAGAGAGAACCTTCATCTTCAAGATAGGAAATGAGAGATGGGGAGGTGGTGGAAGAGAGAGCCTCACAAGATATACAAATAAGACTAGCTCTCTTACAAATCTCCTACTCACTCTAATGGATGTAGCAAGTGATTAAGCTTAGAGAGAGAGAGGAGGTTGTAGGAAGCACTCAACTATTTAATAGGGACCTCACAAAGAGTTTGCAATGAATGCTCAACCTTGGAATGAAGCCCAAGGGGTCCTATTTATAGCTGGCGATGCCTCTTAGCCTTTGGGAACACTTGTGAATGAAAACTAGCCGTTTTGTGGCTTGTAACAGATCTATTTTCACTTGTTGCAACTCCACAACGGCTAGAAACACTTTTCTGCACTTTTCTGTACAGTGCAATCGGTCGAGTTTCTATATGTGTAACTCGACCGATCAAGTAGCAGGCAGCCCGATATTGAAACGATCGGTCGAGTTTGTTCTGAGGAAACTCGACCGACCATTCCAACTGGAACTGGCCTACTACCCAATCGGTCGAGTTCTGTGAGTGCACAACTCGACCGATGCAATCTTCAGAAAATTGACCAAGGTTGATCGGTCGAGTTTCATGGTGGGAAACTCGACTGAACAAGTGCCTGTAATTGATTTTCAAAGTTGCATTAAAAGTGCTCTAAAATTCGATCTAAGTGTTCCTGATATTTTTCTAAGCTTAATTACAAGTCATACAATCATTACAAGTGATTTACAACATGATTCTAATGGATATACATCATATTACAAAAATGTGCACTTGTATGACTTTGACTTGTCTTTTCTCCAATTTGAGATGCGCAAGTTAGGGAAATTGGAGTGTGTCTATACCTAATTTGAAATTACTCAAGTAGAGACATTAGACACCAATATGTGGAATGGTTAGTCATCATCAAAACACGGGTTTAGTCAATTTAGACGTGAGTCAACATTGACCTAATTGACCTTGAGTCAACATCCATAACAACAACTCCATTGGTTAGGTCCAAACTTAAAGATAAGCCTTCATGTCATCGATCACCTTGCTCATTGCCTGGGTGGTTGGGAAGGCACCCAGCAAGAGGGAAAGGAAAAATAAGTATGTGTTACAAAAATTGTTATAAGATGGAAAGATAAGAAAAGCATGTAAAAGCAGGCTAGGGTTCATCATAAGATGAATATACAAGAGAATGAGGCTAAATATACAAGAACCTTTCAATAGATGCTTGTCATAAACAAAGTATAATAAAAGAATTGCATGCATGATTAATATTGACTATCTTAACTAAGTAGGGTTGAGGCACCTACCGAACATTCAACCAAATGGTGAGGGAAGAGTAGCACATTCCCAGTCACCTACACATATTTCATGTGTGGGGGAGAGTAACATGTTCCCCAGGGGAGAAATAACACATTCCCCAACTATGGGTGGTTGTACATACAAGTACCACTACTATAGCTAGTTAGTCTAATAGAATCAACATGCTAGAATTAATGGCAAGTAATAACATCATTTAAATAGAACATGGAAAAGGGGTACCAAGACCCAAGAACAATATTCCAAAACTGATTATTAGGCAAGTATAGAAAAAGAAACAAGAGTATAAGAAATAGGATTCAACGAAGCCTCATTATAGAAAAGTAGGTCAAGGAACAAATATTCCCAACTAAAAGGTTAAATGCATATACCTTTAATATTGATTCTAATTATCAACTTGTAGCACTTAATCAATTCCATGCTCCACTTTTCCTAATATCAACACCATGTTTATGTATTAGAACTATATTCATTCATTAAACGCTTAAAACCCTATAGTTACTAAATTTTTATGCACACCTTCGAATTAGACTTTGAAAACATCACCATTGTCTTAGTTAGGATTTTTTGATCAAAATAACATATAATATTGTGTATTTTGAAGATATGAACTTTTAGGGTCATTTTTAGTGATTTTTAGTTAATTAAATCATCCACAAAAACACCTATTTGAAAAACTCAAAACTAGGCATCGAATTTATTTTTATTAAACACCTTACGTTTTTATGATTCCAAAACATATCTTACTTTTATTTTTCGACCAACGAATCAAAAGATACAAATTTTCTAAGATGGACCAATGAAAAACTGCCATGTAGGCAGAGGCGCTTGAAACAGAGAGAAGAAGAAGAGAGCGGCCAGTGGCAAAACTGTAAAAAGCCACCCAACCCTTCTTCAACCTCCAGCAGCCCGCACATCGATGGCTGCTTGGGGGAGATTTTGGCATTTTTGCAATTCAAGGCCAAACTCAAAACTGAAAGATGCGTATGAAAGCTAAAGCAAAGAGGAACTCAACCATACCTTCAATTTGGACGAAGATTGTGTTTACAAGGAGCAGCAAGGGCCGCAAGGTTAGGGACTTTGGCTGCTTGGTGGGGGTCAAAATGACGACTAAAATTGCAATTGAATGGTGTAAAGAGTAGTCAAGGCCTCCACGAAGCCAAAGGTAGGGGTATAAATAGGTGAGAAGATGTGGTTTAGGGTTCATGTATATGTAGTGTGAGAAGAAATTTTGATTGGTTTGGGAAATCTTGAATAATTGATAAAAATACTAAAAACTTGGGATAATGTCGTGGGAAACCTCGCAAAGAATCCAACAAGCCTAAGAACTCGTGATTTGGTTGAGAAATGAGTGAGATAATGTCAATCGAAAATCACACATATCTAGTCTTTGTTTCCTAGTCCGAACCAAGGTAGCAGATGACCAACCACCATCGGATCTAAGATTTATGGTCAGCGATCCGCGCAAATACAACCTTATCCAATTATGATTTCGACTATAGTAACATATGCATTATTTACTGAATTTTTCTCTCTTCTTTGAGGGCTCAAATGATTTCCAAAATTAATCAAAATTTATACCTTGACTAATTTTGACGTGTAGAATCCAAATATAGAATTAGTTTTGATTTTAGGGACTTTTACGAGGTTAAATAATTCTAATAATATTTTCTCTTTCCCCATGCATTAATGACTCTAGGATTCTCCAAAAATAATATAACTTCACCCATAAGTCGTATTAAGTTTTTTGTATACAAATTTGTCATTATTTCCATTTGTTGAAGTTGTTTGTTATTTTAAATAATGAGTTGAAGGTTTTGCACACTTTCTCTCTCCTAAATTTATCTTCTCATCAAATATTTCCCAAATTAATTCAAAATTCATCGAAAGGTCAATTTTAACATGTAGAATACGAATTTGGCATTATAATATTTTTTTGAAGACTTTTATTATTTTATTTAATTCATTTAAACTTTATCACTTATATATCCTTTTAATTTATTATAGGTATCTAGAAACTTTTTAAAAATATAAAACTTGGCCTATAAGCAATACTAAACATGTGAAACACTATTTTGGCATTAATTAATTTTTTTAACATATATTTAATATTTTTGGTCTTTGAGTAATTTTCTCTCTCCTGAAAAAAAATAAAATATTAAGCATTGGCCAAATTAAATACAAATTCACACATAGACTCATTTTGATATACAAATTACGAAATTGGAGTTAGTTTTCCAATTTGAGAATGTTAGATATTTTATTTCACTTTATTGGCTTATCTGCTATTTGCTTTTAATAAAGACTTTAATATATGCTTTTATCTTCCAAATTAGGTGATACTTGGCCCTTAAGTTTCTTTTAGATCAATAAAACTAAATTTATATCCAAATTATCTTCATGGGTTTCCATTTATGATTTTTGGGACAACATATTCCCTATTATCCCCTTTTATCCAATATATTCCATATTATCTCCAATTATTACATTTATCATCTCCTTTATGTATATTTTGAGATTTCCTTTCTTTTTCATATTCTAAAAAAACATTAGAAAGTTATAGGACGAATTTATTTATTCTTTTTATCACTTAAGTGGACATTTTACATATTACACCCATTACTAAGCCTTCACTGAGGTATTTGTGTAGAAACCCAAATATTGAGAGAAAAGGTGAACAAATGCTCATTAAACCATCATATTCTCCACAAATTAAACAAAAAGGCCAAAGAGGATATAAATGAAAGGAAAAGATGGGAAAGAGGGCCAAAAAGGCAAAAAGTCCAAAATTCAGTATGTTACAACACTCCACCCCTTAAAGAGGATTTCGTCCTGAAATCACTAGAAATTAGGGAAGGGTGAGTGTGCAACCTCTCTTCAATAAACATCAGGTTATTCCTTCAACCATAAAACTTCCACCAAAACTTATACGTCAACTACTTAACTTGAGAGTTCAGAAAATTCACAAGCAACTTCTCCTAGGTCAGGTTCTCAGGGACCACCTAGGGTTTCATTATTAAGATATTCTTTTTAGGAGTTTTAACATTATTTACAATTTTGGCTCATTAACATTATACTCTTTATGATATCACATTATCAACATTATATTAATTATGTCATGTTATATTCACTTTATTGCCAAAAGGGTTATATTTCATTATTATGCACAATTAGAGGTTACTCAATTATCTCAATACATTTGATCATTAATAATTTGGATTTACACTTCATTATCCTCATATTATCACTTTAGTAAGTTGTAACAAATTATTTTACATGAAATAAGGCATTCTATTGAATTCGTGGTTAAGCATACAATTATTCCAATTAATGTCACATTAGTCACAAATATTCATATTAACATTGTCACAGTGTCACATTATCTTTATTTCTTACATTAATGTCATCATTAATCATTATTCATTTATATTATTCATTTTGCACATTTATGTGAACCCAGTCACTTTATATTCACATTGAATCCATTATATGTATTTCAATGATCAAGTTGAAACATATTACATATTAATGAATTGATTCACATTAAGTGACTAATCACATGTGTATTAGATAACAAGGTAACTTGCATTTTATATTGATGACTTGATTAATATGTAATTAGATGATTATATATATATCATTTATGTGTATCAAAGTATGTTAACTGATTATGGCTCTTAACATCATTAATGTATCATGAAAGGCATTAAAGATGTATAGATTAGGGTTAGATTATTGCAAGTTAGGGTTTAGGTTAACATGACCCTTATTTTCACTTATCCATCCTTAGCATGCATTAGGTTAAAATTACTATTCTCATCATATCATTAGGGTTTATAGGTTCATGACATGATCAACCTCTTACATATTGACAATTAGCACTGATATCCATATTTTGTGCATTGGATATTTATTAGGGTTTAAACGTATGAATTATTCATTAGATGACCATTACATGTTCATTAATATGTAAACAAGCATGTTAGGGTTACCATTATGACATGTTTGGTCAAGACCAAGGATCCAAGCATACTAACCTCCTATTTATGGAGTTAGGGTTTCTAAATCTAGAGTACATAGACTTCATGATGTTATAGGGTTCCATCCCCCTAAAGAGGATTTCGGCCACAAAATCTAACCACTCAAAAATCATCAATTAACCATACTCCACCCCTTAAAGGGTTCGACCTATCAAGCCTAACTAACTAGGGTTAAAGGATGAGTCTAACTAAACCATACTCAAGATCCATCATGCTTCCACTACGCACTCTAATATCTTCCCAAACACCCAAACTCTAAGGTCTAGGTTCTAAGGATAAAATATTCAAGCATGTGGTTTGAGGGACATAAGGAAACTATCTTGGTATTCATCTTCAAAGAAGTCAAGATAGGGTTCCCAAATATATACAACATAGAAGTCAAAGGTTACTAATGCCTAAAAGCAAACTATTTTGGGAAATTCGTATTAGCTCAGGCCAAGCCGGTATCATATAGGCACGAGAGTCCTCATAAACCAAGCTATTGGCGTGGAGGAAAATATTGCCAGTCCTCGAAACCCTGATCCTTTCTAGACACCTTTGCTTCAACTTCATGCCCTAACAATTGCCTAAAGGCAAACCTAAACAACATCAAGTTATACATATTTTAATTATGAGCATATTAGAGTTTGATTCATCATGACTCTAAGGTGAAACTATATTGTCCTAAATCAATCTATCATCATTATAGATCAAATCTAGGGAAAACATGTAACTTAAGGGAAACTATGCAAATCTAAGGTTCTAACTAGGGAGACAAAACTGAAATAGCCAGATTCTGACTACCATGGGCTTTGATACCATGTTGTGAAGAGTGGGATAAACCACCCTCTACTAAAATATGATAATCAAAACTCATTGGAAAGCAACGGAATAAAAAAACAATTCTGACTATATTCAATTTCATAAAAGATTGTACAAAAAAAATCTCCCTTTTAGGGTTACATCAAGATACACAAATACGATCTAGATAGAGGGAAGTCTAGACTACTCCACTTTTCTCTCCACAACAACAACTCCATTGGCTAGGTACAAGCCAAAGATAAGCCTTCATGTCATCCATCACCTTGCTCATTGCCTGGGTGGTTGGGAAGGCACCCAGCAAGAGGGAAAGGAAAAACAAGTATGTGTTACAAAAATTTTCTAAGATGGCAAGATAAGAAAAGCATGTAAAAGCAGGATAGGGCTCATCATAAGATGAATATACAAGAAAATGAGGCTAAATATACAAGAATATTTCAATAGATGCTTGCCATAAACAAAGTATAATAAAAGAATTACATGCATGATTAATATTGACTATCTTAACTAAGTAGGGTTGAGGCACCTACCGAACCTTCAACTAAAGGGTGAGAGGAGAGTAACACATTCCCATTCGCCTACACATATTTCATGTGCGGGGGAGAGTAACACATTCCCCAGGGAGAAATAACACATTACCCAACTATGGGTGGTTGTACATACAAGTACCACTACTATATTTAGTTAGCCTAATAGAATCAACATGCTAGAATCAATGGCAAGTAATATCATCACTTAAATAGAACATGGCAAAGAGGTACCAGGACCCAAGAATAATATTCCAAAACTGATTATGAGGCAAGTATAGCAAAAGAATCAAGAGTATAAGAAATAGGATTCAACGAAGCCTTATTATAGAAAATTAGGTCAAGGCACAAATATTCCCAACTAAAAGGTTAAATGCACATACCTTTAATATTGATTCCAATAATCAACTTGCACCACTTAATCGATTCCATGTTCCACTTTTCCTAATATTAACACCATGTTTATGTATTAGAACTATATTCATTCATTAAATGCTTAAAACCCTAAAGTTACTAATGTTTTACGCAAACCTTCGAATTAAACTCTGAAAACATCATCATTGTCTTAGTTAGGATTTTCTGATCAAAATAACATAATATTGTATATTTTGAAGATATGAAGTTTTAGGGTCAGTTTTAGTAATTTTTAGATAATTAAATCATCCACAAAAACACCTACTCAAAAAACTCAAAACTAGGCATCGAATTTATTTTTGTTAGATACCTTACATTTTTCTGATTCCAAAACATATCTTACTTTCATTTTTTGACCGACGAATCAATAGATATGAATTTTCCAAGATGGACCAATGAAAAGCTGCGACGTAGGTAGAGGCGCTTGAAACAGAGAGAAGAAGAAGAGAGTGGCCAGTGGAAAAACTGTAAAAAGCCACCCGAACCTTCTTCAACCCCCAGCAGCCCGCACACCGATGGCTGCTTTGGGAAGATTTTGGGCATTTTTGCAATTCACGGCCAAACTCAAAACTGAAAGATGCAAATGAAAGCTAAAGCAAAGAGGAACTCAACCGTAGCTTCAATTTGGACAAAGATTGTGTTTACAAGGAGAAACAAGGGCCGCAAGGTCAGAGACTTTGGCTGCTTGGTGGGGGTCAAAATGACGACTAAAATTGCAATTGAATGGTGTAAAGAGTAGTCAAGGCCTCCACAAAGCCAAAGGTAGGGGTATATATAGGTGAGAAGATGTGGTTTAGAGTTCATGTATGTGTGGTGTGAGAAGAAGTTTTGATCGGTTTGAGAAAGCTCGAATAATCGATAAAAATACTCAAAACTTGTGATAATGTTGTGTGAAACCTCGCAAAGAATCCAACGAGCCTAAGAACTCATGATTTGGTTGAGAAACGAGTGAGATAATGTCAATCGAAAATCGCACATATCTAGTCTCTGTTTCCTAGTCTGAACCAAGGTAGAAGATGACCGACCACTGTTGGATCTAAGATCTACGGTTAGCGATCCGCGCAAATACAACTTTATCCAATTATGATTTCGACTATAGTAACATATATGCATTATTTAATGAATTTCTCTCTCTTCTTTGAGGGCTCAACTGATTTCCAAAATTAACAAAGATTTATACATTGACTGATTTTGACGTGTATAATCCAAATATATAATTAGTTTTGATTTTAGGGACTTTTATGAGGTTAAATAATTCAAATAATATTTTCTCTTTCCCCATGCATTAATGACTCTAGGATTCTCCAAAAAATAATATAACTTCACCCATAAGTCTTATTAAGTATGTTGTATACGAATTTGTCATTATTTCCATTTGTTGAAGTTGTTTGTTATTTTAAATTATGAGTTGAAAGTTTTGCACACTTTCTCTCTCCTAAATTTATCTTCTCATCAAATATTTTCCAAATTGATTCAAAATTCATCTAAAGGTCTATTTTAACATGTATAATACGAATTTGGCATTATTATATTGTTTTGAAGACTTTATTAATTTATTTAATTCATTTAAATTTTATCACTTATTTATCCTTTTAATTTATTAGAGGAATCTAGAAACTTTCTAAAAATCTAAAACTTGGCCTATAAGCAATACTAAACCTATGGAACACGATTTTGGCATTAATTAATTTTTTTCAACATATATTTATTATTTTTGGTCTTTGAGTCATTTTCTCTCTCCTAAATAAAATAAAATATTAAACATTGGCCAAATTAAATACAAATTCACACATAGACTCATTTTGATATACAAATTACGAATTTAGAGTTAGTTTTCCAATTTGAGAATGTTAGATATTTTATTTCACCTTATTGGCTTATCTCCTATTTTCTTTTAATAAAGACTTTAATATATGCTTTTATCTTCCAAATTAGGTGATACTTGGCCCTTAAGTTTCTTTTAGAACAATAAAACGAAATTGATATCCAAATTATCTTCTTGGGTTTCCACTTATGATTTTTGGGACAACATATTCCCTATTATCCCCTTTTATCCAATATATTCCATATTATCTCCAATTATTACATTTATCATCTCCTTTATGTATATTTTAAGATTTTCTTTCTTTTTCATATTCTAAAAAACACTATAAAGTTCTAGGACGAATTTATTTGTTCTTTTTATCTATTAAGTGGACATTTTACATATTACACCCATTACTAAGCCTTCACTGAGGTATTTGTGCATAAACCCAAATATTGAGAGAAAAGGTGAACAAATGCTCATTAAACCATCATATTCTCCACAAATTAAACAAAAAGGCCAAAGAGAATATAAATGAAAGGAAAAGATGGGAAAGAGGGCCAAAAAGTTAAAAAGTCCAAAATTTGATATGTTACACATACAAAAAACTTTGTAGAGCTTATCCATGTGGCCCTACCTTGTTAGAGTGAGGATAATATAAATAACTAATTATTAACACAAAAATATTTAAATATGTATCCAAATTTTGTTAATACACTAATATATGAGTGAATATCAATTAATATTTTTGGGGTGTGTTTATTTAGAAGAGTTTCTAGCCATTTTACTACAAAATGAGATCCCCCTCTCATGATGGTTCTTGGGACTCTGTATCTCATGAATATGATTTTTGCTGAACATCCTCATCATGTATGTTTAATCAAAACTTGGAGCTTCTACAACCTATACCTATTTCAACGCATAATCAACTACCACAAGAATGTGTTAATTTCCACAAGATAAAGGGAAGGGGACCATGTCGTATATACCCTATACATTAAAAGAACTTCTTCTTTCTATTCAAATATCACTGTATCATTTCTCTTGGTGATTTTTCTTGTTCTTTGGCAGTCATCACATGCCTTCACATAAGCTTGTGTGTCCTTAAGTAGAGTAAGATTGTAAAATTCAATTGTATTACCTTTGTTGTTGTGTGGTCTACATCCAAGTGTACACCATATGGAGAAGTGTTAAATTCATAAATCTAACTATAGTACCTTTCAAGAAAAACATTATCATATCTTTTCTCTTGAAAATGTTTCTTGTTCTTTGACAATCATCGCATGCCTTCACACATGCTTGTGCATCCTTAAAAAGATTAGGCCAATGAAATCCACCTATAATACCTTTATTTTTGTGTGTCTACACCAAAGTGTCCACCATATGGAATAGAATGACATTCATAAAGGATCTTTGGCATTTCCTCTTTAGGTATGCATATTCAATATATTTTTCCTACAAACTTCTTGAATATAAGAAGCTCTTCCCAATTATAGATTTATGGCTCAAATTAGGATTTTTTATTTTGATTGTAGATTATTTCCAAATGAAGTTGTTGTGATGCTAGATAATTATGGCTATCAGTGTATCATGGGAAAACTAGTTCAATCATTTTAATCATCATCAATGAATAATCTAGGTAATTGTCCTCAATTGGAAGAGTGTTTTTTTATCTAAGTGAGTTCTTTGCATGTAGTCTTCTACCATGTTCGGAATTCTTTCTTTGTTGACATCTTTGTGGTTAAATTTATGAAGTAAGAGTAATCACAAAAGAAGTTTTGCCTTTTGTATCTTTCTTTTTAATTAGATATTTGATAGGAACATTGTTTGTATACACTTTTACTTTAGATCCATGAAGTTATATACATATCAAAGCAATATATAATGACGAAAATTTATTATTTAATGGTTGTATAATTGACATTGGAATCATCAAGCAATTTACTAGAGTAATATATGATATGACACTTTATGTCTCTCTTCTAGCTTAAAATTGATCCAACTGTGTAATCACATGCATCACATATCAATTCAAAAGGTAGGTCTTGATCTGGTCTCTAGATTATTAGTGCAGTTGTTAATGCTTTGTTCAAAGTACTGAAAGCTTTTAGGAAATTTTCATAAAAATTTAAAGTAGTGTCCTTAACAAGTGGGTTTGAAAAGGGCTTATAGATTTTGAAAAATCTTTAAAGAATCTACAATATATTTAATGTTCCCTAAAAGCTTTTGATGTCACTCCTAGATGAAAATGGAATAAGCTTGGATATAGCTTCAATCTTGGTTTGGTCAACTTTTATTCCACTTGCTGTCAATTTCTATCCAATAACTATTTCAGTTAACCACAAGGTGTTTCTTCTTGTGTATTTACAATAGTAGGGAGAATTCTCTTGTATTTACCCCACCCCTATTAAACCTCATTAGAGGCATACCAAGGAGGCATGTATCATTAATCAATTTTATAGGATCTGAATTTAACAAGTAAGTAATATTAATTTATAATCTCATTAATAAACTTGGTTTAATAACAAAATGGAAGATAATACTCTTCAAGGAGTTACATAAAGAGTCAAAGGACATTACTAATAAGAGAGAAAGAATTCTATGTTTATAATACTCTAGATAACTTTAGCCTTGTGATATTTTGATTCCATCTTTTGGTTGTATATATATTAAAACTTTAATTAATGAAACTACCCTAAAACATCAATAAACAAAATTTGGTCAACATACTACTGTACTAAGTACGTGGATTCATACAAAAAGGTGTGCATATATGGGTAACTACGTATCAAGCATATTAACCAATAATTAAAAATATTTGATTTTTTTTGTATATTTAATGTATTAATCCATGGTTACTCCATCTCATAGGGTTTACCCATTCCCTTGTTCCATCAATGGGCTTTACGGTTTCTATCAAAAATTTGATTTTAAGGTGACTATCTAGAATTGGAATTTAGCACAATACCATAATTGGATTTTTGGTTATTTCCTAAATGTCTTTCCCTTGGTTCCAAGAAGTATTGATCCCCTACAATTACCTGTAAAAGAATACATTGTGGGTTAAAAAAAGTACTATATAGTACCCATAAGACTTTATAATTGTATTGGAACTTAAATTGACATGCAACAGTTTGAATATGTGAGCCATCATCTAGAAACCATTAGTAAATCTTTCAATGTATATATAAACTATTATTCATAAACTAACCATGTACTTTTAAATGATATATTCTTTTCCAAGTAATAAATATACAAGCATAAAATTTTGATTGTAAAGACCCAATATTTATGATCAAAATTTTTAAAATTATATCACAAAATATAAACAAATATTTTTATGATAAATATTTATATTATAGTCACACAATCTTACATATAAGAACTAATATAAATAAACATATGTGAGACCTATTCATGTAGAGATTAATGTCTTACTAATTCACTAGGAATGGAATTCCTAGCTTTATCAAAATGAATGTGCAATAATGCCACCCGTAAGAGGTAGAATCTTCTTGTAATAGAGTTCAGGATCAAATCCCAAAGGACAACAATCTTTAGAAATATCTGATTAAAGTAACCTATCAAGAACTAGTGTTTATCACAATATTTGAGTTGGTTTGATTAACTAAAGTTGCAAGAATAAAAGGAGCTATATTTATGTTCTAGTTATCAATTATTGGAAACACTAGGGTGGAATTGGGTTTCACCACCACTACTCAAATATGTGCATTCATTCAAATCCAAAAATGTATGAAGATATAATTGGTGTTATGCAAGTTTCCCTTTTCGATGTTTGAAACTTGTATGAGTATATATCTTGTAATCTTGATGTTTCATTACTTACAGATCCTATATCAACTACTTTGGATACTTCCCCTCAGAAGTTCACATCAGGGCATCAACCAAATCTAATCTTTGTTCAAACCTTAAATGTTGAAGTTCTTGCGGGATATGATTATAATGAATCATGTAGAGAAAGTGATCACTCCATAAGACAAAAGATAATTGATTAAGTATGAATTAAATGAGTTCAAACAAGCCTTGGAATATGAATGAAATTGGAAGAGGATGGGTAGTTGAATTAATCCCCACAACCTAGAG
Source organism: Alisma plantago-aquatica (assembly GCA_963693085.1). NCBI lineage: Eukaryota > Viridiplantae > Streptophyta > Magnoliopsida > Alismatales > Alismataceae > Alisma > Alisma plantago-aquatica. The sequence continues at coordinate 898,051,816 of OY856412.1, forward strand.
AAAAGACTACTCCCTCAACATGGTGAGATTCATATCGCTAGTAGAGGACCATGGCATGATCATGGTCATGATGGTAGCAGAAGTAGCTCGATAAGGTGTGTAATGAGAACTTCCTTCCATCTCTCTCTTTGAAGTACTAAACCTGACTTTTGGTTGAGTAGGTGGATGGACAGACACTCTTTAAAGAAATTGATCACCTTAGAGAGTGAGGCCAATGGTTGTATCCAAGTCTAGAGGTTGATGGTCTGTCCAGGTTGATGGAACTAGCTAGGACGATGGTCTCTTAAACTTTAGCTCTGATCTCGATGTCACCCTTTCAATTTGTTCATCTCCAAAATTCGAAATGGCTTGAACTAGTGCCATGGGGGCCTAATTATAGGGTTGTGGTTGTCAACCATTTGTGCTAATTTTTGAATTTCCAACCATCGATCTAGGCAGTCGATTACAAGAAAAAATTGCAATTTGTCAAAACATTTTTATTTAATTTGATTAAAATGAAATTTGATGATGTATAAATTAGGCCTTTAATTAATTATTGCTCCCACTATTTTGTTCAAATTGATAAACCTCACATATCAATTCAGAAGATTGCAGCGTACATCCTTCAAGTGAGCCAAGAGCTAAATAATTGAGTTATTACATGGCCAACACTAGCATCCACAATCAATCATTAAGGTAGGAAACTTTTACCAATTGAATGTTGTGCAATTCTTGGGTAGATGGTATGTCCAACTCTTTGCCATAGTCATCTGCATGCTTCTAGGTACTTAATCTCATTAAGATCATCTAGTTAAGTCTAAACCAAAAGCCAACATGATAGTGATACATCGTTTTTGGAAGGACCACATGACTACCATCACACTTCTACGAGATGGACAACACACCACATTTGGCATTCCTACACTTAGTCGATCAAGCTTTTTATGTGTGTTTCTTATGGAAAGCATCTAAGACAATATTTGACTAAGGTATTTTCTTTTTATATAAATATATATACATATCCATTCACCACATACTTATATGTATAATACACATACTACATCCACAAATGAAACATGCAATTATAGAACAAGAGTGATAGTTATGGTCATACTATTGTAATTCCTTGGATCCATAAGGAATTACTACCACCTAAGGTCCACATCATATGTAGCATCCTGTTGTTGTTGAAGATCTATGGTGGAACCAGTCCAGGTCGACCGATTCAACTCTAATACTGATTGGTCATCCTCCTGGTCAGTCAGTTGGTCTTCTCAGATTGGTCATCTGGTCTCTAGTCCGAGCCACATCTAGACTCCTCCAGCTGATCGGTTGGCTCCCCCTATCATCTAGCATCCTTGGTCCCCCAGTCAATCGGTTATGACTTGTAAGTCATTCGGTTCAAATGGTGTTGAACTCCTTATTTGTTATAACAGATTAGAAACTATCCTACTCCTATTGAACATATTACATTGTAATAGGGTACCTTGAGTTACATTTGAAGGGATCATAGGAAGAAAATAATAAATACTTTTACATATGGAAAAGGAGAGAGAGGCTCAGTATGCAAATTGAGATATAAGATAGAAATAACAACCATCCAACCAAGTACAAATATCTAGTGTTATTCGCCCTAACCATGCCAACATTCACCATCAAAATGAATTTTAGTGCGACTCAATAAATTGCATATATATAATATCATATATATATGGATTGTTTTGGTATTTAATTGGATATGCAAATTAATCATTTAAGTATTCACATCACATGTAATAAATAAATGACCAAAACCAAAATATAATTGTATCAATTAAATCTCAAAATATAGTAAATTGACGTAGATTTGATACCACTATAGAGAAATATGGTAGCAAAAACAAAAATTTTACTGCCATAATCCCCTTGGACAATAGATTGTGTCAACAAATATGAACTAGGAAAGAGGGTTGCAAGACATATGCCTGGTCCTGGAGTAGTCCAACAACTATCCCTTGTTGGAATGTTATTCTTTCTTCATGTTTCACCTGGACAAATGTCATAAGTGACCTCCTAATTATATACCATGAAAGCAGTTGAGCGTGTCCTCCTAGCGGGTGGCAACGTCCTCCACATCTCTATATTAGTCAATGCAGACCATTAGGTACTCCTATCATTCTATATGAGTGGACAAGAAGGAGTTGCCCCTTCCTGTCAATGTGCTAGCTTCAACTTTCTCTCCCTTGTTGTCTCTCCCTTGTTATCCCTCTCGTTATGTTTAGGACTTTTTCAGGTTCTCACCTTACCACAACTGTGAGAATACAACAATTGTCAGAGCCTATTGTTGGGTGTATGTAGAAAGCCTCAATTACCTGTCTATTTATAGGAGGTCTAGGATCTGTATTTCAAAATTGATCAAGAGTCAAAGAGACAAAATTTCATGAATTATTCAAAACTTACGAACCATGAACCAGTCCATTCATTGTTGAATCAATCGGTTCACATGTGAGTTGATCGGTTCAACCTTTGAATCAATTGGTTCACTATGTTTCCTATTTGCAATTGTATTGACTTCTAATATTCGATTAATGCACATCATGATGTCAGCATCAATCCTTAATCCAATCTTATTCATCAACTAAATGGTCGACTCACCACATGAATCAGTTGCTTTAGACATTTGAGTTGATCAGTTCACTTGCTAAATCGTTCATTTCAAATTCATTATTTCCAATATTGTTTAAATTGAATACCTAACAATTTAATAATCAAGTTTTAACCATACTCATGAGTAAATGCCTATTCCAGGTGTATCCTATGTTTTTGACCCTATAGGTTCCAAGTTATGTTGGTAATGAATGCCCATAACCAATTTATGACATCACAAGCAATGAGTTGCATCTAGCAAGACATCATTGCTACCCAAGTAATCTAAAAGTTGGAGAATAACTTCAACCTACAATTTGTGATTAGGATTATGGTGATTATATAGTTCCTTTGTCATTGATATCCAAATTGAACTCAAGGCCTAGAATCATCATCCTCTTTAATGTTCAATCCATGTTCCTTGAACTAGAGCAGACTTGCAGAGGTATATGTGAGATCAATATCACATATTGACTCACACGAGCATGGCCATGCATTTTGTAGTCTCTCTTATCAAGAAGCCATAATATCAAACTCTTATAGGAGGTAAAAATCCCATCTACCTCACTCACATTCATTCCCCATGTGGCACAATGTATCTGAGCATTACCTTTATGGTAATCCTTATTCAAGGTCATGTTTAATGATGTTAAAGTACATAGAACAACATGTGATGTGTGTATTGATTTCAGGTCTATGAACCACAATCACCACCATCAAAATGGGAGATGATTCACACTACCATTTAATAGTTTCCATGTATCACTCTCAAGGTGGGTCTATCCGATACACTATTATCCATCAAGTATCTATGTGTTTGGTTCGATATCACATATCATGACTAATGAGATTATGTCATCAATTAACACACACTCTAGTCTTTTCTATCATTGTTTGTCTAAGAACTTCCACAATAACAACCGACTAGGGTCACAATGAGAATGTATATACTCTTACCATCCATATGATCTCATTGCTCAGGTCCTCAACCTAAATACATACATCATCAAGTAACATCATTCTTTAGACATTTATTATGTGAAATATTTAGTTCATAAGTTAATAAAACAAAATAAATGGAATTTCCTTTTATTATGAATCAAATCATTTAAAATATATTCCATGAAAATCATCATATGATAGGATCTCTGGGCATACATATGAACACCAAGTTCTTGGATAAGTACTACCTTCTATCACTCAAATACCATATCTTGGGCTAGATCATATGTTACTTCATAGCTCCAAGAAAGACACTTGTAGAAAATTGGGAGAGATTCAAGGAGCTTCTATGTTCATTCCCACACCATGGAATCCCATAAGTGTAGCTAATAGAGACTTTCTGTTATGGTGTCAACTATGAAATCAAGTAGTTTTTATATTCTTCATCTATAGGAAATTTCATGTTTAAAAATTTTGCAAGCACCTGGGACGTTGTTAGGGGAAGTTGTAAAAATAATTTGCACCCAATATGAGTACATTGACGAGTCCTATAGGTGTCCTAAGACAAAGATAGTTTTGAGATGAAATCCATAGATAAATCTTTAAAGTATTGGTCTTGAAGAAGGAGGGTGTAGAATCATCTTTCAATGCCTATGATTGGAGAGGACAACCACAACAAGTGCAACAACTTGTAAAGTTGGTGATCCTTTCCTGTGAAGCATGCAAAGGCAATGAACACTCCACCATCAACTTCCATGTCCTCTACAATTCTATGGTGAACAATGCCCAAGTACAAGATAATGAAGGGAAGATGGAAGAATTGAACTTCATCCATAACATTCTAGGCTAGGACTACTATAATTCTAACAAGACTAGAAACCTCCCTAGTTACCAATATGGTAGTCTAGCTAGAGAACAGAATGAATCACTATAGTGGCCAACTAAAGTGAATAACCAAGGTCATTCTTCCACTGGGTTGTACAATTAACAATAAAGCACCAGGAACCAAGACTAGTATAGGGGGAATTCCCATAATCATGGATATGAATAGGGGCATCAATTTTAGAACCCAAACCAAGTGTGATAGATTCTATAGGCAAAAAAATTCACTTGTAATGATGATAAGTTCTATGCCATAGAGAAGATCCTTCAATCACAGTAGTCCATGATTTCTAACCACCATATGATGCTTTCCAATCAGCATGCTTACCAAAAGTCCATTGACTCACACTTGGCCTAACTCTCCGCTTCTACGGTCGTCCTATAGGTGCCTTTGTAGTACAACCACATACTAACCCAAAGCATATAAAACATCTCAAAGTAGTGTCGAACTACTCCAGGTTGACCCTTCCAGAGAGGGAAAAACCTCCCACAATGACATTGGGTTAAAAAGACGAGGAAGATACAAATACCATGCATAAAATGGGTAAATCCCAACCAAGAGTTCCCACACATGATCCACCATGACTAGAGATTCCCATATACAAGGAACATGTCTTGTACCACAGTAGGCTAAATCAGACTCATCCTAACTCTGGGATAAACAAATTTAAGGAAACCTCAGAGAATGGATATGTCAACATACCACTAAATGATGCATGATTGAGATGCCACAATGTTCCAAATACTCCAGGCTTCTTATCAATCAAAAATACATAACTAAATATTTTAATATAGTGAAGATGATAATGGCCTCATCAGATATCATTCACAACAAGATGCATCACAAGAGAAAGGACCCATGCTCCTTCAAGATTTTGTGCTATTTAAGTCTCTCGACTCTCCACCCTAGTCTAGCTGACTTAGGATCTAGAATCTCTAGCATACCATCTAGATTGTATTGGAGGCTCGACATTACTAACACACTACCCACAAAAATGATCATCCACTTGTTGATCCTTTCACCACTAAGCCCTTCTATATCATAGAAGATAACCAGTTCAGGTTGGAATTTTTTATATTTTGTGTGATTTTGTGGTGATGTACATTAAGGATGATCATATCTATCCTCCTATTTTGGGAAGGCCATTCATTGCCACAAGTAGGACATTGATTTGTGTCAAAGTAGGACTTATAACCTTGCAAGTGGGAAAGCACTCACTTCATTTCCAAACTCTTGGCTACCGATGTGATACTATAAAGAATAAGTGCACTTACTCATTGACCAATTTATTCACACATAGAAGTAGCTCCTCCCTCTAAAGTCCCTACCAAGGATAGAGTCTAATATATCCCTAGATGGGAACCATAATGAAGATAATATTAATTGTACTAACTAGTTTCACACAAAATGAAGGATCTGTAATAGCATAAGGAACACTCCCTCCTCCTAACCCCACTCATGAATTGTAACATCCCAGGTTTGAGGCCTAGGATAACATGATATTAAAAGGAATGATTGGACTACCCATATCACTAAGGTGCACCTCCTTTTCAGGGAGCCCATCACTAAAGAACTCCATAGTTAAGTGTGCTCAGCTTGGAGTAGTACTAGGATGGGTGACCAGTCGGGAAGTTGATCCTGGCTTGCGCGTCAGTGTGGACAAAGTGCGCAGTTAAGGCTAGTAGTAGTTTGTGCAGCCAGTCGTCATTCTTGAAACTCTACTAGAGCCTTGGGCAGTGGTCCCGGGCGTTACAAATGGTATCAGAGCCATAACCCCTCCAGTAGGTGGGGCCCACATGGGCATGTGGCATGCCAGTCTTGAGCCGTGCGGTCCAGGCAAGTTGGAAAGGGCTATCCGTAGAGATGAGATGGAGCCACCCTTGCGCTGGTAGCCGTGTACGGGAGCTGGGTGTCCATGGGCCATTGTGGGTCTGCACTGAAATGGGGTCAGATTATGAGGCCATATAGTTGAGCCTTGATAAGGACGTCAAGAGTCTAAGTGGGGGAGATTGTAACATCCCAGGTTTGAGGCCTAGGATAACATGATCTTAAAAGGAATGATTTGACTACCCATATCACCAAGGTGCACCTCCTTTTCCTCGAGCCCATCACTAAAGAACTCCATAGTTAAGCGTGCTCAGCTTGGAGTAGTACTAAGATGGGTGACCAGTCGGGAAGTTTATCCTAGCTTGCGCGTCAGTGTGGACAAAGTGCGCAGTTAAGGCTAGTGGTGGTTTGTGGGACCAGTCGTCATTCCTGAAACTCTACTAGAGCCTTGGGCAGTGGGCCCGAGCGTTACATGAATTTTCTACCTTAGTTTCTCACAGACCAACTCATCTGCAAAGATTTGTAGGCCTACATACCCCTAATGAATAGTAGGAAAGTCCCATTCACTTTGTCCCATTTTATCACTTAGTTTTATTTTATAAGCACCTTCATGTGCCTCATATGTTGACAGTAACATGTACCAATGATGTGGTGCCATTTGGGGACATGATGTGACGTTGCTAGATTTTATAAAACTTAATCTGATGTGTGATGTCCAAATTGAAATCTTCACCTCATCTAGAATGCCAATTTAAACACCACACATTAGGTTAAGAAGAAGAAAATCAGAGGAAGTCAGAAGGAAACAATCAATAACACATGCACATGAACAATAATAAAACCATACAACACATGTTCACCATTCAACATATAATTACAACATGAATTGTTACATCATTTGATATTACATATTGAACAACAAATTTTACACATACATGTACTACCACTAAACTACATGATCTTAAGACAACAGGTCCACATGTACATCAGCTCACCAGACAACTCTCAACTATCTTGGTTCTTCAAGGTCACATGGCCACAAACTAAACAGAAGATTACATGTGGTACACGTCAGCACAATATTCAAGAATATTGTACTGAGTATGCCTATGTGTATTTTATATAACTCTCATCATATCTTGGTAATAAGATAAAACTAATACTTGGAAGCATAAAATAAATATAAGAAAAGTGTATACTTGCACAAAGATATTCCTTAACAAAAGAGAACACATATTTTAAGCTTATTTTCCATTATATATACATGCATTTTCCACCTAAGGAAATAATGCATCATCTCAGCTACCAAAGAGTATGAGATGTAAGGCCTTATGATCTACTACCAAAGAGTTAGATCATTGTACAATGTGATCTACTACCAAAGAGAATGATCACATTCCAGCACTATGATACCAAAGAGATTTAGTGCTTTCATATAATGGAATAAATATATTTTGTTTCATGTGTTCATATCAATAAGTATGGAAAATCAAGCAACATATCATAAAAGAAAAATCATTTCAACCAATATCATATGCCAAGTATTTTACTACATGTATAACATAAGCATATTGTATAATAAGCCAAGTAAGAGGTAATGACATACCTTCCAAAGAGATCCCCTAATCACGTATTCCTCATGTCATCTCTATCTTGGTCAAACCCTAATTAAAACAAGACCATGCATTATTATCAGATTCTCATCATCTTAACCCTAGTTGTGTTCATTAGGGTTTTACTTAGTCTTATGATATTCCCATCATTACTTGTCTTACCATATTGTTATCTGGGATTGATGTTACTGATGTCATATTCCAAATTATGGTTCATCATCTGAACATTAGCTTCCATGTCATTTTATGCACACATAACCCTAGGTTGCATCATTAAACTAAATTAGGGTTTCAAACCATGTATTAAGGGTCAACTTCATATAACATGTATTTCATGTATAAAATTGGTCTGAGATTTACATATTAACTTCAAGTTATTGATATGAGGGTGGTCTGTGAATTTCATCATTTATTGAGCATGTATGTATTTATTATATTTTATTTATGGTTATTAGCCCTAATAACCATATTGACAAAATTACATGATTTCGTGCATCAACATCATAATCACCAACCTTATATGGATTAGACATCAAAAAGGATTTACTGACCTATTATCATAATTTTAGGCCATTGTTTGATATTTATTTTCCATGAAACAAGTATTTCACAACTTACATGATACCACTAATATTAGTGCATCAAAAGCCTGATATTATGTTGTCATGTTGTTCTACACATTTTTTCTGAGAAAAGAAGTACTGTGTTTGTATTTTTCTGAGCATCGAGCTAATTTCTATGATTTATTAAAGATATACATATATACTGAGTTATTTACCTTCATTGGCCAGTAGGGATCAACCACGTGTGCCCTAGGGCTGCGGCTCCTGCCTTGAAGTTGGCCTCAAGTAAACCGACAGTTCACTTCTGAGAGCAGTCAATTTTCTAGACCATCTGGGAGACTCAAACGGGTTCAGGTCTCCCTCTTCTCCATGTTCTCGTGATCCAAGAGTCTGAGACTCCATTTACGGTTGCCACTATGAGGATGATCTCCAGCGTAAGATCCTCACCTCCTCTCATTCTTCCTCATTTGTGAACATCTCTCCCGATCATCCACATGAACTCACATCTCTCTGTTATGGGTGTGAGCAAGCCTGCGACCTCTGCTTGTTTGCAAGCACTGCCATGGGGTTTAGATCTCCTGTGAGAATCGTTGGTATAGGAGACTCCCCAACAGAACCTACTACAACTAGGAGCTCTGGTGGACTATGTACTACGTCATCAGTTTCTTAGGATCTCCATCGGTGCCTCCTCCATCCTAGCGTGCACTCATTCAGTCCCTTGAGGGACTCTGTTATGATGATGAACTGGTGGTTGACAAGCACTCAACTATAGGGTCAACACCACTTGCTTCATCTGCTCCTCCTATGCACCGGCGGCATGGAGTTTGTTGAATGGGTTTCTAGGATGGAGATAAAGGGATACACTGCCTCCTTCCACACTGGTATCTCTACTAAACTTATGCCCTGCTCTATCTACTGTTGTTGGTGATGGAGACGCAACTGTGTGGGAGAGGTCTCATTCTCTCTTTCTAGTCTTGCATATGCTTTGAATAGGGGACCCTAAGTCGAAGGAAACCACTCACCACTCTCGCTTCCTCAGGCCATGGCCTGGACGTGGGAAATCAAACAAAGCTAGCGCCTTTGCTCATTGTAACCACTACGATGAAGACAACTTCCTAACTCCTCAGCCATTTGATCACATTCAAGGGATGGGATTAGCACACTGACTCACAATCTATGGCTTAAGACTTCACACCAGAATGCCACTAACAGATTGTGTGCCATCTAATGCATGTTTAGCTTAGGCCACAAATATTAAAGATTTGGTTCTTAAATTTACCAAAATATATGCTATTTTACCTAGTTCAAAACTACAAATAACTCATGTGTGTAGGAACACTCATACTCTACGAAACTTGCCCAAAATTCTTGTCATAAGATCCATCTTTTGTACAAGTTTTGTGCCAAAACATCATTCTTAGAAAAATCAAAATAATTGTTTTTGAAAGACACAAACTTAGAGACTATAATCACAAATTACAATCAAACATCCTCCAAATTCATTGAAATAGTCAAAATCTTAATCTAACCCAAAAACATGGATCAACTCATCCAATGTGGTATTCAAAGATCACAAAAGTTCACTCTATTACATCCTACATACCTTAAAAGAAATTTCATCCTCTAAATTAAACCAAGATCCAATCTTTCACACATGAGTTGTGAACTTCCTAGATATCAAACACCATATACCTTTTCTCCATATGCAAGAAACCTATATGATTTGGATAGGATAACCAAGCCTCCACAATGGTAGCCAACATGATGCAGCTCAAAATGTTTCGTAAGGTACATAAAATTATGTCACACCATTTGGGGTAGGATACATGAAGCAAGGATCTGGACAAGGATAGAGGGGTTTTTAAAGAGGATGCAACTAAAATAATACAATAACCAGCTTGAACTCCAACAATAACTTTGTGTGGCAGTAATACTCCAGTGTGGAGATAGTGGAATCAAATTAAGTCTCTGCTCGGGAGGAAACCCAAGTGTTACTTTCATTTTTAGCATTTTTTTTCAAATTTTTCATATATGCATTTATCTATCTTGTACATATCATGTCAAGATCAATAGATCTAATAGTTTATGCTTGGGTGAATGACTTTTATGCATTGTAGAGAAACCATGGAACATATACCAACTAGCTGTTGCAGAACCGTTTGTTACCCAATTCCTAACTCCAAGTGACTATAAAGTCAATGGCGATGGAGCTAGGCATCCACCCCTGGCATGGTATTATCAAAGAGCAAATGTGGAAGCGTAACATCTTATCATACATGAACAAATAACAAGATAAAAGCACCATCACAATCTCAACAATCCATAAGATATATCCAAAACATTGTTTTATTACAAGTTATAATTACATATTCAAGAGTCAGATTGTAGAAGTCTGCTCATGTACACTACGGATCTTACAACAAGTACACATGAAATAGCTCACCAAGCTTATCAACTTCTAGCCATATTTGAACCTATAAAAACGTGAAAAAGTGGGTCAATACATGAAGTGTTGAGTGCAGGGTTAAGATATATATATATATATATATATATATATATATATATATAGAGAGAGAGAGAGAGAGAGAGAGTTTATTTTTGTTGCCCGCGCGGGTACCTTTGTTATGATACCCGTGCTTTGAAAACACGGTGGCACATTGTAAATATGGACCAAATCTTAATATTTGTCTCGCCTCTGCAGTCCGAGTCCGTTGAGCAAGGAGGTATGACCTCGGTCACAGCTGTCCCAAGCGACGATAGATCCTGCCGATGGCGTCGCCGACTCCGCGGTAGTTGCGGCACTGCTGGACCGGGAGGTGCCCGTCGGCCTACATCTGTACCATGGCGACTTCGGTCGGGTTGCCGATGGCGGCACTAACAATACCAGCAAACAGGCCCGTGGTGATCTTTCGGTGGAGAGGGAGCACTCCGCCTTATGATTCCGTGAAACACTTGGTCTTGAGGATGTCATATATGCCCATGTGGGTGGTGGAGTAGAGTGTCTGGTAGAGGACGGTGGCGGAGGCGCCGGAGAAGAGGGCTGCGGTGCCCTCGAACCGGAGGATCTGGAGACCGACGGAGACGGGACCAGTGCGGGGGAGAGGTGTAGGCGCAGGTGGGCAGGGTAAAGGGATGGCTTCCGTGGCGGTGCTACCACCGTTGTGGAAGGCGAGGGTGGGGCAGAGGTTGGAGACAACGACTGCAGTGGTAGGGACTGGGGCTCGGTGGAAATTGATGCCGGCCTGAAGTTCTGTGGTGGTGATGCTCTGAATGGCTGAAAGCATCCTGAGGGATCCGATATGACATTATAGCTAGCCGGACCGTGAGGCGCTGCATGGAGTTGGCAATCGAGGACGTCATGGGTGATGCAGAAGAAGTTGTGGGTGAGAGGGAGCTCATGGCTGTCGTTGAAGACGTGATGATCGCAAGAGACAGGGAGTTTGATCGGGCGGATCAAACGCTCCTCTGGCTACGGTTCTGGGCTTGATAGGTCGTAACAACTACTGTTGTTTCTCCTGGATGGCATCCAGCGGGGTCAGATGTAAAGATAATTATTTAGGAGAATGTGTAGCAGGTCTTACAGCGATTGACATCCCCATAACCAGATTGTGTCCTTCAGCTTTATTCTGCATGTCAGTAACAAGTCCAGGATACCATCCGAATGGTGATCAATAACTTGCATTGAGATTGTTTGAGGAAATTCCATAGTCGTGATCAAAACACGAGTATGGGAATCATGTCCTGTAATTAGAAGAATGATGAATAGAGAAAGGGTCAGTCTACAAAAAATCAACGCTCCTGCAGCCCCGAAGTCGTCAAATCATGTCCTTATTTGTGCCTATCCAGTGGGCTCTTCAAGGCGTTTAAGCATGAATTTAACAGATGGTAACTATTACAGATGATGTCAACGCACTTAGAATATTCAGGATGATAATCTTCCCATTTTGCATGTGAAGTTCTTAAACCTACAGATTCTTCCCTTGTCTTTTGTTCACATAGAATTCTCTAGTTATCAGAATCTTTTTGTTAGTGTAAATGCTACTTGTAAATTACAATACCGAAATGTAATAAGAAAGTGTCATATGCAATATGGACGGTCACATTGTAATAGACAAGAGCCAACTGTAATGTATGTGACAGTTTTATAATATGGATACTCATATTGTAATAAACAAGTGTCATTTGTAATATGGACAGTCACATTGTAATAGGTAAGAGTCAACCGTAATGTAGGTGACATTTTTGTAATATAGATACTCATATTGTAATAAGCAAGTGTCATCTGTAATATGGACAGTGACATTGTAATTGGCAAGAGCCAACCGTAATGTAGGTGACGGTTTTGTAATATGGATACTCACATTGTAATAAGCAAGTGTCATATGTAATATGGACAGTCACATTGTAATAGACAAGAGCCAACCGTAATGTAGGTGACAGTTTTGTAATATGGATACTCATATTGTAATAAGCAAGTGTCATATGTAATATGGACAATCACATTGTAATAGGCAAGAGCTAACCGAAATGTAGGTGACAGTTTTGTAATATGGATACTCATATTGTAATAAGCAAGTGTCATATGTGATATGGACAGTCACATTGTAATAGGTAAGAGCCAACCGTAATGTAGGTGACAACTTTGTAATATGGATACTCATATTGTAATAAGACACTGAGATCCAGAAGCACCACTACAAATCCAGAAGTACCATTACAGATCCAGAAGCACCACTACAAATCCAGAAGTACCATTACAAATCGAGAAGCACCATTATAAATCCAACGCAACCATTACAAATCCAGAAGCACCATCACAAAATCATTTTCACACTTTTGATTGAGCGTAAATATTTGGTACAAAATGTAACTATTTAACATAGAAAGTAATTATTATAGTGTGAAAAGTAATTATTTCGCACAATAAGTAACACTTGGTCATCAAATGTATCACATCAATTGCTAAGCACAAAAAATTCAGGTTACATGAGAGTAGTACCATTAAAAATCCAGAAGTACCATAATAGATCCAGAAGCACCACTACAAATCCATAAGTACCATTACAAATCGAGAAGCACCATTACAAATCCAACGCAACCATTACAAATTCAGAAGCACCATCACAAAATTATTTTCACACTTTTGATTGAGCGTAAATATTTGGTACAAAATGTAACTATTTAACATAGAAAGTAATTATTTAGTGTGAAAAGTAATTATTTCGCACAATAAGAAATACTTGGTCATCAAATGTATCACATCAATTGCTAAGCATAAAAAATTCAGGTTACATGAGAGTAGTCGTGTCATTACACTGTTTCAGACCCAGATTAGTAGAGTATATATTATCACAGTCTACAAATTGTAGTGTACAGTTTATTTAAAATAGACTGACCAATATACTAGGACACTACGCATTTGGTAGCACTGGTATCTCAGGTCTTCTAGCAAAAATGGATAATGATATCAGTCATCTCGTCAGATATCTCCTACTGGATGAAGTATAATTAGAAATGTCAACGTTGAGTATGACTTTTCGTTCCAGTACATGACATGCGCCCTCGGAAACTACCAACACCATTCATTCCAGTACATGACCTGAGAACCCCGCTTCATTCCAGTCATAAAGGAATACACATCTGTGAAACTTTAATTGTTTAGTAATTCTCAGAAGGCAGTGACTCATTTTATGCAAGGTGAAAAGTACAAATGAGCGCTCCATATGAAAAAAAAGGGCAAGTCTTACTAAGCATAAAACCAAACACCTCAAAGATCCCGGAGGTGGTACCCTTGACTAGTGGCTGTGCAGATATACCAGAAGATGGAAAGCAAAGAATGTCAAAATAAAAATCAGGTCATCGAGATTCAGAGCAAATGGCAGGAATCAGATCAAACCACGGACACTAATGGTTTTTCAAATCAGAAATTAAAATTAGGGGATGAAAACCTCCGTCAACTTGATGGCAGCAACATTCATATTGTCGTCAATGTCAATGTTGAGTATGACTCTTGTGTGCTTATTCTTAGCAAATTTAAATCAGGACATGGATTTGGGCATTTACACGTAAGAAAAAGAGGGTAATTTTTCTATCCTCTATAGGTGAACATCAGGAATTAGAAATGTGGCTCTTCCTCAGCAGCTCCTTACCCAAACCAGCAAAAGCCAAATCAGGGGACAACTCTCCATGATTCTAGTTCGTTGCTTTGAGAAGTATCTCAGTCCGTGTCGCTTTTTTTGAAAATTTCCCTTTATTCCACCCTCCCTTGTAGAAGCTTCGATGACCGACCGCTGGTACTACCAACACCATTCTTTCGGCTCATTCTTCGAACCCCTCCACCCATAGCCTCCCATTAACCCCTCCAGTGGAATTTCAAATCAGACCTCTCCCACGTTTTTGGCATCCACGCAATAGGACGATCGACTATGGGTTTTGGTAAAAGAGGACGAGAGGGGCTACTTCTGTGACTCCCCATTATCGTGTATGCAGTTTGGGACCTGGAGATCATCTGGGACGGACATCGTACAAGCCTCCTACACCACCATGGAAGGCACAGATGGCACAGCTCGAAAGACTTTGCACGATGTCCGTTGCGAGTTCCATTGTCCACAGCATTTCTGCTATGATACTGGCGCCCAAGACGTCGAGGATAATAGGCCAACAGTAGTAGATCTCTGAAGTGGGTGATCACGGAAAACAAGCGGAGGAGAAAGACTACGTTAGTCGGAGTGGCTAATTGAGTAGCCGGCAAAAAGGATGGTGATGGTAATCGGTAGTGGAAAGAGCATCAGATCGTTGCTTGGACCAGGGTAAAGAACCAGGGTGAGAAAGACGAAGGTAGGACTGCGGAGACGGGAGTCACTAGTATAAATTTACAATATCTGCCACTGTCTTTTCAAAGCACGGGTAGCGACACCAATCTACCCGTGCGGGCATTGAGTGAACTCCCATATATATATATATATATATATATATCTATATATATATATATAAGCTTTTCATGATTTGAAAAGACTCACAGAAGTAGACAAACAAAAATAAATCAATTAATTATTTAGCAAGTGAGAGCTTGTGTTTATATCATTTTACTCCATACCAACAACATCATATATCATAAGACATTTTTTATTAGCTTCCCATTGGAAGAGTCTGTAAGGGTGCTCAAGATTAGCTAACACTTTTCTACGTAAGGGACCTCTAGGAGATTGCCAAGAGCTAAGACTTTTATTTAAATGGTTCTACCTATCTTGAAAACTTCAATAGGACGCCCAACCACATGTCCTTACCTTGAGAATATAGACATGTGCATAGGATTTGTATAATGGAGTTTCTATATTATGTTTCCAATTTATAAAACAATGACACGTGACAATCATCAAATCCAATACTAGAGTACTACATTGAAATATTTGAGCAAGTAAACAAGCATACATATGTACCACATTTCAAGGAAGAAAGCCATACTAATATAATTATCAAAGATCATACCTTATTTTGAAATTCGTAACCTAACATATCCTTGTTCATCAAGCAGAATGCCAAACCTGGTTAAGAACAAGACTGCATACATGTATTAGATTCTCATCATTAACCCTAACTAGCTTCATTTTAAGGTTTTAGACAAGTTAGGTTTGAATTTTCTAACTAGTGCATTTGGTGGTCTTATATTGAGGGTTTTAGCCAAGTTAGGTTTGAAGTTTCTTATTAGTACATCTGATGGTTTTTTACAATCTAGAGATCACCACCAAGGTGGAGCTCAAGTTTCAAGTCACTTATTTACATTTTAGGGTCAAAAGACTCGTAATAGAGTAACCAAGGTTGAGGGTCATCATGGAAAGAGAACCAATCATTAAAGATGGTTTGCATCAATAAGGTAAAGACAAGATTAGCATATACCAAAGATGGGTGGATGGTCATATAGGTCTAGCCTCATAAGGTTCATTATTATATCAAAATTCTAACATGCATAGTTAATAGATTTGATGTGTAACTTGGGTGAACCATTCACCTTGAAAGGGGTCAAAAATATTTGGGAAAACCTTGATTTGAGAGAAGAGGACACGAGATAAGATTCTCATTGACATTAGGGAATAAAGAAAGCAAGTATGTTAAATGTGTCATATTAGGTCAACACTAGTGGATCTTGGGTCATCACTACTAGAGTATCCTTAGATGGGGTAAAACTTGGACATTAAGTTCACTATACATCACTATATTAGTGAGTTGAAGGATCAAATATAGTTAGATACACAAGAGTACCAAAAACCACATTATGTTCAAGTATCATCAAGAGAGAGTCGCATGCATGTATTTCAATCCATATAGACACACATATCAAATAGGGAACTAGTGGATGATATATGTGTCATGGGGAGGCACAAAGTTGTTATTTTAAGGTAAGGGTGAGTTTGGATGTCATTTAGAGCAATATAGGCTAAATTCCATCATTAAAGTCACAAACTCATCACATATGAGCAATAGAGTCATTCATGAGTGATAGGACCTTTATATAGTTAAAGGATGCACAAAAGATATAGATTCCCTAGTTTGGGGGATTGATTGTCAACAAGGGTTCAAGCTTTATCATAAAGATTTATTAAATGTTGGAATCATGGTCCATGATAGAATATTTAGCAAAATAGTAGAAATGGAAGGGGATTTAAGGTCTAAAACTATGCCCATTAGATAAGTATTATCTATTTGAACGATTTGGTATATTGGTTTGCCTAATTTGGCCAAGGGTGGAGGGAGATATGATTTTCCAAAACATGCATCAAGAACTTTAGGGAATATCAAAATAGGACATTACCATGATTTATTGCATGATCTCACCCCTATTATGACAATCGGGCAATCGGTCGAGACACCTCGCTCATGCATCCGTGCATCGAGCCCCCAACTACATGCCTCCTGGAAATTGGCTGCCATGCCTTGGTTGTGTGGTGACTAACCTCCCTTGACCAGTCTGACTGTCATTGTGGAGCTTGCAGACAGCTTGGATCTAGGTCATTAGCTCCCAGATCTCGGACTGCAGCTTCCACCTACCCAACCCCTATTGGACGTGAGCTACGTTGAAGCAGCATGACTCCAACATGGAGCATCTCTGAGTGAGTTGGATGCAGTTCATGAAGCTCCCTATCCCTCGCCTAGGTGTCATCTACATGCAGTGCAAGGCCATAGTTGAAGTTGCAGCCATAAATGATGTCGATGGGAGAGGAGCGAGCAGCAAGCTCAAGATCCATGGCAGAGGCCATGGATTTGGAGGTAGAAGGTGATTCCCTTGGGTGTGGGATAGGGAATGAAGGGAGAGGAAAAGAGAGGGGAATGAGATAGGGATTCATGCCTAGGCCTTTGTCCTATTTCTTATTGTCTGAGGGATCCAAGGAGGGTGTCCATTAGGTGTTAGAAATTACTAATGTAGTAGTGCTACAATGTATGAACCAATGAGGGACACAAAGATATAGACGTTGGATGGAAAATTTATCGTGGTCCATGGTAGATCTGACGGTTGAACGTTGTTGCACCCACCTACTCTAGCTTGGTAAGTGGATGCAATCTGGGTTGCATTGGGCCCAATAGGAATTTAAAAAGCAATGAAATTGATAAAATCAAGTGAATTATGAGCATAATTCAAAAGGCCATAACTTGTGCGGTGTTGGTCTTTTTGAGATGATTTTTGTGAAGTTGGATTCATAATTGAGATATCTACAACATGATACACATTAGAGAATCAAATAATTGTAGTTAAGGGGATAAATTTCAGATGCAAAGTAGTGTTATGCTAAACCATGCCATGGTTGTTTAATATTTCAAATTATTGTCATACTTGCAATATGGGTTATTCAAGTGATAAAATTGGAGTATCCTAATACTCAAGATATGAAAGTGATATTAAAATGACTAGGTCGATTGTAATTTTTAGTGAGAATGTGCATAGAGGTAGAGAGATAAAGTCAGGTTATCACAACCTTTCCTCCTTAAAAGGAAATTTTGTCCTTGAAACTTCTCCAAGAATATAGTTGAAGATCACTAGTCATCATGTTTAGACAACCAAGGATTAGTTTACGTCATTCCTCATCATGGGGTTCATAATTAGGTTTCCACCATCAAAGTGCACCCATCCCAATTATACACATATCACTTGATGTTTTATCATATTATGACATGATATGTCATTATGGTTCCTCATCCCATATCCCTATTATATTAGGTTTTTATTCATGTATTTATACGAGCTAAAGGTGTGTCATCACAATATATGCTATCAATTTCTCAAAGGACATGTTCATTGTTGTAACTTCCAGATGATACTACCATCAAATGTGAGTTTCATCATTATACTCAATTTCATGTGTGTTTTTGTCCCCCCCCAAATTGTACCAAATTCAATCAATTATGTTCATTTCTTTAATCTAAGTTATGCAGTTAAGTACGTATTCATGATTATTCAAGTGAATATCCCAAGGAATCATCGTATCAAGTTCATGATTTCAAACTTCCATATTATATGCAAGGTATGATTTCATATTAGGTCTAGCATAAGAGATTGACTTTTTTTAGTTTTTTTAAAAAGTAGCCATTTATTCATCTCACGGCATGGGGTCAAACTTGAGACCTCTTAGTAACACACCAAGGTTCTTAACCAACTCACCTATCCTCACTTGGACATATGAGAGTGACTTATTGTGCATATATCAAATTTTACATCATACCATCACCATACATGAGTCTCATATAAGTTTGGCATAATGTTGCATTTCAGAACTAAGATGATCATGAGATAGAAAATTAGGGTTAATATAACATAGAGAGAGAAAACATTTCATCATAATACTAGTCACACAAGAAGGCTAAACATGATCATCACTTGCATTAGGGTTAGGGTTAGCAAGATGAGTTTCATTAACATTATCAATCATCCCTTTAAAACACCTTAGTTTTGTATTCATTCAAGAACAAAGGTAAGACTACTAGCTCATATGTAACCAAGCACCAACAAATTAGGGTTACTTACCCAAAACAACATCAATCATATAATAGAAAACCAAAAAAACCATAGGAAGAAATCCTCATCGGCCACCTAGAGTATGTACCACTTTGGCGACCGTTGAGGCTAGACACCTTCATCGACCACTAGGAAAAACCATATAAATGACCACTAGGGTCTAGAGACCTTGGTGACCTCTATAGTTGAGTAACATTGGTTACCGATTGAAAACATAAATCATTGGCAATCAATGAAAACATGACTCTTGTTGACCACTCATGGTTTCAAAGTGTTCAATAATCGCTAAGGGTCCAATATATCCTCAACCACATAACCCAAAACTCATTTGCCAATTAAAAGTCCAAGATCTTAGAGACCAGAGTGAACATAAAACTTAGCAACCCATGAAGAGAGAGAAATCTTGGTGACCATGGAAAACCAAGAACTCATTGACCACAAGGATCCAAACAGATTGTTCATCATCAAGAATCCAAAAAGTCATCAAGTTGCTTTACTAGGATAAGGGTCAACTCAAAACCCTAATTTAGAAACTATCATTTGAGAGAGAAAGAAACCATTGTTTTACAAGTATGCAAGGACCAAAACTTCTATCATCAAGCAATATTCAGGTAAAAGGATTAGGGTTCATAAAAAATGAGTTACCTGCTTAAGATCACCATGTAACGTAAACTCTAGGTAAAGGATATTATCTTTCTACTTGAAATAGCGTATTAGGACAAGATCGTATGCATGCAATGTAGAAGTAAGCAATAATCATGAAGAAAGTAATATAACTCACCTCAAAGAAGATGGAGCAACTACAAATAGAAAGGTATCTAGAAGAAGAAAGGTAGGAAACCCTATCTTGAGAACTCCACATGGAAAAACTAGGTCCACCACCACAAAGGAAGCAAACCATAGTTCAAGGAAGTAAGAAAAAGATGTTCTTCAAGCTCTAACTCAACCACTACCATGGAATAACACGAGTTCAGACAAGAAGAGAAAGATGAAAGAAGAAAGAAGAAAAACAAGGAAAACATAGGTAAAGAGGGATATCTCACGTACCAAGACCAATAATAAGAGCAAGGTACCAACAAACAGTCTTGAGAAGTGTAGATCCAAACCCTAGATCAACATGCGAGGAAGATTGGCCAAGTTCTTCTTCAACCTTGGCTCCCCGTCTCCACCAACAAGGGGAAATGAGCTCCAAGAATCAAGGGAAGAAGAGCTACAAAAGCTAGGTGTGTAAAGAGGTTATTTGCATGGAAAGAGGGAAGTTTATAAAGCATAGAGTTGGAAAGAGAGAAAGGGGGGGTTAGGTGTCCTGCTAAACATGCCACGTGTCCAAAAGATCTCATCCATTTAAGGACCACACTCACCCATGCAACTAGAGCGACCCCACTAAGAAAACCAAACTAAAAACTTGGTCTACAAAAAGTAAATGACCGTAAAGGCCAGATGTTGGCGACCAAAGAGATTAGAAAAACCAAACATGCGCTAACCCTAGGAAGCTTGGCGACCAAGATGAGTGGGGAACCTCCCTTATCACCAACCCTAGGTGCATAAGGAAACCTTGGTGACCACCAACACTAGAGGGAATGCATACAACCTTGGTGACCACCAACAAAAGGGAGTTAATTAGCCAACACACTCAAAGTCAACCATCAACTTAGGGCATCCATGCAAACCCTAATATCACACATGAGATGTCAAAAATCAAACCAAGGTGTGACAAAGTGGCCCAACGAACAACCATATCAAACCTAATATCAAAACATTTGATGTACAACAAGCATGTGGAAAATTTCAACAAGAACCCTAGAATTTGATAAATAGCAATAAGGTCCAAAACAAGCACATATATGCATAACTAGTTCAAACACCCTCTAACCTAGACCAAACTTGAAACATAAGCTTGTCACATCATATCAAAGCACATCTTATTGTTTTATTAATGTTTTTAGAATATCATTATGTTAATAAATCATGTTGAACAATAAGTAAGGTCATGGGTCTTACACATTATGGTCACATCTTCCCTCACATAGACATTCTTTCATCGAGAAATATATTTCCAAATATCACCATACTTTTAAAGCCATCTACTTCATCCCAACTTATGGAAAATATATAACCTCTTTTTGGTTTGACGCTTGATCTTATATTGGGATCTAGCCTCCTAATCAACAATATACACCCTCCTTTTTCCCATGCCCTCTATGTAAAGCCACAAAGTTACTACTCTGTACAAGAAATGACCTTTTTAAGAGACAATTGAGTAATACTATACCACATCATCCTACAAAAAACTAGGGAGCTTATATCCCTCCCAATAGTTGACAATACTATATTTTGTCTTTTAGGACACAATTTTTCTATAAAAACATATTCAATCACAACATATGTATTCCAAACACATACCAAACCACTATATCTATTTTTATAGCATTCTTATTATGGCTTTCTTTAAAAAAATCTCATTTTCCATTGTATATGGTTCATATGGATGATTAGAATAGAAGTATCAATGGTACATATAATATTCCTACCAAAACAATGGATGCAAATATGGATGACCCTACATAACTGATTAGTTTTTCTTCCCTCATCACAAGCTCTTTTTATAGTTCCTCCCACAATCATCTTCTAGCTCATGGTTCATCAAGCCACCCAGACACCCCAGCTGTGCAAAATGAGGACCAACATGATCCACATCTTCACAGTTTCATATATGCCTCACAACACATACCATGATTCCCCTCATTGTTTATCATTTTTCTACATTTGTGGTTCATGACTTTTTTATGTTTAGCATTTTGGTTTTTGTACTAAGGAGTCCCTTCTATAGATGAACATGCATAATAAACCATGTTACGGGATCTCCTTTTCCTTAGTCAACTTACTACTACCTATGACTCTGGTCTAAACACCAAAAGTGCTTGCTCATGGCGAGCCTTCTTGTTGTGTTCATAACTTGATGCTCCCCCCATTTCCATCATTCTACTACTCATCCTATGGAAGCTCTAGCGAAGGGACTTCACACACATGCAAATCTATCTTCTAATTTTAATATATAATACATAATGCTTTCAAAAGAAAAAAACTTGTTAACATACATTTCACATACTGGTGTAAATATTTACAAGTGAATTGAAGTTTTTTTTATCAACCTACAACTTTAGCTAATTCTCCTATCCTTTCATGATATAAAGGTACAAAATATGAAATGCCACTATATGTACTTCTCCTAGCGTTCAACAATGGAAAACTAAACAGAATGAAACCTAAGTATTATGTTTATAACAATAATAATCAAAGCAAGTTTTTTTTAATGTAATTTTAAAATCATTACCCTTTTGGATGAACAAATGAAAAATAGATTCATTTACTTTTATGATAAATTCCTTGAATATTTCGTGAAATACTAATGTGAAAGTGAATGTGACTAAAATTATGACACATTATGTATCCATAAATGCATGACCAATTCTTTTTGCATTCATACATGATATGCCAAAGACATGGTGTATTTAGAATTCATATGTGAAACGTTTGGGCACATATAATGAACATAACAACACATAGAATCACCTAGTCTGTAGAAAAATGCCTAAAATTTGGCCACATTTGGTGCATGTTCTAAAACAAATTCAAATAATTTTTTATAATTTATTTTTATGTCGATCAGTTATTTTATTCGAATTTAAATATCAATTTTAGTTACCCAAATATGATAAGTACTATAAATTTTCACCATATTAATAATATATCAAAAACTTATTTTCAATAGTATTTCATCCAATATTTTCATTGATATTTATATTTTGTTTCTATCAAACAAATATGATACACATACATGATATGATCACTTTCCTCAAATGTCATCATCAAATTCAAGAGCTTGTTGTATTCACAAGATGTCATCATAAAAATATATTGTAGTGCCATAGACATACCAATTATCTATCAAAATTGTAATTACAACATTCAAAAATCATCTAATTTTTGAAAGAAAAAGAAATAATATAACATTCAAATGACACATGATTAATCTATCACATGTGGTTCAATACGTGTTTCATTGCACTGTAAAAGGACAAGTTTCATGGAAATCCTTTGTATTATGCCTTTATTTTACTGTTATACTAGGAAATATATATACTAATATGTCTATCCTTTGTATTTTGCATTTACTTTACTCTTAGCAGTTGTTATAAACTACTTGGTTTCCATGATATATGCATAAAAGGATGCATTTGTGTCTTAATATATATATATATATATATATATATATATATATTCATGATTGTAAATATGGATAGAGTTAAATGAAATATAGATTGAGTTTGCTCATACAAACTAATACTACCATCAAAAAAGAATTGAAACTTTACTATGTTATAAATTTAAATATATCTAAGATTGTGATATAAAGTATATCATTCCACATTTAAAAACCGATAAAGAAATTGTTTTTCAAGGATTAGTTGTTATATAAAATGGGTTTGAAAATATAAGTGATGACATCATAGACATGTAATAAACATATTTTATTGAAGAATTAAACTCATTTTTCTAGTCAGTATTATTATCTACATAATTAATTTGATTTCCTATAAGAATAACTATTTGCACTATAGGTACCTGTTATATTTGTTTGAAAAAAAATTCTTCTTTTTATAGGGTAAAGTATTAATATTTCAAAAAAGGCATATAGGGGAGTCTTAAAATCCTCATGTACTATACAAAGTTTACTGAATACCCCACATTTGTACCACTTGAGGTTCAAACCATGAGAGTACACCCGATTTAGCTTTGAGTCAAAATAATCTATCTACAATGGTATCAAAAACATTGAGGGTATCACAAAGCCTTTTACCATGAATACTATTGTTCTCCTATTCATCTAAATATGAAAATTAATAGCAATCACCACTTGAGGTTCATATCTTGGGGTCCAATCCACCATATATATTTGTGTTACCTGAAATTGACTTATAACTAATTTCATTTATTTTTTTTATCATTTGGGAGTCATGTGCTTAAGCTAGAATCTTGAGGAGGTTGATTTAGTCTTCTACAAAATAATAATTTTCAATGAACTTCTTTGGTTACCCAAAAAAAAAAATTGGTTGCATTTACAAATCATTCATCACTCAAAATTTGACATAAAAAATTATAGTCTGAAAAAACATTGACCAAAAAATACCAAAGCACAACCAAATTTGTTTTCCAAAATAAAATTGAATTTTATTGCCTATTTGACATCCACGAGATATAATTTTGGTAGGTGCATGTACTATCTTTAAAAGAAGAGTTATGTTGTTTCCATGAGATTCAAATACATCAAAATACATTTTCTATATAAGAAGTTTGATTAGCCACATTGTAACCTAGAAACATTGATTTACATATGCATATCTCTGTCCATGATAATTGTAAAACATTATCCTTCAAGTTCAACTGAATTCTTGTTGCTACTTCTTTTAAAATTTACAACACAAAATATTTTTGAAGTTCTCATATGTCATATATGATGAACAGTTAGAAATTCCACATTCACTTTCCAAATATTAAGAATCCTTTTCTAAATTTTATTTGTCTAATCTTCACATTTTAGTGAAATATTACTGAACGCACATACACATTATCACTACACTGATGTCCTCCTCCATTTATTTTAAAAGGAGATTATGACTATCTTAATCACCTCTATATTGTTTCTTTCTCTTTAAATGCTTTTAAAGATAGATTTTGCTAAAAAAATTTTGATGATATCATGAGAATTGTAATCCAATGTTCTATGAGTAGGATCCACTTGCTAACACATACTACTAAAAACATAAAATGAGTATCTGTATCCATGTCTTGATTGCTTAACTTTTTGTGCTTGATCACAAAAACAAATGATATGATAGTCATCCTTATAATATATAGAAATCTTAAGTACAAAAATCATACATCATACTTTTATCTCAATTTTCTTCTTTTCATTATATAATTTACTTTCTTTTATACAATAATAGTTTTCATTCAAGTTCATACTAATTCTTCTTTTCTCCCACCATTCAAGTATATTTATGCAAGTAAATATATGTTTCATATAATTTTTATCAATGTGCGATGTTAAATGTACATATCAAATAATTAAATGGCATTTATCACACATTCTCTTTTTCATACCAAACTTCAATCTTAAGCTTAGTTTTCCACCTTGTCCATTCAATTTGAAATAGACTGGCAGCCCAATGTGTAGCTCGAGCCTCTGTGAAGGCATTCATATAACTTTGTATGTAAATATTTATCTCTTGTTATAGATGAGGTTTTCCTAAGATAAACTTCATAATGGAACCACATATTGGAACTTTTTTTTCTTGTAAGAAATTAATTCTACTATGTATTTTTATTA
This sequence comes from Alisma plantago-aquatica, assembly GCA_963693085.1. Classification (NCBI taxonomy): domain Eukaryota; kingdom Viridiplantae; phylum Streptophyta; class Magnoliopsida; order Alismatales; family Alismataceae; genus Alisma; species Alisma plantago-aquatica. The sequence continues at coordinate 898,077,644 of OY856412.1, forward strand.
TCAAAGAACAACATGTATATGTGATGGTGACCATATCACTTCCACAAGGAAACTTAGGTTCATAGTTAATTGGATCACACAATTTTGATAATGATTGAACAAGGCTTTACACCATATTCATGCCTACAATATTTAAATCAATTTTTTTAGGGTGAAATTCATTGCTAGGGAGATCCTTTATTAGAATGCATATTGGATACATTTTCCATCATCTTTTAGAATGCATGTTTTTAACATTTCTACATAATATTATTATATAAGGACATATTGAGAGATCTGGAGCTATTTCTTTCTCATACATTATTTTGATAACCCTAATACTATCAAATAAACAAGAATGGAAAAAATCCAATATAAAAATAAATGGCTTTGATCTTAGTGTAATTGACTAATATTTATAATGATGTCCAATCTTCCTTGACAAAGATTCTCATGACGGAAACTAACTTGCTCAATTACTTATAAGTTAAAGTCAGTCATTTATGAACTTTTTATATGCAATATTTCTATTTTCATCAAAAAGTTTACGTCTAGAAAATATTATTCTTATACCAAAGATAGTTATACATGATTTAGAGAAGTTAAAAGTGTTAGATACAATAAATTGGCATAGGTAAATATTTGATAATTTTTTATTTGATAAAATTAATAGTGTCTTCCTCTAATAAAATAAATTAGTTAAGATAAATGTTATGGTGGTGCAAGGGTATTCTTCATGTGTAGTATAGACAGATTTACACAAAAAAAATGTTGAATTTCTATATAGTCACATTTCACATATATCGATATATACCCCTTTCTTCCCATGTTGCTTCTAAAGCTTACCTAGACATTTAGATAGGGAAATGGTGAAATAAGGGATGGGGAGGTAGATTCTATGCAGTAGAGTGATGGAGGTAGTGACTACAATTAAACATTCTGGTTAAAATAAGTACATTTATCCACTTTTCTAGGAGGAGAAATAGTTTTGAGTCTAAAATTGAACACATAAGGCGGGAGAGTAACACTGAGGTAGTAGAAATGAACAAGTAGAGAGATGTATTAAATGGAAATATTAGCATAAAGCATGGATAGAAGTACCCAACCATACATATGATGAGAGAGGGCCACTATTGACAAAACATACCCTTAAAGACCCTACGTAGACTTTTCTTTTTCATTTTATATGTATATCCATATGATAGATACATTCGTCACTTGTTTTGCATCAGATCATATGATTTGAATTTGAAATTAAGATATTAATAAGAGATGTACCAATTTTCTTTGGTGTCTACATCCCTCATCAGATTACATAGTGAAGAGTGATTGCAACCACAAATGCAATGTTTAAAATAAAAATGTAATGAGATTGTCATGAAACTAGTTTTACTAACTTGACACTTCTTATAAGCTAACATATATAAGTGTAGTGGATTCAATGGTTAATACCAACAACCACAACTAAAATTATAGAAAATTGTAAAACTACAACTTTCATAAAATCCCACAAGCATAGAAGATGATTTCCATTAAAATAGTCACCAAAACTACATATCTCTTAACCTTCCCTCACGTAGTCCACTACTACATCATCAACTCTCATTTGAGAATCCCTTATTTCTTGGTTCCATATTGATGGAATCTTTTGTTTCCATTATATAGCAAAGGAAATCTTAAAGGAATGGCACAACCTATGTGCTCAAAGTTCTTGTTTCAAAGGTAGGAAACCACAATTGCAATAAACAAGTTATCATGATATATGAAATTATGTCACATCTTTGTGCCTAGAATCTTATTTCAATTTTCTTGATCAACTAGCATAATGAATTCCTTGAATTCAAATTAGGTTTCCAATAATCCACAATCCTAGAGACAAAAGAAAAATCATACATGTTTATTTTCCATTCATTTATTTTATCCTTTGGCTCTATTGGGAAATTCATTCTATTATCTAAGATATATGGAAGACATATTTCAGAAAATGAATGTTGTTTTTAATAGTGAAACAACTGAAATGGATCTCCAATCCCTATCTCCAAGAAGAAGAAAAAAATCAATGCTTAAATAAACTCCTAAACATACAAGCAATTATTCAATTTTTTTAACCCATGAATTTTCCATTATAAATTTAGTGACAAATTCTCATATATGTAACCTTGACATAATCAAACAACCAAACTTAGCCAAACACTACTACTTAATATGTCTTCAACAAAATGTTTTTAAGATATCATGTTACACAATGATATGGTACAATTATTCTCTCCCATTGTGTTGTATTTTTCTTAAATTAGCTCCATCAAAACCTCAATTACAAAATTTAATAATATATCCACCTTAGCTTCCTAATCACATAGACATACTCCTTGCCTCATAACTTGCTATCTTGTATATTGATTTATCATCTATTGCAATGCTCATAAGTATTCATTATCCTCTTGTTTAAGTGACCAATATTCACTATTCCTATCAACCTCACAATGTACAATGTTATTGTTTTTTATCATTTGGAATACATTCATCACTTAAGTTTTTATATGATCACACTTTATCTATTTTTATTCTATTTGGCGTACCATAACTATTGTGCAGCCTTAATCTTCAACCTAGAATGCATATTATCTTTAGTTGCATGATTAATTACATAATCTAACATGAGTTCTAGTATGTAATAGTATCAATTTTCTTTATCATTCATCTTTATTGCTCAAGTATTATTTTTATAAAATCAATTAGTATTAGTTGATTCAAGCCAGACCTAACTATCAATATCCATATTCAGTTTCCAAGTATTTATTTTTCTTGATCACTTGCTTATTTTATTTACTTAATTATTTTATTTATTAATCATTGCATTAAACTATTATAGATGTTAAATAACCCTTTGTTTGCATTCTTCGACCAAGCTTCTGAGCTGGCTGCTAAGAATACAACTCACTTTCTGGCATGAGCTCATACTGTATGGACTACGGTAGCATTTTCCATATGCAGTTCCATTGAGTTACATCCAACGATGCAAATCATCATCGGTTGCTTGCACGCTTTGGAAAGAAGTAATTACATTGCTATAGGATGTAGTTTTGGACTGGCATGAGGTGGAGAATGGTATATGTGGATCCTAACTCACGCATCATTATGTTAGGATTAACCATATTGACTGAAGAGTAATTATTTGTGGTGGAATGATGGTCCCGATCACAATATATCAGCCTACTATTACTAAATGATATTTCTCTCCTCATTTCCAGTGCTGAAAGCAGCGAAGTGTTAGCATGAAGATGCTTTGGTAACTCAAAATAGTGTATAATCATAATCTTCATGAATCGAGTCACATAGTTCTGCGGGAGTTAAAGAGATATCGAGTAAATTGTATCCTTTTTTATGCCTGCCTAGAGACTTACGTGAGATTGAAATGATTAAAAGAAATTGACTTTTTTAAATTACATCAATGTGTATTACCAACTCTTTTCTGAGTATGATTATAAAAACACTTAATGTCCGTATGACGGGGAACTAAATAAACTCGAAGGCTAATTTGGTTAGATATATTGGTAGCCTAAAGTACGATATGTAATAGAATATGGCTGCTACAAACTATCATACTCTGTGTTGGGAAGCAACTCAAACGACTATTTTTTGTTTATAATATATGATCATAATTGTAACCTCTATTCCATATCGTTGTTTGACTTTTTGTTAATCGGCCATTGTTATCTCATGTGAAGTATAAATGCCGAAAGATGATTCACACGTTGCTAGGTACTTAGTGCCCATTAATTGACGGTCTCCGTGATAAAATCCAGTTCAGATGACTTCAGTACAAATCTGCATACTGCTCACATTTGCTAATAGAATCTTTTCTTGAGGTGCTCCTTTTGAGGCTCGTTTTATTTGTTGTAACTACATATTTCAATTCATTTTTGTATTTTTAAATGTGTATTTCATTTACTTTCTCTTAAGAAAACATTGTTTTGTAGTGCATGGTCATCACTCTTTGTATCTAAAGCCCTCAATTTTATAATTTTATATAGCATTCAAAATGGGAGTGGTTAGGTTTAAAAGCGACCTTGCTCCTTCCCAATCAACACAAATTTAATGCATCTCTATAAGCAAATACGAATCATGAAGAATGTATAAAATCTGTGCGTTTACTACTTTCTTCATATCATGTTTTACTTAGTTTGAAAAACACTCCTTTAAAACTTCAACTTCTATAAATCTCTACTGCAACTTGACAAAGAACCCTTAATTCAAACAGAACAAACACTGAGAAATTTTGCATTTTGTGTGATAGGAGTGTAAAGAATAAATCATAAAAAATAAAATTTAAATTAGTTATTTTAATATAAAATTGAGAGACTAAGGTTGTGTTTGGTACGTGGTGACAAAATTGATGGTGACGGGGATGGGGATGTGGACAGTGTTAGGGAAAGGGACAGTGATGGTGACAGGAAAATTGTTAAAATGTGTTGTTTGGTAACATGTGCTTGGTGATAGGGATGGTGATGGGGACAAACTTAAAAAATGTTGTTTGTTGCATTGTTATAGGGACGGGGAGGGGAAAGTTTTTTTATGAACAACACCCTACACAAGTAAGAATTATATTTATTAGACATTTTTTTGACATATATGTCTACATAAATAGTGGAGTCTTGAAAGAAACTTGACCACGATTCAACATATTTTTCCATGGGGACAAAAACATACCAAATTTCACCGTGGATTCATCATGATTCCCTATCACCATGGAAAACAAACAATATTTTTTATTTCACCATCATTCCCCTCCCCATGATTCACCACGTAACAAATACACGCTAAAGGTGAGAAAATTGGTTGAGCAATAGTCCTTGTTTGACTAGGACTCTGGTAGAGATGACGATGGAGTTTTTAAACATTAACAATGATGCTTGTAAGGTAAAGAGGATCATAGAAATGAAAGGATGCTCATGTTTAGATAGGCAAAAAAACTAAATCATCATATCTAGGAAAACATATTGAAAGGCAGGCTTGAATTGTATAATTAGGATTATCTAGACTATTTGGTAGTTCTCTTCTTAATTTTAATTAAGAAGGTTGCCATCATGTGAATACTACAAATATTGGTAGCCTAGATAATTTGTGGTCATGTAATCAAAAATTGCTTTAGTTTCTCAGTTGGAGTAACAATTTATCTGAGTTACATTTTTTACTTTTGCTTTATATATTCTTTTAGGATTATTGAGATGGAGTTAATGTCGCAATTATTATGGGGGTCTAGTAATTTCAGTTTCAGATTTTGGACATAATATATTTAAATATAAAATGGTTCTACTCAATTAAACTTTTAACCTTGGATATAATTTATTATCTATATAGATTGGCTTCTTGCGCAACTAACTTTGTTATGTGTTGTCTAATGGTACATTATTATTGATTTCATTTTCATTAGGTTTAACTTGATTATACTACAACATATATCATTTTTATCTTATTATCTCAGTTATGTTATGGTGCATATGTATTAAGTTAATATATGGGGAACTAGATTTAAATGCATATATTACATTTGATTCCAGTTTGAGAGATTAAGGTATCAATATGATTTTTTAAATTTGATAAGAAGCCAAGGGTTACACTAACATTCTTGGTACTCAATGTAGAACCCTACAACATTATAAAAACAATAGAAAGAATCAGTCATATACTATGAAAAACTCCTTAATGTAGTTGTACATGAGAGATAAGGTGTAAGAAAACACTCCCTGATTATTAATGGTCACCTAAAAAGATCTTCAATTTTGCCCCATTAAACATGTCCTACAGTCATACTGTAATTTAATGAATCTCCACCATCTTCAACATATAATCACAAATGTACTATTCCCAAAATCTGAATTAGTGTTCATGTATGATGTATTAAGTTTTCATGGTGGTTTCAAAAAATAATTAGTCCTTAAAAGTGTATCATGGTGATAGAGAAATAGAGTTCATAATTAGACTTGTTTAATACATGCCCATAGGCTGATTTATAGATAACAACCTAGAATTTATCATTCAACCTTTAGTTAACTAAATCTAAGCAAAAATTCATAATATTTCATGATGGCATAGTGATGGTTGAAATGGTATTCGTAGTAGCTATGATTGTTGACACTGGTGGAATCAAGTATAGTGATGACGAATATGTGGTATCCTTCCATTAATCAAAATATCCTTTGCCATCATGTTGTAGATGTGGTAACAATGATGATTATGATGCTGCTAATGATAGTGATAACAATAGTGGTGGTCTATGTGCCCTTATTGTAATGGTGGCAGAAACAATGATGATTATGATATTGATAATGATAGTGATGAAAATGATGGTGGACTATGTGTTCTTATTGTAATGGTGGAAGAAATAATGATAATTGTTTCGACGATGGTTGAATACTAGAATGGTCTCTTGGTGGATGCAAAAATATGGGAATATATCTATATGTATTTTATTATGAAATGGAATGAGAAAATGAGGTATGAGTCCATTTGTTCCTAGTTCTAAAGATCTTGAATCAAATTTGTGTTGTTTTCTAAACATCTCTACATATTAACCAGAAATAAACAAAGGATTGGGGCTAGCTGTGAATTGGTATTCCATCCCATTTCAAATTCATGTAAGAAAATATGTGGTGATGAATAATATGTTTTATTAACTCAAAATGATGGAAAGCTGAAATTTTATAGGTTCAATATTTTTGTAGAATTGTAAAAATGAGGGAAATTCAAAAATGTTGACCAAAATCTGACCAAGCAGCACACTTGTACTAACTCGGATAAGGAGAGTCAAGATCCTCTATTTGTATACCCGAACTAGGAAAGACCCATGACTTCCTAAGTCAGTTTTGTTTAATGTTTTTTTTATTTTTTTAATATCATATTCTATATTGTTTTGAGGTAAACATAAGCTCTATTATGAAGTTATGTGTGTCTTATGTATCTTAGGAGAAAAAGTTTATAACAAAATTAATAATGTGTATTGAAAAAAAAGTACATGGGTACCATTTGCAAAACACATGCATTTGGCTCGTTGGGATAGTAGCTTCCAACCCAAAAAACATCATTGAGGGTTTGGGTCCAAAGAGAAGGACTTGAAAGTAGTTTTTAGTTGGGTTGGGGTCATGCATTTATGGCTCATTCAAAATGATCTAAAATGGAAACTATTGTTAGACATGACATTGACTCATTGAGCCATACCCCTAAAGTGAAATAAGTATCAACTATTCTAGAGGAATCTTCTTGTTCGTCTGCTTTCTCATTAATTTTGGCTTCTCTCCCATTGCATCACAGGTGTAATTACACAAATGGATTGTGTGATAAGATATTGATAAATGTCATTAATATGGTATACCATGACTAGTGAAATTACCAAGAGAGACTATTTTACTATCCATTACATGACAACATCACAAATGGACATAACACTTGTATTCCTTTGATCAACCACAACATAATTTCTAGAACATGTAGGTGATAAAATGTTAGTTATCAAATCAGACAAAGACAACCATGTACAAAAAAAATTCATTGGAATTCATTAAATATTTATATGGATTTATAATATCTCATGTCCTACACAATCATGATTAAATAAGTATATACAAGTATTTAACTTCATCTACAAGTTTGAGTAGTGTGAGATATTTTTTCAACTAGTAGAGATTGTGCATGCTTTAGTGGATTGTAATATCTACGTCAACCACCCACATTTAAATCTTAGGATCGCCACCTATCTTAATGGAATGCATATGTTGAACATTTTTGTCCATGAATTTACCTCTACAAAAGAATTAGAAAATTGTCTACTATAGTGTCAAGCCTTCAATGTCGGTGCTCAACCGAATGCCTTCCATGGTAGGTTTGATTATTGTTGTAATAATCATCTCATTCATCCTTTGTGGGGGGGGTCCAAAGAGAAGAATGTGGGGGGGGGCATGGGCATACAAATTAGGTAGGTTGTAGGTGGAGATTCTCGATTGAAATAGAAGTGGTCATTGCAGTTACTAGAGCCCATTGAGGTATGTACAATTTAGAAAGTAATTAAAATTCATCCCAAACTTAGTATGACCATAATTTTCTTATATGAAATTATGTAACCTTTTTATTATGTGAGATATGAGATGTTTAAATTAATATAAATATAGAAATTAAATTTAATCAAAATATTTTGTACATGTATGTACGCTTGGATAACTAGTTATAACTACATGCAGGATTCATGAAGTTATCTTAAATAAGATATAATCTGAGCGTTATGAGAAGCACACATGCACAATGTGTGCCTATGAAAGATTCATGGAATGAAAACTATAAATGTTTGCCCTTGATAATGTCATATTCATCATACATTTTACTAAGTGTCCATCAAAGGAAGTGTCATACATACATTTCTCTATGTGTACCTATGATAGTGTCATATAACACATTGTGCGAGATTATGTTCAAGCATTCACAAAGAATAGAAACAAAAAGAATCTAGATCCAAAAAGTATTGAGACAATACCCAAGGAGAGTCGAGACGTAGAAAAGAAAACGATAAATTTTATCCATAATATGTAGAAATGTTATAAAAAAATTTCGTTTCTCAATAATTTTGAATTATAAAAATATAATTGTCCAACACAAATATATCATCCTCTCTCCTCTTTGTCAACCTCTTATGGAACATTTTTAACCCCCCTCTTTTTATACTCCACAAACCATATGCCTTTTCATCTTATTTAATTGTCTCCCATCAGATTAGATGAGAATAAATTAGAAGATAAAATCAAACCTAAGATAAGAGTAAACAAGTATACAAAGAAATACAAAATAAGGCCAAACGTGACAGTAGGTACAAACTATAGAATAAGGATAATGATAAGACATAGCCAAACTGGATAAACCAGAATGAGAAGATAATCCTAAAGCGTGCTTTTTTTGAACCAAGAGTGTTTCCCTATCTTACTAACGGAGACCAAAGAATTCATGTGCAACATCCATTTAATAGCTAATATTAATTGTACAAAAAGGAACACAACAACTAACTATATATTGTGTTTACATGAAAATGAAGAATGACCAAAATAGGCAATGAGAGAAAGCATTGCGTCAAGAAATTGTCATATTCATTCAACACAAGGGTGATAAAGAAAAAAACAAACATAAAGATTGGCCTCCACATGAAGATTCAATACGTAATACATACATCAATGAATACTTCCAAATTCACTATGAAAGAATATCCACATAATAGAAAAATAATCAAATCCAAAGATAATATGAGTAAAGTTGTTCTACTCCATCTTGCACAAACAACATATAGAAATAATATAGAGAAAGAACTACTTCACAATATCATGATTAGGGATATGATTCAAGCACACTTCCAATGGAAGTTGGAAACCCTCATATATATATTTTCTTTCACATATCAGACTTTTTTGTATTTAGAATAATAGTAGTAAACCCAAACCCCATATTTTAACCAATTTATCCTTTTCTAACCAATTTTTCCTTTTATGTTATCCATATAGGTCTTTTAAATGAAAACTCCATCTTCACTTTTTGGGTTTTACCCCTTCAGTTAGTACTAGCAAGGTCATACCTTATTAGTTTACATGGAATCCATAATGGCCTTAAGCAATTTCCAAGATTTGATTCTCAATAGTTTCTAGTTTATATGTTGTCTCATCATCTTATGACCAACCTATCTGAGTTATTGGATTTACAATCTTTCAATCTTAGATTCATTTTACTAGAATGATGAGGTTTTGTGTTACATGATGAACTTGAGATTCCACAACAATTTGTGAAATTCACTAGCTCATTGTACCTCTCTATTGTCCTGTAACATTTGGAGTTCAACTTTTACTTGCACAAATTCGTTTGGAACTTAGTTATCCTGGTAACAAAATATTTTTGTTATTGGATTTAAACTAAAGGCATTGTTCAATAATTATGGTTTCTAGATTAACCTTTTAAGAAATTGTTTTCTTTATATTGGTTACAATCCTTTAGACACATCAGGACATTCCCATATTCCATATCTCATATGGTGTCCTTTGAACCATTTTAGATGGTACATTGTTTTAGTTTTTAGCATATTTCTTTAAGGAAATTTAGAAGATTGGATTAAATGATAACCATATCATGACTCATCATGATGTGATTCCTTCTTTCTGAGACATCATTATGTTCAGATAGAATTGATTGCGATGCACTGTCACTATCTTCCAAAAGGACCTCAAACTTTCAATGCAAAGTATTTCAACATTTGATCATATCAAACTTTTTTGAATACTTTTATCAAAGTTATACTCCATTCATAGTTTTCGTTGAACATTTCAAGAGATTTATGCTTGTGTTTTGTTGAGTGTATATCATTACAACATAAACAAATACTATTAGTCTAAGTAACTATCTGTAGCATTTATTCTATAAGATCTTCATATGCCAACATGTATAAGGTATAATAGAACGATTATCCTCCCACTACATCTAGTGAAGGATGCTTTATCATATTGCACACAAGTAAGACTTGCATGCCTCTCATTGGTTCAATAACCAAAAATAGTCTAGATAAACATCAAGATATGCATTTCTGATATGAGTGCTCTAGATGATAATTCTATATATTGTTAATTGTTTTAGTTATCATTTATAATCCTTTAGGTATTTATGTTGTTAGACATTTATTCATGATCTAGGATATTCGGGGTATGTTCCATACAAGATCATATATTTAAAATAGAACATTGTAACATCCTCAATTTCATAGATATTGGAAGTCTTTAATGTGGAGTTCTCGTAAGTGTGTGCCAAGGGACCTAATGAACCTAACCATGGCTAGGTGTGTAATTAAGCTCACAAAATTTGTAATACAAGTCATTTGGTCAACCAATACACACATAGTGGCTTAAATGTGTATGATTGTAGTCAGATATAGATGAATATAAATGAATTATTCTTGTGAACAATAATGTGAGGATTATATATAATATGAAGACTTGAGTTACTGGTTTGAGTTACTTATAATTAGTAATTGGAGGCCTAGGTAATTAAATTTGTAATTATTCAACAATTAATTAAAAGATATTTTTAGAGTATCCTTATAATTAGTTTGGACCTGATATCTTTTTCATAATAAGATAATGATAATATATCAATTATCCCAAAATTTGAGTTCAAATGGGGTCATGTGGCGGTCTGTAGATATATTTCTAGAAACTAGACTTTTATGCAAAAGAAAAATAAATAAAAAAGGGGTTGAGCGATCGAGACTCCAGTCCACTATGGACTAGAGAATGGCGCCACTGTTTATGACCTGAATAGGGTCCGAGGATGAAGGAGCCCCGCCCAAGATTCTTTGGCCAAAATTCTATAAAAACTTCATGGATTCGGCGCATAGGTCCTCACGCACCTAGATCTAGGGTTTTCGCAAAGCATGAGAAGAAGAGAGGAAGATCCAGAAGGAGAAGAAGACCCAGAGGGGTGGTGGCCGCAACATGGTTGTTGTTTAGGGATCTTCAACCTCATCCACCCAGGGCACAAATAAACTGCCACCCATGGAGTATAGATCGCGACAGAGTTAGGAAAGCAGTTACCTCACGAGTTCGTGGCCAGAAGAGAGAGCTTGACCTCGCTGGAGGTCTTGGGTGTAGTGGTGCCCTGTTTTCGTTCTTATGCACATGAGAACATGAGGGAGGGTGAGGTAGAAACCGGCCCTAGGCTTGGGATGTGCCTAAGATGAGGGCCGCTAGATCAGATCTTGATGGCCGGGATTGCTCAAGGTTAGGTAGGTTTCAAAAATTCATATCTTGAGCTATATAGCTCGGATTATGACAAACAAGGTACCTATAGAAAGCTCTTCGAGTGTACTATCCTATAAAAATAGTCTCAGAGTATGATATTTTTGTCTTATATTTATTATATTTTAGGTAGACAAAACTATATTATTTTGATGTTTTGGCAATTAAAAATAGCAAACGAATTTATAAATTCAGGAAAATTTTATTGAATGTTTATCTCAATATGCTTAATATGATTTAAAAACCTTATATTTATTATATGAAGTTTTATTAAGGTTTTTGGAGTTAAACCATAACAAGTGTATTTGGGGTATTCCACCCATTATTTAATTATGAAATGACATGATATTTTAATACATCATCTTACTACATTGTATGATTACTTTTCTGAAAGTTTTGATGGAGTTTCATATATAATTGGATTCGTATTTAGTTTTTGGCCTAAATGGCCATTATGTAAGATGATTCATGAGTATTTGTGAGGCAACATGTATTTTATGTGCCTACCTATTTAGTATGGAAAATTATTATAATTATATTTTCATTTGATTTTATAAATGAGTTAGTAAGAGTAGTATATGTGAGTATGTATGGAGTTTACTCTTGGTATATGAGGTATATACTTATATATTAGTGCATAAGACGATTTATGTCTTATTTGAGTATAAAGATAATATTGATTATATAGTATATTTTATTTCAATGCCAAGATTTTATGGTTATTTTAGATTAAAGTTATGTTTAGTCTAAATAAGAACCCTAAATTGGTATATATAGTTAGGAAGATGGGATTTTGAGATTTAAAAATAGAAAGAGGGAACATGTACTTAGACTTATTGAACTTTGATTATATCCATGTGATTATGATTTGGAACAAGAAATCAAGACTAAGTTAAGGACATCATCAACATAAAAGGTAAGTGGTCCATGCCCATGAGTACTCATGTTTTAAGTTCATTATGTTTACGTGTCTCCTGATAAGACTTTTATAATTTTTATGGTTCAATGTTCTAAGATTTTAATTCAAACAAGAATATTCTCATATCTCTATCATTATGTAAGTTTAGATATCCAAAATCTCAAATAGATTCATGTTGCTCAAAATAGTTGTGACCCATGGACCAAGTCCATGAGAAAGTTAAAGAATCGTGTTCCTACAAGATTTCTTAGAAATGTTCGAAATTAATGAATATGATTTTAAGATAAGATATGCAAGTAATGTAGCCATACTTAGTTGGTGATTTGGGATAGTTTTGTATTGAGAATTTAAGTACACATATGTTGTTAGGATTTCTCATATTTATAGGCATAACTATGTATTACAATTTCAAGTAGAAACGTGCCATTAAGATTTCATACATATGTATAGATATAACAACTAGATTCCTTAGAATGAATAATATGTAGAATTTAATTTCAATATAAGAATATGAATTTCATAATATTAAGACATGGTCTACATTTAGAAATAAAGGTACTGTTGGGATCACAATGTATTGTAAAAATGAGTTCATGATGGCATTATAAGATAATGACACATTAAGTTATGATTAGGTTGGAATACAATATTTTATAAGAGTTCTATTTTGATATTTAAGGTTTAATATGTAAGTTCATATGCAAAGTTTTTGGGTAACATCATATTTTATAAGGATTGAACCATCTTGTCAGAATTGATATTTTTTAGATATGTTGTACTTATGATACTTTCATAAGCTTGACTTAAGATACTTTGTATACTTTGTATTTCTATATTCATGTCAGATCCTTTCTCATAAGACATTAGACTCATTTATGATATAATTGGTATAATGAAGTAATCTTACCAAATAAGAGTTTTAGAATAAAGTTTACCCAGATAATGAGATACATGCTCAAATCCAACAATGAATTTAGTTTAGAACTTAAGAATAAGAGATTTAGATTCAGACTTAGAATACTCTTTGTGTGAGTAGCCAGATTATGAATAAAGATATATGATAAGGGTTTAGACCCAATCTCAATTATGAAGTAATTGAGATCCATTTTCACATTCAGTTTTAGATTAAGTTTATCACTTAAGAATAAAAGATTTAGATTCAGATTCAGATTTAAAATTCAGTACATGCTAAGTACTCAGTAATCAGTTTCAGATAAGTTCAATTGTCAATTTTAGTTTTAATATAAGATAAGTTCAGATTTAGAATTTAATAAAGCAATAAGTATTCAGCTTTAGTTCAGATTAAGAATTAAGTAAGTTTAGACTTAAGATAAAGAAGTCGAAACCTTCACATAAGACATTGTATGATAAGTCCTCATTCAGTAGTCACGGGACAATTCAGAGGCATCTGTTGCCAATTCAGAGGAGTGTTTACTCCAATTCAGAGATACTTTGGTACCAAGAAGGGTGTAGTTACGCCAATTCAGAGACACCTTGGTGTCATTCAGAGGCATGTAGTGCCAATTCAGGGTACTTTGGTACCAATTCAGGGCGTAGATACGCCAATTCAGGAGGACTTATTATATAATGGTGACCACAGTCAAATAAAAATCATAAGTAAAAGATACCTTAGTTTAGAGTGTGCCCATAATCTCATTCATGAGTATGATGAGAGAGAGTCAAATAAGATAAGTATGACCTTGACACTTTGGTGTAGGTCATGAGACTCATGTACCAAGGTACATGTTTCTAGAATAAGATAAGGTAGAAAGACAAGAATTTAGATTGAGAAATAAGGAACGAAATGCTCCACATTTTACTCAGAATTTGATGTTAGTTTCATGTTTATTAGAAATGCATATTTTAGAATACTCATGCCACTTACTCTAACGACTATTTTTCCTAATGCATGGTTGGGGACGCGATTGCCGTAGGATTTGGAGCAGCTGAGGATCAAAAGAACAAGTAAAGGACTAGAATATTTCAAGCTCAACCTAGTGGGGTGCCATTTGCCTAGATGATCTAGAGTTTTGACATCTTTTTATTATGCCTAGTTATGTTGTCAATTAGATTATATTTTATGGTTTAACATGATGTAGTTTTCCGTTGATAAAAACTATGTATGGATCTATTGTACAATCATGAAAAGTGTTTCATTTACTTTCATTGCAATGATAATCATGTTTGTGACGCTCCCAGTAAAAAAATGCTTCCTCTCATGCGATAAGAAAAATCGGGGTGTTACAATATGGTATCAGAGCAATTTGGTAAATGGCCACTAGGCAAACATGATTCTTATAGTCACCCTAGGGTGAAGAGGTAAGGTTAGGGTTTAGGGATAGATTCCAAAAAGGAATACCATAACCTAGAGCAATTAAGAGTCTTAACATCAGAATAGATAGATATCCTAGAGGTAGAAGTCAATGTAGTTTAGATCTAAAGTAGAAACCTAAACCTAGCTAATGAGAAACCCTCTCTATTCTTAATGGTTATGTCCAGCCAATTGAGAATGGAAGAGGGATGTCATAAGCGTTTGGCTTTGATGCATATCTCCTTTCTTACTAGTGCATGTGGTATGGGACACATGTATTAGTAGGTTAGTGAGAGGTAGTATGTCAGGATCCCACATCTCTGGGTATGTGCCTAATTATCTCATATCTTGGAATGTAGGAGTTACCTAAAGAACCTAAGATTAGAAAATTATGTACACCTAATGTTAGAAAGTCATGACAATGTTGAGGTAGATGTCCTAAGTATAGATCCAAGTTTAGTTTCATAAACTCTAAGTATGAGTTGAGCAATAGATCAACGTAATAGATAAATTTCCACACAAATATTTTATAAAAATACATTAAATATCTCTTTTGATGCAACATTTTGAGCATGTGTACCTTAATATGTAAATTATCAATGAATGAAGAGGTAAGAATAACCCTAAGGTGGGTAGTAGCCTAGAGAAATTTTGAGGATGAAATTTATTTTTAAGGTGGTTAGAATTATAACATCCTCAATTTCATAGATATTGTAAGTCTTTAATGTGGAGTTTTCTAGTAAATGTGTGACAAGGGACCTAATGAACCTAACCATGGATAGGTATGTAATTAAGCTCACAAAATTTGTAATACAAGTCATCTGGTCAACCAATACACACATAATGGCTTAAATATATATGATTGTAGTCAGGTATAGATGAATATAAATGAATTATTCTTGTGAACAATAATGTGATGAATATATATAATATGAAGACTTGAGTTACTGGTTTGAGCTCTAGACCAACTTAGGTCTCATTATTAAGGAAGTAAAGTAATGTTGACCTAATGTATCATATAGAAGCTTCCGTTGAGTGAATATTGATTCATGTCTTAGTTCTATAATTGATAATAGATAATGGACCTTTTGAATGACCTGGGAATGGTCTGGGGGGCCTAGAACTTTACTCAATCATGATTGAGCCAATTAAGATTCACATATGGGTCCTTGAAGTACAAAATTGGGAATATAGTATGTACTATGTAGCCCTCATAATAAGTGTTGATAATAATTTTAGTATATGGCTAATTAGAATATAAGATAGTGGGAGAAATTTTAGATGATTTTGATTTACTTAGAGGCCTAGGTAATTAAATTTATAATTATTCAACAATTAATTAAAAGATATTTTTGGAGTGTCCTTATAATTAGTTTAGACCTGATATCTTTTCCATAACAAGATAATGATAATGTATCATTTATCTTAAAATTTGAGTTCAAATGGGGTCATGTGGTGGTCTGTAGAAATATTTATAGAAACTGGACTTTTATGCAAAAGAAAAATAAAATAAAAAAGGGGTTGAGTGGCCAAGACTCGAATACACTACGGACTAGAGAACGATGCCCCTATTTTATGACCCGAATAGGGTCCAAGAATGAAGGAGCCGCACCCGAGATTCTTTGGCCAAGATTCTATAAAAGCTTCATGGATTCGGCGCATAGGTCCTCACGCACCTAGATTTAGGGTTTTCACGAAGCATGAGAAGAAGAGAGGAAGATCCATGAAGGAGAAGAAGACTAGGAGGGGTGGCAGTTGCAACATGGTTGTGGTTTGGGGATCTTCAACCTCGTGCACCCAAGGAACGAATAAGGTGCTTCCCATGGAGTGTAGATCACGATGGAGTTAGGGAAGCAGTTACCTCACGAGTTCGTGGCCAGAAGAGGGAGCTTGACCTCGTTGGAGGTCTTGGGCTCAGTGGTGCCATGTTTTAGTTCTTACGCATGCGATAACAAGAGGGAAGGTGAGGTAGACGCCGGCCCTAGGCTTGGGATGCGCCTGAGATGAAGGCCGCCAGATCAAATCGTGATGGTCGAGATTGCTCAAGGTTATGTAAGTTTCAAAAATTCATATCTTCAGCTATAGAGCTCGGTTTGGGACAAACAAGGTACCTACGGAAAGCTCTTCGAGTGTACTATCCTATAAAAATAGTACCAGAGCATGATCTTGATGTCTTATATTTATTATATTCTGGGTAAGCAAAACTATATGATTTTGATTGTTTGCCAATTAAAAATAGCTGACAAATTTATAAATTCATGCAAATTTTGTTGAATGTTTATCTCAATATGCTTAACAAGATTTCAAACTTGATCTTTATTATATGAAGTTTTATTAAGGTTTTTGGAGTTAAACCTAAACAAGGGTATTTTGGGTATTCCACCCATTATTTAATTATGAAATGACATGATATTTTAATACATGATCTTACTACATTGTATGATTACTTTTCTGAAAGTTTTGATGGAGTTTCATATATAATTGGATTCGTATTTAGTTTTTGGCCTATGTGGCCATTATGTAAGATGATTCATGACTATTTGTGAGGCAACATGTATTTTATGTTCCTGCCCATTTAGTATGAAAAATTATTATAATTATCTTTTCATTTGATTTTATAAATGAGTTAGTAAGAGTAGTATATGTGAGTATGTATGGAGTTTACTCTTGGTATATGAGGTATATACCTATATATTAGTACATAAGATAATTTATGTCTTATTTGAGTATAAAGATAATATTGATTATATAGTATGAGTTTTATTTTATTTCAACGCCAAGATTTTATGGTGATTTTAGATTAAAGTTATGTTTAGTCTAAATAAGAAACCTAAATTGGTATATAAAGTTAGGAAGATGGTGTTTTGAGATTTAAAAATAGAAAGAGGGAACATGTACTTGGATTTATAGAACTTTGATTATATACAGGTGATTATGATTTGGGACAAGAAATCAAGACTAAGTTAAGGACATCATCAGCATAAAAGGTAAGTGGTCCATGCCCATGAGTACTCATGTTTTAAGTGTAGTATGTTTACATGTCTCCTGATAAAACTTTTATAATTTATATGGTTCAATGTTCTAAGATTTTAATGCAAACAAGAATATTATCATATCTCTATCATTATGTAAGTGCAGATATCCAAAATCTCAAATAGAGGCATGTTGCTCAAAATAGTTGTGACCCATGGACCAAGACCATGAGAAAGTTAAAGAATCGTGTTCCTACAAGATTTCTTAGAAATGTTCATAATTAATGAATAAGATTGTAATATAAGATATGCAAGTTAAGTAGCCATACTTAGTTGATGATTTCAGATAGTTCTGTATTGAGAATTTAAGTACACATATGTTGTTAGGATTTCTCATATTTATCGACATAGCAATGAATTACGATTGCAAGCAGAAACATGCCATTAAGATTTCATACATATGTATAGATATAACAACTAGATTCCTTAGAATTAATAATATATAGAATTTAATTACAATATAAGAATATGAATTCAGAATATTAAGACATGGTCTACTTTTAGAAATAAAGGTATTGCTGGGATCACAATGTATTGTAAAAATGAGTTCATGATGGAATTATAAGATAATGACACATTTAGTTATGATTTGGTTGGAATACAATATTTTATAAGATTTCTATTTTGATATTTAAGGTTTAATATGTATGTTCATATGGAAAGTTTCAGGGTAACGTCATATTTTATCAGAAGGATTGAACCATCTTGTCAGAATTGATATTTTTTAGATATGTTGTACTTATGATACTTTCATAAGCTTGACTTAAGATATTTTGTGTACTTAGTATTTCTATATTCATGTCAGATCCTTTCTCATAAGACATTAGACTCATTTATGATATAATTGGTATAATGAAGTAATCTTACCAAATAAGTGTTTTAGAATAAAGTTTACCCAGATAATGAGATACATGCTCAAATCCAGTAATGAATTCAGTTTAGAACTTAAGAATAAGAGATTTAGATTCAGACTTAGAAAACTCATTGTGTGAGTACCCAGATTATGAATAAAGATACATGATAAGGGTTTAGACCCAATCTCAATTACGAAGTAATTGGGATCGATATTCACATTTAGTTTTAGATTAAATTTATCACTTAAGAATAAAAGATTCAGATTCAGATTTAGATTTAGAATTTAGTACATGCTCAGTACTCAGTAATCATTTTCAGATAAGTTCAATTATCAATATTCAGTTTTAATATAAGATAACCTTAGATTCAGAATTCAATAAATCAATCAGTATTAGAATTCAGTTCAGATTAAGAATTAAGAAAGTTTAGACTTAAGATAAATAAGTAGAAATCTTCACATAAGACATTCTATGATAAGTCCTCATTCAGTAGTCATGGGACGATTTAGAGGCATCTGTTGCCAATTTAGAGGAGTGTTTACTCCAATTCATAGGTACTTTGGTACCAAGCATGGCATAGTTACGCCAATTCAGAGACACCTTGGTGTCATTCAGAGGCATGTTGTGCCAATTCAGGGTACTTCAGTACCAGTTCATGGTATAGATACGCCAATTCAGGAGGACTTATTATATAGTGGTGGCCACAGTCAGATGAAAATCATAAGTAAAAGATAGCTTAGTTTAGAGTATTCCCATAATCTCATCCATGAGTATGATGAGAGAGAGTCAAATGAGATAAGTAACCTTGACACTTTGGTGTAGGTCATGAGACTCATGTCCCAAGGTACATGTCTCCAGAATAAGATAAGGTAGATAGATAAGAATTCAGATTGAGAAATAAGGAATGATATGCTCCAGATTCTACTCAGAATTTGATGTTAGTTTCATGTTTATAATGCCCAATTTAAGTTCTTTAGCAATCCATATTTTAGAATACTCATGCCACTTACTCTAACGACTGTTTTTCCTAATGCATGTCTAGGGACGCGATGTCTGTGGGATTTGGAGCAGCTGAGGATCAAAAGAACAAGTAAAGGACTAGAATATTTCAAGCTCAACCTAGTGGGGTGTCATTTGCCTAGACGATCTAGAGTTTTGACATCCTTTTATTATGCCTAGTAATGTTGTCAATTAGATTAGATTTTATGGTTTAACATGATGTAGTTTTCCATTGACAAAACTATGTATTGATCCGTTGTACAGTTATGCAAAGTGTTTCATTTACTTTCATTGCAATGATAATCATGTTTGTGACACTCCCGGTAAAACAAATGCTTCTGCTCGTGTGATAAGAAAAATCGGGGTGTTACAAACACTCAATATTTTATTAATAAGCATCCTTGTCATTAAAAGATGCAGGAAATAATATGTTTACGTATATTAGTAAATAGAAGTTTTACTAACTCAATTACATGGGCTTTGGGTTAAGATAAATTATAAATGTGGACTGAAGTTGCATCAACTCTTTATTATCATAGTCCATCTTTGACTTTTCATAAAGGCTTTACTTCTTATCAGATCCTGCAAATCAACGTATGCCATATATACATCTAGTATCATATACGAAGATGAAGAAGTAAATTTAGAATTATCTTAAAATGTTTACATGAAGAAGAGGTCTCTTCATCTTCCTTTTTCTCCTTTAGTTCCTCCAACCAAAGGGGGCAATTCCTCTTCCAGTGTCCAACTTAGTGATAGTTGTGATATTTGCCTCGCTTCTTTATTCTTCATTTTGCTTTGAGGTCTAAAGTCTTGGGATTATGGCCAGCTGTAGAACTCTTCTTATTTTTGGATTTTCCTTTCCTTTTAGAATTTCCCTTTGTATTGCTAATCATCATCACAAACTTAGGCTTGTCTTTCTTCATTTGTGCCTCAGTTGTTCTCAATATTCCCAATGACTTTGTCAACGGCCTGTCACTCATGTTGTAGTTCATGACAAGCTGATTGTATGACTCTGGCAGAGACTGCAAAATCACATTCGTGGCCAGCTCCTGACCCAAGGGGAATCCCAATTGTGACAATTTATCCACATACCCAATGAGCTTGAGTACCTGAGCACCACTAGATCTCCTTCTGTCATGTTACATTTAAACCATACCTTTGAGATATCACATCTCTCCTGTCTTTCCAGGTCCTAGAACATGTTCCTAAGATGTGTGATAATCAACATAACTTCCATATTCTCATGTTGTCTTTGGAACTCATAGTTCATTGAGCATAGGATTAGACATTTGACATCCACAAAATCTTTAGTAGTCTTCTTGTAAGCCTCCCTGTTAACCATGGGAGCATTAGGAAGAGGTTTTTCAGGCACTGGGATCTCCAGGAGAATAGATCTTGCACTCTTGTGTGTGAAAAATTCTCATCGTCCTATACCAATTGTGGAAGTTGTTCCCATTTATTTTATCATTCTCAAGGACTGATTGTAGAGAAAATGTTTTGTTGTGTGTTCCCATTTGATTCTATAAAACCATTTGCAATTTTGTTAAAGAACCTAATTTTTATTTGATTTGATTATAAAATTTGATGATGTTTATTAGGTATCTAATACTCCAACATCCATAGTCAATTATTAAGGTAGACAACAGTTGTAAATTGCATTATATGCAAATCTTGGTGAGATGATTTGCACAACTCTTTTTCATAATCATATGCATGCTTCTGGGCTTAAACACTCTAAGAATCACTAGTTAAGCATGATTCAATAGCCAAAATGATAGGTATACACCATGCAAGGGCAGAACCTACATATCTACCATCACACTTCCACGAGATAGACGACGCACCTCGCGAGGGGGTAACCTACACATGGTTGATCAAGCTTTTCATGTGTGATTCTAATGGAAAGCATGTTAGGTTTAATATTATATTTGAGGGAGTTTATGTATATACATATACTTTATCCAATTGCCACATATATATAGTATGTATCTTATGCATGCTATATACCACAACATAAACATGCAATATAAAACAAAAGGAGATGGTTATTCCATACTACTGTAATTCCTTGGAGCCACAAAAAATTACTACCATCCATGTTTTTATCCAATCACATGCATGAATTAGCTGTCAGTGTAGATTTTTGTTTTCCAATCTGGATTGATCGGTTAAACCCTTAAACCAGTCATATCACCTCTTGATCAATCACTTGGTCTCCTGAAATGATCAGTTCATGTCCAACCGGTACCTAGACTCCTTCAAAATAGTTGGTTGGATCCACTAGTCGGTCGGTTTGAGCCTCTAGTATTTCTCCCTCCTCGGTCATCTCATCACAAGAAGCAGTCATCTCCCCTGACGTGGATCGTCATCTTCACCATTGCTAGAAAAAATATCCTATTGCTACTATACTTATTACATGGTAATGAGAAACTCCGAGTTACATTTGAGGAGAGCAAGGTTAGGAAAGAATTAACTTTACATTGAGAATAAGAAGGTAGGGGCTCGATATACAAATTGAGGTAATGTAGGAATAAAACAAAACATTCAACCACACACGGATATTTGAGTTATCGGTCATAACCACACTACACATCCACCATCAAAGTTTCTTTTAGGGTGAGGTGTGTAAATTGCATATATATCATGCATATATATATATATATATATATATATATATATATATATATATATATATATATTAGTTTGAGATTATATGTGGTCTTTGATCAGATATGCTCATTAAGAAGATTAAGTATTCACATCTTATATAGTAAATAAATGATAAAAACTAAAAATCTAATCATATTGATTATCCTAAAACATAGTAAATTGAAGTGGCTCTGATACCACTATTGGGAAATACGGGCGCAAAGTAAGGCAGCGAAAACAAATTTTTTATCTATTTGTGTTCCCTTGCATCAATAACTATGAAATAAGAAAGATGGTTTAATGAGGTCATACCTGATCTGGAGCAAGTCCAGCAACTACAACTCATTGAAGTGCAACTATCTTCTAGTTGCTCATGGATAGTGTTTGTGCAGCTCTTGATCCTCACCATGGACAGTAGATTAAAACAACATCTATAGTGGCTCCTGTGGTCTCACCATGGTATGTAGGATGCAGACATCCTCTCAGCGACAGGTAAAGGCCACCTCACCTTTATGAAAGTCCACACAGACCACCTATAAATCATGTCATCCTGCTAGAACAGACATGAAGGAGTTGTTACTCCTATTGGTGTACTAGTCACCAACCTGCTCTTACATAATGATCCTCAGTTGTTCTCTCCCTCGCTATCCCTCCCTAGTCGGGTAGGACTTTCTTGGGCTCTCTTGGTAACCACAATTCGAGGGGACAACAACTGTTATAACAACTGATTCTCAATTGTGTGTGTTGGGAATCATCTTCCAGTACCCCTCTATTTATAGGATGGGTTAGGGTCTGAGTTTCCAATCAATACAGGAGTGGAAAGGACCAGAAGATCATGAATTTTTGCAACATTTAAGTGTTGAACTGGTCATTTGACAACTGAACCAGTCGGTTCACATGTAAGAAAAATAGTTGGCACAGTGAACTGGTCATTTCTCTATGTTTCCCAATCACATGTGATTTGGAAATTCGAATCCAATTAATGCACAACATGATGTCAGCACTAATCCTTGATGCAACCGAATTTCTTCACAAACTGAGTGATATCATTAATGTGATTTGGTCATCTCACTCACCCAACTGGTTGGATGGTGACTGAGCTGGTCAATTCACTAAGTGAACTAGTCGCTGCACTCCTCAGTTTTGGGAAAACTTAGCCAATTCAATTTCTGATCAGACCGAGATGGTCAATTCACTGAGTGAACTAGTCGGTGCACTCCTCAATTTTGGGAGAACTTAGCCAATTCAATTTATGATCAGTCTGACACTCCAACCAGCCATCTCGACACTTGAGTCGATTGGCCGATAGTCTGATCAGCTAATTTGTTGCTCGAATTGACTACCTAAACACTTTAGTAATCAATTCAATTATCATTCATGATAAACTCCTCTTCTAGGTGAGTTTGTATGTGTGTGAACCTATAGGTCCCATATCACATGGTATTAATTGTCTATAACTAGTTTATGACATCACAAGAAAAGAGTGGTGCTTAGTCACACATCGGTGCTACCCAAGTGAATAGAAAATTGGATAAAAACTTCAACCAACCATTTGTATAAGGTGTTGCAGTAATTATATAATTCCTTTGTCTCTGATATCTAGAATGAACTCAAGGCAAGGAATCGTCATCCTTTTAATGTTCAATCCATGTTCCTTGAACCTATAGCAGACTATATGAGATATATATGACCTCAACATCATATATTAATTCACATACACATGTGCATGTGTTTCTCAGTCTCACTAATCAAGTGGCCATTGATATCAAACTCCAATAGGAGGGACAAATCCCATCTGCATCACTCATAATCTATTCTCATGTGTCACAACTACCCAATCATCACCTTTATGGCAATCCATATTTTAGGGTTATGTTGGATGATGTCTAAGTATATTGAATGACATGTGAGGAGTGTAGTTACTTCAGGTCTAAGAATTACAATCACCACCTTCACTATGAAAGATGACTATTACTTACCAAGTACGGTCTCCATGTGTCACTGACAAGGTGGGTCTGTCCGGTACACTATTCTCTAACAAGTATTTGTGTGCTTGGTTTGATATACCATATCATGACTAATGAGATTCTATCGTCAACCAACTCACACTCCAGTCTAATGTGTTATTATTGTCTATCTACCTTCCACAATAACATCTGACCAGGGACATAACAAGTATGTACATACACTTAACATCTGTATGATCTCATTATTCAAGTCACACACTTCAAGACATACATCATCGAGTAATTGTCATTCTTTAAAGATTCATTATGCTTTCTCATTATCCCATAAATGAGTGAATCATAGCATTGGAAGTTTTCCTTTGTTAATATTAATCAAATCCTTTATGTAATATGCCTTTGCAATCATCATAAAATTTTCTCTCTGGGCATACTTAACAAAAAAATGTATATAGTAATCGGAGACTCTACAATTTGACTCTAGGATTTTTACCGATGACTAGGAAAACCAAGAACCCGTTGACCACAAGGATCCACACAGGTTGGTCATCATTAAGAATCCAAAAAGTCATCAAGTTGCATCACTAGGATAAGGGTCAACTCAAAACCCTAATTTAGAAACTATCATTTGTGAGAAAAATAAACCATTATTTTTACAAGTATGCAAGGACCAAAACTTATGTCATCAAGAAATATTCAAGCATGAGGATTAGGGTTCATAAATATTGAGTTACCTACTCAAGATCACCATGTAACTCAAACTCTAGGTAAATGATATTATCTTTCTACTTGAAATAGCATATTAGGACAACATCATATGCATGTAATGTAGAAGTAAGCAATAATCATGAAGAAAGTTATATAACTCACCTGAAAGAAGAAGAAAGGTATGAACCCTATCTTGAGAACTCCTCATGGACAAGCTAGCTTCACCACCAAGAAGGAAGCAAACCCTAGTTCAACGAAACAAAAAATGATGTTCTTCAAGCTCTAACTCATCCACTGCCATGGAATATCACAAGTTCGGACAAGAATAGAAAGAAGAAAGAAGAAAGACGAACAACAAGGAAAACATAGGTAAAGAGGGAGATCTCACTTACCAAGACCAAGAATAAGAGTAAGGTACCAGCAAACGGTCTCGAGAAGGGTAGATCCAAACCCTAGATCACCATGTGAGGAAGATCAGTCAAGTTATTCTTCAACCTTGGCTTCCCTTCTCCACCAAAAAGGGGAAACGAGCTCCAAGCAACAAGGGAAGAAGATAGATAAAATCTAGGTGTGTAACGAGGTTATTTGCATGGAAAGAGGGAGGTTTATATAGCATAGAGTTGGATAGAAAGAGAAAGGGGGGTTAGGCATCCTGCTAATCATGCCATGTGTCTAAAAGATCTTGTTCATTCAATAACCACACTCACCCATGCAACTATAGAGACCCCACCAAGAAAACCAAACTAACAACTTGGTTTAGAAAAAGTAAACGACTGCTAAGGCCAGATGTTGGTGACCGAAGATATTAGAAAAACCAAACAGTAACTAACCCTAGGAAGCTTGGCAACCAAGATGAGTGGGGAACCTCCCCACTCACCAACCCTAGGTGCATAAGGAATCCTTGGTGACCACCAACACTAGAGGGAACACATACAATCTTGGTGACAGCCAACGCAAGGGAGTTAATCAGTCAACACACTCAAAGTCAACCATCAACTTAGGGCATCCATGCAAACCCTAATCTCACACATGAGATGTCAACAATCAAACCAAAATGTGACAAAGTATCCCAACTAACAACCATATCAAACCTAATATCAAAACATGTGAGCATGTGGCAAATTTCAAGAAGAACCCTATAAGTTGGTAAATAGCACTTAGGTCCAAAACATGCACATATATGCAAAACTAGTTCAAACACCCTCTAAAATGGACCAAACTTGAAACATAAGCTTGTCACATTAGATCAAAGAAAATTATAAGGTTTTATTAATGTTTTAGGAATATAATTATGTTAATCAAGTATGTTCAACAATTAGTAAGGTCATGGGTCTTACACCTTATGGCCACATATTCCCTCATATAGACATTCTTTCATTGAGAAATATATTTCCAAATATCACCATACTTTTAAAGCCATATACTTCATCCTAATTGATGGAAAATATCTAACCTCTTTGTGGTTTGACCCTTGATCTTATATTGGTATCTAGCCTTCTAATCAACAATATACTTTTTCCCATGCCCCCATGTAAAGCCACAAAGTTACTACTCAATACTTGAAATGACCCTTTTAAGAGACTATTGAGGTAATACTATACCACATCATCCTACAAAAAAATGAGGAGCTTATATCCCTCCCAAAAGTTCACCATAATATATCTTGTCTTTCAGGACACAATTTCTCTATAAAAACATACTCAATCACAACATATGTATTCCAAACACATACCAAACCACTATATCTATTTTTATAGCATTCTTATTTTGGATTTCTTTAAAAAAAATATCATTTTCCATTGTCTATGGTTCATATGGATGACTGAAATAGAAGTATCAATGGATGCATATAAGGATGACCTTGCATAACTGATTGGTTTTTCTTCCCTTATCACAAGCTCTGTCTATAATTCCTTCCTCAATCATCTTCTAACTAATGGTTCACCAAGCCACCCAAACACCCTAGTCGTGCAAAATGAGGACCAACATGATCAACATCTTCCCAGATTCTTACACGCCCTACAACACATCCCATAATTCCCCTCATGGTTTATCATGCTTCTACATTCGTGGTTCATGACTTTTTTATGTTTAGCATTTTGGTGTTTGTACTAAAGAGTCCCTACTATAGATGAGCGTGCACAATAAACCATGTTGTGGAGTCTCCTTTTCCTTAGTCAACTTACTACTACCTATGACTCTGGTCTAAACACCAAAAGTGCTTGCTCATGGTGAGTCTTCTTGTTGTGTTCATAACTTGATGCTCCCCCATTTCCATCATTCTACTACTCATCCTATAAAAAATCTTGCAAAGGGACTTCACACACATGCACATATATCTTCTATTTTAATATATAATACATAATGCTTTCAAAAGAATAAAAAAACTTGTGAACACATATTTCACATCCTAGTGTAAATATTTAAGAGTGAATTGAAGTTTCTTTTATTCAACCCGGAACTTTAGCTAATTCACCTATCCTTCCATGATATAAAGGTACAAAATATGAAATGCCACAATATGTACTTCTCCTAGTGCTCCACAATGGAAAGCTAAATAGAAATAAACCTAAGTATTATGTTTCTAAAAATAATAATCAAAGTAATTTTTTTTTAATATAATTTAAAAAAAATCACCCTTTTGGATGAATGCATCAAAAATAGAGTCATTTAATTTTATGATAAATGCCTTGAATGTTTCATGAAATACTAATGTGGAAGTGATTGTGCCTAAAATTATGACACATTCATTATCCATAAATGAATGACCAATTCTTTTTGCATTCATACATGATATGCCAAAGGCCTGGTGCATTTAGAATTGATATATGAAACATTTGGATGCATATAATGAACATAACAAAACATAGAATCACTTAGTTTGTAGAAAAATGCCTAAAATTTGGCCATATTTGGTGGATATTCTAAAACAAATTCCAATAATGTTTTTATAATTTATTTTTATGCCAATCAGTTATTTTATTCGAATTTAAATATCAATTTTAGTTAGCCAATTATGATAAGTATTATAATTAATTACAAAATTAATAAAATATCGGAAAATTATTTTCAATAATATTTCATCCAATGTTTTCATTGATATTTTATATTTCGTTTCTTTCAAACAAATATGATACACATACATGATATGATCACTTTCATCAAATGTCATCATCAAAGTCAAGAGCTTGATGTATTCACCAGATGTCATCATAAAAAGTTATATTGTAGTGCCATAGACATACAAAATATCTATCAAAATTGTAATTACAAGATTAAAAAATCGTCAATTTTTTAAAAAGAAAGAAAGAAATAATATAACATTCAAATGACACATGAGTAATGTATCGCATGTGGTTCAATATGTGTTTCTTTACACCATAAAAGGACAAGTTTCATGTAAATTCTTTGTATTATGCCTTTATTTTACTGTTATACTAGGAGGCCTATCCTTTGTATTATATATATATCCAACTAATGAATATATGTATATACTAAGATGTCTATCCTTTGTTTTATGTTAATATCAAATCAATGAAAAATATATATACTAATATGTATATCCTTTGTATTATTCCTTTGCTTTACTCTTAGCAGTTGTTATAAACTACTTGGTTTCCATGATATATACAAGAAAGGATGCATTTGTGTCTTAATATAAATATATATTCATAATTGAAAATATGGCTAGAGTTAAATGAAATATAGACTGAGTTTGTTCATACACACTAATACTACCATATAAAAAAAGAAATGGACTTTACAATGTCATAAATTTAAATATATCTAAGATTGTGATATAAAGTATATCATTCCCCACATAAAAATTGATCAAGATATTGCTTTTCAAGGATAATTTGTTATATAAAATGGGTTTGAAAATATAAGTGATGACATTATAGGCATGCAATGAACATATTTTGTTGAAGAATTAAACTCATTGTTCTAGTCAAGCATTATTATATACATAATCAATTAGATTTCCTATAGGAATAATTGTTTGCACTATAGGGAATAGTTATATTTGTTTGAAATATATATATATATATATATATATATATATATATATATATATAAATATATATATATATATATATATATATATATTGGATAAAGTAAAGCATTACTATTTCAAAAAAGGCATATAGGGGAGTCTTAAAATCCTCATGTACTATACAAAGTCTACTAAAGGCCCCACATATGTACCACTTGAGGTTCAAACTGTGAGAGTACACCCGATTTAGCTTTGACCTACCAAAAGAGGCTATTTACAATGGTATTAAAAGCATTGAGGGTATCACAAAGCCTTTTTCCATGAAGATTATTGTTCTCCTCTTCCTCCAAATGTGAAAATTGATAGCAATCACTAGTAGAGCTACAAAGAATCTCATTTCTATTTTCTCTTGGTCTTCTCAAGCATCCTAGGGAGGACATCAAAAATTCTTCTTCTTTGTTTAAAGAATATTCACAAAAACTGATAGTATGTATAATTCAAAATTTCATATCTTGGGGTCCAATACACTATATATTTATGTTACCTAAAATTGACTTATAACATATTTCATTTAGTTTTTTTATCTTTTAGGAGTCATTTCCTTAAACTAGAATCTGAAGGAGGCTGATTTAGTCTCCTACAAAATAATTTTTTTTAATAAACTTCTTTGGTTACCCAAAAAAACAAATTTGTTTGGCTACTTTTACAAATCATTCATCACTTAAAATTTGACATAAAAATTTATAGTCTAAAAAACATTGACCATAAATACCAATGCGTAGTCAAATTTGTTTTCCAAGATAAAGTTGAATTTTATTGCCTATTTGAGTTCCACCCCAGATAATTTTGGTAGGTGCATTTATTGTCTTTAAAAGAAGAGTTATGTTGTTTCCAAGAGATTCAAATACATCAAAATACATTTTCTGTATAAGAAGTTTGATTAGCCACATTGTAATCCAGAAACATTGATTTACATATGCATATCTCTATCCATGAAAATTGTAAAACATTATCCTTCAAGTTCAACTAAATTCTTGTAGCTACTTCTTTTAAAATTTACAGAAAAAATTATTTTTTAAGTTCTCATATGTCATATATGATGAACAGATAGAAATTCCAAATTCACTTTCCAAATATTAAGAATCCTTTTCTAAATTTTATTTTTCTCACCTCCACATTTTTGTGAAATAGTACAGAATGTGCATACACATTATCACTACATTGATGTCCTCCTTCTATAATTTGAAAGGATATCGTGTGTATATTAATCACCTTTATATTGTTTCTTTCTCTTTTAATGCTTTTAAAAATAAATTTTGCTACAAAAAGTCTTAATGATATCATGAGAATTGTAGTCCAATGTTCTATGAGTAGGATCCACTTGCTAACAATTACTACTAAAAATACAAAATGAGTATCCGTGTCTTGATTACTTACCTTTTTGTGCTTGATCACAAAAACAAATGATATATGATAGTCATCCTTATATATATAAGTACAAAAATCATACATCATACTTTTTCCTCAATTGTATTCTTTCTTGATATAATTTACTTGATTTTATACAACAATAGTTTTCGTTCAAATTCATACTAATTCTTCTTTTCTCACACCGTTCAAGTATATTTGTGCAAGTAGATATATGTTTCGTATATTTTTTTATCATTGTGTAATGTTAAATGTACATATCAAATATTAAATGGCATTTATCACCCATTTTCTTTTTCATACCAAACATCAATCTTAAGCTTAGTTTTCCACCTTGTCCATTCCATTCGAAACATATTGGCAGCTCATTGTGTAGCTCAAGCCTCTGTGAAGGCATTT
Organism: Alisma plantago-aquatica; assembly: GCA_963693085.1. Taxonomy (NCBI): domain Eukaryota; kingdom Viridiplantae; phylum Streptophyta; class Magnoliopsida; order Alismatales; family Alismataceae; genus Alisma; species Alisma plantago-aquatica. The sequence goes on from OY856412.1 coordinate 898,108,693, forward strand.
ATATAAATTTGTGTGTAAATATTTATCTATACTACTATAAAGAAAAGGATTTTTTTGTTAATTTACAAACTAGCCATTCAAAACCTTTTTCACCAATCAGAAGCCAACATTTTGAGTTGGCGTTCTCTCCTTCGTTCAATCTTTACTCACATTTTTTCTTACTTTTTTCCTATTTTAATTTATTGAAATTCACTCATCCTCAAAACTAACACTAGTACAGAATTGGTCTCTCGGGTCGGTTTTTTGAAGCCTGTAGCGTCACTTTTTAGGCGACGCCTAGGTGGGCGTCGCTACAGTACTAGCGACGCTATAGAGGTAGAAAAACTGACCCTAGAGAGGTAAAAAAACCGACCCTAGAGAGGTAAAAAAACCGACCCTAGAGGGAACAAAAACCGACCCAAGAAAAGTACAAAAACCGACCCAAGAGAGGTAAAAAACTGACCCAAAAGAGGTAAAAAACCGACCCAAAAGAGCAACAAAAACCGACCCTAGAAGTCTTCAAACAGCTGTAAAAACACCTACTGGGTCGGTTTTTCTGAATAACCGACCCAACAAGTATCTATTGGGTCGGTTTTTCTCCATAAGAGACCCTAAAAGTCTTCAAATAGCTTTAAAAAATACCTACTGGGTCGGTTTTTCAGAATAACCGACCCAAGAAGTCTTCAAATTGCTGTAGAATTTTGGGATAGAACCTATTGGGTCAGTTTTTCTGTATAAGCGGCCCTAGAAGTCTTCAAATTTCTGTAGAATTTTGGGATAGAACCTATTGGGTCGGTTTTTCTGTATAAGTGACCCTAAAAGTCTTCATGAACCTACTGGGTCAGTTTTTTGTATAACCGACCCAAGAAGTGTCTATTGGGTCGGTTTTTCTGTATAAGCGACCCTAGAAGTCTTCAAATTTCTGTAGAATTTTGGGATAGAACCTATTGGGTCGGTTTTTCTATATAAGCGACCCTAAAAGTCTTCATGAACCTATTGGGTCGGTTTTTTGTATAACCGACCCAAGAAGTGTCTATTGGGTCATTTTTTCTGTATAAGCGACCCTAGAAGTCTTCAAATTGCTGTAGAATTTTGGGATAGAACCTACTGGGTCGGTTTTTTTAAATAACCGACCCGAGAAGTTACATTTTTTTTTCAAGAAAAATTCTGCAGAAATAGAAATCTTCAGTACAGCAACCTGCAAAACAGAATTGCTTTACGCAATTCAAAACCTGCAGTAGAAATAGACTTGCAAATGCAATGATGCAAGCCAAAAATGCATTCTAAAGCCATTTGCAAACTTTTATGTCCAATCCTTTTTTGAATTGATGTTTCATAACAACAATTATTCACATATATTGAGTTGAGTCTTCATACACAACACTTACTAACATTCTTGCAAGTCTAAGATAGATTCATTCAAATGAGACATATAGCACATACTAACATGCATACACATAGCACATACTAACAACAATGATAGATTGTAGGTTTAAAAGTGATATTAATGTCATACTACAAAAAGTAAATTTTGATAGAGTTTCAAATCTACATACACAAATGAAGTTATGAATTTCAATCCAATGCTATAGTGACTTCATTAAGAAAAGCATCTGACCATTCTTCTCGGAATTCATTTAACCCATCAAGTGTGTAAGGATGAGTTGTAAAGATCTGCAAAAAAAAGCACATGCTCATATATATTTTATAAAATGATGCAAATCTCATATGTAAATTTATTATGTTGTTCTTTAATAATTACCTTATCTATACTCTGAATGTCTAGTGATGCTTCTTTCAAAATAGTTTGCATATACTTCATTACGTAGTAACCACAAGCCCAGTCATTATTTTGTATATGACACTACAAATAAAGAATTATAACTTAATATTAGTAAACTGCTACAAACAGAGTTGTACAAATAAAGAAATAAGACTATAAGAGAGTTAACATATAAAATTTGACATTAATACATTACTGTAAGAGTTGTACATATACGACTAAGCAGTCAAAGTAGTTACCTTGACATTTTTCAAAGTCAGTGTCTTTAATTTTGGGGGTATTATTCCTCCACCTTCAAGATAAGCCTTTATACCCCTATCAATCAATTTGATTACGATAGTTGTCAAAATAGAAATTCTAAGTATAAATATCATGTTGAAGCATAACAATTGATGTTATAGAAACTAAATTTATGCTTACTCCATAGTTGGCAAATAACCACTCACATATGTACCCAGAGAACAAATGAGGAAATAATACTAAAAATTTTCTTCAAAACTAAACATACATTATACAACTACATCCTAAGTGAGATTAAATATCCAAAAACAGTCCCATATCGGGGACTATCCAAAATTTACTCCTAATGAATAAATTTTGAACGGGTTTCTAAGTTTATATATAAATGTATTTGTCATATTTTTGCATAGGTTGTCTCATCTATAAACCCTAAAGTGTCAATCTAAAACTAAACAATGTCTACCCTTGCATGATGTAGATATAAAAGAATACATGTTTTTATTATTGGTTGGTTTACTAGATAAACATTCATTTATATGTACTGAATTGAATAATCAATTAGGTGCTCTTAACAGAAATAAATAGAAAGGCGTAAATTAAACATCATGCAGGATCTTTCATAATAGATAACAGTAAATCAAGTAAATCAAGACTCAAATACAAAAGACAGCCAACACGACCAGTGTACTTAGCACGGCCGTATATCACGGAACGGCCGTGGTACAACTCAAATGCAAAATACAGACAACACGATCAGTGTACCTAGTACGGCCGTATAGCACGGCACGGCCGTGGTACAACTGTACCTAGCACGGCTGTATAGCACGGCACGGCCGTGGTACAACGTACCTAGCACGGCCGTATAGCACGGCACGGCCGTGGTACAACTCAAATTTAGAAGATAGTTAAAAACTAAAATTTTTGGCTTAAAGGCAAGCGTGGCACTAAGCATGGCCGTGCAAAGCACAGGCTGTGGCACCAAGCATGGTCGTAGCAAGAGTCTGAAATGGAAAATGAACTTACCTATCTATTCGGAGAGGTGGTGGCGTCGAAAGCCTTGGCGGCGGCGAAATTGTTTGGAGAAGCAAGAGCGACCTTGGCGGCGAGCTGGTCTATGGAAACGGCGGCGAGATCTTGGCGGTGAGCTGGTGAGCTATGACCCGGCGAGACCTTGGCGGCGCTTTTGGCGGCGAGTTAGCGAGCAACAATGGAGGCGACGACCCGAACGGCAAGCTGGTGATGGAGCGGCAAGCGACGAATGGCACGCTGGTGGCGGCGAATCTTTGGAGGCGTCAACGTTGGCGTCGGCGAGTGTGAGCGACAGTGAGAACGAGAGTTGACAGTGAGGCTAGGAGAGAGAGTGCGAGAGTGGGGAGTGTGCGCTAGTGAGAGTGGGAGTGAGAAAGTAAGGGTTATCTGCGGACTTCTTGGGTCGGTTAAGCAAAAAACCGACCCAACAGGTCTCTGCGGACGGTTATTTCGAACAACCGACCCAAGAGGGTCTTTGCGCGACACTTCTAGGGATGGTTCTTTAAAAAACCGACCCGAAAGGCTGAACTTCTAGGGACGGCTGTCTCGGAAAACCGACCCGAAAGGGTCTTTGTGCGGAGACCTCTAGGGACGGCTGTCTCAGAAAACCGACCCAAAAGGTTTTTGCGCGGAGACCTCTAGGGACGGTTAAAGAGAATAACCGACCCAACAAGGTATAGATCCACCCGCGAAAGGCAAAATTTAATTCTTTTTCTCCGCGGGAAGCATGTCGGGTCGGTTTTTATATAAAACCGATGCTATGTTTATGCGTGTCGCGAATTTGATGATTTCACGGGTCTTTTTCTAGCGTTGATTAACCTCAAAAAACCGACCCAATAGCTAAAAGCGGTACCCGAATTTTTTCTAATGACTTGTTGCTTCGGTTTTAGCTTATTCGGTCAGTTTTTCTAATATAAGTGACGCTAACGGAAGCGATGTTAGAGACCGAAAATGTACTAGTGTAAACAAAAAATAAATATCTCATCCATAAAGACTCTCCACTCTCTCACCACATTTCAAACAACTCATCAATTCTCTCTCCCACTATTATTATCTCTCTTATGTCACTATGTTTATCGTACAAATTTCTCAAAAAATAATGGACTTCCACCCCCAGCTTACGCACTCATTAACTCAATAGTAATCACTTCCTACTCTCACGGTCCTTATCTCCCACAATATATGCCCTTTCCTATTCCATTCTCCAAAAAACCCCAATATTCTATCCCCACGATTCCCAACTCTACATTTTCCACTCCCTTATTTAGTTACAACTTTAACTCAAAATCATTATTTCTTTCCCGTCTTCAACCACCCACAATACTCTCGCCCTCTCTCTCTAGGACTCCATCTCACATTTTTATCCTTACCCCAACCAATGCTCTCCTCTATATCATTTTTTGCTTTGAAAACATTACATGTTGGGGGTCCTAATTTTTATAATAAAAATAAATGGTAATAATATATATTTATGTGTGAGCTTCTTTCTATTCTTGTATCATAAAAGACCTGAGTTTATTGGAATACTGAGTCTATTGAACTTATTACGCTCCCTTTAATTCTCTATGATCATCAAATTTCTACTGATATTTTCTTTACAAAAGAAGAAGAAAAATCATTATCCAATCTATAACCACTTCCTACTCTCACCATCCTCATCTCCCACAATATATGTCCATCTTGTTCCATTTTCCAACCCCCACAATACATAGCCCCACTCCAACTACTATTTTAGCAACTCCTATTTTTCCTGTCGTTTCACGCTCCAACTTCGATTATCTCAATTAAACTAAAATTGGACGCAATCCATATAACTAATTTTGTTAATGTCTCCTACAAGAAGAAACCATTTCCTCCCACCCACTCTCTACCCCCGTCATTTTGTGTAATAGGGTAACTATCAATTTTATCACCCTCTTATACTATTGAACACAAAGTTTTGAAAAAGAATTAAAGACGGTTGCTATATATACTTTCATTCTTCCATCTTAATATTTTCCTAACGGTCATCAAGAAACTAACTCATATCTCACCTTTTAAAAAAAAACAATGAATTTATCTGGGATGTGATAATTATTACTTGTCATATATGTTACCAAGTCACCCTCACTCTTCCCTCCTCTAGACAAGATACTTAATTCCTAATCAATCAATTCTTTTTCACATTTTCTTCTCTTAATATCTATTTTTGATTCATCACCCTTCTCACAAACTATCCATAAAACATATTTCTTTTATCAACTCTCAGTAAGAAACTACCCATGACTATTTCTCTCTCTCTCCATATCACAATTGTAAGGCCCCTAAACTTGCTTAATGAGTTAAACAAGCTTAATTATCATAATTTAATTCTTATAAACCTAATTTAAACTTGTGATATGATTTGAAATCATAACACAAGCTTAAGTTTTAAAATTTGGTCCAATTTGGACACTATTTGAGAAAGCTAAGCAATTTTATGCACATTTTGGACTTTTCTACAATTTACCCAGTTGTGAGGTTTATTTGCAATTTATCACTTGCATTATGTTCCTTGGATACTCTCTAATCATTATTGAGATTTTTTATCCATGGGGTACCTTTTTAAACCTTGGTTTGAAGGTGTTTTCTCCAAGGGTATTTTAGGGTTTACCCCTTCACGGATGAGCTACCTATAGTAGCTATCAACTAATGAATTATTTGATTGGCTGGGAAAATTGATAAAGGAAATATAATCAAGACTATACCCATGGTGGGGGAGCTTCTTTTGTGTGTGATTATATATTCTTAATAAACTAAGGACATCGACACTTGGATAGATACTACAACTTGAACTTTTTCTTTTTCTTTATCTTAAAGATTCATATACTTATCCCCAAGCACCAAAATGAGCCATTTTCTCTCCACCACTTCCCTCCTTCTCCCACCCTCGTTCTCCCTATATGCTACTGTGAATTTTCTATCCAAGGAAGAAGAAAGGGGGGATCTTATTGGAAAAAGGATCTAGGGTTGCAATTGACTTCATTTTAGGATTGAAAAAGCTTCCTTCTAGTGATCTTGACCTAAAAGAGTAAGAATTCCCTTCTTTACTCCATTTATTTATTTTTATCCTTCCTCCTATATTTCTCCAAGTCGGAACCTTTCTATTCCTTCATAGAAATTTCTCTAAAGCTCTAAAACCCTACCTTTCGTGCTCCTTATGCTTAGGGTTTGCTCATTTGATGAAGAAAGGTGCTAGATGGATGAATTCATATTTTATTCTTGGATTTTCTAACCTACCTGCTCAATTTTTCTTCTATTTGGGGTTTCATCTTCTCATTATAGGCAAGTTGTATAACTTGCTCTACGTTTATTGCTTGCCATAAGCTTTCTAGATCTTATTCTTGCTTGAAAATGATGATCCATGCACTAAAAAGCTATGTTCGACTTGGATTTCGACTTTAATAATGTTCCCTGTTCTGATTTCAGTTATATATGAACCTTTGATCATGTGTACGTTATTCCTAAGATATAATATGACTTAGATCAGGTTGGATTGACAACTTGTGGTGCTAAGCACCTATCAACAAATTGTCAATTTTAGGGTTTTAAGTTGATTTCTTCTATAAACCCATGACCCAATGATGGTACCAGTGAAACAACTCTATGGTGTTGTCTTCATGAAAATTGATGGTCGTGATCAAAGGTGTCATATGATGGTGAAAACCTATGGCCACCCCAATTAGGTCTGGTTTTGGATCAATTAGAAGTTTAATGATCAACCATTAAGTACCCTAATAATGTTATCAATCAATGATGACATTAGCTTAATATTTGATGATGATTAATGAATATAGTGTTGATCTAACAACTTTTGGTGACTTAATGGTCACTAATTATGGTGGATCAGATCTCCAAAACTTATGGATAGTTTATCATATAGTTGTAGCATCAATTAAGCATTAGACCAATGGTTTCTTGGGTCACTTGATGCACTTATATTGTAATTGAAGGTTTTAACATATGAACTTGACCCAATGGTCAAAATCTAATGTTTATTCCTCCAAGAAATTGGAATGATGGATAATGTAATATGTTGGTCCTAATAATGTGATTTAGATGGTTTCCTTATATAATCAACTTAAGGAACTTACTTGTTGATAATGGATGGCTTATTTTAATTGAACAGTCGATTGTGGGTTTTACCCTACTCTCAATGGAACTTTTTGTGTTGTTAATCAAGGGATGTATAGGATTAAATGGTGACTCTTTATAGAGAACAACTCAAGGACTACATAGGTGGTTTATCCAAGGTGTTTACTTATGTAAACAACCAATGGTCTTACCTTTTAAACATCTAATGGTTTTGGGTGACATTGTGGTATGGTGATATGGATTGATGATGGAACAAATGGAGGGTTACCCTTAATAAGGTAGTATTACCTATTCACTCATATGACAAGAAGGGATGATAATCATATTGTGTTGATTTGTAACCCTAATGAGGTATTGCTTGTTATACCTAGCTTTAATATAACTAAATGATGGTAATTGGGTATGAATAGTCCTTGAATGACTTATACAATTGTGGAGTACTCTATTACTGTTGTTGAAACCCTAGTATGCTACAACTCAATGGTTACACCTTGATTTATTTATGGGTTCATACTTGAGAATAGTATGGAATGTGATGGTGATGCTTCACCTTATGCACCCATGATCAAATGGGGATGTCATGAGTTAGGGTTTGGGTATGTGTGTTGATTAGTAACATTGATATAATTTTTCATGTTGAACATAACTCTAATGCAAATAGATAAATATGAGTATTCATGTTTAACATTCTTATATGATGGAATGATGGTAGAATAACCTCCTTAACATGATCATAACCTTAATGTATTCATTGGTGGTTATCATACCCACATGGTCGATACTTTCTTATGCTAAACATGGGCATTATGAATATGATTAGTGTTAATCATATATAGACTCTTTGCATGTTCATGTAATAAAGGAATGTTCTTAATGTTAATATAACCCTGCTATGATTGTTTATGAATATCTCCTAGCTCATTAATGCAATATTGTGCTGATCTGGTGTATTATATGTAAGTGATGTTGTTGAGCCTTGTTATAAGGCATGGAAAGATAATGTGATGATCTTGTAGGGAATAGTGGTCTTAATGACCTTTGGGAATGGTTGAACACTGAATGAGGTTTAACCCTCTTGTGTTGATAAGGGTTGATACCTTGTGATTTTGTGGAAAGGATTTATATCTTGTGATAGTATGATGACTAGTGTGGTCTCATGAATGGCAAGTTATTAGTGCCATGTGATGATGAGATGAGAAATCATGTTTCACACATTTTATATCTTTTGAAGTTGTGATATTTATATGCTTGTTAGAAGTGAATTAGGGTTTGTATGTCCACCTATTTGATGCAGCCTTAATTCACCCAATGGTCATAACTAATCAAGTGAAACTCTAATCATGTACTTCCCTATGCCATAGATCCATCTGAGTGTTGGAATTTGCCAGATGGTGAAATGAGTATTCCTAAGGGAAACTCAGAGTGCATACTGATGAGTATGTGGGGTGCTTTTCATCCTAAATTCGAGTGTTTAGGGAGGATGACTGCAGTCATACCTAGCCCTCAGTTTGATAATGGTTGCAGTCATGTCTTGATGATTATATATGTGATGATATTGGAGGACAACTAGGGTTGTACCTCGGATGGTAGGGTATGCGTACCCACCTATTTTCACTAGTGTTGTGACATGTACCAAGGACAGACTAGGTTGTAGCATCTTGACCTTATGTGTCATTGTGGCAGACCCGTACTGACTGGGGGTAGATAAGATCTTAGGAGTCTGGCTCTTCCTAGATATTGTATGGCACTGATTGCGACCAAGCGATGGTCAGATGGAACTGGAGTGGTATCCTCAAATTCCTCAGGGCATAATAAAAGATGTAATATAGTTGTATAGCATATATCTTTAGGGTTATACATGATGCTTCACATTGGATTATAACCCTTATTTGTTCTCTTTTCATAAAGATGATGCTTTGTGCAATTAAGAGATAGTAGATATACTTATGTTGTGAATATGCTTAAGATTGTAGATGCGTACATACAATATCCATGATTATGGTAATAACTATACTGCTACTGCTGATTATAATCATGATGCAAGCTATCTCATGTTGTTAGTTATGTTTAGCATGCTAGACATGCCTTTGTAAATAGAGATGCATATAATGCTAATCATGCTTATCCAGATAATTGTGCTTATGTTGTTAGCTCTTTTTATGATTTTGATATGTTTAACCTATTAGAAATGCTAATGTTGTTAGCTATGCTTATATGGCTAGAATTATTCATAATGATAGAGATTCTATGTTACTAGACTTGCTCATGATTCTAGGTATGCATATGCTACTGAATTGCTTATACTGTCAACAAGATAAAGGATGACAGTTTGGATAATGATGATAGTTATTATCTGCTCCTTTATGTATTTTGTTAATCATCAGTGCTGCTGAGCTTATTTGTTATATCTGATTAAACCGCTTAACGGTTTAATTACTTAAAAATGTTGTAATCTATAATCGTTGTTGGAGGTTATATCTCTTACTGGGACATGGGTCTCACCCTTGTGGTTCGCCACATTTTTTTAGGTGATCGAAAGTGACAAAAACAAACATGTGACAACAAAGAGGAGCTATATTAATGAATCTTTTAGAAAGTTGATTAGATGTCTAGTTTGTCCTAGGGTCATCCATGTACTCTCAGGTCTGGGCAAGAAAAGTTTGTATATGGTGTTTCAAACAAATCAGACTTTTATTAGCATATTAATGCTTGTTTGTGTGGCATATTGTAACATCCCTGACCCGGGTTATGAATTAACCCTAGGTGTTTTTCCTAAGATATGCAATTAAATCCTTGTGATTATCTTTTGGAATGTAATTAAGTTCCTAAGGAACATACATTTTCATTTCTGTCCTTTTTAAACAATGATTGTAGTATTGTTTGGTAATACAAGGACCTATTTGCAAATTACCCAATTAGAGGGGTTAACTTGCAAATTACACAGGTTAAGATGTTCCTCTAATAAAGAGACATCATATGAAGGAATATGATGAGGTATGATGGATTTCCCAAGTTTGGGCACCAAGGTGCAGCTTGTGGAGCAATCCTTGTGCTTAAACCCTAATTTTGGTGTAAAGTGCAATTTACCCAAAATGTGGGGTGCAACTTGTGCTATACACTTTCTAGAGTATCTTTTATGACTCTTGACATCATTTAGAGAAGAAAGGATGAGAGGGGCACTTCTATTAAATAATTGGATAAGAAGGATGACCTTTGTAGTGAAAACACCTAGTATGAGTAAGAAGACCCTTCATATATATATCTTAGTATGCATGTTGGTTTTATCTACCCTTAGATCTTGAATTTTGATGAGTTTTGTATAAATATTATCATGCTTGGACGTGCCTTAGAAAGAAGAAGGGACTTAGATGAGAAATCTATGTTTTAGAGGTCCTTATGGTGGAAAATAACCTAAAGTATATAAGCCTAGTTCCTTGTAAAACAACCAAACGTATTTCCTTCACTTCCTCACTTCTCATCTTTCTCAACCGACCAAGGCAAAGCTCTAGAGCTCAGGGAAATGACCAACCTGTTCTAAGGTAAGAGAGCACCATCTTCTAGCATGGATTCATGGAGGAAATCCTTGTATAAGGTTGGTTTCATGGTTAATTCGCTTAGCTTTCTCTTCCTAGTCGATCCTTCCCAACCTTTCTTGAAGAAACAACCTTGGATGACCTGTGGAGCTCAATCCACCATTAACGTTTCTAAGCTTGGAAGCTTGGAGCTCTAGGAACAACGTTTGAGGTGGGTTTTATAACTCTACACCTTGCTTTGTTATACATACTTTTATTCTTGCAAATAATAGTTAGTTCTTCTTCTTCCCCATCTTTCTTTGCACTCTTGCAAGCCTTTTTGTGAAGAATAGACCTTGGTTTCAAGGTTGAAGATGAAGGGTGTTAATACCTATGTTGGTCCTTATCTAACTTTATCAAATGGGTTCAACTCGTTTCACCTCAAATGGGTTCAACTCGTTTCACCTCAAATGGGTTCAAGTTGTTTCACCTCTAATGGTTCACACTTGTTTCAACTGAAATGGGTCACACTCATTTCAATCCAAATGGGTTACACTCATTTCAATCCAAACGGGTTCACACTCGTTTCAATTCAAATGGGTCACACTCGTTTCAACTGAAATGGGTCACACTCGTTTCAATCCAAACGGGTTCGCATTCTTTTCAACTGAAATGGGTCACACTCGTTTCAATCCAAACGGGTTCACACTCGTTTCAACTGAAATGGGTCACACTCGTTTCAATCCAAATGGGTTACACTCGTTTCAACCCAAATGGGTCACACTCGTTTCAACCTAAAAGGGTTCAATTAAAGGATACCTTGTTTTATGTAAACCCTAATGACATGATAGTGGTGATTTGGTTTATGTTAATCAATAAGGACTTAATCCAACTCTATCTCGAGTGATGTAATCACCATTCATTAGGAAGGAGAGAGAGAAAGTACCATTTATGGTTAAAACCCAAATAAAGTACCTTCAATGTATATGAATATGCAGGTTTAGGGTATGATCCACTTATGAGAGATCATGAAAACCCTAATTAAGATAATTGATGAGTCTTAACCTAATTTTAAAGCATCAATAATGATGATGTTTCTCATTCATGATGATGCTATGAGTAATGTGAATAGTAAACCCTAATTCTAGGGTAATCATGAGTAATGTGAATAGTAAACCCTAATTCTAGGGTAATCATGAGTAATGTGAATAGTAAACCCTAATTCTAGGGTAATCATGAGTAATGCGAATAGTAAACCCTAATTCTTGGGTAATCATGAGTAAATGTGAATAGTAAACCCTAGTTCATAGTAATATGTTGAAATGAACAATAAACCCTAAACTCATGTTATTCCTTTAAGCATGAATTGTATGATCAAGATATGAGATGAGGAATCATTATTCCTAATCATAATAAAAGGGTTGAATGACCCTAAATGATGTAAACAAGGGAATCTTACCCTTTGTAAGGACACATAAGTATACCCTTTGAATTGAAGGATTAATTTTGTCTTATTGAATGTTGGTCAGACTATGAATTGTTGATTATTATCAATTGATTTAATCATGCAGGTTCTTATAAGAAAATAATCATATACAGGTAAGGATCATGACATCATATTCATTGAAAGCAGGTCAATAGCTTATGAACAGAAATAATTATGTTACCTAGATGCAAGTGGTATCATATGAAACTGATATGCCTTAAGGACCATGAATGACATCAAGGTCATGCTAATAGATGACTTGATGCTGACATGTCATTTGATAGCAAGTGTTATGATGATATAAGGGTATGAACACCTATGTTCCTGAATTATAGTGATAAGATGATTATGAATTGATATCAATCTGATAACTGATATGAGTAATACCTGTTACATTTAGTATTCTTTTGTTATAGCAATGTCTAGTACTTGAATGTTTGGAAACATGTATGATGCTAAAAGAATACTGAAATGTACCTAATAACCAAGTTTAATCATATCATGTAGAGCCCTGATCATAGATCCATCATTGTCAGAGTTTAAATGATGGTGAAATAGGTTTTCCTAAGGGAACTCCTGGATCACATACTTTAGAGTATGTGGGGGAATATGGATGTGTATATCCTTACATCTTAGTGTAGGAGTTGATGTGGATGTATCTTAATCCATCAACCCTACACTATATGTTTATACCGGGATGATGTAACACTATTCTTCCAAGGGAATATTTTATACTGCATCGATGAGAGATAAACATGAAATCTTTCGATAGCAAAGAGAGTGCAGAATGCCACTGTGACTCTAATAACGAAGTACCAGAATACCCTGGTGAGCTATATTAGTAGGGACACTAGATGTCCTGCATGTTTATCCTCATTCTGACTGAGGTAGTTGAAGGTCATGAGAATCTGGCTCTTTCGATGACCTAGTATGATACCGATGCGACTTACTAGTGATCGGTTGGAGCATGAGCGGTATACCTCATCTCCGCAGGGCATAATGATGTTTGTAAAACATAATCAACCACGTAGCATAACTGCTTAGGTTGAACTACGAGGAACATTGATTGATATTACATTGCTTGCTTTTAATATCCTGTTCAAGTATTAGTATACATGTTCTTCATATTCCTTAAATAAAGATGAGTATTTGTTATCAAGCCTATTGTGAGTAACCTAAGTTACTTGCTCATGATATTCCTTTGATTGCTTTTAACAAAGTTTCTGGCGGAGAGTTATAACTCTCACTGGGAAAATTATTTAAAATTGTCTCACCCCGTAGATTTCTACCTTTAGGTGGATGTCGAGGTCGAAGGAACCGATCTGCAGGTGGACAGCAGCAACAACAACAAATTTAGGAGCAGCAGTGACTTCAGGTGGAAACACTGTGCTGTCTAGTCTTGTAGTCAGAATAGTCTTATGTCGTCTCTCTACACTCAGGACCTAGGAGTTTGTTGATATGAGAATTTTGAAATCTTGAGATTTTGTATCATGACGTATATAATCACTCGAGAAGTGATTTATCAGAGATGTAAACAGTTCATCTTACTTTTATAAAAGGAGTTTCAAGTTTTTAAGATCTCGTTTTCGAAAAGTTTTAATTTCCCGTGATTCTCGTATTCCGCTGTTAATCGAATCGCTTCCGCTATGTTTATCTAATAGAGTCTTCTTCTCCTCAGGAGAAGAAGATAATTAAGGATGTCTAAACCAAAGGAGGAGTACGAGGCCGAAAGTAGTGTTGTTGCACCTCGAGAAGGTGCAAGGAACCTAGAAATAGAGCAACCTGTACCTGAGCCACCTATGGAGCCACCTCAGTTTGACCCAGCTGACATGGGAAACCCAGCTGTTCAAACTATGTTTGGGCAGTTTATGACTGCCATGACACATATCACCGACAGGATGCCCATGCCTGCACCTAGGGCACCTGTCCAGTCTGAGGGTCAAGGTATCAGTAAAACGTTCGAGAGACTTCGTCGGGTCGGAGCAACTGAATATTTTGGAAAAGCTGACCCTGCTGATGCTGATCTGTGGTTAACTGAGTTGGAGAAAGCTTTCAGAATCCTTAACATCCCCGAAGGTGAGAAGGTTAGACATGCTGTCTATCTTCTCAAAGGTAGTGCTGGTCACTGGTGGACCATGGAAGAGCAGAAGAGGCTTGGAATAGAGATCTCGTGGGAAGACTTTCATCGGGAATTTGTCCGCAGATATTTTCCAAAGACCTTCCTGGATGAGAAGATCTCTCAGTTTGAGAGACTGAGACAGGGTATGATGAACATTAGTGAGTATGAGGCTAAGTTCATGGAGTTGTTGCAATTCTGTCCGCATATGGCTACCACAGATGAAGAAAGGATTAGGAGGTTTGAGAAGGGTTTGAATATCGACATGACTACTCCCGTGTATGCACTAGAAAACTGGGAGAGATTCTCTACCTTTGTTGAGTCAGTCCGAAGGATAGAGAGATCCGTAGTCGAGAAAAGACAAACCCAAAAGAGATATCCACAGTTCCAGGGATCTTCATCTAGAGACTTTAAGAAGCCTAGATTCTCTACACCTACACCTCCACCACCCAGATTGAGTTCTCAGACTCAGTGGTCCCCAAGTAGAGGTAGAGGACGAGGTTTACCACCACAAGAGACTCACAGTTCAGCATCAATATCGGTCATAGGACCGCTAAGACCACAACAACTGGAGAGAAGTTGCTATAACCGTGGGAAGGTGGGACATCTGATGAAGGACTGTAGGTCTAGGCCTGTCAGTGTGACACAGCCTCTGAGGCAGGATCAATAGGTATCACAGAGAAGGCAGTCTCAAGGAGTAGCTAGAGGAAGTGGGCAAGCGTCTCAGGCTGGATCGTCAACACCAACTCAACCTCAGGCGACAACGAGGTTCTTTGCTATGAACCCACCAGAAGCAGTAGCCAATCCACGGGTTGTGGCAGGTCAGATGGAACTTTTATATTCTGATATGTCTAAATCCTGTGTGGTATCTATTTTGATTGACCCGGGTGCTACACACTCCTTTGTCACTTGAAGAGTGATTTGTAACTGCAATATGACAATTAGACATAGAGCAGATAGCTTGTTGCTTGAAACTCCATTGAGAGGATCTGCTGTTTTGCAAGAGGTATGCTCTCCCTGCATCCTCTTCTTTTCTGATCATCACATTCAAGTGGATCTTATACCACTTGATATGCAAGGATTTGATATAATCCTGGGGATGGATACCTTAGAAAGGTATAGAGTTGTCTTGGGTTGTGAATCCAAGCAGGTTGTGTTTGCTGATGAGAGCAACACATGGATCTTTCAAGGATAGAGAAAGATTCTACCCACCTGTCTTGTGTCTGCTATGGTTGCTGATAAGCTGATGAGGCAAGGATGTTATGCATTCTTGGCCCATGTGATAGATACCACCATGAAGAGTCCTAACCTTACTGAAGTTCCTATAGTCAGGGAATTTGAAGATGTATTTCCTGAAGAACTTCCAGGTATTCCACCGCCTCAGGAAATTGATTTTGAAATCAATTTGATCCCAGATACCCAACCTATAGCACAAACACCGTATAGGATGGCACCTGCTGAGATGGCAGAACTCAAGAAACAGCTTCAAGAGTTGCTTGAGAAAGGTTTTATCCGACCAAGTACTTCACCTTGGGGTGCTCTGGTCTTGTTTGTTAAAAGGAAGGATGGATCAATGCGGTTGTGCATCGATTACAGGCAACTAAATAAAGTAACGATAAAGAATAAGTACCCTCTGCCAAGAATTGATGATCTTTTTGACCAGTTGCGTGGTGCAACCGTCTTCTCAAAAATAGACTTGAGGTCAGGATATCATCAACTTCGTATTAAGGACAGTGACATACCCAAGTCTGCCTTCAGGACAAGATATGGTCACTATGAGTTCACAGTTATGTTGTTCGGACTAACTAATGCACCAGCTGCATTTATGGAACTCATGAATAGAATTTTCCAACCTTTCCTCGATCAGTGTGTTGTTGTCTTTATAGATGACATCCTGATCTATAGTAGAGATACTCAACAACATGAACAACATCTTCGTAAGGCTCTAACTTTGCTAAGACAACATAAGCTATACACTAAGTTTAGCAAGTGTGAGTTCTGGATGCCGGAGGTATCTTTTCTTGGACATGTGATATCTGCCTCGGGAATTCGTGTTGACCCTAAAAAGGTAGAATCTGTTCTACAGTGGGAACAACCGAAAATACCGACGGAGATTCGTAGTTTCTTAGGATTGGTTGGCTATTATCGAAGGTTCATTAAAAACTTCAGTTCTATAGCCCTACCCTTGACAAAGTTGACCCGGAAAGATGTTCCTTTTGCCTGGAGTGATAAGTGTCAACAGTCTTTTAAGCTGTTGAAGGAGAGGTTGACAAGTGCACCTGTGCTTGTGCTACCTGAGCAAGGAAAAGGATATGTAGTCTTTTGTGATGCCTCCAAGAATGGACTTGGATGTGTGTTGATGCAGGATAAACAAGTGATTTCTTTTGCTTCCCGACAGCTTAAGAAATACGAGGAGAATTATCCGACACATGATTTAGAGTTAGCTGTTGTGGTTCATGCCTTGAAAATCTGGAGACATTATCTTTACGGAGAAACCTTCCAGATTTTCACAGACCATAAGAACCTTAAGTATATCTTCTCTCAGCATGACCTTATCATGAGGCAACATCGCTGGATGGAGTTAATCAAGGATTATGATTGTACAATAGATTACCATCCAGGAAAGGCCAATGTAGTTGCAGATGCCTTGAGTAGGAAATCAGCAACATCATCCTCTGATAGGGGACAATTAAACTCTTTAGTATGCCCTAGGAGAGATATGCTTATCTCCTTAAGGCAAGACAATGTACAGATGAAGGTGTCATGGATTGCCGGGTTGTTGGCTGAGATGCATATCAAACCCACCCTAAGAGAGCAGATTAGGGAGGCACAGCAAGTTGATGTTGCAGTTCAGCAGATCAGATCTGAGTATGGTGATGAGAAGCGAGAAGGTTTTCATGAATCAGATGATCAAGTAGCATGCTATCATGGGAGCATGATAGTACCAGATGTAGATAACCTGAGGAAGTTAGTCCTGGAAGAAGCTCATTCTTCAATGTATGCTATGCATCCAGGAAGCACCAAGATGTATAGAAACTTGAAAGATATGTATTGGTGGCCTGGGATGAAGAAGGACGTAGCTGAGTTTGTTCTGAGGTGTCCAGTGTGTCAGCAAGTTAAAGCTGAACACCAGAAGCCTGCAAGAACAATGCAACCTTTACCCATACCACAGTGGAAGTGGGATCATGTAACCATGGACTTTGTTGTTAGTCTACCTAGAACAAACAAAGGACATGATTCCATTTGTGTAATTGTTGATAGGTTGACTAAGAC
Organism: Alisma plantago-aquatica; assembly: GCA_963693085.1. Lineage (NCBI taxonomy): Eukaryota > Viridiplantae > Streptophyta > Magnoliopsida > Alismatales > Alismataceae > Alisma > Alisma plantago-aquatica. The sequence goes on from OY856412.1 coordinate 898,126,224, forward strand.
AGCGCATTTCTTACCTGTCAAAACAACCTATTCTGCTGAAAGGTTATCCCAGTTATATGTTCAAGAGATAGTGTGTTTGCACGGAGTTCCTGTCACCATAGGTTCTAACAGAGGTCCTCAGTTCACAAGTCGTTTTTGGGAATAGCTACATAGGGTACTAGGAACCCAGTTAAGGTTTAGTACAGCCTTTCATCCACAGACGGATGGACAGTCAGAAAGGACTATACAGACCTTAGAAGATCTGTTGAGAGCATGTGTTCTCCAGTTCACAGGAAGTTGGGATCTGCACCTAAGCTTGATAGAGTTTGCCTATAACAATAGCTATCAACATAGTATTGATATGGCACCTTATGAAGCCTTGTATGGGAGACATTGTAGATCACCCTTATGCTGGTATGAGACTGGTGAACATCAATTGTTAGGTCCTGATCTTGTACAGCAGACTACGGAAAAGATTAAAGTAATACAACAACAGATTAAGACTGCACAAGATAGGAAAAAATCTTATGCTGACAAGCGTCGTAGACCGTTGGAGTTCCAGGTTGGAGACAGAGTGTATCTCAAGGTCTCACCTTGGAAAGGAGTCCTTCGCTTTGGAAGAAAAGGGAAGTTATCTCCTAGATTTATAGGGCCTTATCCAATCACTGAATGGGTTGGAAAGGTAGCCTATAGACTAGAGTTACCACCAGAATTACAAAAACTACACCCTGTGTTTCACATTTCTATGCTAAGGAAATGTCATCCCGATACCGAGTTAGTTCTACAACCTGTGGAAGTAGAATTGAATGAAGATATAACTTATGAGGAAGGACTGGTGTCAATCCTTGATAACAGAATTAAAAAGCTAAACAAGAAAGACATAAGTCTTGTAAAAGTTCTCTGGAATCACTGTGGTGTTGAAGAAGCCACTTGGAAACTAGAGGAAGAGATGAGAAGGAAATATCCTACTCTTTTCTCTTAATATGTTTTATCGATTTCGAGGACGAAATCCTTATAAGGGGTGGATAATTTGTAACATCCCTGACCCGAGTTATGAATTAACCCTAGGTGTTTTGCCTAAGATATGTAATTAAATCCTTGTGATTATCTTTTGGCGTGTAATTAAGTTCCTAAGGAACATACATTTTCATTTCTGTCCTTTTTAAACAATGATTGTAGTATTGTTTGGTAATACAGGGACCTATGTGCAAATTACCCAATTAGAGGGGTTAACTTGCAAATTACACAGGTTAAGATTTTCCTCTAATAAAGAGACATCATATGAAGGAATATGATGAGGTATGATGGATTTCCCAAGTTTGGGCACCAAGGTGCAGCTTGTGGAGCAATCCTTGTGCTTAAACCCTAATTTTGGTGTAAAGTGCAATTTACCCAAAATGTGGGGTGCAACTTGTGCTATACACTTTCTAGAATATCTTATATGACTCTTGACATCATTTAGAGAAGAAATGATGAGAGGGGCACTTCTATTAAATAATTGGATAAGAAGGATGACCTTTGTAGTGAAAACACCTAGTATGAGTCAGAAGACCCTTCATATATATATCTTAGTATGCATGTTGGTTTTATCTACCCTTAGATCTTGAATTTTGATGAGTTTTGCATAAAGATTATCATGCTTGGACGTGCCTTAGAAAGAAGAAGGGACTTAGATGAGAAATCTATGTTTTAGAGGTCCTTATGGTGGAAAATAACCTAAAGTATATAAGCCTAGTTCCTTGTAAAACAACCAAACGTATTCCCTTCACTTCCTCACTTCTCATCTTTCTCAACCGACCAAGGCAAAGCTCTGGAGCTCAGGGAAACGACCAACCTGTTCTAAGGTAAGAGAGCACCATCTTCTAGCTTGGATTCATGGAGGAAATCCTTGTATAAGGTTGGTTTCATGGTTAATTCGCTTAGCTTTCTCTTCTTAGCCGATCCTTCCCAACCTTTCTTGAAGAAACAACCTTGGATGACCTGTGGAGCTCAAGCCACCATTAAAGTTTCGAAGCTTGGAAGCTTGGAGCTCTAGGAACAACGTTTGAGGCGGGTTTTATAACTCTACACCTTGCTTTGTTATACATACTTTTATTCTTGCAAATAATAGTTAGTTCTTCTTCTTCCCCATCTTTCTTTGCACTCTTGCAAGCCTTTTCGTGAAGAATAGACCTTGGTTTCAAGGTTGAAGATGAAGGGTGTTAATACCTATGTTGGTCCTTATCCAACTTTATCAAATGGGTTCAACTCATTTCACCTCAAATGGGTTCAACTCGTTTCACCTCAAATGGGTTCAACTCGTTTCACCTCAAATGGGTTCAACTCGTTTCACCTCAAATGGGTTCAACTCGTTTCACCTCTAATGGTTCACACTTGTTTCAACTGAAATGGGTCACACTCGTTTCAATCCAAATGGGTTACACTCGTTTCAATCCAAACAGGTTCACACTCGTTTCAATTCAAATGGGTCACACTCGTTTCAACTGAAATGGGTCACACTCGTTTCAATCCAAACGGGTTCACACTCGTTTCAACTGAAATGGGTCACACTCATTTCAATCCAAATGGGTTCACACTCGTTTCAACTGAAATGGGTCACACTCGTTTCAATCCAAATGGGTTACACTCGTTTCAACCCAAATGGGTCACACTCGTTTCAACCTAAAAGGGTTCAATTAAAGGATACCTTATTTTATGTAAACCCTAATGACATGATAGTGGTGATTTGGTTTATGTTAATCAATAAGGACTTAATCCAACTCTATCTAGAGTGATGTAATCACCATTCATTAGGATGGAGAGAGAGAAAGTACCATTTATGGTTAAAACCCAAATAAAGTACCTTCAATGTATATGAATATGCAGGATTAGGGTATGATCCACTTATGAGAGATCATGAAAACCCTAATTAAGATAATTGATGAGTCTTAACCTAATTTGAAAGCATCAATAATGATGATGTTTCTCATTCATGATGATGCTATGAGTAATGTGAATAGTAAACCCTAATTCTAGGGTAATCATGAGTAATGTGAATAGTAAGCCCTAATTCTAGGGTAATCATGAGTAATGTGAATAGTAAACCCTAATTCTAGGGTAATCATGAGTAATGTGAATAGTAAACCCTAATTCTTGGGTAATCATGAGTAAATGTGAATAGTAAACCCTAGTTCATAGTAAGATGTTGAAATGAACAATAAACCCTAAACTCATGTTATTCCTTTAAGCATGAATTGTATGATCAAGATATGAGATAAGGAATCATTATTCCTAATCATAATAAAAGGGTTGAATGACCCTAAATGATGTAAACAAGGGAATCTTACCCTTTGTAAGGACACATAAGTATACCCTTTGAATTGAAGGATTAATTCTGTCTTATTGACTGCTGGTCTGACTATGAATTGTTGATTATTATCAATTGATTTAATCATGCAGGTTCTTATAAGAAAATAATCATATCCAGGTAAGGATCATGACATCATATTCATTGAAAGTAGGTCAATAGCTTATGAACAGAAATAATTATGTTACCTAGATGCAAGTGGTATCATATGAAATTGATATGCCTTAAGGACCATGAATGACATCAAGGTCATGCTAATAGATGACCTGATGCTGACATGTCATTTGATAGCAAGTGTTATGATGATATAAAGGTATGAACACCTATGTTCCTGAATTATAGTGATAAGATGATTAAGAATTGATATCCATCTGATAACTGATATGAGTAATACCTGTTACATTTAGTATTCTTCTATTATAGCAATGTCTAGTACTTGAATGTTTGGAAACATGTATGATGCTAAAAGAATACTGAAATGTACCTAATAACCAAGTTTAATCATATCATGTAGAGCCCTGATCATAGATCCATCATTGTCAGCATTTAAATGATGGTGAAACATGTTTTCCTAAGGGAACTCCTGGATCACATACTTTAGAGTATGTGGGGGAATATGGATGTGTATATCCTTACATCCTAGTGTAGGAGTTGATGTGGATGTATCTTAATCCATCAACCCTTCACTATATGTTTATACCGGGATGATGTAACACTATTCTTCCAAGGGAATCTTTTATACCGCATCGATGAGGGATAAACATGAAATCTTTCGATAGCGAAGAGAGTGCAGAATGCCACTGTGACTCTAATAGCGAAGTACCAAAATACCCTGGTGAGCTATATTAGTAGGGACACTAGATGTCCTACATGTTTATCCTCATTCTGACTGAGGTAGTTGAAGGTCATGAGAATCCGGCTCTTTCGATGACCTAGTATGATACCGATGCGACTTACTAGTGATCGGTTGGAGCATGAGCAGTATACCTCATCTCCGTAGGGCATAATGATGTTTGTAAAACATAATCAACTGCATAGCATAACTGCTTAGGTTGAACTATGAGGAACATTGATTGATATTACATTGCTTGCTTTTAATATCCTGTTCAAGTACTAGTATACATGTTCTTCATATTCCTTAAATAAAGATGAGTATTTGTTATCAAGCCTGCTGTGAGTAACCTAAGTTACCTGCTCATGATATTCCTTTGATTGCTTTTAACAAAGTTTCTGGCGGAGAGTTATAACTCTCGCTGGGACAATTATTTAAAATTGTCTCACCCCGTAGATTTCTACCTTTAGGTGGACGTCGAGGTCAAAGGAACCGATCTGCAGGTGGACAGCAGAAACAACAACAAATTCAGGAGCAACAGTGACTTTAGGTGGAAACACTGTGCTGTCTAGTCTTGTAGTTAGAATAGTCTTATGTCGTCTCTGTACACTCAGGACCTAGGAGTTTGTTGATCTGAGAATTTTGAAATCTTGAGATTTTGTATCATGGCGTATATAATCACTCGAGAAGTGATTTATCAGAGATGTAAACAGTTCATCTTACTTTTATAAAAGGAGTTTCAGGTTTTTAAGATCTCATTTTCGAAAAGTTTTAATTTCTCGTGATTCTCGTATTCCGCTGTTAATCGAATCGCTTCCGCTATGTTTATCTTGTGTTTTGGATATCAGAACCCACAATTAGTGGTATCAGAGTTCTAGGTTCGCTGAGTCTACAGAGACATAGGACTTAGAGTGTCAAGTCTATCCTTAGTACTTCTTTCTTATCTAATAGAGTCTTCTGCTCCTCAGGAGAAGAAGATAATTAAGGATGTCTGAACCACAGGAGGAGTACGAGGCCGAAAGTAGTGTTGCTGCGCCTCGAGAAGGTGCAAGGAACCTAGAAATACAGCAACCTGTACCTGAGCCACCTATGGAGCCACCTCGGTTTGACCCAGCTGACATGGGAAACCCAGCTGTTCAAACTATGTTTGGGCAGTTTATGACTGCCATGACACATATCACCGACAAGATGCCCATGCTTGCACCTAGGGCACCTGTCCAGTCTGAGGGTCAAGGTATCGGTAAAATGATTGAGCGACTTCGTCGGGTCGGAGCAACTGAATATTTTAGAACAGCTGACCCTGCTGATGCTGATCTGTGGTTAACTGAGTTGGAGAAAGCTTTTCGAATCCTTAACACCCCCGAAGGTGAGAAGGTTAGACATGTTGTCTATCTTCTCAAAGGTAGTGCTGGTCACTGGTGGACCATGGAAGAGCAGAAGAGGCCTGGAATAGAGATCTCGTGGGAAGACTTTCTTCGGGAATTTGTCCGCAGATATTTTCCAAAGACCTTCCTGGACGAGAAGATCTCTCAGTTTGAGAGACAGAGACAGGGTATGATGAACATTAGCGAGTATGAGGCTAAGTTCATGCAGTTGTTGCGATTATGTCCGCATATGGCTACCACATATGAAGAAAGGATTAGGAGGTTTGAGAAGGGTTTGAATGCCGACATGACTACTCCCGGGTCTGCACTAGAAAACTGGGAGAGATTCTCTACCTTTGTTGAGTCAGTCCGAAGGATAGAGAGATCCGTAGTCGAGAAAAGACAAACCCAAAAGAGATATCCACAGTTCCAGGGATCTTCATCTAGAGACTTTAAGAAGCCTAGATTCTCTGCGCCTACACCTCCACCACCCAGATCGAGTTCTCAGACTCAGTGGTACCCAAGTAGAGGTAGAGGACGAGGTTTACCGCCATGAGAGACTCACAGTTCAGCATCAATATCGGTCACAGGACCGCCAAGACCACAACAACTGGAGAGAAGTTGCTATAACTATGGGAAGGTGGGACATCTGATGAAGGACTGTAGGTCTAGGCCTGTCAGTGTGACACAACCTCTGAGGTAGGATCAACAGGGATCACAGAGAAGGCAGTCTCAAGGAGCAGCTAGAGGAAGTGGGCAAGCGTCTCAGGCTGGATCGTTAGCACCAACTCAACCTCCGGCGACAGCGAGGTTCTATGCTATGAACCCACCAGAAGCAGTAGTCAATCCACAGGTTGTGGCAGGTCAGATGGAACTTTTATATTCTGATATGTCTAAATCCTGTGTGGTATCTGTTTTGATTGACCCGGGTGCTACACACTCCTTTGTCACTCGAAGAGTGATTCGTAACTGCAATATGACAGTTAGACATAGGGCAGATAGCGTGTTTCTTGAAACTCCGTTGAGAGGATCTGCTGTTTTGCAAGAGGTATGCTCTCCCTGCATCCTCTTCTTTTATGATCATCTCATTCAAGTGGATCTTATACCACTTGATATGCAAGGATTTGATATAATCCTGGGGATGGATACCTTGGAAAGGTATAGAGTTGTCTTGGGTTGTGAATCCAAGCAGGTTGTGTTTGCTGATGAGAGCAACACATGGATCTTTCAAGGAGAGAGAAAGATTCTACCCACCTGTCTTGTGTCTTCTATGGTTGCTGATAAGCTGATGAGGCAAGGATGTTATGCATTCTTGGCCCATGTGATAGATACCACCATGAAGAGTCCTAACATTGCTGAAGTTCCTATAGTCAGGGAATTTGAAGATGTATTTCCTGAAGAACTTCCAGGTATGCCACCGCCTCGGGAAATTGATTTTGAAATCAATTTGATCCTAGATACCCAACATATAGCACAAACACCGTATAGGATGGCACCTGCTGAGATGGCAGAACTCAAGAAACAGCTTCAAGAGTTGCTTGAGAAAGGTTTTATCCGACCAAGTACTTCACCTTGGGGTGCTCCGGTCTTGTTTGTTAAAAAGAAGGATGGATCAATGTGGTTGTGCATCGATTACATGCAACTAAATAAAGTAACGATAAAGAATAAATACCCTCTGCCAAGAATTGATGATCTTTTTCACCAGTTGCATGGTGCAACTGTCTTCTCAAAAATAGACTTGAGGTCAGGATATCATCAACTTCGTATTAAGGACAGTGACATACCCAAGTCTGCCTTCAGGACAAGCTATGGTCACTATGAGTTCACAGTTATGTCGTTCGGACTAACTAATGCACCAGCTGCATTTATGGAACTCATGAATAGAATTTTCCGACCTTTCCTCGATCAGTGTGTTGTTGTCTTTATAGATGACATCCTGATCTATAGTAGAGATACTCAGCAGCATGAACAACATCTTTGTCAGGCTCTAACTTTGCTAAGACAACATAAGCTATACGCTAAGTTTAGCAAGTGTGAGTTCTGGATACCAGAGGTATCTTTTCTTGGACATGTGATATCTGCCTCAGGAATTCGTGTTGCCCCTAAAAAGGTAGAATCTGTTCTACAGTGGGAACAACTGAAAACACCGATGGAGATTTGTAGTTTCTTAGGATTGGCTGGCTATTATCGAAGGTTCATTAAAAACTTCAGTTCTATAGCCCTACCCTTGACAAAGTTGACCCAGAAAGATGTTCCTTTTTCCTGGAGTGATAAGTGTCAACAGTCTTTTCAGCTGTTGAAGGAGAGGTTGACAAGTGCACCTGTGCTTGTGCTACCTGAGCAAGGAAAAGGATATGTAGTCTTTTGTGATGCCTCCAAGAATGGACTTGGATGTGTGTTGATGCAGGATAAACAAGTGATTTCTTTTGCCTCCCGACAGCTTAAGAAACACGAGGAGAATTATCCAACACATGATTTAGAGTTAGCTGCTGTGGTTCATGCCTTGAAAATCTGGAGACATTATCTTTATGGAGAAACCTTCCAGATTTTCACAGACCATAAGAACCTTAAGTATATCTTCTCTCAGCATGACCTTAACATGAGGCAACGTCACTGGATGGAGTTAATCAAGGATTATGATTGTACAATAGATTACCATCCAGGAAAGGCCAATGTAGTTGCAGATGCCTTGAGTAGGAAATCAGCAACATCATCCTCTGATAGGGGACAATTAAAATCTTTAGTATGCCCTAGGAGAGATATGCTTATCTCCTTAAGGCAAGACAATGTACAGATGAAGGTGTCATGGATTGCCAGGTTGTTGGATGAGATGCATATCAAACCCACCCTAAGAGAGCAGATTAGGGAGGCACATCAAGTTGATGTTGCAGTTCAGCAGATCAGATCTGAGTATGGTGATGATATGCGAGAAGGTTTTCATGAATCAGATGATCAAGTATCATTCTATCATGGGAGGATGATAGTACCAGATGTAGATAACCTGAGGAAGTTAGTCCTGGAAGAAGCTCATTCTTCAATGTATGCTATGCATCCAGGAAGCACCAAGATGTATCGAAACTTGAACAATATGTATTGGTCGCCTGGGATGAAGAAGGACGTAGATGAGTTTGTTCTGAGGTGTCCAGTGTGTCAGCAAGTTAAAGCTGAACACCAGAAGCCTGCAAGAACAATGCAACCTTTACCCATACCACAGTGGAAGTGGGATCATGTAACCATGGACATTGTTGTTAGTCTACCTAGAACAAACAAAGGACATGATTCCATTTGGGTAATTGTTGATAGGTTGACTAAGACAGCGCATTTCTTACCTGTCAAAACAACCTATTCTGCTGAAAGGTTATCCCAGTTATATGTTCAAGCGATAGTGCGTTTGCACGGAGTTCCTATCACCATAGTTTCTGACAGAGGTCCTCAGTTCACAAGTCGTTTTTGGGAACAGCTACATAGGGCACTAGGCACCCAGTTAAGGTTTAGTACAACCTTTCATCCACAGACGGATGGACAATCAGAAAGGACTATACAGACCTTAGAAGATCTGTTGAGAGCATGTGTTCTCCAGTTCACAGGAAGTTGGGATCTGCACCTAAGCTTGATAAAGTTTGCCTATAACAATAGTTATCAACATAGTATTGATATGGCACCTTATGAAGCCTTGTATGGTAGACGTTGTAGATCACCCTTATGCTGGTATGAGACTGGTGAACATCAATTGTTAGGTCCTGATCTTGTGCAGCAGACTATGGAAAAGATTAAAGTAATACAACAATAGATTAAGACTGCACAAGATAGGCAAAAATCTTATGCTGACAAGCGTCGTAGACCGTTGGAGTTCCAGGTTGGAGACAGAGTGTATCTCAAGGTCTCACCTTGGAAAGGAGTCCTTCTCTTTGGAAGGAAAGGGAAGTTAGCTCCTAGATTTATAGGGCCTTATCCAATCACTGAACGGGTTGGAAAGGTATCCTATAGACTAGAGTTACCACCAGAATTACAAAAACTACACCCTGTGTTTCACATTTCTATGCTAAGGAAATGTCATCCCGATACCGAGTCAGTTCTACAACCTGTGGAAGTAGAACTGAATGAAGATATAACTTATGAGGAAGGACCAGTGTCAATCCTTGATAACAGAATTAAAAAGCTAAAGAAGAAAGAGATAAGTCTTGTAAAAGTTCTCTGGAATCACTGTGGTGTTGAAGAAGCCACTTGGGAACTAGAGGAAGAGATGATAAGGAAATATCCTACTCTTTTCTCTTAATATGTTTTATCGATTTCGAGGACGAAATCCTTGTAAGGGGTGAATAATTTGTAACATCCCTGACCCGGGTTATGAATTAACCCTAGGTGTTTTGCCTAAGATATGTAATTAAATCCTTGTGATTATCTTTTGGCATGTAATTAAGTTCCTAAGGAACATACATTTTCATTTCTGTCCTTTTTAAACAATGATTGTAGTATTGTTTGGTAATACAGGGACCTATGTGCAAATTACCCAATTAGAGGGGTTAACTTGCAAATTACACATGTTAAGATGTTCCTCTAATAAAGAGACATCATATGAAGGAATATGAGGAGGTATGATGGATTTCCCAAGTTTGGGCACCAAGGTGCAGCTTGTGGAGCAATCCTTGTGCTTAAACCCTAATTTTGGTGTAAAGTGCAATTTACACAAAATGTGGGGTGCAACTTGTACTATACACTTTCTAGAATATCTTTTATGACTCTTGACATCATTTAGAGAAGAAAGGATGAGAGGGGCACTTCTATTAAATAATTGGATAAGAAGGATGACCTTAGTAGTGAAAACACCTAGTATGAGTAAGAAGACCCTTCATATATATATCTTAGTATGCATGTTGGTTTTATCTACCCTTAGATATTGACTTTTGATGAGTTTTTCATAAAGATTATCATGCTTGGACGTGCCTTAGAAAGAAGAAGGGACTTAGATGAGAAATCTATGTTTTAGAGGTCCTTATGGTGGAAAATAACCTAAAGTATATAAGCCTAGTTCCTTGTAAAACAACCAAACGTATTCCCTTCACTTCCTCACTTCTCATCTTTCTCAACCGACCAAGGCAAAGCTCTGGAGCTCAGGGAAATGACCAACCTGTTCTAAGGTAAGAGAGCACCATCTTCTAGCTTGGATTCATGGAGGAAATCCTTGTATAAAGTTGGTTTCATGGTTAATTCGCTTAGCTTTCTCTTCCTAGCCGATCCTTCCCAACCTTTCTTGAAGAAACAACCTTGGATGACCTGTGGAGCTCAAGCCACCATTAATGTTTCGAAGCTTGGAAGCTTGGAGCTCTAGGAACAACGTTTGAGGCGGGTTTTATAACTCTACACCTTGCTTTGTTATACATACTTTTATTCTTGCAAATAATAATTAGTTCTTCTTCTTCCCCATCTTTCTTTGCACTCTTGCAAGCCTTTTCGTGAAGAATAGACCTTGGTTTCAAGGTTGAAGATGAAGGGCGTTAATACCTATGTTGGTCCTTATCCAACTTTATCAAATGGGTTCAACTCGTTTCACCTCAAATGGGTTCAACTCGTTTCACCTCAAATGGGTTCAACTCGTTTCACCTCAAATGGGTTCAACTCGTTTCACCTCAAATGGGTTCAACTCGTTTCATCTCTAATGGTTCACACTTGTTTCAACTGAAATGGGTCACACTCGTTTCAATCCAAATGGGTTACACTCGTTTCATTCCAAACGGGTTCACACTCACTTCAATTCAAATGGGTCACACTCGTTTCAACTGAAATGGGTCACACTCATTTCAATCCAAACGGGTTCACACTCGTTTCAACTGAAATGGGTCACACTCGTTTCAATCCAAACGGGTTCACACTCATTTCAACTGAAATGGGTCACACTCATTTCAATCCAAATGGGTTACACTCGTTTCAACCCAAATGGGTCACACTCGTTTCAACCTAATAGGGTTCAATTAAAGGATACCTTGTTTTATGTAAACCCTAATGACATGATAGTGGTGATTTGGTTTATGTTAATCAATAAGGACTTAATCCAACTCTATCTAGAGTGATGTAATCACCATTCATTAGGAAGGAGAGAGAGAAAGTACCATTTATGGTTAAAACCCAAATAAAGTACCTTCAATGTATATGAATATGCAGGATTAGGGTATGATCCACTTATAAGAGATCATGAAAACCCTAATTAAGATAATTGATGAGTCTTAACCTAATTTGAAAGCATCAATAATGATGATGTTTCTCATTCATGATGATGCTATGAGTAATGTGAATAGTAAACCCTAATTCTAGGGTAATCATGAGTAATGTGAATAGTAAACCCTAATTCTAGGGTAATCATGAGTAATGTGAATAGTAAACCCTAATTCTAGGGTAATCATGAGTAATGTGAATAGTAAACCCTAATTCTTGGGTAATCATGAGTAAATGTGAATAGTAAACCCTAGTTCATAGTAATATGTTGAAATGAACAATAAACCCTAAACTCATGTTATTCCTTTAAGCATGAATTGTATGATCAAGATATGAGATGAGGAATCATTATTCCTAATCATAATAAAAGGGTTGAATGACCCTAAATGATGTAAACAAGGGAATCTTACCCTTTGTAAGGACACATAAGTATACCCTTTGAATTGAAGGATTAATTCTGTCTTATTGACTGCTGTTCTGACTATGAATTGTTGATTATTATCAATTGATTTAATCATGCAGGTTCTTATAAGAAAATAATCATATCCAGGTAAGGATCATGACATCATATTCATTGAAAGTAGGTCAATAGCTTATGAACAAAAATAATTATGTTACCTAGATGCAAGTGGTATCATATGAAACTGATATGCCTTAAGGACCATGAATGACATCAAGGTCATGCTAATAGATGACTTGATGCTGACATGCCATTTGATAGCAAGTGTTATGATGATATAAGGGTATGAACACCTATGTTCCTGAATTATAGTGATAAGATGATTAAGAATTGATATCCATCTGATAACTGATATGAGTAATACCTGTTACATTTAGTATTCTTCTGTTATAGCAATGTCTAGTACTTGAATGTTTAGAAACATGTATGATGCTAAAAGAAATATGAAATGTACCTAATAAGCAAGTTTAATCATATCATGTAGAGCCCTGATCATAGATCCATCATTGTCAGAGTTTAAATGATGGTGAAACAGGTTTTCCTAAGGGAACTCCTGGATCACATACTTTAGAGTATGTGGGGGAATATGGATGTGTATATCCTTACATCCTAGTGTAGGAGTTGATGTGGATGTATCTTAATCCATCAACCCTTCACTATATGTTTATACCGGGATGATGTAACACTATTCTTCCAAGGGAATCTTTTATACCGCATCGATGAGAGATAAACATGAAATCTTTCGATAGCGAAGAGAGTGCAGAATGCCACTGTGACTCTAATAGCGAAGTACCAGAATACCCTGGTGAGCTATATTAGCAGGGACACTAGATGTCCTGCATGTTTATCCTCATTCTGACTGAGGTAGTTGAAGGTCATGAGAATCCAGCTCTTTCGATGACCTAGTATGATACCGATGCGACTTACTAGTGATCAGTTGGAGCATGAGCGGTATACCTCATCTCCGCAGGGCATAATGATGTTTGTAAAACATAATCAACCGTGTAGCATAACTGCTTAGGTTGAACTAAGAGGAACATTGATTGATATTACATTGCTTGCTTTTAATATCCTGTTCAAGTATTAGTATACATGTTCTTCATATTCCTTAAATAAAGATGAGTATTTGTTATCAAGCCTGCTGTGAGTAACCTAAGTTACCTGCTCATGATATTCCTTTGATTGCTTTTAACAAAGTTTATGGCGGAGAGTTATAACTCTCGCTGGGAAAATTATTTAAAATTGTCTCACCCCATAGATTTCTACCTTTAGGTGGACGTCGAGGTCGAAGGAACCGATTTGCAGGTGGACAACAGCAACAACAGCAAATTCAGGAGCAGCAGTGACTTCAGGTGGAAATCCTGTGTTGTCTAGTCTTGTAGTCAGAATAGTCTTATGTCGTCTCTGTACACTCAGGTCCTAGGAGTTTGTTGATCTGAGAATTTTGAAATCTTGAGATTTTGTATCATGACGTATATAATCACTCGAGAAGTGATTTATCAGAGATGTAAACAGTTCATCTTACTTTTATATAAGGAGTTTCAGGTTTTTAAGATCTCGTTTTCGAAAAGTTTTAATTTCTCGTGATTCTCGTATTCTGTTGTTAATCGAATCGCTTCCGCTATGTTTATCTTGTGTTTTGGAGATCAGAGCCCACACATATATAAATATTGTTCTCCGGTGTATATATGTTGTGGCTAAGGCAATAGAACAATTTAGTATCAAATTCTTGGCATAGTATGGATATAACAAATATGTTGGGCTCTTATGCAAATATTTCTGAGTGGGTGCTGATGTTGAAATCAGTTTTAATTTACCCATATTTTTGGGTATGTGGTTAATGGGTGATTGATTGTGTTTTATGTTTTGAGTAATCTCATTTAGTGTAACGGGTTCGCACAATTTGATATCAGAGATTTAGGTTCACTGAGTCTATAGGGACACTAGGACTTAGGACTAGGATGATGTTTAAGTTAGGAATATGACATAAAAATAATGTGCATACTATCTAATCTCCGTACTTGGGTGTCCTGGCTAGGTATTCAATTATTGAAGAAAAGGTAAGTATGGAACTCTTAAATTGTTATCTGTCTAATTATTCTGATCAAGTAGTCATTTTGAGACAATCTAAAGAGCATAACGAATAAGAAATCATGGTGTGAATATCTCAATCCTACCTTAAAGAAGATGAGAATTGCATTTATCTATCAAAACTTGAATGTTTGGTAGCTATAAGAGAAAGATACAACAACATGGTATCTAAATCTGAATACAAATAAGAAAAAGAGGAGTTCTTGAAGATGAGATTCAAGAAGATAAGAAAGTAAAGATAGACAAGTCTATTCTTATAAAGTGAATCAAGGTATGAAATCCACATAAGTTAGAGAGAACTCTTATGACAAGTACAAAATGAGAAGATGAATGGGAACAATGACAAAGAAATATGGTGGAACTTAAGTTAATCTCATACCAACCTATGTGTGTAAGAAAGTGTTAATGAAAAATCAGCATGGCATGTGAAAGAAATTAAGGGAGATGATCCTGATTTAATGAAGAAAATGTGGAATATGATGATTTACTTGTCGATAAGTGGTTGAAAAACATAATAAAATAAGAGAACGTACCAAGTGTGATAAATAGTCATCAAGGAAGGAGTAATGACATATGTTAATCATGATGATTCCTATGCTAATGGCAAGGCACCTGAAATGAAAAAGATAAAATGATACATAAGAAACTATAACCTACATAATAAAGATGGAATTGGTTACCTTTTGCTAGTGACCCTTGAAAAATACTACTATGGTATGGGAAGTGTGTTTCACTTTGTGTCTTTCCTTTCTAGGGTACAACTTTCAGGTGGATCATTGCCACTTGATACATGTGGATTCGTTGCAAACATGAGTGGATAGCCTATTATAGCATATGGTTGCTTGGACTATGGTTCCAAGATCATAAAGTTTGTGATGAGTTTGCTTTTGATCCTTCCAATAATTAGGAAGACACCTCTTATATGTCTTGAGATTTGTTATGTTGGTAAAAGTAGATGAGATAAGGATGTGAGTTCATTATATCACATGAGGTGGATACCAAGGTAATGAATCTTAGTATCCAAGATGTGTCAATAGTATGGGAAGTATGTGAAGGTTGGAGATGTTTATTAAATGAACATTCCAAGTATTCCTCTCCCTTAGAGAGAGAGAGAGAGAGTTGATGATGACCCTCTAAATGTTGTTTGGAAGGAAAAACAAAAGTGATTCTATAATATTGTGTATGGTTCAGTGATACTTAGGCAAGACCACTATCAAGGACAGATAGTTTGTTGATCAAGTAGACATGTGCTACCATGTTTCTTTAAGATAGAATATCCTTTAGACATAAAAGTTAGAATGGATGACATATGTTACATGACCGTGATGAGTTTAGAGTTATGTCCTTTAGACTAACCAACAGACAAATAGAATTTATGAATAGGAGGAATGGAGTGTTCTGGTCATGTCATACAAGTTATATCAAGCTTTGAACATGACATGTCAAAGTATTTCAAATATGGTCAAAAATATGATCAATATTTCTTCAAAAATCTTAGGGTTGCCAAAGCAGCAATAGCTATGAGACAAGTTGAACACGAGTGAGATGAGGTTGATTAAATGTCTTTATGGGATCATAATATGTGTTCTAAGTAGGTTGTGTAAATCCTAGTAAGGTGAAGATATTGTTGTTATTTCACCCCTAACAAGAATAGGAATGATGTTTCCTTGTATGGAATGATAGGTCCCAGCATCAGCATTTCTTTTTATGCTAAAAAAGAACTGACAAGTGTTCCAGTGTCAATGTATCTAGAAAAAAAAGGGATGGATACATTGCCTTTTTTTATGCTTCAAGGAATGGTATGGGACACATGGTATGATTGGTAAAAAGCTAGAAAGTATGACTTTTGAGTAATGTGTTGATACAATAGATATAATTTTAGGATGATAGCTAGAATTTAAAGTTGAACATTACAACTAGAGTTGTACATATGACACAACAAGTTTCTACATTCCATATTGAGAATGTCTTCTTAGGTGGGGGTTTTTGTGCTAACCCAAGATGAGATATGTATGAATCATGTGACATCACCATTACATTCAAGTAACCATGTGAAGGTAAATGGATGAGGTGCAAAGGAAGTACCCATCTTTGTTTACCTTGGATTTTGGGGGTGAAATCCCCGTTAGGGGTTTATAGTTGTAAGGCCCCTACACTTGCTTAATGATTTCAACAAGATTAATTATCATAATTTAATTCCTATAACCCTAATATAACCTTGTTATATGCTTTTAAATCATAATGCAATCTTAAGTTTCAAATTTGGTCCAATTTGGACACTGTTTGAGCAAGTTATACAATTTTATGCACATTTTGGACTTTTCAGCAATTTACCCAATTGAAAGGTTTTTTTGCAATTTGTCACTTGAATTATGTTCCTTGGATACTATTTCATCGTTCTTGAGCTTTTTGAGCCATGGGGCACCTATTTAAACCTTAGTTTGAAGGTGTTTTCTCCAAGGGTATTTTAGGGTTTACCCCTTCACGGATGAGCTACCTATAGTAGCTATCAACTAATGAATTATTTGATTTGCTGGGAAATTCGACAAATAAAATCTAAGAAGGTATATACACATGGTGGGGGATCTATTTGTGTGTGTTCTTGTATATTGTCAATAAATTAAGGCCATGGACACTTGGATAGAATCTAGAACTTTAACTTTTTCTTTTTCTTTTTCTTTATCTTAAAGTTTTATATACGTATCCCCAAGAACCAAAATGAGCCATTTTCTCTCCACCACTTCCCTCCTTCTCCTAACCTCGTTCTCCCTCTATTCTGCTGTGAATTTTTCTGTCCAAGGGAGAAGAAAGGAGGGATCTTCTTGGAAAAAGGATCTAGGGTTGCAATTGACTTCATTTTAGGGTTGAAAAAGCTTCCTTCTAGTGATCTTGACCTATAAGAGTAAGAATTCCCTACTTTCCTCCATTTATATCTTTTGTATCCTTCCTTCTAGATTTCTCCAGGCCGTTACCTTGTTGTTCCATGGTAGAAATTGCTCTAAATCTCTAAAACCATACCTTTCTTGCTCCTTATGCTTAGGGTTTGCTCATTTGATGAAGAAAGGTGCTAGATGGACGAATTCATATCTTATTCTTGGATTTTCTACCCTACCTGCTCAATTTTTCTTCTATTTGGGGTTTCATCTTCTCATTAGAGGCAAGTTTTATAACTTGCTCTACGTTTATTGCTTTCCATAAGCTTTCTAGATCATGTTCTTGCTTGAAAATGATGATTCATGCACTAAAAAGCTATGCTTGACTTGGATTTCGATTTTTATAATGTTATCTATTCTGATTTCAGTTATATATGAACCTCTGATCATGTGTACATTATTCCTAAGGTATAATATGACTTGGATCAGGTTGGATTGACAACTTATGGTGCTAAGCACCTATCAACCAATGGTCAATTTTAGGGTTTTAAGTTGATTTCTTCTATAAACCCATGACCCAATGATGGTACCATTGCAACAACTCTATGGTGTTGTCTTAATGAAAACTTATGGTCATGATCAAAGGTGTCATATGATGGTGACAACCTATGGTCAACCCCCACCCCTTAGGTCAAGTTTTGGATAAATTAGAAGTTTAATGATCAACCATTAACTACCCTAATAATGTTATCAATCATTGATGACATTAGCTTAATATTTAATGTTAATTAATGAATATAGTGTTGATCTAATAACCTATGGTGACTTAATGGTCACTAATGATGGTGTATCAGATCTCCAAAACCTATGGTGAGTTAATAATATAGTTGTAGCATCAATTAAACCTTAGACCAATGGTTTCTTGGGTCACTTGATGCAATGGTCAGACCTATACTGTAATTGATGGTTTTAACATATGAACTTGACCCAACGGTCAAGATCTAATGTTTATTTCTCCAAGAAAGTAAATGATGGCTAATGTAATATTTTTATCCTAATAATGTGATTTAGATGGTTTCCTTTATATGATCAACTTAAGGATCTTACTTTTGGACAATGGATGGCTTATTTTAATTGAACAGTCGATTGTGGGTTTTTCCCTACTCTTAATGGAACTTTTTGTGTTGTTAATCAAGGGATGTATAGGGTTAAGTGGTGACTATTTCTAGAGAACAACTTAACGACTTCATAGGTGGTTTATCCAAGGTTCTTACTTATGTAAACAACCAATGGTCTTACCTTTTAAACATCCAATGGTTCTGGGTGACATTTTGGTATGGTGATATGGGTTGATGATGGAACAAATGGAGGGTTACCCTTAATAAGGCAGACTTACCTATTCACTCATATGAATAGAAAGGATGATAATCATATTGTGTTGATGTGTAACCCTAATATGGTATAGCTTGTTATACCTAGCTTTAATATAACTAAATGTTGGTAATTTGGTATGAATGGTCCTTGAATGACTAATACAATCATGGAGTACTCTGTTACTTTTGTTGAAACCCTAGTACATTATAACCCAATGGTTACACCTTGATTTATGTATGGGTTCATACTTGATAATAGTATGGAATGTGATGGTGATGCTTCACCTTATGCATCCATGATCCATTGGGGATGCCATGAGTTAGGGTTTGGGTATGAGTGTTGATTAGTAACATTGGTATAATTTATCATGTTGAACCTAACTCTAATGCAAATAGATAAATATGAGTATTCATGTTTAAAATCCTTATAGGATGTAATGATGGTAGAATAACCTCCTTAACATGATCATAATCTTAATATGTTCGTTGGAGGTTATCATAGCCACATGGTTGATACTTTCTTATGATAAACATGTGAATTATGAATATGATGAGTATTAATCATATCTAGGTTCCTTGCATGTTGATGTACTAAATGAATGTTCTTAATGTTAATATAACCCTGCTATGATTGTTTATGAATAACTCCTATCTCATTATTGCAATATTGTGTTGATCTGGTATATTATATGTAAGTGATGTTGTTGAGCCTTGTTATAAGGCATAGAAAGATAATGATGATCTTGTGGAATAGTATGATGGTATTAATGACCTTTGAGCATGGTTGAGCTCTGAATGAGGTGTAATCCTCTTGTGTTGATAAGGGTTGATACCCTATGATATTGTGGAAAGGATTTATATCTTGTGATAGTATGATGACTAATGTGGTCTCATGAATGGAAAGTGAATAGTTCCATGTGATGATGAGATGAGAAATCATGTTTCAAACATTTTATATCTTTTGAAGTTGTGATATTTATATGCTTTTTAGAAGTGAATTAGGGTTTGTATGTCCACTTGTTTGATGCATCCTTAATTCACCCAATTGGCATAACTAATCAAGTAAAACTCTAATCATGTAGTGCCCTGTGCCATAGATCCATGTGAGTGTAACAATTTTCCAGATGGTGAAACGAGTATTCCTAAGGGAAACTCAGAGCGCATACTGATCAGTAGGTGGGGTGATTGTCATCCTGAATTCAAGTGTTTAGGGAGGATGACTGCGGTCATACCCATCCCTCAGTTTGAGAACAGTTGCAGTCGTGTCTCGGTGATTATATATGTGAGGATATTGGAGGACAACTGTGGTTGTACCTCAGATGGTAGGGTATGCGTACCCACCTCTTTTCACTAGTGTTGTGACATGTACCAAGGACGAACTAGGTTGTAGTATCTTTCCCTTATGTGTCGATGCGGCGGACCCGTACTGATCGGGGGCGGAGAAGATCTTAGGAGTCTGGTTCTTCCTAGATCTTGTATGGCACTAATTGTGACGAAGCGGTGGTCAGTTGGAACTTGAGTGGTATCCTCAAATTCCTCAGGGCATAATAAAAGATGTAATACAGCCGTATAGCATATCTGTTTAGGTTTATACATGATGCTTCACATTGGATGATAACCCTTGTTTGTTTTCTTTACATAAAGATGATTCTTAGTGCAATTAAGAGATAGTAGATATACTTATGTTGTGGATATGCTTAATATTGTAGAGGCATACATACAATAGCCATGATTATGTTGATAACTATACTGCTACTACTGATTATAATCATGATGCTAACTATCTCATGTTGTTAGTAATGTTTAGCATGCTAGCCATGCCTTTGTAACTAGAGATGCATATAATGCTAATCATGCTTATCCAGATTATTTTGCTTATGTTGTTAGCTCTTTTTATGATTTTGATATGTTCAACCTATTAGACATGCTAATGTTGTTATCTATGCTTATGTGGCTAGAATTATTTATAATGATAGAGATTCTATGTTATTAGACTTGCTCATGATGCTAGATATGCATATGCTACTGAATTGCTTATATTGTCAACAAGATAAAGGATGATAGTCTGTCCAATGATGATAGTTATTATCTACTCCTTTATGTATTTAGTTAATCATTAGTGCTACTGAGCTTATTTGTTATATCAGATTAATCTTCTTAACTATTTAATTACTTCAAAATGTTGTAATCAATAATCGTTGTTGGAGGTTATATATCTTGCTGGGACATGGGTCTCACCCTTGTGGTTTGCCACATTTTTTTTAGGTAATAAGAAGTGATGAAAACAAACATGTGGAAGCCAAGAGGAGCTATATTAATGAATCTTTAAGAAAGTTGACTAGATGTCTAATTTGTCCTAGAATCATCCATGTACTCTCAGATCTGGGCAGGAAAAGTTTGTATATGGTGTTTCAATTGAATCTAACTTTTATTAGCATATTAATGCTTGTTTGTGTGGCATATATGAATATTTTTCTCTGGTTTATATATGTTGTGGCTAAGGCAATAGAACAATTTACATCAAATTTTTGGCATAGTATGAGTGGGTGCTGACGTTGAAATCAGTTTTAATTTAGCCATATTTTTAGGTATGTGGTTAATTGTTGATTGATTGTGTTATATGTTTTGAGTAATCTCATTTATGTAATGGGTTCTCACATGTTGGTATCAAAGCTTTAGGTTCACTGAGTCTACAAGAACACTAGGACTTAGGACTAGGATGATGTCTAAGTTAGGAATATGACATAAAAATATGGTGCATACTGTCTAATCTCAGTACTTGGGTTCCCTAGCCAGGTATTCAATTATTGTAGAAAAGGTAATTATGGAACTCTTAGATTGTTATCTTTCTGATTACTCTGATCAAGTAGTCATTCTGAGACAATATAAAGAGCATAATGATTAAGAAATCATGGTGTGAATATCTCAATCCTACCTTAAAGAATATGAGAATTGTGTCATTATCTATCAAAACTTGAATGTTTGGTAGATATAAGAGAAAGATACAACACCATGGTATCTAAATCTAAAAACAAATAAGAAAAAGAGGAGTTCTTGAAGATATGATTCAAGAAGATAATAAAGTAAAGATAGAAAACTCTATGCTTGTAAAGTGAATCAAGGTATGAAATCCATATAAAATAGAGAGAACTCCTATAACAAGTACAAAATGAGAAGATGAATGGGAACAATGACAAAGAAATAAGGTGGAACCTGAGTTAATCTCAGACAAACCTATGTGTGTAAGAAAGTGTTAATGAAAAATCAGCATGACATGTGAAAGAAATTAAGGGATATGATCCTGATTTAATGAAGAAAATGTGGAATATGATGATTTACCTATCAATAAGTGGTTAAAAAACATAATAAAATAAGAGAGCATACCAAGTGCGATAAATAGTCATCAAGGAAGGAGTAATGAGATATGTTAATAATGATGATTCCTATGATAATGGCAAGGAACCAAAAATGAAAAAGGTAAAATGATACATAAGAAATTGTAACCTACATAATGAAAATAGAATTGGTTACCTTTTGATAGTGACCCTTGAAAAATACTACTATGGTATGGGAAGTGTGTTTCACTTTGTGTCTTTCCTTTCTAGGTCACAACTTTCAAGTGGATCATTGCCACTTGGTACATGTGGATTCGTTGCAAACATGAGTGGATAGCTCATTATAGCATAAGGTTTCTTGGACTATGGTTCCAAGATCATAAAGTTTGTGATGAGTTTGCTTTTGAGCCTACCAATAGTTAGGAAGACTCCTCTTATATGTCTTGTGATTTGTTATGTTGGTAAAAGTAGATAAGATAAGGATGTGAGTTCCTTATATCACATGAGGTGGATACCAAGGTAATGAATCCTAGTATCCATGATGTGTCAATAGTATGAGAAGTATGTGAAGGTTGGACATGTTTATTAAATGAACATTCCAAGTATTCCTCTCCCTTAGAGAGAGAGTTGATGATGACCCTCTAAATGTTGTTTGGAAGGAAAAACAAAAGTGATTCTACAATATTGTGTATGGTTCAGTGATAGTTGGGCAAAAACACTATCAAGGATAGATAGTTTGTTGATCAAGTAGACATGTGCTTCCATGTTTCTTTAAGATAGAATATCCTTTAGACATAAAAGTTAGAATGGATGACATCAGTTACATGACCATGATGAGTTTAGAGTTATGTCCTTTTAACTAACCAATGGACAAATAGAATTTATGAATAGGAGGAATGGAGTGTTCCAGTCATGTCATACAAGTTATATCAAGCTTTGAATGATTACATGTCGAAGTATTTCAAATATGGTCAGAAATATGATCAATACTTCTTCAAAAACCTTAGGGTTACCGAAGAAGCAATAGCTACGAGACAAGCTGAACAAGAGTGAGATGGGGTTGATTAAATGTCTTTATGGGATCATGATATGTATTCTAAGTAGGTTGCGTAAATCCTAGTAAGGTGAAGATAGTGTTGTTGTTTCACCCCTAACAAGACTAGGAATGATGTTTCCTTGTATGGAATGGTATGTGCTAAAAAAGAACTGACAAGTGTTCTAGTGTTAGTGTATCTAGAAAAAAAAAGGGATGGATATATTGCCTTTTCTTATGCTTCAAGGAATGGTATGGGACACATGTCATGATTGGTAAAAATCTAGCAAGTATGACTATTGAGTAATGTTTTGATACAATAGATATAATTTTAGGATGATAGCTAGAAATTAAATTTGAACATTACTACTAGAGTTTTATAGATGACACACCAAGTTTCTACATTCCATATTGAGAATGTCTTCTTAGGTGGAGGTTTTTGTGCTAACCCAAGATGAGATATGTATAAATCATGTGACATCACCATTATATACAAGTAACCATGTGAAGGTAATAATATGAGGTGCAAAGGAAGTACCCGTCTTTGTGTACCTTGGATTTTGGGGGCGAAATCCCCGTTAGGGGTTTATAGTTGTAAGGCCCTTAAACTTTCTTAATGAGTTAAACAAGCTTAATTATCATAATTTAATTCTTATAACCCTAATATAACCTTGTTATATGCTTTGAAATCATAACACAATCTTAAGTTTCAAATTTGGTCCCATTTGGACACTGTTTGAGCAAGTTATACAATTTTATGCACATTTCAGACTTTTCTACAATTTATCCAATTGAGAGGTTTTATTTGCAATTTATCACCTGAATTGTGTTCATTGGATACTCTCTCATAATTCTTTATCTTTTTCATTCATGGGGTGCCTATTTAAACCTTGGTTTGAAGGTGTTTTCTCCAAGGGTATTTTAAGGTTTACCCCTTCACGGATGAGCTACCTTTAGTAGCTATCAACTAATGAATTTTTTGATTGGATGGGAAATTCGACAAAGGAAATCTAATCATGCTATAAACATGATGGGGGAGCTTCTTGTGTGTGTTCTTGTATATTATTAATAAATTAAGGCCATGGACACTTGGATAGATATTAGAACTTCAACCTTTTCTTTTTCTTTATCTTAAAGTTTCATATACTTATCCCCAAGCACCAAAACGAGCCATTTTCTCTCCACCACTTACCTCCTTCTCCCAACCTCATTCTTTCTCTGTGCTACTATGAATTTTTCTATCCAGGGAAGAAGAAAGGGGGGATCTTCTTGAAAAAATGATCTAGGGTTGCAATTGACTTCATTTTAGGGTTGAAAAAGCTTCCTTCTAGTGATCTTGACCTAAAAGAGTAAGAATTCCCTTCCTTCCTCCATTTATTTATTTGTTATCCTTCCTTCTAGCTTTCTCCAGGTCAGAACCTTGTTGTTCTATGGTAGAAATTTCTCTAAAGCTCTAAAACCCTACCTTTCTTGCTCCTTATGCTTAGGGTTTGCTCATTTGATGAAGAAAGGTGCTAGATGGACGAATTCATATCTTATTCTTAGATTTTCTACCCTACCTGATAGATTTTTGTAGGGGTTTCATCTTCTCATTAGAGGAAACTTTTATAACTTTCTCCATGTTAATTTCTTACCATAAGCTTTCTAGATCATGTTCTTGATTAAAAATGATGATCCAAGCACTAAAAAGCTACACTTGACTTGGATTTCAATTTTTATAATGTTACCTGTTCTAATTTCAGTTATATATGAACCTGTGATCATGTGTACATTATTCCTAAGGTATCATATGACTTGGATCAGGTTGCTTTGACAACTTATGGTGCTAAGTACCAATTAACCAATGGTCAATTTAGGGTTTTAAGCTGATTTCTTCTATAAACCCATGACCCAATGATGGTACCCTTGCAACAACCCTATGGTGTTGTCTTCATGAAAACTGATGGTAATGATCAAAGGTGTCATATGATGGTGACAACCTATGGTCACCCCCTCCCAGGTCAGGTTTTGGATCAACTAGAAGTTTAATGATCAACCATTAAGTACCCTAATAATGTTATCAATCAATGATGACATTAGCTTAATATTTGATGTTGATTAATGAATATAGTGATGATCTAACAACCTATGGTGACTTAATGGTCAATAATGATGGTGGATTAGATCTCCAAAACCTATGGTGAGTTAATCATATAGTTGTAGCATCAATTAAGCATTAAACCAATGATTTCTTAGGTCACTTGATGCAATGGTCTAACCTATACTATAATTGATGGTTTTAATATATGAACTTGACCCAATGGTCAAGATCTAATTTTTATTCCTCTAAGAAAGTGGAATTATGGATAATGTAATATGTTGGTCCTAATAATGTGATTTATATGGTTTCCTTTATATGATCAACTTAAGGAGCTTACTTGTTGACAATGGATGGCTTATTTTAACTGAACAGTCGATTGTGGGTTTTGCCCTACTCTCAATGGAACTTTTTGTGTTTTTAATCAAGGGATGTTTAGGGTTAAATGGTGACTCTTTCTAGAGAACAACTCAAGGACTTCATCGGTGGTTTATCTAAGGTTTTTATTTATGTAAACAATCAATGGTCTTACCTTTTAAACATCCAATGGCTCTGGGTGACATTAAGGTATGGTGATATGGGTTGATGATGGAACAAATGGAGGGTTACCTTTAATAAGATAGTCTTACCTATTCACTCATATGAATAGAAGGGATGATAATCATATTGTGTTGATGTGTAACCCTAATGAGGTATAGCTTGTTATACCTAGCTTTAATATAACTAAATGATGGTAATTGGGTATGAATAGTCCTTGCATGACTAATACAATCATGGAGTACTATGTTACTATTGTTGAAACCCTAGTATGCTATAACCCAATGGTTACACCTTGATTTTATTGTGGGTTCATACTTGAGAATAGTATGGAATGTGATGGTGATGCTTCACCTTATGCATCCAATGGGGATGCAAGAGTTAGGGTTTGGGTATGAATGTTGATTAGTAACATTGATATAATTTATCATGTTGAACCTAACTCTAATGCAAATAGATAAATATGAGTATTCATGTTTAACATTCTTATATGATGGAATGATTGTAGAATAACCTCCTTAACATGATCATAACCTTAATTTGTTCTTTGGTGGTTATCATTGCCACATGGTTGATACTTTCTTATGCTAAACATGTGCATTATGAATATGATGAGTGTTAATCATATCTAGATTCCTTGCATGTTGATGTAATAAATGAATGTTCTTAATGTTAATATAACCCTGCTATGATTGTTTATGAATATCTCCTAGCTCATTAATGCAATATTGTGCTGCTCTGGTGTATTATATGTAAGTGATGTTGTTGAGCCTTATTATAAGGTATAGAAAGATAATGATGATTTTACAGAGAATAGTATGATGGTCTTAATGATCTTTGGACATGGTTGAGCCCTGAATGAGGTGTAATCCTCTTGTGTTGATAAGGGTTGATACTCTGTGATGTTTTAGAAAGGATTTATATCTTGTGATAGTATCATGACTAGTGTGGTCTCATGAATGGCAATTGAATAGTACCATGTGATGATGAGATGAGAAATTATGTTTCACACATTTTATATCTTTTGAAGTTGTGATATTTATATGCTTGTTAGAAGTGAATTAGGGTTTGTATGTCCACTTTTTTTATGCATCCTTAATTCACCCAATTGGCATAACTAATCAAGTAAAACTCTAATCATGTAGTGCCATGTGCCATAGATCCATTTGAGAGTCAGAATTTGCCAGATGGTGAAAGAAGTATTCCTAAGGGAAGCTTGGAGCACATATTGATGAGTATGCGGGGTGCTTGTCATCTAGAATTCAAGTGTTTAGAGAGGATGACTGCGCTCATACCTAGCCCTCAGTTTGAGAATGGCTTCAGTCTTGTCTCAGTGATTATATATGTGATAATATTGGAGGAGAACTGTGGTTGTACCTCATATGGTAGGGTATGCGTACCCACCTCTTTTCTCTAGTGTTGTGACCTATACCAAGGATGAACTAGGTTGTAGCAGCTTGACCTTATGTGTCATTGTGGTGGACCCGTATTGACTGGGGGCGGTCAAGATCTTAGGAGTCTTGTTCTTCCTAGATTGTGTATGGAACTGATTGCGAACAAGAAGTGGTCAGTTGGAACTTGAGTGGTACCCTCAAATTCCTCAGGGCATAATAAAAGATGTAATACAAATGTATAGCATATATGTTTAGGGTTATACACAATGCTTCACATGGGATGATAACCCTTGTTTGTTCTCTTTACATAAAGATGATGCTTAGTACAATTAAGAGATAGTAGATATACTTATTTTGTGGATATGCTTAAGATTGTAGATGCGTACATATAGTATCCATGATTATGTAGATAACTATACTTCTACTGTTGATTATAATCATGATGCTAGATATCTCATGTTGTTAGTTATGTTTAGCATGCTAGCCATGCCTTTGTAACTAGAGATGCATATAATGCTAATCATGCTTATCCAGATAATTGTTCTTATGTTGTTAGCTCTTTTTATGATGTTGATATGTTCAACCTATTAGATACGCTAATGTTGTTAGCTATGCTTATGTGGCTAGAATTATTCATAATGATTGAGATTCTATGTTACTACACTTGCTCATGATGCTAGATATGCATATGCTTCTGAATTGCTTATATTGTCGACAAGATAAAGGATGATAGTCTGGCTAATGATGATAGTTATTATCTGCTCCTTTATGTATTTAGTTAATCATCAGTGCTGCTGAGCTTATTTGTTATATCTGATTAAACTGCTTAACTATTTAATTAATTAAAAATGTTGCAATCAATAATTGGTGTTGGAGGTTATATCTCTTGCTAGGACATAGGTCTCACCCTTGTGGCTCGCCACATTTTTTTAGGTAATTAGAAGTGACGAAAACAAACATATGACAACAAAGATGAGCTATATTAATGAATATTTAATAAAGTTGATTAAATGTTTAGTTTGTCCTAGATTCGTCCCTGTACTGTCATATCTGGACATGAAAAGTTTGTATATGGTGTTTCAAACGAATCAGACTTTTATTAGCATATTAATGCTTGTTTGTGTGGCATATATGAATATTGTTCTCCAATGTATATTGTTATGGCCAAGGCAATAGAATAATTTATATCAAATTCTTGGCATAGTATGGATATAAGAAAGATGTTGGGCTCTTATGCAAATGTTTCTGAGTGGGTGTTGACATTGAAATCAATTTTAATTTACCCATATATTTGGGTATGTGGTTAATTGGTGATTGATTGTGTTTTATATTTTGAGTAATCTCGTTTAGTGTAACAGGTTCTCACAATAATGATTTTTTCCTCTACGCTCATTAGTCCTGTCACATCATTAAAATATGTTCCTTACGTTTTCTTCATAATTTTTCTCTATGAAAAAAAATTGGTTTGAAATCCCAAAAGAAAGATAGATACCTACTATGTATTCTCTTCCTACTTCACAAATCTATTGAGTCCATCCTTAAATTCCTTATTTATCTCGGACACCACATTTTTCACTAATCCATATTCCTATCAAGTATTTTGATTGCTCTTCCGAGGACTCCACGTTCCTTAATCATGCCAATAGTTTCGAGGACTCCAAGTATGTCATGTGCAAGATCACTTCACTAACGAAGAACTTCCTCCCTTAATGTACATTATCCAAGTCTAAAGTTAGAATTTCGATGGTGAAGTAACTCACCTGTAGAAACAACTTGAACTTTTTGTTTTACATTTTGAACAAATAAAAGACACTAATAAAAGATAACAAAATTAATGTTACTGTGATGAATTTCATCTAACTAAATTGAGCAACTTCTATATTTCATGTGTATGGGCACGTGTGTGTTAACTAGTCTCTTATCATAGATTATGTTTTCCTAAAAGAAACTTCATAATGGAACCACATATTGGAACTTTTTTTCTTGCAAGAAATTGTTTCTACTATATATTTTTATTATCAAAGAACAACATGTATATGTGATGGTTACCATATCACTTCCACAAGGAAACTTATGTTCATAATTAATTGGATCACACAGTTTTTCTAATGATTGAACAAGACTTTATATCATATCCATGCCTACAATATTTAAATCAATTTTTTAGGGTAAAATCCATTGCTAGGGAGATCATTTATTAGAATGTTTGAATACATTTACCATCATCTTTTAGAATATGTGTGTTCAACATTTCTACATAATATTATTATATATGGACATGTTGAGAAATCTAGAGTTATTTCTTTCTCATACATTATTTTGATAACCCTAAGACTATAAAATTAACAAGAATGGAAAAAATCTAATATAAAAATAAATGGTTGTGTTCTTGGTGTAAATGACTAATATTTATTGTGATGTGCAATCTTCCTTGACAAGGATTCTCAGGACGAAAACTTACTTGCTCAATTACTTAATGTTAAATTCAATCATTTCTGAACTTTTGTATATGCAATATTTCTATTTTCATCAAAAAATGTATGCCCGGAAAACATTATTCTTATACCAAAGATAGTTATACATGATTTATAGATTTTAAAAGTGTTGGATACAATAAATTGGCATAGGTACATATTTGATAATTTTTTTATTTTTTTTGGTCAGTAAAAAATCATGTTACTAAAATTTTGGTGCCCAAAACTTTGGGTACAGAAGATTTTGTGCCCCCATTACAAACCTGGATGAAAACATCCGAACAACAAAGGAAAACAAGCTAGACACTAAGCTACTTACAGTAGCCAACAACCTAGATAAAAGGAGAAAAGAAAAACCCACAATACTAACTCAAACATATAACAAGGAAGCTGAAAAGACCATCCTAAACTACTCATGCCAACACTGGAAATATACTCATCCTCTAAAAGTGTGGCAACATGAGCAGCCGAACCATCACTTCAGCAGCCTGGAGATCTCAAGAGGAATACAGCAGGATTGTCCACTACTATCATCCAGATCTTCAAAATTTTGGCAAGCAAAAGAAAACACCCAGAGAGCCTGCAAACCATTGAGTCCTTTAGAGCAGATTGACTGAGCTAGCTGATCATTCACACACTAAACATTATCCTCATCCCTCTAAAATTGTGTGGACTAATCCGCCAACATAGGAACAGCCTGAACCAACGAAACCAATGTCCAGAATCACCTGGTTAGTTCTTTATGCAACCCCCAGAAACCAAACAGCACGAAGCCTAAAAAAGGAGAGATCAGCCCCCTTCTCTTCTCTTCCTTGTTGCTTTCTTTTTCCTCTTGGTCCATGATTCCTCATATTCTAGTGACTCATTGTCCAAATGGTCAGAGTCAATTCCAGAATAGGTATCCTCAATGGAACCATCATCTTCATCAAAGAGCTTCTCCTTTCTCTGTTGATAATAAACTAAAAAATCGCTACTCTCCCAGATCTTATTGATCTTCCATGAATCGGAGCAACTGCGAGTAAGCTCCAACTCCCATCCGAGATTGTGACTACCCAGATTACAAATCTGGGACGACCCAAACATGTCTGGTTCCTTCAACCAGTCTTGAATGATCTTAGGTTGACGCTCATGAGCTGAAGTGTTACTGTTGAGGACAACCTCTTGAATCTACTGAGCAATAGTGTTATGCAGTCTATTGTCGTCTTCTTTAGTATCACCAGAAAGAACCACAGTCAATCCCCCCTGGTCTTTTGCATCTTGAGTCACATTACTAGGAAAGTCAGTTGGGGCATTACGTCAAATACCTCCCTGTTTCCCAAACCTTACCTGCAAATCGTTGTCCGGGGGGTTTTCCTGGACTTCGACGGGCATGAGATAGTTCTGTGACCAAATTGTTTGCAGTTCGAACAAGAGACTAGCTTCGAAATGACCTCGATCTTCAACTGCTTAATGACGGAATCCACTTCTACCTTAGTCGTCCTGGGCAGAGAGGATCCGTTGCACACTTCAACACAGGCAATGGCAGCTCCGATACAACCAGTAGATGTAGATCTGTCGTCGAATTCCACAGGTTTCCCGATTGTGCTAACTACGCTCGCAATGTGCTTATGAGTCCAAGGAACTCCAGCATTTTTGGTTTTCACCCAGATTGGTACCTGCGAGAAAGACAGAGGTTGAAGGGAGGTACCCAGCTTCTACGAGTGAGCAACGACTAGCGACCCATCCAGGAACCATGGCCCCTCATCCAGCACCCTATCTCTCTCCGTATTCGATGGCATCTTGATAATGAAACCCTCCCTCTCCTCTAAGAAGACTTCAATCGATCCACTCGGTCGCCAGAGTCGTCTAATCCACCCTGCTAAGTGCCCTCAATAGGGATTCCTTCCTACAAATCGAACAGAAATGAACTCGCCCCAGTCCGGAACTGGACACTCCAGGCTGGAAATTGAGGCACATCTCTCTCCATCTCTAAGGATTGGCTCGACGTATTTGATCGTCACAATCACGTCCACATCCGGATCTTGCCTACTGGTTAGAAGCCAGTCAGCAATTCATGAAGATGGACCTGCTCCATTGGCGGGGGAGGGGGATGGGGAGGTAGAGGAGGATGCTTCCGCCGCCTCCTTTCCCTTTTGCTGTGTCCGTCCAGGCGATCCTGAGTGACCGGGGATGGCGATCTTGCATCCATCACCAGTTGCCTCCGAATGGCGAACTGGAGGAGGCGAAATCGACTCTGCAGCAGCTTGAAGCTTCTCCCCTCGGCCGCTAGGATTGCGCTCGCAACCACACCCTCATCCTCCTCGCCCCCGAGCCATCGCCCTAGAATCGCTCTAGTGGCTATCAATAATTTTTTTATTGATAAAACCACTATTGTATTCCTATAATAAAATAACTTAGTTAAGAGAAATGTTATGGTGGTGCAAGAGTATTCTTCATGTGTAGTATAGACAGTTTCGCACACAAAAAAGTTGAATTTCTATGCTTTCACATTTCACATATACCGATATATACTCCTTTCTTCCCATGTTGCTTCTAGATCTTCCCTAGACATTTAGAGAGGGAAATGGCGAAATAAGGGATGAGGCCATCGATTTTATGTTGTAGATTAGTGGAGGCAGTGACTACGGTTGAACATTCTGGTTAAAATATTTACATTATCCACTTTTCTAGGAGGAGAAAGATTTTTTAGTCTAAAATTGAACATATAAGGCGGGAGAGTATCACTGAAGTAGTAGAAATGAACAAGTAGAGAGATGTATTAAATGGAAATATTAGCATAAATCATGGATAGAAGTACTCAACCATACATACGATGAGAGAGGGCCACTATTGACAAAACATTCCCTTAAAGACACTATGTCGACTTTTCTTTTTGATTCGATATTTATATCCATATGATAGATACATTCATCACTAGTTTTGCATCGTATCATATTATTTGGATTTGAAATTAAACTATTAATAAGAGATGTACCAATTTTCTTTGGTGTCTTCATCCCTCAACAGATTGCATAGTTAAGAGTGATTGCAACCACAAATGCAGTGTTTAAAAGAAAAACATAATGAGATTGTCATGAAACTAGTTTTACTAACTTGTCACATCTTATAATCTAGCACATAGAAGTGTAGTGGATTCAATGGCCAATACCAACAACCACAACTAAAATTATAGAAAACTATAAAACTACGGCTTTCACAAAATCCCACAAGCATAGAAGATGGTTTTCATTCCAAATAGTCATCAAAACTACAAATCTCTTAATCTTCCCTCACGTAGGCTACTACTACATCATCAACTCTCATTTGAGAATTCCTTATTTAATGGTTCTGTATTGATAGAAACTTTTGTTTCCATTATATAACAAGGCAACTCTTAAAGGAATGGGACAACCTATGTGCTCAAAGTTATTGTTTCAAAGGTAGGAAACCACAAATGTAATAAACAAGTTATCATGATATATGAACTTATGTCACGTATTTGTGCCTAGAATCTTAGTTTAATTTTCTTGATCAACTAGCATAATAAATTCCTTGAATTCAAATTAGGTCTCCAATAATCCATAATCCTAGAGACAAAAGAAAAAGCATACATCTTTGTTTCCCATTCATTTATTTTATCCTTGGGCTCTATTGAGTAATTGATTCTATTATCTAGGATAAATGGAAGACATATTTTAGAAAATGAATGTTGTTTTGTATTGTGAAACAACTACAATGGATCTCCAATCCCAATCTCCAAGAAAAAAAAGAATCAATGCTTAAATAAACTCCCAAACATACAAGCAGTTATTCAATTTTTAACCCATGAATTTTCCATTATAAATTAGTGATAGTTTCTCATGTATGTAACCTTGACATAATCATACAACCAAACTTAGCCAAACACTACTACTTATTACGTCTTCAACAAAATGTTTTGAAGATATCGTGTTACACATTGATACGGTAGAATTATTTTATCCCATTGTGCCTTATTTTTCTTAAATTAGCTCCATCAAAATCTCAATTACAAAATTTAATGATTTATCTACTTTAGCTTCCAATTACATAGACACACTCATTGCCTCCTAACTTGCTATCTAGTATTTTGATTTATCATCTATTGCAATGCTCATAAGTAAACATTATCAGCTAGTTTAAGTGACCAATATTCACTATTCCTATCAACCTCACAATGTACAATGTTATTGATTGTGATCATTTGGAATAAGTTCATCACTTAAGTTCTTATATGATAACACTTGATCTAGTTATTCTATTTGGACGTACCATAACTATTTTGCAGCCTTAATCTTCAACCTAGAATGCATATTATCTTTAGTTGCATGATTAATTACATATTCTAACATGAGTTCTAGTATGTAATAGTATCAATTTTCTTTATCATTCATCTTTATTGCTTAAGTATTATTTTTATAAAATCTATTAGTATTACTTGATCCAAGCCAGACCTAACTATCAATATCCATATTCAGTCTCCAAGCATTTATTTTTCTGGATCACATGCTTATTTTATTTACTTAATTATTTTATTTATTAATCATTGTATTTACTATTGTAGATGTTAAATAACCCTTTGTTTGCATTCTTCGACCAAACTTCTAATCTAGCTGCTAAGAATACAACTCACTTTCTGGCATGATCTCATACAGTATGGACTAGGGTAGCATTTTCCATATGCAGTTCCATTGAGTTACATCCAACGATGCAAATCATCATCGGTTGCTTGCATGCTTTGGAAAGAAGTAATTACATTGCTGTAGGATGTAGTTTTGTGCTGGCATGAGGTGGAGAATGGTATATGTGGATCCTAACTCACGCATCATTATGTTAGGATTACCCATATTGACTGAAGAGTAATTATTTGTGGTGGAATGATGGTCCCGGTCACAATATATCAGCCTACTATTACTAATTGGTATATCTCTCCTCATTTCCAGTGCTGAAAGCAGCGAAGTGTTAGCATGAATATTCTTTGGTAACCCAAAATAGTGTATAATCATAATCTTTATGAATCGAGTCACATAGTTCTGCAGGAGTTAAAGAGATATTGAGTAAATTGTATCCTTTTTTGTCTGCCTACAGACTTACGTAAGATTGAAATGATTAAAAGAAATTATCTTTTTTAAATTACATCAATGTGTATTACCAACTCTTTTCTGAGTATTATTATAAAAACATTTAATGTCCGTATGACGGGGAACTAAATAAACTCAAAGGCTTATTTGATTAGATATATTGGTAGTCTAAAGTACGATATGTAATAGAATATGGCTGCTACAACACTATCATACTCTGTGTTGGGAAGCAACTCAAACGAGTATTTTTTTGTTTATAATATATGATCATAATTGTAACATCTATTCCATATCGTTGTTTGACTTTTTGTTGATCGGCCATTGTTATCTCATGCGTTTAGCGTTTTACATGAAAGGTACTTCCAGCAATGTGATACTTGTGTACGTTTTATTTGTCCAGTTTTACACCGGAGCACATCTTGGAGATGATGAGTTTTGCTGGAACAAGGCTGATCTGCATGTTAACTTGTCATGCTTATGTTACTTTACGTTGTAACGAAAGAACACGATTTATGGTTGTGCAGATTTATTATGGCTCCACAGTCTATTTTATTGTATGGTCGAACAAGGCTGATGTGCATGTTAAATTGTGGTGGAATGAATGAATTCTGATGTGAGACATGGGTATTAGTTCAAAATGTGTATTCTAGATTGATCAAGCTTAATGGAAGTAGTACAATTTTGAGTTCTCAAAAAATTTGGGTTTTGAATAATCATTTTCAAACAAATTCGATTATATTTGATCTATGTATGTTGTTTTGATTCATGCATTAGTTGATTTTATGTGTTTGAGAAATGTGGTTTACGTATGTAACATGATTTTATGGCTGAGTTGTGGATCGTTTGAAATGAACACATAGAAGAACACGGAAATACATTTGTTTTAAAAAAATACAATATATCAATGTAGTTTTGTAATACAACGAGGCAAATGCAGCATTTTATGTTACTTGTTGCCAAACAAAATAGTTTAGACGTCAGTGATTAGGATTACTGCACTTCCAAATGCACAGTCACCCAAACGACGTGATTGGAATGAGTGATATTTTCTGATTGCGTAAATCTAAATCCCGTCGCTGCTAACTACTGCTGTGATTACGAAGTAGGCGCTCAAACGGCCCCTAAAGTTTTCATTCTTGCATATAGTGCCAATCGGATCACTTCTGACCAACTAGATACCAGATCTGTCTGCATCCTTTTAAAATTCATAAAATGACTTATCTTTTGACCTTCTGGCGAATATGAGAAGTAAATGTGGTTTCAGACCAATAAAATACATTCTATTACTTACACAACTAAATGGTTTTTTTAATGAAAATATATTAATTGATACTTTTTTCAAACATTCGTATATATAAATTATTCATACATATCAACATCTGGTCGTTTCTATGCAAAGTATAAATGCCGAAAGATGATTCACACGTTACTAGGTACTTAGTGTTCATTAATTGACGGTCTCCGCAATAAAATCCAGTTCAGATGACTGCATTACTAATCTGCATACTCCTCATATTTGCTAATAGTATCTTTTCTTGAGGTGCTCCTTTTGAGGCTCGTTTTATTTGTTGTAACTACAGATTTCAATTCATTTTTGTATTTTTAAATGTGTATTTCATTTACTTTCTCTTAAGAAAACATTGTTTTGTAGTGCAAGGTCATCACTCTTTGTATCTAAAGCCCTCAAGTTTATATAGCATTCAAAATGGGAAGGTTGGGTTTAAAAGCGACCTTGCTCATTCCCAATCAACACAAATTTAATGCATCTCTATAAGCAAATACGAATCGTGAAGAATGTATAAAATCTGTGCGTTTACTATTTTCTTCAAATCGTGTTTTATTTAGTTTGGAAAACACTCCTTTAAAACTTCAACTTGTATAAATCTCTACTGCAACTTGACAAAGAACCATTAATTCAAATCAAACAAACACTAAGAAATTTTGCATTTTGTATGATGTAAGTGTAAAGAATAAATCATGAAAAATAATTTTGTCAAATTGTTATTTTAATATAGAATTGAGAGACTAAGGTTGCATTTGGAAAGTGGTGAAAAAATTGATGGTGATGGGGATGGGGATGGGGATGGGGACGGTGTTAGGAAAAGGGATAGTGATGGTGACAGGAAAATTGATAAAATGTGTTGGTTGGTACCATGTGCATGGTGATAGGCGTGGTGATGGGAAATTTTTTTTTAAATGTTGTTTGTTACATGGTTATAGGGACGGGAAGGGGTTTTTTTAATGTAAAATGCCCTACACAAGTAAGAATCATTTTTTATTAGAACTTTTTTTGACATATATGTCAAAATAAATAGTACAGTCTTGAAAGAAAGTTGACAATGATTCACCGTACTTTTCCATGGGGACAAAAACATACCAAATTTCACCATAGATTCATCATGATTCCCTACCACCATGGCAAACAAACAACATTTTTTTTCACCATCATTCCCCTCCCCATGATTCACCACACAACAAACACACCCTAAAGGTGAGAAAATTGGTTGAGCAATAGTCCTTGTTTGACTCGGACTCTGGTAGAGATCACGAGTGAGGGAACTCGATTCTGCCCAAACTAGAGTTTTTAAACATGAACAATGATGCTTATAAGGTAAAGAGAGGCATAGAAATGAAAGGGTGGTCATGTTTAGATAGGAAAAAACTAAACCATCATATCTACAAAAAAAATTTGAAAGGCAGACCTAAATTGTAGATAATTAAGATTATCTAGACAATTTCGTACTTCTCTTCCTAATTTTAATTAAGAAGGTGATCATCATTTGAATACTACCAATATTGGTCATCTAGATAATTTGTGGGCATGGAATCAAAAAATTGCTTTAGTTTCTCAGTTGGAGTAACAATTTATCAGAGTTACCGTAATGACCCTGCCTCCTGCTAACCCCCAATCAAGGAGACCAAAACGAAAGCGATGTTATCCCAATATTTCAGGATCCATGGTTTGACATTTAATCAAAAATAATTATCAAATTCTACTATTACTAAACTTAAAAGATGGAGTAAAATAAATATTGTTGCATACCTTGTAAAATTAGGATCTAGACTTCTATCCACAGTAAAAGTCTAAGATAATTAATCCTCCTTGCATAGGTTAATTGTATCTTCACAATATTTTGATTTACTATTTGTCTATTTTTAAAATTGTACCTAAAACACCGACAAACAAAACATCAGTCAGTATATTTCTATACTGGTATGTGGGGGACAATCAAAATTTTCACTAATAGTTTCTAACAATCTAATTATCACAAATAAGTTATTAACAATCCAAATTACATTTTCAATGTGACATTCTCAACCACTTTTTCCCTAAACCCTGGATTATCCTCTCTTAGGGTTATATCCTTGTAAGGGACATAAGGCCACCTTCTCCATCCTGAGCTTGGTGATTGGGGTCACCTCTCGAGGTGTCCAATGGTCTTCCCTCAGGGGCTTGACCGAATAGACCTTCCCTCTGGGGCTTCATCATGCAACATACATCAAGGTGGAATTTAGGTTCGAGAATACACATATATACTTAATTGTGATAATCATAGGGACTTTATAGGATTTAAGTATTACACATCCAACAGTTTGGATTGCATCCAATAGATAAAATGTTTGGGAAACACCGTGAAACTAAATAAATTATTCATAAATAACCACATACTTGATCCAGAGTAACTTGATGTCCAAGCAAGAATAATCAAGAATAATCCATCAAGCAATCGATCAGTGATCCTAAAATTAATGCATAACACCCATGTGTCATTAAACATCCTCAAGATTGACTCGAGTCCCACATTAGGGTTTCTAGGCCACCTTTTAGGGTTTTATTAGGGTTTTCAATTCCATCATCCAATTATCACTTTTAATGCAGTTTTGGCCCACAAACCCTAATTTCAACATCATATGCATGATTGAATTCAAATTAAATCAAATATAAATCTTTTACACTAAACTACCAACCTTATCCTTTTAGATCATATCAAGATCATTAAGGCCAATTAGCATGTTCAGGCTCTTTTGAATTGACAACTCTGATTTCATCAATGATTATAGTCAAATTCACAAATGAACCCAAATTACCATTTTTCACATCTTCTAGGTTAGTAAACCCTAATTACACCAGTTGTGAACAATTATATCTAATTAAATCTCTTTCATCATATTTATGAAATTAAGTCAGATGTTACGACCCTTCCCAGGGTTGGGTTGCCAAAAGTGCTAGGTCACCCATGGATCATATGGCATCCCAAAGTCATGTCCTTTTAAACACCTGGTCCAACTCATCTCTCTCTAACCTTCACTTAGGGTTAGGGTTAGCATCATCCTCTGAAGTTGTGCCAGGTCTCTACTTGAAATGGAGATCTTTATCTCCAAGACTAACTTATTCTCCTGTCAAGAAGGTCTAGCCTCAGGACTCTTCTGAGGACATGACAACTTATGTCATACGACCTAAGCATGTATCTATTATTTATTTTGTGCTTAATCTGTTAAGCTTATGTCCATGACATATTATTTACATGCCTTTCATTAATTTAGTGGAGGATTCCTTAAACCTTATTAACCTTACCCACACCTCAAGAGGGTGAGGAGAAGAAAGAAATCCCTAATCCTTTAGGTCCTTATCAGAATTTTGTGATGAGAAGGGATGAATAAGATGAGAAGTCCTAAAGGTATCTTATTTCGATTCATACCCTAAGACTTTGGCCAGGCAGTCACACGGATCCGGGAGTCCTCGTATTCTGACTAGCGGTGCGGAGGAAAATATTGCCAGCCCCCAGTCGTGATCCTTTTCTAGACACCTCCGTCTTTCGGATAATCCTCTAATAACTCCCTTGGGTTCTATGGAGTTTGTAAAATTTAATAATTATTAATGGTTAAATGAGGAACCTACGCTCTGATACCAAATGTGTACTTTTCCAATTTCAAGCATATTTAAGCACATAAACTCTAAATTAGACTAATCATGTGCAAAGTTCTTCCTTTTTGAACATAATGTGCCTGTAATATGAAAATAGGATTATATTTTGTTAAGATAACCTTAATATTGAAGAATAGATGAGATAATTAGGGTTTGTGAGTAATGGCATAAAATTAGGGTTTAATATGGTAAAGGATGAAGGAAAACCCTAAATGCAAAACGAAACCCTAAAATGGATACAGAAACCTTAGGAAGCGATTTCAAGTTGAATAGAAAGAATCTTGATAAAGTGTGTAGTAAATGGAATACATGTGTTTTTCAGGATTCTTGATTATGTGGTTGAATTACTTCCTTGGATTGCTTTCTTGGTTGGAATTGATATTATCTTGAGAAATCTACTGAATAGGTATGTGGTTACGATTATGAATAACCGCTTTAGTTTCCCGATGGATTCCCGGATGTTTAATCGCATTGAATGCAACTAAACTGTTTGGATGTTCATATTGCAAACTATAATGTGGCTATGACTATCACAAAGAATATATGCCTACAAACTCAGATCCTGGTTCTCTCTGTGGCATTATAGCTAACCTAGTACATGGCTGCCTATGGGTAGGTCCATCAGGTTAGAGAAAGGCCTAGTACATGGCTACCTATTGGGTAGGTCCATCAGGTCTATGGATGACCTAGTACATGGCTACCTATTGGGTAGGTCCATCAGGTCTATGGATGACCTAGTACATGGCTACCTATTGGGTAGGTCCATCAGTTCTATGGGTGACTTAGTACATGGCTACCATTGAGGTAGGACCATCAAGTCACATTGAGTTAGATATTGGGCTACCTTCGGGTAGTGCCATGCGACTCTATTACCTAAAAGAGAGGTAAAATCTATGTCCACTGCAGGGACAACCCAGAGTTCGAGAATATGTATGGATTGAGTTGTATGGCTTAAAATGAAATCTTGATTGTTAAATGATTCATTGAATGATGATGTTGTTATCATAGTTGCACGTTTATTGTTTTCCCCACATACCAGCTTCGGCTGACCGACGTTTTGTTTGTCGGCATTTTAGGTACAAGCCAAAAGGACAAACAGTAAATTGTCATACTGTGTAATACATGAATTAAAATACAAGGAGGATTAGTTAGAGTAGAATCCTTAAGTGGATAGAAGTTTAGAGATCCAAGTTTTCAAAAAGGTATGCAAAAATTTATTTTCTTACAGCTTTCAGTATAGTATGTTAAAATTTGATAATTATTCTTGGTTAATTGCCGAACCTTTGATCCGGAAGTTATGGGTGTGGCTTCAACCACTCGGTCTCCCTTAATTGGGGGTTATCGGGAGGTGGGGTCGTAACATCATACTTTGATTACTAGCATCAATTAAGTCTATTAAATACATCCATCATCAAGATCTAGGGCTTTGGTCTATTTAAAGCATTAAAGTTATCAACTTTGTGTACTTTTCAAATGATAAGTAGAAACAAACTCTGATTATATTTTTACTATATTCCTCGTGTTTTTTTGAGAAAGATTCATACATTACATATATTAATCTGAGCTACCATTAATTAACTACGAATTTTGCAAGATTTATTTACTTGGACCAATGAGATGCTGACACATTAGCAGTAACATGCATCACTCTTCTACGTAACCCGACCAACTTAAAAAATAACACATTGGTGATTTTGCCCTCGCGTGATGATCTGGCTCTTCAGGCCTCATAAGGGTATTTAGTCCAGTGACCCGCTCGTCTCCTTCCTCGTGAAAACCCTTTGTTGCCGTTGCGGCAGGGGTCAGGAGCGGTGTTGCCTCCCCTCCCACAGACCCGATGGCCACCAGGGGTGGTTCCTTCACCTCTGCCATGCTCTTGTGCACATGGGGACGCCCCTGGGTCACAGCCAGGGTGGCCGGTTCAAGCTCGCCAGGTCTGCAAACGTGGTCGGCATGCAACCATCTTATTGGCATTGCGTAGGTGCTAGGGTAAGGAGATGATGGCCTATCTTCTCTTCGACAACATGGGAGTGTCATGCTCTCTTTGTACTTCCCTTTACATCTCCACATCACTCTAGGGGTCACACCACCCCCTAGTTAGGGTTCGGACGGACACAAGCGTGAGATGCCTGAGATTCTCTTGGACTCGAAGCTATGGGTTCAACCCTTATATAGGGGAGGATAGCCATGTCCCAACACCCTAACCCACAAGGAAACCAGTCCCTCAGTTCATAGAAGACCACTTTCCTTATCATCGTGCAATTACTCCTTTGATTACTTCCTTGTTAAACCACGTTCCTTGTTTATCAAGGAATCATATATTATCATATTTATATAATGTCTAAACAAAGAGTCCTCGATTATATTCCCAATGCTCTTAGATTTTAATCCCTTGATAACAAGGATGCACTATTTTATACAACGTAGTATTTCTATTTGGAAACACCAAAAAGTCATTACATAATTCCATTAGTATATGGCATGTTATTCCTATATTAAGGCTTTTATTATTTGTAGTTTCTCTTTCTTCTCCTATTATCTTTGCAACTCAGACTCCTTGGAACACAAGAAATCCCAAGGATTCAAAAACCAAACATGAAGGATAATTCTTAGCCTTCTAGATTCTTCTACATCTCTCATTTCTCTTTATCTTATTCCTCTTGATTAATCGATTTCCTTTTTCTTTTTTTATTCCCTTTTTCTTTTTATTGGGTCCAATAGCCAACAAGGCCCATGAAATCAAACAAAGCTATATATCAAAGGAAACCACTCAATTTAT
Organism: Alisma plantago-aquatica; assembly: GCA_963693085.1. NCBI lineage: Eukaryota > Viridiplantae > Streptophyta > Magnoliopsida > Alismatales > Alismataceae > Alisma > Alisma plantago-aquatica. Next base: position 898,168,386 of record OY856412.1, read on the forward strand.
TTAAATCATACAAATTACATAATCACACATTTATTGGGGAAATTGCATTTCCAACCAAAAGAATCCAAAATTTGGGGTTGTAACATCCTTCCCCTCTTATAGGAATTTTGTCCTCAAAATTCCAGAAAACATACAAAATTTTCTCATGTCCATCATCAGCTCCCATGTGGCTACATCCTCTCCAGGGTGCTTCCAAAGAACCTTTATCATCTTATATTCTTACATCTGAGTTCTCTCTCAACTTGGTATCTCGTACCCTCGTAGGTGACTCAGGATATTTCAGCCTCCAAGAAGCTCAATAGGTTCACAAATCAGCACATGGTTCGGGTACATCACATAGTTCTCTAGATCAGACTCATGGAATACATCATATATCATGTTATCATGAGGGGTAAGGCTAAACATAAGCAACTCCACCAATCCATCTCAAATGGACCCATGTATCGGGGACTCATCTTTAGCTATAGCTCAGAGGGGTCGGGTTTCCATAACACATATTCTTCCACAGTGAACTGCATGTCAGTCTTCTTCGCATCAACTCACGACTCATGTCACCCCTGGGCTTTCTTAGCCATCGCACGATCAAAGTGACTTCATCTGTACACACTGTGGTCTCTTTGATCTTCACGAGGTCCTTTCACCAACATCATCCTAATGAAGCGGTGACTGACACGTCCTCCCTTACAGAGCTTCTTACATCCCAATACTGGCTATGGTGGCTATCATCACAAACTCTCATGAATTGTCCCCATGTATCACCCTGAACGAGCACACACACTCTCATTAGACCCTCTAGTCTGGATAATACTAACTATCAGTTCGGGGTGAAAGCTATGCTAAACTTCAAGCTGGCATCAAGTTCTTCATGTACCTACTTTCATCGCATGGAAGTGATCTTGAGGTCATGCTCCAGATATTGAAATCGGATCATGTAGTTGAACTATCTCTTTCTCATGTATATATATATATATATATAGTTCAATCGTATCTATCATATAAATAACACTCTTTCTTAGGCAAGGGATTAGGCCAACTTGGTAAGGCAATCCACCATAATCCATATTGCATCATGACCTCTCTTGGTCCATAGGAGACCATCCATAATGTCTATGGTTATCTACTCCCATTCCCTCTCAGGGACTCTTCATTGGATGTAGCAACTTATTGGGTTACTGGTGTTCAACCTTCACCCACTGGCATGCATGGTGAAAAGCCACATGCAACTCTATATACTTCATTATCTCAAGTTTTCAAAGCACTACTGCAAACTTTAATCATCTTAGTAGTACCATGATGCAGGGTGTATTTATAATGACAAGGTCCTACCTATCATGATTCCTCAAGGTTGACTCCTCAGAAACCCTACAACACTCTATTCATGGGTTCCATCACCTTCCTTTCCTAAGAGGTGTATCTGAGGTTCTTCAACCATACTTTTATCGCATCAAGCCCTAGGCTGGCTAACCAAGCAACCACCATTTGACCAACGGGTCTGGTTGTATTTGGGTGTTAACCATACATGTCTCACAAAATTGGGGTTCACTCAACCACCTCTTCTAGCCTTTCTACTGGCTAACTAGACAGCTGCATCTCGACAAAGAGCATCCATTACCACCTTACATCCTTATGTTCTAGGTAAGGGTGAAGACATAAACCTTCATATAATCCATTTATCATCCTCATCTCAGATTTAGGTCTAATTGAGACAAGAAAACTTCAAGCTCATCATCTTGGTTATCAACCTCAAACTTATGTAATTCATACATTCCATACTATTCTTGGTAAGAACGTCCTCATGATGACTACCTTAGTTCTCTTCATATTTTTAAACCATCACTCCATATACTTTCCAAAACGTTATGACACTTTCTCTATCATAGTAATGTCTCAACTCTCAACATCCTTATCCTTAGTGTATGGCATGCATATCACCCTATCTCTCACCCCCATAATGAGAGAAAATAATTATGCATATCACCCTATCTCTCACCCCCATAATGAGAGAAAATAATCATTTGGTTGTAGTCCAAATAAAGAGCTCATCACATTCCAAGAGTAGAAATGGTGCATCACACATCTCCAATATACTTTCCAATCTAAGTTGAAACATGCATCACATGACTCCACATCATGAACATCTCAATTTTAAGTTTACTTCCATGGAAACTATTCACAAACACACTTGGATCGTCACACAATCCTTAATCATCTCCTCTAGGTCTAAAAGGTGTCAGTACTTTTAGGGTCATCCCTCTTCCCTTATGCATCCAGGGAGTGCCCACCTCATTTTCCCTTTTGGTCCCATGAGCTCATGAAGGTGATCAATCTCCTATCCCATGGTCCTCGGACAACGATAGTTGTTACTTCCCAACCCTATGGTCTTATGCAACTAGGGAATTAGGCAACTCCTACTCCCATTGATCTTATCCCCACCCGACCTTAGTATAGACTTAGGATTCTATCATGGTACATCTCAAACATGAACCCTTACTCAAAACTCCATCATTTCTATGGGCATATGTGGTCAAACTTACATCCTTTCATAGGGATCATGGTGACCTACCTTCCTTGGTATGGCCCCATACAGGTTACCTCCATGGCAACCCATCCTAATGACCCTTAGAGATGGTCACACCTAGATCTATAGGTACATCCTCATACTAAGTGCTCTCCACTTAGCTCCTCAAGCTCCTCATAGAGACCTCTTTTAGGTTACCTCAAACCTAAACAAAAGCTGATACTCACCCTACAGAAGGGTCCTTCCCTAGGATGGGACAAAACTATTTCTTAATTGCCACAAAGGTCACAAACATCCCTACATCCTGGGTTTACATCATCATGTGCAGGCTTAGACCTATCACGCTACTTAGGCACGTATCTAGCAAGAAGACAACCCACTAAGCCACTCAGGGTTCCTTGGTATATCACACTTGTTCCTATTACTCAACATTGGACCAAAGTCATACATGCATATGTCACCAACCTGTGTGTGAAGGGGTCATCAAACATATACCTTAGTCAAGGGGTTTTCTTTCCCTCTAAACATGAGGGGGTGCCATGCTCGAATTCGTAGGAACTCAAACATCTTCATGAGAATCAGGTGCACCAGGTACTTCCCCTCTTAGGTTTAGGAAACCTAGGTTCACTCCTTATGCCTCAACTACCTAACTACATGCTCAACTTTTCAACCACGACCCAATCATGTATAAGGGATAGCATGCACTTCCTACTATCCTTCCACATGAACAACACCTTAGAGTCCTACACAAGGACAACCAACATGGTGTGAGATCTCATAACTTGCTACTATATCTCTTCAGGGTCTAAGGAACTCTCCTTTCTACACCTATAAGGTAAGGTAGGCACCTACAATTTTTGTACATCGATTCAAGAAGAATCTTCCTCCTTCTAGGGTTTGGTTCCTCTAAGGAAACCACAATGCAACAAGCCTCCAAGGATCATGCATGAGGCAACCATAACCATCCACTTAGGTCGTCCATTCTAGGTCATAACATACCCAACTTCCCATGGTTCTTCATGTCTTGTAGCCAAGGTCTCCAACCTTCTTCATCAGGTCTTGCTCTCTCTCTAGAGCTAACCCTACAACTGACCTTAATACTCTAGGTTCTATCTCTAAGAAGGTGGATCAAGCTCTTAAGGATACATGTCTATCCCTACTTGGGTGAACGTACTATCAAAAATTATATCCGGCTAAAGCTATCGAAAGCTCTACATGTCCAACTCATACACTATTAGGCATAACCTTTATGGCTTCGGCCTAAAACCCATTGCGGGCCTTTTTGCTACTCACTTGTTATGTAGGTGCATGCCTCTTATCTCCTCATGTATGCCTAATAGGATTCCTATATGGTTTCTTCTAGCCTTCTCAATGGGGGAGCTATCCCTTGCTCTAAGAGGTACAATCCACCCAAGGTTGGGTCACCAAAAGGCACTAGGGTCAACAACCACTCATGGTTCATGTTCCTCATAGGTACTCAAAACTTTTACATAAAGCATGCATGTCAAACCCATGTGCACACATGCATGGTTAACTATGATATCAAACTCATCCCGTCATCTCTTCCTCAAACTCCACCTAGGGTTAGGGCTAGCATCGTCCTCAGAGGATGCGCCAACTCTCTACCTCTTCCTAGAGGCCTCTGACTCCAAGGTTGTACTCATCCTCTTGACAAGAAGGTCTAACCTCAATGCTCTCATGAGGGCATGACAACTCACGCCCTACAACCTAAGCATGTAACTATTCTTTAGTTTATGCTTAAACTATTAAACTTATGTCCATGACATATTGTTTACATGCTTTTCATTGATTTGGTGGAGGATTCCTTAATCCTTATCTTACTTACCCTGACCTCAAGAGGGTGGGTAAGAGAGACAAAAACCCTAAATCCTAGAATCCTTAATTGAATTAGGGTTGAGAAGGGATGAAAATAGATGAGATAGTCTTAAAGGTGTCATATTTTGAGTCAATACCTCAGACATTGGCCAGGAAGTCACACCGCATCTGGGAGTCCTCATGACCGACTAGTGGAGCGGAGGAAAATCTTGCCAGCCCCTAAACCATGACCCTTTTCCAGACACCTCTGTATTTGGAAAATCCTCTAATAACTCCCTCGATTCTTTAGAGTTTGTAAAATTTAATGATTACTAAGGATTAAATGAGAAACCGAGGCTCTGATACCAAATGTGATGACCCCGCCTCCCAGTAACCCCCAATCAAGGGAAACCAAAAGGGCAGAGACATTATCCCAATATTTTAGGATCCATGGTTGGACATTTAATCAAAAATAATTATCAAATTATACTATTACTAAACTGAAAAGCTGGAATAAAATAAATCTTGTTGCATACCTTGTAGAATTCAGATCTAGAATTCTATCCATAATGAAAGTCTAAGCTAATTAATCCATCTTGCATAGGTTAATTGTATCTTCACAATATTTTGATTTATTATTTGTCCATTTTAAGAATTGCACCTAAAATGCCGACAAACAAAATGTCGGTTACTATATTTCTATACTGGTATGTAGGGGACAATCAAAATTTTCAAAAATAGTTTCTAACAACCTAATTATCACAAATAAGTTATTAACAATCCAAATTACATTTTCAATGTGACATTCTCAACCACGTTTGCCCTAAACCCTGGATTACCCTCTCTTAGGGTTTTGTCCTTGCAAGGGACATAAGGCTACCTTCTCCATCCTGAGCTTGGTGACTGGGGTCACCTCTCGAGGTGTCCAATGGTCTTCCCTCAGGGGCTTGACCGAATAGACCTTCCCTCTGAGGCTTGGTCATACAACGTACATTAGGGTGGCATGTAGGTTCGAGAATACACATATATACTTAATTGTGATAATCATAGGAACTTTATAGGATTCCAGAATTAAACATCCAACAGTTTAGGTTGCATCCAATCGATAAAATGTTTAGGAAATACCGTGAAACTAAATCGATTATTCATAAATAACCATATACCTGATCTAGAGTAATTTGATGTCCAAGCAAGAATAATCAATCAATCAATCGATCAGTGATCCTGAAATTAATGCAAAACACCCATGTGTCATTAAACATCCTCAAGATTGACTCAGGTCCCACATTAGGGTTTCTAGGCCACCTTTTAGGGTTTTATTAGGGTTTTAGCTTCCATCATCCAATTTTCACTTTTAATGCAGTTTTGGCCCACAAACCCTAATTTCAACATCATATGCATGATTGAATTCCAATTAAGTCAAATATGACTCTTTTACACTAAACAACAACCTTCTCCTTTTAGGTCATATCAAGATCATTAAGGCCAATTAGCATGTTCAACCTCTTTTAAATCGACAACTTTGATTTCATCAATGATTAAAGTCAAATTCACAAATGAACCCAAATTACCATTTTTCACATCTTCTAGGTTAGTAAACCCTTATTACACCAGTTATGAACAATTATCTCTAATTAGATCTCTTTCATCATATTTATTAAATTAAGTCAAACTTTGATTACTAGCATCAACTAAGTCTATTAAATACATCCATAATCAAGATCTAGGGCTTTGATCTATTTAAAGCATTAAAGTTATCAACTTTGTGTAATTTTCAAATTAGAAGTAGAAATAGAGTCTAATTATATTTTTACTGGATTCCTCATGTTTTTCTTAGCAAGATTCATATATTACATGTATTAATCCGAGCTACCATTAATTAACTACGAATTTTGCAAGATTTACTTACTTGGACCAATGAGATGCTGACACGTCAGCCGTCACATGCATCGCTCTTCTGCGTAACCCGGCCAACTTAAAATATAAGTCATTGGAAATTTTGCCCCCGCGTGATGATCTAGCTCTTCAAGCCTCAGAAGGGTATTTTAGTCCAGTGACACGCTCGTCTCCTTCCTCGCAGAAACCCTCTGCTGCCATTGCGGAAGGGGTCAGGAGGGCATTGCCTCCCCTCCCCCAGACCCGATGGCCATTGGGGGGGGGTTCCTTCACCTCCGCCACACTCCTGTGCACATGGGGATGCCCATGGGTTGTGGCCAGGGAGGCCAGTTCAAGCCAGCCAGGTCTATAAAGGCGGTTGGCCTACAGCCATTCTGCTGACGTCGCGCTTGTGCTAGGGCAAGGAGATGATGGCTGAGCTTCTATCCGATGATGTGGGAGTGTCGTGCTCTCTTCATACTTCCCTCCATAGCTCCACATCACTCTAGGGGTTTCACTACCCCCCGGTTAGGGTTTGGATGAACGCAAGCGTGAGATGCCTGAGATCCTCTTAGACTCGAGGCTATGGGTTCAACCCTTATATAAGGGAGGATAACCACGTCCTTGCGCCCTTACCCATGAGGAAATCAGTCCCTCAGTTTGTATAAGACCACTTTCCTTATCATCATGTAATTACTCCTTTAATTACTTCCTTATTAAACCATGTTCCTTGTTTATCGAGGAATCATATATTACCGTATTTATATAATGGCTAAACAAAGAGTCCTCGATTATAATCCAATTTCTCTTGCCTTTTAATCCCTTGATCATGAGGATACACTATCTTATACAACGTAGTATTTCTATTTGGAAACACAACAAATTTATTACATAATTCCATTAGTATATGGCACGTTATTCCTATATTAAGGCTTTTATTATTTGTATTTTATCTTTCTTCTCCAATTATCTTTGCAACTCAGACTCCTTGGAACACAAGAAATCCTAAGGATTCGAAAACCATTCATGAAGGATAATTCTTAGCCTTCTAGATTCTTCTACATCTCTCATTTCTCTTTATCTTATTTATTCCTCTTATTAATTGATTTCCTTTTTCTTTTTTTATTCCCTTTTTCTTATTATTGGGCCCAATAGCCAACAAGGCCCATGAAATCAAACAAGGCTATTTATCAAAGGAAACCACTCATTTTACTTAAATCATACAAATTACAACATCACACATTTATTGGGGAAATTTCATTTCCAACCAAAAGAACCCGAAAATTGGGGTTGTAACAGTTACATTTTTACTTTTTGTTTATATATTCTTTTAGAATTATCCTGATGGAGTTAATGTCTCCATTATTATGGGGGTTTATTAATTTCAATTTCAGATTTTTGGACATATGATATATTTAAATATAAAATAGTTCTACTCAATTAAATTTTTAACCCTAGATATAATTTATTATCTATATAGATTGGCTTCTTGCACAACTAATTTTGTTATGTGTTGTCTAATGATACACTATTATTGATTTCATTTTCATTAGGTTTAATTTGATTATACTACATCAACTTATATCATTTTTATCTTATTATCTCAGTTATGTTATGTTGCATTTATATTAAGTTAATATATGAGGAACTGGATTTAAATGCATATATAATATTTGATTCTAGTTTGAGAGATTAAGGTATCAATATGATTTGTTAAATACGATTAGAAGCTAAGGGTTACACTAACATTCTTGGTACTCAATGTTGAACCCTATAACATTATAAAAGCAACAAAAAGAATCAGTCAAATATTATGAAAAACTACTTAATGAAGTAGTACATGAGAGATAAGGTGTAAGAAAACACTCCTTGATTATAAGTGGTCACCTGAAAAGATCTTCACTTTTGTCCCAACAAAACGTGTCCGACAATCTTACTATAATTTAATGAATTTCCACCATCTTCAACATATAATCACAAGTGTACTATTCCAAAAATCTGAATTAGTGTCCGTGTATGACATATTAAGTTTTCATGGGGGTTTCCAATAATAATTACTCCTCAAATGTGTATCACGGTGTTTGAGAAATAGAGTTCGTACTTAGACTTGTTTAACACATGTTCATAGGCTAATTTATATATAAGAACCTACAATTTATCATTCAATCTTTAGTTAACTAAATATAAGAAAAAATTCATAATATTTCATGATGGCATAGTGATGGTTGAAATGGTATTGGTAGTAACTATGATTGCTGACACTGGTGGAATCAAGAATAGTGATGATGAATATGTGGTATCCTTCCATTAATCAAAATATCCTTTGCCATCATGTTGTAGATTTGGTAATAATATGATGATTATGATGCTGCTAATGATAGTGATAACAATAGTGATGGTCTGTGTGCCCATATTGTATTGGTGGTAGAAACAATTATGATTATGATGTTGATAATGATAGTGATGACAGTGATGGTGGACTATGTGTTGTTATTGTAATGGTGGAAGAAACACTGATAATTGTTTCGACGGTGGTTGAATACTAGAATGGTCTCTTGGTGGATGCCAAAATCTGGGAATATATCTATATGTATTTTATTATGAAATGGAATGAGAAAATGAGGTATGAGTCCATTTGTTCCTAGTTCAAAAGATCTTGAATCGAATTTGTGTTGTTTTTTAAACATCTCTACATATTAACCACAAATAAACAACATATTGGGCTCGCTGTGAATTGGTATACCATCCCATCTCAAATTCATGTAAGAAAATTTGTGGTGATGATTTTTTTGAGTCATTTCTGGTGATGAATAATATGTCTTTATTAATCAAAATGACGGTAAGTTGAAATTTCTTAGGTTCAATACTTTTCTAAAATTTTAAAGTGAGGGAAATTAAAAAATGATGACCAAAATCCGACCAAGCAGCACACTGCACAAACCGGCTACAGAGAGTTAAGATCCTCTATTTGTAGACCCAAACTAGGAAAGACCCATGATTTCCTAAGTCGAATTTGTTTAATGGTTTTTTTTAATATCATATTGTATATTGTTTTCAGGTAAACATATGCTCTATTATGAAGTTATGTCTGTTTGATGCATATTAGATGCAAAAGTTTGTAAACAAAATAATGTGTATTAAAACACAAGTACATGTGTATCATATGCAAAACACATGCTTTTGGTTGGTTGGGATAGTAGCGTTCAACCCAAAAAACATCATTGAGGGTTTGGGTCCAAAGAGAAGGACTTGAAGGTAGTTTTTAGTTGGGTTGGGGTCATGTACTTCTGTCTCATTCAAAATAATCTAAAATGGAAACTATTATTAGAAATGACTTTGACTCATTGAGCCATACTCCTAAAGTGAAATAAGTATCAACTATGTTGTAGGAATCTTCTTGTCCGTCTGCTTTCTCATTAATTATGTACTCCATGTCATTATTGAATTTTGGCTTCTCTCCCATTGCATCATGGGTGGAATTACACAAATGGATTGTGTGACAAGATATCAATAAATGTCATTATCATGGTATACCATGATTATGAAATTAACAAGAGAGACTATTTTATCATCCATTACATGACAACATCATAAGTGGACATAACATATGTATTCCTTTGATCAACCACAAAGTAACTTCTAGAACATTTAGGTGATAAAATGTTAGTTATCAAATTAGACAAAGACAACCATGTACAAAAATAATTTCACTGGAATTCATTTAATATTTATATGGATTTACAATATATCCTATCCTACATAATCATGCTTAAATAAGTATATACAAGTATTTAACTTCATCCACAAGTTTGAGTAGTGTGAGATAGTTTTTCAACTACTAGAGATTGTACATGCTTTAGTGGGTTGTATTATCTACGTCAACCACCCCTATTTCAATCTAAGGATTGCCACCTATCTTAATGGAATGCATATGCTCCACATTTTTGTCCATGAATTTACCCCACATAAGAATTAGAAATTTGTCTACTACATGTATCAAGCCTTCAATATATGTTCTCAACCGAATGCCTTCCATTGTAGGTTTGGTTCTTGTTGTAGTAATAATCTCATTCATCCTTTGAGGGGGAAGTCCAAAGAGAAGAACGTGGGGGCATGGGCATACAAATTAGGTTGGTGGAGATTCCAGATTGAAATAGAAGAAGTCATTGTCGTTACTAGAGCTCATTGAGGTATGTACAATCTAGCAAGTAGTTAGACATTCAGCCCAAACTTAGTATGAACATAATTTTCTTATATGTAATTATGTTACTTTTTTATAATGTGAGATATGAGATGTTTAAATTAATATAAATATAGACATTAAATTTAGTCAAAATGTTTTCTACATGTATGTATGCTTGGCTAACTAGTTATAACTGCATGCAAGATCCATGAAGTTATCTTAAAACATGATATAACTTGAGCTTTATCAGAAGAACACATGCGCAAAGTGTTCCAATGAAAGTTTCATGGAATGAAAATTATAAACGCTTTCCCTTTATAATGTCATATTTCATCATACATTTTACTAAGTGTACACCAACAGAAGTGTCATACATACATTTCTCTATGTGTACCTATGACAATGTCATATAATTCATTGTGCGAGATACAATTCAAGCATTTGCAAAGAATAGAAAAAAATAGAATCTAGATCCAAAAAGTAGTGAGAAAGTACCCAAGAAGAGTCAAGATGCAGAAAAGAAAATGGTAAATTTTACCAATAATATGTAGAAATGTTATCAAATATTATCATTTCTCAATAATTTTTCATTATAAAAATATAATTTTCCAACCCAAATATCTCGTCCTCTCTCCTCTTTGTCAACCTCTTATGGCACAAAACAAATGGCTTTACATCTTATTTTTTTGGTCTCTCGTCAGATTAGATGAGAACAAATTAGAAGATAATATCAAAGCTAAGATAAGAGTAAACAAGTATACAAAGAAAAACAAAATAAGGCCAAACTTGACAATAGGTATAAACTATAGGATAAGGATAATGATAAGACATATCCAATCTGGATAAACTAGAATGAGAAGATAATCCTAAAGCATGTTTTTTTGTTGAACCAAGAGTGTTTCCCTATCTTACTAATAGAGACTAAAGAGTTCATATGCGACATCCATTTAATAGATAAGATTAATTGTACAAAAAGAAACACAACTAAATATACACTGTGTTTACATAATATCTGAAGAAAGATCAAATTAGGCAAGCAGAGCAAGCATTGCGTCAAGAAATTGTCGTATTCAGCCGACACAAGGGTGATAAAAGAAAAAAACATAAATATTGGCCTTCCCATGAAGATTCAATAGGTAATCCATGCATCCATGAATACTTCCAAATTTACTTTGAAACTATATCCACATAATAGAAAAATAATCAAATCCAAAGATAACATGACTAAAGTTGTCCTATTCCATCTTACACATACGACATATAGAATTAATATAGAGAAAGAACTACTTCATAATATCATGAGTAGGGATATGATTCAATAACACTTCCAAAGAAAGATGGAAACCCTCATATATACATTTTCTTTCACTTATCAGACATTTTTTGGATTTGGAATAATAGTAGCAAACCCCATCCTTTAACCAATTTATCCTTTTATAACCAATTTTTCCTTTTATGTAATCCATATTGGTATTTTAAATGAAAACCCCATTTTCACTTTTTGGGTTTTACCCCTTCAGTTAGTATTACCAAGGCCATACCTTGTTATTTTACATGGAATCCATAATGGCCTTAAGCAATTTACAAGATTTGATTCTCAATAGTTTCTAGTTGATATGATGGCTCGTCATCTTATGACCAACCTATCTGAGTTGTTGGATTCATGATCTTTCAATCCCAGATACATTCTACTAGAATTAAGAGGTTATGTGTTACATGATGAACTTGAGATTCCACACAATTTGTGATATTCACTAGTTCTCATTGTACCTCTCTGTTGTCCTCGAACATTTTGAGTTCTACTTTTACTGGCACTGATTCTTTAGGAACTTAGTTATCCTGGTAACAAAATACTTTTGTTATTGGATTTAGACTAAAGGCAATATTCAACCATTATGGTTTCTGTATTAACCTTTTGAGAAATTGTTTTCTTTATATTGGTTACAATCCTGAAGACACATCGAGACATTCCTATATTCTATATCTCATATGGTGTCCTTCAAACCATTTTAGATGGTACATTGTTTTAGTTTTTTAGCATATTTCTTTTAAGAAAATTTAGAAGATTGGATTAAATGATAACCATATCAGGACTCATCATAATGTGATTCCTTCTTTCTGAGACATCATTATGTTAAGATAGAATTACTATCACTATCTTTGAGAAGGACCTCAAACTCTCAATGCAAAGTATTTCTGTAAGAGAGTGTTTAAAGAATTGGCATCCATTCCAAACACACAAAGGTACGATGGAATGGACATAAAATTTTCAAATTAAATATTGATATATAAAAGACCGTTGGAAAGTAGCGGAATAAAGAGTAATTGACTATATTCAATTTCATGTAAAGGTTTACAAAAATATATTAAATTCTCCCATTAGGGTTTACATCAAGATATACAAACCAGATCTAGATAGAGGGAAGTCTAACTACTACATTTTGTCTACAAGCAGCATCTCCATCAGCTAGGTCCAAGCCAAAGCTATGTTCTTCTTATCTTATCCATCACCTTACTCATCACCTGGGTGGTTGGGAAGGCACCCATCAAAAGGGAAAGGGAAGAAAACAAGGTATGTGTCACAAAACTAATCTAGGATAACAAGAAAAGAAAAGTAATGAAAATGGGCTATGGTTCAACATAAGATGAAGATAACAAGAGTATGAGGCTATATTCAAAAGAAACTTGCCATTAACAATTAAATTAAAAGGGTATGTCTACCTAACTAAGTAGGGTTGAGGCACGTATCGGACCTCTAACCTTAGGTGAGCAGAGAAATACGACATTCCCAGTCACCTTCAATAATATGGGGAGAATAAATACATTCCCCATGGTGAATAAATACATGTCCTTTGTGGGTGGTTGTACATCAGTACCGCTACTTTAAATTAAATAAAACATAAATCTACATGCTAGAAAAGTATTCATGGCAAGAACAATCATATGAATCGATAAGCATGGTTGTGGGTTTTAAAACCCAAACAATATGAAACTATGGTCTAATTTGAGGAAGAAGAAATTAGGGTTTCAAGGAAAGATTTTGGTTCAATATAGCCTCATTAGTGTATATTAGGTTAAGGAAAAAATATCCCAACTAAGGTGTAAGATGCATATAGCTTTAATATTGATTCCAATTATCAACTTGCACCACTTAATTGATTGCAAGTTCCATTTTTCCTATTTTCAATGTATGAACATGTATTAGGGTTTTGCATATGCATAAAGGTAAAGAAAACCCATGTTTAGGACTTTTCACATAAAAATCCTTTTTAGACTCCAAAAACATCACCATTGATCTAGTTAGGTTTTCCTAATTAAGAAAATATATAATTTTGTATATTTTGGAGTTATGAAGATTAAAGTGTATTTTTGGTGATTTTTAACTAATTAATTCATTTTCTAGAAAATCACCTTCAACAAAACACAAAACCAATGATTGGAGATATTTTTATTAGAAAGAGCACATTTTTCCAAGTTCAGAATATATTTTACTTTAATTTTTGGACAAGCGAGTCAAAAGATATGATTGTTAGAATTTAGTCCAATTAGAAAATCCAGAAATGCCAAATAAGTGAGAAATTGTGAGAAAGGAAGAGATAGAGGGAGAGGGTTGGCCTGCTGACATGCCAATCTAGAGCAGCCATGTCACATGGTCACTGGCCAAGTCAACCTCATTATAGAAAAGGAAAACAAACTCCAATGACCAAAATACCCAAGCGCGGAAGCAAAGAATAGAAGAGAGGATGAGGGAGGGGTAAACTAGGGATTTCCTATGGGGAATCATCCCCTTCACCCGTCCAACCATGGCTGCATCAAGCAGCTGACTGTAGCTCAGGTGGTTTGGGTGAAAATTCCTATACGCGATGAATTACATCTTGCAAGTAGTCAAAAGAAAGAGGAGAAGCATACGAACTCGGTGGTACTTTTAATTTGGCCAGAGACGAAGAAAGAAGAGAGAGAGAAGAACTGCAAGGTTTGAGGAGAAAAGCTCCTCTCCGGCGGTTCACACGGTACGAGCATAGAAATTGGGAGAAGAGGAGAGTTTCCTTTGGTCTTGCGGAGATTTGGGTACATTACATATATATATATATATATATATATATATATATATATATATATATATATATATATATATATATATATATATATAGGTGAGGATGAGGGACGTAGCGAGGAGGAAAGTAGCCGCAAGGAACTTTAGAAAGGGTATTGGGTGTTTCTTTAAATCACGATGAAATTGTGTGAGTAGGGGCTCAAAAGATTCGTAATCAAATTTAGAAACTAATGGCAAAAGAATCATGAAAAAAGAGAAAGAAATGAGGGAGATATGACCATTTGAAAATCGCAAAACAAGTGGCACACAAATTTAATATCAAGGCCAAAAAGGATATAAAGGAAAGGAAAAGATGGGAAAGAGGGTCAAAAGACAAAATGTCCAGGAATCGATATGTTACAGCACTCTACCCCTTAAAGAGGATTTCGTCCCTAAAATCACAAGCAGGGAGGGAAGGGTGAGTGTGCAACTAACTTTAGGTTGTTCCTCCAACCATGAAACTTTCACCAAACAACTCATCAACATATACTTTACAAGCATCTCATCATAGGTCAGATTCTTGAGGATCACCTAGGGTTCCACTATTAAGATTATTTTTATGAGATTTAACGTTATTAAAAAAATTTGGCTCATTAGCATTATATTTATTAGGATATCAAATTATCATTATTATTATTTTATTTGTGTCATGTTATATTCACTTTGTTGCCAAAAGAATTATATTCCATTATTATGCATTAATCCTGATATTATATATATCATTTATCTTATTAAGAATTTTAGCACAATTAGAGGTTACTCAATTATCTCAATATATTTTATCATTAATAATTTGGATTTACACTTCATTATCCTCATATTTTCATCATATTTATTATAAAAAATTATCTTGCATGTGATAGGATATTTTATTCAATTTGTTATTAAGTCTACAATTAATCCAAAATATATCACATTGATTACTTGTATGTATATTAAACATTGTCACATTATCTTTCTTATTCACATTAATGACATCATTATTCATTTTCTCATATTTATTCATTTCTTATTATTGATTATGCACATTTATGTGAATCCAGTTACTTCGTATCCATATTGAAGTTATTATATGTATTTTAGTGAACAAGATGGAACATATTACACATTCATGAATTGATTTACATTAGGTAATTAATTAGGTATGTATTAGAGAACAAGGTGATATTCATTTCATATTAATTTATCTATGATTAGGTTAATATATATCATTTATGTGTATTAGGGTATGTTATCTGATGATCACACCTAATGTCACCAATGTATCATGAAAATCATTAAGTATGTATATGTTAAGGTTAGATGATTATAACTTATGGTTTATGGTCAACTTGATTAATATATTTCACTTATAACTTGTTAGCATATATTAAGCCCAAGATTATATTACAATTATATTTCTCATTATATCATTAGGGTTTATGAAATGGTTAGCATCATATGCATCCTTAATTAACATTAATATGTGAGTTACTCTTATTATGTGCATTATGTATTCATTAGGCTTTGATCATATGAATTATTCCTTAGAATATTGTTATATGTTCATTATTATATAAACAAGTATGTTAGGGCTACCACTATTACATGTTTGGTCTAGACCAAGGATACAAGCATACTAACCTCCTATTCATGGAGTTAGGGTTTCTAAAGATATAGTAGATAGACTTCAAGATGTCGTAGGGTTCCATCGCCCTAAAGAGGATTTCATCCTCGAATTCTAACCACCCATCATCATCAAACTAACTATACTCCACCCCTTAAAGGAGTTGACCTATCAATCCAAACTACACTAAGGTTAAAGGATGAGTCTACTACACCATGTACAAGATCCATCACACTTCCACTGCACACTCTTAAATCTCACTTCACCCAAAACTTCAAAGTCTAGGTTCTAGGGATAAACTATCCAAGCATGTGGTCCTAAGGGACATAAAGATAACTATCTTGGTATAAATCCTCAAGAAAAACAAGTCATCATACACTCGAAAAGTTTATTAATACTTTTATCAAAGTTATACTTCATTCATAGTTTTCTTTGAACATTTCAAGAGATTTATGTTTGTATTTGGTTGAGTGTCTATCGTTACAACATCAACAAATACTATGTATTCTAAGTAACTATTTGTATCATTTATTCTATAAGATCTTCATATGCCAACATGTATAAGGTATAATAGAACACGTATCCACCCACTACATCTAGTGAAGGATGTTTTACCACATTGCACACAAGTAAGACTTGCATGTCTCTCATTGGTTCAATAACCAAAAATAGTCTAGATAAACATCAAGATATTCATTTCTGATAAGTATTCTCCATATGATAATGCTATAGATTGTTAATTGTTTGAGTTATCAATTATAATCCTTTAGGTATTTATGTTGTTAAACATTTATCCATGATCATAGGATATTTGGGGTATTTTCCATACAAGATCATATATTTAAAATAGAAAACTCAATATTTTATTCATAATTGTCCTTGTCATTAAAAGATGCAGTAAATAAAATGTTTGTATTTATTGGCATAATTAGATAGAAATTTTGCTAACTCTATTACATGACCTTTGGGTTAAGACAAATTATAAAAGTGGACTGAAGTTGCATCAACTCTTTCTTATCACAATCCATATTTGTCTTTTCATAAAGGCTTTACTTCTTATCAGATCCTCCACATCAACGTCTATCATATCTACGTCTGGTGTCATATACTAAGATGAAGAAGTAAATTTATAATTATCATATAATGTTTATACCTGAAGTATAAGCCTCTACCTCTTCCTTCTTCTTCTTTAGTTCCTCCAGCCAGAAAGGGAAATTCCTCTTCCAGTGCCCAGCCTGGTGATAGTGGTGATATTAGCCCGACTTCTTTATTCTTCATTTTGCTTTGAGGTTGGAAGTCTTGCGATTCTAGCTAACTATAGAACTCTTCTTAGCTTTGACTTTGCCTTTGCTTTTAGACTTTCCCTTTGTCTTGTTGATCATCATCAAAAACTTAGGCTTGTCTTTGTTCATTTGTGCCTTAGTTGTTCTCAACATTCCCAATAACTCTGTCAATGACTTGTCACTCATGTTGTAGTTCATGATAAGTTGATTGTATGACTCTAGCAGGGACTGCAAAATCACATTAGAGGCCAACTCTTGACCCAAGGGGAATCCCAGTCTTGACAAGTTATCCACATACCCAATGAGCTTGAGCACATGAGGACCTATTAGATTTCCTTCTATCATGTTACATTTGAACAATACTTTTAAGTTATCATATCACTCCTGTCTTGCCTGGTTTTGGAACATGTTCCTAAGATGAGTCACAATCTCCACAACTATCATATTCTCATGTTGTCTTTCCATCTCATAGTTCATCGAGCAAAGGATTAGGCATTTGACATCTACAAAATCTTTAGTATGCTTCTTGTAAGCATCCATGTTAGCCCTGGGAGCATTAGGAAGAGGGTTTTTTGGCACTGTCATCTCCAGAAGCATAGATCTTGCACTTTTGTGTATGAAAAATCTCATCATCCTATACCAAGTGTGGAATTTGTTCCCATTTAATTTATCCTTCTCAAGGACTGATTGTAGAGAAAATGTTTTGTTGTGTTTTGCCATTTGATTCTATAAAATCATTTGCAATTTTGTTAAAGAACCTCAATTTTATTTGATTTGATTATAAAATTTGATGATGTTTATTAGGTCTTTAATTAATAATCGCTCACACTATTTTATTCAAATTGATAGCCCTCAAATATCAATTCAGAAAATTACAGCATAGAACCTTCTAGTAAGCCAAGATCTAAAACAATTCAACTATCACCCAACCAATACACCAGCATCCATAGTCAATCATTAAGGTAGACAACATTTGTAAATTGAATCATATGCAAATCTTGGTTAGATGATTTGCACAACTTTTTGTATAATCATATGCATGCTTTTGGGCTTAGACACTCTAAGAATCACTATTTAAGCATGACCCAATAGCCAACACGATAGATATACACCCTGCAAGGGAAGAACCTACATATCTACCATCACACTTCCACGAGATAGACGATGCACCTCATTAGGGAATAACCTACGATTGGTTGATCAAGCTTTTCATGTGTGTTGCTAATAGAAAAAATGTTAGGTTTAATATTATATTTGAGGAAGTTTATGTATATACATATACTTTATCCAATCACCACATATGTAGTATGTATCTCATACATGCTATATACCACAATGTAAACATGCAATATAAAACAAAAGGAGATGGTTATGGCCATACTAGTGTAATTCTTTGGAGCCATAAAATATTACTACCATCCAGGTTTTCATCACATCATATGCATGAACCAGTTGTCAGTGTAGATTTGTGTTAGCCAATCTGGGTTGATCGGTTCAACCCTTAAACCAGTTTTCTCACCTCTTGATCGGACATCTAGTCTCCTGAAAGGATCAGTTCATGTCCAACCGGTATCTAAACTCCTTCCAAATGGTCGATTGGATCCACTAGCCAGTCCGTTCACACCTCTTGTAGTTTGCCCTCCCCGATCGTCTTGTCACAAGAAGCAGTCGTCTCCCCTAATGTGGATTACCATCTTCATCATTGCAAGAAAAAAAACTATCCTATTACTACTATACTAGTTTCATGGTAATGAGAAACCTTGAGTTGCATTCAAGGAGAGTAAGGGTAGGAAAGAATTAACTTTACATTGAGAATAAGAAGGTAGGGGATCAATATGCATACTGAGGTAAAATAGGAATAAAAAAAACCATTCAACCACACACAGATATTTGAGTTATCATCCATAACCACACTACACATCCTCCATCAAAAATGCTTTTAGGCTGAGGTGTATAAATTGCATATATATCACATATATTCTATATGGATTGAGATTATATGTGGCCTTTGATCGAATATGCTCATTAAGAAGTTTAAGCATTCACATTGTATGCAATAAATAAATGATAAAAACAAAAAATATGATCATATGGATTATCCTAATACATAGTAAATTGACGTGGCTCTCATACCACCATTGGGAAATACAGGCACAAAGTAAGAAAGAAGAAAAAAAGTTATCTATCTGTATTCCCAGAATAGCAAGATCGCGTCAATAACTATGAAATAAGAAATATGGTTTAATAAGGTCATACTAGGTCCTAGAGCAAATCCAGCAACTACAACTCATTGTAGTGAAACTGTCTTCTAGTTGCTCTTAGACGATGTTTATGCAGCTCCTTATTCTCACCACGGACAGTGGATTAAGACAATGTTTGTAGCAGCTCCTGTGGTTATGCAGGATGACGACATTGACGCAATTTTACTGTGCGCTAAAATGCAAGTGTACGCGTCGAGTAGTAAAGACCTTTGTGAGGCCCGAGTCAAACACAAGGATACTAGGAATTGTTGGAGACTCCTACTAACTATTTGCGATCAGCTAAGCCAAATAACAAATTGATGGTTGTTGTTAAAATTCAAAGAAAATAAAAATAAAACAAAACAAGCAATCGATTAAATGTTAATTTAATCAATTCAAAAGGGTATCTTTAGGATTGCAGTTTCACCGCGGGTCTTCATTGTATTAGATTTTATATAATGCCTCAATTTTATCTCTCTAACTGGGTAGTGGCCTGAAAACAGAATTGCCCACTGTCGTGGTGCAATTCACTACCTAGGTCTAGGTCAGTTCCACCGTCGTAGTAACCTATACCCTAAACTAGGTGCATTATGAACGATCTCTCAGTATCCACCATTAATTTTACACTACCTTGGTCAAGGAATTTATCGATTAATGTAGATTTCATCTCTTTTCAGCCGTTAATCCTTCTTTCAAAGTGATTAAAGGCATTAGGTTATTATTATGGTGATCAAGCATAACAATATATGGAGAAAACAAAACTATACCACGGATTTAAGAGATAAAATATGAATTACTATCATAAAATTGTCATACAATGAATTCCCGGGCTACTCCCGGTCCTAAAGACGAAGGGGATTAGCCCCGCATGTTCATCTCAAACAAGTACAAGGTAGAGATAGGGGAAATCATGTGAAAAACGTGAATTGAGAGGTGAAACCCCTGAACGGAGAAAAACCGGTTGATCCTTTGCGTAGAACACGTGCTCTCCCGCCTTTCGGTGGTGAAATCCGTCTTCTGCGGCATCCGAATCAACCGGTATGAGCTTCTGGCCTCCGTTCTCCTCTCTCTTGCTCCTCGGTACTCGTGCAATGGCTAATGAGATCTGGTTCTCCCGTCTGGGCGGCCGTCCTTAGGTTTAATTCCCTCATTAGGTCCTTAATTAACTCCAGCTGTCTGATTGGGATCATTCTGAATCAAACGCATATCTGACGGTGTCGATACCATCGACGCGGGTCGATGGTATCGACCCAGTGTGGTAGCGGCAGCCCTTCTTTTCTTTCGTCCGAGTGCCTGATGTAGTCTCGATACCATCGACGCGGGTCGATGGTATCGACTACCCTGTAGCGACGACTTTGTCGTTTTGTGTCGTTGTAGCCTCCGTGCGTCGATGGTATCGACTTGGTGTCGATACTATCGACTGCTTCTTCACCAGCAACCTGAAGGTGACTCGATACCATCGACATCCCTGTCGATAGTATCGACGCTTTGCTGCTCCTTTCGGCTGGCAACCTGTGATCATGTCGATGGTATCAACGGAACCAAATACTCGTTTGTCCTGAAATTCAAACACAAGATCACATAAATTCACACAAATAATAATATTTTGACAATTAATGCTCAAAATGATGAATTAAAGGGGATTTGACATAAAATAGTGGCAAAGACCAAAGTGGATGAATTATGCAACATTAACCATAAAAATGACTAACAAAAGCATAAAACACATATCAAACAGGTCTATAAATGCGACTCAAAATCATCGCATCAAACTCCCCTAAGCTTGAACGTTGCTCGCCCTCGAGCAACTAATCCTTAGAATAGAATTGCTAATGTCAACTGAAAAACAACACACCACAACCAACATCCCATATGACTCCCACCGGACATTCACATACCGACCCTCTCTAACCACGGAACGGTAATTACCCTGAAGGCGACAATAATCATCCATAAAAGAAATTGACCTCAAAACTGATGAACACTATCACATAAGGCAGTTAACATAATAAAACTCGCCGGTTCAGACTTGGTGCATCTTGTGATCGCCTATACTACGTTGCTCTCCCTAACTACCATCTACATGGAAGCAGTTCTCCTGATATTCATTAGTGAGGAGAAATTCACGGTGGCCTACCAGTCCGAGCAACGGGTGGATGAAAATGGGTGGCTCATGGAAGAAAATGAAAGTGTTGTACAGTTTCAACATGCATAATACAAAAATGTCCTACATGATGCAAATGCACATGAGAAATGCCCTAATGCCTAAAATTGGGTGGAATTATGCATGTCCTATCTATCCATCTCAAAATGAGACGGACATCTAATTAAGCTACATCATGTACTCAATTATTCTTGAAATGCAGGTGATATCACGTTCCTTTCTCCTTCTTATTCTAATTGCTTCTAAATAACTCTTTTCTTTTTTTTCTTCATGATGCAGATTTTTCAGATTTTTCTCTTTTTTTTCATTTTTTTTCAACCCTTATATCCATAATTAATAATGAATATTTTATTGGGCTTATTTTCTTCATACTAAAAAAATTGCACTATTTAGAAGGTATGGAACAATTTAATTCACCATTGGAGAAAAATTGAGATACATGATATACTTTATGCATGAAAATTATGAATGCAACTACATGGCATGCACCTAAGGGTAATGTGCATGTATCACTATTCTAATTTTTTCTTTTTATGCGGAACATATGGACAATTGCAATGCAAGTCCTATCTAGATGCTATGCAAGCAAAAAGAGCTAAAACTATACTTTACTTCCAATTCTTGGGTGGATTATGGAAACAATGAAGTGGAACGATCACAAGACTAGATGACTGAACCTTAGAAAGATATTATGTGTCCCTCCTTACTGACCTATGTAGTAGTTAAGAGGTTTCTCTCTCTTACATCCAATTAGAGTCCCATTACCATTTGGTCAGTTAAGGCTCAAACAACCATTTTCGTCCACTTTCATGAATCATTAGGAGTACAGTTGTGAAATCATGTTTTAAAGTTGACATAACCAATCATTTTCGTAGGATATGTGCCCAAGGTTAAACAAGACAAGCCTTCCAAACACACAAAATTTTTTTTAAATTTCCCTTGATTTTCCCATGCACTATTAATGAGATGACACAACTTTATGACATCCACGATTACACTAGATAGCATGTGGATCCTACAAAAGCTAAAATTGCAAGAAACAAATAACAAGAACAAAAACAATAAAAGATAAAGCTGTTCCAACTACCCCCCTAAGCTTGAATTCGACTATGGCCTCATAGTCAAAAACAAACTTAAAGATTGGAACAGGGATACCGGATCACTCCTGTGGTGGTGGAGGCGGGTACTGCGGCGCCGTGGGGTCCCAAGACGGGTACTGCCCCTGGAAGGTCGGATCATACTGGGGCATCGGTGGAGGCTGTGGATACCCCCCAAAATAGTTCTGGCTCCAGTAATGATCGAAAAATGGTTATTGTTGCACCTCCATCCTGTGCAACCTATCATGGATGTTTTGTTGATTCCCGAAAAGAAGGGGCTCATTCTCAAAGATCGCCTGCTGGTTGACAAGGAGACGGTTGGTAGTATCTTGAATACCGGCAAAGGTGGCTGTGTAGCCATGCTGGGTCTTCTGGATGTCTTGCAACATCGCGTACATGCCCTGCATGGAATAGGCATCCTCGCTTGGCTGCGAGGGCTGTGGTGGTGGCGGCGTAGGTTGTGATGATGAAGATGCACCCGGATGCATCCGAGGACGCTTCCGGGGTGCTACTCGTGCTCGAAGAGGTGTAAATGCCTCCTCTTCCTCCTCATCCTTGTCGTCATGTCCGTCGCCGCCGCCGTCGTTGTCGCCTTCTTCATCAGAGTCGGCGATGGCTATGATTGGCCATCGAAAGTGTTGTGCCCCCTCGATGTTGAAGACCGGATCGGGCAGCGCGCACTCCTGGTATGCTTGATTTACGTGGCAATACGCAAACGCCACGCCATCTCGGAGAAGAATGAGATTGGACTGGTGTAGATGTTGCAAGTTTACCTTGCTTCTTGTAGAGAGAGGAGTCAGCTGCTCGAGGTTCAAGCCCAAGTAGATGGCCAGCTTGGTGACAAGCCCGCCAAAATGAATCGGGGCTTTTCTCGTGCTCCTCTTCACTGCCAAAACTTGTTGCAGAAAGAAGGCACCCCAGTTGCATTCTTGTTTCTTCAGGAGCTTGTAGAGAAAGAAAAGGTCTGTCTCCTGAAATTTGCTGAGGGCCAGATCGCCTCGAGCAAAGATTGTGGAACTCAACATCCGGTGCAATACCCGTACAAAAGGGTGCTTGAAATCAGATACCGCGGCGTTGTGGTAGCTCACCGACTTTCCGTGCGGTACCGTCACCAACTCGGAGAAGATGGCTGCATAGTCGGTGCGGTTGTCCGGCCGCCGGTAGTTGTACTGCGAATGGTTCCAGTTGAAGATTTCGTTGAACTACTCGAGGGTGATGGTGTAGTCGTGGTTGTAGAGCCGGAAAGACACCCGACCCTTCTCCCACTCGCGGTCGCTTGCTGATATCTCGTTTGGCACGACACAGACGTCCAGCGACGCCATGAATTCTACCACCGACTCTTTGTACGTCGGCCACTCGCCAAAGAATGGCTGACTGTCTTCATGGTATTCAAGCTCATCGTGTCCACGGCCTGTTTGGTGGGCCTGCCCCTTCAACACGTAATCCAGATTGGCCTTGAAGCCAATATCACGGAGCATTTCCGGGTCCACGTACCGGGTTGGCTCGATCTTGCGCTTCATGATTTCCTCAAAGATCTTCTTCAGCTCCGCGGATGGATGGACAAGTCGGGGACATGCGATCGATGATGGCGGTGGTGGCACGAACTCGGGAATGTCCACCAGACGAGCGCGCGAGGAAGAAGCTCCAGCTATACGCACCATGTTGGCGACGAGAATGGGATTAGAATGAGAGATCGGTGCAGATTGGAGAGTTGAATCTCCGCTCAGTGAAGATCGTCGCTCGGTGATGCTTTTCTTCGGTCTTGGACGGCTTGGGGGAGTGCTCGGCGCAAAGGTAGGAGATCACTCTGAAGGTGTGATGTCAAATGACGTAATGAATCTCCTTAAATAGACTTGGCCGGCGCCACTATTGGCCCGTCGATACCATCGACGCAAGTCGATGGTATCGACACTATTCGATGCTATCCACCCCTCACTGGTATCAACGGTCGTCGATTGTTGGATCTTGAACTCCGGATCGCTGACGTGTCGATACCATCGACATGGGTCGATGGTATCGACGCTGCACCCAGATCGATAACGTGGAAGCCGCGATCACTGTTGATTTGTTTGCGTGGATCGATGACGTGGATGGTCGATGCCATTAACTCGGGTCGATGGTATCGACTTTTCTTTATTGCAACACCTCCGCTTTGCGTCTCAACCTATAGCTGTGTCGATACCATCGACGAGGCCGTCGATGGTATCGACATTCCTGAGTCGATTTTGTCTGTAAATCTTCAGAAATCTCGATGGTATCGACAGGCAGCTCGATACCATCGACGTTTTCTTCGCGGCATGCCTGTAGGTAGGTCGATACCATCGACGAGGCCGTCGATGGTATTAACGCAGAACAAAATCTGTAGTCGTCAACCTGTACCCTGGTCGATACCATCGACCGTTGTGTCGATGGTATCGACTCTGCCTCAGCCTACACAAAGAACAAACCGATCACGGTATCTTTTTTACACTAAAAATTGAACCAAAACAAATCAACCTACGATTGTAAATAAACTATCCTAATGTACCGATGGTTGGGTTGCCTCCCAACAAGCGCCCTTATTTAACGTCTTAGGCTAGATGGATTTCGGGCACCTCATTCATCCGAAAGTGAAATGAGTTTGACCTCATTCACCTTCCTCTTGTAATTCTCACCAAAATAAAGCTTCAGCCTTTGTCCATTTACCAAAAACGTGGTATCACCATCACGCACTAAGATCGCGCCGTGTGGTTTGACCTCTTCTACCACGAACGGCCCACTCCACCGGGATTTGAGCTTCCCGGGATGCAACTTCAGTCGTGAATTGAACAACAATACGCTATCTCCTTTCTTGAACGTGCGCAACTGGATGTGGCGATCGTGGATCAGCTTTGTGCGCTCCTTGTATATTTGTGCGTTCTCATATGCCGTCATACGTAGCTCGTCCAACTCGTTCAATTCCAACAGTCTCTTCCTCCCCGCTTCATTGTAACTCAGGTTTAGCCTTCTCAGCGCCCAAAGCGCTTTGTGCTCTAACTCAAGCGGCAGGTGACAAGCCCGGCCATACGCCAACCTAAAAGGCGTGGTGCCTATAGGTGTTTTGTAAGCCGTCCTGTATGCCCACATAGCATCCGGCAGTAGGGCACTCCAGTTCTTCCTCGTGGATGCCACCGTACGCTCTAAAATCTTCTTAATTTCACGGTTGGAGAACTCCACCTGGCCTTGCGTTTGCGAATGATATGGGGTTCCGATGTTGTGCTTAACCCCATATTTCTTCAATAATGCCGAGAACTTCTGATTCCTAAAATGCGTACCCCCATCACTGATTATCATTCGGGGTACCCCAAACCTGCAGAAAATATTTTCTTTCACGAATCTACACACTACAGTGGAATCATTAGTCCTTGTGGGTATTGCTTCCACCCACTTTGACACATAATCAACTGCTAATAAAATATATAAATTAGAGTTTGAGGACACAAAAGGTCCCATGAAATCTATGCCCCACAGATCAAATACCTCCACTTCCGGAAACACATTCAGGGGCATCTCCTGTCGCTTTGAGATATTACTTGCTCGTTGGCAGGAATCACATTGCCTCACAAACTCGTAGGCATCCTGAAACAAAGTTGGCCAATAAAGGCCACTTTCCAAAACTTTAGCTGCCGTGCACGAGCTGGCGTGGTGTCCTCCCGTAGGTGATGCGTGGCAATGACGTAAAACGCTCTCGTACTCCACTTCAGGCACACATCTACGCAAGATACCGTCCCTGCATTGCTTAAGAAGAATTGGATCATCCCAAAAATAATATCTTAAAGAATGGAAAAATCTTTTCTTCTCCTGATATGACCAATCTTCCGGGATGATCCTACAAGCCAAATAGTTTACAATCTCAGCGAACCAAGGATCCTTAGAGTTAATTTTCAAAATTTGTTCATCCGGAAATGTTTCAGTTATGGGTATATGTAAATCTTTTTCATCCACCCTTTCTAACCTAGAAAAATGATCAGGAACAACGTTTTCAATCCCAGATTTATCCTTGATTTTGATGTCAAATTCCTGTAAGAGCAAAATCCACCTAATGAGTCTAGGCTTTGCGTCTTTTTTCTCCATTAAGTATTTAATTGTGGCATGGTCAGTCCATACAACTACTTTAGATCCAACTAAATACTACCAAAATTTTTCAAAAGTGAAAACAACGGCGAGTAATTCTTTTTCCGTAGTTGTATAATTCAATCGGGCGTCATTCAAAGTCTTTGAAACATAGAAAATCACGGCGGGCTTATTGTACACCCGCTGCCCCAACACGGCTCCTACCGCAAAGTCCGAGGCGTCACACATTAGTTCGAACGGTTTTGTCCAATCCGACGTTTGAACAACCGGTGCAGAAATCAGTTTTTCTTTTAAAACGTCGAACGCATGTAGACACTTATCATTGAAATCGAATACAGCGTCTTTCTCCAAAATCTCGGATAGAGGTTTCGTGATTTTAGAAAAATCTTTTATAAATCGACGATAGAACCCGACGTGCCCCAAGAAACTTCTTACCCCTTTTACAGAATTTGGTGGGGGCAACTTGGAAATGACTTCAATTTTTACCGGATCCACCTCTAAACCTTTGCTAGACACCTTGTGTCCTAGCACTATCCCCTCATTCACCATCATGTGACATTTTTCCCAGTTGAGGACCAAATGCGTGTCCTCACAGCGCTGTAAAACTTTGTCCAGATTATAGAGACATTCATCAAATGATGCACCATACACCGAAACGTCATCCATAAAAACCTCGAGACAGCGCTCTACCATGTCAGAAAATATGACGAGCATACAACGCTGAAACGTCGCAGGTGCATTGCATAAACCAAAAGGCATTCGTCGGTACGCGAATGTCCCATAGGGACAAGTGAAGGTAGATTTCTCTTGATCCAAAGGATCAATCGAGATCTAGTTGTACCCCGAGTACCCGTCAAGAAAATAGAAGTGCGATCGACCGGCAAGACGCTCTAGGATTTGATCAATGAAAGGTAAAGGAAAGTGATCCTTTAGCGTGGCAGCATTCAAACGGCGGTAATCAATACAAACTCGCCACCCGGTTACCAATCGGGTGGTGACAGGTTCATTTAACATATTTTGGGTGACAGTGATTCCCCCTTCTTAGGGACTACCTGTGTGGGACTCACCCATGTCGAGTCTGATATGGCGTAAATAATACCTGCAGCAAGAAGTTTAATGACCTCCTTCTTCACAACCTCCATCATGCTTGGACTGAGACGTCGTTGAGGTTGAATCACGGGCTTGGATCCCTCCTCGAGCCAAATCTTGTGCTGACATAGAGTAGGGGAAATCCCCTTAATATCTGCAACGGACCACCCAAAAGCTCCCCGGTGGTTCTTCAGCACTATCAACAATTGTTCCTCCTCATCCACACTCAAATAAGCAGAGATGATCACTGGAAACTTATCTTCCTTTGCTAGGAAGACATATTTGAGATGCGGTGGCAGCGACTTTAATTCTAGATCTGGCGGGCTGATCAGAGATGATTGAAGCGGCGGGGGAAGTTCACCTAAATCTTCATAATGCCTCGCATAGAAGCATGGAAGCATCTGAAGCATTTTAGCACACTCCTTGAGTGATTTGCTCCTCATCCAATCATGTGTAATATTTAACAAACAATCCTCCAACGGTAATTCCAGGTATGTATCAGAAACAGAAATAGCAATTACATCATCTTCCATGGAAGGCGGAATGTCCTCATCCTCATCATTCGGGAATCCCACAGCTTTGCACAGAGAAACTACTTTGGTCTGCTCCATGATATCCACAGCCAAAGTTCCATTGTCCACCTTGCTCATCACATGACCCATGTCCAGAAATGGCTTCCCAAGACAGAGTGAAATATTACTTTCCAGATGTTTTACCACCTTGCATTGTTCCTTTGCCTTAGATGACACCATACTAGAAGGCATGACCATCTCAAAGCGGTCATCGGCTATGCCCAAGGTCAAGCGACCTCTCCCCATGTCTATGATCATGTCGGCTGTAGCTTGGAAAGGACGTCCAAGTAACAGCTCGTTGCCATGTTCATCCTGCATCTCCATGACTACAAAATCTGCTGGAAAGACAAATCTGTCCACCTTCACTAACACATCTTCATAGATTCCATAAGGTTTTACCACAGAGTTATCCGCCAATTGAATCGTCATATTGATTGGCCGTGACTCCTTCAATCCCAGCTTTTTGAATGTAGAAAGGGGCATCAAGTTGATGCTTGCCCCTGAGTCACATAACGCTTCACCGAATTTTACCTTCCTAATATAACATGAAATGTTAAAGCACCCTGGATCTTGCCTCTTTGGTGGAAAAGTGCCCATGATAAAGGCACTCACTTTCTCCTTTAGCACGACAACCTCTGTATCCGGAATTTTCCTCTTCTTCGTAATGACGTCCTTTAGAAACTTCCCGTATGAAGGGATTTGTTCAATGGCTTCCAATAAAGGGATATTGACTGAAAGCTTCCTAAAACTGTCTAAGAACTTCTTGAACTACGCATCTGCCTTCCTTGCCTTAGCACTATTTGGATACGGGACCGGAACAGCTTGTGCCCTTTGATGAGGTGGCACATAAGGTGTCTTTTTCTGAAGTTCCTCCTCTGCAACCTGTTCTTTAGTATCTTCCATGGCTGTGTCCTCAACCTGCCCTGTGACTGGTACGGGCTGCTCCTCATTGGTTGCACCTTCTACTTCAGCTTGTGGTGTGCTTGTCTCCTCGGCCCTTGGATTCAACAATTTCTTGCCGCTTCTTAGCAAGATGGCCTTAGCCTGTTGGTTTCCCCCTGGAACATTGGTGTTCCCCGGAAAACCTGGATGTGCCGGTTTCTTCAAACTGGCGATCTCTGCTACCATCTGTGCCATAGATGTCTCAATGGTCCTCATTTGAGCCCCATGGCTCTACAATGTTTCCCCGAATTGGTTCATGTACTCTCCTTGCTGCTTGATTTGCTAGCCAAATGTATTCATTAGCTCTTGATTTTTCTTTATAACCTGGTTGAGCAGCTCCGTGCTCTTATCTTCTGCTACTGGAGGGGGTTTGGCATCTAGATCATGTAGAAAATTGTTTGGATCCTTCCACGAGAACTTTTTGTCTTTTCTCCATGAATAATCATTGTTCCTATAACCTTGTTGTTGTCTCATGTATTTGACTTGAGCCTCATCCTCGGACTCATTATCCTCCTTTTGCAGTAGCTTCTTTGTGAGAAGATCCATCTTCTCATTCAGCTCTTTCATTGCCTTGGACTCACCTGCTACTCGAACTTGCTCTACCGGGCCTCTTTCTCTCTCACCCCATGACTGTTTTCTAGCCATATTCTTTAGTATCTCCCAACATCTGGTGTCCGTATTGTTCAGAAAAAATCTTGACCCAGCTGAATCCAGATTACTCCTATCGTGCTCGGAGAGAGAAAAATAGAAGATCTTCACCTGCGTCTCTTTATCCAGCCCGTGATGTGGGCACCTCCTCAGCATGACCTGAAATCTCTCCCAGGTCTCAGAATATGTCTCACCGGCCTGTTGGGTAAAGTTATGAATCTTTCAGATCATGTCGTTAGTCTTCTCAGGAGGGAAGAACATCTCAAAGAAAACCTCCACCATATGGTCCCAGGACTCCACAAACTCACCATCCAAATTATGTAACCATTCTCGCGCGGCTCCCACCAATGAACTCGGGAAAAGCTTGAGATACAGTGCCTCCTGTGGAAACCTATCTATTTTTACCATGTCACAGTTCTCAACAAACTAGCTGATGTGCGCGACGGGGTCCTCATTCTTGAGCCCATGGAAAGCATTCGACTTCACCAAATTTATCAACGTCAGGTCAATCTTATATGTAGGTATGTTGATTGCCTGCTTCTTTATAGGCCCTTTTGAAGCTGATGAGGAAGAAGCCTTGATCTTCTCCCATATAGTCTGTGTCTCGGCCATCTCTTCCTGTTCAAGTTTGGAATCTACTTCTTCTTGTTGCTCCTACTCGTGATAATCCTCGTCCTCAGGTCTTGGATGCGGAACCTCGGGTGCGCGTTCCACGTAGTCAGTACTACGCGTCTGCACCATACACAGTACCTGAAATAAGAAAATTCGAGTTCAGTCCAGTGTTTTGACGAGTATAAAAATTATTGAATAATTTAAAAATATTTGAAGTTGTTTGAAAATGATAAAAACAATGTGGCCTAGAGTGGCGGCTCGTAGCACTCAAAGTGCCAACAATTCGCCGTATCCCCGGCAACGGCGCCAAAAACTTGACGCAATTTTACTGTGCGCTAAAACGCAAGTGTACGCGTCGAGTAGTACAGACCTTTGTGAGGCCCGAGTCGAACACAGGGATACTAGGAATTGTTGGAGACTCCTACTAACTATTTGCGATCAGTTAAGCCAAATAACAAATTGATGGTTGTTGTTAAAATTAAAAGAAAATAAAAATAAAACAAAACAAGCAATCGATTAAATGTTAATTTAATCAATTCAAAAGGGTATCTTTAGGATTGCAGTTTCACCGCGGGTCTTCATTGTATTAGATTTTATATAATGCTTCAATTTTATCTCTCTAACCGGGTAGTGGCCTGAAAACAGAATTGCCCACTGTCGTGGTGCAATTCACTACCTAGGTCTAGGTCGGTTCCACCGTCGTAGTAACCTATACCCTAAACTAGGTGCATTATGAACGATCTCTCAGTATCCACCATTAATTTTACACCACCTTGGTCAAGGGATTTATCGATTAATGTAGATTTCTTCTCTTTTCAGCCGTTAATCCTTCTTTCAAAGTGATTAAAGGCATTAGGTTATTATTATGGTGATCAAGCATAAGAATATATGGAGAAAATGAAACTATACCACAGATTTAAGAGATAAAATATGAATTACTATCATAAAATTGTCATACAATGAATTCTCGGGCTACTCCCGATCCTAAAGATGAAGGGGATTAGCCCCACATGTTCATCTCAAACAAGTACAAGGTAGAGATAGGGGAAATCATGTGAAAAACGTGAATTGAGAGGTGAAACCCCTGAACGGAGAAGAACCGGTTGATCCTTTGCGTAGAACACGTGCTCTCCCTCCTTTCGGTGGTGAAATCCGTCTTCTGTGGCATCCGAATCAACTGGTATGAGCTTCTAGCCTCTGTTCTCCTCTCTCCTGCTCCTCGGTACTCGTGCAATGGCTAATGAGATCTGGTTCTCCCGTCTGGGCGGACGTCCTTAGGTTTAATTCCCTCATTAGGTCCTTAATTAACTCCAGCCGTCCGATTGGGATCGTTCTGAATCAAACGCATATCTGACGGTGTCGATACCATCGACGCGGGTCGATGGTATCGACCCAGTGTGGTAGCGGCAGCCCTTCTTTTCTTTCGTCTGAATGCCTGATGTAGTCTCGATACCAGCGACGCGGGTCGATGGTATCGACTACCCTGTAGCGACGGCTTTGTCGTTTTGTGTCGCTGTAGCCTCCGTGCGTCGATGGTATCGACTTGGTGTCGATACTATCGACTGCTTCTTCGCCAGCAACCTGAAGGTGACTCGATACCATCGACATCCCTGTCGATAGTATCGACGCTTTGCTGCTCCTTTCGGATGGCAACCTGTGATCATGTCGATGGTATCGACGGAAGCAAATACTCGTTTGTCCTGAAATTCAAACACAAGATCACATAAATTCACACAAATAATAATATTTTG
This sequence comes from Alisma plantago-aquatica, assembly GCA_963693085.1. Lineage (NCBI taxonomy): Eukaryota > Viridiplantae > Streptophyta > Magnoliopsida > Alismatales > Alismataceae > Alisma > Alisma plantago-aquatica. The sequence continues at coordinate 898,200,966 of OY856412.1, forward strand.
ACAATTAATGCTCAAAACGATGAAATAAAGGGGACTTGACATAAAATAGTGGCAAAGACCAAAGTGGATTAATTATGCAACATTAACCATAAAAATGACTAATAAAAGCATAAAACACATGTCAAACAGGTCTATAAATGCGACTCAAAATCATCGCATCATACATCCTCTCAGTGACGGGAAAAGGTCACCTCCCCTTTATGAAAGTCCATATAGACCACCTAGAACTCTTGTCATCCTACTAGAACAGACATGAAAGAGTTGTCCCTCACATTGGTGCCCTAGTCACCAACTTACTCTTCCACAATGATCCTTAGTATTTCTCTCCCTTGCTATCTCTCCCTAGTGAGATAGGACTTTCTTGAGCTCTCTTGGTTACCACAATTAGATGGGACAACAATTGTCAGAGCCACAGATTCTCAATTGTGTGTATTGAGAATCCCCCAGTACCCCTCTATTTATAGGAGGGGATAAGGTCTGGGTCTCTAGTCAATACAGGAGTGGAAAGGACCAGAAGATCATGAATTTTCAAAATATGTGAGTGTTGAACCGATCATTTGACAACCAAACCGGTCAGTTCACATGCGAGGCAGTCACTTCGCATAGTGAACTGGTCATTTCGCTATGTTTCCCAATCACATATGATTTGGCAATTCGAATCCAATTAATACAAAACATGATGTTAGCACTAATACTTGATGCAATCAAATTTCTCCACGAACTTAGTGATCTCGCTCACATGATCTGGTCATCTCACTCACATGATCTGGTCATCTCACTCACCCAACTGGTTGGTTGGTGAGCTAAGTTGGTCAATTCACTAAGTGAACCAGTTGGTACGCTCCTAAATTTGGGGAGAACTTAGCCAATTCAATTTCTGATCAGTCTGACACTCGAACTAGCCATCTCAACACTTGAATCGATCGATTGGCAGCCCAGACAGCTGATTTATTTCTCAAATTGACTACATAAACACTTTCATAATCAATTCAATTATCATTCATGATAAACTCCTCTTCTAGGTGAGTTCCTATGTGTGTGACCCTATAGGTCCCATATCACGTTGGCAATGATTGTCCAAAACTAGTTTACGGCATCACAAGCAAAGAGCGGTGCCTATTCACACATCAGTGCTACCACTACTACAGAAATGGCTTATAACATCACTTTTAAAGGTGTATGTTGTATAAATACACCGACACCTAAAACTTAAAGTGTCAGTTTAATAAAAAAAAATGACATCTATCATTGAAGGGCAACCAGACACGGGTATCGCTTTTATTCAGTGTCATTTTCCTAATAATAAACCGACGCCAAAAATTAACTGCCAAATCCAAAATTTTCAGTGAAAAAATTTACCTCTAAAATTTAACATATGGCGTCGGTTATTAACTATTAGACCGACGACGAAAGGTTATTTGCGAGACAGAAATTGGGCACATTGTGGTCATCATTTTTACTACAATGACCGATGCTTATGGATTTTCCCGCATTGTTTCCCATAATTTTTTCACACCCTTTGAGCATCGATTTTCTAAAGAAATCAACGACTATGGTCATTAATCGAGAACAATTTTTTTAATCGGCATATGTAGATAGACGTCGGTTTTTTTCTAGTAAAAACCGACGACTATCATTGAGAATAGGTGTCGGTGTGTTTGGAGAACCGACGCCTTTAGTTTTATGTGTTGGTTTTTTTGAAAAACCGATGCCTATTGTTAACTTAACAACACCCGTACGAGCCAGACTCTTCCCCTTTCTATGTTTCATTCATCTCGATTGAGGGTTTAGGGTCTGGCGACGATTCCTCTGCTCACCGCTCCTGTGCCGCCGCTCGCCTCCACCGCTGCCATTTGCTGGTCCTCCGGCCGCTGCGCTCCAGGCCGGCCGCCGCCACGAAGTCCCTCTCTACTCGCCGGTCACCACCCTAGCTCGACCAGCTGCTCGCCCACCCTCTCTTCTCGCCCGCCATCTCTGCTCGCTGCGCCTGCTCTTCACCTGCTGGTCGGCGCTGTTGCTCTCTGGAGCTCCTCGCCTGCTCGCTGCTCTCGCACCGGCTGGTCATCACTGCCGTTCGAGGTACCTTCTTCCTCCTCTTCTCCCTCGTGGTGGTGAGCTGACTTGATGGTGGTGGGGAGAATTTTTGCTATGTCATTATTGTTGCAAATGTTTCTTCTTATTGTGATATTGACAGTGGTACGGTGTGAGCAAATTCATTTATTAATTCAATCCTTAAACTGCTAGTAGATCGGATATGTATACGAGTGTGCTCATCGAAAAAGTCGGATTTCTTAAAGGGATTGGTTTTTTTATATTAAATGACTGCAGAATACATAATATTAACTCTAGCATAATCTCATGCGTAGGTGATATTAATCTTTGAGACATTAATTTTTGCTCAGACCCAGGTAATATTTTGTTTGATTTAAACATGATTGGGCATTATTATGACTAATTTTTCCCATAATGAGGCAATTTTTACAATACCTTGCTCTTGTTCCAATTGTTGGACAATTCATATACTCTCAATTGGGAAATATTATTACTCTTCTAAAATTATTCTTATAATGTTGAATCGGGTCAATGACCACACCTACTAATGTGCCTGAATTATGCCATGTTTGTACAAAGTGAATCTTATCACTCTAATTGTGAATTATTGCATGTTTGAAAGTATTGAATTCTTAATTTATTATTTAATAATGCTCTAATTGTGAGTGATGCAATGTAAGTGAGCAAATACATGTAATGGATATGTACTCAATAGCCTAGAAACCCATCCAAGATTTACTCATTAGGAGTAAATCTTGGATAGTCCCCAATTTGGGACTGTTCTTGAACACCTAATCTCACTTAGGATGTAAGTGTATAATGTGTATTGGCTTTTCAAGAAAATTTCGGTAGCATTTCTCCATTTGTTCTCTAAGTACATATGTACTTGGAGAACAGCGGGGAAATGCTGTCGAAATTTTCTTGAAAACCCAATACACATTATACACTTACTAGTGAGATTAGGTGTTCAAGAATGGGATAGGTGGTGCACATTTATTATATATAAGAATGACAACACATGTATTTTTTGGCCTAAAGTTTTAACATACAAAAACTCTAATCCTAGACCCTAATCTTGTTGTAAATTATACTTGTTTTCTCTTAGATCATAGAATGGATAGACAGTTCATTGAAGATCCTATAGATGAAGAAGAGTACTATGATAAGTATGATGACTCCAGTCCATTCTCAGTTGGGTTGCCAACACCAGCAAATATTGAAACTAATGATGACTTGTATGTGCACGGAGATCACAATGAAGGATTGTTAATTGATAAAAAATTGCAATATTAGAGGCATGTTTATATTTTTTATATATTTTATTTTTCTGAATGTGAACTTTACAATGTGAATTACTTTACAATGTGAATGTGAACTTTACAATGTGAATTTTACAATGTGAATTACTTTACAATGTGAACTTTACAATGTGAATTAATTTACAATGTGAATGTGAACTTTACAATGTGAGCTTTACAATGTGAATTACTTTATAATGTGAATGTGAACTTTCAGATGGCTGAGCATTCTCTTGATGATCGTGCTGATGATTACCGTGAGGGTGAGGACATCAATGCACCTCCTCACAATGTAAGTTTTAAAAATATATCATATATTTATATCTATATGTCCATTTATAGTTATATCCTGTAAGTGTGTTTATTTTGTCAAATTTTAGGTTGATGATGCATATATACCCTCTGAAGCACTTGAGGCACTTGATGAGCAGCACCAAAAAGTTGACAAGAGATGGGGCATCACTATGATGAAGAAGTTAATAGTGCAAAGGGGAAATGGACCCAAACTTGTTGTGGATTTTGATAATGCAGGAAATGCAATTGGAATAAATCACAATTCATTTGTTTCATATCTTGGGTATGTTACTCATAGCCATTGTGGTTGTAAGATAGATTCTTGGCATAAAGTTCCTAAGGGGAAGAAAGATGTAATATGGAAGGATTTATGCGTGAGTTATTATTAATTTGCAATTCTATTTTGTAGATTACTAATTTTTTGGATACTAGTTAATAGCATTTCTATTTTACAGAGTATATTTTAATTAGATGAAAAGCTACACCGTAAATGCGTGATGCAACACTGTGGAAGAGTCCTAAGGAACTATAGGACAAATTTCACCCAAGAATACCTAAAAGAAGGTGACAAGAGGAAGAAGACAGCCACTGAACAGTGGAACTTCCTAGACCAAGAAGAATGGGATGCATTTGTTGCTTCAAGACAAACTGATAAATTCAAGGTATTAGGCGTCACTCCCAATTTAATTAATATATGTTGTATTCACCTATTCAAGATTAACATTTAGTGTTACTAACCAAATCATTAATGTGCATACTAACTAGGCCCTCAGTGAGGTGCAAAAAGCAAGGCATGCACTGAATGTGCATGACCACACAATGGATCCAAAGGGGTATGCAGGCATTCGCCAAAGACTACAGGCTAAGTCTACTGCTACTCAAGAGTCCTCTTCTATAGGTACCACACCTCTGCCTTTCCATGATGTCTGGATAGCTGGGAGGCAAAATAAGAAGGGAGAAAAAAGGAAGCCTACAACTGCTGAGGCGGCTGCAAAAATGGTAAAATACAACTTAGAGAAATCGTTCGAATATTGATTATTTGTGGTGTTTACTTAATTACAAATTTTTGTTTTGGAAATTACTGGGAGCTGCACGAGCTGAGGAAATAAGGCAAGTTCATCCCTGAGGGCACAAGAGATGAATTGACAGTTGCTCTAGGTAACCCAGAGCATCCTGGACGTGTTAGGGCTGCAGGCACTGGTGTGGGCATAAAAGCGTTCTTTGGGCCATACCAGCGCAAACATGTCCCAAAAGCGGGAATTTCACAAGAAGAGGTAACCTATTCTTTCTTTATAATATTACTGTAAAAGAGAATTCAATAATCAGAAGCTAACATTTCTTTTATCCAGGTATAGGTAGATAAGATAGTTGATAGGAAAACCGAAGAAGCAATGAGCAAGTGGCAGGCATCTCTGACTGCCACTCAGCAGACAGTACCTATGGCGTCCCGTTCTACTCCTACTACAGAGGTTGGGAGTAATCCTGTAGGCCCAACACCTAGAACATCCGCTGTAAGTATTTTTATGACATAGTAACTAGTCTTTTCAAGATGATATGTTTTCAAGATGATATGTATATATGTATATAACAATCTTTACACAAAAATTTGTAGGGGTTGAAGCCATGTCGTCTAAAAAGTAAAGAATTTGTCATTGCAGAGGCGTCGGCTTACCCATCCCTACCAGGGGAAATGTTTCATGGGTCTCCATTACCAGCTGGTTGGGTCGTGTGAGCCTGGTACATATATTCCCCAATTGGATGGATCTTCCAATGCCATATGCCCACCCAGATTGTGAAACGCTTGGTGAGGCAGAAGGCGGAGTGATATTGTGGCCAAAAGCGAATGTCCTCTATACTGAAATTGTATGGTAATTACATTGCGTTAAATTGTTAGTGTGTGTATATGATGTCAATTGATCTGAAATTATATATATACAAGTTAAAAAGAAGACACCCAGAGCATCTAGGCCTCCACCTCCACCTCCTACATTACCAAGTTGGGTTCCACAGGACCTACCTGTCCTGTTAGGTCCTAATTGTAGGGGTATGACAATATGGTTAGGCGAATATGATATAAATTGCCCTATAACTGTTTCTATAGATGCGGATGTTGCAGGTCAATCATACGAAAGCAAACTATTTATACAAGATATTTTGGAGTTGTTTCGATATGATTAGATAAATACATCTATTATAGAGCTATGGATAAGGTGAGGTCTTCTTTATACATCCATATACCTTGTGTAGGATCTGGTAATCTGGTTTCTTATTTATTAATGCATACGTAATACATGTTTTGCAACTACTTAGATAAGATATGTGCAGATTTTTCATTCGAACATGTAGGATTTTTTATTCCATCTTTGATTAGTCTAGTATCTAAAGACCCTCCGTCAGTTCAACAATACTGTTGTGATACTTCTACAAATTTTGCTCAAAATAACAAAATAGTGATAATAGCTCCATTCAATGTGGAGTAAGTTTACTTTGCTTATAATTTGAACTTAAGAAAATTACATTTTTATTGTGGATTTTGAGTTATTAATTTTTAACTATTTACCTCTAGTGGTAAGCATTGGGAGTTACTAGTTATTGTCCCCGAGACGTTCACTGTCTATTATCTAGATCCTAAGGGGACTAAATTGAATTCAAAATATAGACACACAATGAAAATGGCATTATTCCAGTGATAAATACTTCATTTTCATATCCGTTAACATCTGTTATTACATTACTATTTAATTATGCAATGTACTGTGTTACATTAACATGTAGGGGTTTAGATGAGTTCAAAAGACTGGAGGAAAGGTCCCCAGGAAAAAGAACCAGCCAATAATTTGGAAGAACATGGAAGTAAGTTCTCGACTGCAATGTATATATTATTTATGTGAACAGTGATTAATTAATTGTATTTTTTAATATTTTCTATGTTTCAATTTATAGTGTGTTATACAAGATAACGGATGGGCATGTGCATACTATGTGATGTGATTTATGCACATGATTATCAAATATGTTGCAGTAGACATCGATACCATTCCTGAGGTATTATATATAGTCTCATTAGATAATATGAAATATATCAATCTTATTTATATATTATTAATTATATATATACATCATTCTCTTTGCAGGTGTTTAAAACTGACCACACTACATGAAAGACCTTACCATATGTACATGCTCCCTATACGACGGAAGAATTAAATGATGTAAGAAAAGAATGGGCAACAACCATACAAGTAGTGGGGGTTTTAAAATATAAATGGGATGTTGATAGCGAATAATGACTAAAGAATGATATTTTGTAAATGAATTTCTGAATTATAATATGTGTGAATGATTCTACAAGTCTGAATGTTTCTACATGAGTGAATGTGAAAATGAATGAAACAGTTGGTTGCTATATGAATGTTTCTACATGTGTGAATGTGAAAATGAATGGAACTGCAGATTGCTACATGAATGTATCTACATGTGTGAAAATCGATTGGAACTGCAGGTTGCTAAATGTATGAAAATTTATGTTGTTAATATTGCAGGTTTGTGGCATGTTGTTGGCTGATAGCAATGGATGTCATAAAACCCGCAGTTCATAACTGAATTGTAGGTTTTTCATCCTGCAACCAGCCACAGTAGGCCTGCAGAATGATTAAAAAAATACATACAATAGGCGTCGGTTATTTGAAAAAACCGATGACACATGCTTACAGCGTCAGATAATAGCTAAAACTGACGCCTAATGAGACCAGATACCACGGCCGTGCTGGCCAGCATGGCCGTGGCAGCAGGTGATATGGCGTCGGTTATAAATAAAAAAATCGATGTTGATTGTGCCCTAAATGGCGCCCTTTCTGTAGAACGAAGGTTTATGGAGTCGGTTTCAAAACTAATAACCGACGCCTATACCCCCCTGCGGGCGCATTTTTGGTGGCGCACGAAGGGTTGTGACGTCGATTTGAGAACCGACGCCTAACGGTTGGCCTTTTAGCAACACCCACATAGGTGTCACATTAAAACCGATGCGAAAGGCCTTAAATAACTGACACTAAAGGCCGGTTAAGTACTAGTGTACCCAAGTGAATAGAAAGTTGGAGAACAATTTCAACCAACAATTTGTATAAGGTGTTGCAGTAATTGTATCATTCCTTTGTCTGATATCTAGAATGAACCCGAGGCTTGGAATCATCATCCTCCTAATGTTCAATCCATGTTCCTTGAACCTAGAGCAAACTGTATGAGATATATGTGACCTCAATTTCATATATTGAATCACATGCGCATGTTCATGTGTTTCTCAGTCTCACTAATCAAGTGGCCATGGATATCAAACTCGAGTACGAGGGACAAATACCATCTACATCACTCACAATCTATTCTCATGTATCACAACTACCCAATCATCACCTTTATGGTAATCCATATTTTAGGTTTATGTTGGATGATGTCAAACTATATTGAATGACATGTGATGAGTGTAGTGAATTCAGGTGTAAGAATCACAATCACCACCTTCGCTATGAAAGATGATTGTTACTTACCAAATTTGGTCTCCATGGGTCACTCACAAGGTGGGTCTGTCTGATACACTATTCTCTAACATGTATTTGTATACTTGGTTTGATATACCATATCATGACTAATGAGATTCTGTCATCATCCAACTCACACTCTAGTCTTATGTGTTATTATTGTCTATCTTCCTTCTACAATAACATCTGACCAGGGACATAACAAGTATGTACATACTCTTAACATCTGTATGATCTCATTGTTCAAGTCACTTACTTCAAGACATATGTCATTGAGTAATTGTCATTCTTTAAACATTCATTATGTTTCCTCATTATCCCATAACTGAGTGAATCAGAATGCATTGGAAGTTTTCCTTTATTATTATTAATCAAATGCTATATGTAATATACCTTTGCAATCATCATATGATTGTCTCTCTGGGCATACTTAACAACAAAATGTATATTGGTGTCTGAGACTCTAAAATTTGACTCTAGGATTTTGAGTGATGATTAGGAAAACCAAGAACCTGCTGACCACAAGGATCCAAAAAGTAATCAAGTTGCATCACTAGGATAAGGGTCAACTCAAAACCGTAATTTAGAAATTATCATTTGAGAGAGAAAGAAACCATTATTTTTACAAGAATGTAAGGACCAAAGCTTCTATCATCAAGCAATATTCAAGCACAAGGATTAGGGTTCATAAAAAATGAGTTACCTACTCAAGAACACCATGTAACTCAAACTCTAGGTAAAGGATATTATATTTCTACTTGAAATAGCATATTAGGACAAGATCATATGCATGCAATGTAGAAGTAAGCAATAATCATGAAGAAAGTTATATAACTCACCTCAAAAAAGTTGGAGAAACTCCAAACAGAAAGGTAGCTAGAAGAAGAAAGGGTAGGAAACCCTAGCTTGAGAACTCCTCATGACCCAACTACCTCCACCACCAAGAAGGAAGCAAACCTTAGTTCAAGGAATCAAGAAAAATATGTTCTTCAAGCACTAAATCAACCACTACCATGGAATACCACGGGTTCAGACAAAAAGAGAAAGAAAAAATAAGAAAAAAGAAAGAAGAATAACAAGGAAAACATAGGTAAAGAGGGAGATCTCACTTACTAAGACCATGAATAAGAGCAAGGTACCAACAAACAGTCTCGAGAAGGTTAGATCTAAACACTAGATCAACATGCAAGGAAGATCGGCCACATTCTTCTTCAACCTTGGCTCCCCTTCTCCACCAATAAGGGGAAACGAGCTCCAAGAAACAAGGAAAGAAGAGAGACAAAAGCTAGGTGTGTAAAGAGGTTATTTGCATGGAAAGAGGGGGGTTTATATAGCATAGAGTTAAAGATAGAGAAAGGGGGTTAGGCGTCCTACTAAACATGCCATGTGTCCAAAAGATCTCATCCATTCAATAACCACACTCACTCATGCAACTAGAGTGACCCCACCAAGAAAACCAAACTAAAAACTTGGTCTAGAAAAAGTAAACGACCGCTAAGGCCAGATGTTGGAGACCGAAGAGATTAGAAAAACCAAACAGTCACCAACTCTATGAAGCTTGGCAACCAAGATGAGTGGGGAACCTCCCCAATCCCCAACCCTAGGTGCATAAGGAAACCTTAGAGACCACCAACACTAGAGGGAAAGCATACAACTTTGCTGACCGCCAACACTAGGGGGTTAATCAGTCAACACACTCAAAGACAACCATCAACTTAGGGCATCCATGCAAACCCTAATCTCACACATGATATGTCAACAATTAAACCAAGGTGTGACAAAGTGGTCCAAATAACAACCATATAAGACTAATATCAAAACATGTGATGCACAACAATCATGTGGGAAATTTCTAGAAGAACCCTAGAAGTTGGTAAATGGTAATTAGGTGAAAAATAAGAAAATATATGCATGACTAGTTCAAACACCCTCTAAATTGGACCAAACATGAAACATAAGCTTGTCACATCATATCAAATCACATAATAAGGTTTATTAATGTTTTAAGAATGTAAATATATTAATCGAGCATGTTAAAAAAAATTAAGGTCATGGGTCTTACACCTTATGGTCACATCTTCCCTCATATTGACATTATTTCATCGAGAAATATATTTCCAAATATCACCATACTTCCAAATCCTCCTACTTTATCCCAATAAATGGAAAATATCTAACCTCTTTGTGGTTTGACCCTTGATCTTATATTGGGATCTATCCTTCTAACTAATAATATACACCCTCCCTTTTCCCACGCCCCCTATGTAAAGCCACAAAGTTACTACTCTGTACTAGAAATGACCATTTTAAGAGACTATTGAGTAATACTATACCACATCAACCTAAAAAAACAAGGTGCTTATATCCATCCCAAAATTTGACCATAATATATCTTGTCTTTACGGACACAATTTCTCTATAAAAACATACTCAATCACAACATATGTATTCCAAACACATACAAAACCACTATATCTATTTTTATAGCATTCTTATTATGGCTTTCTTTAAAAAAAAATATCATTTTCCATTGTCCATGGTTCATATGGATGACTAAAATAGAAGTATTAATGGTACATACATTATCCCTACTAAAACAATGGATAGAAATAAGGATGACCTTGCATAACTGATTGGTTTTTCTTCCCTTATCACAAGCCCTTTCTATAGTTCCTCCCTCAATCATCTTATAGCTCATGGTTCACTAAGCCACCCTAACACCCTAGTCATGTAAAATGAGGATCAACATGATCCACATCTTCCCAGTTTCTTATACACCTCACAACACATCCCATGATTCCCCTCGTGGTTTATCATGCTTCTACATTTTTGGTTCATGAATTTTTTATGTTTAGCATTTTGATGTTTGTGCTAAAGAGTCCCTCCTACATATGAACATGCATAATAAACCATGTTATGGGATCTCCTTTTCCTTAGTCAACTTACTACTACCTATGGTATCTGGTTTAAACACCAAAAGTGATTTCTCCTGGTGAGCCTTCTTGTTGTGTTCATAACTTCATGATCCCCCATTTCCATCATTCTACTAATCAACCTTTGCAAACTCTTGTGAAGGGACTTCACACACATGCAAAGCTATATTCTAATTTAATATATAATACATAATGCTTTTAAAAGAAAAAAAAACTTAACATACATTTCAAATCCTAGTGTAAATGTTTAAGAGTGAATTGAAGTTTTTTTATTCAACCCGCAACTATAGTTAATTCTCCTATCCTTCCACAATATAAAGGTACAAAATATGAAATGACACTATATGTACTTCTCCTAGCGTTCCATGATGGAAAGCTAAACAGAAAGAAATCGAAGTATTATGTTTATAAAAATAATAATCAAAGTAAGTTTTTTTAATGTAATTTTAAAAAATCACCCTTTTGGATGAATGCATCAAAAATAGAGTCATTTACAGTTATGATAAATGCCTTGAATCTTTCATGAAATACTAATGTGGAAGTGAATGTGCCTAAAATTATGACACGTTCAATATCCATAAGTGCATGACCAATTCTTTTTGCATTCATACATGATTCGCCGAAGGCCTGGTGTAAAAGAGTGAGATCACCCCTTTACTAAAATTTTGAAGAATTGACATCCATTCCAACAACACTCAAATGTACGATAGTATGGGCATAAACTTTCCAAATTTATTAAACATTGGTATATAAAACACCATTGGAAAGTAGCGGAATAAAAATTACTAACTATATTCAATTTCATATAAAGGTTTATAAAAATACATGATTTCTCCCATTAGGGTTTACATCAAGATATAGAAACATGATCTAGATAGAGGGAAGTCTAGACTACTACAATCTTGTCTCCAAAGAAACATCTCCATCAACCAAGTTCAAGCTAAAAGCCAAGTTCTTCATGACATATACATCACCTTGCTCATCACCTGGGTGGTTGGGAATGCTCCCAGCAAAAGGGAAAGGAAAAATAAGCATGTGTCACAAAACTAGTCTAGGATAACAAGAAAAGAACAATAATAAAAATGGGCTATGGTTCGTCATAAGATTAAGATAAAAAGAGTGTGAGGCTATAAATCAAAGAAACTTCCCATTAACAATTATATTAAAAGGATTTGCATGTAAGATAATTATGGATACCTAACTAAGCAGGGTTGAGGCACCTACTGGACCTCTAACCTATAGGTGAGGGGAGAATAAGACATTCCCAGTCACCTACAATAATATGGGGAGAATAAAAACATTCCCCAGGGCGAATAAATGCATGCCCTATGTGGGTGGTTGTACATAAGTATCACAACTTTTAATTAAATAGAACATAAATCTACATGCTAGAAAAGCAGTCATGGCAAGAGTACTTTTAATAATCAACAAGCATGGTAGTGAGGTATAAGACCCAAACAAGATGAATTCACAAACTGATTGGAGGCATAGATACATTAGGTTTCAAGAATAGGGAATTAGATTCAATTAAGCCTCATTAGGGAAAAGTAGGTGAAGGCATAAAATTTCCCAACTAAGGTGTTAAATGCACATACATCTTCCTTAGAGTCCTAGAAACCACTTTTTAGAACGTTTAAATGAGATCAGGGTCCACTTGTCATATTATCATAATCATGTTCGTGTATTAACATTATATGCATTCACTAAGGACTTAAAACCCTAAACTTATCAACTTTTTCTATATACCACCAATTTAGGTCTAAAAAACATCACCACTATCATAGTTAGGGTTTTCTGATCAAAATAACATATACTATTATATATTTTGAATATATGGACTTATACGGTTATTTTTAGTGATTTTTAGTTAATTAAATCATTCCCAAAAACAATTATTTAAAACACATAGATTCAAGTGTCGAAAATATTTCTAATGAATAGTGGGAATTTTTTTGATTCCAAAACATTTTTTTTTCGACCAGTGAATAAAAAGATACGAATTTTCTAAAATAGACCAATTGGAAATTATCACGTAGGCACTGTCGCTTGGATCAGAGAGAGCAAGAGAGACTGGACGAAGGTGGGGTTGGGCCCACTACTTGGCCCATTCACCACGGGCCAAGGCAGTGGTGTACCTCCCTGGCTGCCTATGTGACACCGATCAAGGCTGGTCAAAGGGACGGAAAAAAAAAATTAAAAGACGAAACTAACCTTCCTTTGAAATAGAGAGACAAGAGAGAAATGAGCAGGGATGAAAGCATAATTTGCCAAGGGGTCATCTCCCTTAACCTGCTCGATGCCATGGTCGGTGGCTCCTTGGGGCCATTTGGGAAAAAATGCATTACTTGACAAAAATAGACGTACAAGTAATCAAAATAAAGAGCACACAAAGTCGAACTCAAAGGTACCTGTGATTTGGTCAGAGATGAAGAGAGGAGGGAGGAAGTGATGCCGCAATCTCAGCAACTTTGGTCGTACAGTGGAGGTCAAAATAATGACTAAAATTGCAATTAAAGGATGTGTTGAGTTGCAAAGACTCTCAGGAAACCAACGGTAGGGATATATATAGGTGAGGGGGTGTATGTTAAGGTTTTCAAGTTTGAGTTGAGAGAGGAGTTTCACCCGACTTGGGGATTCTTTGAATGTTCATCAAAATGCAAAAACTTTGGGATAATTAGAAGTATAATTTTGAGAGGAATGTCGAGTAACAAAAATTACTTAATTTCGTTGAGTGTAGCAAGAGATAATGTGATTTGAAATTCCCAAACAATGTTCCTCTCTCTCCCATCCCGAGCTGAGGTAGGAGACGACCCATGCCCATTTGATCAGTGGATGTGGGTCCACAGGCATCTCCCCACCCTTCGGATCATGCATGCAAGAGTCCTATGAGCTGCGTGACATTTATTTCGTTTCCTAATTAAATTTTGACTAAAGTGATAATGTATTAATTAGTGATTTTCTCTCTTCTCAATTGGAGGACTAAACGAACCTCGAATCCAATGAAACTTTACACCCTTGCTAAATTCGAGGTGTAGAATTTGAATTTGGAATTAGTTTTGCCTTTTGGGGACTTTAATAGTTTAGATAATTCAAAACTTATTTTCTCTTCCTCCATTAATGACTCTAAGATTATCCAAATTTGATCATATTTCACCCATGTGTCCCAATTAATGTCTTAGATACGACTTTTCCATTATTTGATCATGTTTGTGCCATTTATTTAATTAATTCTCAAATTAAAGGTTCTACACACTTTCTCACTCCTAAATTAATGTGTATATTAAAGATTATCCAAATTACATGAAAATTGACCCAAACAATTTTTAATATGTAGATCATGATTCTAAGGTTAGTTCCCACTTTTGGAGTCATTTGATACTTTATTTAATATTGTGAGGAAAACTCATCTTTTATTTTAAAATAAAAGAGATATATTTATTATTGTCCCAAAATTATGAAACTTGGCTTACAAGCCAAACCAAACCCAGGGAAAACAAATCTCAACTTATTTCTAACCAATTAGTGTTCCTTTTATGAATTTTATCCCATTATCCAATATCACCAATATTTCTCATATTAATTAATTCCATAACACATTAACATGTTTAAAGCAACATTATTCATTCCTTGTTCTCTTCCTTGCTCCATAAGGCAAATGAATGATATAGAATGAATATATTTTATTAATATGTCACATGAGTGGTAAATTTGCATATTAGACCCTTATTAAAATATTTACTGAGGTATTTATGCATAAACCCAAATGTTGGCATAAACGGTGAACAAATGTCCACGAAACCATCATAATATCCATAAATTAAACATAAAAGCCAAGAAGGATAGAAATGAAAGGAAAATATGAGAAAGATGGTCAATAGATAAAATGTCCAGGATTTGGTATGTTACACCTGGTGTATTTAGAATTTATATGTGAAAATTTTGGGCACATATAATGAACACAACAACACATAGAATCACTTATTTTTAGAAAAATGCCTAAAATTTGGCCAAATTTGGTGCATGTTCTAAAACAAATTCCAATAAAGTTTTCATAATTTATTTTTAGGTCAATCGGTTATTTTATTCAAATTTAAATATCAAATTTAGTTAACAAAATATGATAAGTAATATAAATTTTCATCATATTAATAATATATCGAAAAATTATTTTCAATATTATTTCATCCAATCTTTTCACTGATATTTTATATTTCGTTTCTATCAAACAAGTATGATACACATACATGATACGATCACTTTCATCAAATGTCATCATCAAATTCAAGAGCTTGTTGTATTCACCAGATGTTATCATAGAGTTATATTGTAGTGCCATAGACATACCAAATATCCATCAAAATTGTAATTACAACATTTAAAAATCATCGGATTTTTGAAAAAGTAAAAGAAAAAAATAATATAACATTCAAATGACATAGGAGTGATCTATCACATGTGGTTCAATACATGTTTCATTTCACCATAAAAGGACAAGTTTCATGGAAATCCTTTGTATTATGCCTTGATTTTACTGTTATACTAGGAGGCCTATCATATGTATTATATATATCCAATTAATGATTATATGTATATACTAAGATGTATATCCTTTGTTTTATGTTGATATCAAACCAATGAAAAATATATATACTAATATTTCAATCCTTTGTATTATGACTTTACTTTACTCTTAGCAGTTGTTATAAACTTCTTGGTTTCCATGATATATGCATTAAAGGATGCATTCATGTCTTAATATAAATATATATTCAAGATTGAAAAATGGCTGGAGTTAAATTAAATATAGATTGAGTATGTTCATACAAACTAATACAAAAGAAATGAAACTTTACTATGTCATAAACTTAAATATATCTAAGATTGTGATATAAAGTATATCATTCCCCATATGAAAACCGTCAAGATATTTTTTTCAAGGATAATTTGTTATAAAAAAATGGGTTTGAAAATATAAGTGATGATATCATATACATGCAATAAACATATTTTATTAAAGAATTAAACTCATTTTTCTAGTCAAGCATTATTATATACATAATTAATTAAATTTGCTATAAGAATAATTGTTTGCACTATAGGTAACAAATATATTTGTCTAAAAAATATTTTTTTGGATACGATAAAGTATTACTATTTCAAAAAAGGCATATAGAGGATCCTTAAAATCCTCAGGTATTATACAAAGTCTACTGAAGACCCCACATTTGTACCACTTGAGTTTCAAATCATGAGAGTACACCTGATTTAGCTTTGACCTGCCAAACTAAGCTATCTACAATGGTATCAAAAACATTGAGGGTATCACAAAGCCTTTTACCATGAAGACTATTGTTCTCGTTTTACTCCAAATGTGAAAATTGATAGCAATCACCAATAGAGATACAAAGCATCTCATTTCAATTTTCTCCTGGTCTTCTCATGCATCCTAGGGAGGACATCAAAAAATATTCTTCTTTGTTTAAAGGATATTCACACAAACTAATAGTATTTATAATTCAAAATTTCATATATTGGGGTCCAATCCACCATATATATTTATGTTACCTGAAATTGACTTATAACTAATTTCATTAAGTTTTTATTAATCTTTTGGGAGTCATGTCCTTAAGCTAGAATCTTGAGGAGGTTGATTTAGTCTCCAAAAAAATAATAATTTTTATAAACCTATTTGGTTACCCCAAAAAAAAATTGTTTGGTTACCTTTACAAATCATAAATCACTCAAAATTAGACAAAAAAATTTAAAGTCTGAAAAAACATTGACCAAAAAATATCAACGTGCAGTCAAATTTGTTTTCCAAGATAAAATTGAATTTTATTGCCTATTTGACTTCCACCGAGATAGTTTTGGTGGGTACATGTATTGTGTTTAAAATAAGAGTTATGTTGTTTCCACGAGATTCAAATATATCAAAATACATTTTCTATATTAGAAGTTTGATTAGCCACATTGTAATCCAGAAACATTGATTTACATATGCATATCTCGGTCCATGATAATTGTAAAACATTATCCTTCAAGTTTGACTGAATTCTTGTAGCATCTTCTTTTAAAATTTACAACACAAATTATTTTTGAAGTTCTCATATGTCATATATGATGAACAGTTAGAAATTCCACTTTCCCAATATTAAGAATCCTCTTCTAAATTTTATTTTTCTCACCTCCACATTTTACTGAAATATTAAAGAACACACATACACATTATCACTACATTGATACCCTCCTTCTATAATTTTAAAAGGAGATCATGAGTATCTTAATCACCTCTATATTGTTTCTTTCTCTTTAAATTCTCTTAAAAATAGATTTTTCTCCAAAAAAAATGATGATATCATGAGAATTGTAGTTCAATGTTCTATGAGTAGCATCCACTTTCTAACACATACTACTAAAAACATAAAAGGAGTATCAGTGTCTTGATTACTTCAAAAAAACAAATGATTTATGATAGTCATCCTTATAATATATATAAATCTTAAGTACAAAAATCATACATCATACTTTTACCTCAATTATCTTCTTTTATTGATATAATTTACTTGCTTTTATACAATAATAGTTTATATTCAAGTTCATACAAAATCTTCTTTTCTCCAATCGTTCAAGTATATTTGTGCAAGTAGATATATGTTCCATATAATTTTTATCAATGTGCAATGTTAAATGTACATATCAAATAATTAAATGGCATTTATCACCCATTCAATTTTTCATACCAAACATCAATCTTAAGCTTAGTTTTCCACCTTGTCCATTCCATTTGAAATAGATTGGCAACCCAATGTGTAGATTGAGCCTCTGTGAAGGTATTTATATAAATTTGTATCTAAATATTTATCTCTTATTATAGATGAGGTTTTCCTAAAATAAACTTCATAATGGAACCACATATTGGAACATTTTTTTCTTGTAAGAAATTGATTCTACTATGTATTTTTATTTAACAAAGAACAACATGTATATGTGATGGTCATCATATCACTTCACAAGGAAACTTAGGTTCATAGTTAACTGGATCACACAATTTTGCTAATGACTGAACAAGACTTTACACCATATCCATGCCTATAATATTTAAATTGATTTTTTAGCGTGAAATCCATTGCTAGGGAGATCCTTTATTAGAATGTATATTGGATACATATACCATCATCTTTTAGAATGTGTGTCCAACATTTTTACATAATATTATTATATAAGGACATGTTGAGAGATATGGAGCTATTTCTTTCTCATACATTATTTTAATAAACCTAAGACTATCAAATTAACAAGAATGGGAAAATTCTAATATAAAAATAAATGGCTATGTTCTTGGTGTAAGTGACTAATATTGATCATGATGTCCAATCTTCCTTGACAAAGATTCTCAGAATGGAAACTAACTTGCTAAATTTCTTATATATTAAAGTCAATTTTTATGAACTTTGTATGTGCAATATTTCTATTTTCATTTAAAAAATTATGCCTGGAAAAAATTATTCTTATACCAAAGATAGTTATACATGATCTAGAGATGTTAAAATTGTTGGATACAATCAACTGGAATAGGTAAATATTTGATACATTTTTATTGATAAAACCAATATTGTATTCCTATAATAAAATAACTTAGTTAAGAGAAATGTTATGGTGGTGCAAGTGTATTCTTCATGTGTAGTATATACAGTTTTGCACAGAAAAAAATGTTGAATTTCTATGCAGTCACATTTCACAATACCGATATATACTCCTTTCTTCCCATGTTGCTTCTAAAGCTTCCCTAGACCTTTACAGAGGGAAATGGTGAAATAATGGATGAGGAGGTAGATTCTATGCAGTAGAGTGGTGGAGATAGTGACTACGGTTGAACATTTTGGTTAAAATATTTACATTTATCCACTTTTCTAGGAGGAGAAAGATTATTGAGTCAAAAATTGAACATATAAGGTGGGAGAGTAACATTGAAGTAGTATAAATGAACAAGTAGAGAGATGTATTAGATGGTAATATTAGCATAAAGCAAGGATAGAAGTACTCCACCATACATATGATGAGAAATTGCCACTATTGACCAAACATTACCTTGAAGACCCGATGTAGACTTTCCTTTTTCATTTGATATTTTTATCCATATGATAGATACATTCATCACTTGTTTTGGATCGTATCATATGATTTGGATTTGAAAATAGGCTATTAAGAGATTTACCAATTTTTTTTGGTGTCTTCATCCCTCATCAGATTGCATAGTAAAGAGTGATTGCAACCACAAATGCAATGTTTAAAAGAAAAACACAATGAGATTGTCATGAAACTAGTTTTACTAACTTGACAGCTAACACATAGAAGTTTAGCGGATTCAATGGCCAATGCCAACAACCACAAATAAAATTATAGAAAACTATAAAACTACAGATTTCACAAAATCCCACAAGCATAGAAGATGATTTCCATTCAAAATAGTCATCAAAACTACAAATATCTTAATATTCCATCATGTAGTCCACTACTACATCATCATCTCTCATTCGAGAATTCCTTATTTCATGGTTCCGTATCGATGAAACTTTTGTTTCCATTATTTAACAAGGGAAATCTTAAAGGAATGGCACAACCTATGTGCTCACAGTTCTTGTTTCAAAGGTAGGAAGCCACAATTGTAATAAACAAGTTATCATGATATATGGAATTATGTCACGACTCTGTGCCCAGAATCTTAGTTCAATTTTCTTGATCAACTAGCATAGTAAATTCTTGAATTCAAATTAGGTTTCCAATAATCCACAATACTAGAGACAAAAGAAAAACCATACATGTGTGTTTTCCATTCATTTATTTTATCCTTGGGCTCTAATGGGTAATTGATTCTACTTTTGTATTGTGAAACCGCTGCAATGGATCTCCAATCCCAATCTCCAAAAAAAAAATGAATCAACACTTAAATAAACTCCTAAACATACATGCAGCTATTCAATTTTTCAACCCATGAATTTTCCATTATAAATTTAGTGACAGCTTCTCATATATGTAACCTTGACATAATCAAGCAATCAAACTTAGCTAAGATATCATGTTACACATTGATACGGTAGAATTATTTTCACCCATTGTGCCTTATTTTTCTTAAATTAGCTCCATCAAAACCTCATTAACAAAATTTAATCATATATCTACTTTAGCTTCCTAATTACATAGACATACTCTTTGCCTCCTAACTTGCTATCTTGTATATTGATTTATCATCTGTTGCAGTGCTCATAAGTAAACATTATCCTCTAGTCTGAGTGACCAATATTTTACTCTTCCTATCAACCTCACAATGTACAATGTTATTGATTGTGATCATTTAGAATACGTTCATCACTTAAGATTTTATATGATCACACTTGATCTACTGTTATTCTATTTGGCGTACCATAACTATTGTGAAGCCTTAATCTTCAACCTAGAATGCATATTATCTTTAGTTGCATGATTAATTACATATTCTAACATGAGTTCTAGTATGTAATAGTAAATTTCTTTATCATTCATCTTTATTGATCAAGTATTATTTTTATAAAATCAATTAGTATTACATGATCCAAGCCAGACCTAACTATCAATATCCATATTCAGTTTCCAAGCATTTATTTTTCTAGATCACTTGCTTATTTCATTTACTTAATTATTTTATTTATTAATCATTGTATTTACTATTGTAGATGTTAAATAACCCTTTGTTAGCATTCTTCGACCAAGCTTCTTTGCTGGCTGCTAAGAATACAACTCACTTTCTGGCATAATCTCAAACTGTATGGGCTAGGGTAGCATTTTCCATATGCAGTTCCATTAAGTTACATCCAACGATGCAAATCATCATCGGTGGCTTGCATGCTTTGAAAGAAGTAATTACATTGCTATAGGATGTAGTTTTGGACTGCCATGAGGTGCAGAATGGTATATGTGGATCCTAACTCACGCATCATTATGTTAGGATTACCCATATTGACTGAAGAGTAATTATTTGTGGTGGAATGATGGTCCCGATCGCAATATATCAGCCTACTTTTACTAAATGATATTTCTCTCCTCATTTCCAGTGCTGAAAGCAGCGAAGTGTTAGCATGAAGATGCTTTGGCAACTCAAAATAGTGTATAATCATAATCTTCATGAATCGAGTCACATAGTTCTGGGGGAGTTTAAGAGATATCGAGTAAATTGTATCCTTTTTTATGCCTGCCTACAGACTTACTTGAGGTTGAAATGATTAAAAGAAATTATCTTTTTTAAATTACATCAATGTGTATTACCAACTCTTTTCTGAGTATGATTATAAAAACACTTAATGTCCGTATGACGGGGAACTAAATAAACTCGAAGGCTTATTTGGTTAGGTATATTGGTAGTCTAAAGTACGATATGTAATAGAATATGACTGCTACAACACTATCATACTCTGTTGGGAAGCAACTCAAACGGCTATGTTTTTTTATAATATATGATCATAACTGTAACCTCTATTCCATATCGTTGTTTGACTTTTTGTTGATCTCATTGTTATCTCATGCGTTTAACGTTTTACATGAAAGGTACTTCCAGCAATGTGACATTTGTGCAGGTTAGTCATGTTTCACTCAAGAAGTCCATTAAAGTTTTCATTCTTGCACATAGTACCAATCGGATCACTACTGACCAACTAGATACCAGATCTGTCTGCATCCTTTTAAAATTCATAAAATGACTTATCTTTTGACCTTCTGGCGAAAATCAGAAGTAAATGTGGTTTCAGATCAATGAAATGCATTCTATTACTTACACAACTAAATGGTTTTTTTAATGAATATATATTAATTGATACTTTTTTCAAACCATTCGTATATATTAATTATTCATACATATCAACATTTGGTCGTTTCTATGCAAAGTATAAATGCCGAAAGATGATTCACACGTTGCTAGGTACTTAGTGCCCATTAATTGACGGTCTCCGCAATAAAATCCAGTTCAAATGACTTCATTACTAATCCGCATACTCCTCACATTTGCTCATAGTATCTTTTCTTGAGGTGCTCCTTTTGAGGATCGTTTTATTTGTTGTAACTACAAAATTTCAATTCACTTTTATATTTTTAAATGTGTATTTCATTTTCTTTCTCTTACGCTCCGATTGGTTTGTTGTAACTGGTACGGAAAACTTATGAACTGGAGTGTTTTTCATGATAGCTTTGAAGCAAGTGTTGAAAGTCGACTTCCGTGACTTCCGGTGAGTTACATAGTTATATACAAAATGTGTTCTTATTGTAATGGTGGAAGAAACAATGATAATTGTTTCGACGATGGTTGAATATTAGAATGGTCTCTTGGTGGATGCAAAAATCTGGGAATATATCTATATGTATTTTATTACGAAATGGAATGAGAAAATGAGGTATGAGTCCATTTGTTCCTAGTTCTAAAGATCTTGAATCGAATTTGTGATGTTTTTTAAACATCTCTACATATTAACCACAAATAAACAAAAGATTGGTGCTAGATGTGGATTGGTATTCCATCCCATCTCTAATTCATGTAAGAAACTCTGTGGTGATGAATAATATGTCATTATTAACTCAAAATGATAGAAAGTTGAAATTTTATAGGTTCAATATATTTGTAGAATTTTTAAAAATGAGGGAAATTCAAAAATGCTGACCAAAATTCGACCAAGAAGCACACTTGTACTAACCCGGCTAAGGAGAGTCAAGATCCTCCATTCGTAGACCTAAACTAGGAAAGACCCATAATTTCCTAAGTCGAATTTGCTTAATGGTTTTTGTATTTTTTTCAATATCATATTGTATATTATTTTAAGGTAAACATATGCTCTATTATGAAGTTATTTGTGTTTGATGTATTCTAGAAGCAAAAGTTTGTAACAAAAATAATAATGTGTATTAAAGCACAAGTAAATGTGTACCATTTGCAAAACACATGCATTTGGTTGGTTGGTGTCACACCCCGATCTCACACTAACCACTAATCACGAGATTAGGGCGCAACGGAGGGATTATCACATAAACAAATCACTGATAACTTTTTCTTTTTAAAACCTCGTAATGATATCCGGATTATTGCTGTAAACTAAAACATAAATAACTATTGCGGAAGCATTTCAATTAAACTGGCTAGAGAACATAAACAGAGTTTACAACATGTAACATTGTTTAACAAAACGTAGAACATAACAATTAATTTACATCTTTTACACATTCGCCATACATACTCTCTCTCACCCACACCATGTCCCAAGGACCGAGGGGAAAGGATTAAGAGACCACTATCTAACTAACTACATATACCTTCTACTGACTAGGGTGGTAAGATCCTTCAGATTCCTGGAACTGTCGCTGACCTGAAAATGTTTGAGTAGAGGAGTGAGCCTACTCGCTCAATGAATAGTTTTTCATTTAACTATCACTAAACAACTCGTTAAGTTTATTATTCAGATTAATATACAAGAAATACTACACTGAGCAATTCTAAAACAATATAATTGAAATAACAAAGAATGTAAATATTGCATCCAAAGAATAACTACTAGAAAACTATGCTCTAGTCTTCCTTAACTCTTTCATTTATAAGGAACTCTGTGAACCTATATGATCATATTTTAGCTTATGCCCTGATCTATGCAGTGTACTCTGCATAGAGACTCGCAGTGCACTACGGCCACACCGTACAAGACTTAGCGACACACCCGGGAAATGCTAAGTCTGACGCCAGCCCTGTTCTGCCACAGGACCACAGGCTCTCCGGCCTCAATGCACTACTCCGAGTGCTCTAGACTCCTCCTCTAACCTGAGCACACAGGAAGAGAGTCTCACGGGGTTACCTCCATGACTCCGCACGGATCTTGTTGCAATAACCCCTATATTCTCCAGTGCCACCGTGACTCCGCACGGATTATTGTTGAACACTGTCTCTCTGTCCTCGTGCCACCATGACTCCGCACGGTTAATGTTACAACACGAGTTTCACCCCTAAGAAGTAGATCTCTCGAAGGGGTTCTACGGTGTTCAGGGCACCTAAGTTTAACATTAACATTATAGGTACATTTTAAATAGAAATCATAACTCATTTAACATTTCTCACAAGGCTCACACGGCCTGCCATATCATATCATAAGAAACATCATAACTCATGTATTCAACATATATCATATCTCAGTAACATTCCTTTCTAGGGCATGTCATATCTCATCACCTGCAATTTACGAGATATGTATTGTGAAAATAAGAAACCCTGTAGTATATATATACCAACTTAAAGAGAATAAGCATGTAAAGTTAAATGCACAAGAAACATACAATTCAACAGTTAAGCATCACCACATCTCATATTGAGAATTTTGATATCAAAATACTTGATTCATTGTACACCCTATTCTTAGGGTTTCAGTTACCTCATTCACTTATCACATGGCAACACCCTATCCTTATATCATGCATGCAGACAGATTTAAAATTCATAAATATCCCAAATTCAAGTCAATTTGGCACGTGCATATTGAATTCATTCAATTGAACATATTAGTGCACTGCTAAGAGTAATTTACTTCACATATAAGAAATCATCTGTAGTATTTCTATTCCAGTAATTGTATTAAGCACTTTTGGTTTCCATTACACCAAATAAAATCATTGAACTGTTCTACACTGATCAGAAGCTGTTCTAGATCATGTATAATCATACAGAAGCAATTTATAAAATAAAATTCAAGTTTCATCAAATACTGATAAAACACATGATAACCACTGATATCAGTGCAAAAATGCACAGTTTACCGAAAAATTCCAACGAAGGAGTTAAATGATGATAACTAAATGAACTCCTACTCACCGCATTTCGAACTGTCCGGGTTCGTCCGGAATTGCGTTCAAGGCTGGATTTTGGGCGATTTCGGATCGTCTTCTTCCTTTGATTTATTGGTTTACTTTTCCTGCAACTCAGCAGCAGAACAGCAGAATAACTTCTTCACGAACAAAGTCTGAAATTGGTTCAATTGATAGCTAACTCTTGAGCTAGGGCTGCGGATCCGTACCTGGGCCTTAAGGCCGAACTCCATGGCACCGTTTCGAGGTGCTGGCCATGCCCAAGGCACTCCTGGACGGACCTACTGTAAGCAAGCAACTGTTTCCCCCATGAACAGGTTGAAGGGGAGCTCAGCTACGGCTGAATCGAAGGCTAACAGCTATGAATTCCTTCTTAGGAACCCCGGACGAGCTCAAGGGCACCGATTTGGTGTTGCTCCTCGTGCCCAGGAAGGCTCGTGGCCGCTACTCAGCTGCTAGCCAACGCAGCACCTGCAAGGGGGTGCCACCCTAGGCGTTGGGGCCATGATTTGGAGGTTAGGGTGAAGAAGACGGCCACCAATGGATAGTTGATCATTGGCTGAATTCAAAGCTAGCTTTTACTTGCCATTTCGTGGGCTCAAGATGGCGCTTGGCCGGCAGTAGCAGCTGCTGATCGCAGCTCTATAGGTCGGCGCCTACTAGGTTAGGGCGGAATAGAAGAGGAAGGGAGGAAGGAGAAGGGTAGAGGAAGGTGAACGGAGGTGAAAAACTGCTCGAGAGAAGCTACCAGGCTCAAACGGCCACCCCCTCCTCTGCCCTAGCTGCAGGTCGGGCAAGGTACAGAGCGCCGCTTGCGGCTGCTCCTGTTCTAATGATCGGGAAGGAGATGAAAAAAATATATATAAGGTAGCCGACCCACTTAAAGGGGTAAAGATCAAATAAAATGGAAAATTTGCAAAATCAGCCCAAAAGACTTAAAAACGTCATATCTAGTACATCGGATGCCCGATTTGGATGATTTCTCTTGCAACATTTCAAGAACGTGATTCTCTACAATCTTGAAGCGAGAAAACATACTAATTGGACTGTCTCACCTGATCAAAGCACTAAATGCATCAGTGAGTACTTAATCCAACTTAATTAACCTAACGATCATCATTGCTATTATCATTAATTGCCTCAGGTGATTAAATCTCAACCATTGAATCACATCTTAACTTATCATAATTATCCATGATGTTTAACAGAGTGCTTAGCACTAATCAAGGTACTTACTGATTAATCACAGAGTGGGTCATAACAATCTCCCTCCCTTATAAGAATTTTGTCCCGAAATTCCTTAAAGAGAAAAGAAAACTTGTTATGCATATCTGACTCAAGCTCCCGCGTGGCTTCCTCTAGTTATGATTCCTCCACAAAACCTTCACTAATGGTATCTCACGATTCTTGAGCTTCTTGATTCTCTGATCAACTATTTGTACTGGTCCCTCAACATAGGACACATCTGATCTGAGCTGTGCGGGTTCTGGGTCTACTATCTTTTCTGTACCAAGATAGCATTTCTTCAACATAGATACATGAAACACATCATGTAGATTTGACAACTCAGATGGAAATTCTAACCTATAGGCTACAAGTCCAATCCTCTCAATAATAGAATACGGGCCCATACACCTAGGAGTCAGTTTGCCTCTCTTGGCAAACCTCAACATTCCTTTCCATGGTGAAACTTTCGGATACACTTCATCACCAACCTGAATCTCAAGTGGTCAACGCCTCTTCTCGGCATAACTCTTATGTCTATCATGTGCAACTTTCAACTGTACTTTGATCACAGTAATCTTTTCAGTGGTCAAATCCACTATCTCTAATCCATGAATCTTCCTTTCACCTGCCTCATATCAACATATGGATGATCTACATTTTCTGCCAAACAGAGCTTCATACTGAGCCATAGCAAGACTAGAATGGAGACTATTATTGTATGCAAACTCTATAAGGCTCAAGTGTTCTTCCCAACTTCCACTGAAATGCATGAGACATGCTCTTAGCATGTCCTTAAGAGTCTGAATGGTCCTCCCGGACTGATCATTCGTCTGTGCGTGGAAAGTTGTACAGAATCTCAACTTGTGCCCAAAGCATGATGCAACTGATTCCAAAACCTAGATGTGAACTTAGGATCCTTATTTGGTATAATTGAAACTGGGATACCATGCAACCTGACTATCTCATCCATATATATCTTAGTCAACTTCGGGACATCAAAGGTTGACTTAATATGAAGAAAGTGAGCAGACAAAATTAGTCTATCCACAATCATTCATATCAAGTCATAACCTCTAGGTTTCCTGGTTAACCCTACCATAAAATCCATTGTGATATGTTCCCATTTCCATTCTGGTATAGGAAAAGATTGCAAGGTACCTACAAGTTTCTGGTGCTCAGCCTTAACCTGCTGACACACTCTGCACCTAGTCACGTACTCAGCTACATTCTTTGTTATACCAGGCCACCAATACGACTCCTTGATATTCATGTACATCTTAGTGTTACCTGGATACATGGCATACATCGATACATGTGCCTCCTCAAGAATCTTTTCTTTCAAATCACTGTCTCGAGGTACACAACATATCATGCTAATACAACACACCATCATCTAAAAACTTGAACTCTGGTCTCTTCCCCCTGTCATGTCATGCATGGTCTGGTTTAACTCACTATCACCCTATTGTAGTTCCTTGATCTGATCATAAGAAGTAGGCTTGACTTGCATCTGTGCAATCAAACCACTTTGCTCTGTCACCCCTAAGTCTAAGTTCAACTTCTGCATCTCTATTAGCAGGTCTCTCTTGAAACATGCCATAGAGAATACATCAGCTACAAAACTAGACTTCCTACTTAGGGCATCAGCTACCACATTTGTCTTCCCAGGGTGACAGTCTATCGTCACATCATAAAGATAGTGACGATGTGTCATAAGAGCATGAACTACAACAAATATCTCCAAAACATGTATTAGGTAATACTCCTCATTCTATGCTACTTACTTCATGTTATTACCGTAAGAATTTATTTCAAATTACACTTTAGTTATGTTATATTTCTCCCTTTGTTTCAAACACACTTGTTACATTTCAATTTATATCTTACTCTTTTCTCCAAGTCATTTTCATGTTGTTTGTCTACCTTTCAGATTGGCCACATTTAAACCATGGATCACTATCAGTGCTAGATTACTTTTCATAGAACAAATCTCATGATCTTATTTTATAGAGATGCTAGGATTCAAGGTCAAATCACTAGCGACATCCCTTGAACTACTACAACTCTAAACATTCTAAGGTTTGGTCATTATCAACAACACGACGTTATTGTGATGTGATTTTACTTCCTTAGTTTGAAATTCAAACTTGGATCTCATAAATTTTTTACTAAAAACTTCCTTGTCTTATCACTGGAATCTCCTTTCTCTCATTTGGACATTTAGATACATTACATTCTCAATTCACCTTGCTAGGGTTTCATCATCATATTGTGTATCATTATTTCATTCAATTAGACGTCTCTACCATGGTAGATATGCAACATATATGATGCATTCACTTTCTAACTTACACGGTTGTTCTTTATTTTAGAAACAAGTTAGTTAGTCTATTGAGACTTAGAATT
The DNA here is from genome assembly GCA_963693085.1 of Alisma plantago-aquatica. Classification (NCBI taxonomy): domain Eukaryota; kingdom Viridiplantae; phylum Streptophyta; class Magnoliopsida; order Alismatales; family Alismataceae; genus Alisma; species Alisma plantago-aquatica. The sequence goes on from OY856412.1 coordinate 898,229,568, forward strand.
TCAAGGTAGTATGTATGAATGTATTAAACTTTATAATAAAGATATGCATTCCATACTCTCAATTATGTCATGTAATCCTCATTCCTTAATCGAAATCATCATTTTCAACATTTCTCTTAATCCAACTAAGTTTCTTATCCTGGTCTTATGATTTACATAAAACTCTTTATTTCTATATACTTGTTGTATATTTAATTTTTTTTTCTTTGCTTTGAAGTACATAAAAATACATGTACTATATTCCATGATCCATTCCACGGTTAATTCTTACTACCTTATCCCTTGCATACTTTTCTTATATCTTCTCCATATTCTCATACTTAGAGTTCACATAATACAAATCAGTAAATTTAATTTGAACCTTATATCGTGTCCCTTTATTTCCAATTAAGGATTGCTCATATGAGACTCCAACATTGGGCCTCTGATATCAGTTCCAGCTACTTCTTAGCTGCTCTAATCTTTCCCTTACATCTCAATATCTCAACGTATGTACATTCTCACTATGATTCGGGTCCAAATTATCCAGAGTCTATTCTTATTATACTGTTAATAGGAGTCATTAAATCCCAGTAACGCATCCTGCCAGCCGGACCAGGCTGAACCTGTAGTCCTGAAGCCAAGAGCTACTCGAGATTAACTAACTCCTATTGATCTCAAACATGTGGAAATAATATCCATTTAGGGAAAATACATTTAAACAATCGTCTAGTCTACTTGATACAGAGAATATAAATAATAAATAAATCATTTCATAACACACAACAACATAAAAGAATCATGTTTACTTTACAAACTGAAATTCTAATTTCATGCATATAAGAGCATTTCTAGTGATCTCTAATCAAATAAGAAATATAAAACAAGAGTTGTATTGCATCCTATATTTAATCTCTTACTCTTACATAAATTTCCGATTCTTAACCCTAAGATTTCTAGGGTTTCTCTCTAGCCTATCCTTCCTCTGCATACCTGGCCAGGGTATTCAGAGAAGAATAGACAAAGTAGCTTGATACTGGTCAATCTAAGTATTCAGACACCTGGCCAGGGTATCTAAACACTCAGACCTCCCAGAGCTAAAACACATCATTTCCTATTTATCTCACTTATAACTCTATCTTTCGATCCTAATGATTCCAGATGACTCAGGTTAAACTCTCAACTTGATCCTCGTGACCACATCATCTTCCTATTATCTACAATACTATAACAGAACACTTCCTGTTATAAAATTGCAGTTAGAAGGAAGACACCTAAATCCTAATCCTATTGGTCTCTGATCGTCCCCTGACTTTGACTTAGAGTAACTATGTACTCAACCTATGCTCTGATACCAAGATGTCACACCCCGATCTCACACTAACCACTAATCACAAGATTAGGGCACGACGGAGGGATTATCACATAAACAAATCACTGAGAACTTTTTCTTTTTAAAACCTTGTAATGATATCCGGATTATTGCTGTAAACTAAAACATAAATAACTATTGCGGAAGCATTTCAATTAAACTGGCTAGAGAACATAAACAGAGTTTACAACATGTAACATTGTTTAACAGAACGTAGAACATAACAGTTAATTTACATCTTTTACACATTCGCCATACATACTCTCTCTCACCCACACCATGTCCCAAAGACCGAGGGGAAAGGATTAAGAGACCACTATCTAACTAACTACATATACCTTCTACTGACTAGGGTGGTAAGATCCTTCAGATTCCTGGAACTATCACTGACCTGAAAATGTTTGAGTAGAGGAGTGAGCCTACTCGCTCAGTGAATAGTTTTTCATTTAACTATCACTAAACAACTCGTTAAGTTTATTATTCAGATTAATATACAAGAAATACTACACTGAGCAATTCTAAAACAATATAATTGAAATAACAAAGAATGTAAATATTGCATCCAAAGAATAACTACTAGAAGACTATGCTCTAGTCTTCCTTAACTCTTTCATTTATAAGGAACTCTGTGAACCTATATGATCATATTTTAGCTTATGCCCTGATCTATGCAGTGTACTCTGCATAGAGACTCGCAGTGCACTACGGCCACACCGTACAAGACTTAGCGACACACCCAGAAAATGCTAAGTCTGACGCCAGCCCTATTCTGCCACAGGACCACAGGCTCTTCGGCCTCAATGCACTACTCTGAGTGCTCTAGACTCCTCCTCTAACCTAAGCACACAGGCGGAGAGTCTCACGGGGTTACCTCCATGACTCCGCACAGATCTTGTTGCAATAACCCCTATTTTCTCCAGTGCCACCGTGACTCCGCACGGATTATTGTTGAACACTGTCTCTCTGTCCTCGTGCCACCATGACTCCGCACGGTTAATGTTGCAACACGAGTTTCACCCTTAAGAAGCAGATCTCTCGAAGGGGTTCTACGGTGTTCAGGGCACCTAAGTTTAACATTAACATTATAGGTACATTTTAAACAGAAATCATAACTCATTTAACATTTCTCACAAGGCTCACACGGCCTGCCATATCATATCATAAGAAACATCATAACTCATGTATTCAACATATATCATATCTCAGTAACATTCCTTTCTAGGGCATGTCATATCTCATCACCTGCAATTTACGAGATATGTATTGTGAAAATAAGAAACCCTGTAGTATATATATATACCAACTTAAAGAGAATAAGCATGTAAAGTTAAATGCACAAGAAACATACAATTCAACAGTTAAGCATCACCACATCTCATACTGAGAATTTTGATATAAAAATACTTGATTCATTGTACACCCTATTCTTAGGGTTTCAGTTACCTCATTCACTTATCACATGGCAACACCCTATCCTTATATCATGCATGCAGACAGATTTAAAATTCATAAATATCCCAAATTCAAGTCAATTTGGCACGTGCATATTGAATTCATTCAATTGAACATCTTACTGCACTGCTAAGAGTAATTTACTTCACATATAAGAAATCATCTGTAGTATTTCTATTCCAATAATTGTATTAAGCACTTTTGGTTTCCATTGCACCAAATAAAATCATTGAACTATTCTACACTGATCAGAAGTTGTTCTAGATCATGTATAATCATACAGAAGCAATTTATAAAATAAAATTCAAGCTTCATCAAATACTGATAAAACGCCTGATAACCACTGATATCAGTGCAAAAATGCACAATTTACCGAAAAATTCCAACGAAGGAGTTAAATGATGATAACTAAATGAACTCCTACTCACCGTGTTTCGAACTGTCCGGGTTCGTCCGGAATTGCGTTCAAGGCCAGATTTTGGGCGATTTCGGATCGTCTTCTTCCTTTGATTTATTGGTTTACTGTACCTGCAACTCAGCAGCAGAATAGAAGAATAACTTCTTCACGAACAAAGTCTGAAATTGGTTCAATTGATAGCTAACTCTTGAGCTAGGGCTGCGGATCTGTACCTGGGCCTTAAGGCCGAACTCCATGGCACCGTTTCGAGGTGCTGGCCACGCCCAAGGCACTCCTGGACGGACCTGCTGTAAGCAAGCAACCGTTTCCCCCATGAATAGGTTGAAGGGGAGCTCAGCTACGGCTGAATCGAAGGCTAACAGCTACGAATTCTTGCTTAGGAACCCCGGACGAGCTCAAGGGCACCGATTTGGTGCTGCTCCTCGCGCCCAGGAAGGCTCCTAGCCGCTACTCAGCTGCTGGCCGACGCAGCACCTGCAAGGGGGTGCCACCCTAGGCGTTGGCGCCGTGATTTGGAGGTTAGGGTGAAGAAGACGGCCACCAATGGATAGTTGATCATTGGCCGAGTTCAAAGCTAGCTTTTACTTTCCATTTCGTGGGCTCAAGATGGCGCTTGGCCGGCAGTAGCAGCTGCTGATCGCAGCTCTATAGGTCGGTGCCTGCTAGGTTAGGGCGGAATAGAAGAGGAAGGGAGGAAGGAGAAGGGTAGAGGAAGGTGAACGGAGGTGAAAAACTGCTCGAGACAAGCTACGAGGCTCAAACGGCCACCCCCTCCTCTGCCCTAGCTGCAGGTCGGGCGAGGTACAGAGCGCCGCTTGCGGCTACTCCTATTCTAAGGATCGGGAAGGAGATGAAAAAAATATATATAAGGTAGCCGACCCACTTAAAGGGGTAAAGATCAAATAAAATGGAAAATTTGCAAAATCAGCCCAAAAGACTTAAAAACGTCATATCTAGTACATCGGATGCCCGATTTGGATGATTTCTCTTGCAACTTTTCAAGAACGGGATTCTCTACAACCTTGAAGCAGGAAAACATACTAATTGGACTGTCTCACCTGATCAAAGCACGAAATGCATTAGTGAGTACTTAATCCAACTTAATTAACCTAACGATCATCATTGCTATTATCATTAATTGCCTCAGGTGATTAAATCTCAACCATTGAATCACATCTTAACTTATCATAATTATCCATGATGTTTAACAGAGTGCTTAGCACTAATCAAGGTACTTACTGATTAATCACAGAGTGGGTCATAACAGTTGGGATAGTAGCTTCCAACCCAAAAAAACATCATTGACGGTTTGGGTCAAAGAGAAGGACTTGAAAGTGGTTTTTAGTTGGGTTGGGATCATGCATTTATGGCTCATTCAAAATAATCTAAAATGGAAGCTATTGTTAGAGATGACTTTGACCCATTGAGCCATAACCCTAAAGTGAAATAAGTATCAGCTATTTTAGAGGAATCTTCTTGTTTGTCCGCTTTCTCATTAATTATGTACTCCATGTCATTATTGAATTTTGGCCTCTCACATTGCATCATGATTAGTATTACACAAAAGGTTTGTGTGATAAGATATCAATAAATGTCATTAGCATGGTATACCATGATTAGTGAAATAACCAAGAGAGACTATTTTACTATCCATTACATGACAACATCATAAGTGGACATAACACTTGTATTCCTTTGATCAACCACAAAGTAATTTCTAGAACTTGTAGGTGATAAAATTTTAGTTGTCAAATTAGACAAAGAAAACCATGTACAAAAATAATTTCACTAGAATTCATTAAATGTTTATATGGATTTACACTATCTCATGTCTCACATAATCATGATTAAATAAGTATATACAAGTATTTAACTTCATCCACAAGTTTGAGTAGTTTGAGATAGTTTTTCAACTACTAGAGATAGTACATGCTTTAATGGGTAAACATATCTACGTCAACCACCCCCATTTCAGTCTTAGGATCGCCACCTATCTTAATGGATTGCATATGCTCCACATTTTTGTGCATAAATTTACCCCCACATAAAAATTAGAAAATTGTCTACTACATTTATTAAGCCTTCAATGTCGGTGTTCAACCGAATGTCTTCCATGTTAGGTTTGGTTCTTGTTGTAATAATAATCTCATTCATCCTTTGGGGGGGAGTCCAAAGAGAAAAACATGGGGGCATACTAGGTGGGTGGAGATTCCAGATTGAAATAGAAGTGGTCGTTGTAGTTACTAGAGCTCATTAAGGTATGTACTATAGCAAGTAGTTAGAAATTCAACCCAAACTTAGTATGGCCATATTTTTCTTATATGTAATTATGTTACTTTTTATTATATGAGATATGAGATGTTCAAATTAATATAAATATAGACATTAAATTTAATCAAAATGTTTTGTACATGTATGTACACTTGGCTAAGTAGTTATAACTACGTGCACGATCCATGAAGTTATCTTCAAAAATGATATAACTTGAGCTTTATGAGAAGCACACACACACAATGTGTGCCTATGAAAGAAACACTTGCCCTTAATAATGTCATATTTCATTGAACATTTTATTAAGTGTGCACCAACGAAAGTGTCATACATACATTTCTCTATGTGTACCTATGACAGTGTCATATAACGCATTGTGCAGGATACCGTTCAAGCATTCACAAAAAAAAAAGAATCTAGATCTAAAAAGTAGTGAGACAATACCCAAGAATAGTCTAGATGCAAAAAAGAAAACAGTAAATTTTACCAATAATATGTAGAAATGTTATCAAAAATTGTCGTTTCTCAATAATTTTGCATTATAAAAATATAATTGACCAACCCAAATATCTTGTCCTCTCTCCTCTTTGTCAACCTCTTATGCTACTTTTTTAACTCTCCTCTTTTTTTAACTCCCCAAACCATATGGCTTTTCATCTTATTTTTTTGTCTCCCATCAGATTAGATGAGAATAAATTAGAAGATAACATCAAACCTAAGATAAGAGTAAGCAAGTACACAAAGAAAAATAAAATAAGGCCAAACGTGACAATAGGTATAAACTATAGGATAAGGATAATGATAAGACATAGCCAAACTGAATAAACCAGAATGAGAAGATAATTGTAAACCATGTTTTTTGTTGAACCAAGAGTGTTTTCCTATCTTACTAACACAGACCAAATAGTTGATATGCAACATCCATTTAATAGCTAAGATTAATTGTACAAAAAGGAGCACAACAACTAACTATACATTGTGTTTACATAATATATGAAGAAAAACCAAATTAGGCAAGGAGAGCAAGCATTGCGTCAAGAAACTATCTTATTTAGTCAACATGAGGGTGATAAAAAACAAAAATAAAGATTGTCCTTTCCATGAAGATTCAATAGGTAATCCATTCATCCATGAATACTACCAAATTTACTTTGAAAAGATATCCAGATAATAGAAAAATAATCAAAGCCAAAGATAATATGACTAAAGTTGTCCTACTCCATCTTACACATATGACATATAGAAGTAATATATAGAAAGAACTACTTCATAATATCATGAGTAGGAATATGATTCAACAACACTTCTGAAAGAATGATGGAAACCCTCGTATATATATTTTTTTCACATATCAGACTTTTTTTGGATTTGGAAAAATAGTAGTAAACCCCATCTTTTAACCAATTTATCCTTTGATAACAAATTTGTCCTTTTATGTTATCCATATAGGTCTTTTAAATGAAAACCAAATCTTCACTTTTTGGGTTTTACCCCTTCAGTTAGTACTAGCAAGGCATACCTTGTTAGTTTACATGGAATCCATAATGGCCTTAAGCAATTTCCAAGATTTGATTCTCAATAGTTTCTAGTTGATATGTTGGCTCATCATCTTATGACAAACCTATCTGAGTTGTTGGATTCACAACCTTTCAATCTCAGATTCATTCCACTAGATTTATGAGGTTCTTTGTTACATGATGAACTTGAGATTGCCAACAATTTGTGACGTTTACTAGTTCTCATTGTACCTCTTTGTTGTCCTCGAACATTTTGAGTTCTACTTTTACTCGCACTGATTCTTTTGGAACTTAGTTATCCTGGTAACAAAATACTTTTGTTATTGGATTTAGACTAAAGGCAATATTCAACAATTATGGTTTCTGGATATACCTCTTAAGAAATTATTTTCTTTATATTGGTTACAATCCTTAAGACACATCAAGACATTCCCATATTCCATATCTAATATGGTGTCCTTTGAACCATTTTAGATGGTACATTGTTTTAGTTTTTAGCATATTTCTTTTAAGGAAATTTAGAAGATTGGATTAAATCATAACCATATCATGACTCATCATGATGTGATAACTTCTTTATGAAACATCATTATGTTAATATAGAATTTATTATGATACACTGTCACTATCTTCCAGAAGAACCTCAAACTTTCAATGCAAAGTATTTCAACATTTGATCATATTAGAGTTTCTTAATACTTTTATCAAAATTATACTTCATTCATAGTTTTCTTTGAACATTTCAAGAGATTTACATTTATATTTTGCTGAGTGTATATTGTTACAACATCAAAAAATACTATGTAGTCTAAGTAACTATATGTAGCATTTATTTTATAAGATCTTCATATGCCAACATGCATAATAGAACGCTTATCCTCCCACTATATCTAGTGAAGGATGCATTATCACATTGCACACAAGTAAGACTTACATGTCTCTCATTTGGTTCAATAACCAAAAAGAGTCTAGATAAACATCAAGACATGCATTTATCATATGCGTGCTCTAGATGATAATGCTATGGATTGTTAATTGTTGGAGTTATCAATTATAAACTTTTAGGCATTTGTGTTGTTAGATATTTATCCATGATCATAGGATATTTAGGATATTTTCCATACAAGTTCATGTTGGTATGTATGCCCATAGAGCAAGTCATATGATGATTGTACTGGGATACTATGTAAATTATTGGAATAATAATAAAGGAAATTTCCAATCTATATGTTTAAACTGTTTCTGAGATGATGGTATAACATGATAGATGTCTAAAGAATGATTTTACTCAATGACATATGCTTTTAGGTTAAGGACCTAAACGATGAGATCATACGAATGTTAAGAGTATACGTTCTTGTTTAGTCCCTAGTCAGTTGTTATTGTGGAAATAACCATAGACATCAATAACACTGAAGACTAGATTGTGTGTTGGTTGATGATAGAATCTCATTAGTCATGATATGGTGATATCAAACCAAGCACATAGGTACTTGTTAGAGAACAAGGTACTGGACAGACCCACCATGAGAGTGACACATGGAACCATGACTTGGTAGTCTCAGTCAGCTCTCACAGTGATGGTGGTGAGTGTGATTCTTAGATATGAAATCACTACACTCAACACATGTCGTTGGGTACACTTTGACATCATCAAACGCAGTCCTGAAACATGGGTTGTTATAAAGGTGATGATTGGGTGGCTTTGACACATGGGGCTTTTGAGGGGTGAGTGATAGATATGGGATTTGTCCCTCCTGAGGGAGTTTTATATCCTTGGCCACTTGATGAGTAGGATTGAGAAAGGCATGCGCATGCACGTGTGAATCAATATGTGATATTGATGTCACACATCTCACCCAGTCTTCTCTGAGATCAAGGAAATGAATGAATGTTGACAGGATGACTGTTCGATGCCTCGAGTTCATTCTGGATATCAATGACAAAGGAATTATACATTCACTATAACACCATTCATGGATTGTAGGATTGAAAGTTGTTCTCCAACTTTCTATTTCACTTGGGTAGCACTGATATGTGACTAGGCACCACTCTTTGCTTGTGAAGTCATAAGTGTTATGGACTTTCACTTCCAATGTGAAATGGACCTACAGGGACACACACATAGGATTTAACCTGGAAGAGGAGTTTTGTCCACAAGCAATGTTTAGATTGATTACTAAAGGAGTTTAGTAGTTCAATTAAACACTCAATCGATTGATAGCTCAATATCATAATGTTCAAGGTGTTGAACACATTGATTGGAGTATCAGATTGATTGAAATCTCAATTGACTGATTCTGCACAATCTGTACTCCCAACCGATCGGCTCATGTGATGAACCGATCGGCTGAGCTTGGTGAACCGGTTGGCTCAAGTGTTGAGCCGATCGGCTCAAGGTCAGGGTGAAACGATTGCTTCAAGTGTTGAAACGATCGGTTCAACTGATGCAACCGAGCAAGTTGGGAAAGTAGGATTGGTGAGAATTTTCCTTGTGTTTCACTTGCCCAATTTGATTAGAACAAGGATTGGTATTCAATACCAATTAGAAACAAAAGAAGGAAAGTCAATCGGGAACTGATCAGGAACCCCAACCGACCGGTTCAAGGGTCCCAACCGATCGGTTGAGGTGTCAACCGACCGGTTCAAGTCCCCAACCGACCGTTTCAGTTGTGAAACGATCGGTTCATGTTGCGAGTTTGTTGCTTTTGTGGAAAATCTCGAACCCTTCTACTCCTGCTTTAGTCTCACATTTCCCGTGATAGAGAACCCTATCCCATGACCCTCCTATATATAGGGGTATTGGAGGCTTCTCAGAGTACAACTTAGTGCAAGTCGGTTGCTCTGTAAATTTGTCGTTCTCTCTGGTTTTGGTAACTGAGAGAGCCCGAGCAAGTGCTACCCGAAAAGGGAGGCGCAGCAAGGGAAGGACAACTGCATTTGTAACTGGTAGCAGGAGAGTGTGTTGGCGACTAGTAGGCTGACAGGAGGGTGCGACTCCTTCTGCTTCCTTGTGCGACAAGGAGATCGGAGTTCCAGGAGGTCTGTGTGGATGACTGTAGAGGCAGGAGACCTCTGTTGCTCGGAGGACAACTATCAATCCTGACAGTCCCGGTGAGACCAGGAGTCTTCAGTCCCGGTGCGACCAGGAGCTGCACAGACACCGTCCAAGACCGGAGGTGAAGACCGTGCAAGGCGCGAGACACTGTCGCCGAGAAAGCCTCGGGACAAGGTATGCATCCACAAACTATCTTTCCTATTATATAGACGTTGACGCGATTCCTTTTGTTCTGGATTTTGGGGAGAATTTTTTTTGTTTCCGCTACTTCTCTGCCTCCTCTAAAACCCAACAGTGGTATCAGAGCCACGTCAACTGTTCTATATTTTAGGATTATCGATATGATCGATTTTGGTTTGTCGCCTTTATTTATTGCATACGATGCGAATAAAATTGGCTTTATGCATGTCCAATCCACAAATTCTAAATATACATATATGATATGTAATATTAATGCACTCGATACGCGTCGCCCTTAAACGTGTTTTGTGGTGGATGTGTAGCATGGTTATGGCCTATAAACCCCTATATCTGTGTGTTGTTGTATGTGGTTGCTTGCATCTTGGTCTGCGCACAGATTCCCTTTCTCTTATTCCTGATGGAACTCGAAATAATTCGAGAATTCTTTTCCTACCTTTGCTCCTCTTGAATGTAACTCGAGGTTTCACAATTCAATTGTAAATAGGATAGATTTTATTTCATGTTATGTCAAAGAAAACGGACGACCTAATGATGCTTGAGACGATCAGTTCAAGGCATGAACCGATCGGTTGGTGATCCAGACGGCTGGTTTGAGGAGCGAGACGAGCGGGTGGCGACCTGATGAGATGCACGACGACTGGTGAACTGATCGGCTGGAGGCGCCAGTCGATCGGCTGGTGGCATCCGAACAACCAACCTGATGGTGAGCCGATCGGTCATGGAGATGAGCTGATCAAACCCAGAAAGGCAGGCACAGATTTCATCTTGTACATGTTGCATGTGATGTAGACCTAGATGACCGTGATTCCTCTTGGCTCGAGGAATCACAATAGGATGGCCATTATCATTGCTTTTTTTTCGTTTTGCATGTTTTCTGTGGGATATAGCATGTATATGATACGTATTATATATTGTGGTGATTGGATATGTATATGTATATAAAAACCAAATCCCTCATTAAATATTAAGTTTTAGATGCCTTCCAAATGTGACACACATGAAAAGCTTGATCGACCAAGTGTGGGCACGCCCAAGCGTGATGAACCATCTATCTCGTGGAAGTGTGAAGGTTGAATGTGTGGGTCTGCCCAAGTAGGGTGCATGTTCATCGTGTTGGCTTTGGGTCGGACTTAACAAGGTGACCTACATAGGATCTAGTGCCTTGAGGCATGGAGATGATCATTGCAAGGAGTTGCATATGACATCTTTCAAGAGTTGCATATGATTCTATTGGCAAGAGTTGCCTACCTGGAAGATCTGAGTTGTGGGTGACAGCCCAAGCTGGTCCATGGCTCAGAGGATATCAGGATCTTGACCCACTAGAAGATTGTACGCTGCAATCTTCCGAATTGATGGTGAGGGCTGTCAATTTGAGTCAAAATAGTGGGAGCAGTAATTAATTAAAGGCCTAATTAACTATCATCAAAATTATTCAAATCAAATCAAAAGGAGTTTTGACAAATGCAATTTTCTCTTATAGAATGGTAAAAGAATCATCTTTTAAAATGGGCAAATTAAATGAGAATAAATTCCATAACTTGTTGAGGACTGTGAGAAGTGTTCTGCACAATCCAGATATACCAGGAGCCTTTGAATCCACTCTATGTACCCTCAATGCGTTGGTGAAGAAGAAAGAAAGTTCATTGATAGAGATCAATGGAACGAAAGGTAAGGGAGAGATGGGTTCTCTCGCCAAACCAATTTCTTATACATGGAGAGGATGGAAGGAACGATGGAAGAAGAAGTCGGAGATAGAGATCTCTACTTCTGGTGTATACGTGATAGAGATTAACTTTACTACTTCTTTGTCATGGGTACTTGATACCGGATGCGGATCTCACATTTGTTCAAATGTGAAGGATCTTAAGAGAAGTAGGCCTTTAGGGAAAGGCGAGGTTGAACTGCGTGTTGCCAATGGGGCAAGAGTTGCCGCCAGTGCCGTAGGAACCTATGAGTTAACTCTACCAAGTGGGCTAATAATAGAGTTGAAGAACTTCTATTATGTACCTGCCATAAGTAGGAATATCATTTTCGTCTCTTGTTTGGACAAAGATGGATTTTAATTTCTTATTAAGAATGGAAAATGTTCCATTTCTAAATATGGGATCTTTTATGGCAGTGCCCCAATGTCTTATGGTCTATATTTGATAGACTTGGAGACAAGTGTATACAACGTAAACACCAAAAAGCAAAAACTCAACGACTCAAACAAAACATATCTCTGGCATTGTCGTCTAGGGCACATAAATGAGAAGTGCATTTCTAGACTCCGTAAAGATGGTTATCTAGACTCTTTTGATTATGAATCAATAGAGACATGTGAATCTTGTTTTTTGGGCAAGATGACCAAGACTCCCTTTTCAGGGAAAGGTGAGAGAGCTAGTGATCTATTAGAACTCATACATACTGATGTATGTGGGCCTTTTAAAACTAATGCCAGAAATGGGTATCAGTACTTCATTACCTTTACTGATGACTTCAGTAGGTATGGCTATGTGTACCTGATGAAACATAAGTCAGAAACCCTTAAAAAGTTCAAGGATTTCATGAATGAAGTACAGAACCAACTTGGTAAAAGTATCAAGGCACTTTGATCTGATCGAGGTGGAGAATACTTAAGCCAGGAGTTTGAGGACCTTCTGTGAGCCCGTGGTATCGTATCACAGTGGACTCCACCTAGAACACCACAGCATAATGGTGTGTTTGAAAGAAGGAATCGCACATTGTTGGATATGGTGCGATCAATGATGAGTTTTTCTGATCTTCCGATTTCCTTCTGGGGTCATTCTCTTGAAACTGCCACGTTTACACTTAACCGTGTACCATCTAAATCGGTTCAAAAGACACCATATGATATATGGACTGGGAAGCATCCCGATTTGTCTTTTCTGAAGATTTGGGGTTGTGAGGCTTACGTTAAGAAAATGTTTCCTGATAAGCTTGGACCCAAATCCAATAAATGTTATTTTATTGGATATCCCAAGGAAACAAGGGGATATTACTTATACCACCCTACTGACAACAAAGTGTTTGTTGCCAGGACAGCTGTGTTCCTAGAAAAGGAATTTATTTCCAAAGGAAGCAGTGGGAGGAATATAGAACTTGAAGAGGTTCAAGACCAATAAGAAAACATTGAACGGGTAGATGTACCAGAGGAAAATGCAGATTCACAAGGTGTTGTGGGATCTCAGTCTCCTCAGGTAACACAAGGACCTCGTAGATCTAGTAGAAACTGCCTTGAACCTGAGAGTTTTGGATACCTTGTGACTCAGGAAGGTGGTGAGTTGATCATAGATGATGATCCAACTACCTACGTAGAGGCTATGGAGGGAACAGATTCTGAGAAATGGCTTGAAGCCATGAGATACGAGATGGAATCCATGTACTCCAACAAAGTATGGACTTTGGTGGAACCACCCGAAGGGGTAAAGCCCATAGGGTGCAAGTGGGTCTTCAAGAAGAAGACCGACATGGATGGCAATGTGCAAACTTATAAAGGCAGATTGGTTGCGAAGGGTTTTCGACAAGTTGAAGGTGTTGACTATGACGAAACCTTTTCTCCAGTTGCCATGATTAAGTCCATCAGGATCATACTTGCTATTGTAGCTTATTATGACTATGAGATTTGGCAGATGGATGTTAAAACCACATTCCTTAACGGGAATATAAATGAGGATGTGTACATGACACAACCTGAAGGTTTTGTAGATCCAAAGAATGCCAATAAAGTTTGTAAGCTGCAAAGGTCAATCTATGGATTGAGGCAAGCATCTCGGAGTTGGAATCTTCGATTTGATGAGGAAGTCAAAGTGTTTGGCTTTATTCAAAATAAAGATGAACCTTGTGTGTACAATAAGGTTAGTGGGAGCTCGATCACATTCCTCATATTGTATGTGGATGACATACTTTTGATGGGGAATGATATCTTAGCCTTAGAGAAGGTAAAGGCTTGGCTTGGGAATACTTTATCAATGAAGGACTTAGGAGAATCATCCTACATCCTAGGAATTAAGATTTATAGAGATAGATCTAGAAGGCTTCTCGGACAAAGTCAGAGCACGTACATTGACAAAGTGCTGAAGCGGTTCAGCATGGAGAACTCAAAGAGAGGCAACATCCCCATGCTACATGGAGTCACCGTCTCTAGAGCTCAATGTCCCCAATCTTGTGAAGAGAGGGAGCATATGAATGGAATCCCATATGCATCAGCCATCGGATCCATCATGTACGCTATGTTGTGCACACGCCCAGATGTCTCGTATGCTCTCAGCATGATGAGCAGGTACCAGTCAAATCCCTGGGATGCTCACTGGACAGTCGTGAAGAACATCCTCAAGTACTGGCGAAGGACTAAGGATCAGTTTCTTGTGTACGACGGAGAGGAAGAGCTGGTTGTAAAGGGTTACACCGATGCAAGCTTCCAAACCGATAAAGATGATTACAGATCGTAGTCATGATTTGTATTTTGCCTTAATAATGGAGATGTGAGCTGGAAGAGTTCCAAGCAAGAAACAGTTGTCGATTCTACTACAGAGGCCGAGTATATTGCTGCTTCACATGCAGCAAAGGAGGCTGTGTGGATTAGGAAGTTCATTTCTGAACTTGGTGTAGTTCCCAGTAGCTGTGATGCAATTGAGCTTTATTGTGACAATAATGGAGCTATTGCGCAAGCTAAGGAGCCCAGATCACATCAGCGGTCCAAGCACATACTGCGGCGCTTCCATCTCATACGAGAGATCGTACATCGAGGATATGTGAAGATTTGCAAAGTACCAACTGAAGACAACATAGTTGATCCACTGACTAAGGCCCTTTCTCAGCAGAAGCACGATGGTCATGCTAGGTCACAAGGGTTGAGGTTCCTTGGTGACTGGCTCTAAGTGCAAGTGGGAGTCTGTTGGTATGTATGCCCATAGAGCAAGTCATATGATGATTGTAATGGGATACTTTGTAATTGATTTGAATAATAATAAAGGAAATTTCCAATCTATATGTTTAAACTGTTTCTGAGATGACGGTGTAACATGATAGATGTCTAAAGAATGATTTTACTCAATGACATATGCTTTTAGGTTAAGGACCTAAACGATGAGATCATACGAATGTTAAGAGTATACGTTCTTGTTTAGTCCCTAGTCGGTTGTTATTGTGTAAATAACCATAGACATCAATAACACTGAAGACTAGATTGTGTGTTGGTTGATGAAAGAATCTCATTAGTCATGATATGGTGATATCAAACCAAGCACATAGGTACTTGTTAGAGAACAAGGTACCAGACAGACCCACCGTGAGAGTGACACATGGAACCATGACTTGGTAGTCACAGTCAGCTCTCACAGTGATGGTGGTGAGTGTGATTCTTAGACCTGAAATCACTACACTCAACACATGTCGTTGGGTACACTTTGACATTATCAAACGCAGTCTTGAAACATAGGTTGTTATAAAGGTGATGATTGGGTGGCTTTGACACATGGGGCTTTTGAGGGGTGAGTGATAGATATGGGATTTGTCCCTCCTAAGGGAGTTTGATATCCTTGTCCACTTGATGAGTAGGATTGAGAAAGGCATGCGCATGCATGTGTGAATCAATATGTGATATTGATGTCACACATCTCACCCAGTATGCTCTGAGATCAAGGAAATGAATGAACGTTGACAGGATGACTGTTCCATGCCTCGAGTTCATTCTGGATATCAATGACAAAGGAATTATACATTCATTGTAACACCATTCACGGATTGTAGGATTGAAAGTTGTTCTCCAACTTTCTATTTCACTTGGGTAGCACTGATGTGTGACTCGGCACCGCTCTTTGCTTGTGAAGTCATAAGTGTTATGGACTTTCACTGCCAACGTGAAATGGACCTGTAGGGTCACACACATAGGATTTAACCTGGAAGAGGAGTTTTGTCCACAAGCAATGTTTAGATTGATTACTAAAGGAGTTTAGTAGTTCAATTAAACACTCAATCAATTGATAGCTCAATATCATAATGTTCAAGGTGTTGAACACATTGATTGGAGTATCGGATTTATTGAAATCGCAATTGACTGATTCTGCACAATCTGTACCCCCAACTGATCGGCTCATGTGATGAACCGATCGGCTGAGCTTGGTGAACCGGTCGGCTCAAGGTCAGGGTGAAACAATTGCTTCAAGTGTTGAAACAATCGGTTCAACTGATGCAACCGAGCAAGTTGGGAAAGTAGGATTGGTGAGAATTTTCCTTGCGTTTCACTTGCCCAATTTGATTGGAACAAGGATTGGTATTCGATACCAATTAGAAACAAATGAAGGAAAGTCAATCGGGAACTGATCAGGAACCCCAACCGACCGGTTCAGAAATGAACCGACCAGTTCAAGGGTCCCAACCGATTGGTTGAGGTGTCAACCGACCGGTTCAAGTCCCCAACCGATCGTTTCAATTGTGAAATGACCGGTTCAGGTTGCGAGTTGGTTGCTTTTGTGGAAAATCTCGAACCCTTCTACTCTTGCTTTAGTCCCGCATTGCCCGGGATAGAGAACCCTATCCCATAACCCTCCTATATATAGGGGTATTGGGGGCTTCTCAGAGTACAACTCAGTGCAAGCCGGTTTCTCTACAAAGTTTTCATTCTCTCTGGTTTTGGTAACCGAGAGAGCATGAGCAAGTGCTACCCGAAAAGGGAGGCGCAGCAAGGGAAGGACAATTGTAGTTGCAACTGGTAGCAGGAGAGTGTGTTGGCGACTAGTATGCTGACAGGAGGGTGCGACTCCTTTCGGTTCCTTGTGCGACAAGGAGATCGGAGTTCTAGGTGGTCCATGTGGATGACTGTAGAGGCGGGAGACCCTTGTCGCTCGGAGGACAACTGTCAATCCTGACAGTCCCGGTGAGACTAGGAGTCTTCAGTCCCAGTGTGACCAGGAGCTGCATAGACACCGTCCAAGATCGGAGGTGAAGACTGTGCAAGGCGCGAGGTACTGTCGCCGAGCAAGCCTAGGGACAAGGTATGCATCCACAAACCATCTTTCCTATTATATAGAGGTTGACGTGATTCCTTTTGTTCTGGGTTTTAGGGAGAAATTATTTTGTTTCCGTTGCTTCTCTGCCTCCTCTAAAACCCAACAGATCATATATTTAAAATAGAACACTCAATATTTTATTCATAATCATCCTTGTCATTAAAAGATGTAAGAAATAAAATGTTTATATTTATTGCCATAATTAAATAGCAGTTTTGCTAACCCTAATACATGGCCTTTGGGTTAAGATAAATTATAAATGTGGGCTGAAGTTCCATCAACTCTTTCTTATCACAGTCCATCTCTGTCTTTTCATAAAGGCTTTACTTCTAATTAAATCATGCACATCAATGTATGTCATATCTACATCTGGTATCATGTACCAAGATAAAGAAGTAAATTTAGAATTATCTTGTAATGTTTATACCTGAAGTAGAGGCATCTTCATCTTCCTTATTCTTCTTTAGTTCCTCCAACCAGAGGGGATAATTCCTCTTCCAGTGTCCAGTCTGGTGATAGTGGTGATATTTGCCTAGCTTCTTTATTCTTCATTTTTCTTTGAGGTCTGAAGTCTTGGGCTTCTGGCTAGCTGTAGAACTCTTCTTAACTTTCACTTTGCCTTTACTTTTAGACTTTCCCTTTGTCTTATTGATCATCATCACAAACTTAGGCTTGTCTTTCCTCATTTGTGCCTCAGTTGTTCTTAACATTTCCAATAACTCTGCCAATGACTTTTCATTCATGTTGTAGTTCATGATAAAGTGATTATGTGACTCTGGCAGAGACTGCAAAATCACATCAGTGGCCAACTCTTGACCCAAGGGGGATCCCAGTCTTGAAAAGTTATCCACATACCCATTGAGATTGAGCACATGAGGACCTACTAGATCTCCTTCTGTCATGTTATATTTGAACAATACTTTTGAGATATCATATCCCTCCTATCTTGCCTGGTCTTGGAACATGTTCCTAAGATGTGTGATAATCTCCATAACTTCCATATTCTCATGCTATCTTTGAACCTCAGTTCATTGAGCATATGATTAGGCATTTGACATCCACAAAATCTTTAGTATGCTTCTTATAAGCATCCCTGCTAGCTATGGGAGCTTTAAGAAGAGATTTTTTTCGCACTAGCGTCTCCAAGAGCATAGATCTTGCACTCTTGTGTGTGAAAAATTATCATCGTCCTATACCAATTGTGGAAGTTATTCCCATTTAATTTATCCTTCTCAAGTACTGATCGTAGAGAAAATGTTTTGTTGTGTGTTGCCATTTGATTCTATAAAAGTATTTGCAATTTTGGTAAAGAACCTCATTTTTATTTTATTTGATTATAAATTTTGATGATGTTTTTTAGGTCTTAAATTAATCATCACTCGCACTATTTTATTCAAATTGATAGCCCTAAAATATCAATTCAGAAGATTGCAGCGTAGAACCTTCTAGTGAGCCAAGATAAAAAAAATTCAACTATCACCCAACCAATACGCCAACATCCATAGTTAATCATTAAGGTAGACAACATTTATAAATTGCATCATAAGTAAATCTTGGTTAGATGATTTGCACAACTCTTTGTCATAATCATATGCATGCTTCTGGGCTTAGACACTCTAAGAATCACTAGTTAAGCATGACCCAATTGCCAACACGATAGATATACACCCTACGAGGGAACAACTTGCATATCTACCATCACACTTCCATGAGATAGATGGTGCACCTCACAAGGGTGTAACCTATGCTTTGTTGATAAAGCTTTTCATGTGTGTTGCTAATAGAAAGCATATTAGGTTTAATATTATATTTGACGGAGTTTATGTATATTCATGTACTTTATCCAATTGCCACATACATATAGTATGTATAATATACATTCTATATGACACTATAAACATGCAATATAAAACAAAAGGAGATGGTTATTGCCATACTATTGTAATTTCTTGGAGCAACAAAAAATACTACCATCTAGGTTTTCATCACATCACATGCATGAACCAGATGTCAGTGTAGATTTTTGTTTGTCAATCTGGGTTGATCAGCTCAACCCTTAAACCAGATATCTCACCTCTTGATCGGTCATCTGATCTCCTAAAATGATCATTTCATGTCCAACCAGTATCTAAAATCCTTCTAAATGGTCGGTTGGATCCACCAGCCAATCGGCTTGTGCCTCTTGTAGTTAGCCCTCCTCAATCTTCTCCTCACAAGAAGTGGTCATCTTCCCTGGCATGGATTTTGATCTTCTTTGTTGTAAAAAAAACTATCCTATTGCTACTATACTTAGTACATGGTAATGAGAAACCTCGAGTTACATTTGAGGAGAGAAGGGGTAGGAAAGAATTAACTTTACATTGAGAATAAGAAGGTAGGGGCTCGATATGCAAGCTGAGGTAAAATAGGAATAAAACAAATCGTTCAACCACACATTGATATTTGAGTTATCGACCATAATCACACTACACATCCACCATAAAAACCTTTTTTAGGGTGAGGTGTATAAATTACGTATACATATACATATATATATGCATATATTAATTTGGGATTATATGTGGTATTTTATCGGATATGCTCATTAAGAAGTTTAAGTATTCACATCGTATATACTAAATAAAGGATAAAAACTTAAATTCTAATAATATCGATTATCCCAAAACATAGTAAATTGACGTGGCTCTGATACCAATATTGGGAAATACATGCACGAAGTAAGGCAGAAGAAAGAAAAATTTATCTAGCTATATTCCCAAAATAGCAAGATCACATCAATAACTATGAAATAAGAAAGATGATTTAATGAGTTCATACTTGGTCCTGGAGCAAGTCCACAATGATACTCAGTTGTTCTCTCCCTCGCTATCCCTCCCTAGTCGGGTACAATTTTCTTGGGCTGTCTTGGTTACCATAACTAGAGAGGACAACAATTGTCAAAGCAATTGATTCTCAATTGTGTGTGT
The DNA here is from genome assembly GCA_963693085.1 of Alisma plantago-aquatica. Lineage (NCBI taxonomy): Eukaryota > Viridiplantae > Streptophyta > Magnoliopsida > Alismatales > Alismataceae > Alisma > Alisma plantago-aquatica. The sequence continues at coordinate 898,249,812 of OY856412.1, forward strand.
TGGGAATCCCCCAATACCCCTCTATCTATAGGAGGAGTTAGGGTCCAGACTTCCAGTCAATATGAGAGTGGAAAGGACCAGAAGATCATGAAATTTCTCAATACGTGAGTGTTGAACCGGTAGTTTGACAACCAAACCAGTCGGTTCACATGTGAAAAGGGCAGTTCGCACAGTGAACTGGTCGTTTCACTATGTTTCCCAATCACATATGATTTGGCAATTTGAATCCAATTGATGCACAACATGATGTTAGCACTAATCCTTGATGCAATCGAATTTCTCCATGAATTGAGTGATCTCGTTCATGTGATCCGGTCTTCTCACTCACCCAACTGGTTGGTTGGTGAGCCGAGTCGGTCAATTCACTAACCGAACCAGTTGGTACGCTCCTCAGTTTGGGGAGATTATCCGATTCAATTTTTTATCAGTATGACACTCCAACCATCCATCTCAACACTTGAGTCGATCGACTGGAAGTCCAGTCAGTTGATTTGTTGCTCTAATTGATTACCTAAAAATTTAATAATAAATTGAATTATCATTCATGATAAACTCCTCTTCTAGGTGAGTTTTGATGTGTGTGACCCTATAGGTCTCATATCACATTGGCAGTGATTGTCCATAACTAGTTTATGACATCACAAGCAAAGAGCGGTGCCTAGTCACACATCAGTTCTATCCAAGTGATTAGAAAGTTGGAGAACAACTTCAACCAACAATTTGAATAAGGTGTTGCAGTAGTTGTATAATTTCTTTGTCTCTAATTTCTGGAATGAACTTGAGGCATGGAATTATCATCCTCTTAATGTACAGTCCATGTTCCTTGAACCTAGAGAAGACTATATGAGTTATATGTGACCTCAATATTATATATTGATTCACATGTGCATGTGCATGTGTTTATCAGTCTCACTAATCAAGTGATCGTGGATATCAAACTCCAACGGGAGGGAAAAATCCCATCTACATCACTCACAATCTATTCTCATGTGTTACAACTACCCAATCATCACCTTTATGCCAATCCACATTTTAGGGTTATGTTGGATGATGTCAAAGTATATTGAATGACATGTTATGAGTGTAGTGACTTCAGGTCTAAGAATCACAATCTCCACCTTTGCTATGAAAGATGACTATTACTTACCAAGTATGGTCTCCATGTGTCACTCACAAGGTGGGTCTGTTCGATACACTATTCTCTAACATGTATTTGTGTGCTTGGTTTGATATATCGTATCATGACTAATGAGATTTTGTCATCAACCAACTCACACTCCAGTCGTATGTGTTATTATTGTCTATCTGCATTCCACAATAACATATGACCTGGGACATAACAAGTATGTACATACTCTTAACATCTGTATGATCTCATTGTTCAAGTCACGTACTTCAAGACATACATCATTCAGTAATTGTCATTCTTTAAATATTCATTATGTTTCCTCATTATCCCATAACTGAGTCAATCAAAATGCATTGGAAGGTTTCCTTTGCTATTATTAATCAAATCCTTTATGTAATATGCCTTCACAATCATCATATGATTGTCTCTCTGGGCATACCTAACAACAAAATGTATAGGTGTCTGAGACTCTAAAATTTGACTTAAGGAATTTGAGTGATGACTAGGAAAATTAAGAACCCGTTGACCACAAGGATCCATATAGGTTGGTAATCATCAAGAATCTAAAAAGTCATCAAGTTGCATCACTAGGTTAAGGGTCAACTCAAAACCCTAATTTAGAAACTATCATTTGAGAGAGAAAGTGTCACACCCCGATCTCACACTAACCACTAATCACAAGTTTAGGGCGCGACGGAGGGATTATCACATAAACAAATCACTGAGAACTTTTCCTTTTTAAAACTTCGTAATGATATCCGGATTATTGCGGTAAACTAAAACATAATAAACTATTGCAGGAGCAATTCAATTAAACTGGCTAGAGTACGTAAACAGAGTTTACAACATGTAACATTGTTTAACAGAAAGTAAACATCACAGTTAATTTACATCTTTATACACATTCCACATACACACTCTCTCTCACCCACGCCATGTCCCAAGGACTGAGGGGAAAGGACTAAGAGACCACTATCTAACTAAACTAACTACATATACCTTCTAAAGATTAAGCGTTAGGATGAAAAGATCCTTTTGATTCCTGGAATTGTTGCTGACCTGAAAAGGTTTGAGTAGATGAATGAGCCTACTCACTCAGTGAATAATATTTCACTTAGCCATCATCGGATAAATCCATATTTTACATTTAACAAGAATATGTGAATAAAATAACAAACTGAGCAGTTCTAATTAAACAATGCAATTATCGCAAAAAAGTATAATGAACATTTAAAGAACAAGTATTATAAATTCTTAATCTGAACATACACAAGTTTCATATTAATCTACCTTAATTCTAAGTAATCATCTTTTAACTTATGCCCTGATCATATGCAGTGTACTCTGCATATAAAGTCTCGTAGCGAACTACGAACCCATCGTACAAGACTTAGCGACACACCCGGGAAATGCTAAGTCTGACTGCTGTCCTGGTCTGCGCAAGACTCTCAGGCACTGAAGGGCCTCACTTCACTCTCAAAGAGTGTACTCTAGACTCCTCCTCTAACCTGAGCACACAGGCGGAGAGTCTGGGTTACCACCGTGACACACGCACGGATTATTGTTGAATAACCCCTATTTACTCCAGTGCCACCGTGACACACGCACAGATTATTGTTGAACACTGCCACTCTTTTATTGTGCCACCGTGACACACACACGGATTATTGTTGAACACGAGCCACTGACCACCTAGACACACGCTAGGTAGGTCGTTTCACCCCTAAGGCACAGACCTCTCAAAGGGGTTCTACGGTGTCAGGGCATCTAAGTCTAACACATTTTATTATAACAAGAAAACTCTTATAACATTTTGTCTCTCTCTCACATATTCGACTACTGGAATATACTGTAATTCTGCAATTCACTAGCTGAAACTAGAAGTTCAACTTTCATAACATTTCTATATATAGTGCAACAACTATTCTCTTATATCGCAATAACTCATAACTCAGCTATGCTTTCATGCAAACAGATTCGTTCACTGTAAATAGATTTCATATCTATTCCACGTCTCTATACTGATTTCATATTACTGAACATTCAAATATACTGTATTGAAAGGAATACTCAATCTGAAATACTTTATCACATTTATTCGCATCTTACTGAAATTTACTTGTAAAGCATACACATTTATTTTACTAATCATTTCATTTCGTTTGAACTATGCAAATTAAAAGTCTAAGGATGCTAACTATGCTCGGCATCCGGGTAATCTCTATTACCCACATATACACATAAACATCATTTGTCATCTATAAACATGACTCAGTATCAACTTATCCAATTTCGATGCTAAACATCCATTTTATGTTCAACGTATACATTGCAGTTGTAATACAGGAAATTCTATCATTTTCATCAATCATATTATGTATTTCAAGTTCCAATGAACCATATAAATTCATTAATTCAATCCACACTGATCAGATGCTAATCTAAATCATATAACGGAATAAGGAAGCAGTTTATGAAATAAAATTCGAGTAACGCCAAATACTGTCCAAAAGCCAAGTATCAGCGAAAAATGCACAGTTTACCGAAAAATTCCAACTAAGGAGTTAAATGATGATAACTAAATGAACTCCTACTCACAGCGTTTCGAACTGTCCGGGTTCGTCTGGAATTGCGTCTAGAGGCCTATTTCGAGGCGAATTTGGGTTGTCTTCTTCCTTGGATTAGCTTCCTACTGTTCCTGTTCACGAACTGGATGCAACAGGAACTCCACGCTCAACCAGATTCCGTAGCTATGTGTTGATCCAGGCTTAATTGATGGCAGTTTCTTTTTTAGACCTCCTAGCCGAGGTTAAGGCTTCATTCCTTGGTGTTGGCCACGCCCAGGAGAGCTCCCAGCCACTGGTTCGCGCTGCTGCAGCTGCTGGCCGGCCGCCCAAGCAGCTAGGGCGGCTGTTGCTTGCAAGGAAGAAGATGGGTGGTCGGACCTGGTGACGATGACATGAGGTGCTGCTCATCACGCCCAAAGCTCCAAGCCGACACCCTAAACAACCACTGTTACTGCTGCTCCTGGCGTTGGCCATCACTACCTGGCTGGCCGATGCTGCTACTAGATCGGTCTACTGTTAGGGCAGGGAAGGAGAAGGGAAGAAGAGAAACAAGAAGAAGAAGGAGACGGAGGGGCTGGGCGTTGCTGGAGACGAGGCTACCAAGCCCTAGATTCACCCTCGCTCCTCACCCCTACTGCACGTCTCAGTCGGCCGCTGGATTGGGGGCGCCGCTCTGCGGTTACTCTGTTTCGATCGAGAAGACAAGAAATAAAAAGGGAAAAAGATAGTCGGTCCACTAAAAGGGATAAGGAAAAGAATTAGCCAATTAATTGGAGAAATTTCAAATTCAACCCAAAGGTCTTGTAAAAGCCATAACCTTTGTGTCGTAAGTCCAATTCGACTAATTCTTTTTGCAACATTTCAAGCGTGAGATTCTCTACACCCTCTGTGCAAGAAATCATGTTGATTATCTTGTCACAACTGGTCAAAGCACTAATTACATATGGGTACTTAATGCAACTTAGTTAACCTAACGATCAACATTGATATTATCATTAATTATCTCAAATGATTCAATCTTAACCATTGATTCACATATTAACTTATTTTGATTAACCATGATGTTTAATATGATACTCAACACTAATCAAGGTGTTTCACGCTAATTGAGGTATTTACTGGTTAACCTCAATGTGGGTCATAACAATCTCCCTCCCTTATAAGAATTTCGTCCCGAAATTCCTAAAAGAGAAAAGGAACTTGCTACGCATCCCAAACTCAAGATCCCACATGGCCTTTTCTAGGTTATGACTCCTCCATATAACTTTCACTAATGGTATCTCACGATTCTTGAGTTTCTTGATCCTTCGATCAACTATTTGAATTGGTTCCTCAACATAAGATACATCTGGTCTGAGCTGAGCAGATTATGGGTCCACTATCTTCTCTGTACCCGGATAACATTTCTTCAACATCGATACATGAATCATATCATGTAACTTGGCCAACTCGGATGGTAAATCCAATTTATGGGCTATAGGTCCAATCCTCTCAATGATAGGATATGGGCCCATAAACCTAGGAGTCAGTTTGTCTCTCTTGCCAAACCTCAACACTCACTCCTTAGCAAAACTTTCGGATATACTTCATCACCAACCTCAAACTCAAGAGGTCTGTGTCTCTTCTCAGCATAACTCTTCTGCTTGTCTTGTGCAGTTTTCAATTGTTCTTTAATCACAATAATTCTTTCAATGGTCAAATCCACTATCTCTGGTCCAAGAATACGCTTTTCACCTACCCCATACCAACATATGGATGATCTACACTTTCTACCATATAGAGTTTCATACTGAGCCGTACCAAGACTAGAATGGTGATTATTATTGTATGCAAACTCTATAAGGCTCAAGTATTCTTCCCAACTTCTCCATAAATGCAAGACACATGCTCTCAGCATGTCCTCAAGAGTCTGAATGGCCCTTTCTGACTGACCATCCATCTGTGGGTGAAATGATGTACTGAATCTCAACTTTGTGCCCAAAGCACGATGCAACTGATTCCAAAATCTGGATGTGAACTTAGGATCTCTATCAGATTTAATTGAAACTGGAATACTATGCAACCTGATTATCTCATCCACATATATCTTAGCCAACTTTGGGACATCGAAGGTTGACTTAATATGAAGAAAGTGAGCAGACTAAATTAGTCTATCCACCATCACTCATATCGAGTCACAACCTCTAGGTGTCCTGGGCAACCCTATCACAAAATCTATTGTGATATGTTCCCATTTCCATTCTGGTGTAAGAAAAGATTGCAAGGTACCTGTAGGTTTCTGGTATTCAGCCTTAACCTGCTGACACATGCTGCATCTTGCCACGTACTCAACTACATCCTTCTATATATTAGACCACCAATACAACTCCTTGAGATTCATGTACATCTTAGTGTTTCCTGGATGCATGTGCCTCCTCAAGAATCTATTCTTTCAAATCACCATCTCCAGGTACACACAACCTGTCATGCAGATATAGCAATCCAGACAGTGACGCCATAACTTAAGAGCATGAAGTACAACAACTAACTTCATATCATGTATCGGATAATACTCTTCATTCTATGCTACTTATTATTATTACTGTCAGAATTTATTTCAAAATTATATCTTACTCTTTTCTCCGAGTCATTTTCATATTGTGTATCTACCTTCCAGATTAGCTAACTTTAAGCCCTGGATTTTATTAGTGCTAGGTTACCTTTCATAGTGCAAATTGTATGATCTTGTTTTATAAAGATACTAGTATTCAAGGTCAAATCACTAGCGACATCCCTTGAACTACTTCAACTCTAAACATTCTAGGGTTTGGTCCATATCAGTAACATAGCATTATTGTGGTGTGACTTTGCTTCCTTAGTTTGAAACCAAACTTTAGATCTCATAAGTTCATCCATCTACTTGTAATGAATACAACAGATATGAATAATCATCAATGAACTATAGATATATAATAGAAATGTAACATTAGCCAAGTTCTCTAGCATAACTTATTAACACAAATGCTACAAATAAACATGATACTTGTTACCCAAGCATCACACATGGCTCACAAGGCCATTCATATCTTGTCACCTCTCACTAGGCAACAACTTATTCACATGGTTCAAAAAAATCCATACACATTATTACTTTTATTAAGCAACAACAACATCAACACACAAAAAGCCAATCAACATTTATTATATAAATGTCACATCCCAAACTTGGGTATATTCATCATCTCATCATACCTGCATGGTTATTAGGCATGATAACAGTCATACAAGATATTTATCACATCATGTGATACAATAGTAATACCATCATTCCTTAACCAGGAATTAGGGTTCACTATCAAACATGGCTTATCATTCCCTTTTCCCCAAATTAGGGTTAGGGTTCCCCATTCCTCATTAATTCAGACCCTCTTGAGTTAGCCAACTTTATCTTGTATTAAGGTATCTCCCCTCTTAATACATTCCATCACAGAATACTCACCCCTAGCATATAATGCATAGGCCACACATTAGAATTGTCCAGCTATCTCTCATAATATGGACTTATCTTAGTTTAAGACATAACTTTATTATAAAGTTGCCTATAAACAATCGCAATGATACACCCTCAACTAGGGTTTACTAATCATGTATTGGATCCATGCATTTGTTATACATTATTGATTAGTACCATTAAGGTATTTCTCACCTAATCATTAAATTTAATCTGAACCTTATTGTGTTCCTTTATTTCTAATTAAGGATTGCTCATATGAGGTCCCAATGTTGGGTCTCCAATATCAGTTCCAACAAATTCTTAGTTGTTCTAATCTTTCTCTTATATCTCGACATCTTAGTGTAAGTACATTCTTACTATGATGTGAGTCTGAATTATCCAGAGTCTACTCTTATTATACTATTAATAGGAGTCATTAGATCTCAATAACGCATCCTGCCAGCCGGACCAGGCCGAACCTGTAGTCCTGAAGCCAAGAGCTACTCAGGATTAACCAACTCCTATTCATCTCAAACATGTGGAAAGAATATCCACCTAGGGCAGACTCATTTAAACATAATTTCTGGTCTACTTAATACAAAGAATATAAACAATAACTAAATCACTTCATGACACACAACAATATACAAGACTCATATTTATTCTATAAACTGAAAATCTAAATCCATACATATAAGAGCATTTCTAATGATTTCCAATCAAATAAGCAATATAAAGCAAGAGTTGCATCGCATCCTATGTTTAATCTCTTACTCCTGCATAAATTTCCAGTTTCTTAACCCTAAGACTTCTAGGGTTTGTCTCTAGCCCATCCTTCCTCTGCATACCTGGCCAGGGCATCCAGAGAAGAATGGACAGAGTAGCTTGATACTGGTCAATCTAAGTATTCAGACACCTGGCCAGGGTATCTAAACACTCAGACCTTCCAGAGCTAAAAACACATCATTTCTTATCCATCTTAATTATAACTCTATCTTCTGATCCTAATGATCCCTAACGATTCAACACAAACTCTTTACTTGGTTCTCGTGACCACGTCACCTTCCTTCCATCTGCAATAGTATAACAGAACACTTCCTGTTAGAAAATTGCAGTTAGATGGAAGACACCTAAATCCTAATCCTATTGGTCTCTTGTCGTCCCCTGACCTTGACTTAGAGTAACTGCATACTTAACCTATGCTCTGATACCAAGATGTCACACCCCGATCTCACACTAACCACTAATCACGAGATTAGGACGCGACGGAGGGATTATCACATAAACAAATCAATGAGAACTTTTCCTTTTTAAAACCTCGTAATGATATTCGGATTATTGCGGTAAACTAAAACATAATAAACTATTGCAGGAGCAATTCAATTAAACTGGCTAGAGTACGTAAACAGAGTCTACAACATGTAACATTGTTTAACAGAAAGTAAACATAACAGTTAATTTACATCTTTATACACATTCCACATACACACTCTCTTTCACCCACGCCATGTCCCAAGGACTGAGGGGAAAGGACTAAGAGACCACTATCTAACTAAACTAACTACATATACCTTCTACAAATTAAGCGTTAGGATGAAAAGATCCTTCTGATTCATGGAATTGTCGCTGACCTGAAAATGTTTGAGTAGAGGAATAAGCCTACTCGCTCAGTGAATAATATTTCACTTAGCCATCATCGGATAACTCCATATTTTACATTTAATAGGAATATGTGAATAAAATAACAAACTGAGCAGTTCTAATTAAACAGTGAAATTATCGCAGAAAAGTATAATGAACATTTAAAGAACAAGTATTATAAATTCTTAATCTGAACATACACAAGTTTCATATTAATCTACCTTAATTCTAAGTAATCATCTTTTAACTTATGCCCTGATCATATGCAGTGTACTCTGCATATAAAGTCTCGTAGCGAACTACGAACCCACCGTACAAGACTTAGCGACACACCCAGGAAATGCTAAGTCTGACTGCTCACCTGGTCTGCGTCAGGACTCTCAGGCACTCAAGGGCCTCACTGCACTCTCAAAGAGTGTACTCTAGACTCCTCCTCTAACCTGAGCACACAGGCGGAGAGTCTGGGTTACCACCGTGACACACACACAGATTATTGTTGAATAACCCCTATTTACTCCAGTGCCACCGTGACACACACACAGATTATTGTTGAACACTGCCTCTCTGTCCTCGTGCCACCGTGACACACGCACAGATTATTGTTGAACACGAGCCACCGACCACCTAGACACACGCTAGGTAGGTCGTTTCACCCCTAAGGCAAAGACCTCTCAAAGGGGTTCTACGGTGTCAGGGCATCTAAGTCTAACACATTTTATTATAATAAGAAAAACTCTTATAACATTTTGTCTCTCTCTCACATAGTCAACTACTGGAATATACTGTAATTCTACAATTCACTAGCTAAAACTAGAAGTTCAACTTTCATAACATTTCTATATATAGTGCAACAACTATTCTCTTATATCGCAATAACTCATAACTCAGCTATGCTTTCATGCAAACAGATTCGTTCACTGTAAATAGATTTCATATCTATTCCACGTCTCTATACTAATTTCATATTACTGAACATTCAAATATACTGTATTGAAAGGAATACTCAACCTGAAATATTTTATCACATTTATTCGCATCTTACTGAAATTTACTCGTAAAGCATACACATTTATTTTACTAATCATTTCATTTCGTTTGAACTATGCAAATTAAAAGTCTAAGGATGCTAACTATGCTCGGCATCCGGGTAATCTCTATTACCCACATATACACATAAACATCATTTGTCATCTATAAACATGACTCAGTATCAACTTATCCAGTTTCGATGCTAAACATCCATTTTATGTTCAACGTATAGATTGCAGTTGTAATACAGGAAATTCTATCATTTTCATCAATCATATTATGTATTTCAAGTTCCAATGAACCATATAAATTCATTAATTCAATCCACACTGATCAGATGCTAATCTAAATCATATAACGGCATAAGGAAGCAGTTTAATGAAATAAAATTCGAGTAACGCCAAATACTGTCCAAAAGCCAAGTATCAGCGAAAAATGCACGATTTACCGAAAAATTCCAACTAAGGAGTTAAATGATGATAACTAAATGAACTCCTACTCACAACATTTCGAACTGTCCGGGTTCGTCTGGAATTGCGTCTAGAGGCCTATTTCGAGGCAAATTTGGGTTGTCTTCTTCCTTGGATTAGCTTCCTACTGTTCCTGTTCACAAAATGAATGCAACAGGAACTCCACGCTCAACCAGATTCTGTAGCTATGTGTTGATCCAGGCTTAATTGATGGCGGTTTCTTTTTTAGACCTCCTAGCCGAGGTTAAGGCTTCGTTCCTTGGTGTTGGCCACGCCCAGGAGAGCTCCCAGCCGCTGGTTCGCGCAGCTGCAGCTGCTGGCCAGCCGCCCAAGCAGCTAGGGTGGCTGCTGCTTGCAAGGAAGAAGATGGGTGGCCGGACCTGGTGACGATGACATGGGGTGCTGCTCATTGCGCCCAAAGCTCCAAGCCGACGCCCTAAACAACCACTGTTACTGCTGCTCCTGGCGTTGGCCATCGCTACCTGGCTGGCCGATGCTGCTACTAGATCGGGCTACTGTTAGGGCAGGGAAGGAGAAGGGAAGAAGAGAAAGAAGAAGAAGAAGGAGACGGAGGGGCTGGGCGTTGCTGGAGACGAGGCTACCAAGCCCTAGATTCACCCTCGCTCCTCACCCCTACTGCACGTCTCAGTCGGCCGCTGGATTGGGGCCGCCGCTCTGTGGTTACTCTGTTTCGATCGAGAAGACAAGAAATAAAAAGGGAAAAAGATAGTCAGTCCACTAAAAGGGATAAGGAAAAGAATTAGCCAATTTATTGGAGAAATTTCAAATTCAACCCAAAGGTCTTGTAAAAGCCATAACCTTTGTGTCGTAAGTCCAATTCGACTAATTCTTTTTGCAACATTTCAAGCGTGAGATTCTCTACACCCTCTGTGCAAGAAATCATGTTGATTATCTTGTCACACCTGGTCAAAGCACTAATTACATATGGGTACTTAATGCAACTTAGTTAACCTAACGATCAACATTGATATTATCATTAATTATCTCAAATGATTCAATCTTAACCATTGATTCACATATTAACTTATTTTGATTAACCATGATGTTTAATATGATACTCAACACTAATCAAGGTGTTTCACACTAATTGAGGTATTTACTGGTTAACCTCAATGTGGGTCATAACAGAAAGAAACCATTGTGTTTACAAGTATGCAAGGACCAAAACTTATATCATCAAGCAATAATCAGGCACAAGGATTAGGGATCATAAAAATGAGTTACCTACTCAAGGTCGCCATGTAACTCAAACTCTAAGTAAAGGATATTATCTTTCTACTTGAAATATCATATTAGGACAAGATCATATGCATGCAATGTAGAAGTAAGAAAAAATCATGAAGAAAGTTATATAGCTAGCCTAAAAGAAGATGAAGCAACTCCAAACCAGAAAAATATCTAGAAGAACAATGGTAGGAAACCCTAGCTTGAGAACTCCTCATGGCCAAGCTAGCTCTACCACCAAAAAGGAAGAAAACCCTAGTTCAAGGAAGCAAGAAAAAGATGTACTTCAAGATCTAACTCAACCACTACCATTGAATACCACTGGTTCAGACAATAAGAGATATAAGAAAGAAGAACAACAAGGAAAACATAGGTAAAGAGGAAGATCTCACTTACCAAGAAAAAGAATAAGTGCAAGGTACCAACAAACGATCTCGAGAAGGGTAGATATAAACCCTAGATCAACATGTGAGGAAGATCAGCCAAGTTCTTCTTCAACCTTGGCTCCCCTTCTCCACCAACAAGGGGAAACGAGCTCCAAGCAACAAGGGAATAAGAGAGATATAAGCTAGGTGTGTAAAGAGGGTATTTTCATGGAAAGAGGAAGGTTTATATAGCATAGAGTTGGAGAATGAGAAAGGGGGTTAGGCGTCCTGCTAAATATGCCATGTGTCCAAAAGATCTTGTCCATTCAAGAACCACACTAACACATGCAACTAGAACTACCCCACCAAGAAAATCAAACTAACAACTTGGTCTAGAAAAAGTAAACGACCGCTAAGTCCAGATGTTGGTGGCCGAAGAGATTAGAAAAACCAAACAGTCGTTAACCCTAGGAAGCTTGGCAACAAAGATGAGTGGGAAACCTCCCCGATCACCAACCCTAGGTGCATAAGGAAACCTTGGTGACCACCAACACTAGAAGGAATGCATACAACCTTGGTGATTTCCAACACAAGGAGGTTAGTCAGTCAACACACTTAAAGTCAACCATCAACTTAGGGCATCCATGCAAACCCTAATCTTACACATGAGTTGTCAACTATCAAACCAAGGTGTGACAAAGTAGCCCAAAGAACAACCATATCAAACCAAATATCAAAACATGTGATGCACAACAAGCATGTGGAAAATTTCAAGAAGAACCCTAAAAGTTGGTAAATAGCAATTAGGTCCAAAACAAGCACATATATGCATAACTAGTTCAAACACCCTCTAAACTGGACCAAATTTGAAACATAAGCTTGTCACATCATATCAAAGCACAACATAAGGTTTTATTAATGTTTAGTAATGTAATTATATTAATCAAGCATGTTCACCAAAAAGTAAGGACATGGTTCTTACACCTTATGGTCGCATCTTCCCTCATATAGACATTCTTTCACCATACTTTCAAAGCCATCTACTTTATCCCAATTGATGGAAAATATCTAACCTCTTTGTGGTTTGACCCTTGATCTTATATTAGGATCTAGCCTTCTAATTAACAATATACACCCTCCCTTTTCCCAGGCCCCCTATGTAAAGCCACGAAGTTACTACTATGTACTAGAAATGACCTTTTTAAGAGACTATTGAGTAAAACTATACCATATCATCCTACAAAAACCAGGGAGCTTATATCCCACCCAAAATTTGACCATAATATATCTTGTCTTTCAAGACACAATTTCTCTATAAAAACATACTCAGTCACAACATATGTATTCCAAACACATACCAAACAACTATATCTTTTTTATAGCATTCTTCTTATGGCTTTATTTAAAAAAAATCTCATTTTCCATTGGTTATGGTTCATATGGATGACTGAAATAGAAGTATCAATGGTAGATACAATATCCCTACTAAAACAATGGATGTAAATAAGGATGACCTTGCATAATTGATTGGTTTTTCTTCCCTTATCACAAGCTCTTTCTATAGTTCCTCTCTCAATCATCTTCTATCTCATGCTTCACCAAGCCACCCAGACACCCTAGTCATGCAAAATGAGGACCAACATGATCCACATCTTCCTAGTTTCTTATACACCTCACAACACATCCCATGATTCCCTTGTGGTTTATCATGCTTCTATATTTGTGGTTCGTGACTTTTTTATTTTTAGCTTTTTGGTGTTTGTACTAAAGAGTCCCTCCTACAGATGAACATGCATAATAAACCATGTTATGGGACGTACTTTTCCTTAGTCAACTTACTACTACCTATGACTCAGGTCTAAACACCAAAAGTGCTTGCTCCTGGTGAGCCTTCTTATTATGTTCATAACTTGATGCTCCCCCATTTCCATCATTCTACTACTCATCCTATGGAAACTCTTGTAAAGGGACTTCACACACATGCAAAGTTGTCTTCTAATTTTAATATATAATACATAATGCTTTCAAAAGAAGAAAAAAACTTATTAACATACATTTCACATCTAGTGTAAATATTTAAGAGTGAATTGAATTTTTTTATTCAACCCGCAACTTTAGCTAATTCTCCTATCCGTCCATGATATAAATGTACAAAATATGAAATGCCACTATATGTACTTTTCCTAGTGCTCCACAATGGAAAGTTGAACAGAAAGAAACCTAAGTATTATGTTTATAAAAATAATAATCAAAGTATGTTTTTTTATTGTAATTTTAAAAACATCACCCTTTTAGATGAATGCATCAAAAATAGAGTCATTTAATTTTATGATAAACACCTTGAATCTTTCATGAAATACTAATGTGGAAGTGAATGTGCCTAAAATTAAGACACATTCAATATCCATAAATGCATGACCAATTCTTTTTGCATTCATACATGATATGCCAAAGGCATAGTGTATTTAGAATTGATATGTGAAATGTTTGGGAACATATAATGAACATAACAACACAGAGAATCCCTTAGTCTGTAGCAAAATGCCTACAATTTGGCCACATTTGGTGCATGTTCTAAAACAAATTCCAATAATGTTTTTATAATTTATTTTTATGACAATAAATTATTTTATTCGAATTTAAATATCAACTTTAGTTAAAAAATTATGATAAGTGTTATAAATTTTCCCCATATAAATAATATATTGAAAAATTATCTTCAATAGTATTTCATCCAATGTTTTCATTGATATTTTATATTTTGTTTCAATCAAACAAATATGATCCACATACATGATATGATCACTTTCATCAAATGTCATCATCAAAGTCAAGAGCTTGCTATGTTCACCAGATGTCATCATAAAGTTATATTGTAGTGCCATAAACATATCAAATATCTATTAAAATTGTGATTACAACATTTAAAAATCACCTAATTTTCGGAAGAAAAAAAGAAATAATATAATAACATTCAAATGACACATGAGTAATCTATCACATGTGGTTCAATACACGTTTCATTGCACCATAAAAGGACAAGTTTCATGGAAATCCTTTGTATTATGCCATTATTTTACTGTTATACTAGGAGGCCTATCCTTCGTATTATATATATCCAATTAATGAATACATGTAGATGTCTATCCTTTTTTATGTTGATATCTAATAAATGAAAAATATATATACTAATATGTCTATCCTTTGTATTATTCCTTTACTTTACTCTTAGCAGTTGTTATAAACTACTTGGTTTCCATGATATATGCATAAAAGGATGCATTTGTGTCTTAATATAAATATATATTCATGATTGACAAAATGGCTAGAGTGAAATGAAATATAGATTGAGTTTGTTCACACAAAGTAATACTACCATAAAAAAATGAAACTTTACTATGTCATAAATTTAAATATATCTAAGATTATGATATAAAGTATATCATTCCCCATATAAAAACTGATCAAGATATTGCTTTTCAATGATAAGTTGTTATATAAAATGGATTTAAAAATAAAAGTTATGACATCATAGACATGCAATATATTGAAGAATTAAACTCATTGTTCTAGTCAATCATTATTATATACATAACTAACTATATTTCCTATAAGAATAATAATTTACATTATAGGTAACCATTATATTTGTTTGAAATATATTCTTTTTTTTATAAGTTAAAGTATTACTATTTCAAAAAAGGCATATAAGGGAGTCTTAAATCCTCATGTACTGTACAAAGTCTACTGAAGACCCCACATTTGTACCACTTGAGGTTCAAACCCTGAGAGTACACCTGATTTAGCTTTGACCCACCAAACTAAGCTATCTACAATGGTATCAAAAAAATTGAGGGTGTCACAAAGCCTTTTACCAATAAGACTATTGTTATCCTCTTCTTACAAAAAAATTGATAGCAATCACCAATAGAGCTACAAAGAATCTCATTTCTATTTTCTCATGGTCTTCTCAAGCATCCTAGGGAGGACATTTATAGTGATGTTCAATCTTCATTGACAAAGATTCTCAGGATAAAACTAACTTGCTCAATTACTTATATATTAAAGTCAATCATTTTTTAAATTTGTATATGCTATATTTCCATTTTCATCAAAAAGTTTATGCCTAGAAAAAATTACTCTTATACCAAAGATAGTTATATAGGATTTAGAGATGTTAAAAGTGTTGGATACAATAAATTGGCATAGGTAAATATTTGATAAAAAATTATAAAGCCAATATTGTATTCCTCTAATAAAATAACTTATTTAATAGAAATGTTATGGTGGTGCAAGGGTATTCTTCATGTGTAGTATAGATAGTTTCACACAAAAAAATGTTGAATTTCTATGCAGTCACATTTCACATATACCGATATATACTCCTTTCTTCCCATGTTGCTTCCAAAGCATCCCTAGACATTGAGAGAGGGAAATGGTGAAATAAGGGATTAGGAGGTAGATTCTATGCAGTAGAGTAGTGGATGAAGTGACTACGGTTGAACATCTTGTTAAAATATTTACATTTATCCACTTTTCTAGGAGGAGAAAGATTATTGATTCTAAAATTGAACATTTAAGGCAGGAGAGTATAACTGAAGTAGTAGAAATGAACAAGTAGAGAGATGTATTAAATGGTAATATTAGCATAAAGCATGGATAGAAGTACTCAACCATACATATGATGAGAGAGGGCCACTATTGACAAACCATTCCCTTAAAGACCCTATGTAGACTTTTATTTTTCATTTGATATTTATATCCATATGATAGATACATTTGTCATTTTTATTGCATCGTATCATATGATTTGGATTTGAAATTAAGCTATTAATAAGAGATGTATCAATTTTATTTGCAGTCTTCATCCTTCATCACATTGCATAGTTAAAAGTGGTTGCGACCACAAATGCAATGTTTAAAATAATAACATAATGAGATTGTCATGAAACTAGTTTTACTAACTTGGCACATCATATAGGCTAACACATAGATTTGTAGTGGATTCAATTTCCAATACCAACAACCACAAATAAAATTATAGAAAACTATAACACCAAAACTTTCACAAAATCCCACAAGCATAGAAAATGAATTCCATTCAAAATAGTCACCAAAACTAGAAATCTTTTAATCTTCTCTCATGTAGGCCACTACTACATCATTAGCTCTCATTTGAGAATTCCTTATTTCATGGTTCTGTATTGATGGAAACTTTTGTTTCCATTATATAACAAGGGAAATCTTAAAGGAATGGCACAACCTATGTGCTCAAAGTTCTTGTTTCAAAGGTAGGAAACCACAATTGCAATAAACAAGTTATCATGATATATGAAATTATGTCATGTCTCTATGACTAGAATCTTAGTTCAATTTTATTGATCAACAAGCATAATATATTCCTTGAATTCAAATTAGGTTTCAAATAGTCCACAATCCTAGAGATAAAAGAAAAATCATACATGTCTACTTTCCATTCATTTATTTTATCCTTGGGCTTTGTAGGTTAATTGATTCTATTATCTAGGATAAATGGAAGACATATTTCAGAAAGTGAATGTTGTTTTGGATAGTGAAACAACTACAATGGATCTCCAATCCCAATCCCCAAGAAAAAAAAGAATCAACGCTTAAATAAACTCCTAAACATACAAGCATTTATTCAATTTTTTAATCCATGAATTTTCCATTATAAATTTAGTGATAGTTTCCCATATATGTAACCTTGACATAATCAAACAACCAAACTTAGCCAAACAATACTATTTGATTTGTCTTCAACAAAATATTTTTAAGATATCATGTTACACATTGATGGAGTAGAATTATTTTCTCCCATTGTGCCTTATTTTTCTTAAATTAGCTCCATCAAAACCTCAATTACAAAATTTAATCATATATCTACTTTAGCTTCCTAATTACATAGACATACTCCTTGCCTCCTAACTTGCTATTTTGTATATTGATTTATCATCTATTGTAATGTTTACAAGTAAACATTATCCTCTAGTTTAAGTGACCAACATTCACTATTCCTATCAACCTCACAATGTACAATGTTACTGATTGTGATCATTTGATATACGTTCATCACTTAAGTTTTTATATGATCACACTTGATATGTTGTTATTCTATTTGGCATACCATAACTATTGTGCAACCTTAATCTTCAACCTAGAATGCATATTATCTTTAGTTGCATGATAAATTACATATTCTAATATGAGTTCTAGTATGTAATAGTATCAATTTTCTTTATCATTCATCTTTATTTCTCAAGTATTTTTTTATAAAATCAATTAGTCTTACTTGATCCAAGCCAAACCTAACTATCAATATCCATATTTAGTTTCCAATCATTAATTTTTCTAGACCAATTGCTTATTTATTTACTTAATTATTTTATTTATTAATCATTGTATTTACTATTGTAGATGTTAAACAACTCTTTGTTTGCATTCTTTGACCAAGCTTTGGAGCTGGCTGCTGAGAATACAACTCACTTTCTGGCATTATCTCATATTGTATGGACTAGGGTAAAATTTTCCATATGTAGTTCAAATGAGTTACATCCAACGATGCAAATCATCATCGGTTGCTTGCATGCTTTGCAAAAAAGTAATTACATTCCTATAGGATGTAGTTTTGGACTGGCATTAGGAAGAGAACGGTATATGTGGATCCTAACTCACGCATCTGACTATTTCAATTTTGTCTCCCCTATAGAAACCTTGACTTGGATAGTGACCTTTAGGTGAGATGTTCACCCTAGATTTTATTAATGATGACCTTTTATGCCATAAGGTTTGGTTTGAAGATGAGATTAGGGAGTCTTAATATGGATAAATTGTGACTTGGTTTTCTCATTGAATTTTGGTCAATTATTTGTTTTCATCTCGCAATGTTTCTTGTTTTAAAAAAAATATTTTCATCATACTACTATATGTAAAAAAGTTTTCTCTACTTTATCGATGTTTTCTTGAACTAATTCACAATGAAAAGATACCCTAGAATTAGTTGTTTAGAATCTAACCCTAGTTTTGAGACTAGGTTTGATATAAATGTGTAGTTGACCTATCCTGTGAATTTTATTGTACATGTAGGGTTGATAGGTTAGAGACACAAGGACCTAAAACTCAACCCTAGATGGAAACTCCATAGTTTGATACATGAGAAACATAAATCTTTAAAATTTTCACAACTAAGTGATGTGGGTAGCTCTAAAAGTTTTTTACTTTGACTTGTTAGGTTGAACCTTTTTAAGGGGTGTAGAGTGGTTGGTTGTTTGAGGTATGTATGGTTATATTTTGAGCATGAAATCCTTTTAAGGGGTGGAGTGTTGTAACATACCGGATTTTGGACCCTACCCTAGAACTTTTACCTTTTGGGTTGACCAAACAAGATTGATGTTAGAATGATCCTAATAATCTAATGCACAAATAATGTAATCTAAAATGTCACATAACTCATTTGGATGGTAATAAGAAGATAGAGAACTTAATTAGTTAAGTAATTAAGTTAACGGTCCATTAGTGGGCCAAGTGACATAACTCATATAAGGAAGTCTCAAAAGTGAAAAAAAACCCAAATTCATAATCTACATATCAAAATAAGTCTACATGTCAATTTTCATTTAATTTGGACAACCTTGAAATAAAATGATATGTTAGGAGAGAGAAACTATCTAAAAGGTGTAATTAATTAATAAATATAATATATAACACCAAAAGTTGGAAATAAAGGCAAATTTATATTCAAGATACTTAAGTTGAAGTTTCACCCAATTTGGATAATCCTAATGTCATTAATACATGAGGAAAGAGAAACTAAGTTTTAGATAATAAATGCACTAAAAGTCTTCAAAAGGCAAATCTAACTACATAATCAGAATCAACATGTTTTAATTAGCCTTTGTGCAAAATTTCATCTAATTTGGGATTCGTTTGCACCCTCAAAAGAGGAAAGAGAAAAGGAATAATAATACAATGTCACTTTATTAAATAAAATTGATTTTTGTCACAGTCATGCTATGATTCTTTGATACTCGGATTTCACTTATGCACTTTTCTATCTTAACCATTGGATTTTGATCCAAGGGTAGGGAGCTCAACTCCTACCTTGGGTCGGATTACCTTTTTGTGTGTTCAGTAGCTGAGGTATTCGACTTGAGTTTCCTTTCTCTCATTGCCTTCTCGATTCCTTTTGTCTTTCCCACCCATTCTCTCAGTTGGCACCGGTGCTTCACAAACCTCTATTCTTTCAGAGCATTAAGAACTTGGTCCTCAATCTTCACTGGTATCCCAAGGACATTTTCCTCCCTTTGGTTTGGCTTTGCTAGACCCCAAGAGCCCTTCCTCTTCTCTGACTGCTATTTCTTGGGAGGTCGGTCTCACTGGTGTCTCCAGGTTCCGTACAAGCTCAGAAAAACCCCATTCTAACTTTGGTGTATCTTTGCGGAGGTGTTGGCATCTTAAATTGGGTAATTTGTCGTCGCTTACTGTTTTCCCCCTTTTTGATTTGTGTTCTCCTATTTCTGACCCCGGGGTGGTTTGGGTGCTCCAGTGGATGATCTCACAGTTGTATTTGGCCTACTGAGTTCATGGAAGCTTCATGAAACCTTTGATGAGGTTATTTTTGGGGGAGGGACACATATATAGTTGATCGTGGTTTTTGGGGCCTGCTGCTCAAAGCTTTGGCTATGGCGGGAGGCTGAGAGGGGGATGATTCCCCGTTGTGTTTTCCCTCTTCTGTTCGTTGTTCTTCATCTTTTGTTTTATTTTTCACAAAGGGGGAAAAGGGTCATTTCACACTTTGTCTATCTTCTTTCCACTCTCAATTTTTTATGCCTCACTGGTGATGGGTGCAGGCCACTTGGCCACCTGTGAACGGTCCATCTCATCTTTTTCTCTCCCTCTCATCTGCTTTTCTTTGGAATTTCTTGATTAGTCAATTTCTAAAAATTAATAACTAATTAATGAATGATCAGAAAAACATGGAAAAATATTCATTGGAATAAAAAAATAAGATCTAACTGATGGTATCTGTTTTGATAACTGAATCTAAAGATTAATAATACGTGTTTTTAATGGATCTAATTAATGATGAATTAACTTGTAAAATTCATAACTTATGATTTATAAGTCCAAAAAAATATAATAAATGTGTTTTGGACTCCTAATAACATACATTAAAATATGGTATGGTTTTGATGACCTAATTGCATAAAAAATAAAAAGGTGATTTTAGGGTTTTGAATAATCAATGTAGTTCTAACCCTAATCTCACATATATGATAAGGTGCTTTGGAAACCTAGATTTGGATCTAGAAGTAATCTTATTTTGATTAAGACTCTGTGAGAGGTATGTATGCATCCCCGATTATTCTTTTGAGAAATGAACCTATGTTTCTTCTTTCTCTTGGTCCTATGCACAATAACCTAAAAACCATATCTTTTCCTTATGAAAATTATGCTTCATGTGCAGTACCTTACTTATTACTGATCTTGTGATCATAATATCTTGTTGACATTCTTTTGGAATCTTTATTATGCCTTGTTCATTATGGAACTCAATTTGTTGTTATATGCCCACTCTGAGGTGGTTGATAATGATGATCAATTATGTGGTGATTAATTTGCAAATACGACTATACCTTTATACTTGCCTCGCTATTAAGCATGTTGTGTGACTCAGTAGCCCTAGATTAATATAATTTGCATTGGTTTTGGGTTATGTGCTCTTATTGTTTATTTTGGGATGGTGGTTATGTGCCCCATACCCGGGTTTCAAATTTATGAGGTTTGGCCCACTTTATATGTATGTTTGGGAGTTTGGTTATGTGCCAATCTCTATCAGGTTTCAAGTTTATGAGACTTGGCCATCTTTGTTACTTATGTTGTTCTAGTGCTATGTTTATCTCACCTACATGCAGGTTGTTATGGGTTTTTTGCCCTAAAAACTTTATGAGTGCTTTTGTGGAACCACTTTTATTATTGTTTTAATCGTAGGTATTCCTTTTATCATATGTTTGTGATTCTTTCCTTTTATGCCCAGTTGGGTCGTTCTTATCTTTTTGCGTGGGAAGCCTTCTATACTTGATGTACATTTTTCTTAAAATATAATGCTCAATTCCTTTTTAGCATGCTCATACCAGCTCTTTGCTAATATCCTCTTTTCTTTTCCTTTTGTGGGGTACGCTTCCAAGCCCAGGTGTTGGTCAAGGACAAGGAGATCTAGGAGGACCTAAACCAAAACAAGTGTAGCTGACTTCATGGGAGACTTTGCTTGAAGTTGTTAGGTGATCCTCAGTTAGTCCTATATATGTAGTTAGTTTTCCTTTATGTCACCCTACGTGGTGAAAGTTTTGTATGATAAATGCTTTGCAATGGTTCGATATATCTTTCAATTTTGTTGCTACTTTTTGTTATGATACAATCATGTTAAATAAATTTGGTTTCATCACCTTTTGAGAAAACGTTTTTGTTGGTGGATGTTGCCTTTTTATTTTTAGTAGGGAGTGGATCCCTATGGGATCCCACTTCTTACAAGTTTATAGTTGATATGTTGGATCTTCATCTTATGATCAACCTATTTGAGTCGTTGGATTCACAATCTTTCAATCTCATATTCGTCCTACTAGAATTATGAGGTTTTGTATTAGATGATGAACTTGAGATTCCACAACAATTTGTGATATTCACTAGTTCTCAATGTACCTCTCTGTTGTCCTCGAACATTTTGAGTTCTACTTTTACTCACACTGATTCTTTTGGAACTTAGTTATTCTGATAACAAAATAATTTTGTTATTGGATTTAGACTAAAGGTAGTATTCAACAATTATTGTTTCTAGATTAACCTTTTAAGAAAGCATTTTCTTTATATTGGTTACAATCTTTAAGACACATCAGTACATTCCCATATTCTATATCTCATATTGTGTCCTTTGAACCATTTTAGATGGTACATTATTTTAGTTTTTAGCATATTTCTTTTAAGGAAATTTATAAGATTGGATTAACTGATAACCATATCATGACTCATCATGATGTGATTCCTTCTTTCTGAGACATCATTATATGCAGATAGAATTCATTGTGATGCACTGTTACAATCTTCCAGAAGGGCCTCAAACTTTCAATGCAAAGTATTTCAAAATTTGATCATATCAAAGTTTCTTAATACTTTTATCAAATTTATACTTCATTCATAGTTTTCTTTGAACATTTCAAAAGATTTGTGTTTGTATTTTGCTGAGTGTATATTGTTACAACATCAGCAAGTACTATGTAGTCTAAGTAACTATCTATAGCATTTATTCTATATGATCTTCATATGCCAACATGTATAAGGTATAATAGAACACCTATCCTCCCACTACATCTAGTGAAAGATGTTTATCACATTGCACACAAGTAAGACTTACACATCTCTCATTGGTTCAATAACCAAAAAGAGTCTAGATAAACATCAAGATATGCATTTCTCATATGCGTGATCTAGATGATAATTCTATAGATTGTTAATTGTTTGAATTATCAATTATTATCCTTTAGGTATTTACGTTGTCAAACATTTATCCATGATCATAGTATATTCGGGGTATTTTCCATAAAAGATCATATCTTTAAAATAGAACACTCAATATTTTATTCATAATCATCCTTTTCATTAAAAGATGTAGGAAATAAAATGTTTCTATTTATTGTCATAATTAAATATAAGTTTGGCTAACTCGATTATATGGCTTTTAGTTAAGATAAATTATAAATTTGGAGTGAAGTTGCATCAAATGTTTCTTGTTGCAGTCCATCTTTGTCTTTTCATAAAGGATTTACTTCTTATCAGATCCTGCACATCAACATATGCCATATCTACATCTGGTATCATATACCAAGATGAAGAAGTAAATGTAGAATTATATTATAATGTTTATACCTGAAGTAAAGGCATCTCCCTCTTCCTTCTTCTTCTTTAGTTCCTCCAACCAGAGGGGGAAATTCCTCTTCCTTTGTCCATCCTGGCGATAGTGGTGATATTTGCCTCACTTCTTTATTCTTCAATTTTCTTTGAGATCTAAAGTACTGGCCTTATAAATAGCTATAAAACTCTTATTAGCTTTGACTTTTCATTTGATTTTATACTTTCCCTTTGTCTTGATGATCATCATCACAAACTTAGGCTTGTTATAAAAAAGTGAAACCACTCCCCTACTAGAAAGAAAAGACCACATCCCTTAAACTAAACACCACGTCAAATTTTTCGCCAAAGGGATGGAGATCAATTCATTCAACATGTATGTATCATTACACAATGAGTAGTAGCGTAAAAGAAATATTATCTAACAATTTACAAAGCTTGATACAACACTTCACCACATAAGGTAATCTAAAGGAAAACTAAACATAAAGCCAAAGACCAAGCTGAGGGTCATCTAACCACCTCTTCAAGCCTCCCAAAGATCAGCTACAAGGTTGATGTTGAAGTTCACTCTCCTTGATCTAACCTGGGGTTGGAAGCATACACCACAAAAGAGAAACAAAAGGAGACAATCAGCAAAAAGCTGGTATGTGCATACTAAGAGAAACTTTGAGCAATTTAAGAAATAAGGACTACAAATGTAAAATGCTTCCCATACAAGAGATAAAGACTACCCACATGGGCATAAGAGAATAAGATCATAATAGAAGTGATAAAAGAGGATACTTGCCATAAACAATAAAATTTGTGCAACAAAAGCACATAGATAGGTAGTAGGGCACACACCCCACAACCAGTCATCAAACCTGCATGCATGTGAGATAAACATAGTCCTAGAAAAATATAAACACTAAGGCGACCAAGGCTTCACATCCTTGAAAACCTGATACATAATGACTCACCGTCAAACTCCCAATATATATAAAAGTTGAGCCGAGGCTTCACATCCTTGAAACTCAGGTATGGGGCACCACCACCACCATCCCATAAACAAAAAGGGCACACACCCAAAACCAAAGTAATTTACATTATTCTAGTGCTACTGATCCACATTGCATGTAAATATAGAGGCAAGTAAATAGTTTAGTCAGAAGATGTTACAAAGGTTGCCATCACACAATGGAAAACACCAACATATAATATCCACTTCAATGTGGCACATAACAATATAAGAGACCAACATGCACCAAGGCACAAGATATGATATCAAGAAAATATTTGAGTCTACAACAAGCAGGATAGTTCACATGAACCATGATATCAAGAGAATGGACATATGTGTAAGCAAAAGTCAAAAGAATGATAAAGTAGGTGCATTGCTCAATATGGATAAATAGGGGATACAACATACCTCAACAACAGATTCAAACGTCCAAAGACACTTCTAGGTCCAAGCCTAGGCTTCCAAAGCACCTATTAAGCATATACATGGAATTAGGGTTAGGTTTCCATTAATTATACAAAACCCTAAAAACACCTTTTTATCATTATGTGAATTAGGTTTTCAAAACCTTGCCATATTTTAGATTATATTTTCCTGAGTTCAAAACGTATTTTATTATATTCTTCTGACTTATAAATATTTAGTTATGATTTTTACAAGTTAATTCATTATTAATTAGATCCATTAAAACACCTGTTATTAATCTTTGGATTCAATTATTAAAACATGTATCATTAGTTAGATCTTATTTTTCTGAATCCAATGAATATTTTTCAATAATTTTCTGATGATCCAATAATTAGTTATTGATTTTTAAAGAGTAGCCAATCAGGTAATTACAAGTAAACTGATCGCAAGCAAGGGGGCAGAGAAAGTCCACGCGGACCTGGGCAGGCCAATCAGGGCTGCCCATGTCAGCGGACAACTCATCCAAGATCACACGTAAGGCAACCCAAAGAAACAGATGAAAAGACCAAAATACCCCTAACAAAAAAAACAAAAGGTAAAGGAATCGAAAGGGCAGGAGAGGAACAACACCAGGGGAAAGATCACCCCGACATCTTCTTGCCATGGCGAGGCCACAGCATCAAAAGCCAAGGCCAAACTCAACTTACTGATGAATAGGCTACCAAAACAAGCTGCAAACCAACCCAACAAGTTCGCGGGTAAGCAACGAACTCCCCGAGCCCAAGAACACAACGAACAGCCTGTGGGAAAGGAGCTCCATTGCGAGAGAGCTAGAACAATCCAAAAACCCAAAAACCAAGAAGACGGAACGAAAACCACCAAAAATTGTGCGAGAAGCACCACAAAGTGAAACCAAACTCAAGCAAGATCTTACCAGAGTCCGAACACCGCAGAAGCACCCGGTCGGCGAGTTTGGCGGCGGTGACAGCTTCCGGAGTAGGGGAGAGAAAACTGGCAAGCGCTAGGCATGAAGAAAGGCACCAACAGCTCCGGGGTGATCAAGAGATCGACCACACACCACCAATTGACCAAAGACAAGCTCCACACAGAGAGCCGGTCGCCGGAGCAGGCGGAGAAAGACAGAGAAGGTTGGGTAGGTACAGAGGATTTCAGGCGCAATTGAGGGCAGAGGAAGTTCAAGTTGGAGTCAAGGATGCTCCAGAATGCTCTATATATAGGGTAGGATGGGTGGACAGGCGAAAAGGAAACAGGGCAGTTGATGCACTTTTGGGGGTTTTTTGATCGTGAGCGAAAAATTATAGGAAAGTTTGGATTAACTTGTTCGCCAAGAACTCCCGATCACACTGGGACAAAAATCAGGAAATTTCATCGAGAGGGGAGAGAGAACGGTCCAAGGAAAAATTTGGGTACAACTCACTCGCGAGTCAGACTCCAACCCGAGGTAGGAGATGACCGGATGTCGCTCCAAAAGAAACCAACAGTCAAGATCGATCGACGCATAAGCGAAATCTGAGTATCAAAGAATCATAGCGTGACTATGACAAAATAATCGATTTTATTTAATAAAGTGACATTGCATTATTATTCCTTTTCTCTTTCCTCTATTGAGGGTGCAAACGAACCCCAAATTAGGTAAATTTTTTCTTAGAGGTTAATTAAAGCATGTAGATTCCGAATCTATAATTAGATTTCACTTTTGGAAACTTTTGATGTATTATTTATCATATTCTTTATTTCTCTTTCTTGATGCATTAATGACACATGGATTATCCAAATTAGGTAAAACTTTATCCACAAGTTAACTTAAGTGTGTTGAATACGAATTTGCCTTTAATTCCAATTTTTGGTGTCATAAATTATATTAATTTATTAATTACACTTTTTGGGCAATTTCTCTCTCCTAAACTTACCATATTATTTTGAGGTTGTCCAAATTAAATGAAAATTGACATGTAAGCTTATTTTAATGTGTAGATTACGAATTTGAGGTCTATTCTTTATTTTGAGGCTTTATTACATGGATTATGCCATTAGGCCCATTATAGGCCCATTAGCCATATTATGCATGTAACTAAGTTATTTATCATCTTATTATCACCAAATAAATTATATGACATATTAGATTACATTATTCATGCATTAGATTAGTAGGATCACTCTAACCTCAAACTTGTTTGGCTAAGTCCAAAAGGTTAAACTTCTAGGGTAGGGTTCTAGATATAGTATGTTACAGCACACCACCCCTTAAAGGGATTTTGTCCTCGAAATCAAAACATCCATAAGAAACTTATTCACCACACCTTAAAAAGGATCCATTTCATAAAATCAAACTTAACTTCAGTTATAAAAGTTTCAACTATTCTTATTACATCCACTAATAAGCAACATGCTAAAGGAAACATAACTTGCATAGACTAATCTAAGGAACTATGGGTTAACTTGCTCTTGATCTTCATCATTAACTTCTTCACCATCCAAAGCAAAAACTCTTCCAGCTCTTCTTTCCATAGGTCTTCCTCTATTATTGTTACCATTATTGTTGCCCTTATTATGAGGAGGTGCTTGTTGTTGTGGTGCTGGAGCTTGACCATTATGAAGCTTAGGGCAATCAGGTCGGATGTGTCCAGGATCATTGCAAAAGTGACATACCAATGGGGTATTATGACGAGGTTTGTCCTGAGAACACTTTCCTGGAGGATGGTGACCATTGCACTTAGCGCACTTGTCCCTTCTCTGATCATCACCTGAGGACTTCCTTTTCTTGTCGAACTCCCTATGCTGAAAACCTGGGTAAGACTCCACAGCCAAAGCTTTATCAACCATCTGCTGAAAGGTCAAGGGCAATTGTGGAATAAAAGCACGTCTGACATTGTAGTTGAGCCCTTGGAGGAAAAGGTCAGCCCTACGTTCCTCACCCAAACCAACTGCATAACGCTCCAATAACAGAAACCTTTGCACGTAAGCAGAAACAGATAAGGAGCCTTGCTTCAAACTGTAGAACTCTGCTTCTTTCTTCTTCAAAGCAGCAGTGCAGATGTACTTCCCACGGAAGAGAGTCAAAAACTCTACCCAAGACATGGTTGAGATATCTCTAGTCCTTGCAATTCCATTCCACCAAATTCTTGCAGGTCCATCCAAAACATATGAAGCAAACCTAACCTTTTGGTGTGGAGGACAGGCCATACCATCGAAAGTCCTCTCCAAGGCTAAAACCCAATCATCACTTTCACCCTTGAAGGAAGGTGGATGCATCTTCATGAACTCCATGATTGAAAACTCCTTAGGCTTCTCAGGTACAGGCGGGTCTTTCATCTTCCCCACCATGGAAGACGCAAAGAGTTGTTGAAACATGCCCAACTCTTGTTCTGGGGTCATAGCTCCTCCCGAACCAACAACATCAGAGGTCCCCTGACCAAACCTAGTATTTTGAGGTGTCTCATAAACGTACTAGTTGTCAACTGTTGAGTTATCTCCAGCCATTAGGGTTTTTCCTGCACAAGGCAAGGTACTAGGTATAAGCATCCTAATATAAAGGTAAACAACCTAAGGGAGACGAGTTTCAAATAGTTAGATAACCGACCGCTAGTGGCTCTGATACCATGCTGTAAAAAAGTGAAACCACTCCTCTACTAGAAAGAAAAGACCACATCCCTTAAACTAAACACCATGTAAAATTTTTTGCCAAAGGGATGGAGATCAATTCATTCAATATGTATGTATCATTACACAATGAGTAGCAGCGGAAAAGAAATATTATCTAACAATTTACAAAGCTTGATACAACACTTCACCACATAAGGTAATCTAAAGGAAAACTAAACATAAAGCCAAAGACCAAGCTGAGGGTCATCTAACCACCTCTTCAAGCCTCCCAAAGATCAGCTACAAGGTTGATGTTGAAGTTCACTCTCCTAGATCTAACCTGGGGTTGGAAGCATACCCCACAAAAGAGAAACAAAAGGAGACAATCAGCAAAAAGCTGGTATGTGCATACTAAAAGAAACTTTGAGCAATTTAAGAAATAAGGACTACAAATGTAAAATGCTTCCCATATAAGAGATAAAGACTACCCACATGGGCATAAAAGAATAAGATCATAACAGAAGTGATAAAAGAGGATACTTGCCATAAACAATAAAATTTGTGCAATAAAAGCACATAGATAGGTAGTAGGGCACACACCCCACAACTAGTCATCAAACATGCATGTATGTGAGATAAACATAGTCCTAGAAAAATATAAACACTAAGGCGGCCAAGGCTTCACATCCTTGAAACTCGGGTATGGGGCACCACCACCACCATCCCATAAACAAAAAGGGCACACACCCAAAACCAAAGTAATTTACATTATTCTAGTGCTACTGATCCACATTGCATGTAAATATAGAGGCAAGTAAATAGTTTAGTCAGAAGATGATACAAAGGTTGCCATCACACAATGGATAACACCAACATATAATATCCACTTCAATGTGGCACATAACAATATAAGAGACCAACATGCACCAAGGCACAAGATATGATATCAAGAAAATATCTGAGTCTACAACAAGTAGGATAGTTCACACGAACCATGATATCAAGAGAATGGACATATGTGTAAGCAAAAGTCAAAAGAATGATAAAGTAGGTGCATTGGTCAATATGGATAAATAGGGGATACAACATACCTCAACAACAGATTCAAACGTCCAAAGACACTTCTAGGTCCAAGACTAGGCTTCCAAAGCACCTATTAAGCATATAAGTGGAATTAGGGTTAGGTTTCCATTAATTATACAAAACCCTAAAAACACCTTTTTATCATTATGTGAATTAGGTTTTCAAAACCTTGCCATATTTTAGATTATATTTTCCTGAGTTCAAAATATATTTTATTATATTTTTCTAACTTATAAATATTTAGTTATGATTTTTACAAGTTAATTCATTATTAATTAGATCCATTAAAACACCTATTATTAATATTTAGATTAAATTAATAAAACATATATCATTAGTTAGATCTTATTTTTCTGAATCCAACGAATATTTTTCCATAATTTTCTGATGATTCAATAATTAGTTATTGATTTTTAAAGAGTAGCCAATCAGGTAATTACAAGTAAACTGATCGCAAGCAAGGGGGCAAAGAAAGTCCACGCAGACCTGGGTAGGCTAATCAGGGCCGCCCATGTCAGCGGACAACTCAGCCAAGATCTCAGGTAAGGCAACCCAAAGAAATAGATGAAAAGACCAAAATATCAGTAACTAAAAAAATAAAAAGTAAAGGAATCGGAAGGGCGGGAGAGGAACAACACCAGGGGGAAAGATCACCCCAACATCTGCTTGCCATGGCGAGGCCACAACATCAAAAGCCAAGGACAAACTCAACTTTTGATGAATAGGCTACTAAAACAAGCTGCAAACCAACCCAACAAGTTCGCGGGTAAGCAACGAACTCCCCGAGCCCAAGAACACAACGAACAGCCGGCGGGAAAGGAGCTCCATTGCGAGAGAGCCAGAACAACCCAAAAACCCAAAAACCAAGAAGACGGTATGAAAACCACCAAAAATTGCGCGAGAATCACCACAAAGTGAAACCGAACTCAAGCAAGATCTTACCGGAGTCTGAACACCGCAGAAGCACCCGGTCGATGAGTTTGGTGGCGGTGACAGCTGCCGGAGTAGGGGAGAGAAAACCGGCAAGTGCTAGGCACGAAGAAAGGCACCAACAGCTCTGGGGTGATCAAGAGATCGACCACACACCACCAATTGACCAAAGACAAGCTCCGCATAGAGAGTCGGTCGCCGGAGCAGACGGAGAAAGACGGAGAAGGTTCGGTATGTACAGAGGATTTCGGGTGCAATTGAGGGCAGAGGAAGTTTAAGTTGGGGTCAAGGATGCTCCAGGATGCTCTATATATAGAGTAGGATGGGTGGACGGGCGAAAAGGAAACAGGGCAGTTGATGCACTTTTGGGGGTTTTTGATCGTGAGCGAAAAAGTATAGGAAAGTTAGGATTAACTTGTTCGCCAAGAACTCCCGATCACACTGGGACAAAAATCAGGAAATTTCGTCGAGAGGGGAGAGAGAATGGTCCAAGAAAAAATTCAGGTACAAATCACTCGCGAGTCAGACTCCTACCCAAGGTAGGAGATGACCGGATGTCGCTAAAAAAGAAACCAACGGTCAAGATTGATCGAAGCATAAGTGAAATCCGAGTATTAAAGAATCATAGCGTGATGTGACAAAAAAATCGATTTTATTTAATAAAGTGACATTGCATTATTATTCCTTTTCTCTTTCCTCTATTGAGGGTGCAAACGAACCCCAAATTAGGTAAAATTTTTCTTAGAGGTTAATTAAAGCATGTAGATTCCGAATCTATAATTAGATTTCACTTTTGGAAACTTTTGATGTATTATTTATCATATTCTTTATTTCTCTTTCTTGATGCATTAATGACACATGGATTATCCAAATTAGGTAAAACTTTATCCACAAGTTAACTTAAGTGTGTTGAATACTCATTTGCCTTTAATTCCAACTTTTGGTGTCATAAATTATATTAATTTATTAATTACACTTTTTATGCAATTTCTCTCTCCTAAACATACCATATTATTTTGAGGTTGTCCAAATTAAATGAAAATTGATATGTAAGCTTATTTTAATGTGTAAATTACGAATTTGAAGTCTATTCTTTATTTTGAGGCTTTATTACATGGATTATGCCATTAGGCCCATTATAGGCCCATTAGCCATATTATGCATGTAACTAAGTTATTTATCATCTTATTATCACCAAATAAATTATATGACATATTAGATTACATTATTCACACATTAGATTAGTAGGATCACTCTAACCACAAACTTGTTTGGCTAAGTCCAAAAGGTTAAACTTCTAGGGTAGGGTTCGAGATCTGGTATGTTACACTTGTCCTTCTTCATTTGTTCCTCATCTGTTCTCAACATTCCCAACAAATCTATCAATGACTTGTCACTCATGTTGTAGTTCATGATAAGCTGACTATATGACTCTGACAGAGATCGCAAAATCACATGAGTGTCCAACTCTTGACCTAAGTGGAATCTCAGTCTTGGCAAGTTATCCACATACCCAATGAGCCTGAGCATAGGAGGACCTACTTGATTTTCTTCTGTCATGTTACATTTGAACAATGCTTTTGAGATATCATCTCTCCTATCTTGTCTGGTCCTGTAACATGTTCCTAAGATGTGTGATAATCTCCATAACTTCCATATTCTCATGATGTCTTTGCAACTCATAGTTCATTGAGCATAGGATTAGGCATTTGACATCCACAGAATCTGTAGCCTTCTTATAAGCATCCATGTTAGCCATGGGAGCAATTGGATGAGGTTTTTCTGGCACTGGCGTCTCTAGGAGAATAGATCTTGTGCTCTTGTGTGTGAAAATCTCTCATCGTCCTATACCAATTGTGGAAGTTGTTCTCATTTGATTTATCCTACTTAAGGACTGATTGTAGAGAAAATGTTTTGTTGTGTGTTGCCATTTGATTCTATAAAAGCATTTGTAATTTTGTTAAAGAACCTCATATTTATTTGATTTGATTATAAAATGTGATGATGTTTATTAGGTCTTTAATTAATCATCACTCACACTACTTTATTCAAATTTATATCCCTCAAATATCAATTCATAAGATTGCAGCATAGAACCTTCTAGTGAGTCAAGATCTAAAATAATTCAACTATCACCCAGCCA
This sequence comes from Alisma plantago-aquatica, assembly GCA_963693085.1. Taxonomy (NCBI): domain Eukaryota; kingdom Viridiplantae; phylum Streptophyta; class Magnoliopsida; order Alismatales; family Alismataceae; genus Alisma; species Alisma plantago-aquatica. The sequence goes on from OY856412.1 coordinate 898,282,819, forward strand.
ATACGCCAGCATCCATAGTCAATCATTAAGGTAGACAAAATTTGTAAATTGCATAATATGCAAATATTTGTTGGATGGTTTGTACAACTCTTTGTCATAATCATATGCATGCTTTTGGGCTTAGACACTCTAAGAATCACTAGTTAAGCATGACCTAATAGCCAATATGATAGATATACACCCTGTGAGGGTAGAACCTACATATCTACCATCACACTTCCTTGAGATAGATGGCACACCTCGCGAGGGAGTAACTGATGCTTGGTTGATCAATCTTTTCATGTGTGTTGTTAATTGAAAGCATGTTAGGTTTAATATTATATTTGAGAGAGTTTATGTATATACATATACTTTATCTAATTTCTACATATAAATAGTATGTATATTATACAAGCTATATACCACAACATAAACATGCAATATAAAACAAAAGGAGATGGTTATGACCATACTACTGTAATTCCTTGGAGCCACAAAAAATTACTACCATCTAGGTTTTCATCACATCACATGCATGATCCAGCTGTCAGTGTAGATTTGTGTTTGCCAATCTGGGTTGATCAGTTCAACCCTTAAACCAATCGTCTCACCTCTTGATTGGTCTTCTGGTCTCCTGAAATGATCGATTCATGTCTAACCGGTATCTAAACTTATTCTAAATGGTCGGTTGGATCCACCAGCCAGTCGATTTGTGCCTCTCGTAGTTTGCCCTCCTCGGTCATCTCATCACAAGAAGTTGTTGTCTCCCCTGGCATGGATCGTCATCTTCACTGTTGTAAGAAAAAAACTATCCTATTGCTACTATACTTATTACATGGTAATTAGAATCCTCAAGTTACATTTGAGGAGAGTAGGGGTAGGAAAGAATTACCTTTACATTGAGAATAAGAAGGTAGGGGCTTGATATGCAAACTGAGGTAAAATAGGAATAAAACAAGCCATTCAACCACACATGGATATTTGAGTTATCGGCCATAACCACACTACACATCCACCATAAAAATCATTTTTTAGGGTGAGGTGTGTATATATATAGAGAGAGAGAGATAGTTAGGCTAGAATACACTCGAGTGTACAGATTGCACGCTACACTCAAGTAATGATTGTATATCAAGACTATTTTTTTATAAAATGTAAACCATTGATCTTCATTGTTACACTATAATAGGCTGCATGCAAATTTTGAGCTCATTTGGATGAGTATAAGTCACTCATCTGTTGGCAACAAAATCGACGCATGAAACTAATTTGAAATTCACAATTGTTTTTTATGTACATATGTATATCCCAGTTGCCGTCATGATTTACCACCCTCCCGAGGGTTCGGCCTCCTCCACGGGCGTGGGAGAGGGGGAGAAATCTTTCTCTATCAATCCCATATACATATGTATATACATATATATATATATATATATATATAC